>JAUMIR010000005.1:265102394-266325831 GCA_030847615.1 Gambelia wislizenii
ATAACTCTAGGAATATAACCTGGAAGGAAGAGCCCTTCCATGAACATTATTTGCATGTTATGAACATTGCTTAAAATAAATAGCTTTTTCTAATCTCTGTCAGCTGATGCTTTCATGTGCCTTGTTTTGCTTGGAAGCTTCTCTTCCCTCGGGATAGTGGGGAGGGGGTGGTAATAGTTCTGCAAGTAGCAGAGAGTAGAAAGGGAAACCCCACCGTCTCCCCTTGGACTGTGTTGTAAGGGGGTGTAGAATTCAAGAGGTGGTGGCAGTTAGATAAAAGGGAGGTGCCATTCAGGGAATTTCCAGGCAGAGGAATCCCCAAGATTGTGTCTCATGAAGCCAGCAAATCCTCAGAAGAATGGGTGTGAGTGCTCATTGAGGCAAAGCTGGTTCACAGTTCTATTTAGCAGGAATTATTTTTGTGACTTTCAGCAGAATGCAGTACAGAAATACATGAAACTCTGAAAAGAAGAGAGCAATGGCACCTTACCCCAGAGAAAATGTAAAAAATGTACAAACATCAAAGTAATTTATGCTGGAAATGCAATATAGCCAAAGGTGGAACTGTCAAATGGCACAAAAAATTTGGAAAGACAAACTGTACATAAACAGATAACAGAAATGTTAGAATTTAATTTTCAAATGAAACAAGAAACACATCTGCTTAATATAATAAAGTTTGACCAAGAAACAAAGAAACAAGAAAAAATCACGATCTACATGACAACTGCAGTGAGGACTTTATATGCTCAGTATTGGAAAACGAAAGAAATATCAAGTATGGAAGAATAGAATTGAACAATCTTGGAAATGATTGAAATTGATAATCTCTCTACATTATTAAAAGAGGGTTCCCTAAAGAGATTTTATGAAGATTGGAATAAAGTAATAATCTTTTAGAAGAAGAAATGTGGTCCTATTGCAGTGGTAAATTTGGACAAATAGAAATAATAATACAAAGCAACAAAATTAAAATAGTATGTTGGTAACAGATGCTGGTTTATAATTAAGAGAATTTAGTAACTTCAAAAGAGGTATGGAAACTCTCTTTTAGCAATGAGGGAAAATGCAACGAAACAGGAATTTATTGAGAAAATAATCATAATCCATACATTGTGAACTAGGAACTGGATGGAGGGATGTTGGATATAGAAAAGAAATAAGGATATTGGATATGAATAATATATATAGCAGTGCAATTAAAGAACCAGTTAAAGACTATTGAATGCTGGGAAGAAAGGTTGTTTGTGAACGATTTATGGATCAGATTTATTAACTATGCTGTATATAACATTCACTAGATATTTTGTTTACACTTTTTATTATATATTTTAATTATAAAAATAAGGGAAAAAAGGAAGAGGGCAGAGTGATCTGCAGTATAGTTCCTGTTAGCATACAACAATAGAGACAAAACACCATTTTGGACCCATAGAAATGTATCCCTGGACCAGTTCTTCCGTTTTCTACCCTGTCAACCCCTCTGAGACCACCTCATGTGCATACTCTCAAGTCCACTGCTTGGAAACAGAAAAGAGCTTCTTGAGATAGTTTGGACAGCTACACTGTACAGGGCCATAAAACCACTCATACTTAGTCTGAAGGGCAAATGAATGAAACAGACTTCATACATGACAGAAGAATCCCACCTCATTTTCAAAAGATATAGACCATGGGATCCTTCTTGACCTTGGGAAGACAGATAAGGTTGTGAAATTTGCAGCTTCTAGTAAGTTTGCCAGCATATAATAGCGTACACACACTTATTTGTTCTACAGAGTTTATTTCAATATCTTTTTGCAATGTTCACCCACACCCTTCTGGCTTCCCCTCCTACAATGGAATATCCTCAGAGATAAGCACCTTGGCAATCAATCTTGTAAATTAAGCTCATGTTTACCTTCCAGGGACCAATCACAAAGCAAAGCATGCTAAATGTGAAACAGAGATCAGGAGAATCATGTTCTATGAAAAACAGACACCTTTCACTGCTTGAGGGAACATCACTTCTGAAAACATGCTAAACGTATTGTCTAGTTTGATCCAATCAGGGATAAATAGGAAGTTTAAGACCATTCCTTCTGGTTCTGAGGCTCCGCATCTTCCTGAACTGTTCTCATTTCAGCAGGCCAACATAACCACTACGGTACTTAAATTTAAAAATTTGTGCTTGAGCTTCCTTCCTCCTCCGCATGTGTTTTGTGTCATATGCTTTAGATTAAAAAGAAGACAGTCACTGGCTTATAATCAAATGTAAGCCTTTACATCTGAAGAGAAGTGAAAAATAATTTAAATAAAATGGAAAGTAGCTTAAGATCAACTTGGAAATATGCACCAAAATCCCTTTCATCCTCCACCAGCTTGGAAAGGCCCTGTATCAAACATGGTCTACTCCTCTTCAAAATACAACTATTGTGTCACTATTTATTTCATTAACACGTCTCTCACATATAGAAATCCCTATTTAAATGCTTTGCTTCATTCTGGTGATCATAGAATCATAGAGCTGGAAGAGACCACAAGGGCAAGCCAGTCCAATCCCCTGCCATGCAGGAATACACAATCAAAGCATTCCTGACAGAGGCCATCCAGCCTCTGTTTAAAAACCTTCAAAGAAGACTTCACCACACTCTGAGGCAGCATATAACACTGCTGAACTGCTCTTGCTGTCAGGAAGTTCTTCCTAATGTTTAGGTGGAATCTCTTTTCCTGTAGTTTGAGTCCATTGTTCCATGTCCTAGTCTCTGGAGCAGCAGAAAACAAGCTTGCTCCATCCTCAGTATGACATCCCTCCAAATATTTAAACATGGCTATCATGTCACCTCTTCACCTTCTCTACTCCAGGCTAAACATACCCCCTTGAGCTGCTCCTCATAGGGCTGACTCATGTTCAGTTTGTGGTCCACTAAGACTCCTAGATCCCTTTTGCATGTACTGCCAACAAGCCAAGTGTCACCCATCCTATAACTGTGCTTTTCATTTTTACTGCCCAAGTGTAATATCCTACATTTCTCTCTGTTGAAATTCATTTGGTTAATATTGGCCAAGCTTTCTAATCTGTTAAGGAGGTCATTTTTGGATTCTGATCCTGTCCTCTTGGGTATTAGCTACCCCTCCCAATTTGGTGTCATCTGCAAACTTGAAAAGCATGCCCTCTATTCCCTCATCCAAGTCATTGATAAAGATGTTGGGAAAAGTTTTGGCCGTGGTTTAGTGAGACAATCCCAGCAATAACATAAAAGGATATTTTAAATAAATATTTTATTATTATTATTGTATTTCTTGTATAATTTTGTATTATTTTTTAATTAATCTTTTATTATTATTTTTTTCAAAATAGGTATAATTGTATTGTGTAAATATAATGTGATTATAGTGTGTTTAGATTAAGAGGAAAAATGTATTGGTGTTAGGATAGATAGTTTTATTTTTGTATTAGTAAGAAAAGAGGAAAACAATTATTATTATTTTTGCGTTATTCTTACAGCCTTTTGCGGTTGGGTGTAATTTTCAGTAGAATGGTCTTATTCCAATAAAAAATTCCTAACCCCTCAAAAATTCCTGAAACCACACCCCATGGTCCAGGAAACCAAACCGTTCCCGGCAGCAGCATCTGCACAGCCAGTTTTTCACCTCCACTATCTTTCTCTCCCTTCCTGGGCCATGCCCTTCCACTGGAAGAACAGATGAAATAACTACCTGTACATCCAAGTCCTTCAGCTTCCTACCCAGACCTTCATAATCCCTGTTGATATTCTGAAGGCTATGCCTTGCAGCATCATTGGTTCCCACGTGGACCAAAAGGAAGGGATAACGATCAGTGGGCTTCATGGGTATTGTCAGCCTCTCCGTTACATTGTGGATTTTTGCACCTGGGAGACAGCACACCTCTCGAGACATCTTATCAGGCCCACAATCTACTGATTCCATACCCCTCCGCAAAGATTGTCCTACCACCACCAGCTGCCGCCTCCGAGGATTGGCAGAGGCCAATCTATGTGCTGAACCATCCAAGGTCTCATGCACATTCTCTGAGGCCTGGCTCTGCTGCTGTCCTTCCCGTTCCTTGTCATCACTGACAAGGGAGAGAGCTTAAAACTGGTTCTGTAGTGCCAAACTCATAGAATGGCCCCTGGTTCTTCTCCTTCTCCAAGTCACATTCTCCCAGACATCGACCTCCTGTGTATCAGAACTTCCCTCCTCCAGAGAGACATCCCCTGCATGTTCCTGAGCCAGGACCTTCTTTCTGCTCTGCTCTAAGAAAACCTCTTGCTCCCTAACATGCTGTATGGTGGCTAATTGGGCCTCAAGTTGCTGGACCTTCTCTTCCAACAACACAGTCAACTTGCATTTGCTGCAGATGATCATACGGGAGACTGCAGAAGACTATCTTGTTTAGTTCAAACAGAACACCAAATCTGGGTTATAAGTATGAGGAGGGACGATTATCTGGCTCTTGTGCTCTCTTCTTTCCTCCTTCCTTTGCAGGAGATTTGAATCTCCTATTTATATTGTGTGGCAAACCTTATAGTCTGTCTTTCCTCTTACATCACTTGACCCATCGTTTGTCACATTTGGATCAAAAGACAAACTATATTATTTCCAACACACTAGAAGAGTCTCCTGCCCATGGACACAGCGAAGGAAGAAAGGAGTATGTGAGCCTGAGGTCCATTGCTAGTTTGTCCTATAAAACATAACAAAACCAACCAAATTGTCACTATGTCTAAACTGAGGACCATGCCCATTCAATGCTGTATGGGTTCACCCCCTACCTAGAACTCAACTGAACATTTGATGGTGCAGGAACCCAAAGACTGACAACTTGGGCTTTAATTAAATCCATTCTCTATCACGATTCATATAGACAACATATAAGACATAACACCAGTCTTAGAGGGGCTGCACTGGTTGCCAATTTGCTTCCGAATTCAAGCTGCTGGTGATATCAAAGCTCAACACAGCTTGGGACCTTGATACTTGAAGGAGTATCTCTCCGTGTATATAACTGTCTGAGAACTGAGATGTGCTGGTGAGCCCCACAATATGCCATACAGGGATGTGGGAGAGGGCCTTCTCTGCTGTAGTGCCCCATTTTATGGGATACCCTTCCCTTAGAGGCCGAGTTGGCACCAATGTTGGTCTCTTTTAAGCACTGAGTTAAATCCTGGCTTTTTATTAAAACTTTTGGCACTTAGTCATGCTACTTTTTAAAATGTACATGTACAGTTTTAGCTTTCATTGCTGTTTTCACCCTGATTATTTATTTAATATGTTTTTATCCCATTTAAATTATTCTGTTTTTATCTGGAGTTGTTTTTAACTGCTTATGTTCTTTAATTGTATGCCAGTCTGATATCTCATGACAGAGGGAGGGATAGAAATATTTCAATCAATTAATCAATCAATCGAATAGGAAAGAGATGAGAGTCATGCCCACCACCAATGTTTTTGATGTGCCCCCCTCAAAAGCAAAAAAATCTGCCTCCCAGAGCAATGTCTTTTTACTATAAGGGGCAGGACACTTCTGTGCTTCGTTTTGCTCTCTCCTTATGCCAAAGGAATTTTTTCCCTCAAAAAAAGCAAAAACAGGCATGGACTTCTAGCCACTTCTGGTTTCATTAGGTGGGGGTATACCCCACACTGCCTTCCAGGACTTAGAAACTGGACCCTACACCTCTAGGGTTTCAAAGTTTGAAACTGGAGATGGTGTCTAATAGCTGTATATAGGAGGAATTTCTTGCCTGTCATACAAGCAACACTTACTGAAATCCCCTCTTCTAAAACAGCCATTAAAGGTACAGGAGCCATCTCAAGTTTTAAACCTGGCAACCTGTAGCATGTCCACCCCTACGCTAGGACATAAAATAGAAAATGTTTTCTTTGAAAAATCATCTCAAACATTTGCCAACCCCCCGCCCGCCCAAGAACTCATATTATTTTAAAAACTCACTTCAAAAGGCCAGGTAGACATCTCCCAAGAACCACTCTAATGTCACTGGCTGTTCAGACGCTCAAGAGATTGTCAAGTCCATCCTTCACAGAAATCATTCTCGGGCAGGTGGGAAATTAATACATCCAGGATTGGTACAGAACCCGCTGTCAACGCAGATGACTCCCCAATGAACTCCAAAAGGCACACCTGGCCCATTGAAAGGCAAGCATGGTAATACAACTGTGATTAATACAAAAGGCCAACTTGCTTCTAGCAGAAGAGCAGTTCCATGCAGTCACATGGGAACTTGTCATTAAGTAATTTGTGTTAATTACTTAGCACGAGGATGTAATGTTCTGCAGCTTAAGCATTTGACTATGGATTGCATGAACCAGTCTGTGTTTTGTGAATGCCAAGTGTTTTGTTGTTACTAAGGCGGGGGGGGGGGAGAGTCACTTCTGCCATCTTGTCCCATCTTGGACTCAGCTATAGTGTTTGGCTTTCATCTGCCCAAATGTGCTTGTGTGTGAGATGATGAACATGACCCATGAAAAAATAGAATTTGAACATGTAAAGGAGCCTTTAATCTATTCTGGCATAATCTCTCCCTCCTCCCCACCCACCCCACACACTAGGAATTATCTAAGGCCCTGAAGAGTCATTTATAACCATTTTAAATGCCTCCGGAGTGGATAGCTGGTGATGCTTTTATGCTGCAAGGTAAACATAGGGATGTGTAGGAGGATGTGATGATTCACTAGAAAGGCACTTATTGGAATTAGTCACCTGTGGACAATCTCTAGCTCACACAGGCATGTCAGGAAGCAGTGCCAAAAGGCTGTTGGGTATATTTTTTATTCCCCATTCCTCCAAGGAGGCGCCTCACTCTCGCATATTATTCAGACAATACGCCTACAAGGTAGATTAGGCTGAGGAGCCCAAAGTTGCCCAGTGAGCTTAACTTAATGAAGGAGGTTTTGAAAATGGATTTTCCCTGCTCTATGATTCGACTATGGTTTCTATCATTCTAGGGTAGCACAGGATAGTCAGGAGTTTATGATGAGCAGAACTAATCTTAAATTGAAGGTTTAGCCAAGAAATGCTCATGCCAGGACATTTATATTCTTTTAACATGTACTAAATTTTTCTTTGCCTCCCTCCCCCATCTGCCTCACAGGCTGGGAAACAGAGAAATAATATTAACTTTAAAGGTGAACTCATACCACAACCACCACCCCATCATGTAGGAGTTGTACACAATTGGATCCAGAATGCACGGGAGTCAAAAGCCAGCCTTTGTTTGCAAACCTGCATTTGGGTAATCTGCTAACATGTCAGACACACGGTGGCAAAGTTTCACAACAATCTCTCCAACCTCTTCTTATTCTAATATTTTTAATCCCAATTCCTAGCTTGTAAACATAATGTGAGAACTTGATCCTAAAAAGTGGAATAAAACATGAATTGAAATTGTGAGTGGGCTGGAGGAGACTTACAGCTGGGAGGAATAAGGCGAATCCAACTCAGGATGGAAGCTAAATATTTAATGTGCAACTGCAGAAAAATAAGCAAGGACTGAGGTTACAGAATGGATTATACTAACTCAGATAGCAGGAACTGGAGTCATACACCACCAGCACCCTTTTTCTGTGGAAAAACTCCTCCTCCCTGCATGTTAAAAACAAACAGCAATAAGCAATTTGGGCTAGAACTGCCTTCCCCAAGGGTTTTTTTTTTCCTTTATAGGGACCATTATGTATGTTGGTCATTTACTTAGCAGGGGTTCTTGCAACAGAGCTGTTAATGAAACAGACTGTTCCTGGCCACTGCCTTGTGCAAAGATGACTTCTATCAAATGCTATGACCAGAAAGCACATATACCTCAGTTAACGAAGTAGATGTGTTCCTGAGCTTTGCTTCTTCTACAAAAAACTCTGATACCAGAGGCAGAAATTATATGGAAAAAAATAGGGCTAGGTTCCTACACCACAATAAAAGGGGGGGGGGGGAGAAAAGGACTTCAACATGTTTTAGCAAACCTTTTATTCAAAATAATATGCATGTATGAAATGAAACAATGAAGCCAGGTCAGGTATGCCTTACATAAGGAAATAAAGACATTTTGAACCTTTTAGAGACCACTTGAAGTCTTCTTCCAAAAGTCATCTAGGGATGACTTTTTCTTCCACCAGCTTCTACTCTTCTTATGGTTTCTACTTCTGTACCTAAACTTGTATATCTATGAGGTTTTTTAACATGCTAGGGTGAGCTGATAAGGCAAGCTCCTCTGCTCTCCCCTTTTCTCTGTTTTGTTGTTTAGCAATGCTCAGTAAGGGATTCTGGAGGCAGCTGCTGTTTACCTTGCCTGGTGTAGGCAGACACCCATGGCTATAGCAGGATTGGCTAAAGTAGAATCTCTGTTCTTTCCCAGTTCAAGCTTTAGTACATGGCCTACTGCAGACATGCTGCTGCAACCTGAAACCAAAACTCTGTGTTTCTCCAGCCCTCCTTCACTGTCTTTCACATGCTGATGCTAATAAAACTATCCAGCTAGGCAGCAGGTGTGAAAAACAGCTTCACTGTCAGAGGTATGCCTGTACCTTAAGAAAGGTTACCAGTCACTTTTAGCGCTTGGGGAAAATATACAGCTCTGTTCAAATTCAGCACTAGAAGGACGGCAGCCATATGACCCATTTGGCCACATTGCTTCCCTAAGCATAACCTACTTTTAAGATTCCAGCTAGAGATTATTTATATCCCTGTCAAAAATGTAAAGAATTATTCTTGTAAGTGGATAGAAGAGATAGTTAGATTTTCTAGTGTATACATGAAGTCCCAAGTACAGCATTTTATTAGGCTGATGGGATGTCTCTTGCGGTTCAGATGAACTGTATAAACAAAAAACCCAGCAAGCACACTGGAGCCTCACAGATGTGTCATTTCTACCATTCTTCCCTGCCCCCCCCCCCACTGAGATTTGGCATTTGAGACCTCCACTAGTACCTTTCAAATGTCAACATTTAAGATGGATGGAAGCACAGAAAGGGAATTTGGCGCTTCTTGCATTCTGTGCATGTTAATATAAGAGCTTTTCAATAAGCTCCTGGTGTAAAAACAAGCTAGGATTTGTCAAAAAGGAAGAGGGGAAACATCAGCCATCAGAACAAGTTTGAAAGTACTCTACATTCTTGATTTAAGCTGCTGTGCTAACCATACATTCATGGTTATTTTTTCAAGACCTGGGTGGTCCAGTTGGCAGTGCATCCACAAAATGCTAGTTCCACTAATTCAAAGTACATTGGTCTTTCATGACTGGCCAAGACAAATCACTACATTTGTGCAGCTATGCCTCCTTGGGGGTTACTATAGTTGGGGTCCCTGAGAAAATGGTACCCAACACAAGAAACTTGACCAACAGTGTCCCTCTGGTGTAAGAAAGATAATTTCAGGCTCTTTGAAAGTATTATACTCTTACACTACAAAAGGTTTGCTTACTCTCAGTGAATTATTTGCTTTATGTTAGTGGGTGGTGGGTGGGTTGGCTTAATTATATACAGCAGCAGTAGCATACAAGCTAGTGGGACCTAAAGCATCACTGTATCAAAGGTAGTCCAAGATACTCCATCATGATAAAACATGAAAATGATCTTACTAAATAAAAGTATAAACAGTACAACACCATATCTGTGGGACCAGTACCCACGTTCCGCTTACTCACAAAAAAAAGTTCTTTATAGGCATTTTCTAGGTCCTCCAGCACAATTCTGTGTAATGCTTCCACTGTAAACTATTACCCATGGTTTTGCGTTTCCGTATGTTCCTGTCCGGTAAGTACAGAAACATATTCCCCGTGGATATGGGTGTCATACTGTATAAACTAGCACAGAGGTCATCCAGAGGTCTCCAAAAAGATTAAAATCAGGTCCTGAAGAAAAAAGCCATCTCTTAAACTTTGACTCCATAAACCAGCATTCCAATATGGCTTTTGAACATGAAGACTCATTTAGGTACCGCAAATAAAAATGATTGCTATATCTATCCTCTGAGTTTACTTAACTTCACAGAATCATAGAGTTGGAAGAGACGACAAGGGCCATCTAGTCCAACCCCCTGCCCTGCAGATAGCCATCCAGCATCAGTTTAAAAACCTCCAAAGAAGATTCCACCATATTCTGAGGCAGGGTATAACACTGCTGAACAGCTCTTACTGTCAGGAAGTTCATCCTAACGTTTAGATGGAATCTCCTTCCCTGTAGTTTGAATCCATTGCTCCATGTCCTACTCTCTGGAGCACCAGAAAACAAGCTTGCTCCATCCTCAGTATGACATCTCTTCATATATTTAAACATGGCTATCATTCACCTCTTCACCTTCTCTTCTCCAGGCTAAACATTCCCAGTTCCCTAAGCCGCTCCTCGTAGGGCATGGCTTCCAGACCTCCCATCATTTTGGTTGCCCTCCTCTGGACACATTCCAGCTTGTCAATGACCTTGAATTGTGGTGCCTAGAACTGGACACAGTATTCCAGGTGAGATCTGACCAAAGTAGAAAAGCATGGTACTATTATTTCCCTTGTTCTAGACACTATACTCCTTATTGATGCAGCCTAGAATCACACACATTTTTTTAGCTGCCGCATCACACTGCTGACTCATGTTCAGCTTCTTGTCCTCTAAGACTGCTAGATCCCTTTCACATGTACTGCTATCAAGCCATCTTATATCTCTAGATTTCATTTTTATTGCCCAAGTATAGTATACATTTCTCCACGTTGAAATTCATTTTGTTAGTTTTGGCCCGCTTTTTAATCTGTTAAACGCATTTTGAATTCTGATCCTGTTCTCTTGGGTATTAGCTACCCCTCCTAAATTGGTGTCATCTGCAAACTTGATACGCATGCCCTCTGTTTCCTCATCCAAGTCACTGATAAAAATGTTGAATAGTGCTGGGTCCAGGACAGAACCCTGTGGCACCCCACTGGTCACTTCTCTCCAGGATGAAGAGGAGCCATGGGTGACTACCCTTTGGGTTTGGTTGGTCAATCTTTTACAAATCCATCTAACAGTCACACTGTCTAAGCCACATGTTACTTTTTTGCAAGAATATCATAGGGGACCTTGTCAAAGGTTTTACTGAAATCAACATACACTACATCCACAGCATTCCCTTCATCTACCAAGCTTGTGACTCTATCAAAAAAGAGATAAAATTACTCTGGCATGACTTGTTTTTGAGAAACCATGTTGACTTTTATTGATCACGGTGTTCCTTTATAAGTGCTTACAGACTGTCTCTTTAATAATCTGCTCTAGAATCTTTCCTAGTACTGATGTCAGGCTGACCAGGAGGTAATTATTTGGGTCTTCTTTCCCCCCTTTTTGAAGACAGGGACAACATTTGCCGTCCTCCAGTCTGCTGGGACCGCTCCTGTTCTCCAGGAATTTCCTTTAAAGTAATCTGAGCTACATGTTACCATCACATCCTAGATCATGAAAATTTTATAAATTAGAGTTGTGATGTATGGGGAGGTCCTTTGTCTTCCTTAAATCTACCACCCATCAATGTCTTTGAATGGTCTCAAGCTATAGCATGGGCATGGAACCCACTTTCTCCGCACAATGCGTAATTAATTTTATGGTGATGGCTTCTGGCTTAGATTAAAGGAGGATTAAACAAATACATGGAGGACTAAAAGCTATCAACGAGTACTAGTTATATTGGCTAAATTAACTGTCATGTTTGAATGCACAATACTAAGCTTAGCTGTCTGACTCCCATCACTTCTATAGCCAGAATCGTACCATCCTTTTTCACAAGAGGGATGTTTCAGCATGCTTGGGGAAACCTGAAGGTCAACAGAAGTTCATAAGATCTTCAGGGGGTATAAATTAATAACTCATTTTATATATTTATTCATAAATTGCATACATTGTTTTTATATGTTGTTTCTCAGAATCCTTCCACATGGTTCAGCTACATGGTATTATTTTAGGAATATTGCATTGTTTTCCATGTGAGTGGTGAGTGGCTGAGGGAATGAGAGGAGGGAGGGGCCCTCGTGAGGCTGGGGGTGTAGCAGATTGAGTGGCAGAAGTGGATTATGAGGTGGTGGCGATTGACTGAAGAAGTGAGAGGAGGGAGGGGATTGGTTGGGTATGTTTCCTAAGCAGCCAATCAGCACACTGGGAAAGGAAACATACCCAAGAGTTTTGTATAGAGAGATGAGAGAGAGATATAGACTCACTGACTGCGTTAGGAGAGTTAGAGAGATTCTTAATCTAGTCTTTCTTCATTTGTAAACAAGGTTCCTGCACAGGGTCAAAAACTCTTTTGAACCAGAGAGAATGAATGCAGGAGGGGCAGAGCCCTGCACTAATCTGAGCAGTACAGGATCCTTGTTTAAAGCTATAGAGATTTTTTACCGCTTTGAAAAGCAAAAAGCTGGCCTCTCCTTCCAAAATTGCATTACTTAGTCTCCCTCCTAAGTTATTTATTTATTTTAAAGGAGCACCATTGTGGTCTTGTGGCTAGTGAAAGTACATTATATACTCTGCTGTAGACTAATAGTGATCTGAACTATTTGAGTGCTTGAGCGTCTATAGCCACAAAAGACACACATGAAGGAGGTAGCAGGAGATTCAAGGTAACCTTCAGGTTACACACATACACCCCCCAAAAATTCCCAATGTGGATAGTGTCTACTCAGTGCCACAGGAATGCTGACCTGAAAGGAATGTGACTGAAAACTTGGTAGGAAGGAGAATGGAACTCAATTTCCTAAAAAAAGAAAGACACACAGTTTAAAACCACTACCTCATTATCTGGATAGGTAATGCCCTAGTTCATACTGAGAAGCTCTTTTTGAAATATTCCCAAGGGGTAGATACAACAGCTGTACATCACGATCAATGAAGAATTAAAAGATTTTAATGTAAGCCTCCCTACAAAACAGCACAATGAAGACTAAGCATGCTCAACGAGTTGGGATGGAACAGAAAACTAGGGCAGTACTACTTGAAGCGGTGGTCTCCGGACTGGTGCCAGTCCCTGATGAGTTTCCAGGCAAGAAATAAACAACTACAGCCAATGAGCACACATAAGGTGCCAAACCGTGGCACACTGGGGGAAAAAATTAATTGCTGGTCCCCAACATCAGACAGCCTAAGAAGCACTGAAATGGGTAATGGAATGGAGTGGGTAAAGCCCAAGAAGATGAATTCCACCCTACCATACTATGTTGCAAGGCCCACTTATGCTACAGAGTATATACTAGTTGTTGGCCTTTCACAAAACGGCAGAGAGACTACACTGAAACCACTCAGGGGTGAGTTTTTCCATCACTCCTCCCCTGCCTCTCAGTTATTAAAATAGGTCTCAAGGGGGTATGACACATGGGTGGATCTGAGGATGGATCCCAGATATTCTGTTGTGCTGGGGGGGGGGATAAGAGCAGCAGCAGGGATAATATAGTGTACTGAATATCATTTCAGTGTCACTGTCTTTTATATTATATTTGTGCATATATTGTAAACCATTTTGAGCATTTAAATCCCCATGCACTAGGAGAAGAGATTTTAGTATTACAGTCATGTTTAGTTGCTGAACTGTCACAGAACTACACCCACAGTCTAGACATTCCACAGTACTGTCATCTGCACAACTGTAAACAATTACTACAAATTTAATCCATTTGCCATGGACAGTTTTTTTTGTTTTACAAACACACACACACACACAGCTGGGACAAAAGCTGTCCAAAAAACTGTGGGTTTTTTTTGCATCAGAGTGCTATTTCCCCTCCACCAATAAAACATACTGGGGAAATGGGGCGTCCACAACTGTTTTGTTTTGTTTTTTTGTGAACCATAAATGCTATATACGCTACCGTACTGATGGTAGCTTGTTTAACTTAAGCCGTCTGAGGGCTCACACTAAGACTCTAAACTATCTAGTCCGTGAGCTGCTCTTCGCCGATGATGCTGCCCTTGTTGCCCACACAGAAGCAGCTCTGCAGCGCCTAACGTCCTGCTTTGCAACAGCTGCAGAGCTGTTTGGGCTAGAAGTCAACCTGAAGAAAACAGAAGTTCTTTACCAGCCTGCACCACAGGACGAACACCACCATCCCCACATTGCCGTCGGCAAATCAGTGCTCAAGTCCGTTCAGCAGTTCACCTACCTGGGAAGCATCATCTCCTCAGATGCCAAGATTGACAAAGAGATCGATCACAGATTAGCAAAGGCATATAGTGCATTTGGAAGACTTCACAAAAGAGTCTGGAGCAATAAACACCTGAGGCAAAGCACAAAAATTAGTGTGTATAGAGCCATCGTACTGTCTATCCTCCTTTATGGATCTGAAACATGGGTTACCTATCGCCACCACCTACGACTCCTCGAGCGCTTTCATCAGCGCTGTCTACGCACAATCCTAAATATACACTGGACTGACTATGTGACGAATGTTGCTGTCCTTGAACAAGCAGGGATCACCAGCATTGAGGCCATGATATTGAGAACACAGCTGCGCTGGGCAGGGCACGTTTCTAGGATGGAGGACCATCGCCTCCCAAAAATACTACTCTACGGTGAACTCGCCACGGGTCAGCGTGGGAGGGGCGCTCCAAAAAAGCGATACAAGGACTCCCTGAAACAACATCTCAGGCTTGGCCAGATTGATCACCAACGGTGGTCCGCCCTGGCCTCACATCGGGAGGCATGGAGACGCACTATCCACAATGCTGCAGCCTTATTTGAGAACTCACGACGAACAAGTCTTGAAGAGAAACGACAACGCAGAAAGAATCACAACCCAAAAACATCACCCAAGGAGACCTTCTGCTGCACTTTTTGCAACCGGACTTGTTTATCTCGGATTGGCCTTTTTAGTCATCAGCGCGCTTGCAGAAGGCGCGGGATGAGTCCTTCCTGAATCTTCGTTTGCGAAGAAAAGCCAGAGAGAGAGAAAATGCAACTAAGCAGTCTCTAGGTTGGCCCCAATTGGAAGAAATCAAAATTTCTTCTGTTGGAGGGTTTATGTTGCAAATCCCATTAGAAATGCTAAACTTTAGCCATAATCACAACCCTTATCACAGTCTCCTGAAGTTTTCACTGGTATCAGAAAATACCCCCCAGTTCACACAGTGCCAGCAGGTTTTCTGTTTGTTTTAAATGCTAGATGATAAGAAAAGCCCAGGCATAAATATAGCAGTGTTTGAATTAATGCATCTGGTGGCTACAGAATTAAGGCAGATTTTTCACTTGATCTGGCAGGTCTCTTTTGATGCTCTCATGAACTGAAAGTACACAGGGTATAACTTAGTAAAAATGGAAACACATAGCTCTTTAGCGTTTCTTATGTGAGTAGCAGGAAAAGTTATGCCATTTTGGATAGTGGCAAGTTTGCTGCATTTACAATATATACAACCTATCTTATAGTTATGCCTGCTTTTAATGTTAACATTTTCTTTTGCCAAAGTCCCATTTCCTTCTCAAAAGAAAAAATGCTTCCAATATTCTTGGCCTAGACTCTAAAACCCAGACAAGCTTAGGTTACGGAAGTTACTCATAATGGCTCCATTGTGCCACTTGCAAGCTCCACTATTCTCCTTCCTTGACTGCCCATGGATAAGGAGGCCACCACAATCTTGTTGCTAACAAACAGTGGATCCACACCTTCTGAACACACACTTGAAGGAATCACCTGACATGAATCATTAATTTACAACTTATATAACAGAAGAGTTAGTAGCATATTAGAGTATATACAAGGAAAGTTTTGTCTAAAGCCAAATTGTGCTCTTACGAAATGCCAATCCATTTTAACAGCCACAACCTCCTCAAGGAAGCCCAGGGACTATAGTTTTATGAGAATGTGCAAAATTCTCAAGGCAAGCTAGAATACCTTAGACCCCAATCTACTGTGACATAAGTAAGTGTAGCAAGTCACTTGCCTCCACATGTATGTGAAATAGACTGATAATGAAGTAGGGTGATATACCATCATGGATAGGAATACAGCACCCTAAGTAAAAACGCTCAGAGACCCTTGACACCTTCACAGAAGTACAGATCCCAGAGCATTTTCTAGGAATAATTCTGGTATCTGAACCATTTTGCATTTATAGTGCAGCTATTTCTAACTAGCACATGTGGCAGACAACTAAAACATCCCAAAAAGACATCAAATGGGACCACCACGAGGAAAAGGTTCACCAAGGATCGGTTTAGAGTGCTTTGTCCTGAAAGTGGGAGAAATCAGTATGTTGAACTACCCCATTCATTCTTAGTTTTAGCAGAAAGTGAGGAACCGTGAGTGAAGGGTGACATGAAGAAAGTAGTGAAAGACTTTCCAGTTTTACAACTAGGCCTCCCCTTGAACATATTTTGCCACTTCACCAGTCTCAAGGCACAGAAGAACTTAACAATCCTATTGAATGTTCAGATCTTGACAACTCAGCCAGAATACTGATTGGCCCATGGCTACTAACTAGCAAGCAATAAAATGCCAGCACAGATGTACACGAAAGGACTACACAGAAACCAGTAAATGTTAACATTTTCTCTCTCATGTACACATGAAGTTTCAGCGGCCTCTCAATCCACCAGCATCTGCTGCAGCCACTTTCTAGATATGGCCTCATTCTGGATCCCGTAATAGACCATTCTTTGCTCATAAATCCCAGTCTGTCCTCTTAACTTTTTGCCCATTTGCCAGGTAAAAGAGCCAGCATTTGACAATAGGTCTGGAAACTGGCCATTAGTAACCCTTCAGCCAGAGGGAGGGAAGCAGAATTAATAGGGTGGAGTCATGGGTTACTGAGGAAGCCCCTGGTTGATTAACTTTAAAGGGTAGAGCAGCAAACACTTGATAATCATTGCCTGGAAGATACTGCCATTAATCTAAGATGTTCACAATAGGCAAGGAATTTTAACAGGAGGCTCCTATGGAAAGTCGCTGGTTTTGCTTCTCCCTTTTTCTTGACCAACATGACAGAAAATGGATTGGCCCAAATACAAGAGGAAAGTGAAGGCATTTTTACACTGACGTCAGCAAGACAAACCGAGGAACTGCAGAACTTGAACTGCTGAAAAGTAAGAGCTAACCTTCTACCTTGTTGGCTTTGAATGTTAAAATGGCTGTGCCATTTTACAAGATGTGAATGGTGTTTACACAGGGCCCTTGCCTTGATCTGTACCAGCTGCAAATGAGAACAAAGTGTGCTTTGAGGGGTGTGAGCTCCATGCTACTGACAAACACAGCATTTCTATTTGACTAGTCCAAATTAAAACAAACTATGCTACGTTGATTATAGACACACCTTTTCAAGATGAACCTTGATCAGAACCATTATAACTGCAATAGATATAATTTATCAGTACTATCACACTTAACTCTGAATGAGAGCCCTCAAAAACCACTGAAATCTTGTGTTAGGCTTAACATCAAGGCCATAAGCTATTTACATTGATTGTTGCCTTTTAAAAATATTTGCCTTTAAACATATTAAGCCTGAGTGAAAACTCTTGAAACCAGCCAGGTAGCAGTGAGGTGAGGCTGGGTAGACTCTTTCTAATTGATATATTTTTATTAGTTTTATAAGCATACATTATAATATCCAATCAATACTTATTTAGTATAACACATAAAATTACCATAAACATCACAGTTTTTCTATTAACTAATTTCAAAAGTTAACATAAATTCTTTACTATGATTCTTTTCATGAATATTACTTCCCGTTCCCCCCCCCCCGCCTCAGTGTTCCCTTTCACCGGAGCCATTATCCCTTACCTAATCTTTCCAGAATCTCATTTCTTCTTGTGGAGGTAACCTCCCATCTTTTGTCTGTAATACTTTTTTAACAAATAATTTCCAAATTTTCTCAAAATAATAATAATAATAATAATTAATAATAATAATAATAATAAAATTTTATTTATATTCCGCCCCTCTGCAACGCAATCGGGGCGGCTTACAATATAAAAACCCCATACTCACAATACCCTAGCCCACCCACCCCTTAAAATAATATTAAATTACAAAGGATTAAAAACATGCATTAATTAAAATATATATAAATTAGAAGAAAAAAATTTAAAACATACAATCATAGCCTAGAATTTTCTCAAAATCATTTTCTTTCCAACTTCCGTTAATTCTACATGTTAACTTATCATTTATTGCCATTTTCCAAACTTCTTTATACCACTCCTCCACTTGTACATTTATTTGCATTTTCCAATGTCTTGCTATAATTAATCTTGCTGCCATTAATAAAATTTGTTATTAAATCCTTTTCTGCTTGGTTCCCATTCTCTCCATTATACATTGACATCAATGCTATGCTCGGTTTCCTTTCTATATTTCTATTCAGAATATTCTCTATTTCTATAAAAACCATTTCCCAAAACTGCTGTACAAATTTACAATTCCACCACATATGCATATATGTGGGGTAGACTCTTTCTTAGGTAAGGAATACTTAGAGGTGGTCTTGCCAGTTCCCTCCTCTGAAACAGAGCCTACAACACCTTGCATTTGTTGGCAGTCTCCCATCCAAGTACTAGAGGAGTGGGATATAAATAAATTTTATTATGATTATCATCATTATCATTATCAACCAGGGCTGACCCTGCTGAGCTCCCAAGATCAGACGGGATCTGGAGCCTTTATGGTATTTCGGCCCTATGTGCTTCTGGGTAAGCTTCAATAAAGAAGTTGCCTTCAGAAGGAGGAGGAAATGGAGGCCTTGACTGTGAGAGCTGGGAATTGCTGCCACAGCAGCAGGCATTGAGCCAACAATGGGTGGAAAGAAGCAAAGATGCCTAACTATACCTGACAGGAGGCACGTATTGCCTTGCAGAGTGGTAGCTCCCAGGCCAGAGTCTGTTTACTAGACTGATGACACACAACCTCAGTTCTTCCACAGCTGGAGAAGAGGGGAGATGATTTGAGGAACCCAACAGGGAGCACACAAGCACAACTGTGAAAGAACTGCTACTGTGTTGTGCTCAGCCCTCCGTGATATTCACTTTTGCTGACTTAAAAGGATTCTATACCTGGAGTCTAGACTTAAAAAAAAAAAAAACAGCGAAGGCTTTCCCAGGGCAATGAGTTCCCTGTAGAGAAATCATAAAAAGTGAGGCTGATGTTTTTAAACTTCAGAAGGAATCATTAAATGGCAAAGGAGGCAATGCCTGGGGATCTATTTCCCATAAAGCAGAATTAACTTGTTTTTTAAAAAGCTGTAAGATCTCTTTGGCTTTGGACTTCAGAGTTAACACTTCATAGAGGAGGTATTTCTCCCTCGCAATCCTGAGGCTATGATTTTGGGATAAAGGCTGGGATATAAACATTTTAATTAATAAATAAAATAAAGATTCCTACTGCAGCAATATCTTTAGGGAAAGAGCAGCAGAAAGGACAACATACTGCAAGTACTTCAAGGCCCATTAGAGGTTTTGTCCCTGACCTGGATATCTCCTGAAAAGCCAAGCACTCCACAAACTCTAGCCTCATGGTATTTGCTTTAGATACATTGCCCAGAAAAAGATAAAGTTACATGCAGGAAAAGTACTGCTTATTCTCTGAAGGCGACTTTGCTCAGTCATGCAAACATGCATGCTCAGGAGACAGCACATTACAAAGGTAATCTTAGCCACTGTTAATTTTCACTATTATTTCTCCCAAAGGCTTTTGCAGGAAGATGACCTGAACCAAGAATGCTATAAGTTAGTTCCTCTTAAGATAGTGCTCCATTTGTGTGAGGTTTCTAAAAGCACTGTCCTACCACCACAACAGAAGCCTAGTGTACGTGTACTCACGCACATACCCACACTCAAACCAAGGGACATCAAAGCCACAAATCCTAAGGCATCCAGGCAAAGAGGTTTGCTTTCTGAAGTACTGCACATATGGAATTTCATGCATCATCTGGGATCCATTTTAGAAAGTAGCACCCTCAGCCAATGGGTCTCCTGCAGCACATTTGGCACGATACAGATTTACAATGTATCTTAAATTGCTTTTCCATTGTGTGCTCACGATGACATGCGACACCATGTTTAAAATCCCACATGAAGACACAAAATTTAAAAATATTCCCTCACACACGCATTAGAATTACAAAACCATTAAACACAAAAATGTTGGGCAGCACAGTCTTGAATGCTTATGACAAAAATACATTTTCTCTTAAAAACATACAATAAAAAGCCTAATAAGTGGAAAAGGCAAGGTAATTCCACAGCAGGAATGCCACCCGAAAAGCCTGGGGGGAATGATGTACCTCTTCATGAAGATATGTATGTGACACAGATCTTGCCTAGACAGTTTACAATTTGTGTTAGATAAACAGGGACCAAAGTCAGACAACAGGAAACAAGTGATGGGGATGAATATGGAAAGGCTCAGGTAAAGAACAATTGAATAAGTTGTGGAATGTCTGTTGACAAATTACTGTGAAAGGCAACAAATTAATTTGTATTCAGAGAAGCTGGCCCTTTTAATAACATTTTTCTGGAAGAAATGTTTAATAACATTTTCTTGTAAAAGCATGTATATAGAATCCTTTTTTATTACCATGTAAGGAAAGCATCATCATTTTCAGCAACATAATAAGAATGTAGCAGCAAATGTCTGGAGCCTGCATGGTCACAGAGGCAGGTTGGAAATGTGCAATAGGCTTCAAGACGTGAATTTTGTGTCATTTAATAAATAAATACATCTTAATAAATTAAGATAAATAATTTTAGGTTCCTTCAGATGTTGGATTTGCTAACACTGGCAAGTGGAAAGAAATGCACTGGGCTTGAACCTGGAAAGCTCAGGTGGCAGTTGAGCTGGGTGGACTTTGGCAAAGTTAACCTCAGTGTGTTTCCCAGCGATTAAACTGAAATACTGGAAGGCACTCAAGAGCAAGGAAAGCGGACAATATGGCCCGCCATAAGCCTTCAAGATAGGGTGGACTAGGAACCCCAGTAGATGCAACAGCTTACTTGCCAATACAATTGTGACAAGACGTTCTCATTACCTTAAGATCCAGGCTACAAATGCTGACAACATCATCATCTTTCTCTCTCCGCTTCCTCTTCTGCAAGGAAAGAAAACACAAGTTATACAAATTAGGTTCCTGGCTTTGAAATCCACTGAAGGAAGTTTGCTTTCCTGCATATAACAGAGGATGCAGAATTCAAAACCAGCCTCAAAGCTGCCCTCCTTTTTGCAAACAGGGGTGTAAACAAGGTGAAGGTATTTCATTCTGGCAGTTATTGTCATTTGACTTGACCTAATACAGAACCGAAGTGCTTAGAACTTTTGTTGCTTCCTTTGTGTTCCTTCAAGTTATGAGAAATTTGTTTTAAAAGAATGAAACCAAAGAAAAGGTAGAATGAAGGAGAATATGCATTAACAAGGCCATTAACACCTGGAATTTACTGAAGAACTTACTTAATGAAATAAAATGCCTATTCTGATTCCAAACACCTTGGTAGTTTAGTGTTTTATTTTGAAATGGCATGTACTATGGGGCAGCGTAAGCAGCTCCCACTTCTAGGTTCTACACACCACAATAACCTTTTAATTACCCCTGTACCTCTTTATTTTCAGCAGTGAAACTTGTTTTCAGGTGCCCAAGTGAATCCCCCCATTGTTAGGACAGAGGTACAGTATGTTGTGTTCCAGTGCTACAGTATTGTCCTGTGTTTGTGTAGGGCCCTGCTGTAACAAGAACACATATGGATCTATTCTCCCCCTTCAAAGTTTCAAAGTAGTTATTACAATATCAGATGGGGGCCTCTGTAGCAGACCCTCTTTAAACACAAAACAGTGTTTTTGTGGCTGCATGAGCAGTTCAAACGGAGGCTACATATGGCACTTGTCTTTCTCTGTGCTGAAATGATGTAATGGGGATCAAGTGTCTGTCTTTTTATCTCCCTGTTTCATGGGCAGTGGGGAGAAAGGGAGAAACAGAAGTGATGCATATAGGAAAGACTAGTAGAAGGGCTTAGTGCAACTGGATGGCAAACCCCCACAAAGATATTTAAAACACACACATTATGGAGTCTCCTCTCTCTCTGGCTTTTCTTCGCAAACGAAGATTCAGGAAGGACTCATCCCGCGCCTTCTGCAAGCGCGCTGATGACTAAAAAGGCCAATCCGAGATAAACAAGTCCGGTTGCAAAAAGCGCAGCAGAAGGACTCCTTATGGAGTAGTACCACAGTATTAAAAGGTCAAAAGGAGAAGGGCTTTGCTCCTTCAAACATTGCTATCCATGCCTATCAGGTATTTGCAAATTATTCACTGGGGCAATTGGCAAGTTTACATTCATGAGAAGAATGGGAAATTATAACATTTGCAGTTTCCATAATTTTCTTGGTGTGTCCCTTGCAATAATCCAGAATGGCTTTTTGGTCAGAAAATACATAGTTTCTGCAATTCAGCTTTATTCCCAATGTATAGACCTGAGTGCTTTCCAATTCCAGACTCGAAAGGAAGTCCAAAGGTTTGTTTTTGAGACTGGCTAGACTAGTTTAATAGGTCTTGCTTTGGCTGGACCCTTCATTTTTCTCGCCCCAGTTAAGATTCATGCAAACAGCAGACATTTGACAGCAAAGCCAGCTGTTTCATGTCTACTAAATCAGAAGCAGACTCTTAAAAGAAAACCAATGGCATTTTGAGCAGCTCTGAGTAACAAAGGCCTATCCAGTTGACCTGCCATTCTCAGGCTGGCGGAACAGTTTTAAATGCTCCTGAGATCAGTCCCTGTGGAGGAAAGTCTCTGGGGGAGGGGGGAGAGCAGGAAGTTTTATTTAAACTCAACAAAAGGTACTGAAATGCTTGCTATCACTCCTTTTAAAAATGGAAATAGGAGGGGAAGGATTGCTTTTCCCCATTAAAATAGGTGTTGTTTTAAGAACTGTGTCAACTAAATAGGAGAAATTTGCTTGTAAAACAGGCTGCTCTATTTCTATGACTTACAATTATTTTTTTCATTGCATTTATATTCTATTTTACCTCTAGAGACCTCAGCACAGTGTTAATTTTATCTCTATTTTATCCTCACAATTTTGGGAGATAGTTTTGCTGAGACATGGTAACTACCTCAATGCCATCCAATGAATGTAATGACTGAGCAGGCACTTGAATTCAATTCTCCAGATCAAGATTCAATATTCCTAGATTAATTAATGTGAGGAAATGGATGAAAGCAGAAGATACTGAGGTCAGGTTAATCCACACACTTCATGACTTACAGGCTGATCTTGCAACAAACCTAAGAGCAGGTTGTCATAACAGGGAAACCTGTAGGTTGTACTACAGGTTAGGTGAGGTGTGAACTCTTGCCATCTTCATGAACATGCAAGGCTTCCTTGGGAAACCCATTGTTTATTAAACTTGTATCAATATAATTTATGGTTTGTAATGTACCAACACCCTGATACTGTTAGCTTTTTTTTTTTTTTTGCTGAGTCTAACCTGCTTTAAAAACAAACTTCACCAAACCAAAGCCTTAGTAACATCACAAACTACAGATCTAAAATACAGTATAAACAAAACAGTTAATACATCCTCTTAGGAGTGCAAGAACAGCTTCATTCTGAGAAGTATCAACCTTACTGCATGAACATGATCTCTTTGTTTATAAATGTAGAGGCAAATTTCTGCAAGCAATGCTCATGGCGTTATCCTAAGCACTATGGGTACCATAGTTCTGATTCAACATCAGCTGCTGTTGTTGTTGTGTGCCTTCAAGTGGTTTCCAACTTATGGTGACCCTAAAGCAAACTTATGGGGGGGGGGTTTCTTGGCAAGATTTGTTCAGAGGGGGTTTGCCTTTGTCTTCCTCTGAGACTGAGAGTGTGTGACTTGCCCAACGTCACCCAGTGGGTTGCCACAGCTCAGGGCGGAGCTGAACTATGGTCTTCCAGTGTTCTAGTCCAACACCACCACACTGGCTCTCTTCATCAGTATCTGGTGCAAAAGCTGAATTTTCTACTTTGGGGGAGTGTAGGGAAGCATATGAGGACAAGTATGCTCTAATCTAATTTTGCTCACACCCCTAATGCTACTCCTATGCAAGCAAAGCCAAATGGAGAAATTCCCCAGACCAGATAGACACCAGCTTTTGCTCCTCAGCTTCATGTTTAAGGGAAACATTGTTTTTTGAAGAGCTTTATGTAGGCTCATATGCAGATATGTGTCCTTCAGACCTCTTCCTTTTTGCTTGTTCCCCCATCACCATGGCCAAGCTCTGTCCAGAGAGAGGAAGCCTGAACCTGAAGCCACCGGACATCATGGCAACCAATACGCCTGCACCAACCCTGTAAAAGAGCTGGAGATGGGAGACAGAGCCATGTGATGGACTTCCCTTTGTGCTCAAGAGAGTAGCATGAGCAGAGGCAGAGCAAATCTCTACCCTAACTCTAAGCTGTTGGTGGGCAGCAGCTTGTCTTCTGCTTCCTTTAAGCTGAGAGCTGGGAAAGGGGTCACATTTTCCCCTAATCATGCAACACAAGGTCAGGAAGAAAGAGAACTCCTACCAATGACTAATTTTTGTCAGTCCTGGGTTCATCTCTCCCTTCCTGTTCTTTATTTATTTAATTTTACAACCACATTATGATCACTTTCTACCGGCAGTGTTTACAATGTAAACTTTGCAGAAGGCACTGGGTGATTTACAGCATGGGAAGGAAAATACAAAGCATTGTCCTCGCCATGAGTATTTTCTGGTAGTTACTGGTGAGTTATGTGCCTACTGCAGCTGTGTGTTAATCGCATTGCTGTGAGTTTATATCAGCTTTTCTAGGGCACTGTCTAAAGTGCTTTCGCAACGTGCAGAACCAACAGTGGGATGCAGCGAGACATATCTGGCACAGAGTATACAGGACCTCCTCCACTTCTCTGAACAGCTACTAACTGCCTACAGTCCAGTTGCTACAACCATGTGCAGTTGATTCACTTGTCCCCCCCCCCAGCCCACATCCATATACAGAGCAAAGGGGAACTTATTCTTAGTACGAAATATGGTACACAGAGAAAGAGAGCCAAATTTACCCACAGCACAGCATTGCTTTAAGCAGTCCACCTTCAATACCAGAAATCAACTTATGTGAGAGAAAACTGCTTAGAGCAACAGAACATAGCAAGATAAGCATCCCATCAGGTATACACTTTCATGCAAAATAGGAATGGGGAAAGTTAGGCTCACAGGGTTGTTTTTGAAGCCCCAAAAGCCCCCCCCCAGCACCTCAAATATTTTTGCATCTTTTTTAAAAAATAAGACAATGAATTCCATTTTGTGTTGGTTAAAAAAAAGGCCTCTCTTTGGCCTAAAATAGCCCAGGGAGGCCCAAAATATGGCAAAATTGCCTCCACAAGACATTGGGGGTGTATAAGGAGCATTTTTAATGATTGTTGCCCCAAAAATGGATTGAGGGCAGCAGGAGGACCTTCCAAGGTCCCACAGGAGGCCAACGTAGCTGCCTCTAACCCCTAGAAGCTGTCAACTCCTATGTAGCTAGCAACATATAAAGTCAGACATCCATATCTATGGGAGTTCTGTTCTCAGACTTACTGCGGATATCAGAAACCGTGGATAACAGAACCGTATTAAAATAAAGGATCTCCAGTAAAAAAAAATACTATAGAATTGCTTTGGGGACCTAGAAGATGCCTCTCTAGGCATTTTCCAGTGCAACTCTATGGTATTTGTCCCTATTTTGTGCCCTGCAGATAACTAAAATGGCAGATATTGGTTCCACAGATATAGGAGTCTGACTGTACATGTTTTGTATGAGAGTGGGACATGTACAGATGAAATGCACACAGCTACTCAGTCACATCTACTTTGAAAGCCAGTCTTGTACAGTATGAGATTGCTTTCCTGAACTACCATCAGCCTTAAAGTTGCACATGTGAAGTTGCACTATACTGACAGAATCAGACCCCCAATGATCTAACCTTGTACAAACTTTATTGGCCCAGTTCACATGGAACACTAAACCATTGATTTAGCACTGCTTGCATGAGCTGTAATGGGCTTGAGCAAGACACAGGTCTGCATGTTCCCTCCTCACCTCCCTTCCCATGTGGTTTGACATTTCACCCAGAGATTGTGGTTTGTAACAAATTCAAAACAAGCCAACTTTAAAACACAGGTTGTGAGGCTGGCTTGTGGGCTCTGGTTCATGCACAACAAGCAGAGCTTCTGTGAAAGCAAAACTTAATGTAATCAAAGTTCTGTGAACAAGTCTCAATTGTGCTCTTTTATTCAGGCAAGTTCCAGTTCATGCACATACCACTAAATGGCACGGGGTTCAGCGTGTAGGGGGATGGATTTGTAGCCCTCCAAATGTTGCTAGACTGCAACTTTGAACCATCCCCACCCCCACCCCTGCCACATGACTGACTGTTCTGGCTTCAGCTGATAGGCGTTGCTGTCCAACACCATCTAGATAGCCACAACTCCAGTCCCTACACTAAACCGGGGCTATGTACCTCAACTGAAATTAGCTAGGTTTAGTGTACTGCACAGCTACAATGACTGGCAGAGGCCATCTTAAATCTTGGGGAAACATCTTTTCTAGTTTTGCTACGCTGAAGATTCAATCTGGAATCTGCATGTGAAGCATGTGCTCTACCACTATAGCCCTAATACTGGGTCTGATTGAGGAAAGCAAAAAAGAGTCATTAAACACTAATGCACAAGGGTCTCATGCATGAAAACAAGCATAGGTAATGCACTGGTCTAGTCTGTTACCAAAACCAGTACTCTGCAAAGGCCTCCACTTGGGAAGTTCTAAGACAAAAGGCACTGCTAACCAGTTTCTCCAATGCACGATGGGCCAGAAATGGCAGAAAGATGAAATATAGCATTCTAGAAACAGGGACTTTGAAGAAGAAGGGTTGTAGCAGGCAGGTCATGAACCGTCGCGTTTAACTTCTTTGCTTTTTCTTTTCTTTTTCCTTTTGGCACTTACAGTGCTAGGTCTTAAAGAGTAGAGCCACTGCCTTGAAGAATTACCAGTCTAAACTAGTCAAAGAAGGCTCAAAAGATCATAACATTAAGATCATATATAGGTCCTTCAGTTTTGTAAAAGCTGCCATTATGGTCAATAGCCCTTCAAGAAAGAATGTATTGATATCAAAGGGTAATGGCTGAACTGGAGGGAGGGGTGACAGATAAGAGACACTATAGAGGCTGGTAAAAACTATTATAGGGAGTCAGTGGGATGTAGTGGTTGAGCGCTGGACTACACCTCTGTAGACCAGGTTTCAAATTCTCCCTAAGCCATGGAAACCCATGGGCAAGTCACACTCTCTCACTCTCACAGGAAGGCAAAGACAAATCCCCTCTGAATAAATCTTGCCAAAAAAATTCCACAATAGGGTTGCCATAAGTTAGAAATGACTTGAAGGCACACACAACAAAAACTATTAAGAAACGGCCACTTGATTATTTCAACTGTAGTTGAACAATTAGTCCATCTAGCCAGGTACTGTCAACTTTGGCAGTGGCTTTCTACGGTTTCAAACAGAATTCTTTCCAATAATAATAATAATAATAATAATATTTATTTATACCCCGCCCCTCTGTTAAAACAATCGGGGCGGCTTACAAAAATTAAAATACAATACAGATAAAATCCCCAAACACCCCCCACCCCACCCTCCCCCATAAAAAATATTAAACAATTATAAATTAAAACCAACTGATATAAAATCACAATTAAAAACAATAAATACTATAAAATACTATAAATGGCCAGCGTACTAAAAGAAGCCAGGATCCCCTGAGGCCGGGATCTAATTAGGAAAGGCCTGCCGAAAGTCCTATCTGGGCATCCCTGGAATTCCCTGGGGGTCTCACATTCAGGCCTGCCCTATTCTGACACTGCTTAGCTTCTGATATCAGACAAGATTGGGGGTGTTCAGGGTGGCAAGGCTCATACAAATAAATAAAATGTAATCCCACAGTATTCTTAATAGAGCCACAGCTGGGACCAACATGTTGAAGTCTCCGCTATAGGTTTTTACTGGGTTCTATCCCTCTTGTATTTGCATAAGTCCAGACCTGACAACCATCAGGAGTAAGGAGCCTCTTTCTCCGCCCACCCCACCCTCAGATCTTAAATACTATGGTGAATTCTTATCGGCTTATTGCATAGCCACAGTCCCTCTGCAATTTAAAGAATAAGTTTCCTAAATGCACCCATGAGATTCTGAGAAACTTGGTACAGTATTTTACTTTTCCCAGAGAAGCCCTTGTCAAGGTAATGCCAGTCCCTAATAAAAACTCTTACGGGAGGAAAAGTCTTGATGGTGTTTCTGGCACGAATTAATATCACCACCTTTCATTGATTTCTAATACTGTATTGTCTGAGATTTCAGGAGGTGGTGGAGATAAATATTTTGCTTCAAGACAAACACAGCAAACAACTGTTAGGAGTTCACATATACTTTCACAATGGCACCCCCAAGCCCTAATTAAGTAAATTAATAGAGGGCATTGTCACACTGTGTTCCTAGCTTGAGATGTGCGTTCTCTAGTGTGCTTAAAAAAAAACACCTGTTTTCTGTTGTTAATCTTTAAGGATAATTATAACCATTCATCCTCCAGGGACAAATATAGCTTCCCACTGTGCAAATCAAACAGTGGAAGCAAAAGGGAATCCAAGAAATAAACGCATATGCAGGAAAGGCCACCATAATATAAATTACAATGCACCCTCCATATGAGAGGGCTCCCGATCTGTGGATTGTACTGTCCATGGATGCCACATCCCTTATTATTCAGTGGTGGTGTCATGAACAGGGACATGCTGAAGTATGCACATTCACATTGCCACCAATGAATAATATGGGGACTGACTGTCCGTCTTCTTTAGCATTGCAGGTGGTCCCGGAACCGAACCCCCATGGTTCTGGAGGGCCCACTGTACTAACTGCCTAGTGATGAAGTGTGTTTGCTATTTGGAATGTGATTTTCTGAGGCCCAGGAGAGAAGCAACAATTACTACTGATATTCCTTCATGTAAAAAAATAAGGGCACCGTGTGTAAATATATTCATAGATCTTTTTGCTGAACATTAACAATTCCACTTTTAAGCATCAAACCTTTTCTGCCCTGAGAGTAGATGTCCTATGCCTCATACTGACTTTTTTCAGGTCTGGTGCAAATCCTCTGGGAACTGTTGCTACTGAGTTATTATACAACACCATCACAAGATGGTTGGGGGGGTGGGGGGACATGGCAAGTCACAAAATGGCAAGAAGTAAAAACTGGACCTAGCAAGATAAACATGTTTCATAATAAATTATCATGGATTCATTGTTATATTGGTATTTGTAGATGGTGTTTTCTACAAGCAGAAATCACAGAGATGGTGTTTTCTAGCATTGCAATGGCACAAATGTTGGCTCTAAGGCATGGATTTCCTATATGTTTTACACAGAAGGCCAAATGATGCACAGTCAAATTGCAGACCACATCTGTAGACACAGTGTGGGTGGTGACTGAGAGGTGAAGTCTCTTCAAGAATTGAGTGCCCACAAGCATCCATGCCTCAGACCCGTATTTTCTCCTCCTTTCCCCTCCCTCCCATCCCATATTCACTGAGAGGGTAGAAATTCTGCAGACGGTCTGCTTGGCTCATTTTCAAAAGGCAAGACCCATTTTAGAGCTCCTAAAATGGACTGCCTGATAGTGAGCACTGGCAGCCCCCATCAAGGTGATTATTTTAAGATTTTCTGACTTCCTTTTCATAGTAACAGATCCCAAGGTTGCATGTGTATGTATGCATGTGCCTTCAAGTTGCCAGATGACTTATGGTGGCCCCATGCATTTCATAAGGCTTTCTTAGGTAAGGAATACTCAGTGGTGGCTTTGCCACTTCCACTCTCTGAAATATAGCCTACAGCACTTGGCATTCATTGGAAGTCTCCCATCCAAACACTAACCGGAGCTGACCCTGTTTAGCTTCCAAGCTCAGATGGGACCTGGTGCTTTTAGGATATTTAGCCCTTACAATACAATAGAACAAAGTACAGCAAGCTTCAAGCAATAGATCTAATAAGCAGTAAGACCACAGAACAAGTAAACAGAACACAGGGAAGCAAATTAATCTGAAGTTCTTGGGCAAATAAAAATGTTTTGGCCTTTCACCAAAAAAAAGTTTACAGGACCACTGCTTCCCACCTTAACATGCAAAGCATGTGGTTCTTCTACAGGTGCCTCATTGGGGATGCCAATTCCATTACAATACATAGAAGAAATAAATGCCAGCCATACTATTACATGGAAATGCACTACTGCACAATACTCAGGGCTGACAGGGCAGAATGGCAAACATCCAATAGCTGGCAAAGCTGGTTTGACCATCAAACAAAAGGGAAGGGCTGGCTTTTGTTTACTACAGCAAAGAATTAACCTAAGAAAACAGGAATAGGACCTGCTTAATTGTTCAAAATTCTAATTGTTACAATGTTTACTTTACCAACTAGACTACTGCAGTGTGCTCTGTGTGATGGTGCTCTTGAAGACGACTTTGAAGCTGTAGCTCGTGCAAAATGCGGCAACTAGATTTGGGACTGGAACATCTTATAGTGATGATTTGACCTATAAAGACCTATGCAGCTCAGGTCCAAGTTATTTAAAGTACAATGCCCTCCCTTACAAACCTGCCTGTGCTCTGAGAGCTGCCGGGGAGGTCCTTCTCTCTATCCCACCACCACCCTCACAGGTACATCTGGTGGGAACGTGGGAGGCAGAGCCTTCTCAGTGGCCGCCTCCAGGCTCTGGAACTCCAACTTCCTTCCCAGAGAAGTTAGATTGGCACCCTCCCAATTTTCTTTTACAGACAGGTAAACACTTCTCTGATGATTGACTCCATAAGGCCCATCTCACTTAAGCTGGATCTTGCTAACTGCTGTGCTGCTGTGTGAATGTGTTCAATGATGTATATTTTAATCTGCTGTTTGTTTGTTTAATCTTATTTTAATGTTTGTATCTTGGGCATTTTAAACAATGTGTTTTTTTAATTTGTTGTAAACTGCTTTGAGTCCCAAACTGGGGGAAAAGTAGTATAGAAATAAATAAATATAACAAAAAGAATAAACAAACAACAAGTAGTAGTAATAGTAGTAGTATTAGTAGTAGTTTTAAGTTTTAATTGCTCTGGGTGCCAATGTGCTTCCAGTCTGAATTCAAGGGGCTTGTGATGACATTTAAAGCCCTAAATATTTTGGAAACATGATGTACTGAAAGGAGTACCTCTCCCCAAACACACCTGACTGAGGATTCAGGACTTCTGGAGAGGCCCTCCTCTTGTCTTCCACAACTGCTTTAAATTGGATTTTATCAGTATTTTGCCCTGAGAGCTTTTGATACAGGATGGGATATAAATATTTTAATAAATAAACCGTAAATTACTCACCAGAGTAAAATCCCAATGTGTCCCAGGAGTGAGAAATGTGAATGAGCTTCCTCGCCGCAGAGGATACCTGATGACACAAAAGGTTTTCTTGTTTATGAGAATAGTAATAAGGGATACAAGTAGAGCCTGAATACTCCTATCAAGTTCTGGACTGCTCTGCCTTCAAGAACATCTGTCAATGCAACAAGTCTATAGAATGAGCAGTCTATGTAACTCTTATCTCCAGATTTTCTGAAGGACTTTATGAGCCTACCTAGCCTTTGAGATCTTCAGGGGGAAGTCTCCCAAGACCTTCAAGAAACACATTTGGCAGGGACACAAGAGAAGGCTTTCCAGGTGGCTGCTCAAAGGCCGCAGCACTACATACCAAAGAGAGGTTGCCTGTCCCCTTCACTGTTGTCCTTCTGCCAGTAGGTAAATGCCTTTTTATTTAGCAAAGTCTTGATTTTATTTCAGTAGGCAGGTCACACCACTGTTGGGGTAGTAGTCTGAGTGTTGGACTAGGATTCCAGGAGACCAGGGTTCAAATCCCCACTCGGCCATGGGAGCCCACTGAGTGACCTTGGGGAAGTCTCACTCTCTCTCAGCCTCAGAGGAAATCTCCCTGAATAAAGCTTGCCAAGAAAACCCTATGAGAGGGTCAGCATAAGTCAAAGTTGATTTGAAGGCACATGGCAATGACAACAGTTTTTTGTCAGTTAAACTGGATTGCAGTAAAGGAGGCTTTTAACCCTCCTTTAAGATCGAAACATGGAGCAATGGGTGCAAGCTCCAGGAACAGAGATTCCACCTCAACATTAGGAGGAACTTTTTGACAGTAAGAGCTGTTCGGCAGTGGAACACACTCCCTCGGAGCGTGGTGGGTTCTCCTTCCTTGGAGGTCTTTAAACAGAGGCTGGATGGCCATCTGTCGGGGATGCTTTGATCGTGATTTCCTGCATGGCAGGGGGTTGGACTGGATGGCCCTCGTGGTCTCTTCCAACTCTGCAATTCTATGATTCTATGATTCTATGAACCCAGGTGGATTTTTTTTTCTTTACTGATCTGGGTGGCGGGGGGGGGGAGGGTAGAAGAAGGTATGCTACTTCAGAGGAAAGGTCTCCAATCAGTGAAAATGGAAACCAACAAAGAAGTATCCATTTCTTGTATCCCATCTCTCTTTTACAGGTGCTCTGGAAGTGAATAAATGAAACATAATAGTGGGGAAATCCACTTCTATCCATCGGAAGGATTACAGATCAGCTATTGCTGCCAAAAAGCCTTACCACATGAAGATAGCTCATTTGAAGCACTAGGGATTATTAGATCTTGATAGAAGCCACCATTTATCACAACTAAGTCAAAGCCCACTAAGAAGCTCTTACAAAAAGCAGGCCAAAAGGTAAGGAGGGAATACCCAATTTCTGAATTGTTCTATTTCATCAGTACTAAAGCTCTAAAATAGAATCTGACGGTGCTCAAACCTATCAGGAAACTCTCAGCATCCCCCTGAAGTGTAAGGGCTGCGGGTTCTTACTTTCTAGTGTGAGATTTTTATTTTTCAACCTGCACTAAGAATGAATTCCATGTAGTGCCTGAAGAGAAAATTTAACTCCCATCTTGGCAGAGAGGACATTTTAGTTCCCTAGATTCATGTTTTATAGAAGTCACAGGATTATATTTACAAAGTAGATATTTTATGACATTGTCACCCAAGAGTTGTAAGGAATAGAATTCCAACTACCTGCCATACACAATTTTTTTAAATTTTGCTTTTGTTTTTAAACGGGCAAAATTTGTCCTGAAAGCGTTACAGGTTGAGTCTCCACCTTTTCTGGAATTCCAAATTCCAAAATATTTCAAAATCCAAAACTGTCCACGAGAAGCTGAGATAGTTATACCTTTGCTTTCTGATGGTTCAATGTACACAAACTTTGTCTCAGGAACAAATTTACTGAAGATATTGTATATAAAATTACCTTCAGGCTATGTGTATAAGCTGTATGAATTTCATGTTTAGACTTGGGTCCCACCTCCAAGATATCACATTAAGTATATGCAAGCATTCCAAAATCCAAAATATTTTTTATTAGTTATTAATACCCCGCTCTTCAACCACAAGGCAATTTGTAAGCATTACAAATTGTTTTAAGCAATAGCAATTTATACATCTACACTGCATTAAGCAGTTTCCAATGTGTGTTAGCTAATTGCCCCCACAAGCTGTGTACTCATTTTACCGACCTACAAAAGGATGGAAGGCTAAGTGAAACTTGGAGCCCTCTGGGCTTGCAACGCGGTGACTTGCAGTGGTGAACGTGCAACGTGGTGACTTGCAGTACTGGCATTTAACCACTGCACCACCAGGGCTCATTTCAAAATCCAAATTCAAAATCCAAAATACCTCTGGTCCCAAGCATTTTGGATAAAGGGACTCAACCTGTATTTTATTTGTGCTGGCTGTAATTTTTGCAAACAGGGAAGGCAGATAGCTGTTAAAAACAAATGTTCCACCTTATGTGAAAATGTGTTTTCTAGCTTTGGTTATTGGGGTACTGTGAAATACCCTTGATTCTGCACCCAGAAACATACCTGGGGACATGGTACACTTTTCTGCCCCACAATACACTGGAATTCTCAATTGGGGCCAGAAAATATCCCTGACCAGGGCACTCAGTGGAATGGAAGGGGGGGGTGCATCTACTTGGATGACGGTTAAAAAAACACATATTTTTCTCTGTCCATGCTTTGGAACACCTGCATATGTCAATGACTTCCCAGGGAGCTACAGGTTTGGGGAGGGGGCTCATATATTTCTGGCAAATATTCCAAGTGCAGTGCTATCTTGGTATTTCAAGGGCCAATTCATCCTCGACCAGGGTGGAGAACTGCCAAGAAGTACATCATACGATACTACAGCTATGTAACATACACCTTTTTATGGTATTCAATCAACTACATTAAAATCAAACTCCAGGACTAGCACAGACTTAAGCAAATATGTTCACTTCTAAGTTTCACTGTCTAGGGAACTTGTGACACGGGCCTTTGAATTTATTTTGGACATACCAGACTTTACTGGGAACTCAGTTTTTTTTACATCTCAGAAAAACAATATTATATAACTAGCCAGCAACACCAGCTAATGTGACCAGATAATTTAATTATGTACCTGATGTTCTGATGACTAAGAGTTTGTAAGTTTACTTTTTGATTCTTTTATTAAGAACATCACAGAAAAATTACATCCCACTTCTGCATCAGTTAAAATGGAAACCTCTGAGAACCTGTGCAGGCACAATTTTCAAAAATGGGGAGAAGGAGCAAAAGTATGGGTATGCATGTGCATAAATGTCAGAGAGAGATCCTCAGATCACAGCGAACAAGTTATTGTGGAAAGGATTCACTGAAGGCAAACATCCAAAAGCCATAATTTCATATCTTGTATACTGATACTCTGCCAGAGAAAATTTATTCCTAACTACCACCAGTAAGACCGCTAGTCTAGCTGCCTGTTGCTGCCACCGCTGGGTAGAATACAGAGGGCCAGGGCTCTGTTCTGCCCTCATGTGTTTGCTGTTGCTTGTAGCTCCCTTGCAGTAGAAGATAAGCCATATGGTCACAGTGTAAACTCCTAAATATTTACTTGAGGAAGTCTGAACAATGGCAATACTTCCTTCAGTGGATAACTGCAATCAGTTTAGGGTTTGATAGAAACCTCAGATTCTCTCCCTTTGACTATATAAATACGCTAATTAGCTTGTTGCCCTCTTTCTGAAGAACAGCATTTGGAGCAACCTATCTCCATACTGGTCTCACACCAAGGGCATTTGCTGCAGATGGATGGGGCTGGATAACCTCCCAGTCTCTCAGTAATATTCCCCACCCTTAGTGTCACACAGCTCTTTCTAAGGCCCAGTTATGGAATACAGTATTGTTGCTATTATTATTTGCCATCAAGATGGCTTCCAATTATGGCAACCCTATGAATGAGAGAGCTCCATGAGCCACAGTCATCAACAGCCCAGCAGCCCTGTTCAGGGCCTGAAAACTCAGGGTTGTAGCTTCCTTTACTGAATAAATCCATTTGCAATGTGGTCTTTCTCTTTTTCCTTCTGGCTTCCACTTCCAAAGCCCTAAACTAATCTCTTCTGGCAGGCTTATACAGATGATTTTTAATTATGAATTTTAAAATGTGTATTGAGTGTTTTTAATTTGTATCAGTTTTATAAGCCCTTTCAAAACTGTGTTATATGTTTAATTTGTTGTTGTTCCCTGCCTTGATCCATAGGGAGGGGCACGTAAGAAATAAATATTACTGTTGTCGTCATCATCATATCTTCTAATGTCATCTTGTAATACGTTCAAAGTATCGCAGCCTCAAGTTTAATTATTTTGGCTTCTAGGGAGAATTCAGGTTTTATTTGCTGTCAGACCTGTTTATTTGTCTTTGGGGCAGTCCATGATTTCTATAGAACTCTCCTCCAGCTCCACATTTTAAATGAGTTGACTTTCTTGTCGGCTTTCTTCACTGTCCAGCTTTCACAACTATACAAAGGGGTTGTCTAAACGATCAAAATAATCCTAATGAAATTCGCTGAGAATACAATCTGTCTTAATGGGAACCCACATCAATGCACTGTATTTGGAAGGAGGGCAGCAAAAGACACTAAAAACTATGCCGTTAAAGCCTTTGCAGCTTTTCCCCGGAGTTTTTAAAAAGTTCCGTGGGAAATATGCATTCCTGCTCATTGGGACAAGCAATTCAATTTGAATTGCTTTCTCATATGAGAGGATGCAGAAACCTGATTGGCCAGATGAGCACAGGGGGTGGGGCTTGCTAACAAGGCAAGTGCCTGCTGCCACCATGTTGGATTTTCACCTTAGTAAGTGATTGCTAAGGTGATAAAATGGAGATTTGTATTATCTTTTTCTCTTTTTTTTTTCTACAGGTGAAATATCACATGTGTGCACCATGGAAATAGGTTTTATTTTTAAGTTCAGCAGCAACAACTTTAAAAACGTGAGTAAATCACTTGTGGCCCCCATCTGGGCTAGAGGGCATGCAAAATCTATGAGGGCTGTAAAACCGTTAAGACAAAGTTGCAGCTGCTCATATACGGTTGCTCGTATAGATGAGCCCAGAGAGACAGGATATACCATGGTACAGATTATTCTGACTTTGGTACTTAATTACGAGTTTTACAGTTGAGAATCTCATCTAGTTTCTTCATAGCTGCCTTTCCAAGTCCTAGTCTTTGACTAGTCTTCCAGTTTGATTTATGGCTGAGCCAAGGTATATGCATGGATATCACTGGGTAGCCAATAGAGAGATCAGATAGGCTATATAACTGGCATATAGTATAAACTTTTGTATACTGTACGGTGTACAAAAGCTGGAGTTGCCCCCATCCTCCCAGCTCCTTTTCCAATTTGGAGATAATGCCGTTTTCTCACCTCTAAAAATACTTGCCAGAGAGATAAGACCTTCTCCAGTCTCAGGAGAAAGACAAAGTTTCTCCCTGACCTCATACTGAATTTCACAGTCACTTAGAAAACAGCAAGATCTCTTGATGCTTTCCAACAGCCACCAGGAGACAGTGAAAGAAAAGAGAAGTTTAATCTCATCTTTTGCCAAACACTGGCAATCCGGCAAACACATTTGTGGACTCTTCATACTATCATCTCATGTTTCTGCTTGTACTCTTCATACATCAATAGCATTACAGCAGAAGTAGGGAACCTTTTTTTCTGCTGAAGACTTACATTCCCCAGCTGAGAGGTGGGTGGGAGGGGGTAAGTTAGGGCTTCCATATAAGTGAGAGGGGCTGCATTCCTTCCCTCCCAGTCACTTTCTTCTTTAAAATGACATCAAATCTAAGAATGGTATCTCAGAATCTTGGGTTCCACACTGTAAGGCATAGGTCAAAAATACTTAACAGTTTCTCACTTGAAAATCAGATTTCTTTTTCAAATACTCAGGGCCTTAAGAAGAGCCATGCTGGATCAGCTCAAAGGAGCCCTGGTGGCGCAGTGGTTAAATGCCAGTACTGCAAGTCACCACGTTGTAAGTTCGATTCCATCCTTTCGTAGGTCGGTAAAATGAGTACCCAGCTTGTGGGGGGCAATTAGCTAACACACATTGGAAACTGCTTAACACAGTGTAGATGTGTAAATAGCTATTGTTTAAAACAATTTGTAAGCCGCTCTGATAGCCTTGAGGCTGAAGAGCGGGGTCTACTCTCTGTTCCCATAGTTATCAGTGGAAGAGTTATAAGAAATTCAGAAGCAAGCAACGAATACAACAGAATTCCCCTTAAGCTTTTGCTTCCTATCAGTTGATATGCCAAGCACACTGCCTGTAGCACCATACTGAATATATATCCACCATGACCAGTAGCCATTGATAGTCCCATCCCCCATGAGCATTTTGAACTGTCCAAGCTGTCCAAGGTGGCAGGCTTTGCTACTTCTTGTGGTAATAAAATCCATAGTTTAATTAAGCACAGTGTGAAGGAATCCTTCCTTTTATCTGTGCTGAATCTCTGAGTTCAGCTTCAGCGGGTGACTGCAGGTTCTAGTATTATAAGAGACAGAAACAAACTTCCTATCTATTGCATTCTTCCATATGTCTTGCATCATGTCTTGCTTTTTTTCTAAGGTAAATAATCCCACATTGTATAACCTTTCCTCACAAGGGAAAGTTGGCCCAGTCTCCTATTCTGCTCCTCTTCCACCTCCACAATAGTTTTTTTTTTAAAGATGTGGTGGCAAGAACTAACACAGTATTTCAAGTGTGACTGCATCATAGATTTTGCACAAGGGTAGTATGATGCTGACAGTTTTATTTTTGATTTTTGATTCCTCTTTATAATTATGCCAAACATGGAATTTGCCTTTTCTCCACATTAGCCATAAAGTGTGTTGACGTTTTCAGCAAGCCACTGACCACAACACCAACATCTCTTTTTCAGTTAGTTACCACCAGCTTAGAACATATTAGAATACGTTGAGACTTTTTTTGTTGTTGCTCAAATGGACATCACTGTACATTTGCTTACACAGAACCACATTTGCCCCTATTTTGGAGATCTTTTTGGATCTCTTTTCAGCCCTTTTTGTCTTAACTGCCCTAATCAGTAAACCTGGCCACCCGCACTGACTACTCAAGTTCAAAATATTTATGTGCAAGTTATAAAATGCCAGATCCCAATATATGTCTTTAGGGAACTGCAATGCTTAGGTTGCTCCACTGTGAAAACTAACCATTTACTCCTGCTCTTTGCATTCTATTTTTAAAACAATTAGTGATCTATAAAAGGACTTCTTTATCCCATGACAGCAAAGTCTGCTCAGGAGTCTTTGGTGAAGGACCATATAAAAAGCCTTTTGGAAGAATGTACAAGTAAACAATGTCTACCAGATTGCCCCTATCCACCCCTTTATTGACACTCCAAAAACCACTGCAGTCCCTGCTCCAGTTGATCACTTGGCTTTTATGATGGGCAGCATGAAATCAGTCCAGTTGATCACCTGGCTTTTATGATGGGCAGAATGAAATCAGCTTGTTTCTTATCACCCAGAAGAGAAACTCTGGGCTAAAAACAGCTGTAGACTGAGGAAGGATTGCAGTGGGCTGGTTGTGGACTGGAGGTTAGTAGTTCCTCCAGTGTTCTCTAATTCTTCATGAGACTGAATAAGTCCTGCTTTGCTTCAAAACTTCCATAATCTTGCCTCAATAGACAACAGTGCAGCACAGAGTGTCACTGAAGGTCCAATCCCATGCATACATACTACAATCTCATTAAATTCTGTGGGAATAGTTTCCAGGTAGAAAGCATATTCTTGCAAACACTTTCTTACCCCCTGTAATCAAATTTCTTCTGGGCATCTGGAATTCAGGTCTAATGGTTACAGTGTTGCACCAATACAAGAGGTATCCTTCAGACAAATTAATTTTGCTACTTGCTGCTAATTCACCCAAGGGCTTGTGTACTATCACAACTGAACTCTCACTGGGTTTGAATGGCAGTGCAACAATTTGTTTTCTTGCAGTCACAAATTGCAATCCTGTGGCTAGTGGAAGGACTCCTGTCTTGAGCATATCCCCTTTTTGCCTTCCCTGACAGACCACACGGTTTGGAGGAGAAACACAGCTAATCAGCAAACCCATGATGGAGACTAGAAGCAGCACATACCATTCACTTGAATAGTACAGAGCAGGATATTATTCTGTTGCGGTTGGATGGTGCCTTCACTTTGTAAGCAACCAGAAGTCTCGCCAGAGTGTCTCAATGTTTATGCCATCTGGTTCTCTTTCTCCTTTCTGCTTTGCCTCTCCAAAGATGCTTTGACAGCAAGTTCCTTTTGGCTGCCTGGGTTGGAAGCTCAGCTTGTTTGTTTAACCTTCCCCACCCAATCCCCTTCCAGAATTAATCTGTACCAAGGGAGGTAAACTGAAGCAGGAAAAACAAGAGAGCTTGGCTTCAGAAAAATATTCTAGATCCTTGTGGTAAGTATCCTGCTCTCCCTGTTTAACTCAAAGGAAAATCTGCTCCCTATCCAAACTGCTTATGTTTCTTCTCAACCTAGTTGTGGGAAAAGATACTGGGAACATCAAAGAGAACAATACGTTTGGATTCTTCCCAAAGAAAGATAAGAAGCCCCACCTCATACATCTCATAACCGGAGCTTACCATGGGGAAACACTATGGTCACCAGATAAGTATGATGTAAAAATATCCAAACTGTCACCTAGTGAAGGCATTTTAGTTAATCAGTCTTCTAGATTTTAGCGGATGGATTATATATATTCTCTCTCTCTCTCTCTCTCTCTCTCTCTCTCTCACACACACACACACACACACACACACAAACATATACACACACAGAGTGGGCCCTCCACATTTTGTGGCATTAGGGGCGCAGGACCCATGCAAAAGTGGAAAAACAACAAATACTGTATATCTAAGCTGCCCAAACCATATTTAACACACACAAGAAGTAAAATCTGTGGATTAAACCCACTGCAGATGCCTTTGGGGTGGCAGGATTCCTTTGCAAGGCAAAAGTGGGCTGCTGGTGGAGCTTGCCACCACCTCTACTGTTACCCTACACCATATTTTTAGGGACTTATAAGCCTCGCCACATGTTCAGTCTCTCTATCTCGCTAAGTTTGCAGTCCATATTAAAAATGGTGTAGGGAAGCATCCAATAATCCACAAATAATCAAATATGTAAAGGTTAAACCCACAAACACCATGTATGTGTGTGTTCTATATATCTCATAGAATTGTAAAGTTGGAAGAGATCATGAGGGCCAGCCAGTCCAACCCTGTGCCATGCAAGAACACAAAATCAAAGAACGCCCGGCAGATGGCCATCTAGCCTGTTTAAAAGATGAAAACTCTACCACACTCCAAGGCAGCAAATTCCACTGTTGAACAACTCTTACTGTCAGGAAGTTCTTTCTAATGTTTAGGTGGAATCTCTTTTCCTGTAGTTTGAATCCATTGCTCCTAGTTTCTGGAACAGCAAAAATCAAGTTTGCACCATGCTCAATATGACATCCCTTCAAATATTTAAACATGGCTATCATGTCACCCCTTAAACTTTTATTCCGCAGGCTACACATGCCCGCCTCCCCAAGCCGCTCCTCCTGGGGCATGGCTTCCAAACCTCCTACTATTTTGGTCATGCTCCTCTAGACACGCTCCAGCTTGTCCATATCCTTCTTGAATTGTGGAGCCCAGAACTGGACACATTATTCCAGATGAGGTCTGATCACAGCAGAATAGAGTGGCACTATTACTTCCCTTAATCTACTACACACTGTACTCCTATTGATGCAGCCTAAAAATGCATTTGCTTTGCTGGCTGCTGCATCACACTGCTGACTCGTGTTCAGCTTGTGGTCCACTAAGACTCCTAGATCCCTTCTGCATGCACTGCTATCAAACCAGGTGCATCTATATTTCTCCCTGTTGAGAAATTCATTCTGTCAGTTTTGGCTCAGCTCTCCAATTTTTTAAGGTCATTTTGAATTCTGCTCCTATCCTCTGGGGTATTCACTACGCCTCCCAATTTGGTGTCATCTGCAAATTTGGTAAACATGTCCTCTAATCTCTCATCGAAGTCATTGATAAAGATGTTGAATAGCACTGGGCCCAGGACAGAACCCTGTGGCACCCCACTAGTCACTTCTCTCCAAGATGAAGAGGAGCCATTGTTGCCTACCCTTTGGGTTCGGTTGGTCAACCAATTACAAACCCCCCTAACAGTCACACTGTCCAGCTCTCATATTACTAACTTGTTTACGAGAATATCATGAGGGACCTTGTCAAAGGCCTTACTGAAATCAAGACACTCTACATCCACAGTATTTACCATCTATAAAGCTTGTGACTCTATGGAAAAAATAGGTAAGATTGGTTTGGCATGACTTGTTTCTGAGAAACCCATGCTGACTTTTAGTGATCATGGCATCCTTTTCTAAGTGCTTACAGGCTTTCTGTTTAATGACCTGCTCTACAATCTTTCCTGGTATTGATGTCAAGGTGACAGGGCAGTAATTATTTGGGTCTTCTTTCCCCACCTTTTTAAAGATGGGGACAACATTTGCCCTCCTCCAGTCTGCTTGGATTTCTCCTACTCTCCAGGAATTCTCAAAAATTATTGCCAGTGGTCCTGAGATTACTTCTGCCAGTTCTTTTAATACCCTTGGATGTAGTTAATATGGCCCTGGAGACCTGAGCTCATTTATACTGGCCTGGTATTCCTGAACAATCTGTTTACATATTGTGTGCTGCATTTCCCCTACTGCATCATCTGCTCCATTTTCCCTAGGTTAAACACTGTTACCCCTTTGGGAGAAGACACCAAAGCAAAGGTGTTGAGTAGTTCTGCCTTGTCTCTGTCCCCTGCTAGCATTTGGCCATCTTCTCCATATAGCGATCCTTTCCCTTCCTTGTAGATAGATAGATACACACACACACACTTTACTGTTTCATTCTTGACCTGAGTAACACACCAACACAGAAAACCATAGTCCCCTCAGCATACAACCCTGTTACTGATGCTTTGTGGAGTGAGGGTGTCCAGGTGCTTGAAGCAAATTGCTATGCTACCTCCTTTACTCATTCCTTTCATTACTCACTCCTTCTAAATTCTCTCTCTGGCTTTTCTTCGCAAACGAAGATTCAGGAAGGACTCATCCCATGCTTTCTGCAAGCGCGCTGATGACTAAAAAGGCCAATCCGAGATAAACAAGTTCAATTGCAGAAAGCACAGCAGAAGGTCTCCTTGGGTTATGATTCCGGGTTGATTCTTTCTGCATTGTCGTTTCTCTTCAAGACTTGTTCGGCGCGAGTTCTCAAATAAGCCTGCAGCATTGTGGATAGTGTGTCTCCAAGCCTCCTGATGTGAGGCCAGGGCGGACGATTGTTGGGGATCAATTTGGCCGAGCCTGAGATGTTGTTTCAGGGAGTCCTTGTGTCGCTTTTTTGGAGCGCCCCTCTTACGCTGACCCATGGAGAGTTCACTGTAGAGTACTATTTTTGGGAGGCAATGGTCCTCCATCCTAGAAATGTGCCCTTCCCAGCACAGCTGTGTTCTCAATAGCATGGCCTCAGTGCTGGTGATCCCTGCTTGCTCAAGGACAGCAACATTAGTCATAGTCAGTACAGTGTATATTTAGGATTGTGCGTAAAAGAGGTGGGCAACTGGGGAAGAGTAGGAGGCCCCATTAGCAGACATAAACCCTAAAAAACTTTGAGGGATCTAAACCCCTGCTGCACCCACTCCCACAAAAATAATCAAACCTTTTGCCCTCAAATGCCCTTTAAGGGACAAGGGAGCATTTCCTCCCATGTTCTGGGGCCTTTCTGGGCCATTTTGGACCCAGGAAAGTTCTTTGTGTAACTGCAAGCAGCGAGTAGAAGTCACTTCCTGTTTCACAAAAGTGCTCTCTTAGGCCAAAATTGGCCCAGGATGGACCCAAAACATTGTGGAAATACCACCTACACCCCTTAGAAGGCACATTGGGGCAAAAATAATTGAAAACATTTGCACAAGTTTTGTTTGACCCCAGGGGGGAAGTCCAGGGTGCTTCAAAATATGGTGGAAAAGTCATCCACATCCCCTAGAGGGTTTGGGGAAACATTCTGGATTAAAAACATTTTTCCAAAAAAAAATTTTTTGACCCCCTGCGGGACTGTGGAAGCCACAAAAATGGCCTTGTGGCCTGCTGACCACACTTTGTCAATCCCTGTTCTTCCCTTTCTTCTAGAGTAGAGGCAGGCAGACTGCAACAACAGACAGCATATGGCCCAAGCCCCTTTTCGTCGCCCCCTTTCTCAGCTCACCTGACTCTCCAGAGCCCTCCCCAAAGATAGATACACATGTGTATTGTGGGTTCAACATTTTTTTTTTAAAGGTCACCTGCCATTCTTGGAAGCCTCCACAAGTGATGATTTTATACAAACCCTGTCAACCACCCTCCTTCCCATCCACATCCCCAAATCAAAACTAGAAGAGGATTTCTGCTCACTTTAGTTTTGTTCTGTGCTTACTTTGCACATTTGGGGAGGCTGGGGCTCTCCTGCAACCTCCTGCCCTGGTCTTCAAGGCAGAGAATTGGTCCCAGACCAACTGAAGTTTCCTAGTCCTGGGCCACAGCCATATGCACAGCCTTATGCAAAGGAATCAATGAGGAATACATTCACAAAGAGTGGAGGAGCTGGAGGCAAACTTGAGTTATGGCTCAGCTACATCTAAGCAAAAGTGAACATTCACATGGTTCTACTCGTCCCCCCCCCATATGTATGTAGAAGGACATATCGCCACCTCTGTTAATTGTAAGAAAAAGAAAAAAAGCACAGGAATGATACTGACTTGTCTGTCATCTTCGAAGACAGATCTCTCACAACTGGCCCCAGCTTTTATGTTGGCATAATGCAATTGTGAGGTGGGAAGAAGAGAAGGAAATGAGAACAGGCAATGGACAGCTCCTACGAATTGTGGAAGGAAAGCTACAGTGGAGATGCAGTTCCACTTGCCCATGACTCATCATTTACTAGTCACAGAATGTCTCCTTGTACTTGCTTTTGTAGCACAAATTTTGGTTTGCTTGCTTATCTAGAGTTCTGGATGAATCTTTTGGGGTGCTCTGGAGCTCTGCTTTGGTACACATGCAAAACCACAACAGAGCATGGCACTTCCAACTTAAGGGTACCAGGATACAGAATGCCCTGCCAATCTTCAGCTAAGGGGTTTACTAGGCAGCTGACAAGGCAAACTGCATATGAACTGCCATCAGTCCAGAGCGGTGTGCACACCTCTTAAGTAGCAGCATATCTCCCAGTCCAACTTCGGCAATGATTACAAGTTTCAAAAGCTGTTGTCAGCACATTCAAGGAAACTTTGCTCACTGTTCCATTTGATGGTTTGTCCAGAAAGCTCAGAGCATTTAATCTGGCAGCCTTGTTAACCTTCAACGCCCAAAATAAACTCTTCAGACCCTGCTGCAATTTTCACTTTCCTTCCTCTCTGGGTTCCAACCTGCTTTGTTTTCCCCAGTTTCAAAACACTGGCACTCAGTAATTACAGTAAAGGCATGATGAATAATGCATTCACAGGCAGCAACTGACACTTTTCAATTAAGACCAGGAAATAACCTTCATTATCTTCTCACAGATGAAAACAGGGTAGAATTGAATGAGCTCTTTTCACTATGACAGACTCTATATGGTGAAGACTTTAGCAACATCAGGTGCTGCAGTGCCCAACTCTGTTGACTAGGAAGTAGTAACAGATCCATGGCTTTCAAACATTGTTCCAGGTAACTGTCCTGAACTCACAATAGCAAGTGCCTGAGGAGCAACTGGGGAGGGATGCAGGAACAACAGAATAAGTGGTGCAATCCTAGTCAGTCACCAATTGTCCACACTAGATGCAAGAGAAGCCAATAGCCAGTCCAGAGGTCAATTCAATTGTCCATACCAAGTGTCAGGAAAGTCAACAGCCAGTCCAGCGATCACTAGTCAGGTCCAAGGTCCAGGTACTTAGTCAGCAAGGGGTTACTGCAACAGTCCAGAAGTCAGTCCAAAGTCAAGGCAAAACAGGAGCAGGAGGAGTGCAACAGCTAAGATAAGCAGTTGTCAGCAGGGCAGCTTGAAGGCAAATCACTGGAAGATTTATAGCCAAATTTTCAAGGCCAGGTGGGCTCATTAACAAGTAATCAGGTCAACATTTAGTATTTATTTTATTTTATTTTATTTATTATTTTTATAACAGTATTCCAGTTACACTTATACCGGAACATTTTATACAACCATTTTTTTCTTTTTATACATCATTAACTTCCCTTGTAAATCCATCTCAAGAGTTTTTCTTTATTATTCTTCTCTCCTATTGTTCCTTCCTTTGTCCTACTGTATTTTTAACTAAAAGCAATTAACCACAAATCATATATTTCTCACATCGTCCCAATAGCATCTTCCATTAATATAAAACATTCCATCGGCATCTCTGAAAATCCATCCTTATCTCGTTTCCTATCCTTATTGTTTCATCATGTAGATTTCTCAATTCATTATTTCTATTTATTTTAAATAACTTTTCCTATATTCCATCTTTTTTTACATACATTAAACAGTAGTCGCCACTCTTCTACTTTTACCGTATTTTTCTTATGCAAAATATGAGTCAACAGGTCATTATCTCTCATATCTATCACTCTGTGCAGCCATTCGTCTATCTGTAGCTGATCACTACTTTTCCATTTGGATGCTATATGCATCCTGGCTGCTGTGATTAAATACAACATAATTCTCCAATTGTTCCTTTCTATCTGTTTAGGTAAAGCGGAGGTAATATTCAGTAAGTATAGCCTCGGATCCATAATAAATTGGGTATTTAACATTTTCTGAATTAAAGTATGAATCTTTTGCCAATAGTTCCTAATTACTGGGCAATTCCACCATACATGGTACATAGAGCCTGTTTCTTTGCCACATCTCCAACAGCTACTGTTTTTCAACTTATATATTTACTAATTTTTAATGGTGTTAAATACCATCTGTTGAATACTTTAATATAGTTTTCTTTCAGATTTTGGCAAGATGTAAACTTACTACTTTTAAGCCATACTCCTTCCCATTCTGCCAGCGTAATATTTACCCCTATATCTCTTGCCCATTTTATCATAACTGTTTTGACCACTTCAAATTCTAACTTCTTATGTAACAGTGTATTATAGAACTTTGATATTCTCTTATTTTTCCCTTTCCAGATTATTTTGTCAATCTCGTTTCCCTCCAAATAAAAATCGTATTCTTTTTTTATCTTCTTTGTATCTACTATATAACTGTTGATATGTCAGCCAATAGATGTTCCATCCTCCTCCTACTAACTCTTCCTTTGTTTTAAACACATAGGTGTTATCCTTCTTCCAGTTACATAAATCTTCGTATAGTAACCACTTGTCTACATTAGTCCATCTTCTTGTAAAAGCTTCTTGGGGTGAGATCCATTTCGGCATCTTACTGTAATATTTTTGCTTTACCTTTTGCCATGTTCTTAGTGTTGCTCTTCTCACTATATTATTATTGAAATCCTTATGAATTTTATCCTTCCCGTACCACACGTACGCATGCCAACCGAATCTCAGTCCCTCTCCTTCAAGTGTTAATAACCTCTTATTTCTTAATTCTATCCATTCGGCCGCCCAGATCATACTACTGGCAATATAGTAAGTCTGAATGTCAGGAACCGCTAAGCCTCCCTTCTCCTTTTTATCAATCATTGTTGTCCACTTAATTCTCGCCTTCCGACCCCTCCAAATAAAGTCCCTCAAATCTTTCGTCCATCTTCCCAGTAGTTTATCACTGATTAAGATTGGGATTGTTTGGAATAAATAAAGAATTCTTGGTAAGATCAACATTTTTATTGCCTCCACTCTGCCTAACAACGTTAGATTTAATTTTCCCATTTCTTCATCTCTGATTTTATCACTCCCCATACTTTATTATAGTTATTTTCCACCAAGTCCATGTTTCTGTTGGAGACCCATATCCCTAGGTATTTTGCTTTTTTCACCAGTTTACATCCCGCCCTTATTTCCACTTCTTCTTCTTCTTTTTTTGACCAGTTTTTTGTTATAATAATCGTCTTTTCTTTTTTGATTTTAAATCCAGAAAAACTGCCAAAATTTTCCACTGTCTCCAGTAACTTGCTGATGTTCTGCACAGGGTTTTCTATAATTAATGCTAAGTCGTCAGCATAAGCCTGAATTTTATACTATTGATCTAAAATTCTCAAACCCAGTATTTTTTTCTCCCTGCGGATCTTATGAAGCATAATTTCTAATGTAGCTATGAAAAGTAACAGGGATAATGGACACCTCTGACGGACTCCTTTCTGTATGGTTACTGGTTTTGTTTTATTCACGTTTATTTTTATATAAGCCTCTTGGATGTCATAAATTCTGTTTAAGTTGTTAATCATAAATTTACCTAGTCCCAGCCTTTTAAGTACATGTATTAGAAAAGACCATCTGATGCTGTCAAAGGCCTTTTCTGCATCTGCAAAAATGAAAGCAGCCTTTTTTTCATTATTTCTTTCATAGTATTCAAGAGCATTAACTATTATTCTAGTATTATCTGAGATTGACCTACCCGACAAGAATCCATTTTGATCTGGGTGTATCACTTCCATTAATATTGGTTTGATTCTATTGGTTAACATTGTAGCATAAATTTTATAATCTACACATAACAGGGAAATTGGGTGATAGTTCTTTACATCTTTTTTTATCTTTCCCTTCTTTCGGGATTACTGTAATATCCACAGTATTCCATGTCTCTGGGACTCCATCAGTTTCTATTTGATTAATTGTATGAAGGAGGTTAGTTGTTATTTCCTCTTCAAATGTCTTGTAGAAGGAGGCAGTGAAGCCATCTGGGCCAGGTGACTTCCCAGTTTTAAGTTGTTTTATTGCCGCCGAAATCTCTTCCTTCAAAAATGGTTCGGAAAGGCGTGCTCTTTGATCCTGGGGGATTTGAGCATACATATTTTCATCTATATAATTTTCCAGTTCTGTCTGATTGTCTTCTTTATTTTGATCTTTGTATAGTTTCGTGTAATAGGCATGAAACACTTTCTCAATGTCTTCTTGATTTGAAAGTAATTTTCCTTCATGTTCAATTTCTGTGATCGTCTTCCTTTCTGCATCTTTCCTTAACTTATATGATAACCATTTCCCCGCTTTGTTAGCCTGCTCAAAATATTTTTGTTTTATTCTTTGCGGTTTATTTCCTACTTCTTCTAATAACATTGCGTTAAGATCTTTTTGTAGAAATTTTATCTCATTTTGAACATTCATAAACAATACTGGGTGTGGCATTTCTCCTTCCTGGGTTCAGAGAAGGAAGGTGGCATGTCATCTGGATCATCTATCACTGGCTGGCAGACTGTTTGTTCTTTAGAGTGAGGTATGTTTCTCTATCTGCTTTGGCTGCCCTCTCAGCCAAAGCCCTGGTGGCGCAGTGGTTAAAATGCCAGTACTGCAAGTCACCACGTTGCAAGTTCGATTCCAGCGGGCTCCAAGGTTCACTCAGCCTTCCATCCTTTCGTAGATCGGTAAATTGAGTACCCAGCTTGTGGGGGCAATTAGCTAACACACATTGGAAACTATTTAATGCAGTGTAGATGTGTAAATAGCTATTGCTTAAAACAATTTGTAAGCCGCTCTGATAGCCTTGTGGCTGAAGAGCGGGGGTATAAATAACTTAAAAAAAAAAAAGAGGCAGCCAGGGCAGTCTCTTCAGGCTGAGCCATGCTTTATCTATCTGCTTCATCTGCATTCTCTGCTTCCTCCTCCTCCTGAGTCCTCAGCAAGGGGTTTCAGTAACAACTGAAATTATCATGGATTTCTCAATCAAAATGGCAGTTGATCTTTTCACTGATAGATGGCTTGTCCATCACACCTTCCCTTACAACACACAGCTGCAAAGCAGGGTTGGATGTATGAGTGGGCACTATAACAAGCTGCAAGAGTCTTCCAACAAGAAGCAGCCAAAATCTTTTCTCCATAATCCATATCCAGTCCTGAAATATGCACAGCTAAAGCTAGGGCATCAACTTAGCCTGTTCCTGGAGAAGTAGGATCTGGCCACAGTGGTACATCCCACGTGGGTTATGGTAATGCAGTCTACGTAGGACTGCCTTTGAAAAGTGCTCAGAAACTTTAGTTGGCCCAAAGAGCAGCAGCCAACTTGTTAACTGGGGCTGGCTATAGAGAGCACACAACTCCCTCAATGCAACAGCTCCATTAGCAACAGCATTTATATTTCTATATCACTTAGTGCCAAAGTATTCCCTAAACAGTTTACAATGTTTTTTAGCTGATTGCCCCCAACAAGCTGGGTACTCATTTTACTGACTACAGAAGGATGGAAGGCTGAGTCAACCTTGGAGTCCTCTGGGATCAAACTCATAACATTGTGGCTGCAATACAGGCATTTAACCACTGCGCCACCAGGGCTCCACTAGCTGCCAGCATGTTTCTGGTCACAATTCGGAGTACTGGTTTTGACCTCTAAAGCCCTATACACCTGGGTCCATGTTATTTGAAGGACTGTATCTCCCTTTATGGGCCCATTAGAGCTTTAGGATCGTATAGTGAGGCCCTTTTCTATATCCCTCCACCTTCTCAGGCTCGTTTGGGAGGAACAAGAGGGCCTTCTTGGTGGCTACTCCCAGCCTTTGGACCTCCCTCCCTAGAGAGACCAGGATGACCTGTACCTGCTGTCCTTTCATTGGCAAGTAAAAGCATATTTATGCCATCAGGAATTTATACATTAACAAGAGTTGGGCTTTTAAAAGCTGTGTGATTTGGATTGTAAGGTTTGTGTATAGTTTTTAATATATTTTAATATTTTTGTTTAATGTTTTTAACTGCATAAATTGTTTAATTGTTTTTTAAAATTTTATATTTATACTTTAATGCTTTTTATTGTTTTTAATTTGTATTGTTTTAAATTCATTGTTAGGTGCCTTGAGTCCCTATATTGGGAGAAAGTTGTGATATAAATAAATAAATAAATAACAACAAAAATAAAAATAATAATTGAACATCTGTGTTCTCCTCTCTGGGGAAACTGTACAAGATTTATATGGCTTAGCAATAAAGAAATTGTTCTTATTGAGTCTGGCTAACATAAGATGATGTAGCACACCCTCCTCTTCCATCTATTCAAGCTCCCGTCTATCTGCTGGGAGCAAAACTAGAGTCCGATTGGCTTCAGCAGTTGAGAAGGGATGGTGTGTATCAGCTACAATTCTCAAGACATTTACCAAGGAGTAAGTTGTGCCACACAACATGGGACTAAACAAACATGGATAGGATTCCACTTGTGGTGTGCTTTTGAAGAAATGTATTCCATTTCATCGATGCTTCAGAACAGGAGGGCTAGGAATCTAATGTCCCCAAAAGGGGAGTTCTTTGCCTTCTGGTATTTTCATAAAGCCACTCCCTAAACATTCTACAGTTTGCCTATTTGCAACTCTGGGGCAATTAGTAATTCTAGCAGCTGCCTCCAGTTTCCAAATGGCAAAGCCATGAAAGCAACACAATTTGGCTGAAAAAAGGTATATTTTACCTTTTTTCAGCCAAATTAGCTGGATGGAGGGATGAAACAAAATCCAACCACTAAAACCAAGCGGACAGGACACAGACAACTACTGTTGATTTCAGGACTTCTTGTGCTTTTCAGAAAGTCTGCAATAGCCATTACTTTATTCTTTTTATATCCTTTTAATGCTTTTGGAGGAAGCCACTTTAAGTACCTCAGACAGGTCTCAGCAACACACATCCTGATTTCCTTGCTTTTAAACAGTGACAGCCTCCTAACTGGAGTAAGACCAATGGACATAGTATCAGAGGCATAGAAATGTCCTGTACATTTGCTCCTAGCTGACATTTCTACCCTTGGCCCAAAGAAGCAAAGCAATAGCACTGAAGAGGCCAGAGAAAATTAACAAGGTGTCATTATTTGAGTTAATTTGTAGGGTGGGTCTCTATGTAGCTGTGATTTGGCGTATTTCCCACTTCACTGTGGTAGCATGCGTACACTAATTCCAGATTCTCCCCTTAAACACTCTACTATCTCCCAGCACCAGACTTCCTCTATTGGCGAAGAGCCTTCCGTTCACGTTGTCTCCGGATTTTCCTCACCACATGGGACTTCTCAACTAAGCCAAACTGCCTAGCAACCTCTACTGTGTATGGACCTAATGTCTCCGCAAAGGAAATTCGTTTTTGATCATTATCCAGGCTAGCAAATACTCAATTAATACCTGTGGAGAATACAAATCACTACCAGGTAGGAATGATTCCATTCAGACTCACAAATGTGCATGCCAACATGGGTATGCATAGCCAGGCATGTTTGAAACTTTGACTATTTGTTTGTAAAATGACACTATTATGGTCTTTTACCCCACTCCCATCATCCCAAAATGTTTTTTGTGGTTTCAAAATTACACGCAAGAACTTGCTTGGAGCCATAATGCATGTTTAGTTGGTTTAAGTTTATTAAAATGCCCAAGCCCAATTATATTTAAAATTATATGTTTTCCTAGGAAGATAATCTAGGCAAAACGATGTTGTGATAATATGGCCTCTGTAATCCTTTTGCAGCAGGATTCCCAGAACTACTCAACATCAAGAGCATCACTGAAACTTACCTGCAATTGCAATGAAATGTTTTTCTACTTCTGTAACATAACAGCCATTGTTAGACACACAGCACTTTCCACTTTACAGAATACAGCAAGGCAGAAACCCTCAAGGCTGTCATGACCTCAATGCAGCAAATGTGTTAACTATGGAAGAGTTATTATGCTACACACTAACAAAAAGCATACAGCAGGATCCCTCTCAAGACAGAACCTGGCTTATTGTGACCTAAGCTTTAACACAAATACGGCATATCACCAGTGGCAGGATGCTGTAGACTGCTATACTCATACAGAGTACAGAATGCCAAATTAAACCAGGTAGACTTCAAGGTCCCACATTTTTTGTCTTCATGATCAGACTCCTATATACTCATAGCTTTCCATCAGATTATTGTTACTGGAAAGAAGCACTGAAAGGCATGCAGGACACATATGTTTTGAACCAAGCAATGAAGATGTTCAGTGTTAGGCACTCTAGTTTCTGCACCTGAAAGTTTCCCATCTTCCTTTTGGCTCCATGTATCTTAAATATTTGAAGGGATGTCTTACTGAGTATGGAGCAAGCTTGTTTTCTGCTGCTCCAGAGACTAGGACACGGAGCAATGGGTTCAAACTACAGGAAAAGAGATTCCACCTAAACATTAGGAAGAACTTCCTGACAGTGAGAGCTGTTTGGAAGTGGAATGCACTGCCTCATAGTGTGGTGGAGTCTCCTTTTTTGGAGGTTTTTAAACAGAGGCTGGATAGCCATCTGTCAGGAATGCTTGGATTGTGTATTCCTGCATGGCAGGGGGTTGGACTGGATGGCCCTTGAGGTCTCTTCCAACTCTTATGTTTCTATGATTCTATGATCTTCTTCCCAAGTGCCACGTTTTATTGCATTCTAGTTTTAGCTGTTTGCCTGTATCTAGTTCCTTTAGTTTTATTGTATTTTATGTTATTATTTACTTTTCTGAAATTCCTCATAAAGACTTTATCCTAACAGGCAACCATACAGGTATAAATCAAAAATGTTCATACAGACCCATAAGGCAAATCTGGTAGGCTTGGTTTCTTGACAAGTATAGCCAACAAACAGAGAAGAACAAAGCCCTGGCCACTGGCTCACCTAGCCAAATTGCTCACTGGTCCCTTCTGTTCTGGACTCTGCATAGACCGAAGGTGGAGAGTACATCTGGAGGGCCACAGGTTTCCCACCAGTGCTTCAGAAAAATTAGAAATTCCACATGCCCTGCTCCCAGGCCTACATTCTGAAAGTTACGGTGTGCTGCAATTTTAGACTCATCATTGGGTGCTTATCATCCTGTTAATATTCAGGTTTACATTTAAACTATTTTGGATTGCAATATGTTAGGCTAGCCTGGGATTAATTTTAAACCATCCTGGATTACAATGTGATGCTAACCTTGGAGGCAAAGATTATGAAAGACGGAGATTGATGGTGGATCTGGATAAAGAAGCCCTTTCAAAGGCACAATTACACAAGGGGCCCATTCGCACTTGCAATTACTGGTCCCCACCCCCACACTTTTTATGTGGGTTTAATACCCCGCCTCCCAAAAATAGTACTCTACAGTGAACTTGCCACAGGTCAGCGTAAGAAGGGCGCTCCAAAAAAGCAATACAAGGACTCCCTGAAGCAACATCTCAGGCTCAGCGAAATTGATCACCAACAATGGTCTGTCCTGGCCTCACATCAGGAGGCATGGAGACGTACTATCCACAATGCTGCAGCCTTATTTGAGAACTCACACCAAACAAGTCTTGAAGAGAAATGACAACGCAGAAAGAATAACAACCCGGAAACATCACCCAAGGAGACCTTCTGCTGTGCTTTCTGCAACCGGACTTGTTTATCTTGGATTGGCCTTTTTAGTCATCAGCGCGCTTGCAGAAAGTGCGGGATGAGTCCTTCCTGAATCTTCATTTGCAAAAAAAAGCCAGAGAATACCTGGTTTCACTAACCCAGGATTTGGGGAGGGAGGTCTCTCTAGGCATCTGGAAGACCACAAAGTCGCACTGGAAGTGTTCTCTTGACATTGGAAGGTCCGCCAGCGTGACCCTATGGTCAACTTCCACCAGAAGCTGACCATAAAGTTGTGTTAGATGCCTGTATTGTATGGAATCCCCAAATTTCCTGTTTTGGGAGGAGTGTCTAGAATTTTCAGCCAGAGAGCTCGTGTGCTTCACCAAACTACAAACCCCAGGATCACAGGGGATGGAGCCATAAGAGTTAAAGTGGAGCCATCTATATATATAATTCTCTTGGGTATGTTGCCGTTTCCAGTGTGCTGACTGGCTGCTTAGGGAACTGACCAACGAATCACAGGTCTGTTGGGCAGCCAATCGGCACACTGGGGGCGGGACCATGCAGATCTCAGCAAACCAACAAAAGCCCCTACAGCCAGAAAACCCAAGATATATGACCAAAAAACTAAACTGAAGGGTTCTGCCAAAAAATAACCGGGATAAATTAATCCCACTACCAATTATAAAAAGGCAACAATATAAAGAAATAAAAGGATAACTAAAACCTGGAGCAGAGAATCCAATAAAATTAAATTTCTGAAAGGGTAAAAATACCCCACTGGAAAGTATGCAAATGCTGCAAATAAGTATCTAATGATAATACCAAAAATCAAGGCCAAAAAAATCCTGACCCCTGAAGTTGATAAGTCAGTAAAATTACTAAAAGGGTAACAATACCCACTGAAAAATGTGCAAATGCTAAAAATAAAATATTATAGTAATAGTGAATAATAAAAACCCAAGGCCAGACGCGTTTCAACAACAGTCTTCCTCAGTGGCCTACAAGCATTCAAAATGTATATATGTATAACAACTCCTCAGCTCACACAATGTGACTCTACTCAATTCAAAAGCAACAATTGTCACTGGAGCTGCAGAGTGAGTAACATGGGGGTGGATGCTCTGGAGTGCAAGGGGTGGGCAGAACGAGTGGGGGAGGGGCAGAACGAGTGGGGGAGGGGCAGAACGAGTGGTGGGGCAGCAGGGGGCAGAACGAGAGGCAGGTGGGTGAGTTAAACCCACCAGCCTACCTCAAAGGGTTGTCATGAGGTCTCCTGGGCATTTGGGGGGGGTTAATGGCGTATGGTACGCCGGGTCCAGCTAGTCGTGCTATAATTCTGTGAAAGGGCCCAAAAATCCAAGACAACAAGAGAGTTCAACAAGAAATGTTACAGGTCCAAGCCCCACACACATCCACTGACTTATTGATTAGGGCATTTTCTTTTACTTCCTATTCTTTAAAAAAAAATGAATGAGAAAGCCTGGGCATGCAGCTAAAAAAAAAAATGAAGGTGGACACCTTATTTCTGCCCAAGCCTAGCACTAAGCCTCTATTATGGCCTCCACCATAAATAGGTGTAATATATGGCCAATGTACAAGGAAAAAAGTGAACTCTAATTCCAGAGCAGAACAGCCAAGATGGGAAAGGGCGGATTGTGCTGTACTCATGTAAGTGGGAGAAATGATGCATGCCAGATTGTTTCCACATGGGACATGGCATAGGTCACTGCTCCTTGCTGCCATCCACCAGTCTTTTGGGTTTTGCTCTACCTCCTTTTAAAGTAAGCTCTCTGTTAAGCATTCCAAACCAAAAGCATGTTCCTGGCTAGAGGGCAAAAGGCCCATTCCAAGATTAGCTGAACTCACCCTGAGTGTTTTTTCCCCCCCTTCCAATCAAGTCTCTACTTTTTTCAAGCATTTCCACAGAGAAACAGTAAACTTCAAAGTCCAGCAGTGATGAAGAACCATGAAAAAGTTTCCCATGATTGAGATGCTGTTTTCATTTCACTACTTATTATAGAAAACAACCTTATTTATAACACGAATGCTGCTTTAGCCTGAAGCAAGATCCATAATGAACAGTTCCAGAATTCTGGCTCTGTCTTGACTTATTAAAGAATATTAGGAGACAAATACAATCCATACAAATATAAAGACCACATTATCACCTGTATTCTGTCCAGAGGTAAATCCATTTCCCAGGGATAAAAAAATAAGGTGATCTGTACATAACAGGCTATAAATTGCTCATTGTTGGTATGGCACATCTACGTCTTGTTTCTCCTTTCTAACCATCAAAATATAAGAACAGAAATGCTGGCTCAGTCTCAGGCCAATCTAATCTAATATTCTGTTCCTACTGTGGCCACCAAGATGTATATGAAGCATTCACAAACATTTTAACTGATAAGATAGAAGTTGAGAGCTTGGAAAGGGATGAGCTAGAGAGGGGGGTGAGACTCAAATTCTTCTAATTTTGTTAGACTGCAACTCCCAAACATTCCACATCACTGGCAATGCTGAGTATGGCTCCTGGGAGTTGCAACAACGTCTGGAGAGCCATATGATTTCTATTGCTGTGCTATAGGCAAGAATGGGAAAACCAAAGGAAAGCATTTTAGGACCATGGAGCTGGAGCAGAAGAAATGGCATTTCAAATACAGGTCACCGCCCTGCCCCCCCCCCCCAGTACCCACAGTTTCAATTATCCATTGTCTAAAATATATGGTCTCTCCACACATTTCCTAGGTACTCCAAAAGGACTCTATAGTAACTTCCAGCAGAAATTACCATACAGTCGCCTGGAGATGCCTAGAGAAGCTGCCTCTCTATGTATTTCCTAGGTCCTCCAGCATGATTCTATGGGGTTTGCTACCACCCCAGTTTCAAGTTTCTGTGGTAAGTCTGGGAATGTATCCTCCAATGAGCAAGCAACATCTCTGTTTTAGATACTAGCTTGGGACAGGGAAATGAATTCCAATAATCAAAGAATACAAATTTGAACTGGACAAGTAAGAAAGGAGCAGTAGCAAGCAAGTAAGCAACAGTGAGCTGGATATTTGGGAGAGACAATCAGGGGAAATACAGAGCCACAGCAGTCTCTACAAAAAAACTCAGGGAGGAAATTTTCTAGAGGATGGCAGGAAACACCATTGTGGTGGATCTGTTAGGAGCAATGCCTGTGTCATTTAACCAGGCATTATTTTAAAAGGGATTCTGGACTGTGGGTGGTCAAGTTATGTACATGGCTTTTTCATTTTAAACCTCTGAGCGTTACGGTATGTTGAATTAAAGGCCTGTACAGGTCATAAAAGAAGAAGTCATATCTGTGTTTACTTGGTAACTGCCTTTCTGGTCTTGAATAGGTGTCCGCCCACTCTCTAACCAGTTATCTCAGTGGCTGGCAAGTTGTGAGACACAAGAAGCCTGTTGTAAGCCTACTTAGCTGTGTGTCTGCACAAAGATTTGTGGTCAACAGACAGATGTGCTGAACTGACTATTATATTTCAAGCCAACTCCATTATTTGCGGAAGGGGAAAGCAGCCAACTGCCCAGTGGCACATTCCCTCTTTGCCCACCCACAAGTCTGTTCTCATCCCTGGCATTTGACCAATAGCTCCTTTGCAGGTACTCTCATCAGCTATTGGCAAGCCATTCCACAATTTAATTTTCCCTCCCCAAACAACCATATTGGGTTAATGAAGAATAATGAAAGCCAAACTCTAGTTTATGATGTAAGAGGCAGCGGAAAATCCAATTCCCCCAGCAATGCAATTACAACATCAAGTGCAGCTGTTTGTGTGGAATTACAAGCCTAATTTGGCTGTCTGAAGATAAAAGCTGGAAAGAGGCAACAACAGGGATGAGGTCTGCCCTTCATCTACTTCCTACACTGATTGTCCTGGATTTCAATTTGTTAAAAAGTACTAGACCTCTGTGCTTAATTTGGAAAAATGATTTCCATCCTTCATTTCAGCCACTGTACAGGGTTAGTAACACACATTTGACCACAACTGGATATGAAACAAAGGTAATAATGTTTACCTTTGTGCCACAAAAACCCTAGCAAATGTAACATTTGTCTTTCCTCTCCCATTTCATTATGCTTTTGGGTTTGTTTGTTTGTTTGTTTTTTTGCTTTTTAAAAAAAAGAGATTATTTGAGGCACGTCTATCACTAACTAGCCTTCCAGTTTGCTCTGGGGCAAAGGGATAGTTTTTGACCTTGCAAACCTATGGCTCTTTTACAATCTCACAGATGTCCTTTATCTGATGAAAGTATGGTGGTATAAAGCAGTGGCTCTCAAACTTTGGTCTTCCAATATGTTTTGGACTTCATTTCCCAGAAGCCCCAGCCAGCTTGGCCAACAGCTAGGGATTCTAGGAGCTGAAGTCCAAAACACCTGGAGGAACAAAGTTTGAGAACCACTGGTATAAAGAAAGTATAATGGCACATATTCCAGTCTGCTGGTACTGTTGTTTAAAATTTACTTTCTTAGAGCCATGTCTTTTTTTTTTTTTATTTCATCATTTGCTTGGGGCGGGATTAATCTGTAGAGGAGATGAATATTCACTTAAGTCAGTCTTACATATATTTCTTTGTTTATTGATATTTAAACTGGATGTTACATTTAACTCTGCATGAATTGGCATGGCAGGGGCTTTGACCTGGAGATGAGAAATAAAGTTTGTAAATATTTTTCATTTTCCAGAAGAGCCCAGAAGAAAGGAAGTGTTTGTAGGAATAGGAAATCTAATGAAGCACATACTCCCTAAGCAACAAGCTGAAACGTATACATTCTGCAAGGCATTTTGGTACAGGCATTTCTCAGACGGCCGGATGGGCTTGTCTGGAGGGGAAGTGAAGGTCGGCTCTTTTGAGATGCTTGGCAGAAGTCAATTTTTGAATTTATCTGCACCCAAGAGGGCATTTTCACAGCAATGTGATAGTTCTTTTGCTTTTCCAAAGAATAAGAAAGTCCTTTTTCTATACTGCCTACAGAAGGACAAAATAACCCTGTCAGCATGAAAGAACTCTGCTCATTAGACCAGGTATGAAGGTGCTACTTTTCACACATTTGATACATAGAGTGGCCTCTGAAGTTACTTTTGGGAGGTGAAAAAAAGAGGGGAATGGAGCAGTAATTTCTATCTGAACACAATACAGAGGAAAAAAACATGCATCTTTTCAGTCTCTGGCTTTTCTTCACAAGATTCAGGAAGGACTCATCCCGCCCTTTCTGCAAGCGCGCTGATGACTGAAAAGGCCAATCTGAGATAAACAAGTCCGGTTGCAGAAAGCACAGCAGAAGGTCTCCTTGGGTGATGTTTTTGGGTTGTGATTCTTTCTGCGTTGTCGTTTCTCTTAAAGACTTGTTCGGCGTGAGTTCTCAAATAAGGCTGCAGCATTGTGGATAGTGCATCTCCATGCCTCCCGATGTGAGGCCAGGGCGGACCACTGTTGGTGATCAATTTGGCTGAGCCTGAGATGTTGTTTCAGGGAGTCTTTGTATTGCTTTTTTGGAGCGCCCCTCTTACACTGACCCGTGGTGAGTTCACCGTAGAGTAGTATTTTTGGGAGGCAATGGTCCTCCATCCTAGAAACGTGCCCTGCCCAGCACAGCTGTGTTCTCAATATCATGGCCTCAATACTGGTGACCCCTGCTTGCTCAAGGACAGCAACATTCGTCACATAGTCCGTCCAGTGTCTATTTAGGATTGTGCCTAGACAGCGCTGATGAAAGCGCTCGAGGAGTCGTAGGTGGTGGCGATAGGTGACCCATGTTTCAGATCCATAGAGGAGGATAGACAGTACAATGGCTCTATACACACTGATTTTTGTGCTTTGCCTCAGGTGTTTATTTCAGTACTTGCAAGACATACAGTAATGGATTTACAGGTCATGGTGCTTGAACAAGGAAATTACAAAGGAAGGCAAGAAACAGCTGAATTGAATATACTGTATTCATAAATTCTAATCCATTAGCAGAAGTATGAACAAAGACAATGGCTTCATGGCACACTACATACACTAACACAAGAGTCCTCATTACTGCACATATAACAAAAGGAATCTTCTCAGGAATTTGAACTCAGGGAAACTGACTTTTGGTAAGCAGATTTATTGCTTTCACACATCAACATTAACTGACCACTGTAAGAATCTGGAAGACCTGTGTCACCTCCCACAGACCTTTGAAAATTTAGGGCAAAGGATATGATTTGCATCTTCTGGATCCTATTACATCCCATCCCACTCCCACAGCTGTAGAAACATGCTTTATACCTGAGGCCTTAATACCACTCAGTACTGCATCTGAAGAAGTGGATTTATATCCACAAAAGCTCATGCTAAAATAAAAACTAGTTAGTCTTAAAGGTGCTGTCTCATTTCTTTTTTTTCCTCCCTCTCCCTTCCTTCTTTATATACTGTAAGAGACTAACACGGCTGCTTCTTTGAACACTACTGCAAGATTAGGACCATGAAGGTTTTTCATTTTAAATTAAAGTTTTCTTTTCTTCTTGTTGGGACAGTATGGCTTCCCAATGTTTCCTGGGGAAGGGCACTGCAGCCCTCTAACCCCTAACAGCTGCCCACCCCTATTCTAGAGTGTAGGATCAGTCATCAAGAAAACCTGAATGTACCTCCAACAAAGATAAAACTCTTTTATTTGGACTACAATTGGCAAGTTTGACCTATACAGCACCCAATAGTTTTCCCACATATCACAGTACAGAGACTTCTTGAGAAATCCAGTGTTCTCTGCCTAAGAAGGAAGTTAGCCTCATACAAGACGGTATGGAAAAAAGATGGTTAAGAGGCGATATGATAGCCCTGTGTAAGTATTTGAAGGGGTGTCACGTTGAGGATGGAGCAGGCTTGTTTTCTGCTGCTCCAGAGACTGGAACACGGAGCAATGGATGCAAGCTCCAGGAACAGAGATTCCACCTCAACATGAGGAGGAACTTTCTGACAGTAAGAGCTGTTCGGCAATGGAACACCCTCCCTCGGAGCGTGGTGGGGTCTCCTTCTTTGGAGGTCTTTAAACAGAGGCTGGATGGCCATCTGTCGGGAATGCTTTGATCGTGATTTCCTGTGTGGCAGGGGATTGGACTGGATGGCCCTCATGGTCTCTTCCAACTCTGCAATTCTATGATTCTATGATTACAGAATGCTTCCTTCCCAGGCCACAGAATTTTATTAAGTCAACCACAGCGTAACCACATCCACAGTGTGTAAAATTTTCGTGCAACCACTTATCTATTTTTATTTATGTATTTGTTTTTTATACCCCGCTCTTTAGCTACAAGGCTATCAGAGCGACTTACAAATTGTTTTAAGCAATAGCAATTTATACACCTACGCTGCATTAAGCAGTTTCCAATGTGTGTTAGCTAATTGCCCCCACAAGCTGGGTACTCATTTTACCAACCTACAAAAGGATGGAAGGCTGAGTGAAACTTGGAGCCCACTGGATTTGCAATACTGGCATTTAACCACTGTGCAACCAGGGCTCTACTGAGACAACAGACCTCAACAACACTTTGCTGATAGAAAAAAGTCACAACTTCATCAGTACAGGGATGGGCAACTGTGGTGAGCCTGGGAGCCACTTTTCTGCTCCTGGGATCCTCTGGGGTCACATGGACAGCAAAACACAACACTAGAAGTGGGTGATGGCCCACTTCTGGCTTTGAGAAACAGGGATGTTCTTTTTTTTAATGTAAGCCACCGGGGGGGGGGCACAATTAATTTAAGTAAATTGTCCTTCCTGCAATTGAAATCCAACTTCTTTGGCTAAAAAAGGGGTAGTGTTGGCAATGTGAAAGGACTGAGGGCTTCAGAAAACAGCCTTGAGGGCTACCTACTGCATTTTGCTCACCCTCCTATGCATGCTAAATGTCAGAATAAGCCCTGCTCAGACTTTTAAGGAAACATGCATAAGAAAATGGAGCTGTAGGATTTTCATAGTGGAACCGGTACAGAAATACTACTGCAATGCAACAGATTTAACGTAACTTAAGTTGAGGCTTTCTGAATGCTTCAAATATTCTTGCCAAGCAACTTTGATTGTCAGGGTGGGGCTGGGGGTGGCAGGAGAAAGCATACCTTACTATTTCGATTGCGTTGCAGAGGGGCGGGATATAAATAAAATTTTATTATTATTATTACATTATTATAGAATGGAGAAATGATTTGTAGTCAGGAAAGAAAAATGTTTTACACCCAAGCACAGAACAACCTTTCCAAATGTTCATATTGTTCCAGCCACTGAAGACTGAAAGACTTTCCATGCAGAACAAAAGATGCCGATGTTTCCACCGTTCTGTCCAGGAGCAGCTCCATACAAGACTCAAGAACAACTGGATCAGAATCTGAGAACAGCTTCCTTTGTGCCACCGTGTGTTCATGACTTTATATTGCATCCTAGTTCTGAGTTACAGGACCTTAACAAGAGCTACAATGAACTTTGCTGCAGCCTTCAATTTAAGACAGAAGTGACCAAAAGTGACTCTGAGGGGGATATGCACTGTTCAGTCACTTAATCACCTCTCCCCAAAAAAACATCAAGTAAAACAAAAACAACCCATTGCAAAAATTCAGCAGCAATCTGGTGCCTTTTTGCCACTGGTATTCAGAGGCAACTGTGGTTAGACTAGCTTCTGGGTTCTATTGGGGGTAGGAAATACAATTTGGAGCTGCCACCTCAGAACAAGTACCTCGCACCTCAAAAAGCAGGGGTGGAAGCAACAATTGCTGAAGCCTCCACACCACATCCAGCCCCAGCAGTGCTATACAGCACTACCTGCCTTCCTGAATGAAGCCAAGTTCTGTGAAAGGGACAAAGGTGAGTATGAAAATTATTTGTGCTGTTTGAGACAAGGGTGGACAGCGACTGTTCCATTCTCCCTCTTACCAATAGAACAGCATGCTTTCTCCCAGTACCTCCAGATTGACCAGAAGGAAATATAAATCAGGAGATCAATCTACATTAAGACCCCTCATCCATAGTTTTATTTTCTGCGGTTTCAATTACCTGCTGTCAACCAGTGTCTAAAAATATTATAGTGTTCCCCCTCCCGCATCCATAGTTTTGTTTTCTGTGATTTCAATTGCCTGCAGTCAACAGTGGTCCAAAAATATTACTGGTATAGGGTCCAATACTATTTCCTGTTTCAGGCATCCACAGGGTCTTGCAATGTATACCCGTGCATAAGGGGGTCTCACTGTATCTATCTCATATACACATCCTGTTCAACACACTTTCTCTTTAATTAGTACCTAATTCTGGCATTAACATGGGTGTGTGTATGCACCCGCAAGTCACCTGTCAACTTATGAGCAACCCCATGAATAAGGATTCATTTTCCCCTCCACCCTGGCTATGCCAGGCATTGCTACCGGTAATTAATACTGCAAATTGCTGGTATGGGTTACCTATTACTGCTACTATTTACAGTAGCCCAGTGTTTCTCAACCAGGGTCCCCTGGAACCCTAGGGTTCCCCAAGAGGTTGCTAGGGGTTCCTCAAGAGATGTGTGTGCGTGGGGGGGGGGGAAGCAATAGCAGTATATAGAATAATGTTTATGCAGGGGTTCCCCAAGGCCTGAAAATTATTTCAAGGGTACCTCCAGGATAAAAAGGTTGAGAAAAGCTGCAGTAGCCTGTGAAGAACTTGCTAATTAAGTACTGTACTAGCATCTTCTACTGGCATCTAGTGGATGCAAACCAAATTACAGTCCATACTCTACCAGTTGTGTGGTTCAAGAACTGGTTTTTTAAAAATAAATAAATCCTTAAGTATACTGATTATAGCCAATCCTAAACAGCAGGCCTCTGCTTATCAGGACTCATTCTTGTACCTATCAAGAACAGCTTGCACATTTTTCACATAAGCAAGACAGCATACAACATGGCAAGCTTGTAAAAATGTATTGATGTACAGTTCTTGCATACAGAACAGAAGACAAAACAGGACAGCTAAGAATGTTTCGACTCTGAAGCAAAGTTTGTTTGGTTGTTGTTTTTTGAAATAATCTCCCAGAGCTTTTAGGGACTCAATAGAACTATTATTCAATTTTACACCAGCATTAGGATCACAACCTTATGCATACCTATCTAGGAATAAGTCTCATGAATGCAATGGGATTTGCTTACAACAAAACATAAATAGGATTTGTGTTGTATAAGAAATCCATAAGGAAACTGACACCTCCCCATACCCATTGTAATGTCAAGAAGAAATGCTGCTTTAAGATTTCCCCACCTCCTTTTCAGATGGAATGCACTAGCACCATGGTTCTTAACCTGTGGTCCACAAACCCCCAGGGGGCTGCAACATCCTCACACGGGGTCCATGAAGGCTCTATGGCTTAATGGCCTACCTCCTTCACACAGCAGAGTAGCCATGTGACAGTAGCCAAGGCAAAGGCTGGCTGGCTGGCTGGGCCTGCGTGTTATTGTTCGATCCACTCCTACTCCAAATAGCCAGAAGAAGAAGCACCGCTGAGGGAAGGTTTAATGGATGGTGTATTGGTTAATGGTTCAGGTATTTGTTTCTGTTGTTTTAAATCTTGAGTTAAGTCTTGGGGAGTCTGTGGCAACAAAAGAGATTTAAAGGGGATCTGTGGGAAAGAAAAGGTTAAGATCCAATGCACTAGCATATGCCTATGAAAAATTGTTTATAATGATTTGAAGTAGCACAAATAGCAAAAAGTATGTTATACATTTCCAAATCTAGTTATTCCAGGAGGCAATGGGCTGATTTCTCACACATACACATGATGCATATTACAAGGCTGAGGTCTACAAGTGATTGGGTCTCTTTACCAAGTCATCATGAAGTTTGTGTGGTAAACTTGGGGGAAGAACAGTTGGGACATTTCCTAATATTTTCCAGAATACAAATCTTTTTTACAATGGTACAGAACTTTTCTATCACAATTTTCAGTTAATTAACTTATCTCATTTTAAACTCAGGATTGTAGAAGATGCTAACTCCACTATACAGTATATGTCTTGGACTGTTCCACAGTGACAAAAATCAAGCTAAGGCTGAGCAACAATTTCAACAAGGGACAGATGAACTAAGGGTTCAAAGATCAGAAATGTGTGTTTTAAAATCCTGTGTGCAGTGTCTATTTTAGTATTTCACTGTCTCCCTTCCTAGAAGATGCAGAACCCAAAAGAACTACAAATTGTTTTCCATTTTTAAAGGAAACTTGTGTATGGCCCACATCTTCTGTACTCGGCTCATAGAACCATCTTTAAACAGCTTGACTTTTATGAAAAGGACAGGACTGATCCAAACAAAACTGACAGTAAATAAAAACCTGCTTTGTTACTTTCTTCTATCTTGTTAGTAGTTCTGCTATAAAATGAATGACTGGCTTTAATGTCCTCGATTCTAGATGCTCACAGTAAGCGGGCACAGTTGTTGGCACTTAAAGTTCTTGTAAACTACCTTTTCTGAAAGGTAAGCCAAAGCTAGTATTAATAACAATGCAGGTTATCCCCCCATATCTTGGACTTACAGTGTGTAAGTGAAACCACAGATAATAGCAAACCCTACTAAAATAAATGACTTCCTTTACAAAATACCTCAGAGCTGTGTTGGAAGACCTAGAAGATGCCTAGAGGATGCCTCTCTAGGCATTTTCCAGGCCAACTCTATGGTATGTGTCCCTATTTTGTGTCCCACAGATAACTGAAACAGTGTACATATATTGGTTTTGCAGATACAGCGGACAATCTGTATGTTTTATAGCGCCAACAGGACATTCAATGGCAGTGGCAAAAACAAGGGCTCCCCTGCAGAGGAGCCTGAGTATTTAACTGTCACTGACTCACACATATCCTACATTTAGAAGCATACTTTGCACTTTAATTCTGCATAAAGCTTCTGCCTTCCTCCTTACTTCACAAGGAATCTGCATGGTCTCACTTCTCCAGGCATCACTAAAACTACACAAGGTCAGGAGAAAATGTATCAGAATGACTCAATGACACTGGCAACAGAGCATGGGAACTCCATAAAGCCCTCTCCTCTGCTGCATCTGTCTGGATACTGTGTCCAGTTCTGGGCACCACAATTCAGGAAGGATATTGAGAAGCTGGAACGTGTCCAGAGGAGGGCGACCAAAATGGTGGGAGGTCTGGAAGCCATGCCCTATGAGGAGAGGCTTAGGGAACTGAGTATGTTTAGCCGGAAAAAGAGAAGGCTGAGAGGTGACATGATAGCGATGTTTAAATATTTGAAAGGATGTCATACTGAGGATGCAGCAAGCTTGTTTTCTGCTGCTCCAGAGACTAGGACATGGAGCAATGGGTTTAAACTACAGGAAAAGCGATCCCATCTAAACATTAGGAAGAACTTTCTGACAGTAAGAGCTGTTTGGTAGTGGAATGCGCTGCTGCCTGGAAGTGTGGTGGAGTCTCCTTCCTTGGAGGTTTTTAAGCAGAGGCTGGATGGCAATCTGTCAAGAATGCTTTGGTTGTGTATTCCTGCATGGCAGGGGTTGGACTGGATGGCCCTTGTGGACTCTTCCAACTTTATGATTCTAATGTTACTACACAGCCCAGTGATCTGATTCAATTTAAAGCAGTTTTCTGTGACCAGGGTCCTGACAGGTCAAACAAACAAATGGAAGAACCTTTTGACTATCTCCTACCAATCAGGTAAGAATTTTAGATTTTACAGCTATGGTCCACAAGCCATTGCCCATCCAAAGCTTTGCTGCAGTGCTCAAAAATCTTGTTTTCTCATTCTGTCCCACATCCACTGTCTCTCCACATGGTCAGAAATGAATCACACCCTTGAACAGCGCATAGAGTTGGGAGAAGAACTAAGAAAAAGTGACTGGGCAAAGAGCCCAACACCCAGAAGAGAAAACACAGTCTGAAAGCATTTAGGACAACAAGAAAAGTAAAATAGAAGGGAGATGAACAGGCAAGCAGAGTCGCCTGAAGCAAATGGAAGTGGGAAAAGAAAGAGTGGAATGTGTCTTGTGGTTTCACTCCTCCGAGCCTGGGTGTGTTTTCATTCCCCCTTCACCTGCCTTTCTTTAAGAGTTTAAGTTTTTTCTCTCTCTGAGTCTGGGCTCCCCTTCCCCCACCCATGAGAAATAGATGTTCTACTGGAGAAAAAAACCTTTGGGCCAAAGAATTATGATTTTACTTCTACTTTACATTCTAGTTCTTGGGAACATTACTGGCCTCTTCGGGTGAAATGGACATTTTGTAACTGGCCACTCACTATGGCAGGTATTTTGCACTGATGCCTCTGCTATTGTCCCAAAATCCCAATGCACCCATGGGACTAAGAAACGGGCAACTCTATGATCCAGATATCTGGGTGACATGGGAAATTGGAAATAGGAGTAGCTGAAGAATATAGAGCCAGCTACCCAAGATCGATCTCTCTCTCACACACACACACAGACACACGCACGCACACACACTCACAAACACACCTTTGCTTGGTCTTGTACAGTTGTCCCTTGATATTCGCTGGGGTTTGGTTTCAGGACCCCTCGTAGATACCAAAATCCGTGAATACTCAAGTCCCATTATATGCAATGGCATAGCAAAATGGTGTCCCTTATATAAGATGTCAAAACCAAGGTTTGCTTTTTGGATTATTATTTAAAGAATATTTTCAAGCTGTGAATACTTAAATCCGTGGATACGGAGGGACAACTGTATACTGCAACAAAACATGACATATTTGAGGAAAATAATAGTTGCTTTGGTGGAATTATATGGAAAGGCTGGTAGGAGCACATCTAGCACAATTAGAAAATTATTGAAATCCAAGTTCTTGTCTACCCACCTGGCACAATGACATAGTCAAGGCCTGAGTCTGCAGAATGGATTGCACAACTTCAGATTGCAGGTGCAAGACATCTAAGTTTGGATGCTCCCCAAGTTGAAAAACAAACACACATTCCCCCGCCCTGCACGCACACAATTAAAACACTAGCACAGCAGAAAGCAGATGGGTTACAATAATCTAGTTGATGAACAAATTTGTTTTTAATTATTTGCAGGGATATTATAAAGTGGAATGTCCAAAAATGTAAAACCCTGCTGCAATAATAAGATATATTCTACCATATCAAGATCCTGCCACCTCATTCTGCTGCACGTATAGCAGAGCAGGGCCACAGACTGTTTTAAAGGTTATGTCATGCATGGAAGAAAATCATAGTCTGCATAGAGTTCCACACAACCAGCTTCAGTAAGCCACTATGGGTGAAAATTTACTGGGGTGAGGGGTGAGACAGAAGTAAACAGGTCTGTTGTAGCCAGGATTCATTTGATTTAAATCAAATTGATTTAAAATTGATCAATTTTAATTATTTAAATCACAGTTTAAATTACTAGTCAGGAAGATTTATGTATTCATCATTTTTAGCAAAAGTAAATTACAGTTGTCCCTCCCTATCCACGGATTTGGTATCCATGGGTTTAAGTATTCACGGCTTGAAAATATTCTTTAAAAAATAATCATCCAAAAAGCAAACCTCGATTTTGCCATCTTATATAACGGACACCATTTTGCTATGCTGTTGCATATAATGGGACTTGAGCATTCACGGATTTTGGTATCCACAGGGGTCCTGGAACCAAACCCCAGCGAATATGAAAGGAGAACTGTATTGTTAACATAATCCTAACACTATTTAGAGATATAGGTTTCATTAGAAGGTAGAAAACATTAAGCATTCAGATCTACTCCATCTCTACAAATTCCCTGTTCATCACTTTTTCTATCTTTGCACTTAAAAGAGGCAAGATACAGAGAGCGATTTAGATATTACATTAGAGTAATGTAAAGTTGCATATTTAGTATTTACAGGTCAACCCCTATATCCACATATCGCATATCCGTGGTTTCGGGGGGTGGGGGAAGCAGGAAGAAATCTAGACGAGATGTTACCAGCGCAGGCACCACAGTCGAGGTCCCTTACTTCCAGGAAAGGGCGGTACAGATTGCCTTTAAGGGTAGTGGACTCTCTCTCCATCTTCGGTGGTCTTTAAACAGTGGTCGGATGGGCATCTTTCGAGAGTTGTTTTTCTGCATGGTTGGGTTTTTGACTAAGATGGCCCTTGTTGTGACCCCGTCCAGGACTGGATTTCTTTTTTTTAGGAATTTTTTATTGGAATAAGACCATTCTACTGAAAAATACACCCAACCGCAAAAGGCCATAACAATAATGCAAAAATAATAATTGTTTTCTTCTTTTCTTACTAATACAAAAATAAAACTATCTATCCTAACACTAATATATTTTTCCTCTTAATCTGTTGCAACCCAACTTCTGGTTTTGGGGCCGCTACCGTGAGCACCTCCGTTCTATCCGGATTTAATCTCAATCTGTTTTTCCTCACCCAGCCCATTACTGCTTTAAGACAATCATTAAGAGGAGAGATGCCATCAGAATTCGGGCCGACGATCGGGACAAGGAGAAATAGATCTGGGTGTCATCAGCGTACTGATAACACCCAGCCCCATAACTCCAAATAATCTCACCCAGCGGCTTCATATAGATGTTAAACTGCATTGAGGACAGGATGGCGCCTTGTGGAACTCCACAAGTAAGCTCCTTTCTGCTGGAGCAGCTGTCCCCGAGCAACACCCTCTGGGACCTGCCCGAGAGGAAGGACCGGAACCACTGGAGCGCAGTGCCTCCGATTCCTATCCCACTCAGGCGATCCAAGAGGGTGCTATGATATATCGTATCGAAAACTGCTGAGAGGTCCAAAAGCACCAACAAGGTTACACTACCCCTGTCAATGCTTAGACGCAGGTCGTCGGTCAAGGCAACCATGGCAGTCTCAACTCCAAATCCCATCCTAAAGCCAGTTTGAAATGGGTCTAGATAATCGGTTTCATCCAAGACCACTTGGAGTTGAAGAGCAACTGCCCTCTCGATCACTTTGCTCAAGAATGGTAACATAGAAACCGACCTATAGTCGTTCATGTCCAGGGGGTCCAGGGAAGGTTTTTTCAGGAGCAGCCTAACAGCCGCTTCCTTTAAACAAGATGGAACACACCCTTCTCTGAGGGATGCATTGATGATGTCCTTAAGGACCACCATCAAGGCACCCCCCTGGATGGCCAGCCATGAAGGGCAAGGATCAAGAGGGCAGGTCGTCTTCCTCACCCTACCAAGTAGCTTGTCCACGTCTTTGGTACTCACGGATTAAAATTGATCCAGTAAACTTACATCAACGGAGTTGCTGGACACCTTCTCAATTGTTTCTGTCAAAATACTGGCATCTAAGTTGGCTCTTACCGGAGAGATTTTATCGGCAAAGAAGTTGTTAAACGCATCACAGCAGGCCGTTGTTGGCTTAAGCAACAGGTTCTGTGCAGGTATAACCTGCGTCATCTCCCTTACCACCCTAAATAGCTCTGCTGGACGGGACTCTGATGACGCAATACGTGCTGAGAAGGATCTCTGCGCTGCACGTATTGCCTCTCGATAGGACCAAAGAAAGTTCCTATGACGAGTCCTGTCGGATAAGAGTCGAGTTTTCCGCCAGTTGTGCTCTAGTCGTTGGAAAATTACATATTGAGTTTGTCCCATCTGTCATGTAGGGGCACACTGTCTGCAGGAGTCACATTTGCCACTTTCCCTTTAGGTAACATGCAATACAACCCATGTTTCTTTATCCCTTTTGCACAGACATTATTCATGTTATGTTTTTCTGTTATTGTACATTGATCCCCTTCAAATATCACCTTATAACCATATGTGGTAATTTGGGACAAACTCAATATGTAATTTTCCAGGTTGTTAACATATAACACATTATCAAAATCTTTCTCAAAAGATGGGACATGCAGTGCCCATTTTCTGCACCTTGCTAGGAGCACCATTTGCAAGTGTAATATTAGTTATAGAAGCATTTTTAGCATTGCTTAACATTTTCATATCATTTATCATATTGTGAGTTGCCCCACTATCTAATAACCAAGTTTCCCCCACATTACCATCAGGATAGCGCTTTGCTATTAAGGCATAGCTTCCAACCTGAGAGGATGCACCCCTCCTTTGCCCTTTAGCTCTACTGCCCCTCATGTCCTCATGTGCAGGCATTTTACAGTCCTTTTGCAAATGTCCAGGCCGTTTACATCTGAAGCAGCATCTGACATAACTGCAGGCTCCTTCCTCCACAATCTGTGGCTTATTCTCCTCCGTCCTGGAATCAAACTGTTTGTGCTGGACCTCTTCCAGAATACACCCAGCCACAAGGTGTACAGATAAATCATGCTATCTGACGCTTTGCAGACTGCAGATCAGGAAATGCCATTCCTTTGGCTAACTGCCCAATAATGCAAAACACTTGTGGTTTTCTGGAATCTCAATCCCCCTGTTGGCTACCTCTTGGAGAAGCCATCTCATCTCCTCCAAATGTGCCTTTACACAGCCTCCAGGGCACAGTTTTGTGCTATACAGTCTCTTTGTCCAGATCATCTTTGACAAGCAAGATGAATTCTGATGAACCTCCTCTAGTGTCTTCCAGAGTTGAAAAGCAGCGACTTTTTGTGCAGCATGAATCATTTGGGAGGGACTTAGATATAAAGGAATCTCAGCTCTGGATTTTTGATCAGACAGTCTGAACACTGCAATCTCATCTTCAGAGCCTTCTGGGATTATGCTCTCATTCTCCAAAACATGCCACAAATTGTCTTTAATTAATAAAGCTTGCATGTATATTTTCCATACTAGATAACTGCTATCATTCAGCTTCTCAAAGCATATGGAGTTTGCAGCCTCTGCCATGGTGCTGCCTCAAAAAAAAAATCACTAATTGTGAAACCTAGCCAAAGACACTCAAAACAAAAGTTTCTGGGAAACTTCCCAGGTGCACCTTATCTAATCTGAGATCAATCAGCTGGGCCCATAACCATTGTCAGGGGATGATAAGACATTCAATCCCCGGCAGAAGCCAAAAACTGTCTCAGCAGACTAGGTAGCAACCCTTTCCCAAGAATACTCACACACACAGAGTGTTTGGCGTCCAGAAAACAGGAGGTGCTTTAATCTTCAGTAGTTTCAATATGTACAGACAAAGTGCTACGCCGGACATCAGAGGATCATAGGAAGAGAATGAACACTGATCTGGCTTTCTTATATACATCTCAGCACAGCATTGGTTTACCCAAGCACATGGTTACACTGCATCAGATTTCCATACTACATGGCTTTGTACTTTAGTAACCCTTCTTCTGATGCAATCCTTCTCATGCAGCTGTAGCATGATTGGCATGACTGGCAGTTCAGGAAGTCATGGAGTCAGTCGTCGTGACTCAGCATGATTTCTGCAGTTCTTTGGCCATTTTAAAACTTAGGGTTCAGCAACCAATTCCTGACAAAGAACTCCCCCATGATGCAGGCATTTTAGAACAGAACCCCCCCCCAACGCAGGTGTTTAAGAGGAGAGCCTCCCATGATGCAGGTGTTTAGGAAGAGCTTACACACATTGAAAACTGCTTAATGCAGTGTAGATGTGTGAATTGCTATTGCTTAAAACAATTTGTAAGCCACTCTGATAGCCTTGTGGCTGAAGAGCGGGGTATAAATAACTAATAAAAATAATAATAATAATGCAGGTGTTTAGGAGAACCCCCCCCATAATGCAGGTATTTAGGAGGAGAACCCCCCATGATGCATGTTTCAGAAGAGAACCCCCCCATAATGCAGATGTTTAGTGTTGCAGGAACCAGACTCAGGACCACAGAGAAGTTGAGAAAGTGAGCTTTATTCCCAATTATGCGTGGGCCCTCGGTTGGAATAATTTCCAAAAGTCCAAGGTGCCCCGAGCCACATTGAGTGTAACTTTTTATAGAGCATACAGTGTGTGTTATGAGATACAAACAAGAGTACTTCCCTCCTCCCATCTTGTGGTTTCCGTGTCCATATTTGGCACTTCCCTTGAGACAGTTTGTTGATTATTCAAGGCAAGATAGCTTTAGGAACATTTAGGTACAGTTCGACCGTTATTAGAGAAAGAATTTGTTTACATCAGCATATCATGTGTTTATGGAACATAGGGTTGATTAGTAAAGAACATTGACTAGGCCTGATAGTTAAAGAAAAAAGACTTTGCAGACTTCCAGAGTCTCATGGGCTATCTAGTCTGACCCTGAATAGTAATTGTAAGATTACAGCATCCAGCAAATAGACATTAAACTCTACATGGCCACTACATTTCCCCCCTTAAATGCATAATTTCAAAACAATTATAGCATTTACCAACCAAAGAAGATATCAGCAACTCATCATTTAACATCATTTTGAACCATCAAAGCATAAAATGCAGCTGTTCCTCTAGCAGTTCTTTGAAAAACATTAACCAATCATTGAAATAAGCATGGAAGACAGATACATATCAGAGCAATCCCCCATAACGCAGGTGTAGGAAGAAACCCCCTCTAATGCAGATGTTGAGGAAGAGAATCTCCCATAATGCAGGTGTTTAGGAGAACCCCCCATGATGCAGGTGTGTAGGAAGAAAACCCCCATAATGCAGATGTTTAGGAAAAGACCCCTCCCATGATGCATATGTTTTGGAAGAGAAACCCCCATGATGCAGGTATTTTAGAAGAGAACCCCCCCCCATAATGCAGGTGTTTAGGAGAACCCCCATAATGCAGGTGTGTAGGAAGAGAACCCCCCCCAATGCAGATGTTGAGGAAGAAAACCCCCTATAACGCAGGTGCTTAGGAAGAGAGCCCCCCATAATGCAGGTGTTTAGAAGGAGAACCCCCCATAATGCAGGTGTTTAGGAAGAGAAACCCCCATAATGCAGGTGTTTAGGAAGAGAACCCCCCATAATGCAGGTGTTTAGGAGGAGAACCCCCCATAATGCAGGTGTTTAGGAGGAGAACTCCCCATAATGCAGGTGTTCAGGAACAGGGTCCCCCATAATGCAGGTGTTTAGGAGGAGATGCTTAGAATGTTTAGAAAGAGAGCCCCCACCCAATAAAACCCGCACCCCTCGTCTTCCAACCCGCGTTCCTAGGGGACCAGGCGCCGGAGGGGCTGGGGGGCTTGGCGGACCCCTCCCCGCACGCACTTACCGCCCGCACGAGGAGGCCCCCGCGGCCTGCTGGCTCCCGCCGGGGGTCTCCGCCAAGGACGCTGGGCCTCCGCCGCCCTGGCGACCGCCTCCTCCTGCCGCCTCCTCCTCGCCGCCGCTGCTGCTGCTCCGCCTGCCCCGCGCGGCTCCCCCTGCCAGGCTGGGCCTCCCGGCCGCCCGCCGCCTCCCCTTCCTCCTCCTCAGCGGGGGCTTCTCAGCCAGGGGGCCGCGCTCCATCCCGGGCGAGACCAGGCTCGTCATCTTTCCTGCCGCCGCCGAGGGACCGGGCGAAGAATAGTTAATGGCGCCGGAGGAGGAGGCGGAGGCGGTGAAGCGGTTTGAAAATGGCGGCGGGAGCGGCCGCAGCCAATCAGCGTCGCCAGACGGTTGCTAGGAGACGCTGAGAGGCAGAGGCCTAGCTGCGAGGCTGGAGCCTGCTTTTGCTGAGGCGCCTTTGGGGGAATAATTTGAGCCCTGGGGGCCCTGAAAAGCTATTAAATTTGCTAAAACGTGGTGTTTTGTAGACACTAACCCAGTGGCTCTTAGCCTTTTCGTTACCATGGAACCCCTTTAAATATCTTTTGTTGCTGCAGACCCCCAAGACGTAACTAAAGATTTTAAACCCTAACAACAACACATAACAATAACAATACAATTACACCATCAATTAAACCAGTAGTTTCCTAACTTTGGTCCTCCAGATGGTTTGGACTTCAGCCCCCAGAATTCCTGACTTGGTAAAGCAAGCTTTGACTTCTGGGAGTTGAAGTCCAAAACACCCAGAGGACCACAGTTTGGAAAGCCCTGCATTAAACCTTCCCTCAGAAGCACTGGAGGTGGAGGAAAGACTTTGCTTCTGCTTCTTCCAACAAGTTTGTGGCTGGAGTGGCTTGAATGGCAATGGCCAGGCCAAGCCAGACAGCCTTTGCCTTGGCTCCTGTCATGTGGCCACTTCACTGGGGGGAGGAGGTGGGCCAAACAGCCTTCAAACCTTTGCAGACCCCCTTATGAGGATATCACAGCCCCCTCACAGTCTACGGATCACAGGTTAAGAACCACTGCACTAGTCCATTCTACCAGAAATCCGAGGTGTTATCGAAAATTTCAGTTAATTAGGGTTACCAGAGTGAAAACTGAAGAGGCACCCTGTACCTTTAAAAATTGTGTAGAAGACGGAATTTAAGCAGTTGTTGCTTGCCATGCAACCTCATAACAAGCCATAACTGCTGAAATCCCCTTTTCGCAGTAATATCCAAACTTTGACCCTCTGGGGTTTTTTTGGACTTCATTTCCCAGAATCCCTGACTGTTGGCGAATGTGGCTAGGGCTCCTGGGAGATGAAGTCCAAAACACTTGAAATGTCGACAGTTTGGGAATCCCTGTACTAAAGAGACAGCTCCAGTTTTCACTCTGTCAACCCTAGACTAATACAATACAGGTATACCTAAGTCAATGAAGTAGATGTGCTCTTGGGCATTACCTTTTGAACAGAAAAGTTGGTACAAGAGACACAAATAATATGGAAGGGATAGGGATAGGTTCCTATTCCTACAAAAAAGCAGTCCAAAATGTTTCAGCAAACTTTTATTCAAAACTAACAATATGCACATGTGAACCAGAACAACCTGATTAGGTGCAGGTTGAGCATCCCTTATCTGGAATTCCAAAATACTCCAACATTGTCCACATGAATGGTTAAAACAGTGGCACTTTTGCTTTCTAATGGTTCAACATACACAAACTTTGGGTGCATGTACACTGTATAAATAATGCAGTTTGATAGCATTTTATCTACCATGGCTCCATCCTACAGAATCCTGGGATTTGTAGTTTTGTGGGGGCACCAGCACTCTTTGGCAGAGAAGGCTAAAGACCATGCAAAACTACAAATCACAGGATTCCATAGGATGGAGCTACAGCACTTAGAGTGGTGCCGAACTGCATTATTTATACAGTGTAGATGCACCTTTTGTTTCATGCACAACATTATTAAAAATATTGTGTATAAAATTACCTACAGTATAAATTTGTATTTGTATACCATAAAATGATTGGGCCACATGCACTTTTAGTTTCAAATCCTTTCTTAATAATCCCTAGCACAGTGTTTGCCTTTTATAATAGCTGCCAGTAAGTTGAACTATTCATCACAAGTCTATGATTTCTTTCCTGGTGAGCCTACCTGCTCCAGTAATTAAAGGGCCCTGTCATGAATGATGTCCAAGATGATGTCAAGGATTTGCAACACACAGAAAAACGAATGCAACGATCAGCCACTTCAATCCACAGAGAAAAGTTTTTAAATATTGATTTAAAAAATGATACCAGGTGGCAGAGCTTGGAACCTTAATTACAACTCCCAGAATCCCCATGGCTGCCTGAGGGTTCTGAAAATTCTAGACCAAAAGGTAACAGCTCCAAATTCTGGTTATGAGAATATAGAACCAGATTGGACAAATGGGGCACTTGCTGTTCCCACTGTAGATGGAAAACAATAAAATAAAACAATGTTAATACATCCCACAAGCCTAAATACCCTAAAGGTACCAGATCCTGTTTGATCTTGGATTCTAAGCAGGGTCAGCCCTGGTTAGTACTTTGGACGAGACGGCCAATGAATTACAGGTACTGTGGGCTATATTTTAGAGGAAGGAACTGGCAAAATAACCTCTGAGTCTTCCTTGCCTAAGACAACCCCAATGGAATTTATGGGGTCGCCATAAGTCAAGATGCAAATTGAAGGCACAATCATACACAAGACCTTGGTCCCTTTCCCCCAAATGCTGCAGGCTAGAACTTCCAGAGTACAAGAAAAGGTACCTTTTTGGACTGTTACTCCCAGAATCCCCCAGTTGGCTGGAGGATTCTGGGAGTGACAGTCCAAAAAGGCAGTCCAAGAAGAAAAAAACTTCTCCGAGCCCAGAAGGACTGCCAAGGAATACTAGGTGCTGTAGGCTATGGGCTTGTCTATACAGTGAAAGTAATACGAATGGCATACAAACGGGATGCAATCAGTTCATACAGACATGCACACAATACACGTCATTAGGAAGGGGGGCAGCCAAAGCTGCCACAAAGTCCGTGTGCATCGCGTCCGGGGCTTTGTACAGATTTTTTAAAAAGCTCCGTACAACATGCGAATGTGCGATCGTATAGACACTTCCATTCGCACAGATACAAACAGGCAGTGCAATCTGATTGGCTGGATGAGGATGGGAGTGTGGGATTAGCAAACAGGGAAAGCACCTGCAGCCGCCATGTTGGATTTTCAGCTAAGCAAGGGTCTGGTAAGTTGATCAAACGACAATCTTATACTCTTTTTTTTTTTAATACAAACTATTGCTTGTACGCACCATGAGAAACTATTTTTTAAATGGTGGCGGCAGATTTAAAAGTGCAAATAAATCACTCGCGGCTGCCATCTTGGCTAGCGGTCATGTGGAGTTTAGGGGGGCTATTTTGACTGTGAAGACAGCTTGCATCATTGCATATAGCTGCTTTTTCGGACGTGTTCGTATTTTTTCCCCTCGTATAGACAAGACCATATTTCAGAGGAAGAAACTGGCAAAACTATCTCTGAGGATTCCTTATGAAAACCCTATGAAATTCATGAGGTCGCCATAAGTCAACAAGAAACTTGGAGGCAAATATACACACATATACATACATATATACAGTGTGTGTGTGTACATACTGTATTCTATCTCCTGGCAGCATTTCAGGCAAAAGCAGACAAAAATCCCTAACAAAAACAAAGCCTTGAGTGTTGCTAATTTCTGCCTCAAGTCAGCGGATTTCAGAGGTTTCTTTTATCTTTGACAGCAGTGTTCCTGACACAGGGGTGGTCAGGGATCCATGTAGCCCCCAAAAGTTTGCATTTATAACCCCCAACTTCCCCATTTTTTTTTAATTTTTTTTTTTTGCAAAAAGGGAGGGGTGTGTTATCTTCCCTGGAAACCTACAAGCACCCTCCCTCTTACACTGTGTAGCAATTTTGAAAAAGCCCTTTTTTTCAAAGCCATAAATGGAATTCTTGCCACTTCCAGTTTTGTTTTAATTTGTTTGGGTTTGGGGTGGGGTCCAAAATGTTTGGCAACCCCTGGGTGATAGAAAGGGCCGAAGGTTGCTCCCTGGACCACCAAAGCAAGCTTTCCTAAACTCTATAGACCTGTGGTTTTCAAAGTTTGTTCTAACAGATGGGACTGCAACTCCCAGAACTCCTGATCCCTGGCCATGCTGGGCAGGACTTCTGGGATTTGACACCAAAACATCTAAGGATCAAAAACTGAGACTGCTGTAGATCAGAATCTGCTGATATGTCTCTGTGTGGTTTGTGGTGGATCAGCGATAGTTTCTAACTCCATGTAGTTCAGCAGTAACAACAGCAAATCCCTTTACTTTGGGCTCGTCCATACGAGGCAATACATTTTTGTGGATTGATGCTCACTAATGCCAATTCTCAGCAGCTGTCATTTGTCTAAACAATTTTTTGGCAAGATCGCAGGCATGTGAAGCCATACGCATTTGTTGTTCAAACGGGCATGCCTGTGAATCAAGATGGTGGGCAGGAGTGAATTACTCACAGTTTTATTATCACCAGTTGCTGCTGCCAAACAGGTGTTAAAAAAAAAAAAGCATATCCAAGGTGTGGAAGTGCGATATTCCACTTAAATAAATAGAAGAAAAGAAGGAAAAGGCTGTTATGTCACCTCAACACATGATTGCTACAGCAAAAATCCAACATTTTCCTGCCCTGGTGGCGCAGTGGTTAAATGCCAGTACTGCAAGTCACCACGTTGCAAGTTCGATTCCAGCGGGCTCCAATGTTCACTCAGCCTTCTATCCTTTCGTAGGTCGGTAAAATGAGTACCCAGCTTGTGGGGGGCAATTAGCTAACACACATTGGAAACTGCGTAATGCAGTGTAGATGCGTAAATAGCTATTGCTTAAAACAATTTGTAAGCCGCTCTGATAGCCTTGTGGCTGAAGAGCAGGGTATAAATAAATAAATAAATAAATAACATGGTGGTTTCAGGCACTTGTCTTGTTAGAAAGCTCCACCACCTGCACATGTCCAACTACTCAGCTTTCCCTTTCCGCTCTTATCAGGAATGTGCAGTGAAGCAAATTGGTTGTCGTAATGAGCAGGAATGAGCAGGAATGAGCATTCCCCACAGCTTTTTAAAAAATATATGGGGAAAGCCATGAAGGCTTTTCCTGAGAAGTTTTCGGTACTTTTGCTCCCCCCCCCATCCTTCCAAATATGGTGGATAGATGCAGGATCTCATTAAGACAAATCGTATTCTCCTCGAATTTTATGAGAAGTATTTTTGCCGTATAGATAACCCCTTTCTTCCCAAATTAGGCTCTTGAAATCCAGAAAGCTGGAGGTTGGGGGGCCCACAAATATCCATGTATGAAATATTCCACTTGTCTGCCAACATGGGAACACTATGCAGCTTACCTCATAGATTTTAACAAGTACAGCTAAAAACCTAATAATAAAAAATCTCAAAAGCAATTAAATAAGCAGTCCTATTAAAAACACAAAGTTAAATCAATTTAAACACATTTAAGACCACGGTGAGAATAAAAGTACAGCCACTGCAATCAAAAGACCCTTCTGCCACCACCAGTGAACAGCCAAACGCCTGTCTGAATAAAAAGGTCTTGTCTGCCAGTAGAAAGCAACCAGAGAGGGGCCAGCCTAAGCTCCTGTGGAAGAGAGTTCCACAGCCTGGAAGCAGTCACAGAGAAGGCCTTGTCTCATGTCCTTACCCCTTGTGATGGCGATGAGACAGAGAGAAAGCCCCCCTGCAAAGATCTTTAAGGTCCGGTAGGCTCCCGTAATGGTTGGGATAATGGCATGCATAGACCTGTGTGTGATAGAATTTGTGTGAAATCTCTAGTTGTGGTATTGTCATGGCCAGCCAGACTGAGGACTTTGAGGAATCAGGAGATGAGGAGGCTGAGCCAGTTGCAGCAGAGCTGGCTGAGTTTGAATCTAGCCCTGCTTTGCCAGCTACAGAAGAACCCATGTCTCAGCAGCCTAGCCTCCCCCCAGCATAGGGTCCAAGCCTGGGAGACATAGTTGAGCAACAGCAAGAGGTGGAGGAGCAGGTACCTACCTTTAGCCAAAGAAGAGCAGAAAGGGAGGGGCTGTGACGCTCTCGGAGGCTAAAAGAAAGACGCTCATTAATCACCAAGCAGCTGTGAGTGGGAGCTGGGGCCAACATAAGCAGCTGAGAGATGCTGGATTCTTCATCAAAGGCTATCTGCAATCCCTGGAGAAAGCATCTGCCTCTGACTCTCCTGGCTCTTGGAACCTTGCTTCTTGAAACCTCGGATTATTTTGACCCTGTATTCGTTGACCCACCTGCTGGAACCCTTTGACCTCGGACTGCCTCGTCGTTCTTCACTCTCTCTGGACTCCTGACTCTATGGACTGCTATTGACATCACAAGGTACTGTGTTTTGGAGCTGCTGTTGTTGCTGAAGCCAGGCTGCCTTATCAGCTGCTGACTTGGCGGCTTTCCCGGACAGGTACTGAAGACAATGTGGTGGGCAGAGCACATGCTCAGAGGCACGTTACTCTACAATTCTCTGTCTGCCTTCCTGAGCCACTATTTTGTGTATGGCTTCAGGTTTAGCAGATCTCAGGACTGTTGTGGGAGAAGAAAAAATAGATCCCATAAGTCTAAAGCTTGATTTATTTGTCTAGAGCCCAAATACCCAATATTGTCGTCATTGGCATCCACCAACAAAGGGCTCTGGCAGGGGTCTTCTTGTTTTTGAATGGAGGTGCCTAGGAATGCACTTGGGACCTTCTACACCCAGTCCATCAGAGCATGTAAACCCACTTTTAAAAGTACCATAAGACCCCCATATCTGCAGATCCCATCTCCTCAGTTTCACTTATCCACTGTTTGCACAACAGCCTCAGGCTTCGGGGTCAGAAGCAGGAAAATCTCCCCCACCACTGTTGCTTCATTGCCAGGGAGAAGCCACCCTGACTTCTCCTGGATGATGAAATAGCAGGGGGTTGGACTAGATGGCCCTTGTAGTCTCTTCCAACTCTATGATTCTATGAAACACAGCAAGCATTTTGTCACTGGGGAGAATCCACCCCACCACCCCAGTTTTTTCCTGGGTGACAAGACATGGCAAGCACTTAATCACCATGGAGAATTTGTCCCACCACACCATTTGTTCTGGATTACTAAGCACAGTGAGCACTTTGCCACCTGGGAGAAGACTAGAGCATTAGCTATTACCTACAGTTTCATGCATCCGCAGGAAGTCCTGGAACATGTCCCCAGTGGATACAGGGGTCATACTGTACAGCAGTGGCTCTTAACCTTTTCTTTCTCCCATCTAAGTCAGGGTGGCTTCTCCCTAGCAATGAAGCAATCTAGGGAGTAAGGCAGGATATAAATCCAATAAATAAATAAATAATAAAATAAATATTGTTTGTTGCCACGGAGCCCCAAGACTTAACTCAAGATTTAAAACTATCATAATAAGAAAACTTGATAATAATATACAATTACACCATTCATTAAACCTTCCTTCAGAGGCACTGGAGGGGGAAGGAAGACTTTTCTCCTGCTTCTTCCTGCAAGTTTGTGGCTGAAGCAGATTGAATGGCAATGCACATCCCAAGCCAGCCAGCCAGCCTTCACCTTGGATCCTCTCATGTGGCCGCTCTATTGCAGGAAGGAGGTGGGCCAAGCAGCCTTCATAGACCCCCTGTGAGAACACTGCAGCCCCCTGGGAGTCCCCGGAACACAGGTTAAGAACCACTGCTGTACAGTATTTATTGTCGTTAATTGCTGTCAGGTTGACTTTGACTTAGGATGTTTTCGGACAAGTAAAATGCAGCGCAAGCAGCCTCGCCAGTCTTTCTCCTCACCTTTGTGGTTTCCGCATAAGCATGAAGCCGAGAGGACTGTATCAGGGATGTAGCGAGCGTATTCTATGCGTGCCATAGGACAGGCTTGATGGAACATTCTTCCCCATCCATTCTGCATCTCACCCACTAAAATCCATATGTTACATATCTGATTGAAGCCAGATAGCTTCCTTTCAGGTACTGTAGAAACCTCATTGACTGGAATGAGCAACTTTGGCAAAGAACTTTCTGTCTCATGTTTCATTTCTCCTCCGAAGGGTAATGAGAGTGGAGGGATCCATGGGGCGGGGGAAATCTACATTTTAGAAGCAGTATATGAGAGCCATCTGGTTCAAAGCAGTTTTGACTGGTTTAGTGAGTTTAACTTGGCTTTCATGCCAAAGTGTATAGTTTAGAGTCTCGGCACCAGTACTAATGAGTTTTATGTTTATTACTTGGCATGCACATAGGGTCATGGACTGCCAATAGAGTACTATCCTAGCTCCCCGCAGAGCACATTGGTGCAAGGAAACTGCATTACAATGCCATACTGGGTTGACATATTTCGCTGACTTAGTCCAACTTATTGCCCACAGTGGCTAGTATTTCCATACACTCCATCTAAACATTTTTATCAGGCAACCTAAACAATGGGTTTAGCTGCTAAACTAAACTTTATCAGCTCTGGTGTATTTGGCTAATATGGCATATTGAGAAAAGGTAAACCTCTGTTTGCGGAAGGGTGTAATAGATGCATGCAACCACATCTACAAGTTTGTCTGTGGCTTCCCATATCCACGGCAGAAAAGTTCCTGATATATTAAGGATCGTTCAGTGTGAAGTCGAAGGCTTTCATGGCCGGCATCCATAGATTTTCCTTGGGGTTCTTCCGGGCTGTGAGGCCGTGTTCTGGAATAGTTTCTTTCTGACTTCGCCTGCATCTGTGGCTGGCATCCTCAGAGGCATTCTCTGAAGATGCCCGCCACAGATGCAGGTGAAACGTCAGAAAGAAACTATTCCAGAACACGTCCTCACAGCCCAGAAAACCCCCAAAGACAATCTATTAAGGATTCCTGTAACCAATTTCCCAGCATTTATTCCAACTCTGGAACATTCTTACATCTTTCTGTCCAGAAGCAATAATCTTTGAGGTGTTAATTCTTAACTTTAAATTTTAAATCAGGGTGAGCAACTACAATGGGTCTAAGTCGTATTTTTTTTTTGTCTCAGGAACTGCCCCCCAACCCCTCCAGGCCTGTATGGACTGCCAAAAACACCCCCCAAAAAAACTACCCCAAAAACTGGGGGGGGGTGTCCCAAGCCAGAAATAGCTAGAAATCCACTTCTCAGTTTGTGTTGGGTCTCCCCTGAAGATACTAGCAGGACTGGAGAATTTGGGGAGAGGCTCTGTGCACCTGCAACTCAGTGAGTGTAGCCCCATTGTTTGCACTGAACAATCAGCCTCCCAAGATAAGGCAACATTTGATTGTCCCGATGCATAACTGCCCAAACAATGGAGATTTTCACACTACACTGTTATAGTGTTACTATTCCACTTTAACTGCTCTGGCTTCCTCCTGTGGAATTCTGGGGTTTGTAGTTCAGTGAGGCCTAAGAGCTCTCTGACTGAGAGTTGTAAATGCCCCTCCCTAAACTGCAAATCCCAGGATTCCACAGGAAGCAGCCATAGCAAATAAAGTGGAATAGTAACATTATAACAGTGTAGTGTTAAAATCTCCAATGTCTGGGCAACCAGTCAAAGACTGATTACTGCACAGCTGATAGCAGAGGCACAGCACAGTCAAACTAATTACAGGCAAAGGAATCCAGGCAGCATGAAATCAAACACTTAGGGGTAGTCCAGACGGTGAAATAAATCCTCATGGAATCCGTGGGGAATCCTAGGTGTCCAAATGGGATCCTGCAGTGTTCCATCCTTTTTGGAGGGAGGGGGAGTCAAAATCAGGGAAAGACAGCAGCAAAAGCCTCTGGGACTTTCCCAAGCTTTTTGACAACTGAGGAAATGTGCACTCCCACATGTTAGGACAACAAAATCGCAGTGCAGTGTTGAAGAGGACAGCTGATTGGTCGGGTGTGTGCAGTGGGCAGAGCTCGTGAAGACAGAAGATTGTGGAACTGTCATGTTGGATTTTTGCCATAGCAATTTTGTATGCTGAGATGATGAAGCAGGTTTTCTTCCCTTCTTTTTTTAATTGTTTCAGCAGATGATTGCTCTTCTGCACCTTGGATTTAGTTTTTTAAAAAAATACTGTTTGGTGGAGGGAAATTTGGGGAGAACAGAATCACGAGTAATTCACTTACACCCACCATCTTGATTCACTGGCATGCCTCCATGTAAACAGCAAACACAGATAGCTGTGCACACCAGCAATTTTGCAATATATGTGTGTGTGTGTGTGTATATATATATATATATATATTTGAGACAGATTAAAGCTGCTGCAAATTTGCATTACTGAGCACCAATCAACATTTTATTTTATTCCCTCATATAGACCAGCCCTCACTTTACTAGTAAGCAAAACACAAGTCCACAAGCAACCAATATACAAGGTTCAGGTCCAGCAAACAGAGTTCAGGGTAGTCCAGAAGAATCCAGGTCAGGCAAACAGAGTTCAGAATAACATACACAGTCTGGGTCAAACTCAGTGAGCAGGAACACAATGGGTTACCAGGTAGGTCAGATAATCTCCAACAACCCCTGGAGGGCAGTCCTGCATATTTATAGCTCAGCAACTAATGTGGCTGTTGCTTAGCTAATTGCTGCGTGCTAGAAATATGCCGAGTCTGCCTCAAGCCCTCCTTTTGATTGTCTCTGTGCTGTGAAGGTAAGTGTAGGTAAGTTGTCCTCTGTATCTAAAGGGGCCGGACCCTCTGCCAGTCAGAGCTGATACTGCACTATTGTCTGTCTCTGAGGCCTGTGGCTCTGGAACATCCTCCGGCTCTGGTTCAGAGCTTCAGTCCACAGCTTCAGTCTCTGAGTCTGAGGATTTTTTCGTACGGCAATTTGTAACGCAAGCAGGCTTGTCCCTTTTGTGAGGCTGCTGTGCAGCAGGGGAGCCATTTCGGATGACGCTGTCTCCCTGCCGATACTGTTCTGGAAGAGCTGGGAGGCTGAAGCACCATATTTGGCCATTTTCTAATCACAGTCAACTTCCATGATTAGAAAATGGCCAAATATGGCACTGCAGCCTCCCAGCTCTTCCAGAACAGTATCGGCAAGGGGACAGCATCATCCAAAACGGCTCCCCTGCCACGCAGCAGCCTCGCAACAGAGATGAGCCTGCTTGTGTTACAAATCGCTGTCCGAAAAAGTCCTGAGTCCATTTCCAAGTTCTGGAAGCAGGGCTTGATAGTAACCTGTACTCACAATGAAAGGCTACCATCAGGACAGAATACAGAGAAACAGAATGGTTTTCCATTAGCAAGGGGGTCAGGCAGCGATGCATTTTATCACCCTCTCTGGTTAACTTGTATGCTTAATGTATCATACATAAAGCAGGATTAAAGGAGGTTGACCATAGAGTCACGCTGGAGGACCTTCAAATGCCTAGAGAGGACACCTGAGGTATTTAGCCTTTTCTACCACAGAACTCTAGTGCCTCAGCAAACTGCAAATACCAGAATTCCATAGGATAGAACTGTAGTGGATAAAGTGGTGTCAAACTGCTATATTTCTGCAGAGTAGACCCGCCAATTAACACAAAAGTCTCCTCTAAAGTTACCCAGCAGTTGGGGGCCGTTTACACAATGAAAATGTCCTGGGAAGAATTCGTGTCGATCCCTGGCAGTTTACACGTACATTGGGTCGGGTACGTGATTTTCGGAAGGGGGGCCACCTTTTATCCCTCAACCTGCGGGACTTCCAGTCCCGCGGTTTGTGCCAGTTTTTAAAAAAGTCACTGGAGGATTCGGAAAATTGGAAATGTAAACAGCCTGGGACAAAATATCTCGGTACTAGGGGATGACCGGAAATGGTGACTGGGGGCGGGCTTAGAGATCAGCGACCAGAAAAGGAGGGGTCAGTCACCCGTTCAACAGATCCAGCCTCACCAGCCAAAAACAAAGGCATCCCTTCCAGCTGCACGAAGGTTGATGTGTGTGTTTGTGTGTGTGTGCGCACGCACATGTACTCAATCACCTTTTTAAATGGATTTCTACACTGCTAACCCTTCAGCTTTAACCTCTTCCTCAACTGCATGTTACAAAGAGATCGTGGCGGGCAGAGGGTCGCCCATTCATCCCCTGCCTTGATCACCTCCCTGGGTCAGAACGGGCACATTAAAATATTCAAGCCTCTGAGCGAATGAACACCCTTTAATTCCCCCTCTCTGTGTCTGTGTCTTTCAAAACGCCTGCCTGTAGCCGGCTTGAAATCTCTGCAGCCTGCTGTAAGGGTTAATATTTTAAAGAGGCAAGGGGACACCCAAGCGGCTTGATTTCAAAAGGAAAGCACTCAGCTTGATTTCAAAAGGAAAGCCCTGCGTCTGAGCGAAAGATCTGTCTGGATCTTTCAAAATGCTTTCTGCCTCTTCTGAAAGGGTTAAAATTTTAAAGAAGCAAGGGGGAATAACAAACCTCTGCCCCCCTCTCCCCCCCCAGCCAGCCAATAGCATCGCTCGTGGAGCAGAACTCTAAAGGATGTGCGTCACCGAGGTTGTGAAAACACAAGTAATCGCATCTTTGATTGACAGCCAAAAAAAATATTAAAACCTAAAAAACCCCGGAACTTTGGACGTGTAAATATCAGTTACGGGACCACCCGGGATATCCAGATCAGTGACATAAATCGTATAAACAGCGAGGGGCGGATTCGTGATCACAAAGTCACGGTAAGCACCGCGACAATTTCTGTCGTGTAACTGGCACCTTGGTTAATAGATCTACTGCCTCTAATACAGGAGATAACCAGCAGGAATGCTAATTCAGGTTCACCCCAGAGAGATTATTTCTTCTCGCTTTTGTAGGGGAGACAGGATAGGGAACATTTAATCTAACCGTCTTTTTCCTAGCCAGTGAGTGGATTCAGAGCAGAGGGTGAGTTCTGGCACCACAACAACTGAAGAGGAAGGAGGAAGATGGTTAAGTAAATATGTAGACTCCTCTGGAGAGTATTTGTCAGTTGCAGCAACAGAACCATTAAGCTTTGCAAATTGTAGCAAGCAGCTGCTCTCCCAGGATTCTGTAGGATGGAACTACAGCACTTAAAGTGGTGTCAAACTGCATTATTTCTACAGTGTGGATGCACTCTCAATTACTTTGTGCACCCTTTCTTTTGTAAGCCCCACTCTAGAAGCCACAATTAACTTTGGGAGGGATGGAGAGGGAAGGAGGAACTTAAGCATTTTTGCCTCCCAAGAGGAAGTGAGGGGGAATGGATGAACATATGTATGATTATTAACAGTAACCAGATGTTTCTCAATGTTCCACAAACTGACCAATGTAGAAATACCCTACATTCCTTATTCTTAATCAGTGCTCAAGCTCCATACCCTCCAACACTCTGTCGTCCTACTTTTTCAGCTGCTTTTAAAATGTTCCAGTTTCTCTCTTCCTTCCACTTTCGCACTTTGACCTCAGCTTACATCAAATTGCTGCAAACCGAGTTAAAAGGACAAAAGGAATTTGCACCCAATTAACTTAGAAATGGGGGAGAGGAGAGGAATGGAGGGGAGGAATCTTGCCCTTCCCAGTAGGCTCAGGCAAAAGAAAACTGCTGCAGCCTCACCTAGTTTGTGCATTTTTCTTCATTAATAACATTTGCCATCTTGAGTACACTTTGATGTTGCTTGACCACATGTTTACTGGTTTTCAGCTATTAAATATTGTAGAGTATGAATTTACTTGATTGGGAAAAGGGATCTAGCCCTCTTAGCTTCTTGTGATTATCCCTTAGCAGCAGTTTTCAGAAGGCTTATGTGAAGGCTGAGCTGATAAAAACTGGCAGGCTGAGATATGGAGGATGGAGCTTATGCATTACATTTAGGGACCCCCTTCCCTTGCCTATCTCAGCGATGGAGCACATAGAGCCCTCCAGATGTTGTTGGCCTACAGTTCCCAGCGGCCCTAGCCAGCATGGCCAAAGGGGAGGAATGCTGGGAGTTCCAGTCCAATAACAACTGAAGGGCCACATGATCCCCACCCCAGCCCTATTCCATAATATGAGCAACTGGGTGCTAAATCTTGTCTCAGAATGAAGCTAGGAATCTATCATTGCTAATGGCTTTTTTCTCCCAGGACTGTCATTTGTGGAATTAAAATAAAACAGAACCAAATTCCTACTAAGCTGATACCAACAGAGTTTCATGAAGTATGCAATGCTGCCTTTTGACGACAAATTTCCGCTGGGTGAGTTCATTTGGATGAACGAATCTTTGCATGTTTTTGCTGTTGCCCCCTTAGGCATGTGGTTCAGTTGGAGCTGCTGACACTCGCTGATGAAAGGAGTTATAAAATTCTACTTGGCACTGACTAGCACCTGAGATTTTATCGGGCTACAAATTTCCAAGCTCCCACACCTCCTTGAAATCTTCTGAACTAGCTTAAGGTGATGAAAATTAGCTTGTTATTGGACACCTAGCATATTGGAGGCAGAGGGAAAGAGAGTGATACAAAGAACAGCAAAATTTGCTATATAGTAGGACCCCCGTATCCACTGATTCATTATCCATGGATTCAATTATCCACAGGACACAAAACAGCACACCTACCATACAGTCTTCCTAGAAAATGTGTCCTCTCTGGCCATTTTCTAGGTCGTCCAAGGCAACTCTATGGTGTTTTAAACTGGAAGTCACATTATTTTCAATGGTGTTCGTTATTATCCACAGTTTTCAGTATCCACGGCCCCCTAGAACCAATCCCCACCAGATACAGGGGTCCTACTGTACCTGCAAGCAGCAGATATCAAAAATCACCAGGCCTCAGAAGGAAAATGATTCCTACATTCATTCATTCATTCCTGCATTAAACATATGAGTCATTTCCCACCTATGAAGAAACCTTGAAAACACTTTGACACTGATTCCACTTTTAATTCCCTTGGCAACATCCCATTGAATCCTGGGATTTATAGTTTGTAACATTTGAGCTTTTTGGCAAAGAATCTAAATATCCCTCCATAAACTGCAAATCCCAGGACTCCATAAGATGTCGCCATGGCAGTTAATGTGCAGGCTGCCTTATCCATTAGGTACTTTAGGTACCATGTCTAGGGGCCTATGGAAATTTTAGGACCTATGAAAACAGGGTTAACAAAAATAAAATAACACAAACTGGGAAGGAAAACAAAATTTCATTTTTTAAAATATATTTTCACTCACACAAAAAAGGAGTGCCTAGGGCCTATGAAAACCTTAATGTGGCCCTGTTAGAGTGGAATTATAGCCCTAGAGTTGTGTAGTGTGAAAAGGCACCTAGTCAGCAGAGCTAAAATTGAGAAATGCTGGGAACTGCAATACCAACAGCATCTGGAGGGACCCCTGATTCCCACCCATGAGCTCAACCATAAGCACAGTATGTTCCTCTCCTTGTTTCAGACAGCCTGCTTTGACTTTTACCATTTTAACAGGTCCTCTGGGGAACATTGGCTCCAGCCAATACGACTAGGTTGGCAACCATCACCCAGAGGACTTTTCCTTCAGCTGCCCCTAGACTCTGGAACAGCCTGCTGGAAGAGATTTGACAGTTGAATATACTGTCTGAATTTAAAGCAATATTAAAGACCAGTCTCTTCCGGCAGGCCTATCCAGATGATTTTAAAGTCTGAATTTTAAATTGTGTATTGATTGTTTTAAAATGTCTTGGTTTTACTTGTTCTTTTAAACTGATACTAAGTGTACGGTATTTAAAAACTCCCCCCAAAAAACACTCAGTAGACCTCACGACAATCCTGTAAGGTAGGCCAGTGGGTTTTTAAATTCCTCCTTCCCCTTCTCAGCATTCCACACTTTTCCCAGGATTGCTGAGGGTGACTCGCTCTGTTGCCCTGCCTTTGCTGCTGCTGCTGCTGCCAGTTGTCTGCCTGGGTTCCATCGCAGGTGGCCCGCTGCCGCCGCCAGTTAACTGTCTGGGTCCCATTGCAGCAGTGGCATCCCGCCATGGCGGCCAGTGGACTGTCTGAGTTTCATTGCATCAGCAGCCCATTGCTGCCACCAGTTGACTGTCTGGGTCCCAATCTGGGCCACAGATTGAGTGGCAGGAGTGGATTGTGAGGTGGAGAGGGAATTTGCATGTGGCTGGTGATTGGTTGGGTATGTTCCCTGAGCAGCCAATCAGCACACTGGGAAAGGCAACATACCCAAGAGTTTTATATATAGATAGATATGTTTGTAACTAATATGTGTTTTAACCATTATGTTTATATGTTAATTTATTGTTCCCCGCCTAGGGAGAGGCGGGTAAGAAATAAATGTTGCTATTGTTGTTGTTGTTGTTGAATATAGCTGATATCATAGAGTGCATAACATTAACAGAACTCTGCCCCCACTTTTTGCTCAACCATCATGCAACCAGAATGAAAGCAATTGCAGTGGAATGTGGCCGATTCAGCTCCCAAACCTTCAAGCCACATGAAACTGCCACTCAGAAGGCGCAGTATGTTAGGACCCAATGAGATGTGATGTGTCTCAGATAAAATCAGTCTCAGTCTCTCACACCTCATCCAGTGGAGCTCTAACATCTTTGTTTGCTTAAAGCCAGGTGAGGAGGAGGGAATTTGGACTGAGGCTGTGCTGCTTGGGGAAGCAGTGACCTCTCTCTGTCTCCCTGCTTGCCCCCCTGTCTAGCAGTAATAGCTTCAGGGTGGTGAGATGGAGGGGGGGTTTCATTGGGGAAAGAGCAGGGGCAGGTTAACCCTTGCTGCACCATTTCACACACACATTGCCTCTCACATCTCATCTGGCCTTTGAGGAGGCTAGAGCTTGGAAAGCTACTTTTAAAAAGCAGTAAGAAGGTAATACCTACCCACGGCACTCTCTTTCCATAGGGGTGAGATTGCATGCTCCTGTCAGGCAAGAGGCTATGCTGATGGCAGCAGTACTCCTAGTAAGGTCTCCCATGTCAGACAGGCTTTTGTGGAGGAGCAAAACTAAATGCGCCAAACAGCTCCTGGGCAGCAGCAATTGTGGGGGTGACACTGGCAGAGGATCTCTGAGTCAACAACAGGGGCAGCATAGTTAATACTTGTTAGGACTGCACAGAAGGAGGCAAAGTAAACCTCCTTTTGAATGTCTTTTATCATTAAAACCCTATGAAGAGACAATCCAAAATGAACCAAGAGATAGTTCCAGAAGATGAGATTCCTAGGTCAGATGGCACTGAACAAACTACTGGGGCAGAGTAGAGGACAACTACCAGTAGCGCTGTGACTAATGATACAACTGGACTCAAGCAGAAAGGACCGTTCAGCTGTTGATGTGCACAGAGGCAAAAGGAAAGTCCGAAGCTGCACAACACATATTGTAGGAACATGGAGAAGCATGAATCAGAGGGAGCTAGACACAGTTAAACAAAAAATGAAACATATAAACATTGCAATACTAGGCACAAGCAAGCTAAAGTGGACAGGGAAGGGACATATTGAGTCAGATAATTATGCAGTGTTTTACTTAGGAAAGGAAAATCTAAGACACTATACTCCTATTGATACAGCTTAGAATCGCATTGGCTTTTCAAGCTGCCCCATCATACTGTTGACTCATGTTCACCTTGTGGTCTCCTAAGACAACTTACTATTAAGATGAAAAACCCTGAAGGTAAATGTGCAGCAACTTGGAGGAGAACTATTTTAATAATCAATGCAAATAAACAGAAGATGAGTGTCATGCCCTGCCCCTCAGAGGACAGTGAGGAGGAAATTGAAAGCTTTGATAGCATGCCTGAGTTAGAGCAGAGCGACCAGCAGCCACCACGCACTGAGGAACAGTATCCAAGAGCTACAAATCTCTAAAAGACAGAGTATCCAGCAGGCTCACTCATCTGAGCAACAGAATATTCCACAGCCACAAACCCCAGAGGAATAGGATACAGATTTACCCAGTTTCACTCAGCATCCTCAAGAAAAGGAATTTCTCAGATGCTCAGAGAGATTAAATAGGAAGCAGAAAGCAATCAGGTAACACCTGCGAGACTCAGCTGGACCATAAATAACCAGCACCTCTTCTGGAAGAGTATGGCTGACAACCAACCTGTTTGGGTGAAAGCCACACGAGATTGCAATTCTTGACTTACTAGCTAACACACATTGGAAGCTGCTTAATGCAGTGTAGATGTGTAAATTGCTATTGCTTAAAACAATTTGTAAGCCACTCTGATAGCCTTGTGGCTGAAGAGCGGGGTATAAATAAATAAATAAATACCTGCTATCTTGAACCCTGTCTTTGCCTTTGTGACATTGTCTCTGGATTACCCCTTTGGACAGTTTGCTCAGCTTTCTGTCTCTCCGTGTTTGACTCCTTGGACTGGACTGCGTTTATTCTCCGTGTTGGTAAACTGAATAGACTTGGCTACTCCCTTTGAACTGTGAAAGCTGATTTATTGGGTCTCTGCAGCCTGCCCTGAGAAATACAAGACAATGACAACAAAAAAGGCAGAAGAAGAGATCTCTTCCCCAAGATCTGAGAAATCAAAAGGAAATTTAAACTAAGAGTGGAGATGCTCTATGACCAGCAGGGAACACATTACATAAACAAGTAGAAATACAATGATGAAGGAAACAATACACTAAAGAACTATGTAAAAGAGATCAAAGGATGACAGATTCATTCAAGGAAGAAACATTTGAAGATGAACCACAGTTTTAGAAAGTGAAGTAGAAGCTGCACTCAGAGCACTTGGGAGAAATAAATTTATTGTATTTTATCTTTGTTTTAACTCTCCATTAGTTTAATTTAGTTTTAAGGGGTGGGAGGGTTAGGATGGGGAAGGATTGTTTTAACTTGATGTTGTTTTAATGTTGCTGTACGCCGCCCAGGTTGCCGAGCAGAGGGGCGGATTAAAAATAAAAAAATATTATTATTATTATATTATTATTATTATCATGAACAGAAGGCATACCAACAGAGCTGCTTCAAACTACAGAGACAGAATCTACTCTAGTTATAATTAAAATCTGTCAACAAGTACATAAAACAAAACAATGGCCCACAGATTGGAAACACTCAACATACATTCCAGTCCCCAAGAAAGGGGATGCCAGGGATTGCAGTAACTGCAGGATTATTGCATTAATTTCCCATGCAAGCAAAGTGATACTTAAAATTCTGCAACAAAGACTTTTGCCATATATGAAGTGAGAAATGCCAGACATCCAAGGTGGGTTCAGGACAGGAAGAGGCACTGGGGATCATATTGCAAACATACCTTGGATGATGGAGTGCACCAAAGAATTTTAGAAGAAAATCAGCCTGTGCCTTATAGACTATAGCAAAGCCTTTGATTGTATAGATCATGAAAAACTTTGGATCACTCTATGAAGTATAAACAGTTGGTTTTAAATTACCTTTTAAAAGACTTCTAAATGCTAAAACCTGCAGCCCTGCGCTACAATATGCACTCTGCTCCCATCTATTTCATTGTCACCCCAGCATTCACAACAGAGCATGAGGGAGGATATCAGCATTTGACCCTTGTGATATTCCTCCCTCACCATTTCTTGAGGCCACACCTCTTATAATATAAGAGTAACTAAAAGCTACAATTGCATTACAAAAGGTGCAAGGATATCCCATATTAAATTGCAATCATAAAGTAACTTAGCTATGCCTTCATTGGCACAAAAACAAATTAATTACAAGTAGCTGGTTATATTTAGTTACTTCTGTATTCTGAAAAAGACTGACATTACAGGAAAGCCCCCCCCCCAAAAAAACCCACTTTCTAGAAGTCTTTTCTGCTAGCTAGCTCCATGTTGGCTCCTGTACTGGATTAATAAACATTGCTGAATTGCTTTGAACTGTAGTCATTCTATAATAAGTACAGCCAGATCTATGGCAAGATAGAATATACCATTAAAGAATACAGTACTAGAAATGGAAAACTAATGGTCTGTTGGTTATCTGGGTGGGACATTATTGGGAGGACGGGATGCAAACCAAGCAGCATAGTAGGATTTTGGCACTATGGTGTGATTATTTATGCTTGAGCACTGGAGTTATGCACATCTATTTGCATCCTTCAGAGATTTACTTTTTTGGAGCTCAAGAAGGGGACAAACCTCCAGTCTTAAGCTGAATAGCAAAGACACACCATAGATCTGTAAAGGGAGCTTGTACCAAAGATAAAGCAGAGCTTGGGATGTTGGGGGGGGGGTTGTACTCTGGACTTTATCAGACAATCCCCTTAAAATGTTATTTTTACTGGCATTTAAAAAATCCATGTTTATGCCAACAAAAGAACACACACACCCCGCACTTACCTTCTCTCCCAGCAGAAGGGTTCCCCAGCAATGAGGAGGAAGTGAGCGGAGCCCTGTTCACTTTCTCGTTTGAAATCCCGCAAGACTTCGTTGCACGGGAAATTCAAACATAAAACAAAAAATAAAACAAAAGTGACAAAAAGCACATACACACACTTTAAAACTTCCAAGTAAACCAGAGGAAGGTTTTAAAAAATGTGTCACTTACCTGGATGTCACGATTTCACCCGGAAGTGTTCATGCTGGACTGGCCATTGATGCTGCAGTTATGTGAGTTAAATGGCCTGAGGTTCCACACACCGGTAAAGTTGGCCCCAAAACAGGATGGGCGACGGCCCTCTGTCCCTCTATTTGCGGCTTGGCCCATCAATAAAAAGAAATGCCAGAATAACGACAGCGGAATGCCAAAGTATGACATCATGTGATATTGGCATCCTTTTGCATTCTGCTGTCGTTATTCTCGCGCTACATTAGCTGCATCTGATAATCTCCTATAACCCCCAGCATCCTCCTGAAATCTAAAAAATGTTATGAAGTTTTGAGGGGCCAGCACCCAAAAGCCTCTGTTCTCAGTAGTCACTCCATGGTGCCAGAAGGCATCCCATGGAGCCCCCCAGTGATGGTAAAGGGAAGGCAGATTCATGAGGAAAGTAGTACCAGTGGTGACTCGTGGCAGTAATATTGGAGGTGATTCTAGGTTTAGTCTGGACTTTAAAGGCGCTATCCATTGTGCTGGGTCTGTTTGGGTGTTAGGGTTCAGCACCTTGGATAACACATTGAAGCTTCGGTCTAAACCTGTGGCTCTTAATCTGTGGTCAGGGACCCCCAGGAGGCCACGATGTCCTCACAGGGGGTCCTCGACAGCTTGAAGTCTGTTTGACTCCCCTCCTCCCTGCAGTGGACTGGCCACCCCTAGAGGTAATTTGGGAGCATTTTGGGGCAAAGCCACTGGGTGTGTGCTTACAAAAATGCACTTTGCCCGACCCTGCTTTAAAATGACAAAATGTTTAAGACAAGTTATTCCTCTGTTAAATACTCCAAGATAGTTTCTAAAAACGATGTAAGAGTAAGGCATTTATGTAAGGCTCTGTACAGTATCAGATCATTACATGTCCTGGCCTTTGTTTCCTTCTCTTAATTCATTTTATGGGAAAGAGTGTTACCCCTGCTTGACGCTATGGAGACCTAGTGGAGACAAAATAAAGTTCTTTTCTTATTACTAATGTTGATAGTTTCTTCTCTTTGGCAAAAGCCAAGGTTTTCTTGCAGTTCAAAACTTTGTAGATCATAGAATCATAGAGTTGGAAGAGACCACAAGGGCCATCCAGTCCAACCCCATTCTGCCATGCAGGAAAACACAATCAAAGCATTCCTGACAGACGGCCATCCAGCCTCTGTTTAAAAACCTTCAAAGACGACTCCAACACGCTACGAGTCAGTGTATTCCACTGCCGAACAGCTCTTACTGTCAGGAAGTTCTTCCTAATGTTTAGGTGGATTCTCTTTTCCTGTAGTTTGAGTCCATTTCTCTGTGTCCTAGTCTCTGGAGCAGCAGAAAACAAGCTTGCTCCATCCTCAGTATGACATCCCTTCAAATATTTAAACATGGCTATCATGTCCCCTCTCAACCTTCTCTTCTCCAGGCTAAATATACCCAGCTCCCTAAGCTGCTTCTCATAGGGCATGGCTTCTCACCTGTTTGGTCACCCTCCTCTGGACACGTTCCATCTTGTCAATATCCTTCCCTGAATTGTGGTGCCCAGATCTGGACACAGTATTCCAGGTGAGGTCTGACCAAAGCAGAATAGAGTGGCACTATTACTTCCCTTGAGCTAGACACTATACTCCTATTGTAGCTCCGTGTGTGTGTGTGTGTAATGTATAAATATAATTTTAAAAAACAAGTTCAATGTGCAACATACAGAATTTTGAATAAACTAGTTTTAATATATCAAACATGATAATTTACACTTGCGGTTCCGCATATTCGCAGTTTGCTGCTCTGGGGAGGGGGGGAAGTGGAGACACGGTCTCTGAAGCCCCGTTGCCACTTTTGGGAGGGCAGGGGGGGGGGCTGTTATTATTTGTCGATTTTTCACATTTGGGGGGGTCTTCTGAACTCAACCCCCGCAAATGTGAAATGATGACTGTAATGGCAAACCAAGTTATATATACTGTATTATGTTCCTAAAATTACAACGTGATTTTCAGTCTGTAAAGGATGCTAATGTTGCATTTTTTTTCAATTTTTCCAAAGATTTCTGACTTATGGCAACCCTAAGCGAACCTAAGGTTTGCCTTTGCCTTTCTCTGAGGCTGAGAGAATGTGATTTGTCCAAGTACACCAAGTAGCTTTCCATGGCTGACCAGGGACTTGAACCCTGGTCTCCTGGTGTCCTAGTCCAACACTCAACCTACTACACTACGCTGGCTCTCCAAGGCGGCTTGCAAGTTAAAACAAATGTAGTACAAAATTAACAGCACACAAAAGTTAAAAAGCAATTAGACTATCATAAAATTGCCTAGATCAATGTGTGTCACTGGGACACAGATGTCTATTTATTTATTTATTGGATTTATATCCTGCCTTTCTCCCAAGATGGGATTCAAGGCAGCTTACAATAATTAAAAAATACAACCAAAACATTATAAGATACAAATGTTTAAAAAGAATTAAATTAATTACCGTGACTAAAATATAATAATTAAAAACACAACATGAATTTTAAAAATAGTATGAATAAAATTACAACATTAAAAGCAGCACACCAATTAAAATTCACATTTCAAAATGCCTTCCTAAATAAAAACACCTTCAACTGCCAACGAAAAGAGAGAAGGGAGGGGGACAACCGGACTCCCGTGGAAGGGAATTCCATAGTCTGGGAAGAGCCACAAAGAAGTCTCTCTCCCAAGTCCTTACCAACCGCACCTATAATGGATGTGTGTCTGTGGAGATGATTAGACGTGTCAAAAACAGTGTTATAACGATGCCATGAGATTGCAAAAGGGTTTCCTTATCAGAGGACGTCATGCCCCAGCATTATGCAAGCGTTCTGCTCCCATTACGAGCGAGTTCTTTTTTTTATTATCGGGGATAAGTCGGAAATTGATCTCCCATAGTATTTGTGTTCCAGATTTTCATGCGTGCGAGAAGGTGCCCTGTTCTGCTGCCATGATTCCAGAGTCAATGGGTGGTCCCACCAGAACACTTCCTGATGCAAACGGGAAAACTAGGTACCGCATGCTCTTTTTATGAACCTCCCTGTCTTGCAAGTTTCTAAACATGTATCTGTGCTTTTCTGAATGTTTTCTTTTTTAATTATGGTGCCTGGGGGCGTTTTAGCGTGCTCACGTCTTCTCATGAGACCACACAATTCCTGCCCCTGTTTAAGACAAACCAACCTATTCCTTTATGATGTGCCTTGGTTTAATATTTAGCATTCAAATAAATCTGGACTGTACAAAGCTGCACATATATTATCTCAGCGATCCTTGAAAACAGTTCAGCGAGGTAGTGTTATCTGCCTTGACAGCCTCCACCTTTCAATAACTCATAATTGGCAGTATTTAATAATTTGGCTGGTTACGGCTCACCACATGGTTGGCAAGTAAACCAAGGACTCCCCAGATACCAAGGCTGGAGTCATGCACAACCTAGGAAGGGGATTTCCAAATTCCTTAAACAGTTCATACCCAGGTCAGAGTTCTTCCTGGGAACATCTGGAGGTGAGTCATCCACTAATCCAATCAAGGATGGCTGAGTACTCAGTGGTTGCAAAATGGGTTTTTCCTCTTGCTCCCTCTTTCACAATGACATTTAATTTGTAGCTCTGGGCACGGAATCTTTTATAGGGGTGTGTTTTCTATTGTTATTTTATGTTTTAAATTATAATGATTTTATTTGGTTTTAATTTTTAATTGTTGTATTTTTAATTGTATTTTATATGTTATGAACTGCTTTGTGTCCCATTCTGGAAGAAAGGCAGCATATAAATTAATTAAATAAACAAATAAATAAATAAACAAATAAAGGTTGCCTATGCCCACTCAGTCTCAAATGTCTCACCCATCAATGATTGTTAACACATCCGGAGAATCCTTTGCCCAGTCCTGGGAATCTCCAATAGACATTGTATTCCACTCTAAACCCCCATCCCTTTCAGGTTAATATTGAATATAAATATCACCCTAAAACACCTCCAAAGTATCTACAGCTTCTCTTCTTCCCGTCACTCTGTCAGTCTGTGTCACTAAGTGCGCAGCTTCCCTGCATCCATCCACTTTGCCGCTCTGCTGTGTGAACGTCAGAATGATATTCTGAGCACCTTCTGCTGTATGAATCCCTGCTCCTCTGATAGGTATAATATAACCCACAATCCCCTCACTCTATTCCTCTATCCACATACTTCCTACTTTCTTCGCTAGCCTTGTGTGATTGCTTGAAGCCTGAGTGTTATCATGAATGTTGTTAAGATTAAATACCAATAAAAACCATTTTAATTGTATGTTCTGGATTGAGTCTGTTCAGTGACCACAGGTCAAAAGATCCCCGCAGTTATCCAACCTCATGCATGCCTATTTGAGCTAATTAAATCTCCCAAATTAAGATTCGATCGCGTGTAGAATTTCTATGGACCTCAGCAATTTGAGTAACAGTAGGACAGGATTTCTCCCAGGCTGCAGATAGAGATGAAAGCATACAAAGCTGAAAATGAGGGGCTTACCAGAACCCACCGAGTCAGCTTGCGGGATGGAAGGCTGTGTTTCTGCTTAGGGCCCTTCTGCCTGGTTTGCAGCTTAGTCCTCCCCCTGCCCAAACTCAGCAATATAGTGACTTTCAGAGCTTAAAAACAGATGGTTTTCACTTAATCCTTAGAAATTTTCTGGCTGGATGCCTTTCCAATTGACAAGAACAGCTAGGGCTGGTTCAGGCATTTTGACTCACACTGAAGAACTCTTGAGGAGTCCCTGACTACCCACATAAGTAGCTATGCACATGTCTAATTAGAAGCCATTTTACTACTCAGAGCTTGTACCTATCACACTGACTTACTAATAGTTTCATCCTATAAAGGTTGACTTAGAAGCAATAGTTGCTGAATTCAATGTGAAGCCTGGGAAAAGGAATATTTTACAAAACCTTGGGAAGTTATTTTTGGACTACAACTGCCAGAGTCCCCTAGCCATCCCCTACCACCGCTCTAGGCAATTGGTTCCATTGCCAAATTGCTTTTACCATCAAAATGTTCCTTCTGATGTTCAACTGAATCCTACCCTCCTGTAACTTCAAAGCATTAGACCTGGTCCTATCCTCTGGGGCAGCAGAATCAGAAGTGAACTGACAGACACTTTCAAATTTGGTTGTGTTGTTGTTCATAGAATCATAGACTTGGAAGAGACCACAAGGACCATCTAGTCCAACCTCCTTATGCCCTGCAGGAACAAACAATCAAAATACGTCCAACAGCTGGCCATCCAGCCTCTGCTTAAACACCTCCAAAGAAGGAGACTCCACCACACTACGAGGCAGTGTATTCCATTTCCGAACAACTCTTAATGTCAGGAAGTTCTGCCTAATGTTTCGGTGGAATCTCTTTTCCTGTAGTTTGACCCCATTGCTCCGTGTCCTAGACTCTGGAGCAGGAGAAAACAAGCTTGCTCCATCCTCAATATGACATCCGTTCAACTATTTAAACATGGCTATCATGTCACCTCTTAACCTTTTGCTCTCCATACCCATGCTCCCTAAGCCGCTCTTCATAGGACATGGCTTCTAGACCGCCCACCATTTTGGTCGCCCTCCTCTAGACACGTTCCAGTTTCTCAATATCCTTTCTGAATTGTGGTGCCCAGCACAAGACACAGTATTTCAGGTGACGTCTGACCAAAGCAGAGTAGAGTGGCACTATTACATCCCTTCTACTCCTATTGAGAATAAACCTGGCCCCTTCTCTTTGTGGCAGCCCTTGAGGAATCGAAAGAGTGCCATCATGTCACACCCTCAGTCTTCTCTTCACCAAGCCAAACATGCCCAGCTCCTCATGTGTTTTGCTTTCCGTACCATCCTTGTCGCTCTCTTCTGAACCTGCTCCAACTTGTCTATGTCCTTCCTAAAATGAAGTGCCCAGAACTGAATGCCGTACTGTACTCTAGATGAGGCCTGAAATAGTGCAGAAAATAATAGGACTGTGACTTCCCTTTACATGGAGACTTCGCCCAGCCTTCTCTCTCCGATGCCTTTGCCACATTCCCAACCTCCTCCATGTCTGGTGAGCCACCTGTTAACACATGCCTGTTATTTTTAAAAAGGTCCAGCATCTGTTTCTTTCTCCTGAGTGTCATGGTGGCATTTTGTGGGTTGAACCTCAAACCACTGGCAGCTGGTGGCTTCTGCCATCCTTAGGGCAGTGAATCCCCTCCGTGTTTAAACCTGAATTTTAAAGGAGTTCCTGCTGTTGCTTTTGTTGTTACTTTTATTTATATCCTACCTTCCCAACCCCGCAAAAAAGGGATTTAAAACAGCTTACAAATAAAAGCAAAGACAACATAGCTAAAACATATAACATTAACACTGAAGTGTAATTAAACTGTCAACAGCATTAGAAACAATTTAAAACATCATTTATTTATTTGTTTATCTAGCTATTTATACCCCGCTCTTCAGCCACAAAGGCTATCAGAGCAGCTTACAATTTGATTTTAAGCAATAGCAATTTATACATCTACACTGCATTAAGCAGCTTCCAATGTGTGTTAGCTAATTGCCCCCACAAACTGGGTACTCATTTTACCAACCTACGAAACATACCAGTAAAAACATAATAAGAAGCACCTTAAAAACAGTGCACATAAAAGCAGTACAAGATCCTATCAGAAGTCTTTTTTAAAAAAAATTCTCAAAAGCCTGTCATTTTATTTTTATTTTTTGCTGTTTTTTTATTTGCTTTTTTAATTATTTATTTTATTTATTAGTTATTTATACCCTGCTCTTTAGCCACAAGCTATCGGAGCGGCTTACAAATTGTTTTAAGCAATAGCAATTTACACATCAATGGTTTATGTTTTTGTTGTTGTTGTGTGCCTTCGTTTCTGACTTATGGTGACCCTAAGGCAAACTTATCACAGGGTTTTCTGAGGGCTGAGAGAGTGTGACTCATCCAAGATCACCCAGGGATTTGAATTCTAGTCTCCAGAGTCTTAGTGTTACCTTGCCTTACTGGACGCTTTTCAGGGTCATGTTGACTGTAAGTTTAAGCAAACTGGAGGGCAGTCAAAGGTCACAGTGACCTGAGACGTGTCTACAAATATAATGGTGGGAAAGCCCAGTTAGGATTAAGTGGAAAGTCCTGGAAGGTAATGGGTTATGCTAATGACCAAGTCATTAAAGGGTATATGCTAATCTTCTCTCTCAGCCCTGGGCATTGCAAACCATAATTCAACCATGCAAATAAGTGACCTTTCCTCATTCCATATCCTAAGGAAATCTCTCCTTACACCCCCTCCTCTCCAACCTTGCAAGGTTGTCACAAAACCATCAATGTATTAACATTCCAGGAACTAAAGCAATCAGTTGAGTTTCAGTTCCTTTTGTCTCTCATGTCGGAGAGCTATCTAGCCATTGCTATAGCCAGCACATACCTCTAAGGTATGAAATGGGTTATAAATACCACAGTCCCAACTGTAGCAAAGTGTGCCACGCATGGGCCCCACCCTTCTCTTCTTCGCTGTACCACCCTCAGGCACCTGTCTGAGCCTCATCACTGCGCAGACCTCTTTCTCCAAGATTGGTAATTATCACCCTTACAGCCCTGCTTTCTCTTCTAATAGCCTTGTATGGTTTGTAAGAGTGTATATTCTTCTGTGTTTGTTTAAATTATTCCCATAAAATACTTTATTTTACTTCAACTGGAGTCTCCTCTACAGCCAGTACTGGTATACATGGGTGGAAAGATCCCTGAAGTTACCTTCCTCTCGCAGGCCTTCTTTTTGAGCTAATAATTCCCCCAAATATTACAGGTGGGACTCCAACGTACCATCCACCTCTTAGAGTAACAGCTCCCTTGAACGTTTATTTCAGACTTGTATTGTAGTCATTTTATTCTTATGAATTCCTTACAGGCTCTTTTCTGCCATTTCAGAGACTAGGACACAGACCAATGGATTCAGATTACAAGAAAAAGATTCCACCTAAACTAAAGAAAGTCAAAGAAGAAAGTGCTCAGGAAGGCTTATGGTTAAACATTAAGAAAACAAAAATAATAACAATGGAGGATTTACATAAATTCAATACAGATGGTGAGGAAATTGAAATAGTTCAAGATTTCCCATACCTTGGATCAATCATTAATTGATCAATCATTAATCAGTTGTGCGGTGGTTAAATGCTGGTACTGCAGCCACAACATTGCAAGTTCCATCCCAAGGGCTCCCAGGTTCACTCAGCCTTCCATCCTTTTGTAGGTCAGTAAAAATTAGTTCCCAACTTGTGGGGACAATTAGCAAACACACATTGGAAGCTGCTTGGAGAGTGCCTAGTGAGCTATAAAAGCTGTGTACATGTGTAAGTGCTATCACTTAACAATTTGTAAGCTGCTCTCTGAGGATGCCAGCCACAGATGCAGGCAAAACGTCAGAAAGAAACTATTCCAGAACATGGCCTCACAGCCCGGAAAAAAACCAAGGAAAATCTATGGATGCCGGCTGTGAAAGCCTTTGACTTCACATTGCTCTGAGAGCCTTCATGGCTAAAGAGCAGGGTATAAATACCTAAAATTAATTAATAAATAATAATCAGAATGGAGATTGCAGTCAGATTAAGAGAATCCCAGAGACTGGGACTGGGAAAGGCAGCTATGAAAGAACTAGACAAGATCCTCAAATGTCCATTTCTATGTATGGTTCTGAAAGCTGGACAGTGAAGGAAGCTGATAGGAAGAGAATCAACTCATTTGAAATATGGGGCTGTAGAAGAGTTCTGTGGATACCATGGACTGCTAAAAAGACAAATCAATGGGTCCTAGAGCAAATCAAGCCTGAACTCTCCCTAAAAGCCAAGATGACCAATTGAGGCTATTGTACTTTGGCCATGTCATGAGAAGGCAGGACTTGCTAAAAAAGATAATAATGCTTGGAAAGGTAGAAGGCAGTAGGAAGAGAGGAAGACCACATCCACTATGGATAGACTCAATCAAGGAGGCTATGACTCTGAGTCTGCAGGACCCGAGCAGAGCTGTTGAGGACAGGATGTCTTGGAGGTAGACTGACCAACTTTTCCTTATTTCCTGGGATCTTCCTTATTCAAGCTATTTTTTTTTTTTTTAGATTCTCTGGACTCCCTTATTGACCTTCTATTTCTCCCATATATTTACAAAGGTCTGACATTCAGGTGTCAAGGGCAAGCAAGTCTGCAAGGCACAGAGGGAACCTGTGAAGGCTGGGTACCTGTGTGTGTGTGTGTGTGATCAAAAAACAATCCAGGAAACTCCTGCTGGCTTGAGATGTGTGGATGTGTATGTGAGGGAAGGAGAGGAAGAGAGAGAGGTGTGTGTGTGTTGTTGCATCTGTGTGCATGTGACAAAGGGAAGTGTATGTTTGCATGTCCCTGTAAGAGGGGGGAATGGGGTATATGTGTGCTTTTGCACCTCTGTATATAAAATAAGGTTTTTGATTTCTGTGGGGGTGAGTGTGTGTCTTTGTGTGTCTTTTTTGAGAAGATATCTGTGACAGTTCTTCCAGTTTTCTTTAAAGTTAGTAGTTGTGCTTGGGATCTTTTTAGAATAGTTTTGCTGTTGTTCTTATTGTTGCTAGATAGTGCATACATCTCTCTTTCTCTCTCTGGCTTTTCTTTGCAAACGAAGATTCAGGAAAGACTCATCCCACGCATTCTGCAAGCATGCTGATGACTGAAAAGGCCAATTTGAGATAAACAAGTCCAGTTGCAGAAAGCACAGCAGAGGGTCTCCTTGGGTGATGACACAAACATAAAAAGCCAATCAAAATATTAACACAGTATAGCCTAGAGATTAAAGATTTCATCCTTTACCAATGAACATTTGTTGGAGTGATGCCACGCTGCTAAAAATGCACAAAATTTGTCGCAACTAAATCTCCCTTAAATTCATGGCTGAAAGTTGGTCCCACTACTTGGAGGTGCCACATTCATGGGGCCGCCATGAGTTAAGGTCAACTTGATGGCAGTTAACAACAATAACAAAACATCAGGAAGGACTTTTTGGCTTTAAACCAAGGTTGAGTGAGCTGGGTTATGTTTCTGGCTGGAAAAGAGAAGAGTTTATGTGATACAGCCATCTTCAAATGTGTGAAGGGCTGTTGGAGTCAGCTTGTTTTCTGCTGCTCCAGGGGACAGGACATATGACAAGAAAGGTGATTCTGAAGATTAGTAAAAACTTTCTGATGGTAAGATGTGGCCCACTTTCAAGCAGTGGTTGTGTGGCCAGTTGTCAGGAATGTTCTAATTGTTGGTTCCTGTACTGGAGGTGGATTGGACTAGATGACCCTTAGAGTACCCTGCAAGTCTGTGATTCAGTGCTACTAAGAGTCCAGAATTGCAGGCAGCTGTGTGGATCTGTGTCAACAAATCATCTCTAGCGATTCTGATCTCCATCAGAAGCATGTCTTTTGTAAAGCTAATGGGTCCTAACTGCTAATTCAAGACCAAACCACCCAGGGTTGGCCCAAGCCAACCTTTCCCAGTTTTCCTTTCCCAAGCAGAGCAACAAATGGTGCCCCTATCTAAGCCAAGATGCATAGTCCTTTCAATTATCTGGGCCCGCAAGGCAGAAATTTCCTACCCGTATTTAGCAGGAAAAATATAACAGCCACAAATGAAGTAACAATTTGCTGCCTTTGTGTGGCACTGAAAATCTCCATCCTGAGACAGCTGCCTTACTCTACTTAATGGTGCAACTGGCCCTAAAACCACCCTAAAAGTCTTTGTGTTACAGCAGGAATAAATCACAACAATGTATTGCTTTTTTAAATTAAAAATTCAATTGCAAACATAAAAATCAAGGGGAACAAAGAGAAAATGTACTCACAGACTCAGTCAGAGGTGGGTAGTGTGACCTTCCAGGTGTTGTTGAACTATAACTCCAAGCAGCCTTACCCAGCCATGCTAACGGCGATAAATGCTGGGAGTTGCAGTCCAACCACATCTGGAAGGTCAAACTTCACCTAATGCTGACCATTAGTAAAGGTCCACATTACAGGAATATAACTTTTAGAAGTGCCTGAGTGGCTACACAAATACTAAATACTGTTCTGATACAAAATTGAATGCTCTCCATTTCATCCAGACACTTTGAAAATCAGTTTGCAGGAATTAAAGTAAGCTAAAGACAAAGGAGGAAAGAGGGAAGAGAGGCTCTGATTTTTAAGAGCATCTGAAAAAGGGGGAAGGCAAAGGATTAATCAAGGATTGACCCTGCCAGATCAGGAGAGTTGTAGAGTATGAGACAGTTTTGAAAGGGGTCCAATGGACTATAAAAAGGGCCTTTGGAGGACACATGGGGAGGCTGGTATCTTTTGTAAAGCTAATGTGAGGTTAGTGAATCAATCTGAGGTTTAACTCAGAAATTAATGCAGTTATCAGGTCCACTAAAATATAGTTTTTCATTGTGGCAAAGCCAGCTCTTTATTATTTGGCAATGGTGGTGGCTCTGGGAGTTGTAGTACACCTCAAATTCTGTTCCCCAAATTCTGCCATTTTGCAGTGTCAGGAGGCAAACATGCCAGTCTCCAGACATTGTTGGCCTGTGAGTCCCATCAGCCATAGCCAGTATAGCTGGTGTCAGGGGATCATGGAGGATGCCGTCCAACAACATCTGGAGAGCCAAAAACCAAGTGGAGAAGATGTGGTAATGCTATACTGCTCTGAGGCACATACCATCTCCTGCAAAGCCAGTCCCTTGAAGAATGTGATCACTCAAATGACATATAAACTTTCATAAGATGGCTGACACCTGGCTTGATGGCAGTACAAGTGAAAGGGATCTAGGAGTCTTAGTGGACCACAAGCTGAACATGAGTCAGCAGTGTGATGCAGCAGCTAAAAAAGTCAATGCGATTCTAGGCTACATTAATAGGAGTATAGTGTCTTAATCAAGGGAAGTAATAGTGCCACTGTATTCTGCTTTGGTCAGACTTCACCTGGAATACTGTGTCCAGTTCTGGCCACCACAATTCAGGAAGGATATTGACAAATTGAAGGGATGTCATATTGTAGAAGGAGCAAGCTTGTTTTCTGCTGCTCCAGAGACTAGGACACAGAGCAATGGGTTCAAACTCCAGGAAAAGAGATTCCACCTAAACATTAGGAAGAACTTCCTGGCAGTAAGAGCTGTTCGGAAGTGGAATGCTCTGCCTGGGAGTGTGGTGGAATCTCTTTCTTTGAAGGTTTTTAAAAAGAGGCTGGATGACCATCTGTCAGGAATAATTTGATTGTGTATTCCTGCATGGCAGAATGGGGTTGGACTAGATGGCCTATGTGGTCTCTTCCAACTCTATGATTCTCTGTTAGGGCCAGCCCTACCATTAGGCACAGTGATGCAACTGTTTCAGGTGTCAGATTCTGTCGGACAGCAATGGCACCTTCCCTAGCTGCCCCACTTGGGTTTCCTGCGCATTCCTCTTTCTTTATTTGCTTTTTAAATTTAACTTCAATCCTCTTCTTCTCCTAGTCACTAACAGGTGAGGTCCACTTACCAGTCTGGTTACCCTCGGTATGTAGCAGAGTGAGGAGGCATTATCTTGTCACTCATGTTTTTGGGCAGCCTTAAGAGTCTTACAGATTTGGTGCACACAGCTATTATAAGTAGCAGTAATAATATATGTAGCAAGTTTATTTAGTATGGCAGTTGTAGTAAATGCCACTCTCTTAAAAACAGCCATTCTTGTTTCTTTAGGAAGACAGCTGTAGAACCTAAGGACAGCCACCAAGAAGGCTGTCTCCCAATTCCTCAAAAGATACATCTGTAAAAGTCATAGAACTGAAGACTTTATCACACAAGGAGGATAAATTGGAACAACAACAGTATAAAGTTGTCCCTCCACATTCACGGATTTGGCATTCACGGATTTAAGTATTCACGGCTTGAAAATATTCTAATAAAAAAATAATAATCCGAAAAGCAAACCTTGATTTTGCCATCTTATATAAGGGACACCATTTTGCTATGCCATTGCATAGAATGGGACTTGAGTATTCACAGATTTTGGTATCCACGGGGGGTTCTGGAACCAAACCCCAGCGAATGTGAAGGGATGACTGTAATGCGTCTTTGGCTGATCCTTATGACACGACATTGTGGTTCTTCTGTTGCTGCTTTGCATTCTAGTCATGGGTGTTGCACATCTTTTCATTGATGGTAGAACCCTATGAATGGCTGCTAATATTGCAGCTGTTCAGTACTCACTGTGGTGCACTGGATCATTCTGCAGCAGTTCCAATATTATGGCAGTCTCACGAGAAGTGTAAAAACTGCATGATTGCACAGAAGCAGCAAACAGAATTGCATGAGACTTCCGAAAGTGTACAGTTCTGCAGTTACAGCAAAAAAAATTAATTAATTAAAAATTAAAATTGCATGCACTGGCTTGCAAGGATGGCGGGGTTAGCGAGGTGGTGCGGAAGACTGGTTGAGGTATCTTGGATCACCACAGCAGCACAATAGTGCTGTTGTAAGGACAATGCAAAAGTGAGTGTTTCAATACCATTATGTTTCTGGTTGCTTAAACAATGCCATTGTAGCGATTTGCCACCCTCGTGTGGGAAAGTCCTAAGAGAAGGGCCCCTTCTGAGGATCTCAGGGCCTGGGCAGGCTCATCTGGAAAGGCATGGCCAGCCAGATAGCAGTTGCATGTTACAGATGCTGAAGTGTGGTGGTCTTTGGAACTGCATTTGAGGCTCCATCCTTGGGTTTTGAGATTTAGGGTGTTTATGCTGGATGGAAGTGGGCACAGAGGGCTCATCTATACAAGGGGGGCGGAAATGTAGTGCCCCTCAGTAATAGCAAGTCACAGCAGCTGCAACTTGTCTTAATGGTGTTTTTGGCCCCAGCAGCCCTCATAAGCTTCACATCCAATATGACAACCACCTTCCTCCCTTCTCCAATCCTGGCAGCGACGACAGCAGTGGTGGTGGGGGGACACCAGGAAAGGGATCATAGGACAAGAGAGGCCTCCTTGCTTCCCTGATCCCTGCGGCATCAGGCGGTGGCACTGGCGGGGGACCAAGGAAGGGGGAGAGGAAGACAGCCACCCTCCTTCCTGGATCACTCACTAAGGTAGGGGGGAAAGGCAGCTGCAGATACTTGTGCTGTTAGCAAGCTCCACCCCTGCACTTGTCCATCCCATCAGCGTTGTGCTTCCTGTACTATCAGACAGCGATTCCTGTTGAATCGTTAATGAAGGGGAATGCGCACACGCCCCTCACTGTCTTTCAAAAACTGGAAAAGCCACAAAGGCTTTCCTAGCATTGTTTTCAGAGTTTTGGTCCCGCTCCCGAATAAGGCACCTTGATTGATGTTGGTTACAATTAGGACAGGTAGCATTCCATACAGATTCCATGGTGATTTATTTCACCATCTAGACAACCCCAGAGTCTCCACTGAGACTATGAGATTATCACACTATACTGTTATAGTGGTATTATTCCACTTTAAATGCTCTGGCTACCTCCTGTGGAATTCTGGGATTTGCAGTTTAGGGAAGGGCATTTAGGACTCAGCTAGAGAACTCTTGGGCCTCACTAAACTACAAACCCCAGAATCCCACAGGAGGTAGCCAGAGCAGTTAAAGTGGAATAGTAGCACTATAACACTGTAGTGTGATAAACGACAACTGGTACTCCCCTTTACACTCACAGGAGTGGCACTCACAAACAGGCAGTCCATTCTGCTACCATGGCAGTTGGTGGCTTACATGCCAGTGGGGGAAGATAACCTGCCCAAATTTTTGCTCAAAACTGTAATGCAGCTATCTGTGACATCAAGCCTTTTTGGAGGGTAGGGTTTGGCACCTTGGCTTGCTCCTTTCAAGTTCAAACTAAAAACCAGAGCAGCTTCACCATCCCATTGAAATGGAAGCTATGCAGGTTGTGTACAGGCAGACCTCTGTATCCACAGGGGTTCAGTTCCCAGAGTTATTGTGGATACTGGAAACTGTGGATAATAGTGATCCTATTAAAATAAAGTAGTTCCAGTACAAACATACCATAGACTTGTGTTGGATGTATCTAGGCACCTTCCTTGTCCTCCAACACAACTCCATGGTATGTTTGTAACAGAAGGCCTTTCATTTAATAGGGTTCACAATTATTATTTTCCAGTGCAACTCTGTGGTATATGTCCCTATTTTTTCAGCTACAGATAACTGAAACCGCAGATATTGATTCCACGGATATGGGGGTCTGATTGTATCTATAGTTCTGAATCTTGGCTTTGTTCTCAGCCCTGTTTCAGAACATAATTCACAGCTGCCCCAAGTGATCTAATACAAGGCATCCTCTGGTTCTCATCTGCAGTACCAAGACAATCATCCCGGTTTCTGGGATTACAGAGCTGTTTTCAGCACTGCTGAGATGATATCTGATGGATGGCCAGAGGCAAAACAGGACAGAGCTCCTGCATCTTTAATAATTGTGTAAAGCAGCGATTCCCAGACTTGGACCCTCTCCCCGATATTTTTCTAACTATAACTCCCAGAATCCCTGACTGTTGGCCATGCTGGCTGGGACTCCTGGGAGCTGAAGTGCCAAAACACCTAAGGCCCCAAGGAGCAAACCATGAGTGTGAAAGAGGGGATTTCAACAGGAATCATTTATAATGCAAGTTACATCTGCTGAAATAAATTATTATTCTGTGCAACTGTTAAGAGCACTGGGGTCCTATCCTCTTTTGTGGCTGGCCACCTGCAGTGAAGTGCCAACACGGTGTAATGGTGGGAGTGTTGGACTCCTGGAGACGAGAGTGAGAATCCCCACTCAGCCATGGAAACCCAAGGGGGTGACCTTGTGCAAGGCACACTCTCTCAGCCTCAGAGGAAGGTCATGATGACAAACCTCCCCTGCCAAGAAAACACTAGAGGCTTTCCTACACTAGCAAAAAAACTTGGACTCACCCTGTATTCACGGTACAGTTGCCACACAATGTTTTTGACAATATGCCTTTTCTCCAGGGTTTCTGCAGGAAAATCCAGATCTGTAAGATTCACTGTTTGTTCCACATTTGAGGGGGAAATCTGCATTATTGGCTGTGTGGCATCTGTGGATCGGCTTCGGTGCAAAGTGGAGGGCAGGCCTTCCAGTGGACAGGACTCCATTCTGGTGCTTTTAAAAAAACTGGTTGTGCATTTATCTGGATAACTGTATCTCCACTTATACAGTCATACAGTATTTTGGGACAATATATATTTGTAGATTTTCCTTGGTTTTTTCCCGGGCTGTGAGGCCATGTTCTGGAAGAGTTTCTTTCTGAAGTTTTGCCTGCATCTGTGGCTGGCATCTTCAGAGAAAGATACCAGCCACAGATGCAGGCAAAATGTCAGAAAGAAACTCTTCCAGAACACGGCCTCACAGCCTGGAAAAACCCAAGGAAAATCTATGGATGCCGGCCATGAAAGCCTTCGACTTCACAATATATATTTGCATATCTGCAAACAATATATATTTGCAAGCGGGGGAGGGGGAGGGAAACAGAGCAGCCCCAGTTGTATGGCTGGAAATACAGATGTCCCTTCATATTTGCTGGGGTTTGGTTCCAGGACCCCCCCATGGATACCAAAATCTGTGAATACTCAAGTCCCATTATATGCAATGGCATAGCAAAATGGTGTCCCTTATATAAGATGGCAAAATCAAAGTTTGCTTTTTGGATGATTATTTTTTAAAGAATATTTTCAAGCCGTGAATACTTAAATTCATGGATACCAAATCTGTAGATATGGAGGGACAACTGTAGTACAATGTATAGGACACACGATCAGCATAGGACCGCCCTTTTGTTCCAGCACAACTAAAAGTATGATGGGATACTCCAGTCAACAACTGGAGGAGCCCAGTGTGTGTGGTGTTTATGGGTCTGCTTCAGATCCAAAACATCTGCCATGGCTACGAGGTAGGTGCGGGGTTTTCCCCCAATGTAGACAAGCCCTAGGACAGGGTTGCTAAACTTCAGAGTCAACTTGAAGACACATAACAACAACAAAACCACTGTGAAGTGCTTTGACAATGTAAAATGCCCTTAACACTATTGGAGAGGTGATGCATTCTTTTCCTATCACCACACCTGAGGACTGGTTCATCTATACCTGTTGAACTTCTGCCTACCCCAAAGCTATGCAAAACACAAAGGCAGTACCAAAAAAGAAAGAAAAAAGAAGACAAGCCACCTTTATCTTGTTTTTCCAAGTGATGTTTTGGAGGAACTCTCTGTGATTTTTTTCCAGTTTTCCTTTCACACCAGACCCCTCAAATCAGTGGAGCTTTTCCACCAATAAACTAGAGGAATGAATTCCAACACTTTCCTGGCATTTTTTTAAGTGTTCCTGTTGCTTTAAGTGAACAGAGGACTTCATCTTCAGGTGGAGTCAGTTCTTGCTGGGTTATAAATTTGCTGGGAGGAGGGAAAGCAGCTGTTTTGCTGGAATCTTAACAAGCGGACAGAATCATTATGGTAAGCCTATAACATTGTTGTTTCTTGTGCATAGATTTTAATACTAACTTGCAAATGTGTTGCACTGATTTCCTCTAAGTGTGTGTATGTTTGTGGGAAACCTGGTTGGTTGGTAAGTTAGTTGCTTTGAGTTGATAACTTCTCTAGAGAAGTTATTGATGAGTGGTTCAGTTCCTTGGACTGGTGTTTGCTCCTTATAAGGTAAAAGCTAGACTCTAGCTTGCAAAGGGACACTTTAGAGAGGGTCTTTCTCTCCCACCCTTTTATTAATTCCCCCCACCCCATCCAGTGGCTTTAGCTGATTTTCTTGCAAACTTCACAGATTTGCTTTCTGACAGCTGAGATCTTTTTTCCTGCATGGATTTTCAGGGGCTAAAATGTGCTATAAAGTCTCCTTCTTTCAAACTTTCTCTTTCCTGCCCTTTACCCTACATTATTTCACACTTCAGTTAGGAAGAGAGTTAGGTAGGAGTTACTGTACTTCTGGACATGGCCCACCCCCACTTTTCCTTCCCTATATAAGAGGAAACTGCCATATTGCCTTTGTCTACTGTAATCCCATGGGCTGATGTGTTAAGAGAATTAGAGAAACATTCTTTCTTTTTTGAAAATCTTTTTTTTCCCTTCCTTTTTTCCCCCCCAATGTTGCAGACAAGTTTCAAGCTAGAAACTGCTGAACTGAAATTTCTGGGAAACTTTCCAGTACCCAGTGTTTGCATTTATATTAATGAACTTAATGAATGTCATTATTTAATGGGGGTAGAAGGGGGAAACCCCCCAAAAATCTTTTCCTCCAGCGCAGAGTGCTTTCTTCTGTGGCTGAGATCCCCTGTCAGTCTGCTCGCGAGCAGGCCCAGGAAAGTTGGTGGGTCACTTCTGTTTTCAGTCTCGCTGGGGCCGTGTTCCTGAACTATGACTTCACCTCTCCCCATGCAAAATTTTGGATGGAAAAGTCCTATTGTTCTCTGTTATCAATTCACCCCGCTGACTGTTTTGCATGGGAGCTTAAAATTGGCAAGTCAGCCAGTGTTTTGTCTGTACTCTGGCAAAACTGGGAAGGAACAATTCATCTTTTATGGTCATGGGGCAGTATCTGATTACGGATTTTTGGAGAGCTGGCAAATTGCATGTGTGAGCAAGGCACAAGGCGACTGGCTCAAGCTGGGAGCCTTTGGCCATTCTAAACTAGCTCCACACCCCTGTCCGCCACAGGCTCCACTGAAGAAATACCAATCACGCCGCTGTCAGGAGCAGGTGGTACTGCACATGGCAAACAGTTGAGCAAGTTGGGCACTGAGCTCCACTCTGGGCTCACCGCAAAGAATGTCCTCTTCTGAGTGTCTTTTGCAAACTGGGAAAGAAGATCCACAGTTCAAGCTCCTTTCGCGAAGAGATGGGTGGGGTGGGGAGAAGAGCAGTGAATGACAGCCACATGCCACAGGGAGGCGTGGAACAGCCTCCAGGTCGGATTAGCAGGAGAGACTCTGGACTCTGCACAGTGGGGAATTTTGAAGCTCAGGCCCTGCTGGTGAGAGTTCTCAGAGTTGCAGAGTTGCACCCACAAAAAGAGAGTTAAGGGACTTTATCACATGAGGCTGAAATTGCAGAATTGAAACGGGATAGTTGCATGAATGGCTTCCCATTATTGCATGACATTGTTCTCCCATGGTCCATGTGTGCTCCAACCATTAATTGTGTGTAATTTTTCATTCACAGGCAAAAGCCATGAATAGCTGTCAATAGCACTCTTTTTGTGGTATTGATGAGCATGCAATAATTCCATCCCACTGTAGTTCCGGTATCACCATGTGAATGGGCATTCCTCCATCTTTTCCCCTTCCCCATTCCCAACAAGAACACATAATTTAAACTTCTGGGGGACAGCGTGAAGAGGGCCTCCAGGATGCTCTTTTAATGAACTGTTGCCTTTTCTCAGAATGTTTTTTGTTGAATTGTTAAGTTGTGGAGTTGTTAATTTCTTTGTTTTTGGTGTGTTTAGTCAAAGTGGTGTCTTCTCACGAGAACAGCTGAAATCTCACCCGTGCAAAATGTAGAGTAGGAGAAAAAAAAAATTAAGACACATGAACGGACCACTCGAACCCTTAATACTCCATCATTATGACACAATGCAAAAATAGGTGTTACTATAGTGCAAGCTCCAATCTCATTCTTAAAGCACTAGTAGTAGTTGGTCATGTGATCTTCCCTTAGTGGTAGTTTTGCGCAATTACAGCAATGTGTGATAATTACTGTAATCATGCCACTACGTTTTTGCTTTCCTCAATTGTGGAATTACAGCGTTTTTAGACACTTGTGTGATAAAGTCCCAAGAAAATGCAGGTAGCTGTGCTGTTCTATCTTGACAGAACCAGTCTTAGCAACTCTCCTTGCCACTTGGAGCAGGCCTTTTGTAAAGCTAAGGGGTCTTAATGGAACGTTGCAAGAGGGATTGCTCATAGGAATAGTGACTTTATCAGATGCAGCAAATACGGTGTCATAACAACACCTAATGAACATAGAATCATAGAGCTGGAAGAGACCAAAAGGGCCATCCAGTCCAACCCCATTCTGCCATATGCAGGGATACCCAATCAAAGTGCTCCCGGCAGATAGCCACCCAACCTCTGTTTAAAAACCTCCAAAGAAGGAGACTCCACAACACTCTAAGACAGTATACTCCGCTGTCGAACAGCTTTTACTGTCAGGAAGTTCTTCCTAATGTTTAGGTGGAATCTCTTTTTCTCTAGTTTGAACCCATTGCTCCGTGTCCTATGACTTTATCACACTACACTGTTATAGTGCTATTATTCCACTTTGATATAAAGGTTTCTTTTGCCGGCAGAAAAACGGTATAAAATATGGTGGCAAAAGAACGTTTTTAGAGGCTTGTCTGATAAAGTCCTAGATATCGTTGCTGGGAAAATCCAGACAGAGGACATCATTCAAGCAGTTCTTCCCTTTATGAGGAGCAGGGCTTTTGGAAACCTAAGGTGTCTTAATGGCCTGTTACAATATGGTTGTGTGCCTTCCAATCATTTCTAACTGATGGCAAACCTAAGGCAATCCTGTCATTGGGTTTTCTCAGCAAGATTTGTTTGGAGGGGGTTTGCCCTTGCCTTCCTCTGAGGCTTCAAGAGTGACTTGCCCAAGGCCACTCATTGAGTTTCCATGGCCAAGCAGGGATTTGAATCCTGGTCTTCTATCATCCTAGGCCAACATTCAGACCACTACAGTATGCTGGCAGTTGACTGCAGTGGACAAATGCAAAAGAGGACAGGGCTTTTAATACCATTTTACCACTGGAATAGCTCACAACAATATACTGTTGTTGACATCAACCCAGTGGTGGGAGGGATAGATGACATCTTTAGTCCTACAAATAAAAATATTCCAGATCTTCAACACAGGCAGACCTGGCTCCATGATGACACTGTGGCAGCAGTTAAGCAGCAAGCAATGTGCTGGGAAGGAGCCAGTGTGGTGTAATGTTTGATCATTGGACTAGGACTCTGGAGACCCGAGTTCTAATCCCTGCTCAGCCATAGAAACCCACTGGTTGAGCTTGGGCAAGTCACACTCTCTCCACCTCAGAGGAAGACAAACCCCCTCGGAACAAATCTTACCAAGAAAACCCTGTGATACATTTGCCTTCGGGCTGCCATTAAGTTGAGTTGGGCCTAAATATCCCAACAGCACCAGATCCCATCTAATCTTGGAAACTAAGGAGGGTTGGCCCTGGTTAGTACTTGGATGGGAGACCGGCAATGAATACCAGGTGCTTTAGGCTAGATTTCAGAGGAAGGAACTGGCAAAACCACCCCTGAGTCTTCGTTGCCTAAGAAAACCCTCTGAAATTCATGGGGTTGCCGTAAGTTGACTAGCAACTTGAAGGCACATAGACATACAAGATCTGACCTTGGTCCCTTTTGTCCAAATGCTGCAGGCTATAACTTCCAGCATGGGGAAAGGTGCCTTTTTGGACTGCCACTCCCAGAAGCATAGCTGGCTGGGGGATTCTGGGATTGGCAGTCCAAAAAGGAAAACCTTCCCCAAGCCCAGAAGGACTGCCAATGAATAGCAGGTGCTTTAGGATATATTTCAGAGAAAGGAACTGGCAAAGCTGCCTCTAAGTACTCCTTGCCTAAGAAAACCCTATGAAATTCATGGGGTTGCCATAAGTCGACAGGCGACTTGAAGGCACACTACGACAACAAATGTGCTATGGCCTCTTTCACAATTCCCAACTGTAGCACTTTGATTCCACTTGAACTCTCTCTCTTTCTGGCTTTTCTTTGCAAACGAAGATTCAGGAAGGATTCATCCCGCACTTTCTGCAAGCGCGCTGATGACTAAAAAGGCCAATCTGAGATAAACAAGTCCGGTTGCAAAAAGCACAACAGAAGGTCTCCTTGGATGATGATTCCAGATTGTGATTCTTTCTGCGTTGTCATTTCTCTTCAAGACTTGTTCAGCATGAGTTCTTAAATAAGGCTGCAGTGCGTTTCCATGCCTCCCAATGTGAGGCCAGGGCGGACCACTGTTGGTGATCAATTTGGCCGAGCCTGAGATGATGTTTCAGGGAGTCCTTGTGGCTACATCTTAATGGCATTCTAGGATTTGTAATCTGGTGTGGCACTAGAGCTCTCATGGATAATTCATGAAACTAGAAATCCCAGGATTCCAAAGAAAGGAATCATGAGAGTTAAAATGGGATCAAATATTTTATTTATTTAGGTATTTATACCCCTCCTTCCACCACAAAGGTGCACAGAGTGGCTTACAAATTTTTAAGCAATAGTACTTTACATATTTACACCACTTTATAGTGCGCTAGGCACTAAGCGGTTTCCAATGTGTGTTAGCTAAAAATGCTATAATTGTGTAGAGTAAAAGAGACCTGTATCTCCTCTCGGACTTTCTGAGCCATTTCATAACCTGGAAAAGTTTCCTGTTTGGAACTACTGTGCTCAGAACACCTCTGTTGGTTTGGCTGCTGGCCAAACAAAGCGGGGATGCTGGGATTTGGTGTCCAAAAAAGTAAACTTTTCCAGAATCAATATCTGGCTGCTTACCATAGAAGTGGGGGAGGAGATAAAGAGAGGGCTGGAGCCCCAAACCGGATGACCCCTGTACTGATACTGCATAGACTGCGGTTATATTCTTACTCGTGAGTCATGGCTCACCACATCTGCTGAAGAAACTAGTTGTGGTTAGACAAACGTAAGAAAAGTCTCTGGCCTGCTACAGCCATCTCTCACTAGGATGAAAAAGTCTTTTCAATTGCACTTGTGTCATGGTTGTGGTATCTGAAATATGTCAGGAAATTTAATGGGGTTTCCACCTGTTCCTGAGGGGGGTCTCGTCTCTCCTAGTAATTCTGGGCTCTGAACCAAGGCCTTTCGATGACTCACCCACCCTCTCTTTTTTCTCTCTCAAAGAAGAGGTGAACTAGAGCAATCAAATGTACTGGGCCTGCAGAAATTTCAGGACAGGTGAATGGAGGTACATTCTCATGCGACAGAATGCTCACATCGCTCCCTCTGCCCATCCATTGCTTTGAAAACTGTAGCACTCAGCAGCTAAAAATTATGTCACAAAAGCTTAAATATCCTAAAGGCACCAGATCCTGTCTGATCTTGGAAGCTAAGCATTGTCAGTCCTGGTTAGTACTTGGATGGGAAGCTGCCAAGGAATACCAGGTACTGTAAGCTATATTTCAGAGGAAGGAAACTGGCAAAACCGCCTCTGTGTCTTCTTTGCCTATGAAAACCTGATGAAATTAATGGGGTGTCATAAATTGACAGGCAATTTCAAGACACATGTACACACAAGATCTGACCTTGGTCCCTTTCCCCAAAATGCTGCAGGCTAGAACTTCCAGAGAATGGGGGAAAGTGCCTTTTTGGACTATCACTCCCAGCATAGCTGGCTGGGGGATTCTGGGAGTGGCAGTCCTAAAAGAAGAACCTTTCCCAAGCCCAGAAAGACTGCCAAGGAATACTAGGTCCTATAGACTAGATTTAGAGGAAGGAACTGGCAAAACCACCTCTGAGTCTTCCTTGCCTAAGAAAACCCCAATGGCATTAATGAGGTCTCCATAAGTTGACAAGTGACTTGAAGGTATATATATACATACGGTAGGTGTCAAATAAATCTACACAAATTCAGTTTGTGTAGATTTAAGTAAAATCTGTTGTACGTATATAATAAATATGATACTTTGTGGATATACAGTAGAGCTCGCATATTTGCTGGGGATTGGTTCTGGGGAGCTGTGGATACCGAAAACAGTGGATAATAGCGAACACCATAGAGAATAATGGGACTTCCAGTTTAAAATACCATAGAGTTGCTTTGTAGGACCTAGAAAATGGCTAGCGAGGACACATTTTCTAGAAAGACTCTATGATAGGTGTGCTGTTTTGTATCCTGTGGATAACTGAATCAATGGAAAATGAATCAGTGGATACAGGGGTCCTATAAAAATAGCTATAGCATGATGAAATCCTAGTATCAAACATTATGAATACGGAATCTGTATGTCAAGAGATCTGTAAAGAGTGTGCATTCCTGCATGGCCAAATGGGGTTAGACTGGATGGCCCTCGTGATCTCTTCCAACTCTATGGTTCTATGAACTTGAACCTTCCTTAGCTCTTGCTCATATGTATGCATCATTCCTCACTGCACTGAGTATACATCTCTTTGTGTGCCTTTGCCAGGGCTGGGAAAAGTTGCAGAATCCCCTAGCTAGCATGGCCATGGTGGCTGGAGGGGTCAGGGAGCTTTCATCCCAAAATAACTATTTCCAGCTCTAGGTGCCCCCCTCCCCATATCCGTGGGGGATACGTTCCTGAACTTATTGTTTGTAAGTGAAACTGCAGTTGATAGCAAATCCTATTAAAATAAAGGACTTCCAGTACAAATATACCATAGAGTTTTGTTGGAGGATCTAGTGATTCCTAGAGAGAATGCCTTTCTAGGCATCTTCCAGCATAGCTCTATGGTATTTGTCCCCCTTTTTTTCAGCTGTGAATAACTGAAACTACTGATATTGGTTCCATGGATACCGGGGGGGGGGCAGGGGGAGGCGACCTATATTTCCCAACTGTTATTTCTTCACTTCATCCTCTGGACCACACTGGAGTTCAACCATTTTATCCTTCGCCAACCACCAGTGTTCCAAAACATTCTCCTGCCATGACTAAGTTATGGATATGGTGCATTCAGCATGTAATTATAGGCTGACCCCCCCCCCCCATATCCTAAGATTCGGTATCTCTGGTTTCACTTATCCACGTCTGAAACAAATATGTTCTCTCTAGGCATTTCTAGGTCCTCCAATGTGTTTCTATGGTCAACTTCTGACATTTGCTTCACTGAAAATAATAGGATTATCCCTGGTATCAGATATCCATAGAGGGGAGGGTCTTGGAATGTATCTCCCTTAGATAGGGTGGTTGACCTGTACAGTACAGTTGTCCCTTAATATCCTCTGGGGTTTGGTTCCAGGACCCCCCCCCCCGTGGATACCAAAATCTGTGAATACTCAAGTCCCATTATATGCAATGGCATAGCAAAATGGTGTCCCTTATATAAGATGGCAAAATCAAGGTTTGCTTTTTGGATTATTATTTTGTAAGGAATATGTTCAAGTTGGGATTACTTAAATCCATGGATACCAAATCTGTGGATACAGAGGGACAACTGTATATGCATTTCTCTTAAAAGTAACTTTCCACGCTTTGTTCCCCTTCACAGCTTTGGCCTGTTGCAGCCTTAGGATTCTGTTCCCTCGTTTTCTGGGTTCCTACTTTTGCTCCTAGTCCCCAAGCAACGCAGACAAATGGCGGTCAGCCTTTCCCGGCTGCTGAAGACCTTTGTGTCATTGCAGATGCTCAACCAATTGCAAAGCCCTCCAGCACACCAAGGCGATTTTCAGACAACACTGTTATGGAGATTTTCAGACCACACTGTTATAGTGTTACTATTCCACTTTATTTGCTATGGCTGCCTCCTCTCGAATCCTGGGATTTTCAGTTTAGGGAGGCACATCTACAACTCTCAGCCAGAGAGATCTTAGGCCTCACTAAACTACAAACCCCAGAATTTCACAGGAGGAAGCCAGAGCAGTTAAAGTGGAATAGTAACACTATAACAGTGTAGTCTGAAAATCTCCTTATAGTGTTACTATTCCACTTTATTTGCTATGGCTACCTCCTGTTGAATCCTGGGATTTGCAGTTTAGGGAGGGGCATTTACAACTCTCAGCCAGAGAGATCTTAGGCCTCACTTAAACTACAAACCCCAGAATTCCATAGGAGGAAGCCAGAGCAGTTAAAGTGGAATAGTAACACTATAACAGCATAGTCTGAAAATCTAGCAAAACACACGCAGATAGTTGTCCTTTGGTCTATCAGCTCTTAGCCACAATAGATAATAATGGAGGCACAGTAGTAAACATTCTTGTTATCGAGAGCTGTGGGTTTCTGTGTCCTTTTCTGGACCAGGGCCAGGGGTACCTGCTGGAGTTCTGCATGCAGTTGCAAGCTTTTTCTGTAGACGTGCCCCACTGAACTATGCTTTGCATGCCTGGAAGCTGTTGTACTGGGCTTTGACAACCCAGCGTACTCTCAACAACCACTGCTGGGATCCACATCTGCCCCCTCTATGAGACCCTTCCCAAATTGGAATTTGGCTGAAAAAGTTATCTAGCCCAGGAGCCAGTCTCTATGAGGCAAAACAACAACAACAACGGATTGCTCCTCAGTAATGGCAAATCACAGCAGCTGCGATTTGTCTTAATGGTTTTTTGGCCCCCCAAAAACGTTGCATGCCTGCCAGTCAAGATGGCAGCTGCAAGTGAATTATTTGCATTTCCACCTATTCTAATCTACCGCCACTGAACTCCCCCGCCCCCCCAAAAAACTATTTCTATGGTTGACACAAGTGATATTCCACCTTTCAAAAAAGAGAGAGAGAGAGAATAGCACAAATCCCTGTTTTATCGCCTTAGCGATCACTCGCTAAGGTGAAAATCCAACATGGCAGCAGCAGGTGCTTGCCCTGTAACCCAGCCCCTCCTCTTGAGCTCATCCAGCCAATCAGGTTTGCACTTTGTCTTGTATGGGGAAGCAATTCGTGTCGAATCGCTTGTCTTAACAAGCAAAAATTCGCATATCACTGGAGCTTTTTTTAAAAGTCGGGAAAAGCCACGAATGCTTTTCTTGCATAGTTTTTCCTCTTTTTGGTCCCCCTCCTTCACAGTGTGACAAGACAATCATAGAATCATAGAATTGCAGAGTTGGAAGAGACCACGAGGGCCATCCAGTCCAACTCCCTGCCACGCAGGAAATCTTGATCAAAGCATCCCCGACAGATGGCCATCCAGCCTCTGTTTAAAGACCTCCAAACAGCTCTTACTGTCAGAATGTAGGATCCCATTAAGATAGCTTGTAGCCCAGGTGAATTCTGTGCGGGGTATTTTGACTGTATAGACGACCCCTCTGTGTATTCTCAATAACCCACTGCTGGGATCCACACCTGCCCCCTCCATGAGACCCTTCCCAAATTGGAATTTGGCTGAAAGGGTTCTCCAACTCTGCAATTCTGTGATTCTATGATTCTATGATTCTAGCCCTTGTTATAGTGTGTTGTACAGATGGCCCTCCACCTTTGCTGGGGTTAGGGATGCAGGACCCCTGTGAAAGTGGAAGAACTGCAAATACCTCTCACCCCCCCCCAACCATATTTCACACACAGTACAACTGATGCATTCAACTCACCAACTTCGAGGCAGTGGGTTCTTTCGCAGAGCAGAAACAGGCAGCTGGCAGGGCTTGCCGCTGCCTCCGCTGCTGCCCTACCCCATTATTTAAGAAAGGGATTTACAAGCCTCACCACATATTCACAGCCTCTCTCAGTCCTGCGAGGCTGGCTGTTAAAAATGGCAAAGGACAACAGCAGAAGTAGCAGCGAATAATCCACAAATAAACAATTCCACAAATGTTAAAACTGCAAATGTGGAAGGCCAACTGTACTAATAAGAAGGCCATCTAGGCCAGCCCATTTACGCGGAGGGGTATGATCCCAGACTTACTGCAGATACAGGAAACCGCGTATATTAGCAAGCCACCATATTAGGCCATAGAAGTGCGCCAGAGGACTTAGAAAACACCTAGAGAGAATGCCTCTCTAGGCATGCCTTATGAGGAGCAGCTTAGGGAGCTGGGTATGTTTAGCCTGGAGAAGAGAAGGCTGAGAGGACACATGATAGCCAGGCTTAAATATTTGAAGGGATGTCATGCTGATGATGGAGCAGGCTTGTTTTATGCTGCTCCAGAGACTAGGACGTGGAGCAATGGGTTTAAATTACAGGAAAGGAGATTCCACCTAAATATTAGGAAGAGCTTCCTGACAGTAAGAGCTGTTCGGAAGTGGAATACACTGCCACAAGAGTGTGGTGGAGTCTCCTTCTTCGGAGGTTTTCAAGCAGAGGCTGAATGGCCATCTGTCGGGAATGCTTTGATTGTGTATTCCTGCATGGCAGAATGGGGTTGGACTAGATAGCCCTTGGGACCTCTTCCTACTCTATGATTCTATGGTCTGGTGCAACTCTAAGGTCAATTTCCAGTGGAAATTGACCATAGAGTTGCACTGCAGGACCTCCCGATGCCTAGAGAGACCACCTCCAGTGCAACTTTATGGACTTCTAGCTGCCTAGAGAGGCCTCCCCCCCCACTACTGATCGCAGGTAAGTGAAACCATGGGTACTGATCCTGTGTGTAAAAGGGAGAGAGCTGTATTTCAAATCTGCAGTCGGTTATAAAGCTTGCCTGGTACTCCACCCTAGCTAATATCCCAATAGCAATTGTCTTGCAAACCCATCTTGCCATAGGGAATGTATTAACTGCAAAGCCCTGCCTTGCTCCGAGTAGAGTTCCTTTTGAGGGGGAGTGTTTACAGCTCCGAAACTTTTGTCTCTTCCTCCTTTCCAGAGGGAGTGCCTGTCAATCCATATTGGCCAAGCCGGCGTTCAGATCGGGAACGCCTGTTGGGAATTGTACTGCCTGGAACATGGGATTCAAACAGACGGAACCATCCCGGGGAATCAAGTGGCCCAGAAAATCCTGCCAGAAGCCGAGCAAGTGGATTCCTCTTTTGAAACCTTCTTCTGTGAGACTGCCTCGGGGAAGCACGTCCCAAGGGCTGTGTTCATCGATCTGGAGCCAACTGTTATTGGTAATGTGATCAATAGCAATTGGTTGCCAAAGCCAACATGGCGTACTGGTTTGAGTGTTGGACTAGGACTCTGGGAAGCAGGGTTCAAATCCCCATGGAAACCCACTTCTGCCTTAGAGGAAGACAATGGCAAACCTCCCCTGAAGAAATCTTGCCGACACAACCCTACAGTTACCACAAATTCAAGTTGACTTGAAAACACAGAACAAATGATTGCAAGCAGCGCTGTCTTTCAGACAGCATTTGTCTTTGTTATCTGCCTAGCCAGCCTGAAAAGTTAGGAACAAATAAATAAAGCTATTAATTTTTTTAAATATAGTGTAGATATAGGCATCAAGTAGGCCTAAATACCCTAAAAAGCACCAGATCCTGTCTGATCTTGGAAGCTAAGTATGGGCAGCCCTGGTTAGTACTTGGATAGGAGGCTGCCAATGAATACCAGGGGCTGCAGGCTATATTTCAAAGGAAGGAACTGGCAAAACCACCTCTGAGCATTCCTTGTCTAAGAAAATCTTATGAAATGCATGGGGTTGCCTTAAGCCGACAGGCAATTTGAAGATATTCATGCACATACGCACACACATGCATATACGATCTGACCTTGGTTAGAACTCGCAGAGCATGGGGAAAGGTGCTTTTTTTTTTGGACGCCCACTCCCAGAATCCCCCAGGAGTGGCAGTCCAAAAATAAGATGCAAGAGAGGTCAATAGATCCCTTTTGCATGTACTGTCATCAAGCCAGGTGTCACCCGTCCTATATCTGTGTATCTCATTTTCACTGCCCAAGTGTAGTATCCTTCATTTCTCCCTGTTGAAATTCACTTTGCTAGTTTTGGCCCAGCTTTCTAATCTGTTAAAGGGATCATATTGGAGTCCGATCTTGTCCTCTGGGACATTAGCTACCTCTCCCAATTTGGTGTCATCTGCAAGCTTGATAAGCATGCCCTCTATTCCCTCATCCAAGTCATTGATAAAGATGTTGAATAGCACTGGGCCCAGGACAGAACCCCGTGAGACCCTGTTGGTCACTTCTCTCCAAAATCCAAATTCTAAGCCATTCTTCCTAGAGCTTGATTTCCAGAGTTGATATGTTTTCTTTGGAGTGGCTAGATCCCTTGTGTTGGCATTGGAAGAAGTATTCTAAATCAAATTAAATGAAATAGTAATAGATTTTGATTCTAGTCAAGATTCCCTTATACCAGGCTGTACCCTTCTCTTATTTTATCCTGTTTATCCTGTTACATTCTACAGTTGTCCCTTCACGTATGTGGATTAAGCATTTGCAGATTTCATTATTCGCAGATTATTAAATATATTCCCTCTAGGCATTTTCTAGGTTCTCTAGCGTAATTCTATGGTATGCTTCCACCAGAAGTTGATGAATCGCACTGGAGAAACCTACAAATGGTTAGAAAAGTGTTCTCTCTAGGAACCTCTAGGTCCTCCAGTGCAACTTTATTATCAACCTCTGACAGAAGCATACCATAAAATTGTGTTGGAGGACCTACAAATGCCTAAAGAACTCTTGTCTCCGGTTAAAAAATCGCAGGCCTATATTCATGGTTTTTCCACTTTCACTGGGGTCCTAAGCCCCAACCCTCATGAAAGTTGCAGGCTGACTCTATTTTATATTTTGTTCTTAATGTCTATTTGGAAATAATGCAATTATGTGATTTATGTGCATGGTTTTCCTTACTTAAATAAAAAAAAAATTGGGTGGGATTATGCAGTAACAAATAAGATGAATTTTTTTTGTTGTTCAACCTGCTCACCAGTGACCTCTTCTCTGTCCTTCCAGATGAAATCCGAACAGGGCCGTATCATTCCCTCTTCCATCCTGAGCAGCTAATCAGTGGTAAAGAAGATGCTGCCAACAATTATGCCCGTGGCCACTATACCATTGGGAAGGAAATCATTGATACAGTCCTGGGCAGGATCCGCAAAATGGCAAGTGAAAGGGCATAACTTAGTGTCCGGGGGTCTAGGAAAGGATGCACAAATCCTGCCCCCAACATGTACCTTTTTCAGGTTCCGTACGGCTAGTTATAATTAAATATTGCAAATGCAGTCACAATTTACATTCCAGTAGGATTGTCCATGCCATTATATTTCCCATTTCTATATATAGTTGTGAAAGCTGGGTAATGAAGAAAGCTGATAGGAAGAAAATCAACTCATTTGAGATTTGATGCTGGAGAAGAGTTTTACATATACTGTGGATGGCTAAAAAGACAAATCAATGCGTCCTAGAGCAAATCAAGCCCGAACTTTCCCTAGAAGCCAAGATGACTACACAGAGGTTGTTGTACTTTGACCATATCACAAAGACATGCATGGCTCACTAGAAAAGACAATAATGCTTAGTAATGTAGAAGGCAGGAGGAAAGGATGAAGCCCACATTCTAATTGTAAAGGACAAGTATTTTTCTTTCTGGAAAAGAGTTGCTAAATATTTCATAGATCTTCCTGAGGACAGAGCAGCTACATCTAATTGCACTCTAATGTTTAACACTCTTTGTTTAAACATATTTCTAACACTGGACTTCCACAAGCTAACAGCCTCAATACTCAAGCCCTGGTTTGACAACATTATTGAAAAATTGGAAAACCGGGAATTTCTTATAGATGTAAGCGCTTGTTCATTTGAACAAATCTTGGGAAGCCTATCATCACCCATTTGGGTTAACTTGAAAAAAATTAAATAATCTAAAAAGGCACAGATCTGAAACAGCTGCCATTCCAAATTCAGCTCTGACTGCCTGGGCTGGAGAACCTCTTGACACTCCCAGTATCAGCCTTAGAAATGTATTCTGGGTTCTTTCAACTTTCTTATTTGTAGAAAACCCCCAAATTTCTATCCAAAGATTAACATTGGCAACACCTTTGCCTTATATACTTTTGTAACTGGGTGAAGCAAACCAGGATGCTTATAGTTAAGTAACTTATTCAGAGTATGGACACAGGCAGAAGCTTTCAAAACATCCCTCTTTATAAGTAAGCAGTATCAATTTGAAGATTTAATTAGATCTAAATCCTTATCCATCTTGTTTATCCAGTGTCTCAGTTTGCTTTCAACTCCCAGCATACTAAAAATGTCTGGTTAAGAGGGTTTTAGAAGTTAGCGGTTCTTGGAAATCTTACTGTTCTGAAGCCAGATTCCCTCAACCATCAAAATGTAACTTTGCTAAACTCTGCGTAGAACTTTGTACATGCATGCATGATCAAAATACTCCTGTCTACCAAAACAGCCCCAAAGATAGCTTCAGGAAGAGACAAGCATCATCTTTATCCACCAATCCAAGGGTGGGAACTATGTGGACCTCAAGGTGATAGTGGACTGCATTTCCCAGAATTCCTCACCATTGACTATGTTGGCTTAAGGCTACTGATAGTTGTGGTCCAACAACATCTGGAGGGCCACACAGTTTCCACCCCTGCATTAGCTCAATTGCTGGAATGACAGTAGTCAGTGCCAATAACCCAACTTCTCTTTCCAACACAGGCTGACCAGTGCTGTGGCCTCCAAGGTTTCTTGGTCTTCCACAGCTTTGGTGGAGGTACAGGGTCAGGTTTCACCTCTCTTCTGATGGAGCGGCTCTCAGTAGAATACAGCAAGAAGTCGAAACTGGAGTTCTCGGTGTACCCCGCCCCACAGGTCTCCACTGCGGTGGTGGAGCCCTACAATTCCATCCTGACCACCCACACCACCCTAGAGCACTCAGACTGCTCCTTCATGGTAGACAACGAAGCCATCTATGACATCTGCAACCGCAACCTGGACATTGAACGTCCAACCTACACCAATCTTAACAGGTTGATTGGGCAGATTGTGTCCTCTGTAACAGCTTCCCTGAGGTTTAAAGGTGCCTTGAATGTTGACCTGATAGAATTCCAGACCAACTTGGTCCCGTATCCCCGCATCCACTTCCCCTTGACCACCTACGCTCCCATCATCTCTGCAGAGAAGGCCTACCATGAGCAGCTGTCCGTGCCAGAAATCACCAACGCCTGCTTCGAGTTCTCCAACCAGATGGTCAAATGCGACCCTCGCCGAGGGAAATACATGGCCTGCTGCCTCCTCTACCGTGGTGACGTGGTGCCCAAGGATGTCAACGCGGCCATTGCTGCCATCAAGACCCGGAGGTCCATCCAGTTTGTGGACTGGTGCCCAACCGGCTTCAAGGTGGGCATCAATTACCAGCCCCCCACGGTGGTGCCCGGGGGAGACGTGGCGAAGGTGCAGCGAGCTGTCTGTATGCTGAGCAACACCACGGCGATTGCTGAGGCCTGGGCCCGTCTGGACCACAAATTTGACCTGATGTATGCCAAGCGGGCCTTTGTTCATTGGTACGTCGGGGAGGGTATGGAGGAAGGGGAATTCTCCGAAGCTCGGGAGGATCTGGCTGCCCTGGAGAAGGATTACGAAGAGGTTGGGAGGGATTCTGCTGATGGAGAGGAAGAAGATGCTGATGAAGAATATTAGAACAAATGAGTGGATGTGTGCCAGAGTCTGCCTGTAACCAGGCTGAGGTGGGGAGGTAAATCATACCGTTCTATCAAAACAGAAAGTATTACTTGTCTAACATGATTCTAATTCCAATGTTGTTGTTTTTTAAATCTTGTACTAGACTTTTGTAATGTATGGACTGTTAACACACTGTACTTTCTTTAGAATGCACTCCCTGTAGCCTTCTTTTAATCTTTTTTTTTAAGTTTTATTATTGTTACATAAGGCGATACAACCCAAACAACCAATACAATTAACAGATGGAGCCGTTCAAGCAGGACAGAAATATAAGTTCAAAAGTGTGCATATTCATCATGTCACTTGCGTCAACAGAGAGGAAAACGTCATTGAAAAGTAACATCCCTCCCTAGATGAGATGTGTTTTGTGCAGAAGCATGGAGTTGATGCTGCAATTAATGTAGTTTATAAAGGGATCCAATCATTGTAAAATCCAGATTCCACTTGTGTACGTCTTTGTTTGCTGACCCTATATGATAATTTTTCCATTAAATGAAGTACCCAAAGTCTTTTTCTCTCCAATTTTCTGTAGACAAGTCAACTGTGTTTTTCCAATGACATGCAATTCCCATTCTGGCTGTGAGACAAAATACAGTAGTCAGATCTTTGTGTTTTAAACACTTATCTTTACCCAAGAATTAATTGTGAGGGGGGAGTCACAAAAAATTATTCTGTAACTTATCCAAATACAAAATTATTATGTAATAGTGGGTTATTTACAGGTCACCCCCATCCCGTTTACACAGGGGATACGTTCCTGGACTTACCGCAGATACACAAAACCACATATGCAGTAGGATCCCCGTATTCATGGGGGATTGGTTTTGGGCCCCACCATGGATAACAAAATCTGAGGATAATCGTGAATGCCATTGAAAATAATGGGACTTCTGGTTTAAAATACCATAAGTTGTCTTGGAGGACCTAGAAAATGGCTAGAGAGGACACATTTTCTAGGAAGACACTATGGTAGCTGTGCTGAAACTGAAACCGCAGATAATTGAATCAGTGGATACAGGGGTCCTACTGGATTAGCAAACTGCCTTATTATAGCATAGAATCATGCTGGAGGCCCTAGAAGATGCCTAGAGAGGATGGCTGTCTAGGCATCTGGCATTACTCTATTATCAACTACTGCAGAAGTTGACCGTAGAGTCACTCTGGAGGACCTCCCAATGCCTAGAGAGTCCACCTCCAGCACGACTCAGTGGTCTTCTAGATGCTTAGAGAGACCTTTCCCCCTATCACGGGTAAGTTAAATCACAGGTAGCAATCTCGCATAAACAGGGCGCACATTGTCGTTAGGATTGTGTGGGAAAATCTCAGAAAAGATGGCCCTTGTATCCAGTTCTGATGAAGTTCCTGTCTCACTAAAGATAGCCAAGCATCAACATTATTCTTGTGGATCACATAAATTCATTAATTTCTCACAAAAGAAAATTTGAGATTCCTAAGCCTCCTAATGGGAGCCAGCATGGCATAATGGTTTGAGTATTCGACTAGGACACCGAGAGACCAGGTTTCGAATCCCCATTTGGCCACAGAAACCCACTGGGTGACTGTGGGCATGTCACACACTCTCAGCCTCAGTAGAAGGCAAAGCCAAAGCCCCTCTGAACAAATCTTGCCAAGAAAACCCCATTATAGGGTTGCCATAAGTTGGAAATGACTTGAAGGCACATAACAACAAGAAGAAGCCACCTAATACTCTGGGGTAGAACCAATTACAGTACTTTTGAGGTAGGTAGTTAGCAAACTGACTTCTGTGTTCTTGTGGGATGGTACACTTTGGGCATGTATATGTATGCAAACTAGAAGTCTCCAGGGAAGCCAGTTGGAAAGTATCACTCCTGGGTGGCCTACAGATCTACTTACAAGCATTTCAAGTCTTGCAAGGAACTTGGAGCCAGTTAAACAGTTGATTTCTCACACACGCACCTAGCGCCCTAAGGAGAAATAATTGGAAGCAGTCTCTGTAGGCTATGCCATGCCCTCCTGGCATAATAATCCAGTGTTATATAGCAATTAGAGTTCTGGAATGGGACTCGGGAGATCTGGTTCTAGGGTCCACTGAGTCATAAAACTTGATAGGTGTTCTGATTCAGGAGGGCAACTGATCAGGTGAGGGCACCTCTACTTTACAAGAACAAACAACAGAGAAACCAAGCCAGTATAGGAAGGTCCATAACAGCAGAAGCGTAGTTGAAGCAGTCTAGACTCTAAGGACAAAAAGCCATCCAAGCAGGTTCAAAGGCCAGTCAAGAGAGTTACCAAACGAAGAGACCAAGGAGCAAAGTAAAGTTCATGAAACAAGAGAGTAGAGAATGTCACATGATGCCAGAAAGAAGAGAGGGACGCTGTTGTTCTGCAGCAAATTGGCTATGCCAATTTATCACTCTTTGCAACCCAGCAATAGCTGCCCTAATCATCCCAGCGCTTCCTTTTTAAGGCAGGCCATGCCCTTGCCTGTGCTTTTGTTTCTGCAGTTTCAGTCTACCGACCTCTGAAGGGTGAAGTGGCTCACCCTTCAGCTCCCGCTCTCCTAGCGCTGCACAGGATGGCCTGAGCTCCATTTCCAAGGCAAGGCTGCTAGCCTCCTCTGCTTCCAAGGTAGAGGGTTGTCTAAATGGCGAAAATACTCCTCATGGAATGCGAGGAGAATATGGGGTGTCTTAATGGCATCCTGCATCGTATCACTGTATTAGGAAGGATGGGGGCTAAATACCCCATATACTTCTCAGGAAAAGCTTTTGCGTGTTTTCCCAGAGTTTTTAAAAACAGCAGGAGGAATGCACATTCCTGCTCGTTGGGACTAGCAATTCGATTAGATTCACTTTTTCATACGAGCAGAAGTTGAAAGCTGATTGGCCAGATGAGCATGGGGGTGGGGCTTGCTAACAGGACACATGCCTGGAACGGTCATGTTGGGTTTTCTCCTTAGCGAACAAGCACTAAGGTAATAAAACAAGGGTTTGTGGTTGGTTTTTTTTTTTCCTGTTAAGGTGAAATATTGCTCTATTGCACCTTGGGAATAGCTTTTTTTTTTTTAAAAAAATACTGTTTGGTGCAGCAAATTGGTAAGTAAAAATGTGAGTAATTCACTTGCAGCTGCCATCTTGCTTCCTAGGCATCCCCGTTTGCACAGCAAATGTGGATAGCTTCCCATGCCTGCAATCTGCAACCCCCCCCCCCAAAAAAAATCCCATTAAGACAAATCGCAGCTGCTCTGAATTGCCTTTACTGTGGAGCAATCCACTTCTTTTTGCCTCGTATAGACAAACCCCTGGGCTATCAGCACCCCCTGGCTCTGGGACTATCTTATCTGTCCCTGTCTAAGGAGACCTCCTCCACCAGGTAGGACATGGCACTAGGTGACATGCTATTCTCTAACAGCCTGACTACCTCAATGGATTGTTGTGAGGATAACATGTGGAAGAAGGAAGCCATGTAGCTCATAGGAAGACAGAAATGTAACTGACAGTGAGGAATTTTAAAATAACCCTGGCGTGTCATGAATGGATTGCATGTGGATGAATGGTGCCATATTCCTTCTGAAGGACTCCCTCCACCTGTGAGAGCAGCCAACCTGATATCTATGCTTTTTATTATGTTCTACAAAACCAAGAGATCTATCTTGGTTCCTCCCATCCCCAACAAGCTGGAATTCTTTTTTCTGTTAATATTTTAGGTACAATATGAGTACTCCTTGCCTAAGAAAACCCTATGAAACTCATGGGGCTGCCATAAGCTAACAGGTGACTTGAAGGCACAGCCACACAGAGGATCTAACCTTGGTCCCCTTTACCCCAATGCTGCAGGCTAAAACATCCAGAACATGGGGAAAGGGGGATTTTTGGACTGCCACTCTCAGAATCCCCCACTGGGAGTGACAGTCCAAAAGGGCCCCTTTTCGCATGCTCTGGAAGTTCAGAATTTCAGAGGGTTTTCTTAGGCAACGAAGACTCAGGGGTGGTTTTGCCAGTTCCTTCCTCTGAAATCTAGCCTAAAGCACCTGGTATTCATTGGCAGTCTCCCATCCAAGTACTAACCAGGGCTGACCCTGCTTAGCTTGCAATATCAGACAGGATCTGGTGCCTTTAGGTTATTTAGGCCAGAGTTCTAAATATCCTCCTCAAAGTGAAAATCCCTGGATTTGATAGAATGGTGTCATGGCAATTCATGTGGAATCATCATGCTCTAACTGTTGTCATGCGAAAGGGCCCTGAGTTTGATCCAATGCACACTTCCTTGAACTCAGTGAGACCAGCTGAACTCAATAGGAGTTGAATTTCTATTGAACTCCATGGGCTTTACTTCCAGACATGTTGTTTTTCTAATCTGGAGAAAAATCCCCCACAAGAAATCACCTATATTTGAACAGATGAAGAATGTTTGCATTCTTCCAAACTCTTCATCAGGCTGAATGTTAAGCATGTGGGAGAGAAAGTTGGCATGGTTTCAAAGCCACAAAAGTCTGCAATTCTTGTAACAGTCTTAAAAGCAAAATTCCAGAGGAGTTTTGCAGACTTAACTGGATTAGCTGCTGCAGCATGCAAAATAGATTTCAGGTTGCATGGAAGGCTTCAGGAACAAAGAAACAATAGCTGAGATGTTACCACAATCAGCCACAGTATTGAGCCATTTATATCTATGGTATAAAAATATCGGTCTCGAGAACACCAGCAGAAGCAAAACACTCTTCACGCCGCAAAAGAATAATACTTCTCCTCACAGATACAAGCTAAACGCTTTAAGGTAAACCCTCTCCTCAGATGGATAGAATGATCTTCCTTTGTCACATATACACACTTGGGGCTTGTCTATAAGGTGAAAATACGGTAGGACCCCCGTATCCACTGATTCATTATCCACTGATTCAATTATCCACAAGACACAAAACAGCAGACCTACCATAGAGTTTTCCTAGAAAATGTGTCCTCTCTAGCCATTTTCTAGGTCCTCCAAGGCAATTCTATGTTATTTTAAACTGGAAGTCCCATTATTTTCAATGGTGTTCACTATTATCCACACTTTTTGGTATCCACGTTCCCCCCCCCGTCAGAATAAATTCCCAGCGGATATGGGGATCCTACTGTACTCCTCATAGAATTCGAGTATACCTTTTGTCCCAGTGGGATCCTGCATCACTTCACCGTATTCAAAAAGTGGGTGGGCAAAAGCTCCAAATACTCTGCGCGAAAAGCCTTAGCGGCTTTTCCTGAAGTTTTGTTTAAAACTCAGAATTAAATGTGCATTCCCACTAATAGGGACAACCGATTTGCTTTGCTGCGTCTTCCCGATAAAAGTGGAAGCGGAAAGCTGATTGGTTGGACCTGCGCAAGGGATGGAGCTTGCTGGCGAGGCAGCAACCTGGAACCACCATGTTGGATTTTCACCATAGCAATCATGCGCTAACAACGAAACAGCCTCTCCTCTGTTTATTTAAGTGGACAATCACACTTCTGCACCTTGGATTTGCTTTTTAAAAAATACTGTTTGGCAGCAGCCACTGGTGACGTCATAATCATCATTATTATTGTCATTGTTTATTTATACAGCGCCATTCATGTACATGGCGCTTTACAGAAAGTTACAGAATAAAACAATTATAACTGTTCCAATAATATAGAATGCTAAAATATAATACTAAAATACAACAGAAAAAAACACACACATACACATAATGCAGAATAAAGCAAAACAGTCAGTACAGGTAATCAAATATAATAAAGATATAAGCATTCATCTGAAATTCCAAAAGTTTTAGACAATAAAAACACAACAATTCACTCTCGTCCGCCATTTTGATTCGCAAGCCTGCCGCGTATGGCTTTGCATGCCTGCGATCTTGAAAAAAAATGGAGACAAATGAAAGCTGATGTGAATTGTTGTTAACTGCATATCAATCCACATTTTATTGCTTCATAAAGATGAGCCCTTGGTTATAATGAGCAGGGGTAAAAAGCTGCATATCCTTGAACATTTCACAGATAAAAAATGGGATGCATCTGGGCAAGTGACATCAGAGTGTGGTCAAAATGGCAAAAGTTATTCATGAGGAAGAACACATAAGCTAGGGGACGCTGCAGCAGATTGCTTTTGTCTCAGCCTCCTGGAAGGGTGAGATTGCACCCTCTCCTTTACTCTCCAACCTGCTGAGTTGAGTACAGTTGTCCCTCCGTATCCACGGATTTGGTATCCACAGATCTACGTATTCATGGCTTGAAAATATTCTTAAAAAAATAATAATCCAAAAAGCAAACCTTGATTTTGCCACCTTATATAAGGGACACCATTTTGCTATGCCATTGCATATAATGGGACTTGAGTATTCATGGATTTTGGTATCCACAGGGGGTCCTGGAACTAAACCCCAGCAAATATGAAGGGACAGCTGTACAAATTGCTTTTGCACTTTGAATTCAGTTTACAGCATTGAGGTAAGCTGAGGACAAAGGGGGAAAGTGGGAACAGGAGAGAGAAACTTAGTCACACTGGATAATGCTAACTAGGACATAGTATAACCTCCTACAATGCGACCTTCCACATTTTCCAGGATTGTAATTCCCATCAACCCCAACCAGCAGAGTCAGGGATCATCCAATACAACTGAGCCTGCTGCCAGTTCCTTATTCCTGACATAAGAGTCTTTTCCAGCCCAGTGCCTCTTCCCCATGTGTTGGACTTTGGACTACAAGCCCCATAATCACATTGACCTAGATTGGACTGATGAGAGTTGCAGTCCAACCTATTTGCAGGGCATGAATGTGAGAAGGGCTGCCCTGTTAAGAATTATGGGGAATTGCTGACCCTTCAAATACAACTGGACTTCCAACTTCCATGATCCCTTACCATTGGCCATGTTGGATGGGGATTATGGGAATTATACCACAGTATAGTTGGAGGGCCAAAGCTTCTCCATGCCTACCCTAAAGGTTAAGCCCTTCTCTTACTAAGGGTGCATCCACACTACACAAATAATCCAGGTTGAAACTGGATCATTTCCCATGGCTCCTTCCTATGGAATCCTGGGATTTGTAGTTTGGTGAGGCCCCAGTATTCTTTGGCAGAGAAGGCTAAAGGCCTTGTAAAAATCCAAATCCCAGGATCCCATAGGAAGGAGCTGTGGCAAACAATCCAATTTCAAACTGGATTATTCGAGTAGTGTGGAAAGAACTGTTTTCCTTTCAATAAAGAGCGCGGCCCCTTTAAATAACAAGCTGCTGATTGTTGCCCTGTGGGCGGGGCAACAAGAAAATGAAAAGGGGCACGTGACATGTAAATGTGGCCCAAGGAGGTCTCCTTCCTATTCCCAGGCGAGTAGGAAGACGTCAGCCGTAGAAGTGGAAGAGTGGGCGTGGCCCTGCCTCTTGAGTGGCAGCCCTGCCTACCAATAGCGGCAGGGATAAAGCAAGCCTCGGCGCTCCGAGGGCGGGATTTCCTTCCCGGACTCTTTGAGCGTGGAGGCTGAAATCCGCGGCCAGAAACCGAGCCGGCCGCTGCCATGATTAAGAAGTTCGATAAGAAGGACGAGGAGTCCGGTAAGAGCCCGGCTCTGGGGTTTCCTGTCACGGGCCTGGCGGGTCGGTTGCTATGCCTTCGGAACTAGGCCCCGTTGCTAGGCGGGTTTGTGTGCCCCTTGAATATGGGGCCGGCAGCCCCGTAGTGACCGCCTGATGCCGTTAGCTCCGCCCCTGGGGGCGTGGCTTCGGAGGAGAGAATTCAGGAGGGGGGCAAGTCGGTCTTCCCCAACCGGCGCCCTCGAAACGGGAGGGACTACAACTCCCATAATCCTCACGAGTGCTTGCCTGGTGTTATGGGGTTTGTAGTCCAGCACACATGGAAGGCTGAGGAGACAAGCTGGAACTGGTTGAGGGATAATGGGAGGTGTTGTCCACATCTGGAGGGCTTCATATTGGGGACACTAGGAACTACTTGGGGGATTATGGGAGTTGTTGCCCAGAGGGGTGAAGGGGTTGTGCAAGTCTGGTATGAATGTTGTCACTCTTTCCCTCTCTCTTAGGCTGCTGCCACACTGCAGAAATAATAATAATAATAACGTACATGGCACTTTACAAAACATTACAGAATAAAACAATTACCACTATTCCAACAATATAGAATACTGTACAATACTAAAATACAATAGGTGAAGAAAAAAATCAGAAATAATGCAGTTTGGCACTGCTTTAACTATCATGGCTCCATCCTATGGAATCCTGGGATGTGTAGTTCGTTGTGGCACCAGAGCTCTTTGATGGAGACAGCTAAGTAGCTCACAGAACTACAAATCCCAGAATTCCATAGCCTTGAGCCTTGGCAGTTAAAGCGGTGTCAAACTACAGTATATCAGCAGCCTTAGTTCTTGATTTTATTAAATCAGTGTCTTATTTTGTAGGTGCTTTGAATTATAAGGCAAATTAGGGCACAAATGGTACAGGTAGTTAAATAATACAGGGATAACTGCACATTAATGCAGTTACCGTAAAAAATAATAATTAAAAGCACCTCGCAAGTAGAAATGTAGCTCCACAGGGAGGAAATTGGGCAGGAGCTTCTCTTCATGGTTCCTCGTGGGATTCTTCCCTATCCTGGTACCATCCAGAGATACTATTTATTTATTTATACCCCACTCTTCAGCCACAGAGGCTATCAGAGTGGCTTACAAATTGTTTTAAGCAAAAACAATTTACACATCTACACTGTATTAAGCAATTTCCAATGTGTGTTGGCTAATTGCCCTCCACAAGCTGGGTACTCATTTTACCGACCTACGAAAGGATGGAAGGCTGAGTGAAATTTGGAGCCCACTGGAATTGAACTTGCAACGTGGTGACTTGCAGTCCTGGCATTTAACCACTGCGCCACCAGGGCTACTGAGCTACAACGTGTTGTGTTCAATTGTTCCCCGCCAATATGGCCACTGAGATGGTGAACGTTGTAGTCCAGCCTGTCTAGGAGGGCACCAGGGTGAGGAAGGCTTGTTATGTTTTTGTACACAGTACTTTCCTTCATTCAGAATAAATAAAAATGTATTCAGAATAAATATTAATTTTATAGCTAATAAACTCTGTCTGATGGTATCATTCCACCACTTCAGGGTGGTCACTTCTCCTCCTTTGGTGGATTTTAGGCAGAGGCTGGAAGTCTACCTCTCAGGGATGTTCCTTGGGCTGCGGGAATCCTCCATGGCAGGGAGCTGGGCTAGTTGGCTCTTGGGATCCATGATTCTGTGGTCTTCTGCAGTGTGTATGTGGGTCCTAAGGAAGGACCTGTGAGAACAGACCAGACTGTTTAGTCCAATACGGGTTGTCCCCTGTATCCGTGGAACCAATATCCATAGTTTCAGTTATCCACGGCCGGAAAAAAATGGGGATGCATACCATAGAGTTCCACTGGATAATGGCTACAGAGATATCCTTTCTAGGAATTGCCATGTCCTCCAGTGCAACTCTGTGATATGTTTGTAGCGGAAGTCCTTTATTTTAATAGGCTTTGCTATTATCTGCAGTTTTGCTTATACAGTAGGATCCCCGTATCCACTGGAGATTGGTTCTGGGGTGCCCATGGCGACCAAAAACCATGGATAATAGCGAACACCATTGAAAATAATGGGACTTCCGGTTTAAAATACCATAAAGTTGACATGGAAAACCTAGAAAATGGCTAGAAAGGACACATTTTCTAGGAAGACGCTATTGTAGGTGTACTACTGTATTTTGTATCCCGTGGATGATTGAATCAGTGGATACGGGGGTCCTACTGTAAACGGTGAATCCAGGAAAGTATCTACCGCAGATACGGGGGGACGGATACCTGTACCTGTCTTCCTAGAGTGGCCACCAGATAGCTCACCAGAAGCATGTAATGCAAGAGCTCACGGTTGAGCCCTTTCCTGGCTTTTGGTATACAGGTTTCCTCTCTCTGTTTCTCTGTAATAGAGAAGAGATGCAGAGACAGGCCTCTTCTGTGAGTCTGCCTTTTAAAAAAAAGATCTGACATGTTGTGGCAAAGAGTATGAGCTGGAGAGTCCTGATTCAGATCTCTTTTTCAGTGGGAAAATCTTAGAAGTCACTTGTAAAGTATAAGCCTTTCTTGCATAAGAAGAACTGTGTCAGATCAGTCGAAAGGCCTAAAGCCCAGCCAACCAGATGTCCATGGGATGCCCACAAGCAGCACATGGCTATTTGGGCACAGCTCCTTACATTGTCCAGCCGTTAATATACAGACAAAAATTGTCTCTGGTACTGGGGGAAATAAACAGGCAGGCCTCAGTTAACAAAGCTTCTGACAAAGAAGCAAAGTTTTTTTTAAATGCATGCCCAGTACCTGCTTTTCCACCTTGACGTCTGTTTAGCTAGATGGTGTTTTGTGTTTTTTTGTTTTGTTTTGTTTTTTTAGTAGCATTGGCTTTAGGAGCATGGCAAAGAAGGGCCGTAGAAACACAGGTCTTGGGTGCCAGGTTGTAGTGGTGTGTCTGCAATAAGCAATGCAAAAAAAGCTTGGAGCAGGGCAAGAAAAGGATTCTGCTCTAGCTGACCATACTGTAATTGTTTGTGCCTATGCACAGCAGGCAAGGTAAACAGCAGCTGCCTCCAGAATCCCTCACTGGGCATGCATGGCCAGCAAAACAGAAAGGAGGAAAGCAGGTGAACCTCACCAGCTCCCCCAGCATATTAAAAAGAGCATAGATCTAAAAGTTTGGCCACCAAAATGGAACGCATAATAAAGAGCAGAGGCTTGTGAAAGAAAAAGTCATCCCTGGATATATTTTGGAAGAAGGCTTCAAGTGGTCTCTTAAAAGTTCAGAATGTTTTTGTTTACTTATGCAAGGCTTGTTTTATTTCCTGTGTGCATATGGTAAATTTTGGATAAAGGGTTTGCTAATATGTGTTGAACTCCTCTTTTTTGTGATGTAGGAATCTATCACTATTCTTTCCATGATATTCCTCCCTGTATGGGTGTATGAGTATAAAAATTAAAATTTATTAAAGATTCCAGGAAGCAAGCCCTTTAGGAATATCTTCTTAAGAAAAGTTTCTTTTAAAGTAAGCAGAGTTAGCCTAGGGAAGACTGACCAAGCTCAATTTGCATTTGAATGTGTTCTGAATCACCCGGTCATTAAAGTCAAGCAGACAAATTAAGGACAATAAAGAAGTTTGCTTAAAAATGCATATCAAAACATTTACTGAAGGTATAGCAATCTTAATCTACATATTCAAAACAAATCTAGGTCCTTAACTAACTATGAGGATTACAGTTCAGGGTAGTAAACTCACCCAATCTTGGGAGATTCAGGTTAGGATAATCAAACTAGAAGTTTCTAAGTATTATAGCAGTAACATCCATATTTCCTCAGAAAAATTGGTGATTGTAGGTAAGCGAGAGCTCATCTTTCTTCTTCATGAATGGAGGTCAGATACATGGTAGGAAGGGGAGAAAAGGGAAGAAGGGCCTCGTGTTGAGGCTGCAAAACCCCAAAAAGAGTCAAAGAATCATCCCTCCCCTCTGGCTTTTCTTCGCAAACGAAGATTCAGGAAGGACTCATCCCGCGCTTTCTGCAAGTGCACTGATGACTAAAAAGGCCAATCTGAGATAAACAAGTCCGGTTGCAGAAAGCACAGCAGAAGGTCTCCTTGGGTGATGTTTCCGGGTTGTGATTTTTTCTGCGTTGTCGTTTCTCTTCAAGACTTGTTCAGCGTGAGTTCTCAAATAAGGCTGCAGCATTGTGGATAGTGTGTCTCCATGCCTCCCCATGTGAGGCCAGGGCAGACCATTGTTGGGGATCAATTTGGCTGAGCCTGAGATGTTGCTTCAGGGAGTCCTTGTATCGCTTTTTTGGAGCGCCCCTCTTATCCTGACCCATGGCGAGTTCACCGTAGAGTACTATTTTTGGGAGGTGATGGTCCTCCATCCAACATTTACCGGTAAATTAGGAGGCCGTGTGATGAATGACTCAATGGTCACCCCATAGCTCCAAATGGCTAAGATAGTTTGAGATGAGAAGGGGGGTAGGAATTTAAGCATGCAAGGAATTTCCTAAACTTAATAAGCAGGGGTGCAAGAAGAATGTTACATTTCCCACGCTTACTCCCTCTGATTACCAAAGTTTCTGTTAAAGAGGTAATGCCCAGGAACACACCTGCTTTTGTTAACTGAGGAATCCTTGTATATCCATAATGAACAGTAGCCACTGATGGCCCCATCCTCCATGAATTTTTGGTTCCTGTCATCTATTGCCAAAAATGGTCTCTGGTTACAAGGCCAGGGGGAAGTTGTGCCTGAACCCTGGCCAGGCGTCACCATTATCCTGTGTGACAACGAACATGCCTAAAACACCCCTTCAGACATTCTTGTAGATGGAACTCAGGAGGGATGGAACATGCTGTCATTACTGGTTGTCCCTCGTATCCACAGGGGATAAGTTCCCAGACTTACCGTTTATAAATGAAACTGTTGATAATAGCCAACTCTATTAAAATAAAGAATTTCTGGTGCAAACATACCATAGAGTTGCATTGGAAGACCTAGCAATTCCTACAGAAGACACCTTTCTAGGCATTTTCCAGCACAACTCTATGTTATGTGTCCCTGTTTTTTCAGCCAAGGATAACTGAAACCACAGATATTGGTTCCATGGATACAGGGGGCAACCTGTACGGATCTTTTGGCATACGTTTCCTAGCATCTGCGCAGTTGAAAACAACTACTTTATGGAAACATTAGATTCAGAAACTAGGGAGATGCAATGAAAGCCACAGAAGAAATTGGAGATGTGTCTCATGATTCCCAAGTGGTGAAGTAACAACCAGAAAATGGTTTCTGAGTTCCTGGTCCAGATTTCTGATCTTTAATAATAAATAGCCCCTGAAGAAAGTCATAAGAGTACACAAGGTGAAAACACACTGGGCCCTCTTCCTTACTAAATAACCATCCTTTGAGAACCTTGAGATGTGTCTCCAGTTTCTTTTATGGAAACATTGGCAAACAGTTGTGTTCCATCTCTACTTACATCTGGGTAACAATGCATGTCTGTGAACATGCTGGTTTCTTTGCTTCCATTCTCAGGTAGTGGCTCCAACCCCTTCCAGCATTTGGAAAAGAGTGCTATTCTTCAGGAGGTAAGGCTGGATCTTCCTTTACTTCACCTCTTCAGTAGTTGCTGGGGCTCTTTTTTGAAACAGTCTTTGAAATGTGCAGATGACAGATGAGCAATGGCGGTAAGGCACCTGTAGTAAGTGCTGCAGATCCTGCACTTGATGGCCCGCGAGGCACAGTAACTCTGTGATTATATGGAGGGGTGGGGACTTGGGTAGTTGGGGGTGTGGGAGTGCAAAAACGGGATTGGGGTCACACGCAACTTGTGAGCTGCACTTTCCCCACCGCCACTGTAGATTCAGGTTGGTGCCACCTAAGGGGACACTGCACACTCAGCAAGGACTAGCCTTTGTGGGTCTGGCAGCTGCTGGCATTTTATTCTCAACCATTGAGCTTCCAAGAAGAGGGATGGAAGGTTGGTTGGAAAGCCATCCCCTGTGAATCTTTTTTTTTTTTTAATATATTTTTTATTGATTACAGTTGGTATACTCTCATACGTACATTGCAAAATATCATCACACTTTTATCTATTTGCATTACCTCTAATTACAAAACACATCGCATAATTGCCCTTTTTATACCATACTGTAACTCTATTTCATTATCTAAAATAAGTTAACACAAAATATATTCGTATCATGTTTCTATACATTCGTATCATATTTCTATACAAATCTCCTGTCTTCCTTCCTATTCACCTCTGCAGAGATTCATTCTCTCTTCCTCTTTTTCTGTTTTCTGTTTCTTTCCTTAAGTGTTCCTTCTATGCTTATCCAGCCATGCATCTTTTTTATTTTACCCATACATGTCTAACTGTTCTCGTATATCTTTAGATTTATTCTCTTTCTTTATATGGCCCTTCTTCTCTTATAAAGGTCAATGATTCTTTACGGTCTTATATTTTGCCCAAAATTTCTCCATTGGCTCCCATTCTTTTGCAGTTTTGCTTATTGATCTACCCCTTCTTAGTGTTGTTAATCTATCAGCTTCCCACATATCATACATTTTTACAATCCATTCTTCCTCAGTTGGACTTTCTTTCTTTTTCCATTTTTGAGCATATAGGATCCTTGCCGTAGTAATCATATATAATAATATTCTCCATCTATTTTTAATCTCTGACTTCTTTACATCATCTACCATATTTAAAAGATATATCTCCTGGTTTAGTGGGTAATCTATCTTAAGGATCTCTTTAATTATACCATGAATTTTTCTCCAAAACTTCTTAGCTATGTGGCAATTCCACCACATATGTATTAGAGTTCCTACCGCCTCCCCGCACTTCCAGCATTTTATTGACCCTGTATTATACATTTTGTTTAATTTGACTGGGGTTAGATACCATCTATGTGAATCTTAAGACTCTACTATATAATGCTCACGGAAAGGTGCAATATCTGTAGTGGAAAAAAAAACCCAACTTGTCCAATATATGTCAATAATACACAAAAAGACTTTTTGTTATACCTTAATTCTTATATTACCAAGAATTAAATGATACTAATAATTACACAACCATTAACAAGATATGAGTATTAATTAAAGTCCAATATTACTTCTTTCAGAAAATCACAAATTTTATCCAACTAGCTGTACCCAATGTAACATACACCTTTAAAAAACTTACCCCAAAATGGCCAGTAGTCCTCATGACAAACCTGTAAGGTAGGCTGGTGGATTTTTAAATCCCCCCTTCTCATTGTTCCACACTTTTCCCAGAATTGCCGCCACCAGTTTAACTGCCTGGATCTCATTGCAGGCAGCCTGCTGCCACCGCCAGTGGACTGCCTGGGTCCCGTCGCAGGTGGCCTGTCACTGCTGCCGCTGCCAGTTGACTGTCTGGGTCCCAATCTGGGCCACAGATTGAGTGGCAGGAGTGGATTGTGAGGTGGAGAGGGAATTTGCATGTGGGTGGTGATTGGTTGGGTGTGCTTCCTGAGCAGCCAATCAGCACACTGGGAAAGGCAACATACCCAAGAGTTTTATGTAAGATAGATAATGTTCCAAAACCATGTTCAGTCTTCATATGGATGTCATCAAAACTTTACTCAGAAATAGTCATAGTGTAAAAATCTGACTCAGGAGTAATCAAACTGAGATATCAACCAAGCAAGTCAAAACGACTCAGGTGTGGTCACAGTGTAAAAACTTGACTTGGCCGTAATCAAGCAGAGAAGAGATGGTTGTCTCAAGATATTTCAACTGTTTTGTTACACACTTCTTCAGTCTCAATCTTTAACACAACAAATTAAATTAATCATAATTCTAAAATGCATTCTTTAAACCATACAGTAATTATATTTAAATACATTAGATGTTTCTTTTCTGACCAGACCCACACTAACTAGTTTTAAACAACCTGTAAAAATTTGTATACTTCCAAACATCCCTTCTTTTTCCAAATTGAGGATGTAATGGCCCTAGTTCCAACACGCTTTTTATGAGGCTAACCTTATCCGGTGTGAATAGAAATAATTGTCTACTGGACCATTTTTTTCTGAATTGAGATAAGCTGGCGGTAATAGGAGTTTCTAATAACATTTACCAAGACATCAAGTTATATACAGTCTCCCCTCCGTATCCATGTATTCAAGCATCCATGGCTTGAAAATATTGCCCCCCACACCAAATCCTAAAAGTAAACATTGCTTTTGCCATTTTATATAAGGGCCACCATTTTACTATTGTATCTAATGGGACTTGATCATACATGGATTTTGGTATCCATGGGGTGCCTGGAACTGAACCCCAGCAGATACCAAGGGCCCACTGTATAGGTTATATTTTCACAAAAAGCAACTATAATTAATATGTTCATTCAGACCTGAAGGAGCACCTGTCCTTATGCCTGATGGAGGCTGTCTTCCAGGAAAAGAATAGTGCTGACAGAAGGGAGGAAAGAGGATTGCACACTACAGGGATGGGCAAGAGGCAACCCAGGACTGTTTTGTGGCCCTTGACCCCTTCAGACGTCCTGGGGCACTCTTTTCCTAGCCAAACAAGGTGAATTATCTCTTGCATTTGCAGAATTCCTAGGAAGGGAAGGTAGGTGAAATTGAAGCAACATGCTATTCCTCCCAAAATTTGTTCCAGGTTTTTCTTACAGCCTGTTGTAAGGAAACCTCTCTCCCTGAGCATCATTGCTTGCACAGCTCAGAGGCTTTCTGCAAGCAGGTTTGTCACCCTGCTGGGTATAATAAGTGTTCCCATTTTGCTGGAATGGAATTTTGGAATTTTTGTTAAATTTTTGTTATTATTTATTTTTACCCCGCCCCTCTGTTAAAAACAAAATTCTGTCTCTTTTTTCTACATTACTTCTGCTCTCTCCCCACAGGCTCGTATCTTTAACGAGACCCCCATCAATCCGAGAAGATGTCTGCATATCCTTACCAAGATACTTTACTTGCTGAACCAGGTAAATGCAGTGGCTTCCTTGCAATTCAGGTCAAGCCTGTGGCTTATGATACAGACCAAGCTTCAAGCAATAGTAGCAGTTTCTGTCTCAGAACTATCCCAGTCTTGTAGAAATTGGGTGTGATCCACCTTTAACAGCAAAAGCTGTTGACAAGGGTAATAGAGGCTAAACTCTTCTCACCTTCCATCCTGCAGTTTTTCTCCCTCTTAGCATTCTTTTCTCTTAGTTTGTGGGGTGTGTGCAGTTTCTTGTTTCATTACCCTGGCTAGGAGAAAAATATCTGAAAAAGGAAGCTGCAGTGTGGTTGCATTTTCTAGGCAGGAAAAATGAAATGCAGAAATGTAAGATGGGTGACACATGGCTTGAATGCAGTACAGTACATATGGAAAGCATCTAGGAATCTTAGTAAATCACAAGTTAAATGTGATTCTGCAGTGTGATGCAGTGGCCATAAAAGCCACTGTATTTATGGGTTGTACCAAAAGGAATATAGTATCTAGGTCAAGGCATATAGTAGTGCCACTCTATTCTGCTTTGGTCAGACCTCACCTGTAATACTGTGTCCATTTCTGGGTACCACAGTTCAAGAAGGATATTGAAAAACTTGAATGTGTCCAGAGAGACATGATCAACATGGTCAAAGGTCTGGAAACCAAGCCTTATGAAGAATAACTGAAGGAGCTAGATATGTTAGCTTAGAGAAGATGTAAGATCTGATACAATAGCCACCTTTAAATATCTGAAGGGGTGTAATGTAGAGATGATGTGACACAGTAAGTATTTGAAGGGCTGTGATATAGAGATGGAGTGAACTTGCTTTCTGCTACTCCAGAGACCAGAACACAAACCAGTGAAATCAAATGACGAAAAAGGAGAGATTCCATCTAAACCTTAGGAAGAACTTATTGATTGTAAAAGCTGTTTGACTATGGAATAGACTACCTTAGGGGGTGATAGGCTCTTCTTGTTTTGAGGTCTTTAAACAGAGGTTTGTTTGGGAAAGCAAACCTTATGAGGAACAGCTTAGGGAGCTAGGGATGTTTGGCTTGGAGGATGAAAGGTTGTATCGTGTAAGGTCATAAGGTCATGTTGGATTTGGACCAGTATGTGTCAAGGATGTAAAGCAGTGGTGGACAACTGTGTAGACGCAGGGGTCAGTTTTCATCTGTCCATCCTCTTGTGGGACACACTGGACGTAATGTCACAGTGTATTGGAAGTGATGTGAAGGCATTTCTGGTTGCCATTTTCTGCTGAAAAAAAAAAAGGCATTTGGGGGAGATGTGGAAGAGTTCAGGGAACTAGAAAAACCAAACTGCCACATCCAAAAGTGGTTTTCTTACATTTTGCAGTCATCAGGTCACCTGAAAAGAGAAATGTTTGGAGCTGAAACTAGAACTTCATTGAACATGGTTGACTTACTTAATGTCCGGCACCTGTTTGCTGCTTCTTTCCTTTAGGGTGAACATTTTGGGACAACAGAAGCCACAGAAGCCTTCTTTGCCATGACGAGATTATTTCAGTCGAATGACGTGAGTAGCTAATATTCCAGGACAGGCATCTTCCTCTCCCTGGGCTTCTAGTTGCACGAAGAGCTGATTGACAGTGGAATGGACTGCAAGGCAGTCCATGGTGGACTCTCTGTGGTGGACTCTCCTTCTTTGGAGCTCTTTAAACAGAGGATGGGTGGGCATATTTCAGGAGTGTGTTCCTGCATAGCGGAGATAGCATTAGATGGCGTTTGCAGTCCCTGCCAGCTCAATGATTCTGTGAAGAGAGTAGGCCTATGGATTGGCAGTATTAACTCTGGTCTGGTTAGAGTATGCACAGAGTGGAGGAAGACTGAGAGGAGAAACTTGTAACTTCATCTGTTCCAGGGGTGTAGAACTGTGGCAGGTCTCGGGAGGCTATTTCCTGCTCCTGGGATGCTTCTAGGACCACGTGGACTGCCAAAAATACCCAGAAAGGGGGTAAACATCTAGGTTGGAAGTCCACTTCTGGGTTTTTAAAAATTGTATTTCTAAATTTTGAACGGTGCAACAGAGCTTGCTACCAATTTAAAAGATGGATTGACACTCCTGGAGTCTTCCATGAAATTTTTTTATCTGTATCTATATATATTTATATATTTATATATATATATATATAATTATCTTGGGTATGTTGCCTTTCCTATTACGGATTGGCCTTTTTAGTCATCAGCGCGCTTGCAGAAAGTGCAGGATGAGTCCTTGAATCTTTGTTTGCGAAGAAAAGCCAGAGAGAGAGAGAGAGGTTGCCTTTCCCAGTGTGCTGATTGGCTGCTCAGATAACACACCCAACCAATCACCATTCACATGCAAATTCCCTGTCCACCTCACCGTCCACTCAGTCTGCATCACGCAACTGGACCCAGGCAGTCAACTGGCGGAGGCTGGAGCAGGGTAACAGAGCGAGTCACCCTCAGCAATTCTGGGAAAAGTGTGGAACGCTGAGAAGGGGGAGGAGGAATTTAAATCCACTGGCCTACCTTACAGGGTTGTCATGAGTTTTTGGGGGAATTTTTTTAACAGCATATGGTACGCCGGGTCCAGCTAGTTCTTACTATATTTATTTTTATCCTGCCCTTTCCCAGCAGTTGGAATCAGGGTGGATTAGGAAAAAAAAACAGTTACCTGAAAAGATAATTTAATATACTTAAAAAGAGAGAAAAGAAGGGAGGGGAGGGGAGGGAAAAAAAAGAAATGTGGCAGCACCTTTAAGACTTAATTTTTTTTTTGTTTTTTTTAATTTCAGCATGAGCTTTCATGGGTATAAACCCACTTTTTCAGATGCAGTACAGAGTGGTATTAAGGCTCCAGAATAGTAATAGGATCTGGAAAGGTGCAAATCATACTGAGTTGCATTATATTCACAACTTCCAATCCAGTGGCGAAGGTATGGAGGAAACAACTTCATGTCACACTACATGTATTAATGCAAGAGTCCTCATTACTGCACATATAACAAAAGGAATTTTCTCAGAGGGAGTTTTGAACCCAGGGAAACGGACTTTTGGTAAGCCGTTTTCTTGCTTTCACACATCCACACTAACTGATCGCTATAAAGATCTGGAAGACCTTCATCACTTTGCCCAGCCCTTTGAAAATTTAGGGCAAGGGACACGATTTGCATCTTCTGGATCCTATTACACTCCACCCCAACCCACACCCACAACTGTATAAGTATGCTTTTCATGAGTTTTTTTCCAGGCTGTGAGGCCGTATTCTGGAAGAGTTTATTTCTGACGTTTTGCCTGCAGGCGAAACATCAGGAATAAATTCTTCCAGAACATGGCCTCACAGCAGGAAAAAAACCCCACAAAATCCCCTATGGATGCCAGCTGTGAAAGCCTTCGACTTCACATTGTATAAGTATGCTTTATACCTGAAGCCTTAATACCACTCAGTCAAGGTTTGCTTCTTGGAATTGAAAAAAAAATATTTTCAAGCCATGGATGGTGGAATGGGTGGATGCCAAATCTGTAGACACAGAGGGCCGATTGTAGTCTTAAAGGTGCTGCCATGTTTTTTCCTTCCCCTCCCTTCCTCCTTTTTATGCTACAAGAGACTAACATGGCTACTTCTTTAAAAAGAGAAGGAATTCATTCTTTTTTGGCAATAAAAAGGCATTCTGGGGAGATTGGGGGAGTTGAGGGCCACTGAAACAGTCTTAAGGGCCACACTTGGCAAACTCCTGATTTATCCCAGCATGGGCAAATAGCACCATTGAGGTATTCAGTTGAGGTCCTGGTTTTAATCCTAACACCCTCTGAAGTGTACTTGAATGCGTAATAATGGTTGTGTGCTACTGATGTTTGGCTATGGATCTTCTTCCTCAACTTGGAGTCCCATGGTGGGAGAAAGGTAGTGTATAAATAATAATAAAAAATAGATAAATTGCTCCAGGAAATGCAGCTAATCCTCTGCTCCTATTTGCCTTTAGAAAGTAGGCAAAGCACAGCTGTTCTAGGGTGTTCTTGGCCTCAGCAATCTGGGACTCAACTTGGATTTGTGTGCATCCTGCTGAAAAGCCAATGCTGCTTCTCATATCTTGGTTCTCTTCTGTTGACATTTCCATAATTTCCTCTAGACATGGCCGCCTCTTCTCTCCTAACTTGCTTGTGTCCTTGAATATAACTCCAGGGTAGTTGGTGGCTGCCCTCTTGCCCTCTGATGTACCCCTTATAGCAGTTGGCATTCCCATAGTTAACGTCTTGGGAGTATATTGTTTCGTCTTGCTCTTTCCACAGCAAACCTTAAGGAGAATGTGTTACCTGACTATCAAAGAGATGGCCAACATTTCGGAGGATGTTATCATCGTCACCAGCAGGTATGCTGATGTTCACCAGTCTGTGAGTGGTGACTTACAGCGCTCTCTCCTGCTATTCTGTTAAGTGTAGAAGGCTTGGCTTCAGTCAAGAGTCCTTCGCATCTTTCATTGTGTGAAATGTATTCTGTATCAAAGGCCAAAAGTTGCAGAGGCAAACCTGTGCCTGCCATCAAATGTATCCGGTTTTCAGTGCCCATTTTTGTCAAATGTACATGTTGCTTTTTTAATTTTTAAAATTACACGATAAAAGCATGGTGATGGTTGTTGTGTGCTCTCAAGTCATTTCTGACATACGACGACCCTAAGGCACAGGGTTTTCTTGGCAAGATTTGTTCAGAGGGGGGTTGCCTTTGCCTTCCTCTGAGGCTGAGAGAGTGTGACTTGCCCAAGGTCACCCATTGGATCTCCATGGCCTAGCAGAGATTCAAACCCTAGTCTCCAGAGTTGCAGTCCAGTGCTCAAACCACTACAACATGCTGGCTCTATCAACCATGGTTATAAAAACGAAAAGAGAGAGAGAGAGAGAAGAAACAGAAATAAGAAAGGAAAAAAACTAGAGAAAGGAAGCACAAAATATACCAGCAATTCGTGGGAATATACATTAAGATAAACTGACCATATTTCCAAAAACACATTTTCTAGAAATGGATGTTTATAAAATATACACCTGTGCATTGCTAAAGCAGAAAATTACTTGTAATTTCTTAAAATTCCATATAAACAGGAATGTCATGTAAACTGAGGGTCAATGTGGTTGGATCCTGTGTGCTTTTGAGTGTTGTAAAAAGACTTAAGACACCAACATTGGAAAGATAAGCATTCACCATCCATTGTTCAATGGTTGGACTGTCTTAGGCTGTTGACCCAGTGCAGAAATAGTGCAGTTTGACACCGCTTTAACTACCATGGGTCAATGCTATGGAATTCTGGGATTTGTAGTTTTGTGAGATAGCAAGCCTTCTCTGTCAGAGCGTTCTGGTGCCACAGGAAACTACAAATCCCAGGATTCCATAGCATTGAGCCATGATAGTTAAAGCAGTGTCAAACTGCATTATTTCTGCAGTGCAGATGTATCCACAGCAGCCTAAGTCAGATTAGCTCAGTCAGAGGCTGGCTATGCTCCCCTCCACTTTCCCCAGTTGACAAGGTGTATGCAAGCAAGAAGTGGGTGAAGTGGCTTCTCCCAAAGCTGTTTCTGTAGCCCTCAGCTCCTCCACGCTCCTGGAGCTGCCTCTTTCTGGCCAAAATAATAGGTGAATTGCCTCTGCTGGAAGCTTCAGGAAGATCATGCTGCCTTATAAACAGGTTGCAGGGCCCCCTTGCTCTGTTTAACTTTGGAACCCACCCATTTTTCAAGAAGAAGACTGGCCACTTTGGATTTTTTGGTTTTTGGCAGTCAGTGTGGATCCCAGAAGTTCCCATTGACAGCAACCCGGCCTCAGTCCCTCCAAGTTGCCTATCTCTAGCATAAAACCTGTTGCATCGGGGAGGGAGCCATAGTCTTCAGTATTCCTGATAACACCATCTGTTTCTTTGGGGCATTACCTCAGGGAAATCTGAGAGCCAAGCAAAGCTGTCTCTGTGTGTTGTATGTGTGGCTGCCTATCTATATGTCTAGCTAGGTGTCTGTCTTGTATGGGAATGGGGAAGTGTTGGCCAGCATCCTGTTTGTGATTTACCTTGCACTACATGTGAAGAGTGGTTGCTTTGAAATTGTGCAGTGCCGGTATTCAGCTGACAATGGTGGAAGTAGAGTTGTGCATTTGAAACTGTTGCGTATGTGGATGCACAAAATGGTACATTGAACAGTTGCAAATGTGTAACAGATGTACAAAAGGTTACATCAGTGACCTCTCATTGTGTGTGTTGCACAGGGGTTATCCAAGCATGCCCATTCCTGAACATGTCTTGTGCAATGTATGGGGTTGTATAATTCTGGTGGATATTTGTGCTACGCTGGCACAGGTAAAGTTTGAGGCCATGTGTATCTTTTTGTGCATGTGTGAAAGCGAGAAGGTAGCATGTGCAGGGATGTGGCTATTTTGAGCCATGTGCCCACCCACTGCTGGCATGTGGCCCTTGGTGTTTTGCCCTGGATCAGTTCAGCCTTCAGACCAAAAAAGGTTCCCCAGTGCTAAAGGTACCCAGAGTGGCATACAGCATAAAGCCACAATAATACAGGTTGTGCCCCCCTCCCCCGGTATCCCTGGCTGATACATTCCTGTATAAGTGAAACCATGGATAATAGCAAACCCTATTAAAATAAAGGATTTCGTGTACAAATGTACCATAGAGTTGTGTTGGAGGACCTAGCAATTCCAAGAGAGGATACAGTAATAAAATAAAGCCAACATTTCAAAACGACATCCTAACAGTAGCAAGGCTAAACAAAGTTTCACTTTAAAACTGGCAGCAGTGAAATGAGAGATGTGCACATTAAAGTCCATTGACATACAGATGTTTTCAGTTTCCAATAAAAAAGGAAAGTGTGACGCTGCAGAGACAGAATGTTGCAGTGTTATGGTACCACCACAGAAAAGACCCTGTCCCTTGTGCTCACTCATAGAATCTTCTGAGGTGGCATCAACGGCAAAAGCTGTAATGTAGATCTTAATTCTGAGGCTGGCCTGTAAAGAAACAAGCCATTCTTAGAGAGACAGTTCAGGAGTAAGCCATTTATGATAAAGTCTAGAATCAAGCTGTAAGGCAAAGAGCTGATAGAAGCTTGGAATTGTATGCCCTGGCCCACAACCCCTTTACAGAAGTCTGTCTGACACATTTTGGAACAGTTGAAATACCTAGACTGTCTTCAAGGGCAGCCCCAAATGGCAGGATCCATTACAGTAATCTTGTACTGAAGTAACAGGGCCTGTTTTTCTTAATTTATTTAATACAGAGATTGAATTGTGTTAACAGGGAGCCTACCTTATCTTTTCCAGCCTGACCAAAGACATGACGGGGAAAGAAGACGTGTACCGAGGCCCTGCCATTAGAGCACTCTGTAGGATTACGGATGTAAGTATAAAAGCGTCCATTCGTGAAAGGGCTGTGCTGAAAAGAAAAGCAGTGCTCAGGGCAGCTTGCCCGAGGAGCAAAATCTTGTGCTCCAGTTGTATTCTTGAGCATCCAGCAATATTTCTCCTTTCCCCTGTCCTTCTGAGTCATTCTTCCATTGGCCATAATGAGGTTATCCCTGTGTAGCTGGGATCCGATAGAACACTGGGATTGAGAGAGAAGTCCCACCAGTGTCCTTGGCCTGGATCCCAGGAGCTGGCCTGAACAGAGAGAGGGAGGTAAAGTGGGGGGAGCTGGTCCCTGGACAAGGTAGTGTAGATAGGATGGGCTGCTGTGTATGTGACCGCCTCTCTTCTGTGTCTAATAAAGCCTCCTCTACCACAGAAGCAGCCGATAGGCCTTGGGGGCCTCCTCTGGTGCAAAGCACCATTAGCCTCCGGATTATAATCAGCAGGACTCTCCTCCTTCTCTTTCCCCCAACCCCCAGTGACATGATGGCTCTCTTCTGCTCCCCCACCATGACTGCCTCTTTCAGGAGGGATGGGAAGGAGGTTAGGCAAAGCCAGAGAGTGAGCCTGTCCTGGGCTGCCTGGTGAGGAGAAAGTTGCAGCTGTGTAGCAGTGGCAGCTAGCTGTGTGGGGCTGTCGGTGGAGGCTTTGGCAGGGAGAATGAAATGAGTGTGTCTGTGCTTGGGCGAGGAGATACAGTAGGATCCCCGTATCCACTGATTCAGTTATCAACAGGACACAAAACAGCAACGCCTACCATAGAGTCTTCCTAGAAAATGTGTCCTCTTTAGCCATTTTCTAGATCCTGCAAGGCAACTCTAAGGTATTTTAAACCAGAGATACCATTATTTTCAATGGTGTCCGCTATTATCCACGGTTTTCTGTATCCACCCCCCGCCCCGAACCAATCCCCAGCAGATACAGGGGTCCTACTGTATAAGATGCCTTCTCCTTGTTTGACTTTAGCAAAAATTTGACAGCTCATGCAAATGGAAGCTTTGCTGTCCAAATGCCCCACTAGGACCCAGGTCTAAGTGTGCTTTAATTTAATGTCTGGTAGCTATTGTGCAATGATGTATTTAAATCTTTTACTTCAAGTCTCTACCTTCAAGTCACAAGTCCTTGCAAGATACTTTCAAGTCAAGTCTCACGTCTGGGAGCCAACTTTAACAGAAAAAAAGGAGGTGGTGGGGTGTGTGTGTGTGTGTTTCTGTGTGTGGAGCTTCAATAACTAGAAAATCAAGAAGACATGCACAAAATTAGGCTAAAAAAATTAAATTACCAGCAAACGCCTTAGGCAATGGACTTGAGGCAGGGCTTGAGGTCTGCTTGGCAGCCTGTCCCCGCAGCACATTGGAGGAGCTTTTGAAAAGCTTTAGATGGTGTTGGGAGCCAGTGTAGTGTCGTGTAGTAGCCTTGAGTGTTGGACTACAAATCCAAGACACCAAGGTTCAAATCCCAGTTCAGCCATGGAACCCCACTTGCCAACCGTGGGCATCACTATCTCTCAGCCTCAGAGGAAGGCAATGACATACCCCCTCTGGACAGATCTTTCCAGAAAAAACTTGTGATAGGTTCACTTTAAGTGAGAGGGAGACGAATTGAAGGCACATAATAACAAGAGCCGGCATGGTGTAGCGATCTGAGTGTTGAACTAGGACTCTGGGATAGCAGGGTTTGAACCCCTGCTCAGCCATAGAAATCCATAGACTGTAGGCAAGTCACACTCTCTCAGCCTCAGAGGAAAGCAATGACAAACCTCCTCTGAACAAATTTTGCCAAGAAAATCCAGTGATACATTGTAAACAACTTGAAGGCACATAACAACAACAACAACAGAAGATGGTGGTGGCAGGAAGCGATGAACTCTGAAGCTATTGGCCAGCACTGATGATATGCTTCTTTCCAGGAGTGCGAAAACTAGAAACTTCGAATTTCAAAATGAAGAGTGAGCTCCTTAGCCAGCTGCACAGCTATTGTATTGTGCCTGAACTTTGCAGAACACAAGACGAGAGGAGAAGAGAAAAACCCTGTACTGTAGTTCTTTAGCTTTCACGTATCTGGCAACGAGGCCGACACAGGATAACTTCACCCTTGTTTTCCCTTTGGCTTCCCAGGGGACGATGCTGCAGGCCATCGAGCGGTACATGAAGCAAGCCATCGTCGACAAAGTCCCCAGTGTCTCCAGTTCAGCCCTGGTGTCTTCCTTGGTAAGTGAAGAAGTGACATGGCTGCCGGCTGGGTGGATGAATTGTGCTCAGAGCGACTGGGTGCAGGGTGTGAGTGACTGAACAAGACCTCAGCCATGTCAGTGTCTATGTGACTGCTCCTCTGTCTGTGGTTTTTCAGGCTGGAAGCCCTTCATTTTGTCCCATCCCAGTGTGATATGTTTTGTGGGAGTCACAATAGAATCATAGAATCATAGAGTTGGAAGAGACCACAAGGGCCATCCAGTCTAACCCCCTGCCACGCAGGAGTAAACAATCAAAGCATTCTCGACACATGGTTCTCATGTCACCTCTCAACCTACGCTTCTCCAGGCTAAACATTCCCAGCTCCCTAAGCCGCTCCTCATAGGGGATGGCTTCCAGACCACCCACCATCCTGGTCGTTCTCCTCTGGACATGTTCCAGCTTCTCAATAGTTGTGTTAGTGCTGGGATGGCCAATTTTGGAAGGTCAGGGAAGGGGCAGTTCTAGGAGGCCAAATTAGTACCAGACCTGGTGTCATTTTGGCACCAAGAAAAACCTAATCTTTTTTCATTAGATTGTAAGCTTGAGGGCAGGGAACTGTTTTGTTGCATTTTTTCTTATAAAGCATCATGTGTATTGATGATACTATACAAATAAAAGATTAATAATAATAATAATAATAATAATAATAATAGCAGCCTTTGATCGTAGCCACGTCTTCAATCTGTTTAAATTATTTCTTACTGTTTATATTTTTTAAAATGATTTTATGGTATGGTACCCTGAGAGCATATGATGTTTGTTGGGACTGCAACCAGTCTTACTGATTCTGTGCACTGATTTCTAGCACATGATGAAGATCAATTACGACGTGGTCAAGCGGTGGATTAATGAAGCCCAGGAAGCGGCTTCCAGCGATAACGTCATGGTGCAGGTATATAGGAGTGGCCACACTGAGTGGATTTGGCTCTGCACACTCTGTATAATAATTGATGTGGTTAAATAAGCAAAAGGGTCTATGTATGGACTCACGTGGCCCTCTAGGTGTTGCTGAACTGCAGCTCCCAGCACTCTTCAGGATTGGCTATGCTGGCACGGACTGCTGGGAGCTGCTGCTCAACAAGATTTGGAAGGCCACATGATTTCCACCCTTGTGTAGATTGAACAACAGTTCTAAAAAATGCAAAAAGAGTCACTATAAGAAGACAGATGCCAGTGGTTGCTGTAGAACAGGGATGAGGAACTGGATCCCATCTTGGAAGAAAGGCAGGCTATAAATGCAATAAATAAATAAATAATAAAACTTCTGGCCCATAAGACCAGATAAGAGATCCTTATCTGATCTCCTAGCTGTTTCTGCTGTTATCGCAGATCAACAATCAGAGTTAGATGGTATTTAAAGGGAAGCTGTTGTATGGAACTGGGCTGTGCTTCCCACCTCAGGGAGCTGTTGCCTTGGAGCTTACTCCTGAGTAGATGTGTCGAATTTAGATGTTCTTCATACTATCACTGGGGAAATGTCCACATTGGGCAGTAGTACCCCTGCCCCCACCATTGTGCCCTTAGCCCCACCTGCTGCTGTAATGTGGTTCTCAAGATCCTTCCAAATTTGTAAGTTGACCCCATGTTGAAAAAGGTTCCCCTCAGCTGTAGTGGGAGGTGTCAGTCAACTCTTCTTTGATCTTGAGATGTCCATCTCTCTTCAGCGTGGAGAAAGAAGATTCAGGGCAGATTATATGACTGTGCACAGTTGGATTCCCATTTCTGCGGAACCAATATTCGCAGTTTCAGTTATCCCCAGCTGAAAAAATAGAAACATATCATAGAGTCATGCTGGAAAATGCCTAGAGAGGTGTCCTCTCTAGGCATCTTTTAGGTCCTCCAATGCAACCCTGTGGTATGTTTGTACCAGAAGTCCTTTATTTTAATAGGGTTTTTTGGGTTTTTTTTTTGGTTATCTGTGGTTTCTAGTATCTGTGGTAAGTGCGGGAACTGAGCCCCTCAGAGAAAGGCAAAGGCAACCCCCCTCTGAACAAATCTTGCCAAGAAAGCACTGTGAGAAGTTTGCCGTAGGGTCACCCTAAGTAGGAAACGACGTGAAAGTCACACAACAACAAAATAATTGGTTTCTCTCCCCCTCCCCCTGCCAGTACCACGCTTTAGGGGTGCTCTACCATCTAAGGAAGAACGACCGCCTTGCCGTTTCCAAGATGCTGAATAAATTCACAAAATCCGGACTGAAATCCCAGTTTGCCTACTGCATGCTGATTCGGATTGCCAGCCGTCTCTTGAAAGAGTCTGAGGAGGGGTAAGTAGGCTGTGGGTTTGGTAGAGACTGTGGAGGAATAGCATTGCTAAAATCCTAGTGAATAATAGTTTGGTTCCTCTGATGCACATGAAATCCCAAAGAAGATGAGGGTAGACCATGAGACTTGAGGCAGGAGGGGCAAATGGCTTGCACATCAGTGGGCTGCTGGGAGTTCAGATCCAGAACATCTGGAGGGCCAAACAGTCCTCAACCATGTTTTAAATGAGGAGTAGGCAGCATGCTCCGCCAGTTACTGTCTGCATTGTGTAGCACCGCTTTTACATTCCTTCCCTCTATTCCACAATTCTTTCTCCCCCCCCCCCCCCGCAAAAAATGTTTTCTTCCCACTCTAGTGGGACTCCAGGAGACTGGTTTTGGCTTTAAATGGTCAGGCAAGGCATAGCAACAAGCCTGATAGAAAGCCTTCCCCAAATCAAAACTAGATTTGGACATAGGGTCTGTTTCAGTTCTGATTCAACCGTCCTGCTGGTGGTTGAAACACTTCTGGCTATTTCTGGGCCTGATGCAGCCTGCAGCAGATGTGTCGGGGTGTTTAGCACTGCACCCTACCAGAGTTGCCTCCTCATGAAACCACAGGTGATCTGTGAAGGCTTTCTTAACACATGGGTAGCAGAGGGTGAGTCACATACTCTCAGCCTCAGAAAACCCTGTGGTAGGTTTGCCTCAGGGTGGTCATCAGTTGCAAACGACTTGAAGGCACACGACAACAACAAGCAAAGGATAATAATCAAACAAGGAATATGACCAAGGAAGAAAAGAAGGTGAGCAAGCTTTAGAAAAGTAATTTCTGTAGGGGCGTGCAGCCTTTTTTAGATGTTGCCTTTATGGCTCTGGCATTGGATGGGAGAAGCTTGGACTACATGAGGCCTCCTCACTTTTGAAGCCCTCAAAGTGATCAAGTCCCTTGGATCCTCCTGAAACTCTCCGTCCCCTAAATTTTTAAGAACCAATTTTTTGAGTGAAGCCTTCCCCCCAATACCTCCATGTTTGGCCATCATGTTGCTTCTGGTTGCCATTATGATTGATATATGGATAATCCCCAAGGTAATTTGAGGCTTGGATGAGCAGGTATGGCCAGGGGTGGGTTGGGTTGGGGAGGTGAAAATCCCTACCCCCCATGCAGTTACCCACCGCTGTTCTGTGATGTGTAAAAGCCTATTTTCCCAAGGGATACGCTGAAGCCATGGGCTCCTGGGCCAGGCTATCATGTGTGCAGACAGATTACCTGGGATTTTAAATGCCAGTTTCAAGCACAGTAGTTCTCCACTTTGACAAGTGATAAGCTCAATTTTTTTTTCTTGCCGGCAGTCATGACAACCCGCTGTTTGATTTCATCGAAAGCTGCTTGCGAAACAAACACGAGATGGTTATTTATGAAGCCGCCTCTGCCATTATCCACCTCCCTAATTGCACAGCCAGGGAACTGGCACCGGCTGTCTCAGGTGAGGGTCTGCCTTTGTGTTTCAAACAGGTGGAAGGAGTGTGGTTGCTAGTTGTCTCAGAAAGTGAGCCACAAGCTTTTCTTCTTCTCTTTTGCCAAGGTCATGGACTGAAGTGGAATATGGCAGAAAATTCAGGAGAGACAAAAGGAAGCACACAGAACATAGTTAATCAGTGGTATTCACGGCCATCAGATATAGTGGTGGCTGCCAACATACATTACTTTAAAAGGGGATTCAGTAAATTCATGGTGGATAGGACCATCAGTTGCTACTTGTTTAAATGGTGGACAATGTGTGATGCAGTGGCCAAAATTACTTACGCCGTTCTGGGCTGCATCAACAAAAGTATAGTGTCCGGTAGTGCCACTCTATTCTGCTTTGGTCATACCTCACCTGGAGTCCTGTGTCTAGTTCTGAGCACTACAGTTCAAGCAGGATATTGACAATGGAATGTGCCCAGAAGAGAAGACTGAGAGGTGACCTGATAGCTATCTTTAAACATCTCAAAGGATGTCATGGAGAAGATGGAGCAAGCTTGTTTTTGCTCCTCCAGAGACTAGACCCAATGGATGCAAATTGCCAGAAGAGAGATTCCATTTAAACATTAGGAAAAGCTCTTTTACTGTAAGAATTGTTCGGCAGAGGACTAGATCTGGTGTTCAGTCTTGCAGTTGCAAGCTAAAAATAAAAACCAAACCCCTTGGTCCCACTTTTCAAACAATTCCATTTTCTGACAGTGCTGTGGTCCCTAACCCGTCAGTTGAGCCAGGGGCTTCCATCATCTTCAGTATCAGAGGCACTATGTGGATCAGTCATTGGGGAGTGTGGGATGGAGAGTGCTCCTGCTGGGCTTCCCACGTTCAGCAGGTTGGCCACTGAGTGAAGAGAATGCTGGATGAGAGGCCTGAGCCAGTGTTGCTCTCCATATATCCTTTGCTGTCTTCCAGGATGCCCTAGAAGATAGATCCAGTTTTGAAGCCTATTATTAGGGTGGATGAAGCATGGTCCTCCTAAGATTGCTGGGCTGCTGGTTCCAACAGCCTTAGCATGGCCGGTGGTGAGGAATGCTGGGAGTTGCAGTCTTACAACAGTGGGAAAGCCACTTGATTTGTACCCCTGGTCTATTAGGTTCAGACTATTGGTGTGCCTGTGCCAGGACTGTGAGTTATGGCTTTCCAGTCAACTCCTTCCCCTTTTGTCTGGAGTTGCCAGGATCGGAATCTTGGACCTTCTGGGTACAAAGTAGGGGCTTACTCAATTAGCTAGGCCCCTGTCCCCTCTCTCATCATGTGAAAAACCCCCACCCCGCCCCACTCCCTCTATAGTGCACTCAACACAGCATCTTTCTGTTTCAGTGCTTCAGCTCTTCTGTAGCTCGCCCAAGCCTGTTCTGAGATACGCTGCAGTCAGAACCCTTAATAAGGTGAGCATTTCCGAGGCACCCCACATCTTTGGTGGGGGGAGGATGGGGCCTGCTCCGAAATGTTTAATTTTACAACACTTCTCTGACGGCTGCTGTGCCTCTCCTTACATTTGGGTCTGGTTGTCGTAATGGTTGCTGCTCCTCCAGTCCTGCTACTGAGTGACCTTATCCTAGCGGTGGGTAACATGGGCCCGTGTGTTGCATGCAGAGCCCCACAGGTACAGTACAGCCTCCGTATCCACAAGCGATACATTCCTCGACTTACCACAGATAATAGCGAACCCTATTAAAATGAAGGACTTCCAGTCCAGCCATTCCATATAGTTGCGCTGGTGGACCTAGCAATTCCTACAGAGAACGCCTCTCTCAGCATCTTCTGTGTCCTCCAGTGTGACTGTGGTCAGCTTCTGGTGGAACCATACCATAGAATCACATTGGAGGACCTAGAATAAGTCTAGAGACCATATTTTTTCAGATGTGGGTAAGTGAAACCATGGATACAGGTCTCATGGATATGGGAGTCATACTGTATTTTTTCCCCTACAGCCACCCCAAATGACCCCCACTTTTCCAACAAACTACTGGTGAAATTGGCAAACGGGCAGGACAGAGTGAAGGGAAACCCCCTCAACGTCTTCTCTTCCCTTTTGGCAGGGAAGAAGAACCTCTGTCCTGCCCATTCACCTGGGTCTGTGGTACAGGGGGCATTGTAGCCCTTCCGGCACCATAGAAAGCTGGTGCTATTCTGACCAAGTTTTTTATTGGCAGCAACACGGCTGCCTCATCCTGGATATTGCCCAGCCCTGCCTTATATCATCAAACTTGCCTCCCTTGTTTTATCCGGGGTTGTGGCTACCAGGACGGTAGTCACCCCTATGAACCGCAGAATGCATGTCTCCCTTTGGAACAGCAGATTCAGGGAGTGGGTCAAGGCATTTTAAAAGTAAAAGTTGTGTGTCCAAGTGGACACCCGATTCTGGCTTTCGGACACCAGTACAGACAAAAAGACACAAACCAGTGAACTGCTTGATTCCCACTCCTCTTGAATTGCCTTCTGCAATTTACTGCAAGCAAAAGAATAAAAACAAACCTCAAATATATATGTTTCGCAGCCCCCGATAAGATGTATTTTTGAACCAATTTTTCTAAGCTTTTTCTGCTTCTGATAAGAGTTCTAGGGATTTTTCTTCCTTTCAATTCCATTATTTTCTAGGCGTGGTCAGCATAATAAAAATTGCTAGGCTTTTCATGTGTTTAAATGTATTTGCATCAACTTCCTTTTACAATACAACCCCAGTATCCACAATTCATTTACCCACGACTGAAAAAATCCGGTCTCTTAAGGCATCTTCTAGTTTCTCCAGTGTGACTATGGTATGCTTCTGCCAGAACCTGACCATAGAGTTGCACTAGAGGACATAGAAGATGCCTAGAGAGGTGTTCATTCTAGGCATCTTCTGGGTTCTCCAGAGCAACTCCATGATATGCTTGGACTGGAGGACATTCATTTTAATAGGGTTCACTATTATCCATGGTTTCTGGTATCCATGGTAAGTCTGGGAACGTATTCCCTGTGGATACAGGGCTCATACTGTAATTTTTAAAAAACCCACAGTTTTAACACAATCCGAATGTCAGGATTGTACATACCGGGGAAGCTTCCAGTTGTGGACCTTTTGAATGGGAGACTGGACAGCCAGTAGCAACTTCTTTAAAAATGCTCTGGAGGGGACTACAATATCGTAGAGTCTGACTCACAAGACCTGAAGCATCAGTTCCCAGCTTCTGGAGTATGATTTCTTACCTGCTCCATCCAGGGCCCAGAGCTGGGTAGCAACACTTATGGTTCAAAGATCTGGCGTAGGACCTTAAGGCAGGCACATGCCCCTAATCTGAAAGAGGCAAGGCTAAATGATGTAGAGTTCTGTGGCTGGCTTAGTCTGCCACATGAGCGTGGCAGACAGCCTTCCTGGTCCACAGCAAATGCTTGACCTGATGTGGTGTCAGTGAATAGCTGCCATGTGGATGGGGCAGTGAAATGTCTCTGGGCCTGAATCCAAACTTTAAAGGAGCTATCCAAGGTGCCAAACCTATTTTGGGGAGAGGGCTCAGCACCTTGAAGAATGCCTTTAAAGTTCAGAATAAAACCCAGAGCGGGCTAGCTCACTCCCATGGGAACCACCAGCCGCCACTGACTCAACATCCTGTGGGGCAGACCTGAGGCAACCACAGAAGGATCACTTACTTGTACAGTCTCAGAATCACCAGTCGAGCAACACGGGTACCCTTACCGGATTGTTTGATTCTGCAATGTCGCCCTTGGTGACCAACTTCTGGCTGCTCTTCCAGGTGGCAATGAAGCACCCCTCCGCTGTCACCGCCTGCAACTTGGACCTAGAAAACCTCATCACAGATTCGAACCGCAGCATCGCCACCCTGGCCATCACCACCCTCCTGAAGACAGGGAGCGAAAGCAGCGTGGACAGGCTCATGAAGCAGATTTCTTCCTTCGTGTCTGAGATATCGGATGAATTTAAGGTGAGGCTAGGGGTGAGTGGGAGGAGCAGTTTCACAACAATGAAAGACCAAACAACCTGAAAAGGAGGAGCAACCCATCTCAGGCTGTTCAGCTTTCTCTGCTGGAATTGAACATAATCACAGGGAAGAACCAATGTTTCTTTTCCCAGCAGTGAAAGGCTGAACATTCTGAGATGGATTGCTCTTTCCTCCCAGGATGTCTATCTTTCATTTCTGGAAGTGAACATATCACAGGTATGAAGCAAGGTTTCTTTCTTGGCTCCTGGCAGAAATTCCAGGCAAGAGAGTTCTGGCAGAATGATGTTTGCCATACCCTTTGTCTTCCTAGAGCTCATGGTCTTTCCTGAGTTAATTTGGGGAGTGAAGACTCTTAAGGAATACTTAAGAGTTAATTTGGGGAAGGAAGACTCTTAAAGAACTCTTCCCTGGTGAAGGGGCACTTTTGCCATGTTTTTAGGACCCCCTGGGTCATTTTAGACCTGGGATAGGCTGTTTTTCAACTACAGGAAGTGAACAGACTGTTCACTACTAGTTTTTTTTTAAAGGTCTCCTGGATTTAAAATGGCACAAGAGGCCCCCAAACACAGTGGAAAGACACCTCCTAGATGGCATTTGGGGCATTTTTTTCACCCCCCCAGGGGCACTGAGGTCCATAAAATTGGCCCTTGGGGTTGTATGTGGCGCACATGCTCTACTTAGCCCACCTGGTTCTAGAGGTACTCCTGTGGCACCAAGATAGAACTGAACCTTCCCAGTAGATCCGCAGAGAGTCACACACAGCCTTAATCCGTTGCTCTCTTTCCTCTCTGTTCCTGCTCCAACACTAGCCAACACCAGTCTTCCACTTTCCAGGGAAATCTCCCCAGTCTCCAACTAAAAAAACAACAACAACACTAAATCTCAGTCTCTCTTGCAGGTGGTGGTCGTCCAAGCCATCAGCGCCCTGTGCCAGAAGTACCCGCGGAAACACAGCGTGATGATGACCTTCCTCTCCAACATGCTCCGAGATGACGTAGGTTGCCCCCCTTTCCCATGGCCCTGGGGCCAGATACCCACAGAGCCTGGTGTCCCAATATGCCACGGGGGTGCAACTGGCCTCCCGTCTATTCTCTTTCTGCTGGCAGGCAAAGACTTTTTTTATTCCAGGCAGCTTTTGGCTCTTATTTGGGCAGAAGTATATTTTAATGGAGTGTATTGTGCTTTATTTACTATTTACAATATTTACCTGTTGCCTCCCAGGCCGACAGGTTCCCCGAAGCAATGCACAACAGGGTAAAAACATTTAAAACAATACAGAGATGAAAACTTCAGAAACAAAATTCTCTCTGAGAACTTTTAAAAACAGACTAAGTAGCCCATAAAAATAATAAGAAGCAAAAAAGACAGAGCCGTTTCAAACAGCAAAGGCAATGTGGAACAGTTCCATTGCAGCTTTTTGCCAGAAGCTCAAAAGAGCCAGAGCCAGCCTAACATCCTGTGGTGGGGAGTTCCACAGTCATGCTGCTGCTACAGAAAAAGCCTTGCCACATACACACACCAACCTAGCCGCTTTTTTGTTATTTCTGTTATGGTTTAAATGTGTTTAAAATTGTTTCAGCATTGTGCTTTTAATAGAATTATTTAATTTTTAAAAACCATTCTGTAATAAGATTTTAGCTGTAGTTACTTTCAATTTGGTGCAAGCCTACGTGGGTCCCATGTTGGGAGAAATGTGGAGTATGACCTAAATAAATACATACGCCTCTTACAAGCATTGGCTGGTAGGTAGAACGCCAAAAGGAAAGTGTTGGATTTTTTTTAAAAAAATTCCTTTTAGTAACTCAGTGAGCTGGCTCATGCTTCCATGCATGCCAGATGAATAGGATGTGCTGCAACCAGATGTATTCTGCAACAGTTGGCTACATCTGTAGACAGCTTTAGTCAGCCATGAAGAATGAGTCACTAAATAGGTCTAGATCAGTCCTCCTGAACTTGGCATCTTCTAAATATGACGGAGAGCAGATTACAGGACTCCTACAGCTAATTAAAAACATGGTGCAGCCTAAAAAGACAAACAACGATATAGCCGAACTTGAAAATGTGCCTGTTTTTTTGACTGCTAGAGTAAAAGAAGCCTCTTCCTTTGCAGCAATAATCTGTCTTTATTTATCGTTTGATTTTATTTATAAGATGCTTGTGAAGGACTTCTTGTCTCTGGGAGCCGCCTTGGGTCTCATTCTGAGAGAAAGGTGGCATATAAATGCAAGAAATACTTTTTTGTTGTAGCTTGGCAACTGTTTTTTAAAATCCCTGTTACTTAACAAAACCCTATGGAATTTATGGGGTCGCCATAAGTCGGCAGATGACTTGAAGGCACATAGACACGCAGGATCTGACCTTGGTCCTTTTCCTCTAAATGCTGTAGGCTAGAACTTCCAGAGCATGGGAGAGGGTGCCTTTTTGGACTGCCACTCCCAGAATCCCCCAGCCAGCTATGCTGGCTGGGGGATTCTGGGAGTGGCAGTCCAAAAAGAAGAATTTCAGAAGGACTGCCAAGGGATCCCTGGTGCTGTAGGCTCTATTTCAGAGGAAGGAATTGGCCAAACCACCTCTGAGGATTCCTCTCCTAAGAAAACCCTCTGAAATTCATAGGGTTGCCCTAAGTGGACAGGAGACTCGAAAGCACATGTGCACACATTAACTGGAGGCAGACTTCTTCCAAGAGTATATTGTCCATGGCTGTCACAAACGTTTCCTAGGATCTTCCTCATGCATCATAGAGGATGTCCCTTTGATGTGCTTTCGATTCTATGAATTTAAAAACGGTACCTATGCAGGACAGAGCATATCTGCTCTTGTTGACCGTGTCGTCCGGACCTGTATGCTGAGCGCAGCCCTTAGCCTGCGCTGTTTTCTTTTCCCCTCTCCTGTCCCAGGGCGGCTTTGAGTACAAGCGGGCCATTGTCGACTGCATCATCAGCATCATCGAGGAGAACCCCGAGAGCAAGGAGTCGGGCCTGGCTCACCTCTGCGAGTTCATCGAGGACTGTGAGCACACAGTGCTGGCCACCAAGATTCTCCATCTGCTTGGCAAAGAAGGGCCGCGGACCCCCTCCCCTTCCAAGTACATCCGCTTCATTTTTAACCGGGTGGTGCTGGAAAATGAGGCCGTCCGAGCCGGTGAGTTGGCACGGTCCTAACCCTGGTATTTCTGAGAAGGGAAAGGGACCACTGGGACCATCTAGTCCAACCCTACCATGTAAGAATGCTGATGGTGATTTAATTAATAGTATTTATTTCTTACCCACCTCTCCGCATGGATTGAGGCAGGGAACAACAACACATCGACAACATTAAACATCAGTTACAAACACGCAGCATCAATTAAAATGCATATCATCAATTTAAATGAACAAATAAGACAAATACCCATTAAAAACAGTATCATAAAAAGCAGCCTCCAGAAGTGTGTATCTTTTCTCACTTTAAAAACCTCCAAAGAAGGAGAGTCCCCTAACATCTGAGTTGCTGTTGTTATCTTTATTTATTTGTGTGGGCATACATGCCTTCAAGTCACCTGTCAACTTATGGCAACTGCATGAATTTCGTAAGGTTTTCTTAGGCAAGGAAGACTCAGAGGTGGTTTTGCCAGTTCCTTCCCATCCAGATATTATCCAGGAGTGACCATGGTTAGCTTCCAAGATCAGATGAGACAAAGAAAAAATACAGAAAAATACAGGAAAAGATACATAGAAAAGCAAGAAAAAATGAAAGGTGACTTCCACCTTTCTTCTTGATGGCTATACTCAGTCATGATATAACCAAATCTCTTTCAATACACTTACATAATACACTTATTCCAGATATGAAAGCCTTAATAGTTATCAAAACCCAAAGTGCAAAAGGATTTTCAATCTTTTAAAAATGTCCCTGATTATTTTTCTTTAATCATACAAGACAATTTGTCTGTTTTTGCCCAATCGTTCAGTCTCAACAACCATTCCTCCCTAGTTGGTAATGATACACTCTTCCATTTCTGTGCATATATCAGTCTTGCTGCTGTGGTCATATATTGAAGTAATCTTCCATGTCTTTTCTAACTGTCCATAAGTCCCCCCAAAAAAGGCTCTGGTTTTAATTAAATATTAAAGTTCAGTTAAGGTTTGGCCTAAAACCCATAATGGATTCACCACCCCATTGGCATGGAAGCCACCAATTATGCCCCTTCCATCTGTGATCAGATCCTCAACCCCCAAACCAAGAGCTCCCGGGTGAGGGGGTTTGGTTCCAATCTACCTGAAGTCACTTTTTACTTAATTTGGCTACGGATTCTCATCTTCTTCCACAGCTGCTGTCAGTGCACTAGCCAAGTTTGGGGCCCAGAATGAGAACTTGCTTCCCAGCGTCCTCGTACTTTTGCAGAGGTGAGTTTTGTATGGAGTAAAATGTTTCAAACCTGATAAATGTTTCAGAATTGAATCTTTAGAGGTGGCTTCTTCAGGAATGGCTAGGAAACCCTCTGCCACCACATATGGGAAAATCTGCCTTTCTTGGCATTTACTGTAAGATGTATGCATTCACACAGGGAAGGAGGGTGAGGGTTCCCCCCACCCCTTATCTTTAATTTATAAAGAGGATTAAAACCCAGCAGTCAGAAGGATAGACATAGGCATTGCCTTGATGCAGCCAAACTAACTTGGGCTAAAGATAGCAATGAATAAAAGCAGAAAGAGAGGGGAAACTCTTTAGCTAGACAAAAAAAGAGGGAAAAGTTTCAGGAGGTACTGTTGGCTTTATAGAGAGCCAGTGCGTTGTAGTGGTTTGAGTTTTGGACTAGGACCCTGGGAGACCAGGGTTTGAATCCCCATTCAGCCATGGCTACCCACTGGGTGATCTTGGGCGATAGGGTCACCTTAGGTTGGAAAGGACTTGAAGGCACACAACAACAACCTAAGTGTGGTGCAGCCGTTTGAGTGTTAGCCTAGGATTCTGGGAGACCAGTTTTTGGATCCTCACTCCGCCATGGAAGGCCTCCCTGGGTGACCCCAGGCAGTTCACATTCTTAGCTTTAAAGGAAAGCAAAGGCAAACCTCCTCCGAAGAAATCCGTATGAGAGGGTCATGAGCACCGCGTAGTGGTTTGAGCGCTGGATGAGGGATCCAGGAGACCAGGATTCGAATTCCCACTCAGCCAAGGAAACCCCCCTGGGTGACCTTGGGTAAGTCACACTGTCCACTCTGCCTCAAAAGGAGGCCATGGCCAACCACCTCTGTACAAATTGTGCCAAAAAAACTCTGTGCTACGGTTGCCTTAGGGTCACTGTAAGTTGGAAATGACTTGAAAGCACACAGCATCAACAACGCTTGGCTTTATTTGTGTTTGCCACCCCTTTTCCTTTAACCATGCCCCTGTAGCATTGTCCCCCTCCCAGCCTTTTAAGATACGAGGTAATAAAAATGCCACCCCTGTGTGTGTGCAGAGTGCCTTTCCTTCCTCCCTAAGAAAGTGTGGCCTTTCCTTCATGGCCTTTGAACTACAGAGTGAAATCTTGTTGGCCAAGCCCCTGTCCACCCAACCCTCATTTTAGAAATGAAGGACCAACTTGACAATAGGCAACACTGTTCTGAAGCTACAGTTCAAAAGTGGTGCTTGGAAATACCCAGAGCTGGCAGTTTACAGCTGTACTGCTGGGCAGTGGTGTAAACACGATCCTGGGACAGCCACCCTAAATGCATCTCCTAGGTTCCTTCTCTTTTGACTGTTCTGCAGGTGCATGATGGACAGTGACGACGAGGTCCGGGATCGAGCCACCTTCTACCTGAACGTGCTGCAGCAGAGGCAGTTGGCGTTGAATGCGGCGTACATCTTCAATGGTTGGTGCTGGCTAAGACAGGCCCAAGTCTACAGATGCTTTTGCTTTTTTCTGATGCAGCAAGATGAGAAATTTCAAGGCCCGGGGCGGGAGGGACAATAGAAGAAAAGCATGTTTTTCACTTTATTTTCTGAAGTCTTTTCCCCCCAGAGAAATTGAGGGGGGAAATTAAATATTAACCTTTTAGAACGATGAATAAAAGATTTAAGATAATTAAATGTTTTCACATACAGGTCACCCCTGTTTACACAGGATCAGTACCTGTGATTTCACTTATCCACTGTTGGGGTGGGGTGTCTCTCTAGGCATGTGGATAACCATAGAGTCATGCTGGAGGTGGTCTTTCTAGACATTTCGAGGTCTTCCAGCGTGACTCTGTGGTCAATGTCTGCTGGAGAGTTGTGCCAGATGCCTAGAGAGGCATCTTCTCTAGGCATTTTCTAGGTCCTCAAGCGTGTTTCTATGGTATTCTGTGGTGGTTTGCTATTATAATGCATACAGTGGGTTGGATCTGACAAATGCAAAAATAAAATATATCAGTGTTCCTTAATCTTTTTGTGGAAAGTTCAATACCGCTTTGAGAATCTGGGGAGAACTGTTGAACCCCTCTCCATAATTCAGTGATAATCATGTTCATACATTAGCTGACAGTATATAGGAATATCCGATGCTACCAAACACTTGTTTGGAGTGAAACAAGATCTTTAAAATGTAATTTAACACAAAAAGAAGTGTGTTTTTTTTCACCAACATAATTCCCATCAAAATTACCCAAAAGAAATGGAAGAAGAATAAAAAAAATTTGTCCATTTCGTGAATCTCCTGAAGCCCACCCATGGATCCCTTATTACGTGCTCCATGGTTTGGTTACCCTCTAACATGTGATCATCTCACTGTGTTGAATTTCCCTCCATTTTCCAGGTCTGACTGTCTCCATCCCAGGGATGGAAAAGGCCTTGCACCAGTACACGCTGGAGCCTTCGGACAAACCTTTTGACATGAGGTCTGTGCCACTAGCCACTGCCCCCATCTTTGAGCAGAAATCAGGTAAGGGCCAAGGCTGCCTTGAGTCGCATTTATGGTGAGGCTTCAAGGTGAGGGGCAAGGGCATGCAGGACCCTCATCTGCTAGTCCTCTGGAAAGACCACCCTTAGCATTTTTTGAAGAAATGCTGGGCTTGTATCTTTTTGTAGTCATCATATGGGGGCCAGGGTGGTGTTGTGGTTTGGCTGGCAGACTAGGACTCAGGACAGAAGGGTTAAATGCTCGCTTAGCCATGGAAACCCACTGGGTGACCTTGGGCAAGTCACACTCTTCTGCCAGCCTCAGAGGAAGGCAGTGATTAACTTTCTCTGAAGAAATCTTGCGAAGAAAACTGTATAAGAGTGTTGCCATAAGTCCGAGTCAACTTGAAGGCACTAAGAGAGCCAAGGTGATGGACTGGTTTGAGTGTCAGACCGTGACTCCATGAGAACAGAGTTCAAATCCCTGTATTTGTGTTTGTATGTGCCTTCACGTCACCTATCAACTTATGGTACCACATGCATTTCATATGCTTTTCTTAGGCAAGAAATACTCGGAGGTGGTTTGCTATGTCCTTCCTCTGAAATATTGCCTGCAGCACCTGATATTCCTTGGCGGTCTCCCGTCCAAGTGCTAACCAGAACTGACCCTGCTTAGATTCCAAGATCTGAAAGAGGATCTAGCACATTAGGGTAGGTTAGGCCACGAACAAGTGCCTGCACAGCCTTGGAAGCTCACTGAGTGACCCTGAGCAAGTTCAGCTCTCTCTCAGCCCACGAGGCCAACCTACCGCCTCTGCAGAAATCTTGCCAACAAAGCCCTAGGAGAGGGTAGCCATCATTGTGATCTTCATTTCAGGTATTTTTCAGCTTCTGATAAAAACTATTCCTGGGTATTTTATTCTGCTGGCTTCATACATCAGATGGGGTGAGGTCCATGATGAATTTAAGCAAATTCAGAAACGATAGGTTTTTCGTGTTTTTTTTCCCAGGCTGTGAGGCCATGTTCTGGAAGAGTTTATTCCTGACATCGCAGGCGAAACGTCAGGAATAAACTCTTCCAGAACACAGCCTTACAGCCTGGGAAAAACTAAACACGAAAAACCTATGAATGCCAGCCGTGAGAGCCTTTGACTTCAAATTCAGAAACGATTTGTATTTCTTACTGTTGGCCATCCATCAACTCCCCAGCCAGGGTGCCTGCTGATCAAGGATTTGGGAAGTGTTAGTTAATAACTTTTGGTGGCAGTTTCCCCAGCCCTGATTTAGATTGAGCTGCTGCAGCATGCTGGCAGGGTGGGGAGAAACCATGTGTTGGAAGAAACCAAGGGTCACCCAGTCCATCTCCAGTGCCAGTTCCTGGTTTTTAGGAATGCTCAGCCAGCAGGTTCTCTGAAGACCCCCCACCCCTCTCATGGCATTCCAGCATTCTTCACCTTTGGCTGCTGGGACCTGCAATCCAGCAACGTCTGGGAAGCCGTGGGACTCTTGGTTGGAAATGTTAATGAATGCTTGTGTTTTCTTATTTCAGAGATTGCCTTGGTGGCCAGCAAGCCAGAGAAAGTAGCTCCTTCGAGGCATGATATCTTCCAAGGTAAAAACAAAATAGTACTTCCTGCATTCTGCCCTTAAAACTTGGAGAGCTCCATTAAGTTTTCTTCTTGATGGCGTTCATTCCCTGGGGAAGTTGCAGGGTAGGGATGGGAGATACTCATTCCTCATTTACATGGCTAATTCTGGTCCCATTTCTACTTCCATGAGGGAATGGAGGGTATGCTTATCGAGTTTGCAGATGATACCAAATTAGGAGGGGTAGTGAATACCCCAGAGGACAGGATCAGAATTCAAAATGACCTTAACAGATTAGAAAGCTGGGCCCAAACTAACAAAATGAATATCAGCAAGGAGAAATGTAGGATGCTACACTTAGGCAGTAAAAATGAAAAGCACAGATATAGGATGGGTGACACCTGGCTTGATGGCAGTTCATGCAAAATGAATCTAGGAATCTTAGTGGACCACAAACTGAACATGATTCAGCAGTGTGACACAGCAGCTAAAAAAGCCAATGCGATTCTAGGTTGCATCAATGTCTAGTGTCTAGATCAAGGGAAGTAATAGTGCCATTCTATTCTGCTTTAGTCAGACCTCACCTGGAATACTGAGTCTAGTTCTGGGCACCGCAATTTAGGAAGGATATTGAGAAGGTGGAACATGTCTAGAAGAGGGCAACCAGGATGGTGGGTGGTCTGGAAGCCATGCCCTCCCTATGAGGAATGGTTTAGGGAGCTGGGCATGTTTAGTCTGGAGAATAGAAAGTTGAGAGGGGACATGATAGCTATGTTTAAATATTTGAAGGGATGTCATACTGAGGATGGAGCAAGCTTGTTTCCACTGCTCCAGAGACTAGGACACGGAGCAATGGGTTCAAACTACAGGAAAAGAGATTCCACCTAAACATTAGGAAGAACTTCCTGGCAGTAAGAGCTGTTCGGAAGTGGAATACACTGCCTGGGAGTGTGGTGGAGTCTCCTTCTTTGGAGGTTTTTAAACAGAGGCTGGATGGCCATCTGTCAGGAATGATTTGATTGTGTATTCCTGCAGGGCAGAATGGGGTTGGACTGGCTGGCCCTTGTGGTCTCTTCCAACTCTATGATTCTATTTCTTCCTCTTCAGAACAACTGGCAGCCATTCCGGAGTTCAAGAGTTTGGGCCCACTCTTCAAGTCGTCTGAGCCGGTGCAGCTCACCGAGGCAGAGACAGAGTATTTTGTTCGATGTATCAAGCATGTATTCTCAAATCACATTGTCTTCCAGGTAAAATAGTCATATGGAGTTGTTACCAGAGTATGTGATAAAGAGATGTGGACCCACATATGCTATGCTAGTGTTGTACTTTTTCAGGATTGTGGAGTTGTAGTGAGGAAAGGCAGCCAAAATTTGCCAGCTTTTGTTTTCATGTGCCGTCAACTTGGTTTCAGCTTATGGCAACGCAACAAATGAGCGCTCTCCATGAGCCCTAGTCGTCAACAACCCTGCTCAGGGCTTGGAAACTCAAGGGCACGGTTTCTTTGATTGAATCGATCTACCTGTAATGCAGTCTTCCTCTTTTCCCACCACCTTCCACCTTTACTGAATGTTATCAGCTTTTCCAATGAGTCTTTTCATCTCAGGATGTGTCCAAGGAACAATAGCCTCAAGTTTAGTCATTTTGGCTTCTAGTGAGAATGCAGGCTAGATTTGCTCTCAGACCCATTTATTTGGCTTTTAGGCATTCCATGGTATCCATAAACCTCTTCTCCAGCCCCACGTTTCAGATGAATTGATTCTCTTCCTGTCTGCTTTCTTCACTGTCTAAGGTTTCACAACCATGCTCACAATGCTGGCTCTCTCTCCTTCATCTTTTGATTGCAGTATTTTGGGTTTCTGTTGACTTGAACAGGAATAAAGGGTAATAATGACTGTGTAAAGATGTGATCTTGTCTGGCCCACACCCAGTGGAGATTTTAGACATTAGGAAGCAATTACTGAAGGATCTTGAGAGAAAGAATTACTTCACACAGTCAAGGGAGAAATAATGGGATTCACTACACAGGATGTAGGAACGGCCACCAACTTGGATAGTTTTCATGGGGGTCTGGATCAATTCATGGAGGACAGGTTCCCAGCAATGCAGCAAAAACAGCATAGAGCTAGTAGCACCGTAGACATAACTTTTACAGAGCATGGGCTTTGGTGGATTGCAGCCCCCTTCATGGAATGAGTGGGCAACATTCCATGCACCTGATGAAGTGGACATCAGGCCATGACGGCGTAGGCCAGATAAAATGTGGACACCTGGGCTCCTTGCAGAACAAGACTCTTGATGCCTATAGTCTTGTTGGCTGCATATTACCTGTAGTATCAGAGGCAGCATGGCCTTCAATGCCACCTGACATTAGTGGGATGGTGCTGTTGCATTCATGTCTTACTGTCAGGCTATTAGGCATCTGGCTGCCAACTCTGGGAATGGAAGACTGACTGGATGAGCCTTTAGTCTGACCCTAAGTGGCTCTACCTCTTTGTCATGTACTCTCAGCTCCCTGCGGAAGGGGAAGTCTCAGCCCTCTTTGGCCTGCCAGCTAAGCCTAGACTTGAGTCTCCTGGCTTGCACTTTGCTGCTGCTTTTAAAGGTGACACTTTCAGACATGTTCATTGTTCTGGGAGGCAGCCAGGCAGTTGCTCTTTGGACAACCTCCTCCCTGGTGATCTTGCCTGGGTGGAATTTTAATTGGGATTTTAATACAGGTAAAAATATGTTCTAAAGGTTGCCGTTTTAGAAGTGATGTAATCCGCTTTCCTTGGCTCTGAAGAAAGGAGGGGATAGGGATCCAAACCAGCAAAGAACCCCATGCTTGCTGAGTGTTGTTTTTTCTCTCTTTTTCCCTCTCCTAGTTTGACTGTACAAATACCCTCAACGACCAATTACTGGAAAAGGTGACTGTGCAAATGGAGCCATCAGACGCCTTTGACGTGCTCCGCTGCATCCCAGCCCCAAGTCTCCCCTACAACCAGCCAGGGATGTGTTACACGCTTGTTCGGCTGCCCCTGGACGACCCCACTGCAGGTACCCATGGAAAGCGTGGGTCCTTTCTCTGGGTGGTCTGTAGGAACAATCCACACGATTGGGTTTCTCCCACGTGCCAGCTCACGTAGTAGGAGTTCCACAGTCCAAAATTCTTTCACCGTTAAAACCATTACTTCTGCACCTCCACCTCGGTTTTTCTTTTTCCTGCCTAGCCGGCTACACATTTTTGCCTTCACCATCTAGTGGTACATAGATATTTAGTAAAATGTTATAATTATAATGGAGGTTACGCAGAAAAGAAAGAAAACATTAGAGGAAGAGATTGCTTTGGTAGAAGCGTCTAGCCATAGCTGTTCACATGGACACCTGGGCCTTTGTTTTGAGAGTCACAGAGGGAGCTGAGATATGTCTCTGGTCGAGATCCTAATTTGACCCTGGCAGACTTTAAACTTCCACCAGTATACTTTTACAGAGGTCTGGCTGGGCAACTATTTCTTTTGCTAAAAATGTCCTCTCCCCACATCCTTTGGGGGACAATCTTACCTTGTTTTAAGGTGTCCCTTGACTCTTTTAGATTCAGGAGAGACCTTTACTTCCTAGTTAAATGAAGTTCAACTAATGCATTAGAAGTCAACTTCTAGTTTTCTTCCTAGCTTAATATTGACTGCTTGTGGACCACCCTATGGCTGGATACATTTTTAGATTCCCTCACCCGCCCGCTCTCCCAAAAAAGTAGGTTAGAATTTTTAAAATTCCAAGAGGGGGGCTGCACATCAAGGACTGCAGCCATCTGAGGTTTTGCAGGAGCTTGAGGTAACCCTCTCAGCGCTGGCAGTTGCCCACCCATTATGATATGCAACAGCTTCTCTCAAAATGCCCTGGGATTTTAGTTCCACCACTGTTCCACTGTGTTTGCCAGTGATGGCAGAAGGGTCCTTGCCAGTGGAGTAGGGAATCCACTCCAGGTTTTAGATCTAAGGTGCTGTGTCGTTTTGGACACCACAGTTCAAGAAGGATATGACAAGTTGGAACATCAAGTTCAGAGGAGGGTGACCAAGATTGTCAAAGGTCTGGAGGAAACCAAGCCCTATGAGGAAGGTCTTAGGAAGCTGTGGCAGGGGGTAGCATTAGAAAGCCTTTGAAGTCCATTCCAACGGTGATTCTTAAGGTGCTTAACCTGTTTTGGGGATAAGGTTCAACACCTTGGATAACTCGTTTGACGTCTCGACTACAACCTGGAGTGGGTTCTCTGTTCCCTGACACAGTGGGAGCCACCAGCTGCCACTCATGTTTGCCACTGGGAGGTACTGCCATCTTTGTTTCTGACTTGGCTATTGGGTGAGAATGGTGGGGTTTGCACCGCCCAGGCCTTCCTCTGAACAAGTTCTCCTTTTGTGTCTTCCTTCTCCCACCCCAGTTGCCTGCACCTTCAGCTGCACAATGAAGTTCACCGTCCGAGACTGTGACCCCAACACCGGAGTGCCGGATGAAGATGGCTATGATGATGAATACGTGGTAAGCCTCCTACTGTGTTTATGTGACCTGGGCTCATCTCTATGCTGGAGGGTTGCATAAAAATCTTGGCCTTTGAAGCCTCAAACTCTTTAGAAACAAGCAAACAGAAAATACAGGTTTCCTGGTGTGTATAGCAAGGGGACAACCTTTGGCCCTCCAGATGAAGTGGGACACAACACAACCTCCAAACGATCTACAGACCAACCAAGAAAATCCAAGAAATGCCACGCTCAGCGAAGGACAAAAGACACCGTCTCACAGCTGCAGGGGCTTACCGCATACCATGCAGCTGTGGACAAGTTTACATAGGGACCAGTAAACGCAGTGTGCAAACACAAATCAAGGAACATGAGAGACACTGCAAACTGTGCTGGCAGTAGCAGAACTTGTGATAAAACCAACCTGGACACAAAATGCTATTTAAAAACACAGAAATTCTAGACCAGGCCAACAACTATCACGTCAGAATGCACAGAGAAGCTATTGAAATCCACAAACACCTGGACAACTTCAACAGGAGAGAAGAAACCCTAAAAGCCATTCAAATACACAAATTTACATATCCTCCCCAACAGGGGTTCACAGTATATAAACCCCAGACACACTCCTACTCAACCATTCCCTGAAGATGCCAGGCACAGATGCAGGTGAAACGTCAGAAATAAACTCTTCCAGAACACGTCCTCACGGCCCAGAAAAAAACCAAGAAAAATCTATGAAGTAGGACTGCTCCTCCATCAGCCCTTGCCAACATAGCTAGTGAGGAGAGATCATGGGAATTGTAGTTCAATAATACCTGGAGCCTATGGATCCCTCCCCCAGCCAAAGCTGAGAAATCCAAATATTTTATTCAAATTATCAACTTGAGGGCTAAAGGTACTGACTTTCCTCTGTCCATGATGTTCAGTTGAGATAACATCCTCCTCCCCAAAAGTCTGTGGTCATTCAGGCAGGATCATTCAAGTTCTAATTTACTTGGAGGCAGTACCGACTTCTGTAAGACACAGGGCCTTCTCAGGTGAGCTCCAGAGCGCTAGATTTGGGTGGGCAGTTTGCACCTCCCTCCTTTCATAAACGAGCGGAGGCCATTTTGTTCCACTTCACTTGTGGGAGTTGGCACGCTTTGTCCGACTGGTAATTCCCAGCTGCTCTTGCTTGTCTCTTTCCATGTGGCTTTTTAATGCTGATTTGGCTACTATAGTTTTTTTTGTGCTTAAATATGGATTTTTAAAAATAAAAATATAATTATTATAATCCCAGAGGTTGCTAGGCTAGCACCCATCTGTTGTCTTTCTGCCAAGAGATGCAGACTTTCTGTTCAGGGATGCCTTCAGTCACTTGAATGCCAGTTATAGCCAGAGCTTTTAAAGTAGATGTATAGGATTTCTTAATATTTTACTGCTTATTTATTCTTAATGTGGTGTTCTTTAAAAAGTTTTAATTGGTGTTTTAATAGTATGATTTGCATTTTAACATGTACAGTTGAGTGTGCTTTTATTTGGGCCTTTTTAATTTGACTCCAGCTCTTTGAAAGCTCATTCCCATGGCTGGAAAGCACTGAGCACCTTGCTTGGCCTCATGTCCCATCTCTCGGAGTGGCTGTCCATGTGCCTCCTGTGGCTCTCAACGTGGGGGGCCCACTGCCACTGATTGTGGGGGAACAAGAATGCCACTGCTGTAGGGATACTCAGTACCGTGGGAAGTGACTCGCCTCTCCAGGCAGCATCAAGCCTCGCTGTGGTCCACTTCTTCCTTCCCCTGTGCTTAATGACCAGATGAACGGTCCGGAATAGGTTCTCTCTCCTGAAACATGCTGGCTCAGGAAGAAGGCCTAGACTTGATGAGTTCTGGCAATCAGTAATGTCCTGTCTTTACCCGACTCAAGAAAGGAACCTCAGGGATAGATCCAGAAATGTTTTATTGGATAGCAAGTTCAGCACAGTAGCATAGTTTTTGCCAGAACTGAAGATATAACATAGGCTTGAGGTTTGACGTGCATACTTTCTCACACATCAGACAGTATCACGTATGTATGATGACTTTGGTTCCTGCTGAGCTCCAGCCGGCACCTGCCTCCCTGTCCGAACACACAAGCCTCATTCCAGCTAAGTGAACAAATGGAGCGTGGTGGGGTCTCCTTCCTTGGAGGTCTTTAAACAGAGGCTGGATGGCCAACTGTCGGGGATGCTTTGATCGTGATTTCCTGCGTGGCAGAATGGGGTTGGACTGGATGGCCCTCGTGGTCTCTTCCAACTCTGCACTTCTATGATTCTGTGAATTCTGGTGGAAGAGATTTCCAGTGCAACCCTAGGGAAAAGTGCAGGTGCATCCAATAAATAAAGAATAACATTAATATTAAAATGGTTTGGTGCCATGATACAGAAAAACAGCACAGAAACTCTAATGTCAGGCACTGTAGCCGGTAATGGCTTAGCTTCCTTTGCTATCCTTAATTATTAAAATTTCATCATTTTGACAACTTGAGTTGTACCTACATCTGGGCCAGTGAACAAATGTGGAAGCAAGAATTCAGACAAAGCAAGACTAAGAAACTTGTGGCCTGCTGAAGAATTTGTTGTTTAACTCAAACTTCCATCAACCTCCACCAGCCTGGCTAATGATGATGAATGATGAGATGGTAATTCAGCAAGGTCTGCAAAGCTACATCTGCTCTCATCAAGCCGCTTCCTCCAGCTTCAATTTGAAGTAGAGCTCATGTCAGTGGCAAAAGTGTGAGGAGGCAAACTGTTCAGGGAATACAGGTTGTTCCCCCCCCCCGGCCATATCCTTGGAACCAATATCCACAGTTTCAGTTATCTGTGGTTGAAAAAATAGGGACACATACCATAGAGTCATGCTGGAAAATGCCTAGAGAGGTGTCCTCTGGGAATTGTTAGGTCTTCTAACACAACTTTATGGTATGTTTGTACTGGAAGTCCTTTATTTTAATAGGGTTTGCTATTATCAGCAGTTTCACTTATAAACAGTAAGTCCAGGAACATATTCCCTATGGATACAGCGGGGGGGACTTATACTTTCTATGGTCACAAAGCTAGCTGGTATTACTTTGGCCCATGAGCTGCTGGTTACTAGCTACTGTTTCCTCTCCTACAAACAGACGTTGGACAGAATCCAGTATGGCAGCAGTGCATAGCATAGCAGTTTTGCATGCATGCAAAACTATGCTGCAGCTGGTTGTTCAACACCTTTGGAGGTCTCAGCTGGTAATGCAGTCATTTCACGAGACATAGGCAGGTGTTTCACCTCCTCCTTTCCAGTGTCCGCCAGCCACAGAATGGCCGTGGGGGAGTTGCAGTGGCATTGTGGGTGGGGGTGTTAGTTGTTTTGGAGGGGTAGGAAAATACCAGCCCTCCACAATGATATGATGCCAGTCACAATTTGTTCATTGGGGCATAGGGTACTTTCCATTGCAACCCCATCTGTCCATGTGAGAGGGATTCCACATTGTAAATGTGCAGATCCACATTTACAATATCTGACGAGATCCGTCAGATAACAAACCTGAGTAGCTTTAAAAAAGCACTAAAGACGGATCTCTTTCGGCAGGCCTTTCCTAATTAGATCCCAGCCTCAGGGGATCCTGGCTTCTTTTAGTCCGCTGGCCACTTACTGTATTTTATTGTATTTATTGTTTTTAAATGTGATTTTAGATCAGTTGGTTTTAATTTATAATTGTTTAATATTTTTTATGGGGGAGGGTGGGGATGGGGGGTGTTTGGGGATTTTATCTGTATTGTATTTTAATTTTTGTAAGCCGCCCCGATTGTTTTAACAGAGAGGTGGGGTATAAATAAATTTTATTATTATTATTATTTATTATTATTAAATACTGTCATTCCTTTCTTTGGCAGTTGGAAGATCTGGAGCTCACTCTTTCTGACCACATTCAGAAAGTTCTGAAACCCAACTTTGCAGCAGCCTGGGAGGAAGTGGGCGATGACTATGAGAAGGAGGAGACCTTTGCGCTCAGCACCATTAAAACCCTGGATGGTGAGACAGTGGCAGTGTTTCTTTTTAACCTGAGGCCTGTTCCAAGGGGGAAATAGACTTGCATGTAGGAGACCTTTTTATTCTGGCAGGCCTTTGAAAATTTATAGGGGGAACAGGCCTTGTATAGTGTGCTGGACTTTCATTCGTGGTGGTGGTGTTTTTAAATAGTTTTCATTTCTGATAGTTTAATCGCTTCTTAATTATGTCCATTTTAACTGTTGTAAGCCGCTTTTGAGTCTCAAGCTGGGGGGAAAGGTGGCATATAACTGATGATAATTTCTAAAAATGTTTCAGGCTCCCAGGTGTGTCCTAAATGTTTTAGAAGTGAGATTTTCTAGATCCTGCTCTAACCACTGATAACAACTTGCAAGCCAATACAAGACTGTTCTTTAGCTTAAATGGGAAGAAGGGATCACAGATCTCCCATTGCCAGTTCCTCACTTACTGCGGCGCCTGTCTCCTGTCTCATAAACCCTGCGATAACCCTGTGGATCTGACTGGACCCCTGAGAGACAATGCAGGACTAACTCTAGGTCTTTTTTAAACCCTCTCTGAATGCAGAAGCTGTCAACAACATTGTGAAGTTCCTTGGCATGCAGCCCTGTGAGAGATCAGATAAAGTGCCAGAGAATAAGAATTCCCACACCCTCTACCTTGCCGGTAAGAATCTGTCATGGAGGCTGTTTAACAACATCTCTGTTTCCTGTGGCTGAAATGGCACAGTAGCAAAAGTCTCAAAAGAATACAGTTGCCCTTCAGTCCTCAAAATCACAACAACAGCGGTGCTTGTGGTCTTTTTTCTGGTGGGAAGTGTAGTATCCATTTACTTCCAATGACAAATATCCCTCAGTATAGAGCTTTAGGTCACTTTTCACAAGGGATCGCTTCTCTCCAAATATTGTTCTGTCTGTACCTAAAGCCCTTGAGTGATGAAGAATAGACATGCTTAAGGGTTAGAATTAGTTGACAAAGCTGTCCTCTAAAATCTAGTCTAAATATTTCTGGCTACTACAGTTTGGACCCATTTTGTCTTGGCTACAGCAGACGTAAAACAGGAGATCTTCTTTAAATGTAGAATGAAGTCTCACAATTGGACTTCAGTTGCATAATACTGTATGCAGCTGCAGTCCGAACTGCTGTATCAGCTGGCCACTAGAACAATAATGTAACCTTTAAGAAGCGATACCAAATTTCTGTGGTTTTTTTCCTGTTCTTTTCCATTCTTTTTTTTTAAAAAAGAAAATCACATCTATTAGAATGTGAGCCTACATTCAGGGATCATTCTGTGTGTGTTTCTAAAATCTCTTTATAATATTTAGAAAGCTTTGTATAAATAAGTTTTTATAAATAACAAAGACCTTTATCCAGTGCTGTCACAGTACTAGCAGATCTGTTCTGCAAGTGGTGTTCAACACAGCTTTTGTTGCACAAGCAGCAACAATGTAGATTACATGCTTGCAATGCAATCTAAAGTGACTGTAGTAATGGTGATTTTAATAATGATGAGGTCATGTTGGATTCAGGCCAAACTGCAATTCCGCACTGGCTGGTGCTGCTGCCCTTGGATAGCCTTTTATTTCAACCATCCCACATTATGGCCTAGACCCTACATGTGCAGGTCTGCATCCTCCCACTGATGAACAGCTGTCAAGTGCCAAGAGGGGAGGCAATTCAGACCATGGAGAAGCAGCTGGTCTCAGCTTGGGTCAGAGAAGAAACGATAGCGCACTTCTCTGGAGCGCACTTTCCTTCTTCCCTCAGGAGCTCATGGCAGCCACATTCTCATGGCCTGAAGCACCCTTCCTGGGGCTTGGCAACTAACTGCTGGGCCCAGGAGGTTTTTGGATGTAGCGCAAGGAGGGCAAGACTAGCCCTCTCTACCCTGTCCAAAAAGGCACTTGAACACATGTAAATCACTAACTGGATGCCCACAAGTGCCTTATGCTTTGCTAGGTGACTGTAGTTCTGATGTTTTCCAACCAGGCCGGCTTCTCCCTTCAGGGCAATTCAGAGTCATGGTGGCCCCTTTCCTTCTTTTCTCCCAGGTGTGTACAGAGGTGGTTTAGATGTCCTGCTGAGAGCAAGGCTGGCCCTGGGGGATGGCGTGACCATGCAGGTGACGGTCCGCAGTATCGTGGAAACCCCTGTGGATGTCATCTTGGCTTCTGTTGGCTAAGGGTCACACAGCACAAGCTGGAACTGACCTACCCAGAAGGCACTCCAGCGATCTACAATACTGCATGTTTTGTTTTCCCCTCCATCTCTTGGTCCATGGTCTTTCTGTGTGGCGACAAGAGAGTCCGTCTACCTTGGTTTCTTCTCCTCTGTGCCACTATAGCCACCCCCTACCTATACCTCCCCCTCCCGGCTCCACTTCATCATTCCTGTATAAATTATTATCTCTGCGCTGCTGTTAGAATCAGGGCAGTGGGTAAAAGAATTCTTTCTTTTTTTTTAAGAGCCAAACTTTTCATGAATAGATTTTTATTAGAAAATAAAACAGGCTAGTCCGGCATCAATACTGTTGTCTCAAGCGGTCTGATTCATATAACGCTTTCTGTAGTAGCTGCCTGAACAGCACTGCTCTGTTTCATGTTGCCCTTTCTCCAGTTACAAGGATGCCGGTTGGCTTCTTACAGCAGAAGGCTACAAAAAAAGTTTATGTGTGTGACACCACTGCGCTGAAAGAGAAAGTACCCTTTCTTAGGGGCTGCTTTAGACACCTGTGTTGCCAGGAAGATATGGGGAATAAGTGAGGGGGGGGATACATAATAATACTTTTTATCTTCTTGCTAGCCCTTCATGTGCTCAAAGCAGTGGTTATCATCCTCGCAAAACAAAAGCAGGTTGAGTGGAAACAGTACCATTCCCCAAAATGTTATGGGTTTCCTCCCTTTACCTCTGGCTACAGCATCATTTGTAGATAACTAACTTACCACCATGTTGTGTACTCATGATGCTGCGATACCACTTTATGTTGCCCAGGTTGGTAGCAACCACACCGAAAAGTGCCAGGGTGACTCATCCTCTTTAGCCACGGGGAGGTGGTCAGGCTAGCTCTAGGGGTCCCACAGGTCGTGCGCTACCAGGCTTCCTTTGCACGTCTATTTTTCCTTCCTTGCAACTTAGGCTTTAGAAAACTAGGGAAATTGGTCACTGAGAGATTAACGAGGGAGGTGGAGAAAAGAAGTGGCAGCACCTTTAAGGTTAACTGGTTAGTCTTAAACCTGCAGCCACATTCCTTTTTTTCCTTCTCTCCCCTTCCCTTCCTCCTTTTATGCTGCAAGAGACTGACACAGATACTACTTTGAGAGAGTCACTGGCTTTGAAGAGCTGCTGCTTCCATTTTCTGAATAACAAAATTTTTGCCAAGCTGTATCTTGAAATAGGGTGGGAGCTAGGATGCCCCACTAAGTCCCAAATTTCTGCAGGCTTGCCTGCCCCCTTTTATTATTATGCCAAGTGGATTGCTCACGATCCTGTTTAATTTCATTTCTTTTATATCAGGTTTAAAAAATAGGTACAGATGACAGGGAAAGTGGTCTAATTTGCTGGAGAGTCTGTTTTTCTATAACATAACCATCTGTTGTTCCTGCTTGAAAAATCTGCATAGCCAATAAACTTGAAGATGGAAGAATTGAAGTTATTTTCCCATAATGAGATTTTTAAAAAACCACAAAAAACACACACAGGGTCCCCAATTCATTACCACCTTTTATGGATGACAGTGAATTGTACTAATGGTGCAGGAGGAAATGCCTGTCCACACCAACTTTGATCCCCGGTTTCAAGTCTATTGCTGCTTGCTATGTGCACATGGTAGGCCAGGGTAAGCAAAGTACGGCTTGCCTGTGGCCCTCCCGGGACCCCAATTTATTTTTTAAAAAAGGGTCCTGTTTTCCCCTCCCCCTGGACTAAAATAGAAAAGAGCTTTTTTTTTTCCCCCAACAGGAAGTGACATGGAGTCTGACTGTTGGGGGAGGAAAGGTTCTCTCCTGCATCTAAAGCAGCCTATAATGAGCCAAAAAGTGATGGATTTTGCAATGGTGGCCCTCTAAAACCCCCTGAGGGGCCAGTGCAGGCCCCTAACCAACAGCTGCCTGCTGTTGCTATAGGCAAACATACCAGGTGCGGCTCCCCGCTCCTCCTCCTCCTCCTGCAAATTGGTCCCAAAGTATTTGAATACAGAGAAGTCTGCCTTTAAAACTAACAGTCCTCATCCTATACTTCACACAAAATATTTGCCAGCTGCTTAAGCCTGAACACAACACAAATACCATCTTTGTTCTCAGCATGATAGCCAAGAACACAGTGAGATGTGAAAGCTGACAGAACATCTCTCGGTTGTCTTTTAAGACACGATGTGCCTCGTGTCAAACTCAGTGTTGTGTACGCTTGAGTTACTGACGGTATTAAACGAACAGAAATACCTTCTCTAGTGGACTCCGTGTCTCTCCACCTGGCAGCTTACCAGTTTCTTGAAACAGCTCAGCCAGAAACAGACACAAGCACACAAGGTAGAGCTGGAATCCATCAGTTGGGGTGACACTGCTTCTTTCTCCCTAGACAGCTTCCTTCTATGGGAAGATTTAAGATAGCCCAGGCTCTGTCAGGGAGCAGAGGGGGCATCTTCAGATTCTTCATCTCGCTTCGCCCATCCTCTCACTCACTAAGGACCGAGCCAGGCACACTTCCTACGGCAGGCCCTGTCACTTCTGGTTGGGAGAAATATTCAGCCAACTAGAACTAGTAGTTCTGTTGGGAAACAGAAGAAACTGAAAGCAACTGTGTTAGCCGCTTACAGAGAACAGACCTCTCAGGAGCAGACCTTTCATGTCACCTCCCTAACCCTTTAGCAGGAGAGAACAGGGGTGGAACCTGGCTTCCTCTATATACAAGCATCCCTCTCAACAGCTCTGCATGTTGTGCTTTTCAACTAAAGGGGGTATGTCTTTTCCTAGTGAACCCTCGTTTCCTCAGGAGCCAGGCAGTACTTCTGGCTTTTTTTTTCCGGGGGGGGGGGAATGGCATAAGCTTGATATACACAGAACCCTGGAAAAAATAATCAGCCTAAAGCTGACTTTAAGGTGTGCCTGCTTAGCTTTCCATCCCTCTTAGGAAGGGATCAAAGGGGTTTCCTCTCCTGCAGGACTTCAGGAAGACTGGGTCTTTTGTTGCTCTTGGGACGAGTCCCTGAGTTTCCAGTTAAAGCAGCAATGGGGATGAAACCTTCCAGATGTTGTTGGGCTGCAACTTCCAACTGCCCTAGGCAGTGGCAGCTAATGGTAAGGAATGTTGGGAGTTGCAGTCCAACAGTTGAAAACCTTCACGATTTCCATCTTTGCAGTTAAGTATCATTTCAGTCTTGGCTATAACAGACCTTCTCTCCTATGTGTCGTCAGCAGCTATGGCGTGTTTTGTGTAAAGCTGTTTGCAATTAGAGGCTTTTTTCTATCAAAATCTCAACTCCATTGCAGCCTGCCACCAGATGGGGCAAGTCTGTAAAAAATTTGCATGGCCATGGCCTCTGCCTGGACCAAACAGGAGAAGGAACCAGCACCAAGGATACACGTCCACAGGAAGCCTACTGTTCCTTCAAAAGCAGAGGAGAAAAGAAGAGACAGAACCACCTTTACAACAGGTTTTCTGTCTGCCAGATTATGACTATCTGTCTTTCTTTCCTCTCTTTTAAGGGAAGCACGAATTAAAGGCAAACGAGAGTACAAATTATTTGGTTCAAGTTCTCTCTCTCTCTCAGCACCATTCTTCTTATTTTGTGCAGCAGCAAAGCTTGCTGACAAGCCACTTTCTCCCCCACAGAGATCCGCTTACTAACATTCTGTAGGTTCAGTCACCCAAGGGAGAAACGTGAGCAGTTTTTGCCAGGAATTCTGAGTCCGCAGTCTAGCCCTATTCAATGTAAAAAGAAAAGCAATCCAAAAAATGTCTCTGAGATGGTCTGCCCCCATCCTGCCTCTGGCTCAGAAAGAGTTGATGAAGTTCAAGTAAGCATTCAAGAAGCCCAGGGGATCCTCCAGCTGGGGGTAGTGGCTGATGTGGTCATCCAGCACAGACACCGTTGACATTGGAAGCACTTGCCTGTTGAAAAAAGGAAGACGTCTCAGAACTCCTCACAACTCTCACAGCGAGAAAGGAAATGAGCAGTGTCTGAAGAATAAACTATATGAAAAACAATGTGACTGCAAGAGTCTTCCTGGTGCCTTGAACTCCAGCCCATCTACCCAAGGCAGTTTACATCCAGCCCACATGTGAGGTAGTCAGAACTACCCTCCTTGTTTAAAAGAACTTTCTCTCCTTTTTAAATAGAAATTGCAGAGGGAACACTCTTTCCAGGACTGGACTCTCAGAAGGCAGGTAGAACAGTGGCTCTTAACCTTTTCCTTATCCCTTTAAATATCTTTTGTTGCTATGGTCCCCCAAGACTTAACTCCAGATTTGAAACCATAATAATCCCTGATAACAATACATTTACACCATTCATAAAACCTTCCCTCAGAAGCCCTGGAGGGGGAGGGAAGACTTTTCTCCTGCTTCTTCCTGTAAGTTTGTGACTGGAGCGGACTGAATGGCAATGTGCAGGCCAAGCCAGTCAGCCAGCCTTTGTCTTGGCTCTTTTCATGTGGCTGCTCCACTGCAAGGAGGAAGTGAGCCAAGCAGCCTTCAAGCCTTTGCGGACCCCCTGGGGGTCCATAGACCACAGGTTAAGAACCACTGAGGTAGAATATTGTTTCTCTCTGGAAAAGCAACATGGATAAGCCAAAAGAAAATTCTGGCACGCCAGGGTCTTATGTGCAGGGAGTATCAACATCTTGTCTTCTCTTTGAAGTTACAGTAGATGTGATTTCTCTATCTGAAACAAGGACAAATTTCTGGAAGCTTCTTATTGTAATATACCTGCTTTGTGCTTGCATCACTCAGTGGCCTACACTATGAAAGGCTAATCTGTGCAAAGGTACACAGTGCAGTCTTTGCTCTCTTGCAAACTGGCTGTTCCAAAAACCTTCCATGAAGCACTAAAAAGGGGGAAGTCATTTATGGGAGGCTGGCAAGTACTGGTGCGTTTTAGCACTGTGAAATGTTTCAGCCATGCTGGCTGGGAAATTCTGGAAGCTGTAATACAAGAAAAGTAACATCACTGAAGACCGAAAAAAGGAGAATGCCCGGAAGAAGGTAGAACAGGATGCTTTGGAGATGAAGAGTATCCTGAAACTGCAGGCCTGGTGGAGGGGCATGATGGTCCGTAAATTCCTGGGTCCTTATAAGAATCTTAAGAAAGCCTTGAGAGAAGAGCCACCAACCAAAGAAAAGGGAAGAAAGGCAAAGGAAAGCCTGGAGCAAAAAAGAAAAATCGAGGAGGACAAAGTACAGCACCACCACCAACAGATTTGTGTGACACTTTTGGGCAACAGGGTGGTTTGCTGGGTGGGGGGGGATGTATATGTTTATCAAGGGAATCAAAAATAAAATGCTTAGCACGTAACTCTGCCAAAAAAGAAAGAAAGAAAAGTAATATTTTCTAACTCTTCTCTTTGTCAATGCCCTTGAATCAGGCCCTAGCTGTTCTGTCCCTAGCTACCTGGTAAAAAAAGCAATTCAGGGTAAAAATGGGGTTAAAAGCAATTCTGGAAGGATACTGAGAAGCTGGAACATGTCCAGAGGACGGCGACCAAAATGGTGAAAGGTCTGGAAGACATGCCCTAGGAGGAGTGGCTTAGGGAGCTGGGTATGTTTAGGCTAGAGAAGAGAGGGTGAAGAGGGGACATGATAGCCATGTTTAAATATTTGAAGGGATGTCATATTGAAGATGGAGCAAGCTTGCTTTCTGCTGTTCCAGGGACTAGGACACAGAGCAATGGACTCAAACTACAGGAAAAGAGATCCACCTAAACCTTAGGAAGAACTTTCTGTTTAACGGTGGATTACACTGCCTCGGAGTGTGGGGGAGTCTCCTCCTTTGGAGGTTTTTAAACAGAGGCTGGATGGCCATCGGTCGGGAGTTCTTAGTGTATTCCTGAAGGGCAGGGGGTTGGACTGGATGGCCCTCATGGTCTCATAGAACTCTGTGGTTCTATGATTCTAAGTGTTCTTTTCCTTCACCTAAATGTTAGCATGGAGTGACAAAGCTCTATATTTTCTAGTACATAGGAATTAAAGAGTCACTTTCTTTCCTTAGCATGCAATGAAGTGCAGAGGCAGGACACCCTCTGATGAATTTCTAACACCCACAGCTGTCACTCCTTGTAAAAGGCAAGGAGGGGGAAACAGCAACCACCTCTGGCAGCATGTACTTGGAAATATTTGCATGATGCTTGGTTTGTTTTCCTTCCGATGAATACAGAAAAAAGATGAAGCAGCATTTGTTTGTGGTGGCCTGAGACATTCCTTACATGGCACCAAGCTTACTTGTAGAGCTGCAGAAACTCTGGATATGGATTCACAGGGTCCAGGGGCCCATAGATGAGATGCACTGTAAGAGAGGAGGAAGAGCACCTATCAATGCTTTTGCAAAATGGAGAATCCCTTTTCACTTCCAAATCACTGGTTCCAAAGCTATATCCCCACCAACACCACAACAAGATTGCAAGATGCAAGTACGCTGGTCATCCATACAGCCAAGGATGTGGTTACCATCCCTTATAGTCCAACTGACATGGGAGCCATCTCCAACTCACAGGGAACAGACGTGGATTTCAGAGCCCCAACCCAGCGGTCTCTGTGCTTCTTCCGTTGGTTGATGAACTGCAAAATGCTAAAGAAGAAAGTCCAGCCATTAAAACATGTTCAGATCCCTGAATCATCCCAGGATTCCCATCCTTCACAAGGTCTAGGACATTTTAGTATTGCCAGCTCAGTGCAGCCATTTCAATGTGGCACAGTTCTGCTTGTGTAGCATTTGATAATGGATAATTTTGTCAAAAAACTGCAATCAAAACCACTTCTGTTTCGTTGGGGTTGTCTTGCAAAACCGTTTGGGTGAGGGTCAGGGTTAAGGTTATTATCAATTATCAAATGATATGCAAGCAAAACCACGGTGCACTGAAATGTCCCATTCCACTTTCACAAGTGTCTAAAATAAGAAGTGCCTTGCACGTGCCCATCCAAGCGGTTCTCAAAGCTTTTCGTTGAAGCTGTGGCCATATGGGGCACCAACACGGTCGTACTCTATACAAAAAGGGTGGGCAATTGTGAAGAGGGTGGGAGCCATTCTTCACTTGCTTCCCTCCAGCAGGCTACATCATTGTGTTTCAGTGCACCAGAAGTGAGGCAACATCCCTTTCAGATGTGACCGTTGAACCTCCAGTAGGCAAAGCCTTGGGGGCAAGTAAGTGAAAAAGATCAGAGAGTCCCAAACAGCTATGGAAGAGGAGGAAGAGCTATGGCTCATCTTGAAAGCTCCCTGTATTTTGGGATGGTATTTAGGAAATTTCTTTCAGCGCTCTCTCAGGGCTGGCTTTTCACCAGACTCTCACTGAATGCACCACTCCCGGTTATTTCAGGTAATGGTAACAGAATCCAGCAGAGCTGCTTACAAGCAGCCTGAAACACAAAGGAAGAGCCCAATTGCTGAAACAGGAGAGCTCAGGTGTACCAGATCCCTTCCACTGCTCCAAAAGGAGGACCTCCGTCTAGAGAAAGCCAACTTGCAATCTCGTACCTATCAGACTCTTACCCACCCTCTGTGCATGACATTCTGTGTTTCTTCAAGACAGGTGGCTACAAAAATGGGGAAGGTATCATGTTTTACTGAAATATACCATCTCCAGGAGTGACAGCAAGACCCCTCAAGACCCCCAACTCTCTCACATAATGGATCAAAAGCCTAAAGCAGATATTAGTGACAAAAAAACCCCTACAAGCCTATCCACATTTACTTGGAAGCAAGGAGACACACATAGGGCTGCACTACAAGCTGCAAAACAAGATTTACCCAAGATACAAGTTGAAACATGGAACTCACTGCCACATGAAGCAACAATAATTAAGTATGTTAAGAGTTTATAAAACAGGTGTGTGTACATATGAAGGGCGACCAAAATGGTGGGAGGTCTGGAAGCCAAGCCCTATGGGGAGCGACTTAGGGGGCTGGGTATGTTTAGCCGGAAAAAGAGAAGGTTAAGAGGTGATATGATAGCCGTATTTAAATATTTAAAGAGATGCCATACTGAGGATGGAGCAAGCTTGTCTTCTGCTGCTCCAGAGACTAGGACATGGAGCAACGGGTTCAAACAACAGGAAAAAATATTCCACGTAAACATTAGGAAGAACTTCCTGACAGGAAGAGTGGTTCGACTGCCTAGGAGTGTGGTGGAGTCTGCTTCTTTGGAGGTTTTTAAACAGACGCTGGATGGCTATGTGTCAGAAATGCTTTAATAGGGTATTCCTGCATGGCAGTGGGTTGGACTAGATGGCCCTTGTGGTCTCTTCCAATTCTATGATTCCTATGAGTCTACGAAGATAAACCCGCAATTAAAAAACTGGTCTTGAAATTTACATTCCTGCAACACTTACACAATTTCTAAATATTCAACATTCTGTTCCGCACATGTATAAAACACCCTTTGTAACCTGACAGATGGCCATCCAGCCTGTTTAAAAACCTCCAAAGGAGACTCCACCACACTACGAGGCAGTGCATTCCACTTCCGAACAGCTCTTACTGTCAGGAAGTTCTTTCCTGCCTTTGTTCCTCAACAGCCAGAACAGACCATCATTAAAACTTAACTTGTCACCACATCACCTTACCCAGAAGTTTTGCACTTCAACAGCCTGCTTATAAGGTCTAGGCACTAGTTCACTCCCTGCATCTGAGGAAGTAGACCAAGTCTAGGAAAGCTTATGCTACAACTTCTTTCCCTCAGCCTCAAAAGTGCTACAAGATCCCTTTGCTGAGTGGATGAGTGTTACTGGAGCTTTTCGTCAGCCATGCCAACTGGGAACTATAGTCCAAAAAATAACTTTTCCAAACTCTTCCTCAGAGCATGTTTTTCTTGAGGGCTCCTAAGAAGCTGGGATCATCAAACCACAGACCTCTTATATGTGGAGTTCTGAGTTCATGTGTTGCCTGGTTGCTCCATTCTTTAGACCTGAATGGTTTGTTTCTTGACCTTGTGAAGCTCAGTAGCTCAAGAACTCCCTTTGTGACAGAGAAGGATCTAACGAAGGCCCCAAATTAAATACTTTGAGCTCCTGAGTGGTCTTTTATTTAAAAAAAGGAACTACCTCTGCACCACGGACAGAGGCAGATGCACGGAACATAATGATTATTTCCTCCTTACAAGCTTGCTAGCTCCACAGCAATTCAGACCTCATGTCTGCATGTCTGTTATCTTTGCCTCTGTGATCTGGTGGCCGTACCTGTCAATCACAAGGTTGCCATCATTTGTTCGAACTGCTGTCCACATGTCCCAGTATTCAGCCTCTGAAGGCTGAGTGTATGGACCAAAGACCGCTGCAAGCCTGGGAAGATTCCAAAAAGAGAGCAAGAGATGACCAAAGCAGGGCATCCGTACAGATCCCATGAGGCTACTTGTAGATGTATGCTCTACAGGAGGCCTTCCCCAAACTGGACAGCATCCCTGTTTTCTCCCATGCCTTGCAGATATCTGTAGTAACCCCATTTAAAGCAGGGGTGGGCAAAGTGTGGCCCAGGGGCCACATGCAGCCCTCCAGCACCCCCTCCCCAGGGTTGTCAAATACATATATTGCTCCAGAATGCCCCCAAATACACTCAAGGGGGTATGGAGGGCAGCCCTCCTAGACCTCCCCAGGAGTCAAAACATCCTTTTGGCTTGAGTCGTTTGGTCATTAGCCACAGCGCTATTCATAGTTGTAGTCTGCTCTCTTCCAGTAGCTTGTTGAGTGCCTTCCGACCTGGGAGTTTCATTTTTCGGCACTATCTCTGGTTTCATTTTGGATTGTCTCAGGGTTTTCATGGTAAAAGACATTCAAAAGAGGTTTACTGTACCTCCAACTGGGCAATACTACCAAGTGTTAGCTATGGTGCCACTGCTGTTATCTCTGAGAGATTCTCCCCCAGTACCACCTCCCGCACTACTGCTGCTGCCCAGTAGCCATTTGGCACATTGAGTCTGGTTCCTCAGCAAAAGCCTGTCTGACATGGGAGACCCTTCCAGCAGCACTGCTGACATCAGCATAGCTTCTTGCCTCCAAAGAGCATGCAATCCCATCACCACAGAAAAGTAGTGCCATGGTGGGCACACCGATAAATAGTAATCAGAAATACAGTAGCACCCCCATATCCACAGGGGATTGGTTCCAGGGAGTTTTGTGGATAATGAAATCCACGGATAATAGCAAATGCCCCCCCTCACCACTTCATGTGTCTCACTGGAGCATGCAACCCCACCACTGCAGGAAGGTAGTGCCATAGTGGGTTTATTTGTTAAGTGTTTTTAATTATATTGTACTTCTAAAATGTTGTACACCACCTTGAATCCTGTACTGGGATAAAGGCGGGATATAAATTAATTAATAAAATAAATACAATTTTTGCAAAATTTTCCAAAGAATACAGTCGTCCCTTCACATTCGCGGGGGTTCCGTTCCGCGGACCCCCGCGAATGTGAAAAAACCGCGAATAACGACACCCCTCCCCCCTCCCTCCCCAGGCCTTCCTGGGGCCTCCGGAGTGTCTCCGGAGGCCCCAGGATCGCCTCCCCAGCCCTCCCCAGGCCTTCCTGGGGCCTCCGGAGCGTCTCCGGAGGCCCCAGGATCGCCTCCCCAGCCCTCCCCACCGCGTCCCCAGGCCTTCCTGGGGCCTCCGGAGATGCTCCGGAGGCCCCAGGATCGCCTCCCCAGCCCTCCCCACCCCGTCCCCAGGCCTTTCTGGGGCCTCCGGAGCGTCTCCGGAGGCCCCAGGATCGCCTTCCCAGCCCTCCCCACCCCGTCCCCAGGCCTTTCTGGGGCCTCCGGAGATGCTCCGGAGGCCCCAGGATCGCCTCCCCAGCCCTCCCCAGGCCTTCCTGGGGCCTCCGGAGCGTCTCCGGAGGCCCCAGGATCACCTCCCCAGCCCTCCCCACCCCGTCCCCAGGCCTTTCTGGGGCCTCCGGAGATGCTCCGGAGGCCCCAGGATCGCCTCCCCAGCCCTCACCACCCCGTCCCCAGGCCTTTCTGGGGCCTCCGGAGATGCTCCGGAGGCCCCAGGATCGCCTCCCCAGCCCTCACCACCCCGTCCCCAGGCCTTCCTGGGGCCTCCGGAGCGTCTCCGGAGGCCCCAGGATCGCCTCCCCAGCCCTCCCCACCCCGTCCCCAGGCCTTCCTGGGGCCTCCGGAGCGTCTCCGGAGGCCCCAGGATCGCCTCCCCAGCCCTCCCCACCCCGTCCCCAGGCCTTTCTGGGGCCTCCGGAGATGCTCCGGAGGCCCCAGGATCGCCTCCCCAGCCTCCCCACCGCGTCCCCAGACCTTCCTGGGGCCTCCGGAGCGTCTCCGGAGGCCCCAGGATGGCCTCCCCAGCCCTCCCCACCCCGTCCCCAGGCCTTCCTGGGGCCTCCGGAGCGTCTCCGGAGGCCCCAGGATGGCCTCCCCAGCCCTCCCCACCCCGTCCCCAGGCCTTCCTGGGGCCTTCGGAGCGTCTCCGGAGGCCCCAGGATCGCCTCCCCAGCCCTCCCCACCCCGTCCCCAGGCCTTTCTGGGGCCTCCGGAGATGCTCCGGAGGCCCCAGGATCGCCTCCCCAGCTCTCCCCACCCCGTCCCCAGGCCTTCCTGGGGCCTCCGGAGCGTCTCCGGAGGCCCCAGGATCGCCTCCCCAGCCCTCCCCACCCCGTCCCCAGGCCTTTCTGGGGCCTCCGGAGATGCTCCGGAGGCCCCAGGATCGCCTCCCCAGCCTCCCCACCGCGTCCCCAGGCCTTCCTGGGGCCTCCGGAGCATCTCCGGAGGCCCCAGGATGGCCTCCCCAGCCCTCCCCACCCCGTCCCCAGGCCTTCCTGGGGCCTCCGGAGATGCTCCGGAGGCCCCAGGATGGCCTCCCCAGCCCTCCCCACCGCGTCCCCAGGCCTTTCTGGGGCCTCCGGAGATGCTCCGGAGGCCCCAGGATCGCCTCCCCAGCCCTCCCCTCCCCGTCCCCAGGCCTTCCTGGGGCCTTCGGAGCATCTCCGGAGGCCCCAGGATCACCTCCCCAGCCCTCCCCACCCCGTCCCCAGGCCTTCCCGGGGCCTCCGGAGCGTCTCCGGAGGCCCCAGGATCGCCTCCCCAGCCCTCCCCACCCCGTCCCCAGGCCTTTCTGGGGCCTCCGGAGATGCTCCGGAGGCCCCAGGATCGCCTCCCCAGCCCTCCCCACCCCGTCCCCAGGCCTTCCTGGGGCCTCCGGAGCGTCTCCGGAGGCCCCAGGATCGCCTCCCCAGCCCTCCCCACCCCGTCCCCAGGCCTTTCTGGGGCCTCCGGAGCGTCTCCGGAGGCCCCAGGATCGCCTCCCCAGCCCTCCCCACCCCGTCCCCAGGCCTTCCTGGGGCCTCCGGAGCGTCTCCGGAGGCCCCAGGATCGCCTCCCCAGCCCTCCCCACCCCGTCCCCAGGCCTTCCTGGGGCCTCCGGAGCGTCTCCGGAGGCCCCAGGATCGCCTCCCCAGCCCTTCCCACCCCGTCCCCAGGCCTTCCTGGGGCCTCCGGAGCGTCTCCGGAGGCCCCAGGATCGCCTCCCCAGCCCTCCCCACCCCGTCCCCAGGCCTTCCTGGGGCCTCCGGAGCGTCTCCGGAGGCCCCAGGATCGCCTCCCCAGCCCTTCCCACCCCGTCCCCAGGCCTTCCTGGGGCCTCCGGAGCGTCTCCGGAGGCCCCAGGATCGCCTCCCCAGCCCTCCCCACCGCGTCCCCAGGCCTTCCTGGGGCCTCCGGAGATGCTCCGGAGGCCCCAGGATCGCCTCCCCAGCCCTCCCCACCCCGTCCCCAGGCCTTCCTGGGGCCTCCGGAGCGTCTCCGGAGGCCCCAGGATCGCCTCCCCAGCCCTCCCCACCCCGTCCCCAAGCCTTCCTGGGGCCTCCGGAGCGTCTCCGGAGGCCCCAGGATCGCCTCCCCAGCCCTCCCCAGGCCTTCATGGGGCCTCCGGAGCGCCTCCGGGGGCCCCGTGGACGCCTCCCTGGGCCTCCCCGCTCCCTCTATGTATTTCACGGGGCCTCTGGAGGCCCCGTGTCGCGGTTTTGGGGGGGCCCGGGGGGGGCCCTCCCAAAACCGCGAATAACCGAAACCGCGAATGTCAAGTTCGCGAATGTGGAGGGACAACTGTATTTTTTTTTGCCCCTAAATGCTCCAAAATATCCACTAGGGGGTGTGAAGTGTACTGTATTCCCATCACATTCTGTGTCCCCATCCTCAGTCAATTTAGGCCCACCAGAGGCCTTTTTTGAAACCCAAAACATGGTGAAAATGGCCCCATGCCCCTAGAGCCATTTGGGGGGGCTCTTTTTCTTTTTTGCGGGAGCAGGTGAGGGCCTCCAAGTTCTCCTAGAGTGCTAATGTGGCCCCCTGGCTTTCCATAGTTGCCCACCCCTGATTTAAAGCATGCCATTCTGGAATTTAAGGATGCAAGATGCCAACTCACCCTTTGGTAAAGAAGAAATAGTTTGACAGCCGGGTAATAATGGGTGAAAGCAGGCCACCATCTTTGAGAATCTTCAAAACCAAAAAGAGAAAAGGAAATTACAAAGCCATCCTATAGCAGAGTTTGCAGACACAATACAGACAGAGTTGGATTTCTTTTGCTATTTACTAAACAAGAAAAGAACATATATTGACAATTCTGCTCTGTTAGGACAGTTTTCTTCTTATGGTTGTTGCTGCATGCTTTTAAGCCATTTCTGACTTATGGTGACCCTAAAGCAAACCTATCACAGGAGGTTTTTCTGGCAAGATTTATTCAGAGAGGGTTTGCCATTACCTGCCTCTGAGATTGAGAGAGTGTGACTTGCCCAATTTCACCCACTGGGTTTGCATAGTCGAGCAGAGATTCGAACCCTGGTCTCAAGAGCTGCAGACTCGTCATCCATCACTCAAACCACTCTACCACAGGGGCTCTCTCACTGCAATATGTCCTTATGATAAGTGAGCATATTTCTGAAAGAACAGTCACTCACCTTCTGAATGAATCTCGGATGGTGAGTTTCTGGGAAAATACCTGGAAGTGATTTTCAAGATAAACATAAAGAGTTTAACTGAGAGTTTCATTGCAACAGTTTACAACTTCGAGAGGGGAAGAAATTTATATCTATATATACATATATAATTCTCTTGGGTATGTTGCCTTTCCAGTGTGCTAATTGGCTGCTCAGGAAACACTGCCCACATCAAATTCCCTCTCCACCTCACAACCCACTCCTGCCACTCAGTCTGTGGCCCAGATTGGGACCCAGTCAGTCAACTGGTGGTGGTGGCGGCAGCAGCTGGCAGCCTGCGACAAGACCCAGGCAGTCAACTGGCAGGGGCCACAGTGGCAGCAGGGCAACAGAGCGAGTCACCCTCAGCAATTCTAGGAAAAGTGTGGAACACTGAGAAGGGGGAGGAGGAATTTAAAAATCCACCAGCCTACCTTACAGGGTTGTTGTGAGGTCTACCAGGCATTTTGGGGGAGTTTTTTAATGGTGTATCTTACACCAGGTACTGCTAGTTATTATGAACTAGGCATTTGTGGATCAGCGATTATGCTGGACTGAATGAATTTTCCATCTGATCCAGCAGGGCTCTTTTAATGTTTAAATTTAGGAATTTAGAAAGTGTGAGAACTCTTTACCAAAAAATCCAAAAACAAAAACCCCTTACCTCCATTTGACAGACACAGACTATTGATGAGAACACAGCCTGTTTTATTGTGTTCGTACCTGAAAATAGAAAACAGAATAAGGCAAAGATAAAACAACAACACAGAATAGATTTATAATGACCAAGGCAATTTATAACTAAGTCCCTTCCTACAAGATACTTCCACTGTACTCTGTAAGTGACTGCTTGACTGTTGTGTGATTATTGTCCATGTGAAACCCTCCAACTACTGAACTGTTCTTGGCACCAGTGGGAAGGCCAAGTGTTTTGCTGTTGTCTACAACTGCATGCGCTTGGCTGCAGGCAGGCAGGGAAAGATTACAAAACCAGGGGGAAATGATGAAGTTTGGGTATGAGAACTGCTCAGTACAGAAGGGTGCATGAGAGAGGCTGGGCCTTTCAACAGCTGTTAGCAATGAGAGCTACCGTAGCTTTACTTGCAATTCCCAATATGCTCTAAAATCGCCTAGTTAAATTGTCACTGAAATACAACAAAGCTTAACAACGCATCACAGCTATGAAAACTAACAGAGATGAGGCTGCAGTATAGGCACAGAGACAAACCTTTCATTCCCTTGAGCTTTTACTCTAACTCCAAATGCTGCACAAAACTGCAAGGGCCTTGGATGTATATATCCTCACTGCACCTACCACAAACATTACAAGAACTTGGAAGAAATCTGCTTAGTCAGCAAATGGTGAAGAATGCCAGTGAAAAGGCAGAGCTTTAGTACTTCCAGTAACCTGTAGAGCAGCTCCTGTGCGACTGTATCCCCGTAGTCATGAGACAGAAGGTTGATCCGTTGATTCAGGAGACCCAGGTGATCCAACAGAGCTTCCACTATGCTGGCTTGCTCAAAGATGGAATACTGATGGGGCCTCTGTGGGGAGAGGAAAGGAAAAGCACAAATACAGAAAGAATACCAAAATGCACTTTCACCTTGGCCACCTTAGGACCAATTTCTGCAATTCAAGAAAGATTTTGACAGGCTGGAAAATGTCCAGAGGAGAGTCACCAAAATGCTAAAAGGTCTGGAAGCCATGCCCTATGAGGAGTGGTTTAGGGAGCTCAGTAATGTTTAGCCTGGGAAAGAGAAGGTTAAGAGGGGACATAACAGCCATGTTTAAATATATGAAGGGATGCCATACTGAGGTCGGGGCAAGCTTGTTTTCTGCTGCTCCAGAGACTAGTCACAGAACAATGGACTCAAACTACAAGAAAAGAGATTCCACCTAAACATTAGGAAAAACTTCCTGACAGTAAGAGTGGTTCGGCAGTGGAACACTGCCTTGGAGTGTGGCGGAGTCTCCTTCTTTGGAGGTTTTTAAGCAGAGGCTGGATGGCCATCTGTCAGGAGTACTTTGGTGTCTGTTCCTGATGGCAGGGGGTTGGACTAGATGGCCGTCACAGTCTCTTCCAACTCTATGACTATGATTCTCCCACTGGCAATGCTTTGCCCAGACTATAAAACTCAGGCTCCTGCTAAGAGTTTGTAGGCTTCAATATTACCCCTTTAAAAACCATCTCAAACTTAAAAAGAACAAGCCAGGAAAAAGCCTCACCCTAATATGCTAGTTTTCTACATGTAATGAATTTTTTTTGACAAACAAATACTTAAATGTGCTGAGATCCAACTGCAATCAGAACTGATATAGCTTGGGAGAAGCTTTAGTACAAGGGTGAGCAACCCGTAGCTCTTCAGGTATTGCTAAACAGCAATGCCCATCCACCTTGGTCAGCACAACCAATGGTGAGAGATGATGCAAGCTGCAATTGAACATCAGCTGGAGACTCACATGTTGCCCATCTCTGCTTTAGCACTTGGTCATGGCATTTGAGCCATGTTTGGAATGGGCCTTCTTTCCCTCCCCTGCTTTCTTAGGAGATAAGAGTTAAACATCACAGCATCTTCCAAGACATGCTTACAGGTTTGTCGCTGAAGCCAAATCCAACAAAATCAAGAGCAATCACTCGGTGGAATCGCTGGGTCAGTCCCTGCCAAATCTAAGAGGAAGAAAAAAGTGGAAGACACTTTGTCAATCAACAGGAACGCCTCTGCAACACACCCTCAAAATGTAATATTTGCCTCACCTTATACCAATCATAACTAGAGGTAGGAAAGCCATGCAAGAGAACTACGATGTCTGAACTGCCAACGGCACCTGAAGAATCTGAGAAGCAGAAGCAACAGGAGAGCCATTAAGACACAAGATGAAAAACATCATGAAATGTAATTCATAATTATTAACTACCAAAATGCCCGTTGTTCACATGAACAGGAAGATGGAATTGTGAAGACTTAACAGCCAGAGAAACACAGAACATGTGTTCTCCCTGCCTACATATGCACAGGACTGATACCCATGGTTTAAATTATCTCTCATCTGAAAAATATGTTTACTCTAAGCATTTCCCAGATCCTGCAGTGTGACTCTATTGTGGAAGTTACCATAGAGTTGAGCTGGAGCTAACTAGAGAGGAAGCCTCTAGCCATTTCCTAGGTCCTCCAGCACAACTCTATAGTAACTTCAAGCAGACGTTACCATAGAGTCACACTGGAGATATCTAGAGGGGTGGATTCTTTAGGCATGTCCTAGGTCTTGCAGCACAATTTTATGGGGTTCACTTTTACCCACAGTTCCACGTATTTGCAGTAAGTCTGGGAGCATATATTCCACAGATACAGTGGGTGACCTGTATATCTATGTGTAACATGCACCCATGCCTGCACAGCAGAAAAGGTCAACATAGCCACTCTAGATTTTGTCTACATCCCAGAGGTACATATAAAGTGTCACTCACAGCAAGGGAAGGATGTAACAAAGTACAATTACTCTGTTGTGAGGAACAAAAGGCCCTCCACTGCTAGACGAAGCTTGAAAGTCTTACACAGGTTACAGCTCCTTTCTCAACCACACCATCCAACCCAGTAAACTCTTGCTATCAAAAAATAGCTATCGTAGTGCTGACAACATGCTAAATCAGGTTATGTGTCTCCACAAGAATCAGGCCCCCGCCCCACCACTAGGAAGCCTATGGTCTGAGGAAGGTGTCCCCCTCTATAGTGGTGGGGTGAAGTCCCAGCACCACTACTTAAGATCTTGGGCCACTGCTGAGTCCTGTCGTGGAAGCCTCCCAGTAAGTTTTTCATGCCTGAAACCTTGCTTTGGCTTTCTCATGGTGGGATGCTCAATGTGTTGGTATTCTGCAGCTGTGGCACCTAAAATCTGCAACACTGGGCTTTTAGATGGGCAAAGACGAGTTTCATTTCACCAGGCTTCCTTGCAGTATTGACGGGCTGTTGGTCTATTTTTAACCATTGCTTTAATATAATTTATGACTGTGGGTTTAAAAAAATATAGTCTGCTTCACATGCAACCAGCATGGTATAGTGGTTTGAGTGCTGGACTACGACCCTAGGGAGACCAGGGTTTGAAGCCCTGCTCAGCCATGGAAACCCACTGAGTGACCTTGGACAAGTTAATTTCTCTGCCTTAGAGTAAGGCTCCTTTGAACCTCCTCTGAAGAAATCTTGTTGAGAAAACCCTGTGATAGGTTTGACTTAGGGTTGCCGTAGGTCGGAAGCAATCTGAAGGCACACAACAGTGACAACAACAATGCTTCAAATATTGAACCAAAATAATTTAATAGAATTATTAAGGGGTGGACAGTTTACATAATAAATAAATAAATGAATAAAACCTCTGTAAAAGATGTTTTGGTTTTTGTATGTGAAGTAACTTCCTGATGACCTCCATGAATGCAGAGCTGGTGAGAGCTTTGGGGGTGGGATGTGCAAGTAGACAGCAATGAGTGGCACAGTCAGCAGCCCCACTTGGATCCACCACTCTCTCATTCTAGAAGATGGGGAAAAACACACACAAAAGGATGGTTTTTTTAAAGGGCTGTCATTCTGCATCGCAGTTAGGGATTTGTAAATAAATAAATGAACATAGTGCTACAGATCCATTGTTAGCATACCCTATTACCCCTCCTGCAAGGTTTCATAACTGCATATATTGGACACCATTTGGGGTCACACTGACCGGGGATGTTTGGGGTCAGGCTGACTGGAGGATAGTCAGTGGGAATGATGGTGGGAAAATCCAGATAAAAAACCCAGGTGTTGATGGGTGTATGCTAATCCTTTCAAACATACAGTAAGTATTTTTATTTATTTATTTATTTATACTCCGTTCTTCAGCCACAAGGCTATCAGAGCAGCTTACAAATTGTTTTAAGCAATAGCTATTTACACATCTACACCGCATTCAACAGTTTCCAATGTGTGTTAGCTAATTGCCCCCACAAGCTGGGTACTCATTTTACCGACCTACGAAAGGATGTAACAACCCCTTGACCCATATCCTATGGAAATGTTTCCTATACATCCTACCTGTCCAAACATTGAGGTTGTCACAAATCCCATCAATGTTTTGTCACTCATGAGCTAAGGCAATTAGTCCATTCCAGACCCTTTTGTCTGTTCCATGAGAAAGCCATCCATGCTTTGTCATAATTAATGCACCTCTCCAGGGTACGAAATGGGGTATAAATATCTTAGCTCTGACCCTAGCCAGGTGTGTCAGAGGGGTCCCAACATTATTCACCTGTGCCACCTTCAGATGCTATCCAAGTCTCTCCACTGTGTGGACCTCTTTCTCCAAGACTGGTAACTATCACCCTTCCACCCCTGACCTCTCTCTAACCCAAAGCTTCTTAAACTGTCGCTTGTGACCCCATATGGGGTTATTTAACTGAATGTGGGGGTCGCAAAAAAATTGGCAACAGTAAATTTGATTTGTATACCTATTTTATATACCCAGGGTCACATAAAAATTTCTCTGGCAAAAAGGGGTTGCGAGTGGAAAACGTTTAAGCTCTGCTCTATCCAACCTTCCTGCCTTTCTCTTCAATAGCCTTGTATGGTTCTTAAGAGTTTATGTTTCTGTATGTTAGCATGCCCATGTTGATTTTAAAAAAATACTTTAATTTTAACTGGAGTGCTCTCTACAGTTAGTACTGCTATGCATCGGTGAAAAGATCCACGAAGTTACCCCCCTAATGGTTCCTTGGCACACTGGATACATTAATATACATGTCCTCACAAACACACACGTAAGAAAAAGATAAAAGTTTCTGATTTCAAGAAAAATGACTTTTAATAAGTAGATTTATTGCTTTCATACCTTAATAGTTACAGACTCACTACTTGAAATACCTTTGTCATTTTACACAACTCTTTGAAGATTTATGGCCCAGGTCACAGGGTCTGCATCCTATTACATTCTGAGCCCTATCCCACAGCTATGTAACCATGCTTAAACACTTGTGGCTATTGTAATACTGTAATCCATTAGGGCATCTGAAGATATGGACTGACATCCATGAAAGCTCATACTGAAATACCGTATATCAGTCTTACAGGTGGTATTAGGGTCTTTCCTCCCCCCTGCCTGGCCATTTTTCTTTGTTACACAAAGAACAAAACTCAAATCCATAACGAAACAGCTATTAGCAGAGTGGAAGCACCTAACTAGCAAGAGAAAAAGGCCAGAAGAGTCTTCTTTACTCCTTGCTCTCAAGATCCTCTGAGGTGCAAGGTTCTTAAACAACACACTGAGTGATATTAAGCCTCAGGTTATAAAGTGTATTTATACAGTGGTGGGAATGGGATAATCAAATTTGCATCTTTCTGCATCACATTACATTCTAACCCACTCCCACAACTGTATAAATATGCTTTATAACCTGAGACCTTAATATCATGTGATACTGTATCTGAAGTGGGTTTATATTCACCAAGCTCATGCTAAAATAAAAACCAGTTAGTCTTAAAGGTGCTGCCATTTCCAAATAAGGAGCAAGTACTGTTCCCAAGCTATGTACATCAAACTAATTCTTTGTATTTTATTTCAGTGTTCTAGATATTATCATGTCAGTAGAACACGTCAAGATTTTTGGAACATGGCTCAGAACATTTTGTACGTGTTTAACTGAACTTGAAATCACTAGAAGCTTACATTTTTTTATTTTTAAGCACAATGTTTTATTCAACACAACTCTTCTTCACGGGCTAGCAAGTCAGAGTCTACCCAACACGGTGTCAGAAAATAAACTGCTGAGTTCAATCTTCTGTTAGACTCCATTCATGAAACCAAAGAGTTAAAAATATCCCCTTTACATCACTACAGCATACTGGAGAGGCTAATTCCCATTCCTGTATCGAGCAGAATCAAGGCAAACCAAAAGCAGTCAAGTCAATGATGCCTGCAAGAATATTTGTGAGGAACTGTGTGTGCAGTCACAGTGCTAGAGTATCCAGGAGGGGATGGCTATATGATTTGGGATTAGGCTACTGATTATTTGGGAGATGCAGAACACCTTAAAGCTCAGGTTTTCCTTCTAGATACACATTCTGTACTTCCATGGGCAGAATAAATCAACTTTTCATATTCTGTATTTCTGTGGGCAGGAATATTCTTTGCAAAACTCACTCTTGTGGACTACAACTGCCAGAATCCCCCAGACAGCATGGCCATGGTGGTGGCCAGAGGATGTAAGGAGTTATAATCTACAAAAGTAACTTTTTTCCAAGCTCTTTCAATCAATAAGGGAATAGGAATCAATTCCAGCAAAAGAGATATAAGAGTTCAGATATCCCTTATCCAGAATTATGAAATGCTCCAAAATCCGAAACTTTTGGAGCTACAACATGTACAGGCCTGTACTGTATTTACAAGGCTGGAGAGATGTGAGGATCTGTGAAATGGTGGGGATCCATGCCTCCTGCCATTTCTCAGATCCTCACATTGCTCACCAGCCGAGCAAATGGGCAGGAGCACTGCAGCCACCACCTTGAAGGCAGAAGCAGGCGCCTGGCAGCCCCACTGCTGCCTCTACTACTGGCCACGATTACTGGGTTCCCATCTGTAGAAGACTTGGGTAGGAAAGGCACTCACTCATTGGGATCTGGCACTAGAAACGGGGGAAAGGAGAAAGGGGCTGGGTTTTTTGGTCTGGCGCTCTCCTCCAGGCCAAGGTTTGAGATAGTTGCCTACAGCCACCACAGACTGCAGCATCCCGCTCTAGACCTCACTTCAGCTGGGGGGGTGGCAGCGGAAGAGCAGTAGCCACCATGGCCACCACTTGCACAAAGTTTGGTGCAAATTTGGCCGCACTGTTTCTCTCTCCCACTCCTCTCCCTGCAGGCTGGGGAGCCTGAAGAATGCGTGCCTGGCTGCCAAAGCTTACCACCATCTACACTGCACCCTATGCCATTTTATATACAGATACCTGTACTGTATTCCGAAATAAAAAACAATAATAATAATAATTTCTGAAATATAGAACAATTCTGATATCAAGCATTTCAGATACTCAACCTGTAGTAACATCAAGAGCCAACCAACTCCAAGCCCACATAGCAACAAAACTTTTATTAGGTATTATCTAATAATTTCCCAATTAAATAATAACTTCACTCAATATTTTCCTCACTATTAGGTTTTGCCTAATTATTAGCTATTATGTAAGTAGTATTAATAGAGGCAATACTACAATATGGACTTTGTTTTGTGGTCCACATGGTAACCCCCATATTTATTTAATTCCAGTTATCCCAATAACCCTCTTTTTTCTCTTAAAACTGCTTTGTTGTTTGGATATTTAATATACTGCAAGACATCTATTCCTGGTGCAAGAGAAAGTAGCAACAAAAAGTTAAATAACACACATTGGAAACTGCTTAATGCAGTGTAGATGTGTAAATTGCTATTGCTTAAAACAATTTGTAAGCCGCTCTGATAGCCTTGTGGCTGAAGAGTGGGGTATAAACAAATACACCCCTTCAGGTGTGTGTTAATCTGTTGTTCCCCGCTTTAATCTATGGGGAGAGGTTGGCAAATAATAATAATAATACTTTCATATTTCCCCTTCCTATTATTATTATTATTATTATTTATTTATACCCCGCTCTTCAGCCACAAGGCTATCAGAACAGCTTACAAATTGTTTTAAGCAATAGCAATTTACACTTCTACACTGCATTACGCAGCTTCCAATGTGTGTTAGCTAATTGCTCCCACAAACTGGCCAGATCAATAATAATAATCCCTTCCTATTTCTCCCTTTCCAAATGAAATAACCTCCATTAAATAAGGTACTAAATTTATTAGTCCTTTTTCTTTGATCTCACCCCTTCAGGTGTGTGTTAATCTGTTGTTCCCCACCTCAATCTATGGGGAGAAGTTGGCAAATATAATAATAATAATAATAATAATACAGTAAGACCCCTGTATCCGCTGGGAATTGGTTCTGGGGGCCCCAATGGGTACCGAAAATCATGGATAATAGCAAACGCCATTGAAAATAATGGGACTTCCGGTTTGAAATACCATGGAGGTGCCTTGGAGGACCTAGAAAATGGCTAGAGAGGACACATTTTCTAGGGAGACTCTATGGTAGGTGTGCTGTTTTGTATCCCGTGGATAATTGAACCAGTGGATAATGAATCAGTGGATATGGGGGTCCTACTGTAATAATACTCCCTTCATATTTCCCTTTCCAAATGGAATAACCCTCCTCCATTAAATAAGGTACTGAATTTATTAGTCCTTTTTCTCTGCTATCACCAAGAAATGAGGGAACACAGCCCTTTATTCTCAACCCTCCTAACAAAAGTCCCCCACCCCTTTCCCCCATATTATTATTAATTTCCTTAAGACAAAGTAATGTGAGATCCATCACATTACCACCTTAAATAGCTTTTAGAAAGCTCTTAAGACGGATCTCTTCAGGCAGACCTTTCCTGAATAGATACCTAGCCATAAGGGGAAAAAAAACTTATTGGTCTGATCCCTATTCCAGTTATTTTATTGTGTGTGGGTTTTTTTTTTAGTATTTATTAAGTATTTTTAAATGTTTAATTATTCAATTGTATTTTAAGGCGGGTAGGTGGGATGGAGGGTTTTATATGTATATTTTAAATGTTGTAAGCTGCCCCAATTGCATTTTGTAGAGGGGTGGGATATACATAAATTTATTATTATTATTATTATTAAAGTCCACCTCGTTTTCTATGTAAAACCCATCCCTCAAAGAAATACCCACGGAATAAGGTTTTTAAGAGTCAAAATTCTCCCCTTTTTTGGCTTTCCCACATTCAGTGAAGGGTATAAATAATTCTTCTCTATTCCCTCAGGAAAGCTCCCCCACTCCATTCCCTTTCTTAAAAAAATCAAGACCCCCGGTTTTTGTCCCCAATCTTGCAAAAATATAAAGAAACCCACATCTTATCCTCCTCTTTTTCTCTCCAACCCCCCTCATAAAAAGGGGGTCGCACAAGAAACCCCCCCTTAAAAAAAAAAAAGCTCCCTGAGGAGAATAAAAGGTTCCCACCCTCCCCAGACCGTTGGGGAGAGAGAGGTACGCATGCGCACTCGCTCACCTGGGCTCCAAGCGGGGGGCCGCAAGGAGGCGTGTCCCATGCTTCTCCCCTGGGCAAAGGCGCATGCGCGTCCTAAGTGCAGTGGAACTGCCACGCCTCCCTCTGCCTCAACCAATGAGAAAAATATGCCTTTACAGCTGGAACGGAGACTCCCTGCCTTTGGCGCCACCTGGCTATAGGAGGTGGAAGTGCGGCTGCGCAAGGCGAAACCATTTTGACCAACGTTGGATGGTTTTCACATTACAGTAGGACCCCCGTATCCACAGATTCATTATCCGCTGATTCAGTTATCCACGGGACAAAGACAGCACACCTACTATAGAGTCTTCCTAGAAAATGTGCAACCCTTAGTGCTTCCCATTTTATATATGGGACACTATATTACTACACCATTGGATATAATGGGACTTGAGCATCCATGGATTTTGGTATCCAGGGGGAGTCCTGTAACCAAACCCCAGTGGATACCGAGGACCCATCCTTACTCTCTTTCAGGCGGCAAGTTAAAACATTTTTATGCTGCCAGGGCTTTGTTGACAAATGCAGGTTGGACTGCTGGTGATCCTGTTTTTAAGATTTATTTTAAATTTTATGGAGTTTTAAAGACATTTTATTATTTATGTGGAATGGTAATTATATGGTTTAATTTTAATTTTTATTATTTATTTATTTATTTATACCCCACTCTTCAGCCACAAGGCTATCAGAGCAGCTTACAAATTGTTTTTTAAGCAATAGCAATTTACACACCTACACTGCATTAAACAGTTTCCAATGTGTGTTAGCTAATTGCCCCCACAAGCTGGGTACTCTCTTTTAATCTCTTTTAATTCTTATTTATTGCACTGTGGGTTTTTTTTAGCTAGTGTTGTTTTTAAATGTTGTGAGCTGCCTTGGGTCCCTCCATGGGGAGAAAGTTAGGATATAAATAAAATTTTTAAAAAATGGATAACTGGTGGCATAAGGAGTATGGAACAGTTTCTTACTGGAAAATTTCTCAGACAGGATAATAACATCTATTGTACAGTTGTCCCTTCATATTCACTGGGGTTTGGTTCCAGGACCCCCCCCCCTGAATACCAAAATCCATGAATATTCAAGTCCCAGTATATGCCCCCCTCTCTCTCTGGCTTTTCTTCGCAAATGAAGATTCAGGAAGGACTCATCCCGCGCTTTCTGCAAGCGCGCTGATGACTAAAAAGGCCAATCCGAGATAAACAAGTCCAGTTGCAGAAAGCACAGCAGAAGGTCTCCTTGGGTGATGTTTTTGGGTTGTGATTCTTTCTGCGTTGTCGTTTCTCTTCAAGACTTGTTCGTCGTGAGTTCTCCAATAAGGCTGCAGCATTGTGGATAGTGCGTCTCCATGCCTCCCGATGTGAGGCCAGGGCGGACCACTGTTGGTGATCAATTTGGCAGAGCCTGAGATGCTGTTTCAGGGAGTCCTTGTATCGCTTTCTTGGAGCGCCCCTCTTACGCCAACACTTGTCGCCACCACCTACAACTCCTCAAATGTTTTCATCAGCACTGTATGTGCACGATCCTAAATATACACTGGACTGATTATGTGACAAATGTTGCTGTCCTTGAGCAAGCAGGGATCACCAGCATTGAGGCCATGATATTGAGAACACAGCTGCGCTGGACAGGGCACGTTTCTAGGATGGAGGACCATCGCCTCCCAAAAATAGTACTCTATGGTGAACTCACCATGGGTGTCCCTTATATAAGATGGCAAAATCAAGGTTTCCTTTTTGGATTATTTTTTTAAGAATATTTTCAAGCTGTGAATACTTAAATCCATGGATACCAAATCTGTGGATACGGAGGGACAACTGTACTTATAATAATAATGATAATAACAGAATTTATTTTTACCCCACCCCTCTGTTAAAAACAATCGGGGTGGCTTGCAACAATTAAAATGTAACAATGCTGACTAAAATTCTTAAGCACACCCCACCCCCACCCTCCCTCATAAAAAGATATTAAACTAGTATAAAATTAAAAACCACCTAACTAAAATCACATTAAAAAAATACAAAAATCAACACCTAGCAAGACTAAAAGAGGCCAGGAGACGCAGCTCCTCAGGCCGGGACAACAGGCACTTCTTTTGAAGATAAAGTTTGGGCTGGAAGTCAACCTGACGAAAACGGAAGTTCTTTACCAGCCTGCACCACAAGACGAACACCACCATCCCCACATTGCCGTCGGCAAATCTGTGCTCAAGTCCGTTCAGCAGTTCACCTGTCTGGGAAGCATCATCTCCTCAGATCCAAGATTGACAAAGAGATCGATCACAAATTAGCAAAGGCATATAGTGCATTTGGAAGACTTCACAAAAGAGTCTGGAGTAATAAACATCTGAGGCAAAGCACAAAAATCAGTGTGTATAGAGCCATTGTACTGTCTATCCTCCTTTATGGATCTGAAACATGGGTCACCTATCGCCACCACTTACGACTCCTCGAACGCTTTCATCAGCACTGTTTACGCACAATCCTAAATATACACTGGACTGACTTTGTGACGAATGTTGCTGTCCTTGAGCAAGCAGGGATCACCAGCATTGAGGCCATGATATTGAGAACGCAGCTGCGCTGGGCAGGGCATGTCTAGGATGGAGGACCATCGCCTCCCAAAAATACTACTCTACAGTGAACTCGCCACGGGTCAGCGTAAGAGGGGCGCTCCAAAAAAGCGATACAAAGACTCCCTGAAACAACATCTCAGGCTCGGCCAAATTGATCACCAACAGCGGTCCGCCCTGGCCTCACATCGGGAGGCATGGAGACGCACTATCCACAATGCTGCAGCCTTATTTGAGAACTCACGACGAACAAGTCTTGAAGAGAAACGACAACGCAGAAAGAATCACAACCCAAAAACATCACCCAAGGAGACCTTCTGCTGTGCTTTTTGCAACCGGACTTGTTTATCTCGGATTGGCCTTTTTAGTCATCAGCGCGCTTGCAGAAAGCGCGGGATGAGTCCTTCCTGAATCTTCGTTTGCGAAGAGAAGCCAGAGAGAGAATAATAAATGTATATGGTTGTATTTGTTAGATACCCACATATACCCCTCTTTAGTAACATCTTGTCTGCATCTTATTTCTGTTTGCCCTGCTGTTATCTTTTGTATCTTATAATAAAATTATTAAGATAAATAAATAAATAAATAAAGCTCAAGCTAAAATAAAAATTAGTGTTAAAGGAGCTGCTAGATTCCTTTTTCTCCCCTTTCCCCCCTCCTTTCTAGCCTTAAATATGTGCATCTGTTTTGCACACAGGCCCATAACTGCAGTAATTGGAGTAGAAAGTGGGGCAGCCCAGAGGGACTATTTTCCCCTTCCTCTCAGCCAAGACCCGGCGGCGCAAGGATACCTTCTCTACCGCAGTGGCACAAGAACACATGACGTCACAATGCCACCCAACCACCGCTTGAGTGCAAAGCGGAGGCGTCCCGCGTCGCCCTGGGTAACCATTGACACTTTTTTTTGTTTGGTCATAAAAGGGAAAGCGGATGTGCGCAGGCGCAGCTAGGAAAAGCTTTGCAGGGAGTTTTAAAAAAAAAAGCTCTTCTCCCAGGTTTTAAGAGGGAGAGAGCGCGCGCGAGCGCTGATTGGGCAGGAGTGCGCGGAGGCCGGCCAATGGTGTCGCCGGGTTGAGAGTCGGGAGGCGTGGATTGGTGGAGACGCGCAAGCGGCTGAAGGAGGAGGAGGAGGAGGAGGCGAGCTGGGGGGACGCGAAAGCTGACAGTTGGGCAGGATGTCGGCGAGGAGGCGCATCGGGGACCCTGAGGTGAGGGCTCGCTCGGCCCCTGCGAGGGCGGGCGGGAGACCCCGCGGTTTTTGGAAGCCTCCTCCTCATTCCCGTTACCTCTGAGGTGGGGGGGCACACTTCCCTCAGTCAAAATTGGGGTGTGGGTGTGGGTGCCCCCTGGTTATCAGGGGCTCCCTACTACAATAGGCGACCCTCTATTGGCGTTGCCCCCCCAATTTAATGAAATCTTCTCCTGAACCCCAGATTCCCCCCCCCCGCTTGGCTTTTCAATGGCCTCATAGCCTTTCACCTTCTCTGGGGTTATTTTTTTGGGGGGGGAGTTCCTTTCTATTCCAAACACCCCCAAATCTCCCCCCTCATTAATGTCAAAAATCCAAAAAAAACCCAACACTCTTCTTTGGGGTCTCCCCCCCCCCATGGTTATAAGGGGCTCCTTCATTCAATTCAATTCATTCAATATCCTTCATTGATATTGCCCCCCTCAATTTAATGAAATCTTCTCCTGAACCCCAGATTTCCCCCCCCTTGCCTTTTCAATGTTTTATTTATTTATTTATTTATACCCCGCTGTTCAGCCACAAGGCTATCAGAGCCTTTCCTTTTCAATGGCCTCATAGCTTTTCACCTTTTTTTTTTTTGAGGGGGAGAGTTTGTTTCTATCCTAGCACCCCAAAATCTCCCCCCTCTCATTAATTTAAAAAATCCACCCTGGAGGCTGCCCCCTCCCCTGTACTATTCTCCAAATTTCTGTTAAAATATTGGTTCTCTTACCCCCTCAAGAAAAACCCCAAAACCACACCACTCTTGTTTTGGGGTTCCTTTTTCCCATGGTCATAAGGGGCTCCCTTATTAAAATGATCCTCCATTGGTATTGCCCCCCCCCCCCAATTAATGAAATCTCCTGAAGTCCAGACCACCTGCTTCCCTTTTTCCTCAGTGGCCTCTTATAGCATCTTCTTGGGAGGGGGGGTGCGGAATTTCCTTTATATCCCAAGTGTCCCAAAAACTTCCCCCTTATCATTAATGCCAGATGTCCACCCTGGAAGTTGCCCCTTCCCATGTACTACTGTATTTCCCAAATCTCTGTTAAAATATTTATTATTTGATTCATATGCAGCCTTTCTCCCAGAATGGGATCCAAGGTGATGCAAAATATTTGTTCTCCTCCCCCCCCCCAAAAAAGCCCCCCTGATTTTAGGGTTCCCAATTACGGTAACCCTGGACTTGGTTCAACTGGCATCCCCCCACCCCACAAGGTTTTCTTAATTCTCTTTCCCAGTCCCCCCCCCCGATTTGGGTCCCTATAGGTTTGCTTACTTTTTGAAGACATCTTGGAAAAATTGTTCTTTTAGGGTACCCCCCCCAAAAAAAAATTGGGGAAGCTAACAGCACCTTTCAGACTAACTGATTTATATTTTAGCATGAGCTTTCCTGGATATCAGTCCTAGTTCCTCAGGTGCACAGATGAAGTGATGTTAAAGCCACAGGTTTTTGAGTATAATTAAAACAGTTGTCATAAAGAACTAATAGCATATAAAAAGATGCAAATCATGACCCTGGCCATAAATCTTGAAAGAGCTGTGAGAGGTGATGCAAGTCTTCCTTGTGACAACAGACTGAGGGTGTGTCTACACTGTAGAAATAATGCAGGTTGATGCCACTTTAAGTGCTGTAGCTCCATCCTTTGGAATCCTGGGATGTGTAGTTTTACAAGGTCTTCAGCCTTTTCTGCCAAAGAGTGCTGGTGCCTCACAAAAAAACAAATCCCAGGTTTCTGTAGGATGGAGCCATGGCAGTTAAAGTGGTGTCAAACTGCATTATTTCTAGTGTAGATACAGCTATTTCTTTGAAACATCCTAATGCTGCTATTTCTTTGAAAACCTTTAGACCACAATTCCCAGAATTCCCCAGCCAGCTTGGCCACTGGTTTGGGAATTATAGGAGTGTAGTCTGGGTTTTGAAGTGTTTCTTATCCCCCACTTTTCAATTTCCTGAAGGAAACTTAGATAAATCCAGGGCAGAGGAAGAGGTCTCTTAATTGATATTAATCCATATGGTGATATAGATCCTCCACATTTCAAGGCAGTGTGTATCCTGATATGAGTATCCTGGACATAAATAGCAGGTGAGGGATATTACTTTCACATAATCCTTCTGAGATTCCTGGAGTCATCCACTTGACCAGTGCAGAATGATAAGCTAGGTTCCCTCTTTGTCTGATTCAGCAGGGTTGATGCATGCTCTTTCTTTGAGGTGGTTCTTATTCGGAGCTGTTCAGGTCGGAAGAGGGTTTTTTTTTGTTGGTTTTTTTTGGGGGGGGGGGATTGCAGCTACCAGAATCACACTGAGACATCATGGACTTTTTTTGTAGACTGAAGAGGTAATATTTCCAAGTTCTAGAGTTACTGCTGCTTCCACCACTGCTTGTGTTCAGCCTTTTAAATAAAGGTTGTCTTTTAAACTAGGATCCAGCATTCACATGTTGATCCCAGCTGGGCTTCCCACTTCCATTGAAGTTCTCGCTAATTCCAAATTCCAAACCTTCTGTTGCCACTCACATCCCTTGGTGATGACTGCTGGGTGTTCTGAGCCAAATTGATCCTGTGGATTGAGGAAGCCCACAGCTATCATGTAGACCTTAATGGCTGCCTCCTGACTTTGGAACTCACTGCTGAAGGAGAATAGGATGGCTCCTTTTCTGTGTTTAGGAACTGACTACAAGTCTGTGCTGTTCGCTGGGTTTGTGTTAACTGCCCTCAAGTCAAACTTGACTCATGGCAACCCCCTTGAATGAGACATCTCAAAGACACCCTTTCCTCAACAGCTCTGCTCAGGTCCTGCAGACTCAGGGCCGTGGCCTCCTTGATTGAGTGTATCCAATTTGTTTGCTGACTCCTCTCTTTTTTCTTTTAGTGGGTTTGTTTTGAATGGTTTGATTTCAATGGATAGTTTTGTTGCATTTTAAAGTAACTTTTTATATGTTTTTACTTTTGTCTTTGTCAGTGCTTTTCGTTGCATTTGTTTTACTTTTTGCAAGCCAGTGTGAGCCCCAATATGGGGTGGGGGGAGGAGGGAAATAAATGAATAAGCAATAATAATGTGGAAGATCTATGGAGATTTTCACACTACACTGTTATAGTGGTACTATTCCACTTTAATTGCTCTGGCTTCCTCCTGTGGAATTCTGGGGTTTGTAGTTTAGTGAGGCCTAAGGTCTCTCTGGCTGAGAATTGTAAATGCCCCTCCCTAAACTGCAAATCCCAGGATTCCACAGGAGGCAGCCATAGCAAATAAAGTGGAATAGTAACACTATAACAGTGTTGTGTGAAAATCTCCCAAGTCTGAATGTTTATGCATCTCTTCAGATTGTATTCTCCTCTGATCTGGTTTAGCTCTGATTTTGTCACTGTCCTTTGTAGTTACTAGGACAAATGCTCCTTGAATTGATGGGCATGTAATGTGAGCTATGACTGGTATTTTGGTGGTGGACTCTCATTATGAGATATTTTAAACTGAAGGTTAGATGATCACCTATCAGGGATTCTATCTCAACTGGCTTCTTGCATTGGAGGAAGGTTGGATGGGATCAGACTTCCAGCCCCATGATTCTCTAATTGTGGAGATGAGGACTAAAGGCTGATGGCAGTTGCTTGTTGTTGTGTGCCTTCAAGTTGGTTGCAACTTATGGTGACACTGAGGCGACCCTATCACAAGGTTTTCTTGGCAAGATTTGCTCAGAGGGGGTTTGCCTTTCCTTCCTCTCAGGCTGAGAGAATGACTTGCGAGGTCAGCCAGCGCTCAAAGCACTACACCAAAGTGGATTTGCCACTGGGTGGCAGAGACATCCAAAACTACAGCTATACCTAAGCATCCACTTTCATTCTTTATGCTGTTACAGTGCCCTTAACTGGGTGGTGTGTTGCAACAAGGCTCCCAGGTTCAATCCTGACCATCACATTGTACCCTTCTTAATAGAAAAACCTCCAGTGTAAAATCTTGGAGAACTGCTGCCAGTCAGTGCCAACCAAGCTGATGATGTGTGATGATGTGAATTGTAATCCAGCACATCTAAGGTCACCAGGTTGAGGGAGTCTGATGTAGACCACACTGATTGAGACAGATCAATTGCAGGTTCCTAGCTGTCTACATGGGGCTGAAATAGTAGAGACCCTTTGTAGAATTTCTTCATGTCTGATTTGAAGCTCATTGAGTATTGGTTCACATGATTTCAGCTTGTACATTAGTTAGATGAAAAATTCTTGTCTTCAGGTTTCAGGCTGAAAACCGATCATGGAGAAAAATATCACGTGGTTTTGCAAACAGTTTAATGAGCCCAGACCACAGTTTTTACATAGCTGCTTAGAGCCTGCCCCAGGTAAAATGTTGGTGTTGTCCAAAATTGTGGCCTGCCCCTGAATAACTCGTTTGCATTTGGAGCCCATGTTCAAAACAAGGAGACTTGCATGAAATGTCTCACCATGTGATACATTTTTGCTGCAAGCTGAGGTGTATGCTAACTTGGCCTGGTGTTGCTTGGTGGCATGTTGTTAAATTGCCCATGTAATTGAAGTGCTGTATATCAAGGGCTCCGTTTACTGATGCATGTAGTGGATTCAGTCACAAAGCTTCTCAAAGTAGCTTGGCAGCCATCTGCTAAATAAGAAGTGAGCTACAGTCTTGCCACACAGCTGCCAATGTACTATGGCTCTAACCATAGTGGGTGGAGTGGGATGGACTTTTTAAAATTAATATTCCAGTTCCCCTTCCCAGAATTCTTCAGGTTATTATTTTTAGGAAGAGCTTCTAACTCTTTTACTAAAGGAAATATATGGAGAGTTAGAGGATGAGCAATTGTAAATTTATTCTCCCCTTCTGACCAATGCTGTTAAAAGCACTGGTGAAACTGATGAGCAAAAGAACTACTGATGCTTTACTCCCCTACATTACCTCTGCTGACCAGTGCAGAAAAACAGGGACAAGATTGTTGTATGTTCGTCTCTTCTCATTTACAGTGGTCATTTTGTTTCTATCAGTTGCAACTGCATTGTTTTTCTTGGCTGCGTTTCTTTTCAGGCTGGGTATTGGAATGAGCACAACTTTCGCCCAACTTGAGAGAAGCTGGTGGGCATGAGGCATTTATTTTCAATAAAACTGTTAAACGTGTATAGTGATGGCACACATGCTTTAATAATTGAAATCATCTTCATATGTTTCTTGTACTTTGTCTTAAATGCCATTTCTGCCTGCCCATCCCACCACAATCAAAACACAGTTTCTTGCACAGTTTCTTGTCAGGAGTGCTTTGACTGTGTACTCCTGCATGGCAGGGGGTTGGACTGGATGGCTTCTGGTCTCATCCAACTCTGTGGTTCTATGATTCTAGCTTTTGAACCTGATTACAATACAGGTTGATCAACTCACGTTTCATTCAGAAAGGAATTGTGAAATTGCTAAAATTATGCTTATCTCACACAATCCACTCTAGCTGTTTAGATCAAATATGTGTTGGACCCACACAAGCAGAATGGGCAAGTGTGAGAGTTGTCACCATGATTTTGCTTTTTAAAAAAGATACATCTAGATTAAGGATGGGAATTGTGTGGCCCTCCGGATGTTGTTAGACCACAACTCCAGTCAGTCCTCGTTATTGGCTATGGTGAGAATTACAACCTAACAATTTATTGAGGGCTGCACAATTCACACCCATGATATAAAGGGCTGTTGAATGCTGATATAAAAAATATGGGTGTGTGATGAAAAATTTATATGTTCTATATAGCAGACACACATACTTTGCCAGACAACCTGAAGTAGGAGAGAGAGTGTCCCTTAACATTTACTCAGATTTGGCCATTTCGATTATACTTCTACACATAGTTGTGTGGGAGTAAATCTTACACTAGAGTCAGTGCAATTTACTTCAAAATAGACAAATATGCAGTTAAGAGGAGCAGTTTGAACAGGAGCAGCAATCCTTGAGCATCCTATTGAAGGGAAGGAAATTCACTGTAATTGCTTAACACAGCAGCTCCCAATAAGACAGCATGGAGACAGTGGCTTTCTCTCCGTGGATGGGCACCTCTTAAAACTAGTCATTGTACATTGGTGAAAGAGGCAGGCAGTTGGGCTGGGAGCTCTTCGTATAAATCCGGGATTTGTTGGATGTTCTGCAGTATTAGCAGCTATGGATAAAGTGTGGTCCCCCAGAGTTGCTAGACTGCTACATCCCAGCATCCCCTAGCTGGCATAGCTGATAGTGAGTCATGCTGAGAGTTGTAGTCCAGCAACAACTGGAGGACTGCTCTTTGCCTATCTTCAATCTGTAAGCATCGCATGGCAAAGGGATGTGGTGGATCTAGCGTGAGGGATGAAAATTAGACTTACTTTTTCTAATCCCAGAACCAGGTTTAGGTCAAGAGAAAGGAGAGAGCAGAAGTGCAGTATTAGTAGGTCCTCACAGTAATGCTGAGCCTGGGTTGTGTATTGATGGAGAAAGAAATAAAGTTTGTGTTGTAATAAAATGGTTCTGTGAAGAACTTGGTATATTGAGTTTAGGAGTCATGCTTCCCAGTCTTTTTTGCTTCTACAGTTTTGGATTATACAGTGGTATGCAACAATTGTGTTTGGAATGCTGGTTCTCTACTCCATGCCTGGCTTATTTGCAATGGATACTGAAGGTTTTCTTTCTTTCTCTCTCTCTTTTAAAATCAGTTTTTGACCAAAAGGATCCCACAGAATCCTAAATACCAGAATGTAAAAACTCGCCTCGACACAGGTAAGTGAACATTTGTTTCTCTGTGCTGGGAGAAGAATACAGTATTCCAGACTAAGACATTGATTCATAGCAAAGTACAGTAGGACTCCCCATATCCATTGATTCATTATCCACTGATTCAATTATTTGCGGTTTCAGTTTCAGCACAGCTACCATAGAGTCTTCCTAGAAAATGTGTTCTCTCTAGCCATTTTCTAAGTCCTCCAAGGCAACTATGGTATTTTAAACCAGAAGTCCCATTGTTTTCAGAGGTGTTCGCTATTATCCACGGATTTCGTTATCCACACCCCCTCCCCAGAACCAATCCCCTGTGGATATGGGGGGGGGTCTGACTGTACTTGATATATATATATATATATATTTATTAAAATATTTATACAGTAGAACTCCCGTATCTGCTGGGGATTGGTTCTGGGAGGTTGTGGATACTGAAAACTATGGATAATAGTGAACACCATTGAAAATAATGGGACTTCTGGTTTAAAATACCATAGAGTTGCTTTGGAGGATCTAGAAAATGGCTAGAGAGGATACATTTTCTAGGAAGAATCTATGGTAGGTGTGCTGTTTTGTGTCCCATGGATAATTGAATCAGTGGATAATGAATCAATGGATACGGGGGTCCTACTGTATCCCCAGCTTGTATCAACAGATCTCAGGGGGAGGCATGCACAACAAAGCAATTTAAATCAAATATATAAAGAGTTGAAAACAATTTTAAAAAATTAAAACAGCATATACTATATCAGACAAGCCATGAGCCCTGAGTCCCAAAGTCTTGCTACTTTCAGACAGTGAATTTTTATAGGCAGGAGTTTGTGCCTTGATCCAGGGCTGGTGTGTTTTTGATGTCAAATCATGAGGTGACAATGGGTATTGGGGACTTAGTCCCCATTGTGAGGTAAGCCACAGGCCACTAGTGACTAATATTAAAATGGTGACAAGAAAAGGCATGTAAATATAATTACTTTTCTGTTGACCTGTGATGGGTAAGAGCGTACGGTGATCAGAAATGGAAGCATTTACTAGTGTTCTTTATTTCTTTTACTTCACAAATGATTAATTTTATTGTGTTTGGATGAATGAGTTGGTAACTTCTGCAGAGATATGTACCAGCCTGAAATGGAGAAGGTTTCTCCCAACCCTTCAAATGGAATTGAGGCATTAGGTGGGGGAGTAGATGGGGATAGGTGTCAAAATTTGCCCATCAATTAAGAATTCTATCCATACAAACAAAAGTTACCTTCAGTCCCCAAATTTCTACTGTTGTGGAGAGTGAAACACTGGAAATCATTCACAGCTAGGGTTCTTCTATTTGCTGTGTTTGCATTCCCTTGGTTACTTTTCCTGCCCCTTTTCTTTGGATGCCTAAATTTGGATGTAATTCTGAATGCTCAACTGAGTTTTGTATTAGGCATGGAGGAGCTGTGCTCCCTAATGGTCATTGTGTTTTCATTTATCTTGCATGCTGCTGTTTTGAACTTGTTAGGTCTATGAAATGTAATAAAGAATTGTGTGGATTAGGCATGGAGCCTGGGCACAGCAGATCTTGCTGAAGGGAGAAGCCACCCCCATGCCCTTTATTTGTTTATTTATTTATTTTATTTATATGCCACCTTTGTCCTGGGTTGGGACCCAAGGTGACTCACAGATGAAAGTCCATTAAACACATACCAATACAATTTTTAAAAAATTAAAACCAGAATTAAAACAACATAAAATATTTTTAAAACATACAAAAGTTAAGAAATAAATAAAGCACCCCACCACCACTAAGAAGCCTCCCTGGGTGCAGTGTTCTTCTACTGCTGGCATGCTTGACTATGTAAACAGAATACAGAGCTTGGAAATGTTACTTTTTGAGACTACAACTCTTCAAATTCCTCAACCAACATGGCCATGCTGGGAGCTGTAGCCCTAAAATCAACTTTTCCTAGATCTACAACAGATGAAACTGCTTTGTACTGAGTCAAACCAGTGGCACATCTGGCCCAGTATTTTTGCCTTGGTGGGCTGCAGCTTTCCAAGTATTCAACCAAATAATGTCCTTTCCCAGTTCTGTTAACTGAGACCTTTTGAGGAAGATTTGTGCTCTTTAATCTACATAAAAAGTATGTCCTTGTGTCAACTATTTTAAATACTCCCCAAACTTTTCTACTATGCTTTGGTCTTACTTTGGTTTTTGAGGGGTAACAGTGTCAATCTCTGAATACCATTGTTTTTCATTTTAAAAATGGCTTGTTCTTCTCCATGAAAGGGAACAAATTATACCTGCCTGCTGATAGAAGACAGCTATGCTGAGTAGACAGGTGACTTAGAAGTGGTTGCCTCACACACCAATGTTTGACAGCTTAGACGCATAGCACCGCAATTTCATAAAACCCCTAGTGTACCTACTTGTTTAGCTGTTACAGATCCTCATATTTCATACAACATCTGCATGTTTCACTCACAGAAAGGAGGAGGCCATCTTTTCCTTGTGAGTGGATGTTTTCCCCCAATTTCAACAAGTGTTTCCTAGTTATTCCTAGCATTTCAGCAGCCATTTTCAGGGAGCCCAAACTTGATTTCTGGCTCTTCCTTTTATCCATGTTCTTGCAACAGGAAGATTCTTATCTGCTGGGACAGGACCAGAGAGTTCTGAATTCAAATCCCTGCTCAACTTTTAAATTCATTGAATGGCCTTGAGCTAGTTATTACCTATCCAGGAGGTTGTTTTCAGGGTAACATGAAGCAGGGGAAAACTTTTCTCTCATCTGGAGGAAAGAGTGAGGTGGAGGGAAATGAAACGAATGAAAAGTATATTTCAAGCTTCTTGGAGATAGCATTTGATATTTTGGACTACGGTATGACTATAATTTTTCCCCGGCCCTACTATTTTACTTTATCAATTATGAACACAAGAGTTATTGCAAGTTAGGGATTTCTTCCAACTGCTAGACATGGCATCTTGGACCAAATCTACACTACACAAATAATCCAGTTTCAAACTGGATTATTTGCCATGGCTCCTCCCTATTGAATCCTGGGATCTGTAGTTTTACAAGATCTTTAGCCTCCACTGCCAAAGAATGCTAGTGCCTTACCAAATTGCGAATCCCAGGATTTCATAGAAAGGAGTCGTGTGGATTTGGCCTCGGCAAGGATCAAGATTTCACCCTTCTGTCCTTGATGGTATTAATGAAGAATGGATTAATTGGCCTTTGCTACATTTGCTACATGTATTTTCTTCCTTAGGTAGCAGTATGACCAAATACACTGAAAAACTGGAAGAGATCAAGAGAAGTGAGTAAATATTGCAACAATTACTTGCATATCTGGTCTATTCTCTGAGAGCAGGAGGGTGATGGTGAGAGGATATAGAACTTTGAAGGCCTGTCACGTGACCAGAGTTTGCACCCCACCTTTACTCCCTGATACAGGATGTCCTAGGAGATTCACCAGAAGTGACACCGCTGTTCTCTCCTCCCCCTTCCTCACTTCTGACCTCCTATGAACCATGTCTTATTTCAGTTATCCTTGTTTAAATTATCTGGTTTCATGTTAATTTTCTCAATATCCTGTGCAACAACAAGGACTAGAAACTTCCTAGAACAAATACAAGATTCTAAGCTTGATTAAATCTGGTGGGGTACATGTAAACAGACCTGATAAGACTCTCTTCTAAATCATGTTCAGATAGCAAGTCAGATTTCATACCTAACTATAAAAGAGTTTCAGATACAGCTTCTAAAAAAAAAAAGTTGGTTGGGTTTTCCTCCCCTCTCATTTTTTCCTTTTAAAAAAAAGTCATTTCTTTGGTGAACTAGAAATAAAGTACACTGTTTCACAGCATCCTTTTGTTAACAGATTGCTTTTGAATACTGAAATCTTAGCTATGGTCTCGTTGTGTCGCTATGACAAACCTTGTTGTGTTTCTGTCCTTTTTGGTCTAAACTCTCTGCTCTGCAAAATTAGTATCTCTTTTGTATGAAACCTTTCTTCTATTTAACCCCCACTTCAAGAAACCCAGATGGAGAAATGCTCTCATTGGCCCTGTGGTGAATAGCACCTTGTGTGGTTCAGGTAATTTGCAAACAGTCTTGATTTCTCATGGACAGATGACACCAATTGGACAGAGCTTTAAACGCCTAGGACAGTGTCACTTCTGTCTCTTCTGTAATTTGAGAGAAGCAGCTATAAGCCTAGAAAAATCAAAACTGAGGGGCCAGCAAATACAGTCCTCATTTGTCGACCCAGCAGGTGCAGATGAGAACCAACCCCCTAGATTTCTTCTTTTCTGAAAACCTCATGTTGCTGCTTGTTGATGACTTACAAACACTTGTGTAGACATAGTGTGGAAAGATTGCTTCAAGATGTCTGAAACTTCCAATGGGCCTTCCAAATTATCTCCAGGTACAATGTGGTGATGATAAAGAACAAAGTGGGTTATTTTGTTATTGGACTTACAGCGTTTTGATAGAGGAGGGGTGGGCAACTGATGATAGTGTGGAAGCAGAATCCCACAGGGCTGGTTCGGATGGCCAGAAGTGCCAATCCCCACCCTCAAAACCCTCAGAAGTGGCCATAAATCCACTTCTATTTTTGAAAAATGGTGGGGTGGTGTTGGATATTTTGTGTTAAACATTGCAAGGGGTTCTGTAACCTACTTAAAAGATACATTGCCACTCCTGGAGGCTTCCAGGAAAGGGAAGTCAGCTTTATTGTCCAGTAAGAGTTGCCCAGAGAATCTAGATGAGTTGTACCTTATCCTCTTCTGTTGTAGAACATCTAATATGGCTTCAGAATGTGGTAAACCCCTCTCATGAGGCAATGGGGACAGTCACTCCAGACGGTCGATATAACAATTTAAACGTTTTTATTTATTATTATGCTTCATTTTATTTTATGTCAACAGAATATCAGCAACAGGCCAGGCCTGGCTAGACAGGAATATGAATTAATAATTCCTTGTTTTGATTCCAGGGAGTTGTCTAGTTTAAAGTAAAGGTAGGTTTAAGAAAGGATCAGTGTTGTTCAGTTTTACAGAGTTTTGCATGGGTAGAAAGTGAAGATCAACAGGGGTTAGTAACTTCCTTTTGTAGCTCAAGTTTCCAGGCACTGTGTGCTTCGCATACATTAGTATGGTATTAGTATTAGCTTTAGTATGGAAACTTTCTGATGATAGCTCAAATTCATCTGGATTGCATTAGCTGATGGGGCAACAGGAGATCTGATGGGTGGAAGGACATTTCTTTGGGTACAGGGTGGATTGAAATGACTTTTAGATCATCTTCCAGCAACGTGAAGGAAGCAACAGAGTGCTGGTCTTGGATGTGGGTGATTTTTTAGTAATTAGTAACATTTATTTGGACCAGAGTGACCTGGATTCAGTTCTCTGCTCAAGTGCAGTCTTGTTTAGACTTATGTTAAGTGAGTTGAATTGGTTTCTTTCACCTTTTGCCCACCTATTCCCTATTTGTAAAATGAGAGTAGGAGATAAAATGCAGGGTACACACTCTGCTTAAATGAAGTGATTATTGTCCTCAGATTGGTTGTGGATAATGCACAGATGGAGTCTGAACCTACCAGGCTATATGCATCTTACCTGGCTACAGGTGGCTGCTATGGCCTTAGCAGTTGTGCACACTTTTTGTTGGTCAAGGGTCATCTTGAAGACTCTGGCAAATGAACTGATTAAAGGAGACTGCTACGGTTGCACTCTAGTACCTGCTGGAGCTGAATGAGGCCCCGCCAATGCATTTCACTAAGGCCTCTGAAAACCAGCAGATTGGCAGTGACATTAATTCCCCCGAAGCCAGTGACTGAGTACATCAAGTCTGTGCCCTTCCAGGAACAATCTTGGAGTTGGCCAAGTCTCCGGATGAATGAGTTAATCTGGATTAGATCCTCAGAACATCTCGTAAGCATTCTAGTATGGCTTTATGAATTGAATTCTGTAGGGAGAACATAACAGTTCTCTCACGAGTGACATCTCTTTGTTGTCTTCCAGATTACAGATACAAGAAAGATGAACTCTTCAAGAGATTGAAAGTTACCACTTTCGCCCAGCTGGTACGTAACGATTCTCCTTGAACTGGTTCTCAAAACTCTATTTTTATTTTTATTTTTTTAATCCATGAAATTTTCTACACCTCTTTATTTGATGACTCTGTCAACCCAAGCAGGCAAATTAAGGACAAATTAATTGAACAAGGAGTCCACTCTTTCCTCAATTTTTTTTGTCCTGATTTAGGCTTCAGCACTCCCCCAGACAGTTGTTAGGGAGCTCTTGCAGATAAGACAGGGCAGTAAATTAACAGTTACTGGAAATGAACTTGTTTGTGAGGGAATACAGGAAAGCAGTCAAAACCTCATAGGCCATAGCTTTCTGTTGCTGCCATTAAACACTCTGAGAGTCAGCATATTCAGTGTGGCTAAAACGTGGTAAGGAACATCATTTTGTTCAACCTCTATTTCAATGCGTCCTAATGACTCAAGTGTAAATACAAAAAACAATTCCAAAACAAGTGCTCAGCCCTACATCACAGCCCTATATCACATTTAATTTGATATAAATCATCTTCAGTTCAGCTCCAGAGCTTTTAGATACCAGACACGTTAAATTTAGGGCATAATTGCTTTGAAAAAAGATAATAATACTGTATCCCTAATCTAATGTTTTATATATATATATATGTGTGTGTGTGTGTGTGTGTGTGTGTGTGTATGTATATGTATATACAGTATATATATGAATGAGAGAGCCAGCATGGTGTAGTGGTTTGAGTGTTGGACTAGGATTCTGGAAAACAGGGTTCAAACCCCCATTCAGCCATGGAAACCCAGTGGGTGACCTTGGACAAGTCACACTCTCTCAGCCTCAGAGGAAGGCAAAGGCAAATCCTCTCTGAAGAATCTTTGCCAAGAAAACCAACTTAGGGTCTCCATAAGTCAGAAATGACTTGAAGGCATACAGCAACAGCTCTGCCTGTCTATCTGTATACATACACACAAACACACTGTACAGTACAGTATACAATATTAGACAAGTCAGCATATGCTTTGCTTATGTGTGTGTGTGTTATTTAGCTTTTGCATGCATTCAAAAGTGATATACTGTATAGTCTGTTAGTATGCAAAGGGATCATATGGTGCCTTTGAGACAGAGAGAAAGTAGTTGGTAGCATAAGCATAGTAGACTGGAGTCTACTTTCTTAGATGCCATATAGTGTGCTATTTACTGATTGAAGTTTTTCAGCAGCCAAAATGCATTGGCAAGCTCTAAAAAAACCCAAAACTGGGTTCTACTTTTTAACTGATTCCAGTTTTCTGACAATGCTCTGGTCCATAATCCTTCAGATAAGTGTGGGCTTCCTGTATAGCGATGGCCTGTGTTGTACTTTAAACCCTTTAAAGCAGGCCTTTGCTATCTGTTTTGTATGTATCTGATGATGTGCCCAGTGTCTATTTGAATTTTTGGGGCAGGAGACTTAGTTGTGTTGGTCTTTTATAGCAAAAACAACAAGGAGCCTGGTCTGGGACTTTAAAGTCTACCAAGTGTTGTTTGGTACAGTATAAGCTTTCATGGACACCAACCCACTTTGCATGTGATGGAGTGGTTAGCTGTTCACAAAAGCCTTTGCAAAATAAAACATAATGTCACATGTAAGACTCATTTTTAGTACCTTTTCAGATGCTGTAGAGCAGGGGAATCCTGGCCCTTCCTTCACACTTTGTGCATCTCAACTGATGGCCCACTCTTGGACTTTGGGACCTCTGTCAGGGCCATTTCCCCCTTCGTGTGACTCCACCCACAGTGCAGTATGGTGTGGGTGGAGCCTGGTGAACAGTGTGTGGGGCTTCCACTCCACCTATGGGCCACATGACTAAATCAAGCTGTGTTATGGGCTACTTCATCTTGTTGATAGCTATATTTTACTGCTATATTCAGATAGTACTAGAAATGTCATATTTCATTCCCCCTTTCCATGCTTCTGGGTAGGTGATGGTAATATCTGTCAGTGTAAAATTTTGAAAATGAGGTTTCCATGATATCATGGAGGGGTGGAAGTTGTGGGATGGTTGAACTGAAATTCCCAGAATCCCTGGCCAGCATAGCTGATGGTGAAGAATGCTAGGACTTATAGTCGAGGAACATCTGGAGGGCCGCACAATTCCCAGCCCTGGTTTTAACATTCTGAACAACCACCTGCAATTTTGCAATGGCCCATTAGGCTTGAATGTCAAGACTGAGAGCTAAGATCCAGTCCCTGGGGCTGAGTCCTAGAATTTTGTTTATTTGTTTGTTAAATATATATCCCGCCTTCCTCCCAAGATGGGATTTAAGTGGTTTACAATAATTTAAGTAAGATTAAGCTAAAACATTAATTTACAAAAATAAAAAAGAATGAAATAACATTATTATTTAAAAACATAATTAAGATAGTTAAAAACATTTAAAACATATTTAAAATAGAATTGCCAATAAAATATTAAAAATACAGCACACCACTTCATACAGATAATACTGCTCCTGCCTGAATAAAAATGTCTTTTCCTGGCGATAGAAAGAGAACAAGGAAGGGTCCAAATGGACCTTCCACAGAAGGGAGTTCCACAGCATGGGAGCAGCCACTGAGAAGGCTCTCTCCTGAGTGTTCACCACACCTGCCTGCAAAGATGTTGGGACTGAGAGACAGCCCTCCCCTGCAGATCTTAAAGCTTGCAATGGTTTGTATAAGGAGATATGTACAATCCACACTACATAATAATCCAGTTTGAAATTGGATTATTTGCCATGGCTCCTTCTTGTGGAATCCTGGGATTTTTAGTTTGGTGAGGCACCAGCACTCTTTGGCAGAGAAGGCGAAAGACCTTCTAAACTTACAGATGCCAGGATTTGATAGGAAGGAGCCATGGCAAATAATCCAGTCTCAGAGTGGATTATTTGTTTGGTGTGGATTTGGCCAGCGGCTAAAATAATCTGTACCCAAGCCATGTAGGGCTTTAAAGGTCAAGACCAGCCCTTTGAATTCTGCCGGGAAACAGATGGGTAGCCAGTGCAGCTGCTTCAAGAGGTGAGTCACATGATCCCTGTCATAAGTATAGTAGTAATAAAGGTCTCTCAGAGTATGTGCAGAATGCCTTTGACTTGGTAAAGTGATTCCAGCCTATTTCCCTACCTCTCCTCCAGTGTCAGAATTGTCTCACAACCATTTTAATGCTCTGGTTTGATGATGCTTTCTGGATCCTAGCCAACTGAGTGTTTGTTGATCATGTCCTCCCTTCCTTCCTCCTGCAGGTGATCCAGGTTGCTTCTCTTTCTGATGAAAACTCAGAAGTGCCGCCTGAGGAAACACAAAAGCTAGATGGTAACTCCCTGGACTAAGGGGGCAGTGTTTTAATTTCGTTTTTAATTTAACTCCCTGGACTAAGGGGGCAGTGTTTTAATTTCGTCTTCCCTGATGTTCACTCCTAATACACTGAACAACAATTTCTCCGTTGCCATGGTGCAGGCGATGATGGGAGCTATAGTCAAACACATCTCCAGAGCACCACGTTAGGGAAGACCGTTTTAAAATTCTTGTCATGGCAGTTACTATTGAAAGGGAAAGAATCTGGGAATGAGGCACTTTTGTGTATTTTTTAGTTAGTTTGTTTAAATATTTCTATCCCACACTCTCTTGTGAGATCTCTGGGCAGCACACAATTAAAACATAAACAACTTAAAACTATTCCAGACCAAAACAATAAAAGTAGTTTAAATAGGGTCAAAAGCATATTAAACAGATCATCAAGTTAAAACTGTGGAAGAGGCTAAAACAGGTTAAACGTGCATGCTTAAATTAGGCCCCACAGGCTTTAGTAAAAAGCCACACTTTAACTTGATGCCTAAAAGAAACCAATGTGGGCACCAGTTGGGTCTCGAAGGGAGGACATTTCATAAATGGAACACAACAGAAAAGACCCTCTCCCATGGCCTTGCATAATATAGCGCTCCCATTAGTGGGACATAAGGGAGATCCTTTCCAGCAGATCTCATTTCTCTGATGCATATACAGTAAAAGACCCCCTTATCTGTAGACATTCTGCAGATACCCAAAAATGTGGATAGTAGCAAACCATATATTTTTGCTTCCCATGGCTGGGAGGAGTCCCCCTCCTGCTCACCTGCTGCTCTATGGAGGATGAGGGAACCGATCCGCTCCCAACTTCCCTCTCTTTTCTTTCTGCTTCCTCAAAAGAGGCTTGCACAACAACATCTGGTCCAAGCATACCATAGAATTGAACTGGAGGACCTAGAGAGGTCCACATACACCCAGTAGTGGTGACCGCGGGTATCTGAAATAGCAGATAGCAGTCTGATAAGACGGTTGTGTGTTTTTGTTTTTGTTTTTACTTTATATATAGGGAGAGGCACACCTTCAAAGGGCCTAAATGCCCTAAAGGCATCAGATCCAGTCTGATCTTGGAAGCTAATCAGGGTCAACCCTGGTTAGTACTTGGATGGGAGACCACCAAGGAATACCGGGGCCGTAAGCTGTATTTCAGAGGAAGGAACTGGCAAAACCACATCTGAGGATTCCTTGCCTAAGAAAACACTATGAAATTAATGGGGTTGCCAGAAATCGACAGGCGACTTGAAGGCACATACAACACACACACACCCCTTCAAATATCATGTCAGAGGTCCATCTAGTTGAACATTAGCTATGTGAACGGCCTTCTCTGCTTCTTCTGCTCTGCTGCTTGAGTCCATTTTTAACTGGAGGTTCCAAGAAGCAAAGCCAGGACCTCCTGCATACAAAGGAGATATTTACATGTGAACTATGGTCCTTCACCCCCATCGATAGCTGTGTATTACTTTTGGCTTAGAATCATAGAGTCGGAAGAAACTTCAAGGGCCGTCTAGTCCAATCCCCTCCCATATAGGAACACACAATCAAAGCACTCCCGACAGATGGCCCTTGTGGTCTTATTTGAAAAGCTTCCTGAGTGTGTGTTTGATAAACACACTCCCTTAAAATATTATTAAAATATCAAAGATTTTATAAAACCGTACACCTGAGTGGTAGTGATGGTCCTGTGACTTGTCATCAATACTGTCACAAGCACTTTCCAGGAGGTGCCCGTGGAGCAAAATAGCTGGCTATAGGCTTTGGATTTGGGCAGGAGACACTTGAAATGTTACAGAAGAGTCCTGAACATCTGATTTCCAAGTTCAGGCTTGAAAGATAAACACTTCAGATCATATGTAGAGGAGCAGAATGTTGCTGCTATCTCTAGAAAGTACATCATCCATAGAATCCCAGAGGATCTGGACATAAGTCTATGAGTTACTCATACCCTTGTCGTCCTCCCATTCAGAAGGTGATGCTGCTCCTACGGAAAACAATGTTGATGCTGAAGCAGAGACCAATGGCAAAGGCAGCCCTGGTGAGAAACCACCCAGTCCTATCCTGTTCATCAACAACACCGGTGCTGGGGAATCCTATCGCTCCACCTTACAGAGGTATCAAGTGGTGTTTGTCTATGCTCCTTCCTTCTGCCTTCTGTGATTGGTCTCTTTGCCTCCCTGCAAAGATGAGGTTACAAAAGCATATGGTGATACAGTTTGAGACAGGAAGAGCCAATAAAACTAGTAATTGAGACACTAAAGGTAATACATGGGATCTCAGATAAAAAATTAGATTACCTTAAATCTTTTAGAAATCTTCAGGATTCAAGCATGTTTCACATCAAAGATGGGGATTTGAGGCCACATCCCCCCCCCCAACCTGGAACCTTGGATGGTTACACCTCATCACAACCCCAAATTGATTTTTTTTTTGTTCTCCAGCACCCCCTGGAGGACAATGGAGTTGTTTCACCATGGCTTTGGCCCTCTTTGTACCATCTTAGGCTCAGGAGAGGTCTTTCCTGGACCTAAAACAACCTGGGAGACCCCAAAAAAATGTGGTAGACTTGCTCCCAAGGGAGACTTGTGGGTACAATATTTTCAGGAATTTTTCTTAAAAGTAACTGGTGTTGCCCTGGGGGGCCATAAAATCAGCCCTGGCCCATGAGGCACTTTTCCCCACCCCTATTTTACAGGCTTATCGGACGCTGGCCAAGTTTGGCTTAGCCCAAACCTTCTTCAGAAGGGAGTTGGAGGATAAAGAGGCAGTAAGCACAGAGGCCCTGCTCCTTGTCCTAGCTGGGCAGCCCTACCTTTTTCTATCAATGGCTATAAGCCACCATGTCTAAAGAAAACCTCCAGAGAGAGTTTATGCCTTAATACCAATTGCTAAGACAGCAGAGAGGTGGGGAGGAGGGGGGATATTCCTTTCATCTCTCACAACTATCTATCCGACCACTGTGGAAAATGTGCTGATATGGACCTTTGGTCTGATCCAGGAAGATTATCATGCTTAGATTTATATCCCACTTTTCCTGGACGGAATCCAAATTTGCATACATAATTTTTCCTCGGCCTTGTTTTACTCTCAGAAAAATCTTTTGAAGTAGGCTAGAACAATTTCTGATTCTCTGAGTGAAGATTTTCTGAACCATGTTGGCTGTGGGATTATGGGAGATGTAGACCAAGACATCTGGAGGGCACCAGGCTTTGAATTAATTGGATTGCATTCCGTTTAGATCTCCTATGGCCTGAGGGCTGTCATGTTTGCTGACCTGTTGGCTTGGCTTTGACTTGGCGCTGGTTACCAGGGAAACACACTGGCTTGAATGAGCAAGTCTGGCTGCTTTTCCTGTGACTAATCTTACAGCAAGGCTCTTTACCCCCTTGCAGCGTGATCAGTGGTGTAGGTGAACTGGACCTGGGGAAAAATGCCCTGAAGAAGGCAGATGTGTGTGTGAAGGACGGGCCTTATCCTGACTGCCCCTTCCTGCTGCTTGATGTGCGAGAGAGGGATGCCTATGACCAGTGTCACATAGTGGGAGGTGAGGTCAACCGTGTTTGTTTTGAAGGGTCTGACAGAAAAGCAGCAGCTACTTTTTTCAAGGCAGCTAACCCTCCCCCTCCAAAGCTCAGTGTTTGGAGAAGGGCATTCATTTTGACCCTTGATCATTAAAGACTGGAAACCTGCCACCCCAGCCTGCCACCCATGCTTAATTGGAAATAGCTCTTCCCTTCCACCCAGTCATGCCTTGTCTGTCATCCAGTGCTAGCCCTGTGGAATATACCATGCCCAAACTGACACGTGTGTTATAGTTTATTATTTCATGACCAAAGCCCACTTTGTCAGATCTAGGAGGTATTTACCTAAGTAGACAGCAGACTTTCCTCCTTAGATGGCAAGTTGATTTTTAATTTTGTTTTTAATTTTTTAAATTTTGTTTCAACAGCCTAACAGTTTCCCCCTGTAGCACTTGCTACATGTAAGCCAGGGAAATATAGGCAAATAGATATAAAAGCAAATCGAGGCCCTGAATCCCACTTTTGCAGTCCCTGAAGCCCCCTCCCAGTCCCCCAAGGCTTCCCAACGCCCCCCCCCATATTTTTAAGGGGTGTTTTTTGCTCAAAAACTGCACAGAAAACCCCCAAAATGTGCAAATGCTCTCTCAGTCCCAGACAGAAAGACCCCGGAAACCACACATTTTCCTTGGTTATTTTCCGGGCTGTGAGGCCGTGTTCTGGAAGAGTTTACTTCTGATGTTTCGCCTGCATCTGTGGCTGGCATCTTCAGAGACGTTTCTCAGAGGATGCCAGCCACAGATATAGGCAAAACGTCAGAAGTAAACTCTTCCAGAACACGGCCTCACAGGCTGGAAAAAAATCAAGGAAAACCTATGGATGCCGGCCGTGAAAGCCTTCAACTTCACCCCGGAAATCCCCAGCACCCCCAGATACCTCTGTTTTCACGAAATGGCAACAGGAGGTGATGCCGTGTCCATTACAATTGTGCTTTTGAGAAGGACATGATAAAGATGGAGGTGCTTGGGGAGCATTGTCAGGGGATGTCGTGGGGGGGCACTTGGATAGGGGAAATTGGTCCCTGCACAGCTGCCCACTGCTGCTTCGAAGCACTTGTATAAGGCTGGTGGTTCTTCCATATCCACTGGATCCAGAGACAACAACATCAGGAGGGGCTGGGAAGGGTGGACAAGGAGCTGCCAGGCAGGCAGTTAATCTTGGCATCTCTTCCCTCTGGTGGAAGAGGGCATCCTGAAATGGATAATTTGCCAGCCCTTCTCTCCATCTTCTATAACATTAACACTTCTCTTGCTTTGACAGCTTACTCCTACCCCATCGCCACACTATCCAGGACCATGAATCCCTATACGAACAACATTTTGGAATATGTATCCTTTGATGTAAAAGAATGAAGTGCCTTTCCCCACCTGCCAAGAGTCTTATGTCAAATGTTTAGCTTGCTCGGCTGTGCTTGTTTGAAAGAAGCAATCCTTTATGGCTCCTTAGCATTTCCTTTGAGGAAAGCTCAGTGGATAGGCTTGGCTACATGGTTCAGTCTGATACGTTGTTGTATTAAGTTGCTTCTTCCCACCTCACCCGCACCCCCAAATCTGTGTCCATGTTGTCCTTGTAGGTGTGGGTGTGGAACCCGATAGCAGTAAATGCAGGATCGGGAGAGCCAGCATGCTGTAATGCTTTGAGTATTGGACTAAGATTCCAGAAGACCAGGGTTTGAATCCCTGCTCAGCCATGGAAACAATGTCATACTCTCTCAGTCTCAGAGGAAAGCAATTAATGACAAACCCCTTCTGAGCATATCTTGACAAAAAAGTCCTTATGATATTGTTGCTTTAGGGTCACCCTAGGTTGGAAATGACTTGAAGGCACACAGCAATGAAAACAATATAATGATAGTCAATCTCATGTTTATTTATGTATTTACAGTTGTCCCTTCACATTCGCTAGGGTTTGGTTCCAGGATCCCCCGTGAATACCCAAATCCGTGAATACTCAAGTCCCATTCTATGCAATGGCATAGCAAAGTGTTGTCCCTTATATAAGATGGCAAAATCAAGGTTTGCTTTTTGGATTATTATTTTTTTAAGAATATTTTCAAGCCGTGAATAATTAAAACCATGAATGTCAAATCCGTGAATGTGGAGGGACAACTGTATTTATTTATACCCCGCTCTTCAGCCACAAGGCTATCCGAGCGGCTTACAAATTGTTTTAAGCAATAGCAATTTACACATCTACACCGCATTAAGCAATTTCCAATAGTCAAGAGTACCATTCTCTTGTGTTACATTCAGTTTTATTTCTCTGACCATGTTTTTAAAAATTGTTAAAGTTTATATTAAGTAATATTTAATAAAATTATTTTTAAAATCATATTGAAGTTAATTTAAACCTATTAAGAAAGAACCGGTGTGATTTTAAGCACTGGACTGTGACTCTGGAGATCAGGGTTCAAATCCCCACTTGGCAATGGAAACCCACAGGGTGATATTGGGCAAGTCACACTCTCTCAGAGGAAGGGCAAAGGCAAACTGCCCTCTGAACGAGTCTTGCCAAGAAATCCCCATGCTAGGTTTGCCTTAGAGTTGCCATAAGTCAGAAACAGTTTGAAGTCGTACAACAACAAACCCATTAAGAAAGTGTGTGTGTGTGTCTGTGTGTGTGTGTGTGTGTGTATCTATACACACCTATAGGTATAAATGTAATAAATATTGGTAGAGTTTATTTAATGAATTAATTCTTAAGTACTTTCAGGCTACCTTTAAGTACTTTTCAGCTACCTTTAACCTATTGTGCTCCCACACAGACACACATGTATACAAAATGTGCATGCTAATTTTTATCTATTTCTAACTTTAAAACAAAACAAAACAAAATCTGGGCCTCAGGAAGTTGGTCAGCTTGAAAAGAGGCCCCCATCTTTGTAGTAGTTGCCCTCTCTTGCTTAGGGGAGGATGAAGTGGCAATTCCTTTTTCTTTTCCCCTTCCACAGTGGCATTACTTGACTAAACATAACTTCCCCACCCTATAATGGGGAAAACAGACATCAGTGATATAATTTCTATTTAAAAATACCAAAAACGTTGCTTTATTTACCTTCTGAAATGTGCAACTAGTTCTTGATATCTTCTGTTGCTGTTGATATAGTCTCTGGAAACAGTCCAGTGTTGTGCCCAGTGATTCCTGTTTTCCTCCATAAAAATCATTAGCGATTGAGCCATTTCTTGTCTTGCTCCACTCCCACACTTAATGTGAATTTCAGTTGTCCCTCCACATTCATGGATTTGGCATTCACCATTTTAAGTATTCACGGCTTGAAAATATTCTTAAAAAATAATAATCCAAAAAGCAAACCTTGATGTTGCCATCTTATATAAGGGATGCCATTTTGCTTTGCCATTGCATATAATGGGACTTGAGTATTCACGGATTTGGGTATTCACAGGGGGTCCTGGAACCAAACCCCAGCGAATGTGAAGGGACAACCGTATAACAGTATTGACCTTAACATCTACCCCAACCAGAAAAATGCTCACGGGAAGATCATCATCCTCTACGATGATGATGAGAGAGTGGCCAGCCAAGCGGCCACCACCATGTGTGAACGGGGCTTTGAGAATTTGTTCATGCTTTCTGGAGGTAAGAAGGGCTGGAATTGTCTTGGGAATTTGCTACTGACATATTCAGAACCATCCTCCTGCTTTGATCACACCACGAGCTGACAAGCAGACAAAAGGACTCCATTCTTGTGGCTGGACTACTGAAAAAGACTTTTAAGTCCCAGAAAAGAGCAAATCAGCTGAATTTGCCTGGTGATGTTGGTTGGGGGATTGTGAGAGGTGTAGTCTACATCCAGAGGACAATAGGTTGGAGAAGGCTGGTGTAGGGAAATTAAGTCAGTACCTCATTTCTACTCTTGTTGTTGTTATCCTTGTCAATGATGCTAATCATATTTTGTGTGAATTTGGATTATTTTTTTTCTAACTCCAAAGTCAGAAAGCCCCGGACACAGGAATTTTATCATTACTTTTATTTACTTCCACAGTGCTTCACTGAACAGGCAGTCATCTTCCCTCTCCTCCACAGCTCCTTCCACCACACCCAAAAAAATAGACAAGGAAAGAAACAGAGTGATGAATGTTCACTTGCTTCTTTCATCCCCAGTGCCTTCACAAGCATGACTGGGAGGAGGGACACATGACAGGGCCTCCTCAGTGGCTGCCCCAGGCTCTGGATTTCTCTTCCTAGAGTGGTTGGAAGGGCCCCCTCCTTTCTGTTCTTCTGTCATCGGAAGACTTTTTTTTTATTCTGATAGGCTTTTAGATTTTTTTTTTTATTAAACACAAATTTTGCATGCGTAAAAGACATACAAAAACAAAGCAACAACAACCAAACCTAAAAAGCTAACAAAACCTACCCACTATAGTACTTCCCTCTTTGACTGAAGGCTACTATTAAACACTGCATGTACTTCTTATAAATGCTATCCCATCAGTCCTTCTGCTAAGTAAATGTAGTTACTATTTCAAAAATGCCAGTAACATTACATTTCCCCATTGTTATTTCAAAAAATGTATGAATAGATCCCAATCCCTCTTAAAGTTTACCAAGGATTTTTCCTTGATCAGTATTGTCAATTTATCAATTTCAGCAAATTCCTGCATCTTCAGCACCTAGTCTTCCTTTGTCAGAGTAGAGGTACTCCCATCTTTGAGCATAGAGACTTCTAGCTGCTGTAATCATATATTGAAGAATTCTTCCTCAAGCTCCTCATCCAGCATTCCCAACCAATAAAGTTCAGGCCTCTTCTGAAACTTTATTTTTAAGATGTCCTCTATTAATTGATGAATCTGAATCCAAAACCTCTGGGCTGATATGCTTTTAGAATTGAAGGGGGTTGGGTTTTTTTGACAGCCTTTAAAGGTGTCCTGTACTGTTTTTAAAAACTGCTTTTTAATGTTTTAGTTGTATGTATCAAATAGTTTTTAATAGTTTAATTCTGTGTCAATGCTGATCTTTTTTTAATCTTTTAACGATGTTTTATTGGCAAGCTTCCTTGAGGCCTGGTTTGGGGGAAAAGGTGGAGGGTATAAATAAAGATGATGATGATGATTTAATAGCAGCAATAATACTGATGGTGATGGACAGCTTCAGCTTCCAGCAAAAAAGTAAACCTGCGATTGCCCATGTCGATGTTGATTGGGGCTTCAACCTAGCCTGACACCTCTGCAGTGGAAGGCTTTATATCAGGTGGGAAACGCTGGATCTCCAGATGTCATTGAACTGCAACTCCAGCACCATCAGTGAAGGATGATGGGAGTTGCAGTCCAGCAAAATCTGGAGGGCCAATGTTGCCTACCCTTGTTCTGTTTCCTTGCCACTTAGCCTGTCTAGTATCTATCTGCCATGTTTCTCAGGAGTTGGACCCCAGCTGATTACCATGGGCTTTGAAGGAGTTTTATTTGATATCGTAACATTGCTAGGAGTCCTCCCACTAGCATCTTGTCTCATCATCCCAGTCTCTCCTTCCTTCTTTCCCAGGTCTCAGGGTTGTTGCTCAGAAGATCCCTGAAGGTTTGGTGACAGGCTCCTTTCCAGCGTCTTGCTTGGTGGCCACCCAGTCCGGGAGTGCCCGGAAAAAAACCACTCCCAGGCAGCCCCCACCCCCGCCAGCAGAGAATAAGTGGAGGTTTACAGCAGAGGATTTACAGAAGATACAGTACTATCTAGAAGAGGAGAAGCTTCCGACAGACACTGCCAGTAAGCCCCCAATCTGAGCAATCTGGGGCCGTCCGCTAAAGACTGAAATCCCACAGCCCCCTACACTGTTGAGGGATGGGCAGAAGATCGTTTCTACCCTGGGTCTGTGATGGGCAAAGAAAGTGCTTAAAGCATTTAGGCTTAGTACTTAAAAGTTCATCATCATAATTTTTACTCATCTTTATTTACAGCCAATAGACCATTAAAATCTCACAGTAAAACAGGCGTAAAACAATACATGAAATATGATTGTGATTACGGTTGGCCCTCCACATTCGCTGGGTCTAGGAGTGCAGGACCTCCATGAAAGTGGAAAAAATGCAAATATTTCTGCCCCCCCCCACCATATTTAATGCACACAAAAAGCATGATCTGCAGATTCAACTCAAAGTGGATGCTTTTCAGGCGGTGGGGTTTCTTCAGAAGTTAGAAGTAGGCGGCTGGTGGGACTTGCTTCCCCTGCTGCCCTACACCATTTTTAATAGGGACTTACAAGCCTTGCTGTGCATTCACAGTCTCTCTCAGCTTCACAAGGCTTGCAGTCCCTATTAAAAGTGGCCTAGGACAGCAGTGGAGGCAGCAGCAAGTGATTTGTGAATAATCAAATCCGCAAAAGTTAAACCCACAAATGTGGAGGGCTGGCTGTATGCTGTTATAAGTGCACTGGTAAAAATAGCAAATTTTAAATATGTAGTGACTTGCTCAGTGACTTACTTGTTAAAGCCCAGCAGTGCAATTGTCAAAAGAGACTTGTTAGAGTGGCCTGGAATAAGCTATATAATTGGATCTCTCAGATTTTTTTTATTCTAGCCCCTTGATAATAACAGCAGTGAAAGAGTATGTGTGAAATAGAGTCCACTTTGAGTTTATTGTGGGGCAATATTTATTGTCAAGTGGAATTTTATTTTCTGACTAGTAAATGAGTAGGGAGAACATTAAACCTGACTGAAGAGAAAGAGAGCCACTGTGATGTAGTGGTCTGAGTGCTGGCCTAAGAGTCCAGGGTTTGAATCCCTACTCAGCCATGGAAACCCACTGGGTGATCTTGGGCAAGTCATCGTTTCTCAGCCTCAGAGGAAGGCAATGATGGCACACACACACATCCCGAATAAATCTTAAGCGCCAGAGTAGTGTTTGGGTGTGCGTGTTCAGCTAGGACACCAGGAAACCAGGATTCAAGTTCCCCCTTGGCCCTGGAAACCCACTGGGTGATCTTGGGGGAGCCACACTCTCTCAGCTTCAGAGGAAGGCAGTGATGAACTTCCTCTGAACAAATCTTGCTGAGAAACCCCATGATAGGGTCACCTTAGAGTTCCCATAAGTTGGAAATAGAAAGCCTTCTTTTCTTCAGGAAAAATTAGGCATTCTAAATAAGGCACTCCATCTTTACAAGGAAAGTATGATAGCCCTAATTACCAAGGAGAGGAGAGGTCCCCATGTGGCTCCTTGGAGCGCTCGGTTGTTTGTATCCAATAGCTTCTATTTAACAATTGATTTGGCACCATCTAGGTCCATGGAAGCCTACTCAGGTAACAAAAACGAACAGGCATTCCTCTGGTGTCAGTGTAGCCACCCTTTATTCCTTTTTGTCAGGCCTGCAATGGAGGAAGTGCAGTGTGTTGGAAGGCCAAACTGACATGGCTGTGGAATGAAGGGAAAATAATCTCCAAATCCCCTTAAGGGTTCAAAGAAAGGAGAGCAATAATGGCTTGAAAGTAGTTTATGAGAGAGATGTGTCTTGGTCGGAGAGGTGCAGTCCGAGGCTGAGGTCTGATCCTTTCTCTCAGTCACAGTACAGGATATATAGACGTTCAAGTCATTCTTAATGCAGAACTGTGTAACTCTTACCGTAACTTCTTTACAATTACACAACAACCTTCGGGGACCTGCTGATCACATGTATTGTTAGTTAAGCAGGATTTATATATGTGTTACTGAACACTCTGGAGTTTCTTATCTGAAAGGACAGAACATATATGTGTATTACATACACACATGTGTATTACACACATACACACGTATATATGTATATATACATACATACACATACAAACACATGTACACACACGTTACTTATTACTTCCTGGCCATCCAAGTAAGCCCTAAATGGCCAGCCCAAGCCCTGAGGTTGTTTACAGGCCGAATGTTTACACTGAGGGGGAAGATGGAGAGGATCAGGGAGAGAAGAGGAAATGTTAACTGGGTCTGGATAAGGATAAATTGGTGCAGTGGTGGGATGCCAAGCTTCAGGCTGGAGTCTGACTTGAGTGCTTCATTGGGAAGTCGTCTTGCCCTGCTCATGCTTCTCTGGTCCTTCTCCTGCAGGCCGTCTCAGCCGCGGCTCTTCAGCCCGCGATGCCAAGGCTACCACCGTACGGAGCAGCCAGAACCTGCCTGCCGCCAACTCGACCATGGCCCTCACCACCCGCTCCCTCAGCAGCAGCAACCTGCAGAGCAAGCCCTGGAGATAGCCGGTGTCTTTTCCCACTGAATAAAAGAGAAGCCCCATTCCTGGGGTCCTTTGAACACTACAGCCTGTCTTTCGCTTTTAGGAAGGTGGTATGCTAAGGACAACGAGGTTGGGGGTGAAGGAAGTGTGGGCGAGGCACTGGCTTACAGAAAGGAAATGCCATTGGCAGGTAATTCAGGGTACGGGAGGGAAGTGGCGGGGGTGAGAAAAACAGGTGAACCAGACATCCCAACAAAGACTCATGTCAGTGTTATCCAGTACTGTTTCCTCACACTATTGGCACACGAAAACTGGAGAGATCAAAAATGTAATTTGGACTCTTAACAGATAGAGGAAAAAGTTGAGCAGGAAAGTAGCAAACATGGCCACAAAGGAGATTACTCGGTAGAATGCTAAAGTTTTAATTACTGAAGAAGCTGAATGGAAGAAGTTGGTGCTCTAGTCAGGAAATGAATGCGTAATTTAAGTGTTTGATTTTGAGACTTCTACCAGAGAACTGTTTGCAAATTTCACTTCTGCATAATGGAGAAAGAACCCAAACCTTTCTCTACCCAGTCTTTGACAATTTGAACCATTTACCAGCGGTCTCTTTCCCTACTGTGACCCTTCCAAAGTACTGTATGCACATTTGCAAAAAGTGTGAAGAGCAGAGTTTCATTCCCTCGGGGACCAAATCATGAAGGATCCAGAGTGTAAGTAAAATTTTGCAGAAGATGACAAGGACCAGAGCTGCTGGTCAGTCCATCATCAAGTTTCAATTTCTTCTCCAGAAGATGCCTGCTTTTTTTGGATTCTGGTGGAGCAAGGTCAATTCTGTCCATTCTATAGCTTCGCTGTTTGTGTTGTTGGGATTTCAAGATGGTGCCTGACATCACCATGGAACAGGGTATGCATTTTTTTTTCTGGGGTATTTATGAAGCTGTTGCCAACTGGAAAGGAGCCTGCAATCAGGGTCAGAAGCATGATCGGAAGGATAGAGATGCTGTTTACGTCTTTTGATTTCCACTGTTTTTTCGTACACAAAATTCCTCCCACAAGCTGCTCCCTAACCTATGGGGGAAAGCTATGGAGTGAGAGAGGCTGTAGAGAGTGAGTTTTGGCAGGAAGAATGCAGCGAGAGGCAAAGGAGGTTGAGAAGTTGCCAATACTATTGAAACTAAAAGCCTTCCATACTTCCCTTTTCAGTTAGTAAGAAATGGGAAGAGAGAGACATTCTAAGACTTATCATGCATATTAATCTGTCCCTGAGTTTGTCCTTATGGATCCAAACCCCACAAGTTGATTCCATGCTACCTCTCTGTTCCCATGCTGCCACTTTCTTCTGCAGTTTGCATTGAGGGTTGACTGTGCAGGAGATCCTGCACCATCATAAGGTCATTCCTAGATCCTTCCCTTCCTTTTTTGGGGAATCCCACCAATGGCAGAGCATTCCCTGTGTTTTTCAAACAGCATTCTGTAGTTACCAGTTTCAGCATCAAGCAGAAATGGGGGTAATTCTCTTTTTGGCTAGTAATCCTATCCAACTGTGGCAGTGTGGCCTGTATTGTGGATTTTTCCTCTGCAGAGGTCATGGGTGAGCAGCATATTGTTACAGCTCTGATCCTGCTTAGTGAACACAGAGCTTACAGGGGACTCCTGCTAAGCCTCTTCATATTCTCTCTCTCATAAACACACAATGCTGTCCCTAGGGGAGGAGCTGCCTTGCCTCTCTTCCAACCTTTAAACCTCCTCAATATGCACACTCAATTGTTAACAGAGTGACTGTTCCAGTGTAGTGTTTGGCTGCTAAGCAATGCCTGTAGAAAAATCCATGTAGAACTGAACATGTGAATTCAGTAATTAAGAAAGATCTGAGTACAGGATTATAACCGACTCCTGCTTAACCGACCTTTCCCCAGAAGAAAAATCTACATGGGTGTCCATCACAGTTGGCCATTTTCCAGGTGGATTCCTTAAACACAGGTTGTTCCACAAGCATTTTTAATGTTCTACTTTTAGGGGCCACAGTCTTCCCTGGAACCTTGGTCCATAAAACTGTCTCTTTTCTTGACCATTTCAAGAACAACAACTGACCACATGAGGGAATATATGCATGTGTGATAGAGGTGGAGGAAGGCTGTCTCCTTCCTAATTTGAGACTCGCTTCATGCAACCTAATCAAGCCCTCCAGTTTCTCTATGTGGCTCAACCATTGAAATTATCTTAGAATCAAATGAAGTGGTCAAGAGTCTGGTAAGGGTGAATGCTGCTGTGATGATTCAAGGAGGGACTTGGCCAAGGGACAGGTGTGGGTGGACATAACTTGAACAGGAGGTACCTCTTTCTCCTCTTCTGGTTGCTGTCACTTCAGTGCTGTTGGATCGTCTCACATGAAAATCACTGAGCTCATTCCAATGCAGCCATTTTCAAGTGTGGCTTTCAATTGGCTTCATTCCAAGATCGTTCCTATATACACAAACCATATTTGGAAACCCAGCCTTGAACAGGACGGCTCCCACACTCATCATACCAACCCTACTGAAGCACAGGAGAGATTTTCCTTTTAAGATGCAATTGGAATGGTCAATTAGAGCATCACTGATATTCCATTTGGTGGCATTTAAATTCCTATTAAATCTCAGAAGCTTTTCTGGAAGCAACATTGTCACCTCTCAGTTTTGCCCTATTCAGGAGATGCAAAATCTCGGGAGCAGTGAAATTTGAAGGTGTTACATGTACCAGATGTTAATCATAGAACCTATGCGTTTCAATCAGAAATATTTTAATTCTCCATCTCCAATCTGTGCACCTATCTTTGGGGTATATTTCTTCATGTACAGATATTTTTTAATGTCTATTTTTACACCAGTGTAAAATACTGGATTTTAAAAATTAAAGTAAGATTGCACAGGAAGATTAAGAAGGTCATCAGTCATCAGTCATACGATTCTGTTTTCACAATGCCTTTCTTTGGGCCCCTGTAGCTCCTGTATGTAGTAGGTGATTTTTAAGATATGAACTGAGATCATCTAGCAGCCCATTTTAATGGTTTACTCTTAAGAGTTGGAAACACGAAATTCTGTCCTGTGGCTGCTTCATATTGCAGCATAGAAGGAGGCCTCCAGCCCAGGTTGTGGCTTCATGTAGTCAAATCATAGAAGACCCCTGTATTTCTCTTCCCCACCTTTTTGCATTTGACAGTGATTACCTGAGAGTTTCAGATGAGTTATATTTAAATGTAACATATTTATTATGAATGACAAGACTGGTCAGTTGATATTTAGTGTGGGTGTATGTGTTGCTTCCACCTAGTCTACAATGATCATCTCCCCATTTTTAATAGTTTTTATTTATGTAGTCTTTGCCTCTTAAGCTAGATTCTAGCTGTTGCAGTTTGGGCTCATTTTGCAGTACCATCCTTTTTTTTTAAGTGTGCATATTTTAGAGTAAATTAATATATTTCATTCAAAGCAGCACTATCTGGTAGGGCCTGTTTACAGTAAAACTATCTAGGATCCTGGAAATGGCTGTTTAGAAGTTAGATTAAGTGTTTCTAATGGAAAAGTACAACTTCCAGGGTTCCTGTGGGGAAATCCAGGAGGGCAAATTTGTCTTCAACCAATTTTGTGTTTGTATATCTTTGTTTTTTCTCTTAAATCTTTTATTTGCAAGTGTTTTAGGATTGTTCAGCAAGAATACTGCAGTATCCTTAGCACCATCATGGCTGAGTCTACTTGCAAATGTCAGGCACTTGGGGGTGTTTCTGTTCAGTGTGACCCTGCTTCATGAGGCAATGGATTCTTTTTTTCCCCCATGAAATAGCCAAGGTATTCTCTTGTTTATTTCAAATATGTAGCTCTTAGACTTCATCTTGAAGCATCTTAGTCTGGAGTACTTCATGAACACCGTCTTGGGTAGCAGACAGACATTCCTGCGGTCCCTGGATTTGAAGAACAGCTTCTCTTAATCCTTGGCGTTGAAAGAAGAACTCAATCTTCTTATTAGCTTTGTGGGTTTTGTATGTTTTGCTTGTGAGTAATTATCTCAAATGGTTTGTCTGGTGCTGCTTCTTTGGACTGGAGTGGGGTAGAGTTTTGTGTATAGTTTGGCTTTTTTAAATCGTTGTTGAACTCAATAAAAAGAGAACCATCTGCTGTATCATGGTGTCATGTAAGCCTTTTATCATGGATCATAGCAGGGTATGAACTGCTAAAGGAAGTGTGTTTGTATGTGTATGTTTTAAGTTTGGAGTGAGTTTTATATGTCTTTGAAGACATGAGGTGCTTTTGTGTTCATCTTCAAAATGGAAAGGCTATGTTCTTGGAAAAACTTCCATCTCTATACAGGCTGATAATGAAATCCTGCTTGTGTTGGGTGACTACAAATAGGAAGCCATTCCTGTGCAGGTTTTCTCCACAGGGACTACACACAGATGGTCCTGTGAATGAGCCCAGAAACACTAATCTAGAGGTGTTTTTAAAAAATCCTTCATAAGGGATCCCACTGTACTGACTATTCCAGTGTTAGCTCTTACAGTAGAGTAAAAAAATGACTGTTTCCTGATTCTGTTGTTTGAGTTCTTTTTACTGAAGTCCAGAATCCTGTTGGTGTCTCACATACATGTAACTTCCCCTATCAGACATTCTCTGTCTGATGCAGAACATCCATATTCAGTTCAAGGTTGCAGAAGCTAAGATGCGCAGGTGGCACCATTGTGTATGCACATTATGCATGCAGGTGCACACTGAGCACTGCATAGACACTTCATAGAATCATAGAATTGCAGAGTTGGAAGAGACCACGAGGGCCATCCAGTCCAACCCCCTGCCATGCAGGAAATCACGATCAAAGCATCCCCGACAGATGGCCATCCAGCCTCTGTTTAAAGACCTCCAAGGAAGGAGACCCCACCACGCTCCGAGGGAGTGCGTTCCACTGCCGAACAGCTCTTACTGTCAAAAAGTTCCTCCTAATGTTGAGGTGGAATCTCTGTTCCTGGAGCTTGCACCCATTGCTCCATGTTCCAATCTCTGGAGCAGCAGAAAACAAGCTTGCTCCATCCTCAACGTGACACCCCTTCAAATACTTAAACAGGGCTATCATATCACCTCTTAACCGTCTTTTTTCCAGGCTAAACATACCCAGCTCCCTAAGTCTCTCCTCATAAGTCATGGTTTCCAGACCTTTCACCATTTTAGTCGCCCTCCTCTGGACACGCTCCAATTTGTCAATATCCTTTTTGAATTGTGGTGCCCAGAACTGGACACCACAATTTGGTGTCCATCCACTTGTACAATGTTGCACATCCACTTGTACAATGTTGCAATCCACTAATGAGGTGGCACTGTGCAACCACCAGGGAACTCTGCAAGCATAACATTACTTCCTGCCTCCTCAATGTTGGATCTTAGCCAAAGTGTAATGTGTCACTGTGCTAAATTTGAAGGATTTAGTTGCAGGAATAAAACCACAGAAGAGTTAACTCACTCAAAGACTTTATTATTGCATGAGGAAGCATGTATGCTTCACAGAAACAGGTTGCCTCTAGAAGGGACAGGCCTTTGTTCTGGTTTAATAGGGATGATCACGTGTGTGTTCCATAATGACCATCAGTGCCAGCCATGTCTCTTCAGCGGTAGGGATGATTTGGCTGGCCGGGAGCATGAATCCGTAGCGGCCTGTGTCTCTCAGCTCAAAAGTATACGAGTACTTAATGCCTTGCTCGTAGGTCCAGTCGATAGTTCCACCGCTTGCTTGATCTAGATCAAGGAAATGGGCACACAATAGAAATCAATCATGCACCACATCTGTATTGAGTAACCAGTGCTGCTTCTGCTGTGTAGGAAAGATCACACAGAAAGGGAACTAAAAAGATTATATGTTTTATGAAATTTGTTGCCATTGCGCAGAAGAAAAACGGGCTGAATCAGTAACTGTCATTTCTAGGTGCTTTGCTGGACAAGCAGTTTGGACCCAACTTTTGTCCCTGAAGTCCTCTCCCAGTCTAGGGTTGCTAGTTCAGGATCATCCCAGTATGGAGAAGGAGGCTGGCAGTTTAGAAACATCAGGAAGGCTGTCAAGTTCCCCCCCTGTTTTGTGTCTATGAAAGCCAGATCTAGACCACCTAACCCATCCACAGACAGCCATAGACCAGTGGCTCAGCTGTGAGCTTAAACAAACAAGAGGCACTCCTGGAGTACTCTATTGCTATGCCTTGGCATCTACAGCAATGAGCCATTGCATGGCACAGAGCATTTTGAGCTGAATTTACATTGGAGCACGATCAGCATTTCAGTGACAAAAGCAAAATACGTAGTGGATCCACCAAACTCTTGGCAATGATAGAAAATCAGTTCAAAATACTTGACTGCTCCCATGTGGACTGGAAGATCATGCTTGATCTTGAACTAAGGAACTTACAGATGGTGGTGATGATGCTACCGTATCTGTATTTGGTCCCGTGCAGGGAAGAAAGAGCATCGACCGCTTTCTTAGCAAGAGCATCCTAAAAGGGAAGAAGGGAGAGGCAAAATGAGTACTTGAAAGTTCAGACCGGAGGAAAGGAATATTCCAGAAGGAATGGGCAACAGTGTTGAGGCCAGGGCCAATTCCCCCCAGAACCCGTTGTGGGCTTCACCCCTCCCATAGCAAGCCGAAATACCTCAATTACCCTCTTTAGTTCTTCTCAAAATGGCAACAGGAAGTGATGCAAACTTACTTCCTGCTGCCATTTTGAGAAGCACTGCAGAAGAAAATGGAGGTATTTGGGGGTACTATGGGCCTCTGGAGTGTTTGTGGGGATGGAGTGGGGTTATGTTTTTGCATGTTTTCATGCCCGTGGCAAAAGTTGCCCAAAAATAGCACTGATGTTTATTTTTTTAAAAATTGGGGTGGGTGGAGGAATGGGGGCATGTTTCAAGACACACAAAACTCAGCCCCTGGTCTGCATATGGCCCATGAGCCACACTTTGGCAATCCAGGCAACAGGCACCCCCCCCCTAGAAAGCGTTTGGAGGCAAACTTTGGATTTTTTGTGGGCGATGCAGCCTTGCACAGTATCCTGGGGGACTAACATGGTCTCCTAGCCTCCAATAGTTCCCTACTCCTAATTTAGGCCACCTTGAAAGAGGTACCTACACTATCATCATTTGGGTGCTACCGTAGTTAAAAAGCTTTTCAAAAAAATATTCCAAGCATTTGCAGCTTTTAAAAACTGCCATGTTTTTATGGCAATATTACCAGAGTAAAAACTGGAGGTGGCATTTGTACCTTTAATGATTGTGTAGAAGAGAGAATTTTAGTAGGTCTTCTACACAATCATTAAATATGCAGGAAACCTCCAGTTTTCAGTCTGGCAACCCTAATTACCTATTCTAATACAGGTTGCCCTCATCCCACCCCCCACTCATATGTGTGGGACCAGTACCCATTCAGTTATCCATTGTCTGAAAAATATGGTCTCTCTAAGCATTTCCTAGGTCCCCAGCGCAACTCTATGGTAACATCTGCTGGAACGTACCATAGAGTTTTTCTGGAGATTCCTAGAGGGGCAGCCTCTCTAGGCATTTCTTAGGTCCTCCAGCTTAATTCTGTGGGGTCCACTATTACCTGCGGTTTCAAGTATTTATGGCAAGCCTGGGAACATATCCTCCATGCAACCTGTAAAATACTTTGTCTGTGTGTGGTGGGAGTTATTATATGTTTTAAATTTGTTTTAAGTTTTTAAACTTTTTAATCATGTTTTTAAAAATTCAGTAGGACCCCCATATCTGCTTGGGATTGGTTCTGGCAGGATACTGAAAACTGTGGATAATAGCAAACACCATTGAAAATAATGGGACTTCTGGTTTAAAATACCATAGAGTTGCCTTGGAGGACCTAGAAAATGGCTAGAGAGGACACATTTTCTAGAAGACTCTGATAGGTGTGCTGTTTTGTGTCCTGTAGAAAATTGAATCAGTGGATAATGTATCAGTGGATACAGGGGTCCTACTGTATTGTTATTTAATTTTTTTAAGTTTTGTAAACTAATGTTTTAGCTTAATATTTTTTAAAATTAATATAAGCCACGCTGAATCCCATCTTGAGAGAAAGGTGGGATATAAATTAAATAAATAAATAAGTGAATGAATAAATATTTATTTTAAGCTTTCTGGAAGATGTCTGTCTCTCTCTCTCTCTGGCTTTTCTTCGCAAACAAAGATTGAAGGATATAAGGGAACATTAAACATGCAGGATGCAAATCCTATAAATAAATTTGGGGGCTGGGGTTGATTTTCTTGCACCTTTTCGAACTCTTCAGCATCCGGCATGCAGTGAGGTGATTAGACTCTAGAATAAAGTGAGGGAGGTGTCCTGAGGAAAGGTGTATAAGCCCTGTTCAGAGCTTGGGAAAGTTACTTCTTTGGACTACCAACTTTCAGAATACCAATGTTCATGTTGGCTGTGGGATTCTGGGAGCCATACACCAAAAAATAAAGTTTTCCAAGCTTCTGGTCCTATCGTGCAGTGAAGAATTCCAATTTTGAGAGAAAGGTCACCACCACCCCACCTGGTATCTGTGGGGCATACATTCCTGGACTTACCATGTATAAGTAAAACTGCGGATAATAGCAAGCCTTATTAAAATAAAGGACTTCTGTACAAACATACCATAGAGTTGTGTTGGAAGATCTAGCAATTCCTAGAGAGGATGCCTCTAAGCATTTTCCAATGCAACTCTACAGTATATGTCTCCTATTTTGTGTCCCTCGGGTAACTGAAACCGGAGATATTGGTTCCATGGATACGGTGGGGTGACCTCTAAATATATTAATAATATAATAATAATAAGACTTACTAGTTCTGGCTGATCAGCTGCAGCCTTGCGGGTGTATCCAAAAGGATAAAGTAGGAGTTGGGAGTAGCTGTGGATGGAGACAAAGGCTTTGATGTTGCCATGGCTCTTTACAAAGTCGACAATGGCTTTCACCTCAGGCTCGGAGTTGGCATACGGTCCACGGTACGTTTCGGAGCAAGGGCTGCCACTGGAGCCAGCCGCTGTCAATGACAAAAAGCAACATTTTTTCTACTAACTGTGAACAGCCAAGGATACCATAGTAAATTCTCAGATGCATTCAGTCCCCAGCACCTCCTGGTGGGGTTGGGGAAATCGCGGTGTTGTACTTAGAACACAGGACGGTAATTTGGTAGATCATCCGTTCACCTTGGGACCAGTCACTCTATCTCTCTGGGCCAAACTAGTTGATGGGCTTAGCATGTTTTAAGGAGAGTTGGTTCCTCAAGTGGCAAAATATGCCTGTTTGTCCTAGCATGGGATTTTTCTTGCCTACATATATTGCAGTTGGTGTGATGTATTTCAGAATTAGTTATGGGAAGGTAAACACAGGTTTAATTTGCAACTCTGCTGTGACTCTCTGAGGAAATCCTATTGTAGGAAGGAAAAATGAGTTAATGAAAGGGAAGGCACATTCCTATTCATGTCTAGACAGAGAGAGGAAGGGAGAGAGAAGTGTTTTGTTTATGTACAAGAAACTTTTACCTCCAAAACCTGCATCCCAGTTCCGGTTGGGGTCTACACCAACACAGGATGACCCACTGTTGATCGACCTCGTTTTACGCCACATGCGGTTCTATAACAGCCAGAAAGTTGATTAATCACAAACAGCATAGCTATTTCTGAAGCTAAAGGTTGTGTATACTTTAAATTCGTCCATTCCCTTCCCAACCTAGAGGCTTAAAGAAAGAAAAGGGGGACGGGGACCCATGATACCTTGCTGTGAGTGAAGGCAAATCCGTCAGGGTTGGTGACGATTTCTAGGAAGATATCAAAATTATCCAAGATGGAGGTCAGGGAAGGGTCGCTTCCATAAGTGTCGAGGATCTGCATAAAATAAATGGAAAGGGTCCAGCCACGTATATTAGAGGAGGGATGGGTAATGGTTAGAGGTGCTAACCATTACATTGGCTGCTGCAGGGAACCTTAGACGGTTGTACACCCAGGGGAAAAAAAATTCTCTGCCTCCAGTGCCCCAATAGGCAGGGCAATAATTTCACCATACTTTTGGGGCTCTCTGGGCCATTTTAGGTCCAGGAGAGGCCATTTTTCCAACAGTCAACTTCTGGGTCAAATCCTGCTGAGGGGAAAAGGACTTTCCTGGGCCTAAAACAACTTGGAGGGACAAAAATGTGCCAGAATTGCCTCCAAAGCCCCTTAGGGGGCAAAGTGGGTATTTTGGAGCGAAGAAATGAGGAGGCCGGTAGCCACTTTTTCATACTCTCCAAAATTTCACAGATGAAAACTAGGACATGTGTGTCCAAGCAGCATCAGAATGTGGCAAAAGTTACTGACCGAACCTAGGGGAGGTTGCAGCAGTTTCCTTTTGCCTCAGCCTCCTGGGAAGGACAGGACTCTGCTTCCTCCCGTCACCTCCCCTCTGCTGAGTTAACTGAATGTAAACTACTTTTTTTTGCACTTTGAACTCAGCTTGCAGCAACCGAAGCAAGCCAAGGACAAAAAGGAAATGTGGGAGGAAGAGAGAGAAACTGGGACATTTGAAAAGCAACTGAAAAAAATGAAATAACAAAGGATTAATGGGGACTGTCCCTGCCAAATCAGGACAGTTGGGAGGTATGTTTTCCTCATTCTGGTGTTGTGTTATGCATTTCCAAAATATCTAGCATCTGCCCTAGAGGAACATGTATGATAGAAAGAGTGAAATACAGATGTAGAGGAGTTTTGTTTCTCTTCAGTGTGAATGACTGTGCCAGGAAATCAAACTGGCCTAAAATCCTTGAATTCTGCAAATGGAAACTGAAATGAGCAGAATACATCTGCATTTGGGACAAGTCTTCCCTCCACACTTCTGTTTAGGTGTGTGTGTCATGGGAGGGGGGTTAGACTATCCAAAGGCACTAATAATCCTGCCCAGCCTCCCTCCGCTTCATCCTTTGAGATGTCACACTTTCAAGCCTATTTTTGTAGCCCTGAGGACCAGAAATTTGAATGAGAAATAAATGTTAAAATTCTGAGGATGCTGAGTTCTGCCATTATGCATATCTGCCTTTGCACACATTCCATGTATTCTGAATGTTGGGGTACTTGCAGCAATGAGTATATGCTAACTCTAAAAATGGGCATCTCCTTTTTGATATCAAAGCCAGGGATGGTCCTAGCCAGAGCTTGGAAAAGACTGTGATTTGTTGGACTACAACTTCCAGAGCCCCACAGCCAGCAAGGACAGCGGCCATGTCTGTGGAGCATTTGGGGAGCTGTAGTCCAAAAAAGCAGCTTTTCCAAACTATGGTCCTATCCTCTGAGCCTTTTGCTTCCCTGCTCCATCTATATGAAATGCATGCTTTTGAGATGGAATTGTAGCTGGTTGTACCTTTTTTGCAAAATAGATTCCACTGGCCTGAGTGACCCATTCGCGAGAGTGAATGCCGGTGTCAATCCAGATGGCTGGGCGCTTGGTTCCCCCGGTGCTGAACTGTAGAGCAAACAAAGAAAAGAAACCCTTAATTCCTGCATCTCCTGGTGACATAATCCTAAGCCCTTTTTTTAGACTTCTGAATTCCCTGTGGTTTAAAGATGGGAGTGGGTAATCGTTGGCCCTCCATTTCCCAGAAACCTTATCCAGCATGGCTGATGGCACAAAGGATTGTGGAAGTTTGCAGTCCACACTTTTCAAGATTATCACTAGTCCACCAGATGAACTTGACACCTCATCACCATACCCACAACTTTTGCATTTCTATGGCTATTCATACAGCCTGCTTATAAGGTCTGCTCCTAGGCACCAGTTCACTCCCTGCACCTGAGGAAGTAGACTAAGTCTATGAGAGCTCATGCTACAGCTTCTTTCTCTCAGTCTCAAAGGTGCTACAAGATCCCTTTGCATACTGATATTCCAGACTAACACAACTATGTCTTTGAATTCTACCATTAGTCCACAGTCCACTTTGTGAATGTCCAGCCAGGAGTTATTCCGCTGATATAAGTATCAAGACTGTGTGTGTGTGTAAGAGAGAGACCCTTACCTTCAAGATGTTGATTGGGCGACCCTCGTAACTTTTGCCAATCTGGATTTTACTGACCAGTCGGGGATTTTCACTCACTATAAGATCCATGAAATCATATATCTGGTGGGCACAGAGGAGAGAAGAGTAGAGTCAAGCTCTGTTGGTCTCTGTACAACTCTGTGCTCTGAAATTCTGATGGAGTGGGGGGAATTCTGAGACACAGGAACCCTGGAATAAGGGGTTTGCATTTTCACTGTTTGCTACATGGCAGTCTCAGTCAACTGAACTGTCGGGTGGGCCAACGTTCCACCTGGCTTGCTGTGTATTGCCCAGAAACAATTGCTCCGTCTGAGAGGCCACTGACACATCTGTAGTAGTTGCCATGTCTTCTTCTGAGATCAGGTACAAAATCATCATGAATCAGGATTGGGGCACCATTGACTGCTGTGATCAGCAAGGAAGGGAATGGAGGGCATGGAAAGAGAAGGCAAACAGGTATAAGAAAACTTGGTGTGATCCACCTGCCAGCACTTGCTGGGGAAATCAGGTAGTCCAAACTGAGGAACAAATGGTTAAGATGAGGAGTAGTTGGCAGCAATACAATTCCTCCACTGTAACATGAGACCCAATCGGGGCACAATGAAAACAAGTTTCTACTGGAAGAAGGCTGGCCCCCATTTTCAGGGATAGTTCCAGCAATTTAAAAAAACACCACATCATTGGTTGATCCGAGGTGTATTCAGTGACACCTACAAAATGCTGGTCTCTTTATTTATTCTCCCATTCTCTTTCCCATCTGGCTTTGTCCCGTATGACATTATCATGTACTCTACAGTATCTGGATGGATATATGTAATCTGCTCATTGTATGATCCCTGATTGCCTTGATCAGTGAAGTAGCTAATTCAGGGAGCACCTGATTGGCTACATACCTTCCATTGATTGTAGGATCCCTGATTGCCTGACTCATTGAAGTGCTAATTCTAGGAGCACTTGAATGGCTACGTGCCTCCCATTCCCTGTTGGATCCCTAATTGCCTGGCTCAATGAAGTTAATAATTCCGGGACCATCTGATTTACTCTATACAGTATATTCTGTTTTTTCTTATTGCCTGGTTCATTGAAGGGACTGATTCAGGGAGCATTGCCTTCATTCTCAATTAGCTTTGTTTACCTGTAGTGATGATATCATCAAACAGGGAAATCTGGCTATATACCATTACAGTGACATCCCGTACCATTAGTTTTATCATCCCTGATTGGATGGAATTATGCATCAAAGAAGACAAAGCAGGAGGGGGAGAAAAGTCACTGAAGTAGTAAAAGGATTTGTCCAAACAAGATTGTTAAAAGGTGATGACTCCCATTATCAAGTGTGAATTGGAAAATATTTTTGCTTTCCCTCTAAACCATGGGTGGGCAACTGCATGGGCACCAGGGGTCCAATTCTATCTCCCCCCTGCCCGCTGAGATCCTCCTGTGGGGTGCACCCCCTACCAAGCCAAAATACCTCCATTTTCTTCTGCAGCCACTTTCAAAATGGTGATAGGAAGAGACACATATTGACTTCCTGTCACTATTTTGGGAGATGCTACAGGGGAAAATGGAAGTATTTTCTCTGCTCACCTTCTCAAAATGGCAACAGGAAGTGAACATATATATAATAGGAAGTGAACATATACATTTTGAGAGTGGCTACAGAAGAAAATGGAGGTATTTTGGCTTGGTAGGGGGTGTGGTTTTGCATGTTTTGGTGCATTGGGGCAAAAATGGGGCCCAAATCATGCAGAATTTTTTTTTTAATTGGGTGGGATTGGGGGGCTTTCAGGGACAGGTGGGGTCTGCAAAAGTGGGGACAAGGGGCCATACTATGCCCACCCCTGCAATGAAATGGGGGAGCATTTGTTGCAGCCCTAATAGAGTCCACATCTGCACTTACCTCATCCAGAGTGTGGTATGAAGCATAGTTGAAGGTCTCAACCGATCGGGGCATAAAGTGTTTTCGTGACATGTAGAGCTTCTCCTCATCAACTAAGGACTGGAAAGGGTGGAAAGAAAATCAATGAGGAGGAAGCAGCAACGCAAAAAAAAAAAAAACAAAAAAAAACCACAAAACTGTAACACAGCCAAAGCACACACCACATTTAACACTCCTTCCTTGCAAACCATTTGATTCTGGGGCCACCCTATAATTCTGGAAGGTTGCATAAGGTGTATTGGTGGTCCCCAGGTCAATAAATCTGTTCCAGTGTTTAAACACTTTTACAAGAGCTATCCAAGAGGCTGAACGGGATAGATTCAGCATGTTGCTTGATCCTTGAAAGACTAAAACATAGAATGCATTCAACACTTCCACTGACAGACCCAACAGCCAGTGGTGAATTTAGGTTGTGACTGCACACCAAGTTTTACCTGAACTTGTAGTGTCCTCACCATATCAGCTTTATAGTGTACTAACCTGAAGATCCTCGATCATGGTAGAGTATTGGATGCCATTGGACTCCAGGAAGACTTTGACCCCTTGCAGGCTGGGGAATGGGACACGCACATCGATTGGGATCTCAGGATGAGCTGGAGCTCGCCAGAAATCCAGCTGGGCAGGGAAATGTAAAGAAACGTGTGTTTATTCCAAGGACGGGGACCCTCCCCCAATCCTGAGGGCTGAGTTCAATTTCAGAGCAGTTCTTGATGGCGGCATTCCAGTGGTGGACGGGACCAAAGGCAAAGGGTGGGACCTTGAAAAACCAGCACATTTTAGCTTAAAGCCCTTCCTTTCAGTACGTAAACCTTAGAAAAGTCATGGCAGCCAAGGCTGTGAAAGCACCAAATGGCAGTGCCATTGGGGAAGAGGGTCATCTGGGGAAGACGGAGGGGGGCAGAATTGGACCCCAGGTAGGCCAGATTTGACACCAGGCCTGTAGTTTCCCCACCCCTCATTTATGTACATCAAGGGAATTGTCTGTCCCTCCAGATGTCAATGAACTCCAGCTCCCAGAATTCTTCACCAGTGGCCAGGGACTGCTGGGAGCTGTGGTCTAACAGTGCCTAGAACAGTGGCTTCCAAGCTTTGGTCATAGAATCATAGAATTGCAGAGTTGGAAGAGACCACGAGGGCCATCCAGTCCAACCCCCCTGCCACGCAGGAAATCTTGATCAAAGCATCCCCGACAGATGGCCATCCAGCCTCTGTTTAAAGACCTCCAAGGAAGGAGACCCCACCACACTCCGAGGGAGTGCGTTCCACTGCCGAACAGCTCTTACTGTCAAAAAGTTCCTCCTCATGTTGAGGTGGAATCTCTGTTCCTGGAGCTTGCACCCATTGCTCCATGTTCCAGTCTCTGGAGCAGCAGAAAACAAGCCTGCTCCATCCTCAGCGTGACATCCCTTCAAATACTTAAACAGGGCTATCATATCGCTTCTTAACTGTCTTTTTTCCAGGCTAAACATACCCAGCTCCCTAAGTCTCTCCTCATAAGGCATTGTTTCCAGACCTTTCACCATTTTAGTTGCCCTTCTCTGGACACGCTCCAATTTCTCAATGCCCCAGGTGTTTTGGACTTCAACTCCCAGAATTCCTGACTGTTGGCCTAGTTGGCTTGGGCCTCTGGGAGCTGAAGTTCAAACACCTGGAGGACTAAAGTTTGGAAGCCACCAGTCTAGAAGGCCATGGGATTCCCATCCTGATATACATACCCCCTTTCTCACGGGTGCTCCAGCCTTGGCATGTGGCTTAAGGCAAGATACATCAGAGCAGAGGCTAATCTGTGAATAGCTGAAGGATTTTATGAAGGAGTTTGAGTCCATTGCTCTGTGTCCTAGTCTTTGGAGCAGCAGAAAACAAGCTTGCCCCATCCTCAGTACGACATCCCTTCAAATATTTAAACATGGCTATCACGCCCCCCCCCCTTAACCTTCTCCACGCTAAACATACGCAGCTCCCTAAGCCGCTCCTCATAGGGCATGGCTTCCAGACCTCCCAGTTCAGGCCATAAACCATTGAAAGCGATCAGGCGTTGGGTTTATTTCTGTCCCTCAGAGTTACCTGAAGAGCCTCAAGCGCTTCCAACTCCTTCACCTTCTCCACTTGGAACTCATCGGCAGCAAAGATCCTTAACACCTGGTGACTACAGAGCAAAATTATATCAGTTTCTGCCATCATCCTCTTAACTTGGCTTATTTAATAGTTGTTTTTCATTAATGAGAGATGTTGTCTTTGTCGCTAGTTATCTGGACTGGTACATAATCTCCTGTGATTGCTGCTTTAAGAAGGCACCGTTTCCAGAATGGGACACACATGCGAGTGTGTCTCCTCTCACCCAATACCTGCTTTGGTTAGCTGTAATTCTTGTGTTCTGCTACAAGCGGCTTTTCTATACAAGGGGGAAAAAAGTGGATTGCTCCACAGTAATGGCAATTTGCAGCACTTGAGATTTGTCTCAATTTAATTTTTTGCAGGCATAAGCTTTGAACTCCTGCAGATCCAAATGGCAGCCGCAAGTGAATTACTCTATCATTTTTACTTATCGCAATTTGCTGCTACCAAATGTTTTTTAAAAAAAGATTTCCAAAGTGTGATAGAGTGATATTTTGCCTTTACATAAAAGAAAAAAACACCCCGTTTTATCACTTTAGCACTTGCTAGCTATATCTGTGCTTTTCATTTTTATTGCCCAAGTGTAATATCCTACATTTCTCCCTGTTGAAATTCATTTTGTTAGTTTTGGCCCAGCTTTCTAATCTGTTAAGAAAGTAGAGCTAGATGGCTCAGACCCACCATGACCATTCTTTCGCTAAACTTGCGTGTCTCTACATACCCCACAAAGGTCTCGGTGCTGAAGGCAGCCACGAGGAGAGTAGCAAACACCAAGAGGACCCTCATCTTCACCAATGCAGATGCCTGACTGGGGACTGGGGATTTCCCTGGGTTGCCTTATATACCCCAGACTATGCAGCTGCAGCAGCACGCCCATGACTGGGCATCGGAGAGGTCTCGCCAGCCGTTGTCCTTCCCACGGCGCCATCAGGAAAGAGATGACACTTCCCACACCCTCCTTTGTGACTGATGCATGGGGAAGGTGCCACCTGCCTCAAGCTGGGGGCAGTGGGGGAAAGAAATTCAGAGGCTGGAGTGCTGCTGGTATCCTACATCTGTGAAAGTTCCCTTCTACCTGCAGTTGTACTTTTTGGGTTTCTCTGCAGCCGATGTGCTCAGTTCATGGGTCAGCGCATAAGCAGGCTTCCACAAGTGCAAGGGTTTCCTAGGGGCAAACGGATCTTGTAGCACCTTTGAGACTAACTGTGAAAAAGAAGTTGGTAGCATAAGCTTTCAAAGACTAAGGGCCCATCTACACAAGGAGGAAAAAATCCAAAGTACCTCACAGTATTTGCATCTCGCAGCAGAGCAACATGTCTAAATGTTTTTTCTGGCCTCGGAAGCCCCCATAAGCCTCACATTCTGGATGGCAGCCACAAATTATTTGCTCGCGTTAGTTCTTCACTGCTGCTGTTCCTTTTTAAAAAGTCATCCCAAGGTGTGCTGGTGCAATAGAACAATTTTCCAGTTTTTATAGGAAAGTAAAAAAGAAAATATTCATCCTGTTTTATCGCCTTAGCGAGCGATCGCTAAGGCAAAAATCCAACATGGTGGCAGCGGGCGCTTGTCCTGCTAGCAAGGCCTGTCCCAACTCTCACCCAGCCAATCAGCTTTGTGCTTCCCTTCGAATTTCCTGTTGTTCAATAGTCCCAAAAATCCGGAATATGTACCCCTCTCGCATTTTGTGAAAAAGTACGGGAAAATCTGTGAAGGCTTTTACCACATTGCTTTTGGCATTTTGCCCCCCACCCTTCTGAATAGTGTGGATTGGCGCTGGATCCCATTTAGACAGATAGGATTCCCAGCGAATTCCATGAGGTTTTTTCCTGCCATTTAGAAGGGGCCTATGGCTGCTGTCACACTGCAAAAATAATGCAGTTTGACTCCACTATCATGGTTCCATCCTATGGAATTCTGGGGTTTGTAGTTTGTTGTGGCACCATTGCTCTCAGATGGAGAAGGCTACATATCTCACAAATCTACAAATCCCAGGATTCCATAGGATGGAGCCATGATAGTTAAAGTGGTATCAAACTGAATGGATGAAATTTTATTACAGTCAATGACCAGCATAAAGAATATAAAAGTACAGTGTAAAATAGGACAGTATTATACAATACAAGAAAATTGTACAATGTTGTACAATGAAAAAAAAATTAAGACACCATTGCAGCAATGCAAAAACTTGCCACCTTGACTGTAATCCCTGGTTGCTGGTCAGCCAAATGATAGTCGGTATCAAACTGCTTTATCTCTGCAGTGTGGCAGCAGCCTAAGTCTATTTCATCAGATGCATGGAGTGTACTGCCTAGGAACAGACCTCTATAGCTTTATCACTCATCTTAGTCTGGGTTAGAGTAGCACCATTGAATCACTTCACAGAAGCAGCCCCTGTGCATTATTCTCCATTGTACAAAGTGACAATAACAACAACAACAACAACAACAATAATGGAGGCACATCGGCAGAATCACCATCAGTTGCACGAAGTCAGCATTCAGTAGATGAATTGTGTAGTACATCCATGAGCCTGAATTCTATTGATTATCCTGTCTAGAGTAAGCCCATTGAATCAATGGGATTTACTTAAATGTTGACTCACCATTCAACAATTGATTCAGTGGGTCTACTCTAGCTGGGACTAACCAAGAAGATTCCAGCTGTGGTATAACTATGTGAGTGTAGATTTCCACTATATAAGTTGGATGGTGAAGAAAGCTACAGTAATAGGAAGAAAATGTATTCATTTGAAATGTGGTGATAGACTTTCCATAAGTCAGAGTTGCCTTGAAGGCACATAATAACAAGACCCATATACAAATCCACCCTGATTTAGCAAAAAGGTCTGATGACATTACAGGCCGTCATTGCAGAAGCTGGGATTGAATTTTCCACCGAAAAAAATTAATAATTAACTGTATGGGGGGCAAGGCCACCTGTCAATTGGGACTGGCAGCCTCATATCTGAGGTAACGTCAAAGAGAGCTGGTCACCACCACCAGCTGTTTCAGAAGCCTGAAGGAGCAGAACATGAGATGAGAAGCCAGGCTGTTCCAATAACTCTGCTGAATCATAGAATCATAGAATTGTAGAGTTGGAAGAGACCACAAGGGCCATCTAGTCCAACCCCCTGCCGTCAGGAATACACAATCAAAGCACTCCCGACAGATGGCCATCCAGCCCCTGTATAAAAACTTCCAAAGAAGAAGACTCCACCACACTCCAAAGCAGTGCATTCCACTACCAAACAGCACTTATCATCAGGAAGTTCTTCCTAATGTTTAGGTGGAATCTTTTTCCTGTAGTTTGAGTCCTTGTCCCATGTCCTAGTTTCTGGAGCAGCAGAAAGCAAGCTTGCTCCATCCTTGGTATGACATCCTTTCAAATATTGAAACATGGTTATCATGTCCCCTCATCACCTTCTCATCTTTTCTCTAAGGTAAACATACCCAGATCCCTAAGCTGTTCCTCATAGGGCATGGCTTCCAGATCTTTCACCATTTTGGTCACCCTCTTCTTGACACGTTCCAGCTTGTCAGTATCCTTCCTGAATTGTGGTGCCCAGAACTGGACACAGTATTCCAGGTGAGCTCTGACCAAAGCAGAATAGAGTGGCATTATTACATCCCTTATTTAGACACTATATTCCCATTAATGCAGCCTAGAATCGCATTGGATTTTTTGGCTGCAGCACCACACTGTTGGCTTATGTTCAGCTTGTGATCTGCTAAGACTCCTAGACCCCTTTCACATGTACTGTTGTCAAGCCAGATGTCATCCATGCTATACTAGCTCTTTATAGTATAAATTTCCAGGTTGTCTATCCCTGCACCCTGACAGTATATGCTAATCCTATCTCCCAGCCCTGGGCATTTCAAGCAATGTTTCAATCAAGCAATCAAGTGCCATTCCTCAATCCATACCCTACAGAAATCTCTCCTCACATCCCCTCCTGTCCAACAGTATGAGGTTGTCGCAAGCCCATCAATGTTCTAATTCTCCACAATCAAAGCAATCAGTTGAGTTTCAGTTTCTTTTGTCTATTCCGTGGGAGAGCCACCCAGGCTTTGTTATTACTTACTTGCCCCTCCAAGGCATGGAATAGAATATAAATATCATGGCCCCAACCATACCAAGGTGTGTCATAGGTGTGCCACAGCATACAGATATGGCCGCTCTCTTTCTCGGTGTGCCATGAATCGGAACCTCCTGTGCCATCCTGGGATGCCTGTCTGAGTTATTTCTGCTGCATGGAACTCACTTTTCTCTGGGACTAGTAACTATCATCCCTCTTTCCCACCTTCTTTCTACTCAACTATTCCTGCCTTTCTCTTCCAATAGTCTTGTACATTTCGTAAGAATATATATCCTTGTGTGTTAGTCTATCTTGTTCAATAAAAATACTTTTATTTCACTTTAACTGGAGTGTTCTCTACAGTTAGTACAAGTAGACATAGGTGAAAAGATCCCTGAAGTTACCCTCCCCTTGCAGGCCTCCTGCTTGAGTTAATAATTCCCCCAAGTTTTAAAGGAGACTCTGGCGTTGCAGACGGTACCCTAATGCCCCCCCCCACCTCTTAGGGTAACAAATTGTTCAATGGAGAGTCAACATTTAAAAACGTTCAGTGGCCAAAAAAGGACATGTTCACAGGTGTGGATTTCCCTAACAGAATTCTGGCCATAATGTTTTCAGAAACCCTTTCTCCTCTGAAACCCAAGAAAATGTGAGAATAGTTTTGGCATCTCTAATCCATGGAGTTCTGAGTAGAGCAGATGTTAGGTGATAGGGAGAACAGGGAGAAATGAAGGATACCACCCTTGGGCAATAAAAATTAAATGCACAGATATAGGATGGGTAACACCTGGCTTGATGGCAGTGCATGTGGAAGGGATCCACAAGTTGACCATGAGTCAGCAGTGTGATGCAGCAGCTAAAAATGCCAATGTGATTCTAGGCTGCATCAATAGGAGTTTAGTGTCTAGATCAAGGGATGTAATAGTACCACTCTTTTCTGCTTTGGTCAGAACTCACCTGGAATACTGTGTCCAGTTCTGGGTGCCACAATTCCAGAAGGATATGGACTATCTGGAACATGTCCAGAGGGGGGCGACCAAAATGGTGAAAGGTCTGAAAGCCATGCCCTATGGAAAGCGGCTTAGGCAGCTGGGTATGTTTAGCCTGGGGAAGAGTAACTGGCGTGCTCTCTGCAGTTAGTACTGGTATACACAGGTGTGAAGGTCTCGAAGTTACTCACCTCTCCCAAGCCTCTGTTTGAGCTAATAACCCCCCCAATTAATAATGGAGATTTGGCATCACGGGTAGGCTCTTCACAGCCCCCCCCACCTCTTTGGGTAACAAACTAGCCATGCCACCTGTTGGTAAGGCGACCCAGTACATTTTGCTGCCTGAGGCAAGTATCAAGGTAGCATGCACTACAGAAACAGACACACCAGGAAGACAGCAATAATTTGGTTTTTATTTCATACTTGCAAGTTATGCCACTAAATTAAAGCCCTGCTCCTTTCCACAGATTTTGCACCACAGACTTTCCTGACAGTCCATGGAAACTGAAACTCAACTGATTGATTTGATTGTGGAGAGATAGAACATTGATTGGCTTGTGACAACCTCATACAGTTGGACAGGAGGGGGTATGAGGAGAGATTTCTGTAGGGTATGGATTGAGGAATGGCCACTTGATTGCTTGATTGAAACACTGCTTGAAATTCTCAGGGCTGTGAGATAGGATTAGCATATACTGTCAGGGTGCAGGGATTCTGACAGTAAGAGCTGTTTGGCAGTGGAACACACTCCCTCGGAGCGTGGTGGGGTCTCTTTCCTTGGAGGTCTTTAAACAGAGGCTGGATGGCCATCTGTCAGGGATGCTTTGATTGAGATTTCTTGCATGGCAGAATGGGGTTGGACTGGATGGCCCTCGTGGTCTCTTCCAACTCTACAATTCTATGGTTCCATGATTCTATGACAGGTCATGTTAGGTACCGTATATCTTCTGAAACAGATAAGACACGGATGTACTAGAACTCTTTATCGTTGCTATTTTAATTTCAAATCATGGTAGTTATGATGCTATCTTGTTTCCACAAACTATAGTTAAGATTAACCACAGTTTAGGGCTTTGAACATAAAGCTCAGGTGAGGTTTTACAAACATAGGAGTGGAAGCTTCCAATCTTTTCCTTACAAGAAGGCCAAATGTGAGATGGGGAGGGAGCACACTATCCCAAGGTGTACTTCCATCACCATAAACCATGGCTTATTGTGATGTCTGAGCCCAGCCAAACTAGAAGAGGAAACACAAATTGCACAAAATGAACCAAAATCTTATTGCTGTTTTATGTGCCTGGAATACTGGCCTAAATCCTGTTGGTACTCTTGACTAGAGTAGAGCCACTGAATCAGTTGGATTTACCTACGCGTTGTATTCAATGGGTCAACTGAATTGGAATCTTACAGGTCAAGGTTGGAAAACACGTGACCTCTCCAGATATTTTTGGACTCTCAGTTGAAGTTCCTGCCTGGAGGGGAAAAAAATGGTAGACGCTTTGTCCTGCCAGAAGGCTGAGCTAGTGGATATGGTATTCATGCTCAAACAGCTGGGACTGGCCGTAGTCACTCGTAGTCAGACGCAAGTGGAGAGGCAGGTTCCCAAAGCTGAAGCATCAATTTAACAGAGATTGGAAAAAGCCTATGAAACTGATGACTGGTTGAAAGCCCACCAGAGCGAATTGGGGTGTACCAAAGGCATTTGGTGTAAAGGGGCAAAACTTATGTACCTGATAAACTAAGATGGGAGATGTTACAACAATGTCATGATGTAAAATTTGCTCGGCATTTTGGGTTTGTAAAAACTTTACATACTGTGATGAAACAATATTGGTGGCCTGGGCTCAGGAAAGATGTTGCAAAATACATACACGGCTGCCCTGTGTGTGCCACCACTAAAAAGCCCCAAGGGGGAAAGCCCTGGGGACTGTTGCAGCCATTGCTGACTCCTGCTTGCCCTTGGGAGCACATTAGTATGGACTTTATTGTAGACCTCCCTACAAGCATTGGTAAAATGGTAATATGGGGGTGGTTGGTTTGTTTTCCAAACAAGCTCATTTTGTGGCATGCAAAACATTACCCACGGCACAGTGGTTGGCCAAGCTGTTCATTCAGCATGTGTATAAATTGCATGGAGTCCCCAGTAAGATAATCTCTGGTCAAGGAAGTCAGTTCACTTCCCAATTTTGGAAAGTGTTTTTTGAAACTGTTGCGGGGGGGGGGGAAGGGGTGCCAAACAAGGAGCAAGTACTTTCCATCATCCTCACATGGATGATCTATTGGAGAGAGTGAACCAGATTTTGGAACAGTAACTAAGGTGTTATGTTAATTACCAACTGGACAATTGGGCTGAATTTCTGCCTTACACTGAAATGGTGTATAATAACTCTTTGCATTTGAGAACTGGACTTTTGCCATTTAAAATGGTGTACAGGACTGATGTCCAGGTGTTGCCTAGCTTTGAGGTCATTCAGACCAACCCATTGTCATTGCAAGATTGGACAAACCAAGTGACTTTGGCTTGGCCAGAGATTGTGTCAGCTTTGGACTATGCTAAGAAGAATTATTAAAAGTATGCTGACCAAAGACGGGGCCCCAATTGGGACTTTAAGGTGGGCCAGGAGGTATACCTTTCAACTAAAGTTTTAAAGCAACCCTCTAAAAAATTGGCAGCTAAGCATGTGGATCCGTTTGTAATCAAAAGACTGCTGAATGCAATGATAGCAGAATTGTAACTGCCTAAGACTTACAGCAAAATTCATCCCATATTCCATTTCAGTTTGTTGAAACCGGCTGCAGCAGCAGATCAATGGAGACAGACAGTTCTGCGCTGGTGGATGGGGACCAACATTTTGAAGTGCTGGAAATATTGGACTCTAGACTTTATAAAGGATGAATGCAGTACTGTACTTTATAAACTGGAAGGACTTGCTTCGACTGGAACAAGAATGGGTTGATACAGAGCATATATTGGCTCCTTGGTTGGTCAAAGCATTTAATTGCAAATATCCAGATAAACCAGGCCCGGGATAAAAAACGTGGGGAGAAGTGTCTTTGGGGGAGCCGGATGTCAGGACTGGTCTCTGATGGTGCCCTATCCTGCTGTTTTCAGTTATTTTTCCGTAACCTTGATGCTCATTGTGTTTCACTTTTTCGTACTTGCTAATGAGTGTTCTTTGCCAACTGGGGAGGTAGTAACTGTTAAAGAGAAGAATGCAGCTGCATCCTTCGGCCTGGGAAAAGGAGGCTGGTCGGTGTAAGGGAATGTCATGTTAGGGGATGGTGGTTAGCCAATGATATTAGAGGCTGCCAGTTTTTACAGATTGTGAGATGTTTTTATTATAGTGTGTAGCCCATCAGTTCCAGTTCTCAGCAACAAACTTGTATGGTATGCTTCTTGGATTTCTGTGCCAATAAAGTTTTCTGATCATTCTGAAACTGTTGGTTGTTGTGTCTGGGAGTGCAAGTACATGACATTCTCGCACCTCAGGACTGCACTTTGCCAACCCCTGCACTAAGATTTAGTAAGGGTGGCTATGGACATGTTCCAGTATCTTCACGAGCGCTACCCAGGTTTCTTCTGCTGTCGGGATGATCTGATCTGCAGGCAAAGCAAAGCCGTAGCGCCCTGTGTCTCGGAGTTCAAAAGTGTATGAATATTTGACCCCATTTTCATAGGTCCAGTCAATAGTTGTTCCATCAGCTTGGTCTGCAGAAGCACAAAACACAGAAAGAAAGCCTAATGCATCCTTTGTTTATATTCAATAACTGAGACCACAAATCCTTTTGTTACTCTTAACCCATTGAATGAATGGGATTTATTTTGGTGCTGACTCCGTATTCAACAATTGATTAAATGAGTCACCCTCTAGCTGGGACTAATAAATAAGATCCAGACTGTATTCTGCTGTTTTATAAGGTGCTTGTCAAATTTTGTTATCTGTCCTAAGTAATATGGTTGGGGAAGCTTTTTAAAAAATCTAAATAAACCTCAATGAACTTGACGCGGCCACTCGCCCCCTCTTGGGAGAATTTCAAGAAAGAACTTCAAGAGAACTTGATTTCTCTCTTTAACCCATCTGCATTGATTTGCATTGTTGTCATTAACGTTTTTTTGTTGTGTGCCTTCAGGTTGTTTCTGACTTATGGAGACCCTAAGGCGAACCTATCACAGGGTTTTCTTGGCAAGATTTCTTCTGAGGAGGTTTGCCATTGCTTTCCTCTAAAGCTGAGAGAGTGTGACTTGCCCAAGGTCACCTAGTGGGTTTCCATGGCTGAGTGGGGATTCGAACCCTTGTCTCCCAGAGTCATAGTCCAATACACAAACCACTACATCATCCTGGCTCTCTCTTAACATTTTACAACTATCTAAATGGAATATGGTTACTTGGTCTTTTATTTTATTTTTTTCATTCTGCATAATTGAGAGCTTGCTTTTCATTGTTGGTCTCTTGCAAGAGGCAAGGGAGAAAATTATGAAAACAAATACATTTCAACTGCCATGGCTCCATCTTATGGACTTTTAGTTTGTAACACACTAGTCACAAAAATACCAATCCCAGGATTCCAGAGGATGGAGCCATTGCATTTGAAGAAGGATTAAAGTGGTATACCGTAATTATATGGTGTGAAAGAGAATAGAGCTCAGTAAGTTGTCAAAGGTCACATAATGTTGGCCTTTTGGATTTATATCCTGGTTAAGAGGCAACACAGATTCCACCATAATTAAAGTGGATTCCAGAAAGTGGTGAGGTTGAGAAAAGGGCCTCTCCTGAAGATCTAAAGCCCCCGGAGGGTTCAATCTGGACCCATCATAATAACTTCTTAAATGGCACAGCTGGCAAGAACAGATCTATACAGCCGACCCTCCAAATCCATGGATTCTGTATCCACAGATTCAACTATTCATGGTCTGAAAATATTTCCCCCTAAAAAAAAAATCCAAAAAGCAAACCTTGATTTTGCAGTTTTATATAAGGGATGCCATTGTACTAAGCCGCTGGTTCTTAACCTGTGGTCTGGGGATCCCCAGGGGGCCGCAATTTCCTCACAGGGGGGTCTACAAAGGCTTGAAAGCTGCTTGGCTCAACCCCCCACCCCCGTGGAGTGGCCACGTGACAGGAGCCAAGGCAAAGGCTGGCTGGCTTGGCCTGCGCATTGCCATTCAATCCAGCCATAAACATGCAGGAAGAAGCTGGAGAAATGTCTCCCCTCCCCTCCAGTGCCTCTGATGGAAGGTTTAATGGATGGTGTAATTGCATCATCATCATCATCATCAGGCCCTTGAGGTTCTCACTTGCCCCCACCCCACCCCCAGCCCACAGCATGTGCCAGGAATTTTTCATCTGGGGGAAAAAACATTTTCACTGCTGAAAAAAAAAATACTTGAAAATGCTTCAATGTGCAATTTGTGGAGTCTCCTTCCCATACCTTCCAATTGTCCTTATTTGGTAGAGACAGTCCTGATTAATCCTCTGCCATCCCATTTTCTTCACTCCTTTAAAAATGTCTGGGTTTCTCTTTCCTGCTCCCACTTCCCCCCTTTGTCTTCAGCTTTATCTCAATTGCTGCAAAGTGAATTCAAAGTGCAAAACTAGTTTGCACTTAATGAACTTAGCAAGGGGGAAAGGAGAGGCAGGGGTGGACTCTTGCCCTTCCCAGAAGGCTTAGGCAAAAGCAAACTACAGCAGCCTCTCCTAGCTTGTGTGTTCTTCATTAAAAACTGTTGATGTTTTGACCACCCTCTGATGTTGCTGGGCCACTCATGTCGTCGTTTTCATCTGCAAAATATTAGAGGGCATGCTTTCCCCCAAACAACAAGAAAATCTATAGAAAATACCCCAAAAGATGACCAGGAATGATCTGGTGCCACATCTGGTCACCAAAACGGAGGTTGTGATGGTGCATCTGGAGCCCTCCAGAGACACCTCAAATTGGCAGGGGTGGTCCTTCAGGCTCTAGACTGGGCCTGTGGGTACCTGGAGGGGTGGGGAGAAGTCCATGATGGCCTTGTCTCAGCTATTGCCAGGGGTGCAATGCAGTGACTACTTACAGATAGTGTCAATCGTACTTCCAAATGTGTATTTTGTGCCATAGACTTCCTCTAAGGCTGTCACAGCCTCTCTGGCAAGGTTATCCTGTATGGACATGTGTGAAATGAAAAAGGTCAATGTTAATGTTTGGAAGTTATATTATCATCATCATCATCATTATTAGAGTCATTTCAGTTTCACAGCCTACCAAGTGTTACTGACTGGACTTTTGAACCATCAGCGATTTGGTTTCTGAGTATCCAAGACTCAATGAGATATTAACCTAAATCCTGTTGTTAACCCTGACTGGAATAGACCCATTTAATCAATGGAATTTATCTATGTGTTGACTTTTATTTAGTCAGATCATTTAACATCTGATTGAACAGGTCTGCTCTAGTTTGGACTAACCAAATATCATTGTCAGTTAATGTGGTATGTTCACCTTTTGTAATTAACTCCATTATTGTAATCTTCTGTTGTTATCTCTACTTATAACTTCACTTTTCCCCAGAATACAAGACATCTCACAAATTAAAACAAATACAACACAGTTAAATGTTGTTGTGAGCCTTCGAGACATTTCCGAATTATGGCGACCCGAAGGCGATTCTGTCACAGGGTTTTCTTGACAAGATGTGTCCAGAGGAGTTTGCCATTGCCTTCCTCTGAGGCTGAGAGAGTGTGTCTTCCTTGAGGTCACCCAGTTGGTTTTCATGGCTGACCAGGGATTCAAACCCTGATCTCCCAGAGTCCTAGGGCTCATCTACACTAGCTGCTTAAATCCAGGACCAGCCTAGAGCATTATGCTCCAGACTGGCCCTGGATTGACCACAATGGCGGCCACACACACTAGGCCAAATCTGGTGCGGCGGCCATAATTGTCCACACAAGTCAGCCAGGCCAACACCATTTCAGCCCACTGGCCCATCCCCTGTTTTCAAAGCCATCACCACCACCTCACCAGTCAAGGAGCTTTCTGGCCGGCGTTGTCACTTCTACTGAGGTAAGGACAGGGCACCCAGACATGTGATCAACAAGGAGGCGATCGCTCTACCCCCTCGTTATTGATCGCACAGGAGCCCGACATCACCGGCCAGACTCTCTTGCAGGGAGCTATTTGGCGGGCGAGACAGTGGTAGCAACAGCTCTGATGGGGATCCATCCCTTTCCCTGAGCTGCTTAGCGCAGGTTAAGAGAGAAGGTGCCACATTTGCATGCGTACAACTGGATCGGACCAAGTCAGACCCAATCCAGCTGTCCAGGCAGTAAAAAAGAACCCGAGGTCACTCCAGAGTTCCTCCTAACTTTGCTTACTTTGGAGCAAATTTGGGTTAAAGGCCAAAAAATCTGGTTCCTCAAGTTTGGATTAACAACAGAGTTCAAACTGGTGTTTTCAAGCTCAGATAGCAAGTAAAAACTTTATAAATTTGTGCAAGGTTCCTTCCCTTGAGTCCCATCTTGGGAGAAAGGTGGGATATAAAATAAATAAATAAATAAATAAATAAATAAATAAGACTGCCAGCACTCGATTCAGGGCGAGTCCGCATTTTTGTGCTGTTGTAGACAAGCCCGTAATCCATGTTCAAACTACTAAACCACACTGGCTCTTGTAAAGACTTATAGAGCAATCCTATCAGCCAGGACATGCCAAGTTCAGGGGGCTGCAGCTGAGAAAAGGTGGGCTTTGGGGTGCAATTTTAGTCATTTTGCTGTTGGCTGAAAATTCCAACCTTCACAACAGCTAAAAAAAAAAAAAAGAAGAATTGCCATGGTGTAGGTCCAATTTAGGCCATTGTAATTCACCAACAGAATGGCAGCCAACCACCATAAACAATTTAAAACATACAATTAAGAATAATAAAAAGTCATTAAAGTACAATGAAAATGGTACACTTAAAAATTGCACACCATTCTGTTCAAAGTTTATCAGCATCTCCATTCTTTAATTTGCAGCAATTCCAAGTTTCATTATCTCCTTTTTTTTTAAGGTAACAGTTTAGTTTCTCTTGCACAACTTTATAAAGTTTTCACATGCCATATGAGCTTGAAAACACTGGCTTGTATTCTACTGTTCATCCCAACTAGAGTAGACCTATTCAGTCAGTGGGATTTACCTATGCACTGACACATCAATGAACGTTTGATTCAATTCGTTTATTCTAGTAAGAACCAAACAATAGGATTCAGATAATTAGCGCTGGCACTAATATGTTGGTCTCAGTTTGTTCCAGCAAATTATTTTGATAATAAGTGTTGAGAGAAAAACGTCCCCGATAATTTAACGTTAATGTTAACCACTAGCTATATAGTTAGAGCTTTTTAAAAAAACTTCAAATCACTAACAATTGTGTACCAAAAAAATGCCCAACTCTTCCTAAAACAACCCCCTAAAATATAAGGAATTTAACTGAAATAAAACAGCAATACTCTAAAACAACAATAAAAATAATAACCTATATACTGTTGGTGGTCCCAGCCAGAGATGACCCATTGAATCGGTGGGATTTACCTACATATTGACTCAACATTCAACTATTGATTCAATGGGTTTACTATAGGTTGAACATCTTTCAATACCACTGTCTTTTGATATCATTCAGTCAAACATCTTTTGATATCACTGTCTTTTGATATCATTCAGTTGAACATTTTTTAAGATCACCATCTTTTGTGATTATTCAGTCGAACACCTTTTGATGTGACCACTGAAACTTTTTACGAACTAGGAGCAACAAATTATTTTAACAAATTGTTTCCAAGCATGGTGCAAATCACACTTGAAGGCTAGAATTTCCTCCCTGTAATCCTCCCAATGTTGCATGTTAAAGATTGCCATGGCAACTTATGGTTGCCACATCGGTGAAGCAACAATTCTGCTCTGGGTTTCAGTCCAAGTTATTCAAGGTGGCCAAACCTTTCTGGGGCTGGTGTTCAGCACCGTGGCCAACTCCCTCACAGTTCACACTAAAATCCAGAGAGGATCTACCATTCATCTGTCATGGTAGCCACCAGCTAGTGGTGGCACATAGTTTCTTAACTCCCGCATCTCCTTGTAGTTGCAGAGTTTTGGATTCCCAGCTACAACCAGCTGTAGAGTACATGATGTGCCTTGAGAAGCAGAATGCAACACTTTGGAGACATCTCAAGCACCAGCTACTCTCATTTTATGGATCAAATACAGGCTTTGGACTAGGAAGAGGGATTTGTTCTTACCAGTTCATCATGGTCAGGTGCTGGTTCTTTCTTATAGCCATAGGGAAACATCAACATCTGGGAATAACTGTGGATGGAGAGCGCAGCTTTCACATTCCCATGGGTTAGGATGAAGTCCACAATGGATTTCACTTCACTCTCTGAGTGAGGGAAGGCCCCATGGTAGGTTTCTGCACACGGATTGCTGCTCGAGCCGGGACCTGCAATAGAACCCAGCAAGAATCCAGCTGAGACGTCATGATATTGTCTCTAGAGTAGCTCTCAGCCTTTGGTTATCCAAATGTTTTGGGCTTCAGGTCCCCAAATCCCTGAACACTGGTCATGCTGGGTGAAAGCTGAAGTCCAACAACATCTAGTGGTCCAAAGGTCAATAAATTATAGTCTAGAACAGCAGTTCTTAATCTTTTGTCCTCCAGATGTTCTGGACTTCTACTCCCAGAATTCCTGACCCTTGGCCATGCTAACTGGGGCTTCTGGGAGCTGAAGTCCATCACCATCTGATGGATCCAAGATCAATAACCAATGGTGAAGTCTCCTTCTTTAGAAGTTTTTAAATGGAGGCTGGATGGCCATCTGTCAGGAATGCTTTGATTGTGTATTCCTGTAAGGCAGGGGGTTGGACTAGATGGCCCTTGTGGTCTCTTCCAACGCTATGATTCTATGAGTCTATGGTCTAGAAGGCTTGCAAAGTAGATGGATTTCTAGGTACCTTTGGTTACTAGGGAGGGATCACAGCTCAGTGTTAGAGCATCTGCTTTACAGAGTTTGAATAGGTTCCTTTTTTGACTGCAATTCCGAGAATTCACCAGCCAGCATGGTTTTGCATGAAGACAATTCCAGGTCTCCAGTAACATCAGGTAGGACTGGGATAGATTGCTGTCTGAAATCCTGGAAAGCTTGTGCCCTCAGTACATACCAAGTGAGAATCATACAGCCTTCCAGATGTTGCTGGGTTACAGGTCCCAGCATTCCTCACTACTGGCTATGCTGGCTATGGCTGCTGGGACTTGTAGTCCAACATCATCTCAAGAGCTACACAATTCCCACTCCTCATATAGACAATAGTGACTCAGTGGCTATGCCTGGCTATTCTGTTCTTCCTTTGCATTCATGCCATCTTCATGTGGTCAGGAGATTTGAAACTTCTCCTTTTAAACTAACCACAGTTTAGTTCAAATGCCAAACTATAGGCTAAACTTAACATATGGTTCATTGGAATAAACAAACTTCTTAAGCCATGGTTTGATGTTGGCTTGTTCAAAGCAAACCATAGTTAAGAGTCATTACAGTTTGTTTTGTTTGAGTGACATCAGTGATGTCTGGTAGCTTCCACATTGGTGGGGTGGTGAATCCATTCTGGATTTCAGCCCAAGCCTGAAAAGAGCTATCCAAGTTGTTGAATATATAGTTTGAGAGTAGCATTCAGCACCTTGGACAACTACTTCAAAATTCAGACTAAAGCCCAGAGTGGACTAATCACCCTACTGAACCTGGAGCCATCAGCTGTCATTAGTTGACATTGTATGTTATAGATAATTGAAACAGAAGCAACATCTTCATATCTATTCCCTGGGGCCATGCCAGATAAAAAGAGAGAAGGTAGGAACACAAGAGCCCTGGGCAGGCTAAACACATTGTGGTTGTTGTGTGACTTCAATTGTCATTTCTGACTTATGTCAACTCTAAGGCAAGCCTAGTTGGGGTTTTCTTGGCAGGATTTGTTCAGAGGAGATTTGCTATTGCCTTTCTCTGAGGCTGAGAGAGTGTGACTTGCCCAAGGTCACCCAATAGGTTTCTATGGCCGAGCAAGAATTCAATCCCTGGTCTCCCAGTGTCCTGGCCCAACACTCACACCATGCTGACACACCATCATATACCCATCACAAAACACATCACAATAAGCCATGTGTAATCACGCACCTCTGTTTCCACATATATGCGGCATCAGTTGAGTGTCAATGGCCAGAATTATTCACACTCAGCAGGAACCATACATGGCCTTAAACCCACCCTATCCAACCTAGTGCCCTCCAGTTGTTGTTGTCATTGTTGTAATCTTTATTTCTATCCTATTTTTTCCCCAGTTTGGGACTCAAAGTGGTGTAGAATAAAAAGACAGTGTTAAAATCAGGAAATACAAAAGTTAAAACACAATTAAACAATGAAAAGTTTGAAAACAACTAAAATTTTAAAAACACACACATATGCATATGCACACACACACACACACACCAGCACAGCCATTAGTAGAGACTTGTAAATGACTGCCGAGACAAGAATGTTTTTCCTTGACTCTGGAAGGAAGACAGGGAGTTCTGTTGGATTACAACTCCCAGCATCCCCTACCCAGCATAGCCAGCTCATTTGTGTAGATTACAGCGCACTTGCCTCCAAAACCTGCATCCCAGTTGCGGTTGGGGTCTACTCCGACGCAGGAAGATCCGGCGTTGATCGACCTTGTCTTACGCCACATGCGGTTCTAAAACAGCATAGAGTTGACACTGCATTGATGCCTTTGTTAACAGAGAGATGGTGACTGACAATGTTGCGCAACCTGCCACAGCTTGAAATGTAAAACGCACAATTTGGCTGAGTCCAAAATCTCTCCAGCGTACTGCTAAGCTGTGGAAACTTACTGTGGTGTGGGTGTAAGCAAAACCATCGGGGTTTGTGACAATCTCCAGGAAGATGTCCATGGAGTTTAGTATGGCTGTCAGCGAGGTGTCTTTGCCAAACGAATTGGCAATCTGCAGGAGAAGGAATGATCTGTATTAAATGGCACATTCAACTTCCATTTGTCACATGAAGAGCTAAATGAATAGAATGCTTTCGAGGCCAGAAAAATCTGTGTTGAATTTTAGGATTTTATCACACCAGTGCACTGTCCCACCCCAGTGACGCTAGTTTAAGAATGGAAGCATATCGGTTTGGCACCATTTAGTATCACACTTTCTTTGCAATAGCATTTTGACGCTGCTTTGGTGATCCATGGTCAAGCCATCTGTTTTCTGCACCAATGCCATAATGCTGCCTTCTGACCCCTGTATGCCATACCTTGCCTTCTGAATTATTATTTTTTAAAATGTTTCTTTGTTTTACTGCAACTGCAAAATTGTGGCAATACTAGTATGTTTTCAATTATGCTTTAAATATTTTAAAACTGTTTTTAACTATGTGTTTCTAAGAGAACTCTTGTTAATTTTTAAAAAATGTTTGTAATATAACATTTTAGCCAAATGTTTATTTTAAATTATTGTGAGCTGTCTTGGGTCCCATGGCAAAAGAAAGAAGGGGCATAAATTGAATGAACAAATGAATGCATAAATAAACAAATTGCATGTTAGTTGGCTCAGGACTAGTGAGAGGGTGTGGGGAGAAGAGCAGAATCATGCCCGTTCGCACCATATAAAGTGGAATTGCAGTGGCAGGCACTTATTGCATAGAAATCCATAGTGGAAAAGCAACGTAATTGGGAGGCATTGACGGAATTTACCCCTCAATGAAAAGGAGAGCTCCGGGAACAGATGGAAGACAAAGCAGCTACAGAGCAGATATGGCATCATGCAGTAACAGCCCAAGATGCTATTATCCCATGGAAATAGAGCTTTGTCAGTCTCGTGTGATAATGTCTTTAGTCTGAATGTTAAAAGAGATTCAAATGGTGCTGAACCTTACTTCCGAGATATATTCAGCCCTTTGGATAGCTCCTTTAAAGTCCAGGCTATAACCTGGAGTGGATTCACTGCCCCAGTTACATGGACTCAAACTCCAGGAAAAGAGATTCCACCTAAACATTAGGAAGAAGTTCCTAAAAGTAAGAGCTGTTAGGAATTGGAATACACTCCTTTGTAGTGTGGTGGAGTCTCCTTCTTTGGAGGTTTAGAAACAGAGGCTGGATGGTCATCTGTCAGGGATGCTTTGATTGTTTATTACTGCCGGGCAGGGGGTTGGACTGGATGGCCCTTGGGGCCTCTTCCAACTCTATGATTCTATATTTCACCTTCTCTGTCAGATAGCCCTGGTGCCACAGCAAACTACAAATCCCAGGATTCCATAGGATGGAGCCATGATAGTTAAAGCGGTGTCAAACTGCATTTTTTCTACACTGTGGCAGCACCCTCTGGGAGGCTCGACCCAAGTTGTGTAAGGCTTTAAAGGTCATAACCACCACTTTCAACACTGCCCAGAAACGGACCACCAACTATCACTGTTCTCCTTCTCCTTCATGTAACAGAGCTTGGACTGAGGTCTCCACAATCCCCCCAGCTGGCATGCTGGCTAGAAGACCATGGGAGCTGTAGCCCCCCAAAGTAACTTTGCCAAGCCCTGCTTGAGTCAGGAGTTTGAATCCAGGCCTCTATGCTCTTGTAGAGTTGAGAATGGTATTTCTCTTCTTCTCTTTGGAAAAAGGAATTAACTCTCACTCTCAGCTTTGCAAGAAGTCATGATTTGGCATGATTACCTTGTTGGCAGTCCAGAGTCCTGTGGCCTGGGTGATCCATTCTCGAGAATGAATGCCAGTGTCGATCCAGATGGCAGGGCGGTTCTCCCCTCCTGTGCTGAACTGCAAGAGGAATCAGAAACACACCTTTTTATCATGGTAAGATGCTAATCATGATTGGACTGACCTTATTGCTAAGTGACATGATAGCCATGTTTCAGTACTTGAAAGGATATCAAAGAGGGAGCAAGCTTGTTTTCTGCTACTCCAGAGACTAGGACACAGAGCAATGGGTTCAAACTACTGGAAAAGAGATCCCACGTAAACATTAGGAAGAACTTTCTGACAGTTAATTGCTATCCAACAGTGAAATATTCTGCCTGGGAGTGTGGTGGGGTCTCCTTGGGAGGTTTTTAAAGGGAGGCTGGATGGCCATCTGTCAGGAGTGCTTTGATTGTGTGTTCCTGCATGGCAGGATGGGATTGGACTAGATGACACTTGGGGTCTCTTCCAATTCTAATTCTATGATTCATGGTAAGATGGGTGCTAATCACCACTGGATTGACTTTATTGCTAAGTGGGTCTACCATTGGAAGCACTGGGTCTTCCATGTCATTGGGGCTATGAATCTATTCCAACATTTAGTTCAGATTTTAAAAGAGCTACCTACGATGCTGAACCATATCCTCAAAATATATTTTACATTTCCAGATTTATCACCACACGGGCACAAAAGGTTCATAGCCTATTTGGAAGATAGTTATAGTGGCACCTAGGTTAGACCCAGGTGGCGTTCACTAAAACCTAGATTCGATTCACTACCGACAACAATCAACTATGGGCTGCTTCAGGCAGCATTTTGTAAGGTGGGGTGTCCTTCTTAAGTTCTAGCCATAACATATTGAATCAGTATTCTCTTCCTGAAATCAGGGCTAACATGGATTTAATGAAAAGTGTGACTTCTTGTTGAACCTTGACTACTGGATACATATGGGTCTTGGTCAGAATCTGGAAAAGTTACTTTTTTGGACTATTATTCCAAGACTACTATTTCATGGCTACTGGCCATGCTGGTGAGGGATTCTGGAAATTCAAAATGTAAGTTTTCCCACCTCTGGTCTTATTAATTAATGAGTTTATTTAATAGGTTGGCGTTCCTAAATACAGGCCTCCAGGAGAGCTGGCCTTAGAGTCAAGAGGAAAAAACATTATTAACTCACAAAACACAATTCCCCCAAAACAAATTCTGAGCCTGTAATATACCTGAAAGAACTTAAATAATCTGTTCTTATCCAGTGAGATGTTTTTATTTACTCCCGTAATAGCTACTTCAGTGTACAAGGTGCTCCAAAGAATACAACATATAAGCAAGAATGAATGTACTTTGCCCCAAAGAACGTGCAATTGAGCCTAAGGTCCAATAGTGTTGGCAGAGGAGAGTAACAACAGACGGGAAAGAAATTAGGCGAGTTTAGTGAGGGCCAGTAGTGGGTGGTATCATTCATGTCGGTGGGGCAATGAATTTGTTGTTTTTAGTCTGCGTGGGATCGTTAGTGGTTAAGATAACATGTCCATCCTTCTCACCTTCAGAACGTAGATGGGCCGTCCTTCATAACTCTGTCCAATCTGGATTTTGCTGACCAGATCTGGATTTTCAGCCACAAAATCATCCATCCAGTTGTAAATCTGGAAGCAAAGGCATTATATCATGACCTGACATTGCAATGGAAGTGGCCACAAGGACCATCATAGCCCAATCTCCTACAATATGCACCTAAAGACTTCCTGAAAGATGCCAACCCAGCCGCTGTTTAAAAACCTCCAAAGAAGGAGACTCCACCACACTCCCAGGCAGCAGTAGATTCCACCCCCAAACAGCTCTTACTCTCAGGAAGTTCTTCCTAATGTTTAGGTGGAATCTCTTTTCCTGTAGTTTGAGCCCACTGCTCTGTGTCCTAGTCTCTGGAGCAGCAAAAAACAAGCTCTCTCTTCAATATGACATCCCTTCAAATATTTAAACACGGCTATCACTTCACCTCTTAACCTTCTCTTCCCCAGGCTAAACATGCCAGCTCCCTAAGCCGCTCCTCATAGGGCATGGCTTCCAAACTTCCCGCCATTTTGGTCGCCCTCCTCTGGATATGTTCCAGCTTGTCGATATCTTCCTTGAATTGTAGTGCCCAGAACTGGACACAGTATTCCAGGTGAGGTCTGACCAAAGTAGAATAGTGACGCTATTACTTTGCTTGATTTGGACACCATTCTCCTGTTGATGCAACCCAGGATTGCATTGGCTGCAGTCTCTCCCCCTCCCCCCCCCCCGCTCATTCTGGGGTGTGTGTGTTCAAGATGCCAAAAAGTCTGGAAACCAAGCCCTATGAATAATAGCTTAGGGAGCTAGGTATCTTTAGCTTTGAGAAGAGACCAAGGGGGTGACATGATAACTATCTTTAAATCTCTGAAGATGTCATGTAGAAGAAAGAGTCACCTTGTTTTCTCCTGTTCCAGAGACTAAAATACAAACCAATGGATTCACATTACAAGAAAAAAAGATTCCACCTAAACATGAAGAACTTTTTTACTGTAAGAGCTGCTCAGAAGTGAAATAGTGTACCTTGGAGGGTGGTGGAATCTCCTCCTTTGGCGGTCTTTAAACAGAGGTTGGACGGGCATCTTTCAGAAGTGCTTTAGTTGCATTCCTGCAGGGCAGGGGGTTGGACTAGATGACCCTTGGGGGTTCCTTCCAACCCTTAAGATTCTATGATCCTATGAAAGGACACACACACACACACACACACAATCACCAGAAGTAAGAGCCTGTTCATTCCAGCTAGAGCAGTTGCATTACACCCATGGGATAATAATATTTTATTTTTTTTTACTTTTGTAGTTTGTGAATTTTGAACTATGTGTTTTAAATCTGTTATAAGCCCCCTTGAGTCCCAAACTGGGGTAAAAGTAGGAAATAATAATAATAATAATATGATGATGATGATGATGCACCTCCTCTATGGTATGGTAGGAAGAGAAGCTGAATTTCCCTGTACTTCTTTCAGACTTCCTAGAAAGCAACATGGTCTCCTTTTCCTCATCCAGTAGTTCCTGTAGTAACAACAACAACAACAATAATAATTCCAAAATATGCTCAAAGAGGACTTCCCCAACATGGTGCCCTCCAGATGTGTCTGACTACAAACTCCATCATCCCCAAGGCAGCACTGCTGCATGCAAACTCTACAGTATATTAGGGATGCAGTACTCAATATTCCAGTCCCCATTAGCTCTGCTGCTCCCTTTGCATCTTGGAGGAGGGGGAAAGGCACAAGGAAAGATTCTCGTTGGATGAAATGGGGAGAGATTCCTTTACTTGACCAGTGTTCCACCTTGCCTCCAGATCTAGGGCTCCAGCTTTTCTGCCCCATCTCCCCTGGATCTGAGATCATGCCAGGGCCTCACCTGTAGGTCTTCGATCATGATGGTGTAGGGAATGCCCTTTGACTCCAGGAAGACCTTGACAGCTTGGAGGCTCTGGAAGGGGACTCTCATATCCACTGGCAGGCTGAGTTTAGATGGACCTCTCCAGAAATCAATCTTATTTGTAAAAGAAGAAGAAGAAAATTACAGCTAGCATGACCCAGATTTAGGTACCATCTCTAGGTTCCAATTTATTTACAGGTTGAATTTTTTCCAGTGATTTGCAATGTCCTATAATTTAGAATCTAAATTCAAAGCCATAGCCGTGTTAGTCCGGAATATCAGTAAACAAGGGGATCTTGTAGCACTTTTGAGACTCACTGATAGAGAGAAAATTGTAGCATATGAAAGCTTATGCTACAATCCGCTCTCTCTCAGTCTCAAAAGTGCTACAAGATCCCCTTGCTTACTTATAGGAGCTTATTGCATGCCAAATTATAGCGGCAGGGCAGACGGAAGGTTCTGCTTTCTGTGCTGCCCTACCACATGATGTTGTTCTTCCGGCGTTCTGCCATTCGGGTCCTGTGGGAGATCGAGGTAAAACCGCATCTTTTTACTAATGGATTTATCTGGTTAGCAAACAGACACATTTTTACCTTGGTCTCCAATGGGACCCAAACGGAAAAATGACAATGTTGTGCGATAAGGCAGAATCAAAGACTGAACCTTCCAGCTGCCCTGCTGTGTTTAATTTCGTGTGTGATAAGCTGGTTAAACATTTCAATACAATGTCAGAGTGATCACTTCTCACTGCCTAGACAATTTTGATAAAGCTCAGTTGAGCCAGAACTTGAAAAAAAAGGTTATGACCACAGCACAGTGGGTCACTGAGAGCACCTGGAGAAGACATCTTCCAATAATTACCTGGTGAAGACATCTTTCCATGACCACCTGGAGAAGACATCCTTCAGGTTCATCAAAACAGTCATAGATACGGACTTTGAGTCCTCGGCACTTAAGTAATGTTAGACTCTGGACTAAAAATCACAAAATTATATTGCTGGGAGGTACCGCAAGGATGCTGGCACCCAAGCGCTATTTGAAAATCTCCAACTAAGGAAACGCCACCATCTTGTGAGTTAGTTTTTTTCTACTGTCAAACACTTCTTACTGTCAGAAACTTCTTCCTGATGTTTAGTCAACGTGGTCTCCATAAGACTTAGTGGTTTTATGGAGGGTGTGTGGGGATGCTCTTTAGAAAGTAACATTCCGTCCCTCACTTACTTCAAAATGGAGAAAGTTAGACCTACAAGGTTGTGACAGGGGGGGGGGAAGGAATCTCTGCTCATTAATTAATGGAGTTGGGTGGGAACCTAGCTGGATAATCCACCATAAATGCTAATAACAGAGTCCCAACCAGAAGGTACAGATATCCTAAAATGGAACACATCCCCACCAGCTCCAGTGGATGACCATCCACAGAGTGAGAAGTTACTGGTGACTATCCCTGTTGGCGAGAGGACTGTGTCTCAGTGACCCAATATGTGGACCCCTCTCCAGTGGCAGCTGATGATATCCATGTCAGTGGAGCAGTGTATCCACTGCAGGCTTTAGTCCAACTTTAAGGAAGGTACTCAAACTACTGAACCATATCCCCAAAATATGTTCAGCATCTTGGGTAGGTCCTCTAAAGTTCAGACTAAAAGCCAGAGAGGATTCATCACCCTACCAACCTCTGGGCCACCAGCTGCCATGGGCTTGCACTCAGATCAGCACCTTCCAGAACGTCTACTTCACCCAGCACAAGCAACTCTGGTCCTTGCCAAATTTCTTTGGTGTGCCAGCAGTAAGAAGAGCAAGTTACTCTATGATGACCATTGGTCCAACATGTTGGGTGTTTGGCGGCTTCTCTAGCTGGTGCCCACAGAACAGGTGTGTAGCTCCTCTTCCTTCTTTACCTGCAGGTCATCCTGTTCGCCCAACTCCCTTAGTAAGGCCAGTTGGTCTTCACTGTTTGCTTTGATGCGGAGAACCTGATCCCTGGAGAAAGGGAAAGAGAATCATAACACTGGAAGGACCACAAGGGCCATCTAGTCCTACCCCCTGCCCTGCAGGAATACAAAACAAAAGCACTCCTGAGACATTGATTGATGCAAGAGAAATAAGAAGGTCTGTGCAGTAAATGTACTACAAGATTACTACAAGATTATAATGGAAACATATTCAGTGGTACGTTCCAGCTTGGCAGTACAGCAGAGAACATCAAAATCCAAAATTTTAGACTATAATTGGCAAGTTTTACCCTATACAGCACCTAAAGGTTTTTCCAGATGTAGCAGTACACGGGCTGATTGAAAAATTAAATGTTATCTACCTGTGGCTTCACAGAATCATAGAAACACAGAGCTGGAAAAGATCACAAGGGCCATCTAGTTCAACCCTCCACCCTGCAGAAATTCACAATCAAAGCATTCCCGACAGATGGCCATCCAGCCTCTGTTTAAAAACCTCCAAAGAAGGAGACTCCACCACACTACGAGGCAGTGTATTCCACTTCTGAACAGCTCTTACTGTCAGGAAGTTCTTCCTAATGTTTAGGTGGAATCTCTTTTCCCGTAATATGAACCCATTGCTCCGTGTCCTAGTCTCTGGAGCAGCAGAAAACAAGCTTGCTCCATCCTTAGTGTAACATCCCTTCAAATATTTAAACATTGCTATCATGTCCCCTCTCAACCTTCTCTTCTCCAGGCTAAACTTACCTGCTCCTCATAGGGCATGGCTCCCAGAGGACACAAATCCCAAGAGAAGTTACTTTCCTGTTGCTGGTGTAGCTAAAATTTTACTGTCTTTTGTCTCAGTCCCCACATGGCCAAGAAGGGAAGGGCCTCTGCCTGCACTAGGATCCTTCCAGAACAACTGAACTACTAACAAAAACATCAGATATAAAATGCCGGGCTGTGGCTCTAACATCATCATTTTTCTTCTTGTGTAGTTTCAACATCTTTTGCTGGATGAAGAAGGCGGTGGAGCTTTGAAAGCTTGCATGATGTATTTTGTGCATTTAGTTGGCCAGTAAAGGTATCGTCACTCTTATGAGGATTCTAATGCTAAAGCTAACTTCTTTCTACCTTTGCTCGCTTTTTCTCACTTTGTACTCACCCAACAAAGATCTCATGGCTAAAAGCTGTTACAAGGAGACCAAGGAAAAGAAACCTCTCCATGGTGGGTCAGAAAAGATGAAAGACTCCACCTGTGTTTGCTTTGTGTGATATATATGCATGCTGGTTCTCTCTTGGCATTTCTCAAGGACATTCCCATCTTGGGACATTATTCATGGCCATACCAATCACATAATCAGAGATAACTCTGGAAGTGGGTTAATGAAAAGCCAGTATCCCTGAATCCCTGAATCCAAAATATTTATTTGGAGAGTAACATTGAGGGTGAAGGGGGTTTCTATACTCTGGCCAACAAGAGCATGGAAGCTTAACCTAAAGCCGCCCCGATTGTTTTAACAGAGGGGTGGGGTATAAATAAATTTTATTATTATTATGGCTGGCTGGCTGGCTTTTCTTCGCAAACGAAGATTCAGGAAGGACTCATCCCGCACTTTCTGCAAGCGCGCTGATGACTAAAAAGGCCAATCCGAGATACACAAGTCCGGTTGCAAAAAGCACAGCAGAAGGTCTCCATGGGTGATGTTTTTGGGTTGTGATTCTTTCTGCATTGTCGTTTCTCTTCAAGCCTTGTTTGGCGTGAGTTCTCAAATAAGGCTGCAGCATTGTGGATAGTGTGTCTCCATGCCTCCCGATGTGAGGCCAGGGCGAACCATTGTTGGTGATCAATGTGGCCAAGCCTGAGATGTTGTTTCAGGGAGTCCTTGTATCGCTTTTTTGGAGTGCCCCTCTTACGCTGACCCGTGGCGAGTTCACCGTAGAGTAGTGTTTGGGGGATTATTATTATTATTATTATTATTAAAGGAACATGTAGTTGTTGTAAGGATTGTGTAGTATATTGGTTAGAGCAAGGGTGGAGAAACTTCCAACATTTCAAAGATGAAAACCAGGACATGTTTAGCCAAACAGCATCAGAGTGTTGTTAAGATAGAAAAAGTTACTAATGAAGAAGAGCACACAACACAAGCACACCCTCCAACTCACTTGGAATCTTGTACCAAGTTCTGGGCAACCCAATCCAAGGATATTGAGAAGCTAGAATGCGTTCAGAAGAGGGCAACCAAAATAGTGAAAGGTCTGGAAGCCATGCCCTATGAGGAGCAGTTTAGGGAGCTGGGTATGTTTAGCCTGGAGGAGAAAAGATTAAAAGGTGACATGATAGCCACATTTAAATATTGATGGCCCCCTGTCAGAATTGCTTTGATTATGTATTCCTGCATGGCAGTGGGTTGGACTAGATGGCCCTCCTGGTCTCTTCCAAATCTATGATTCTAGGATATCTATGATGAACTGTCCCAATTGGCAGGGACCGTCTCTATTAATCCTCCATAATCCCACGTTTTTTAAAGCAGCTTTTTAAATGTCCCAGTTTCGCTCTCCTCCTCCTCCCCAATAATAATAATAATAATCCTCTGGCTTTTCTTCACAAACAAAGATTCAGGAAGGACTCATCCTGCACTTTCTGCAAGCGCGCTGATGACTAAAAAGACCAATCCGAGATAAACAAGTCTGGTTGCAAAAAGCACAGCAGAAGGTCTCCATAATAATAATAATAATAATAATAATAATATTTTTTTTCTATCCCACCCCTCTGCAACGCAATCGTCCTCAACTTACTCTCATTGCTGCAAACTGAGTTCAAAGTCCCAAAGTAGTTTGCACTCACTTAACTCAGCAGGAAGGGAGTGTTACTATGCCTGACACTCCCACCCTATAGTATCACATCATAGAATCATAGAATCATAGAATCATAGAATTGCAGAGTTGGAAGAGACCACGAGGGCCATCCAGTCCAACCCCCCTGCCACGCAGGAAATCACAATCAAAGCATCCCCGACAGATGGCCATCCAGCCTCTGTTTAAAGACCTCCAAGGAAGGAGACTCCACCACGCTCCGAGGGAGTGTGTTCCACTGCCGAACAGCTCTTACTGTCAAAAAGTTCCTCCTCATGTTGAGGTGGAATCTCTGTTATCTCATAATTGGACATTAAATAAAAACACACTCGAATGGTCTCGTAGATCAGGGCAAGAGTTCAGCTGAAGGTGTCTGGTAGTTAAATCCTGCAAAACAGCCCAACGTGCAACTTCGTAAACAAACCTGTTATGAAAAGAACATGTTAATCCAGTATTCCCACCTCAAGCAATGAGTCATACAGCACAAACATACAGTGACTGGAACCCCCATTATCTACACCGCATCTTCCCTCACATCTTTTTCCATCCAACAATGCAAGGTTGTTGTAAACCCATCAATTCCAATTGCCCATCCATTGAAGACAATCAGCAGCATCTCACACTTTTTTGTTCCCCCCATGGGAGAGTCATTTAGCCATTGTTGCAGCCAGATCATGCCTTCAAGGCATATTTTCGGGTATAAGTATACCCGCCCAGTTAACAGCAATGTGTGCACAATTAGACTAACCCTGTCACTCTTATCAGTTTTCTGTGCCACCCTCAGATTCAAGCCTGATCTTTCTTTGCATCCCGGACCTCTGCTCTTGTGTGTGTGCTTTGCATGTGTGTGTTTGCTTTTTATGTTATTTTTCAATAAAAAAACCTTTTTAACTGGTATACTGGTATACACAGAACTGATATACATAGGCGTAAAGATCCTGAAGTTACCAAACCTCTCACAGCCAAACCTTTGAACTAATTATAATTCCCCCAAATAATATCATAAATTTATTAAGACGAGTGGGTCTTCCACGGACCACACACGTTCATGTAACAAGGGAAAGGACAAAAGGAGATGGAATCTTGCCCTTCCCAGGAGGCTCAGGTAAAAGCAAACTGCTGCAGCCTCTTTTAGTCTGTGTAGTCTTCCTCATGAATAACTTTTGCCATCTTGACCACTCCCCTTGCTGCTTTCCCCCTGAAGGCTGAAACTCAAATCTGTATCCATAATTCCACAATGCTGCAAAGCCTTATTAGAAGTGTGCATGGTTAACCATAGCTGGACTGGGATATCCATGGAATGACAGAAGGGTCCTGGTATATTGATCAATAACGAATACTAGTCGGTAATGAAATGAACCAAAGTAAAGCCATCTTTGCTGAGAATGCTAAAATCGTGGTAGACCTTGACGCTGTGTGTGTGTGTGTGTAATTGTAACATCTTAGAAACTGCCAGGGGTTGCGGTTCTCAGCAGAGGAATGGATATTTTTCTCTAACATTAGCCTAGCCTGATGTAGGAGGTGTTAGCATATGAATGGTCAATTGTCTTACTGATGTGGTAACTGAAGTTTGTTACTTAAACGGATGAGATCATGAGAACGTTTCTAACATGTGTTCAGACCTAGGAGCGGGTCTATAAAGCCTTAGCTTCCACCAATAAACTTGTTCTTCTTTGCTTGCACCTAACACCACTGAATGGGTCTTCTTTTGAAGGTAAGAACCTCTTTGTCCAAAGATAAACAGATGCCTTTATACAGGGATTCAGGATCCAAGGACTGGTGTTTCGCCAAGAGATTCGGGTCTGCGAATGGGGCTGATATCTCAGTTCTCTCCCCACTGCTAACACCCCTTTGTCCTCAGTTTATCTCCATTGCTACAAACAGAGATCCAAGTATAAAGGTAGTTTCCATTGAATTAACTCAGCAGTGGAGAGGTTGATTCCTGTCCTTCCCAGAAGGCTCAGGCAAAGGCAAACTGCTGCAGCCTCTTCTAGCTTGCACATTCTTTCTTATTAATAACTTCTGAGATCTTGATCACACTCTGATGTTGCTTGGCCACATGCATCCTGGTTTTCATCTATGAAATGTTGGAGGATATGTGCACTGTGGCAAACAGAGCATTGTAGCCTTAACCTGAAGCAAAATGTAAGTGTTGTAAGAACGGAGAAGTGGTGTTAACAGAAAGTGCAGTCCATTGGCAACATGCTATTTTTGAGGCCTCCCGAGTCTTGTATCTCCCCCACGAGCCACCGCGGTCCCACTTGACTTTTGTATACCCTCCAACATTTCAGATGAAAACCAGGGGGGTGTCTAGACAGTGAAAATACCCCTCATACAAATCACAGAGAAGACCTTTTGTCCCAATGTGGAGCGCAGGAGATTTGGAGGAAGGGAGGGGGGCAAAAAAAACCCAAACCCATTTACCTCGTTAGGAGACTTTGCAATTTTTCAGCTAAGTTTTCTTTATAGTGCCCAGTGCTGGGCATCATCCGCCGGCTGAACAACTGAGTCGCAACACTGCGCACTCTGAGCCAGGAGTAAATTGACAGCTCATTGGCCTGACATGAAAATGGGGGAGGGCTTTCTTGTAACTCACTCTGGAGAAGGTTTCTTTTTTTACAAGCGGAAGGTCTCCCTTCTGCCTGTTTAAAGATAGAATGTTTTTAAAAATCCGCAGTGGTGATGCGAGTGTGGGGAATAATAGTGCCCCATACTCGCAGCTGCCATTTTGATTTGCTCCATGTGAATGTGAATGCGCATCGCTGTACAGAGAACTTTTTTTTGAAAAACCATAAAGACAACCGGGAGCTGCTGCGAAGACGAGCTAATGCTCACCCCTCCGCAATATTTGCTCCCATCTAGTCAAGCCCCAGGACATAAAGCCAAGCAACATTAGTGTGTCGTCATGATGGGAAAAGATACGGATGAGGAAGAACATCCATGAATACCCTCCAAACTGTCCCGATTTGGCAGGGACAGTCCCCATTAATCCTCTGTCCTCACACTTTCCCAGCAGCTTTTTAAATGTCCCAGTTTCTCTCTCCTCCTGACACTTTTTTGCCTTCAACTCACTTCAGTTGCTGCAAACTGAGCTCAAACGTGCAAAAGTCATTTGCACTCAACAAACCCAGCAGGGCGGAAAGGAGAGGAGAGGGTGGTATCTTTCCCTTCCCAGTCAGCTCAAGCAAAAGCAAACTGCTGCAGCCTTTCCTAGCTTGTCCGTTCTTTCTCATTAATACATTTGCTGTCTTGACCACTCCATGATCTTGCATGGCCATGCACGTTCCAGTTTCCCCCCTGCGAAATGCTAGAGGGTAGGCACAAGCTAGGAGAGGTTGGGGCTGATGGGAAAGGGAGGCCAGAAACACTTAGTGGTGAATCACCTGTCCTTGCGCTGTGTCTTGCACAGGTGGTGCATTTTTCTTCCTGGCAGTGAGTAAATCCACAGCTGTTAGAAGCCAGGAAGGAAGGAGAGAGAGATAAGCTGTTAAGAGGTGGGTTGTTGCCATGCCAGGAGGACATTCTGATGTTAAGCCTCAGGTGACTTCAGAGCAGTGACCATGATGTTGTCCTCTGGCTAGGGTCATGGGGAGTTAGGTAGGGTTAGAGATGAAAAATTTCAGGACATTTTGAAGCCATAGGGAGAAAAAAATCTCCCCTGATTTTTTTCCCCAGAAAAAAATTGAAACTTTTGGAAAAATTGAAAATTAGCACTTTTTATAGATCGAAAGTCACTCTGTTACTTATGTACAATTTGATTTGGCATAAAATTATCACAATTGGTATATTAAAAATACAGTGCATTCTAACAGTTATTACAAATGGAATTTACTTTTATTTAATTTTTATTTGTAACAAATGGAGCAAAAATCTTCTGAAATGCACAGAACCTCTTCCTTTTTTTCAATTTTTCAGAAAAAAAAACACAAAAAAGGCTTCAGAGAAAAAACAGGAAAAAGTTTTTTTCTTGATTTTTTCCAGTTTTTTTCTGGGCATTTACATCTCTCCTGAATGAGATGCTCCTGTGTTGGGACAGATGGCTTCCCTCCTTCTTGCCCCTTCCAGCATTGTCATTCTCTGGCCTGTATGGAAAGTCAGTATGGCCTAGTACAGTGGTTCTTAACCTGTGGTCTGGGGACCCCCAGGGGTCTGCAATGTCCTAACAGGCTTGAAGGCTGCTTGGCCCACCTCTCCCTGTAGTGGAGTGGCCATGTGACAGCAGCCAAGGCAATGGCTGGCTGGCTTGGCCTGCACATTGCCATTCAATCTGCTCCAGCCACAAACTTGCAGGAAGAAGCAGGAGAAAAGTCTTCCCTGCCCCGCCAGTGCCTCTGAGGAAAAGTTTCATAGATGATGTAATTCATCCATCATCAGGTATTATTCTTATTATTATTAGGGTTTTAAATCTTGAGTTAAGCCTTGGGGGTCCACAGCAACAAAAGATATTTAAAGGGGGTCCCTGGTAAAGAAAAGGTTAAGAACCACTGGCCTAGTAGATAGAGCAGTCCTGGTGACTTCTGCTCTGTGTTTTCCGTAAAGACAAATAACCCACTGGGGTAAATGACCGTACAACAAGTAACAAACCCCACAAATTAAACCAATAAAATCAATCTTTATTACCAGTATAATTATATTATTATTAGCAATAATAACAACAAGAACAACAATAACAATAATATCACCCTCACACTTCCCTCCACGCAAACACAAATGTCCATGGATTCTCCCCACCAAAATGGCAACTGAAAAAAATGGGGCTCCCTCCTTCTCCTCCTCCATTAGCACCAAGTCAATCTTTCCTCCATCCAACATGGCACACAGGGGCTTCCTGATGGCCCCTTTAGCTCCAGGCTGTTTGGGGGTAGCTGGAAATGCTAGAGAGAGCAGGGGAGAGAGGGAGGAAGGGAGAAATCTCTTTTTATTACAGGCATACCACAGTGAGCAAAGCCTTTTTTAACCAAGTTTTTTTTAACAAAGCCTCCTTGTCCTCTGCCCAGATGGCAGGTTTTTAGCAGCATGAGCAGTGCAAGGTTGGTGAAGGAGACCTGGAGAAACAGTAAGCGATGCAGTAAAGCTTGAGGTGGAAAAAAACAGTGATCCTCCTCTAGCTGATGCAACTGCCTGCCTACAACAGGCAAGGTAAATGCCTGCCTACAACAGGGAAGGTAAATCCCAAACCAGGAGTTGGGTTGCAACCTCCAGTCCTGGACGGGGTCACGCTCTCCGTTAAGGACTGTGTTCGCAGTCTGGGGGTGCTTCTTGATTCATCGCTTCAGATGACGAGTCAGGTGAATGCGACAGTCAGGAGCGCCTGTTATCAGCTTCGGCTGATACGCCAGCTGCGCCATTTCCTGGAAGTAAGGGACCTTGAGACTGTGGTGCACGCGCTGGTAACCTCCCGTCTAGATTTCTGCAATGCGCTCTACATGGGGCTGCCCTCATGCTTGGTCCGGAAACTTCAGTTGGTACAAAATATGGCAGCCAGAGTGGTCTCGGGAACATCTCGGAGAGACCATATAACTCCAGTATTAAAATCTCTCCACTGGCTGCCAATCAGTTTCCGGGCCCAGTATAAGGTGTTGGTTATTACCTTTAAAGCCCTAAATGGCTTGGGTCCAACTTATCTCCGGAACCGCCTCCTCCCATACAATCCTCCTCGCGCACTCCGGTCCTCTGGGAGGAATTTGCTTCAGCCACAAAAATCTAGGCTGTCTGCAACCTCCCAGAGGGCCTTTTCGGTAATCGCCCCCAAATTGTGGAATGACCTGCCGAATGAGATCCGTCAGATAACAAGCCTGAGTGGCTTTAAAAAAGCACTAAAGACGGATCTCTTTCGGCAGGCCTTTCCTAATTAGATCCCGGCCTCAGGGGATCCTGGCCTCTTCTAGGCTGCTGGCCATTTATTATATTTTATTGTATTTATAGTTTTAAATGTGATTTTAGATTAGTTGTTTTAATTTATATTTGTTTAATGTTTTTTTATGGGGGAGGGTGGGAGTGGGGGTGTTTAGGGATTTTATTTGTATTGTATTTTAAATTTTGTAAGCCGCCCCGATTGTTTTAACAGAGGGGCGGGGTATAAATAAATTTTATTATTATTATTATTATTATTATTATTAAATGGAAAACAGGGAAGGCCCCCTGCGCATGTAATAAAACTTTGAATTGTCCTTGATCCTTCTCTGTCTCCTGTGTCTCGCTAGAGACCTGCCAGGATGCCCATCTTGGGCACAAAACTGGGTACAATATATTTGTGTTTCTCCATTTCCCTTTTTCCATTTCCCCAACAGAAACAGCTTCTGCCTCCAGAATTCCTCACTGAGCAGGCATGAACAATAAAACAAAAAGGAAAGGGGACATAAGCCCGCCTCATCAGCTCCCCCCAACATGTTTTTTTTTAAAAATCATAGATTTGTAAGTTTGGCCACCAAAATGGAAATCAGAAGTGGAAGCTGGTGCAAGAAAAAGTCGTCCCTTGGTGCATTCTGTAAGCAGCTTTCAAGAGGTCTCTCCTAGAAGATTCAAAATGGGATTATTTTACTTCTGTAATTTGTTTATTTATTTGATTTATACCCCACCTTTTTCCCAAGATGGGACTCAGGACATCCCTAAGCTGGTTGTTCTATTTCACACGTGTATTATTGTGAGTTTTGAATTATTTAGTATTTAGTAGCATTTACCTTATTTGCTGCAGCAAGACACTTCAGATCCATGATCGAGTAAAGGTGCCTCTCCTACAGCTCAGGAGAAACCAAGAGGGAGTAATCCAGTTTCACCCTTGTGATAAGGAAACCCTGCTCTTTAAATAAATATTTTATTTTATTTTTGTATTATTATTTTTATTATTTTTTTCTTTTCCAAATACAGTATGTATAATTTTAATGTGTAACTTTTAATTTTAGTATAAAGGTATAAATATAATGTTCAATGGAAAAGAAAAAAGTGATTATAGTTTGTTTAGATTAAAAGGAGGTCCTCCCCCCACTGATGCCCCTGTTGCTGTCCTTGAACAAGCAGGGATCACCAGCATGGAGGCCATGCTATTGAGAACACAGCTGCGCTGGGCAGGGCACGTTTCTAGGATGGAGGACCATCGTCTCCCCAAAATAGTACTCTACGGTGATCTCGGCATGGGTCAGCATAAGAGAGGCGCTCCATAAAAGCGATACAAGGACTCCCTGAAACAACATCTCAGGCTCGGCCAAATTGATCACCAACAATGGTCCACCCTGGCCTCACATCGGGAGGCATGGAGACGCACTATCCACAATGCTGCAGCCTTGAGAACTCAGGCTGAACAAGTCTTGAAGAGAAACGACAACGCAGAAAGAATCACAACCCGGAAACATCACCCAAGGAGACCTTCTGCTGTGCTTTCTGCAACCGGACTTGTTTATCTCAGATTGGCCTTTTTAGTCATCAGCACGTTTGCAGAAAGTGCGGGATGAGTCCTTCCTGAATCTTCGTTTGAGAAGAAAAGCCAGAGAGAGAGATTAAGAGGAAAAATGTATTAGTGTTAGGACAGATAGTTTTATTTTTGTATTAGTAAGAAAAGAGGAAAACAGTTTTTTTTGCATTATTGTTACATCCTTTTGTGGTTGGGTGTATTTTTCAGTTGAATGGTCTTATTTCAATTAAAAAATTCCTAATCCCCCAAGTCACCTTGGCTCAATAGCCACTCTCCACCATGGGCTTCAGCCCCTTCCTCCTCCTGTTCCAGCTGGTGCTTGGTGAGTTGAAAGAGGGGGTTCAAGGTGAGGAGAGAATACCAGCTCAGCTTTGCTCATGTAAGTGGATGCAGCCAGAAAAGGTTCCTTTCTCTCCTTTGGAAGACAACTCCCAGAGGATTCTGGGAAATGGTTTTGAGGCCCTCAGTCCTTGCCGTCTCCTTTTCCAAAATCATGCATGCACACACATGGGTGTCTGTTTTCATACGGAATCTCTTTCCTTGCAATCTGAATCCACTTGTGTGTGTGGATACTCTCAGCAGAAAACAAGCTTGCCTCCCTCTTCTACATGATATCCCGCCCCCAGATATTTAAAGATGGCTCTGTCATGTCCCCTCTCCATCTCCAAGCTAAGCCTACCCAGACCAGAACGGGGGGGGGTTGCCCCTCAGGGGAAGGGAGGCATCAGAAGGGGAAGCTCATCCTCTGGGTCTTTCTCAGCTTCCCAATCCCTGCACCCCACCCTGTTTCCCTGTCCTGCCCCCTTTCCCAACAGCTCTAAGCCAAGAAAAAACTGCAAACCAAGGAGGAGTCTATGAAGAGTGGAGAACAGTGGATCTCACAGCAGGTGGAAGAGGTGGAGGCTGTCCATACTCACAGGTGGGTATTGGAGGCACAGGTCAAAGCTCCCACCAAAATGTCCAGGCCATTCATCACAATCTTTTTTTCTCCAGGTGGAGTTTGAACTACACAAGAGGCCCATTGTGGAGGCAGTAATGCCTCTTGTTCACGGATATTTTTCTCTTCTGTCTATGCACATTTCCCAGAATGAAACTGAGGGCAGCCAAAACGTCCAGGCCATTAATTTCAATCTTTTTTTTTTTCTCCAGATGGAGTCCAAACTATACAACAGGACTGTTGTGGAAGCCTGGGATGATCAGAGGACCCAGAAACAAGAGGTAGGTGGCCAAGTTTCCAAGTAGTCCCACTCTATTTTATACTGGCCAGGCCTCATCCAGAGTCCTGCGTTCAGTTCTGGGCGCCTCATTTTAAGAAAGATAGAGACAAGTTGGAGCAGGTTCTGAGAAGGGCAACAAAGATCCTCATTTTCCACACCCCTCAGTTAATGCCAGGACATTAAGTTCAGTAAGAGCTGTTCGACAGTAGAATGCGTTGCTGCCTGGGAGAAATAATAATATTGTAATAACAATAACACCACCATCCCCACATTGCCGTCGGCAAATCAGTGCTCAAGTCCGTTCAGCAGTTCACCTACCTGGGAAGCATCATCTCCTCAGATGCCAAGATTGACAAAGAGATCGATCACAGATTAGCAAAGGCATATAGTGCATTTGGAAGACTTCACAAAAGAGTCTGGAGCAATAAACACCTGAGGCAAAGCACAAAAATCAGTGTGTATAGAGCCATCGTACTGTCTATCCTCCTTTATGGATCTGAAACATGGGTTACCTATCGCCACCACCTACGACTCCTCGAGCGCTTTCATCAGCGCTGTCTACGCACAATCCTAAATATACACTGGACTGACTATGTGACGAATGTTGCTGTCCTTGAACAAGCAGGGATCACCAGCATTGAGGCCATGATATTGAGAACACAGCTGCGCTGGGCAGGGCACGTTTCTAGGATGGAGGACCATCGCCTCCCAAAAATACTACTCTACGGTGAACTCGCCACGGGTCAGCGTAAGAGGGGCGCTCCAAAAAAGCGATACAAAGACTCCCTGAAACAACATCTCAGGCTTGGCCAAATTGATCACCAACAGTGGTCCGCCCTGGCCTCACATCGGGAGGCATGGAGACGCAATATCCACAATGCTGCAGCCTTATTTGAGAACTCACGACGAACAAGTCTTGAAGAGAAACGACAACGCAGAAAGAATCACAACCCAAAAACATCACCCAAGGAGACCCTCTGCTGCGCTTTTTGCAACCGGACTTGTTTATCTCGGATTGGCCTTTTTAGTCATCAGCGCGCTTGCAGAAGGCGCGGGATGAGTCCTTCCTGAATCTTCGTTTGCGAAGAAAAGCCAGAGAGAGAGAGAGATTTATATCCCGCCCCGATCCCATCAGGATCGGGGCGACAAACATCATATAAAACATTACGTAACAATCTATTACAAATACTAAAAACTACATCATTAAAACAGCTATACAATAGTAATTAATTCAAGTTTTAAATGTAAAATACAAATATTAAAATAGATTTAAATGAAAAAGACATAAAATGGGTTATAAAAGTGGTGTGTGGAAAGCAGCAAGTGGCAGATGAGCATCCAATCTAATCTGGGAAGGCCTGTCAGGAGAGATCCATCTTAACCGCCTTCATAATTTTTCACATACATTAGAATAGCTCTTTTAGGGTGACCCTCAAAAGGCATCAAGCGAAGGGGTCACAGTTGGATGTCGTGCCTCTGTCCAGCCACAGACTGCGGGACCTGAAGGTACGTTTTGCTTTTTCTTCTTCAGAATCCGAAAAGCTGAAGTCTGCCCCCAACACTATGAGGAAACCTCATAATCGGAAGCCCTTGGCCCATCAGTCAGAGGCAGATGTCCGCCGCCAAAGACACCGGGAAAGCAGTCCCCAGCATGCACCATGTGTCCACTGCACCCTTGACCCAGTCAGACTCAACGTGAATGTCCAAAATGGCCGTCTCCCCAGAAAGAGCCCACTGGTGCCGTGCGTCCGTCCGGGTCGGCATGGAGGAGAGGCAGAAGTATGAGCCCCGAGAGCAGCAGCATGAATCCCGGGACCATGAGCTTCAGGGCGGAGGGTCGCCGGGGGCTGACGTGCTTCCACAACATGGCCACCACCAGCATGGCCACGGACGCAGCGGTGCAGAGCCTCCCAACACGCAGCAGCACGCGTGGCCGGATCAGGCGGCCACCAGCGATGGGGTGTACGTTGAAGTACTTTGAAGCAGCCAAAACAAAAGGAGAAGTAGCTGAAGAAGAAAATGATGAAAAAGTAGAAAGAAGAGACCTTGGAGACTCCACTTTGACTTGTCTTTGGCTTGAGAGCGAATTCAAGCAAAAAGAAAACACATGCGCACCCATCGCATCCCAGTTCCACAAAGGAGTCGCTACTTGCTGGTTTTGATTCCTGTTTCCACCAAAGCCCTTCGCTTTGTGTGGTGGAGCCTCCTTTGGAGGCTTTTAAGCAGAGGCTGGATGGCCATCAGTCAGGAATGCTTGGATTGTGTATTCCTGCAGGGCAGAATGGGGATGGACTAGATGCCCCTTAGGGTCCCTTCCAACTCTATGATTCTATGACAAACTGAGGCGTTCCTGAGGCTGTGAAGCTGACAGGGGCTGACACCTGGAGGGGGGCTCCCTGACTGGGCTGTTGCTGTGAGGCTTTTTTTGGGGGGGAGAGAAGTCTCTTCGGGCGCCGCCTCCGCTGCTGCTGTTCCTTCTTTTCGACGTCTTTGCCTCAACCGCCGTCAACGGCACAAACCGCTTCCCGCCCTTTTTAATAGCCACCGCGCATGCGCGGGCCGAAAAGCTTGCAACGGCTCAGAGCCGAAGTCAGGAGGAGGAGGGAAAGCGCCACTTCCGGCCTACCTCCGTCCTTCCCTCGTCATCGCGCGTGCGCACCAGCATCAATCCCGTGCACTACCAACAGCCGCCTTCCCTCCCTCGCCACACCGCGCGTGCGCACCATCCTTACCACACCCGCTGCCAACGGCCTCCCTACCTCGCCACACTGCGCGTGCGCACCATCCTCACCACGCCCACTACCAACAGCCTCACTTTTTCCTTCCCTCGTGAAGGACCCCCTCGCTCGCTTAGGTTTCCACGGCGTCTGCCTGACAAGAAGAGTATTGGGGGAGGAAAATGAGAGGGGTCCTTCAGGCATTTTAGATAGTCGGCCTTAACTCTTCTGTGGCTTCCCCAGGGATCAGTTTGCAGGAGTTTGTAACGGTGTCGGTGTCTGCTCGTTACTCCGCGTTGCAAAGGGGGGGGGGTTACTCCCAGGTAGACCCATAAGGATTTGCAAGCTGGCCCCTCTCTGGAAGCAAAGTTTGGAATAGACTTAGAGAGAAAGAAAAAGGAACGAAATAACTCCCTGCGAGTGGTAGTTACTCAATTACTTTGTTAAGCAGAGGAAGTTACTTCTTTGGACTGTTACTATCCCCCTTTCTGCAATACATAACTCTTTAGCTCTGGGAGGTTAAATAGCTCTTAAATCAAGATAAAAAACAGTGAAAAGTTTAAAAAATATATCAAAAGTTAAATAGTGAAATATATAAACTACTTCATAATAATTATCACTGTCCTTATGTTTTGGCAGAAGGCCTTTTCTAGGAAACATGGGTCACCTATCGCCACCACTTAGGACTCCTCGAACGCTTTCATCAGCGCTGTATACACACAATCCTAAATATACACTGGACTGACTATGCGACGAATGTTGCTGTCCTTGAGCAAGCAGGGATCACCAGCATTGAGGCCATGATATTGAGAACATAGCTGCGCTGGGCAGGGCATGTTTCTAGGATGGAGGACCATCGCCTCCCCAAAATACTACTCTACGGTGAACTCGCCACGGGTCAGCTAAGAGGGGCGCTCCAAAAAAGCGATACAAGGACACCCTGAAACAATATCTCAGGCTCAGCCAAATTGATCACCAACAGTGGTCCGCCCTGGCCTCACATCGGGAGGCATGGAGACGCACTATCCACAATGCTGCAGCCTTATTTGAGAACTCACGCCAAACAAATCTTGAAGAGAAACGACAATGCAGAAAGAATCACAACCTGGAAACATCACCCAAGGAGACCTGCTGTGCTTTCTGCGGCCAGATTTGTTTATCTCGGATTGGCCTTTTTAGTCATCAGCACACTTGCAGAAAGTGTAGGATGAGTCCTTCCTGAATCTTCATTTGCGAAGAAAAGCCAGAGAGAGCGCATATAATGGGACTTGAGTATTCATGGATTTTGGTATCCATGGGGGGTCCTGGAACCAAACGCCAGTGGATATGAAGGGACAACTGTATAAGTCGTCATGGACTCAAAGGCTTTCACGGCCAGCATCCATAGATTTTCCTTGGTTTTTTTCCAGGCTGTGTTCTGGATTTGTTTATTTCTGACGTTTCGCCTGTATCTGTACAGATGCAGGTGAAACATCAGGAGTAAACTCTTCCAGAACATGGCCTCACAGCCCGGAAAAACCCCAAGGAAAATCTTCATGGACTATTACTTTCCCCCTTTCTATTACTTTTGTGGTGGAGTCTCCTTCTTTGGAGGTTTTTAAACAGAGGCTGTATTGCCATCTGTTGGGAGTTCTTGGATTCAGTATTCCTGTATGAAAGAAAGGGGTTGGACTGGATGGCCTTGGTGGTCTCTTCCAATTCTATGATTCTAAATGTCATACTGAGGATGGAGCAAGCTTGTTTTCTGCTGCTCCAGAGACTAGGGAATGGAGCAATGGATTCAAACTCCAGGAAAAGAGATTCCACATAAACATTAGGAGGAACCTCCTGGTAGTAAGAGCTGTTCGGCAGTGGAAAGTGCTGCCTTGGGGTGTGGTGGAGTTTCCTTCTTTGGAAGATTTTCAACAGAGACTGGATGGCCATCTGTCGGGAGTGCTTTGACTGTGTATTCCTGCACAGCATGGGGTTAGACTAGATGGCCTTGTGGTCTCTTCCAACTCTATGATTCTATAGCACTATAACTGTGTGGTGTGGAAGGGCCTTTAACCAATCCCCTAGGGCAACTCAAGAGAAAATGAATAAAACACTTTTATTTCAGGAAAGAAACAGCAATTTCATAGAAAAGCTTTCCCAGGTTAAAACAAAACAAAACAAAAAAACCTCTGCCAACACAGTTAACAGGACCCAAACATTCGCAAGCAGTAAGACCACCTCCAAAATGAAAGCCTGTTTCCAAGCAAAGAACTGTTTCTTCCACCGCCCCCACCCCTGGTCATTTTTTCCTGTTCTTCTGTGTCTTTGGGCTGCAGAAATCCCTGTGATGAGAGAAGGTCTCCTTCATCTCCAGTCGCTCTGACTGTGCCAGCACAGATCTCCTGTCTGATCATCAGCCTCCTGGCTTTCCATAGTTTGAAGGAAACTGTAGATACTATCAACTCGATCCATGTCAGAGTCTTCCTGGAACATGCCTGCTAGCAACACCAGCCGTTCCTTCAGCTGGTGCTTCTCCTTGAGGCGGCCATTGGCAATTCGGAGGCCTGCCACAAATATCTCCAGCGCTTCATGCTTCTGCCCTTTCTGGTGGAGTAGGAAGTCTCCCCAGAAGAGATAGATGGCTTGCTGGGAGACACTGCTGACCATGGGGAGCTCCTCCATCAGGCGCAGGTAAATCTCTTCCTCATAAGCAGGAACCGTTTCTCCATAGATTTTAGCCAGTTCCAGCATAGGGAATATAAAGAGGGTATCTATTTCGGCCGCCTGTTGGAAACTCACTGTAGCAGCCTCAAGTATCGCAGCTCTTTCTTCAGATGATACTTGCACCATCATATGATACTTATAATACATGCCAAGGTCGTAATACAGGAAATGGTCACTGGGGTCTAGGATTATGGCCTTCCGCAGAATGAAAACAGCTTGAGACACCCGTGGTGGCTTTGAGCGTATGCACAATGAGGCAGCCTCTCGTAGAACATCAGCACTAAGGCTGTTCTGGACCGCATCCTCCAGGTGCCAGTTTGCTCTCTCTTCATCTTGATCCAGAAGCAGATTGGCCAGGTACAGTTTGGCCTCGTGGTTCTGAGGTTGTGTCAGGACAATCTCTTCCAGAAGTTCTTTGGCCATATCTGAATAGTAAGCCGTTCGAAAGCATTTCCATAAGGCATACAGAGAACTGGCTAGGCCTCCTTTGAATTCCTCGTTGGATGGGTCTTCCCTCAGGGCCATTTGGAAGCACTTCATAGCCTTCTCTCCAGTCTGAGGGCCCCTAACCAGAAGGGACCATCCTTTTTGGCCCATAATTTCTGGAGTCATGGCTGAGTACGGCTGAGAACTGTTCAGGGATTGGCAGACTCTGTGAATTTCAGCCAGGTAAAACTCCACCTTGGGGAAATTGGCCAAGTAGTAATAAATCCAAGCGTAGTTCCCATAAGCCACCAGACTGTGGACGAGGAAGTTGGTAGGATGGTCTTGCATTAGAACTGTCTCAGCTTCCAGGAGAGCACTTAAAGCTTCAGCGTAGCGTCTCTGCAGGTAGTACAGGAAGGCTTTCATGGCAATGTAGAGGCCACGATTACAATAGGGAGTGTGTTGCCCCTTATGGGTCAGGTGTGTCAAGAAGATGTTCACATCCACAAGAGCCTCAAACGTAATGTCCCAGGTGAAATGGCACTGCAGGGCCCGGAGCTTCTCCAGCAATATTCTTGCGTTGCAAAGGGAAGAAACACAGAAAGGAAAGGTTAAAAGTGCTGTTTTAAAGTTCACTTTTCATACTTTTAAAACTGGATTGCTTTTTAAATTGTAAGCCACTTTAAGTCCCAATTTTGGGAGAAAAGTGGGATACTACTACTACTACTACTTCCTATTATTATTATTATTATTATTATTAAAATAGCCCATGGTATCATCATTATCAAAACGTTTGTTTTCTGCCCTGTATCGTAAATCTCCGGTGGCACACTTAGGCAGTGCCGTCCTAATACACAAACATGCTGGGCAGTTGCCCAGGGGCCCTATGAGCATAGGGGCCCCATGTTAATCTAGACACAGAGCAGAATGTAACACTAATTTTCTGATCAGCCGCCTCAACATTCAAATCTCCTGCCATGAGCCACTGAGCAACTCTTCCGTCTCTCACACGCACACACTCTCCAACAGCCCCACCAAGAGGGTGCCTCCTTCCAGCCCTCAGTCTGTGCTCTCTCCCTCGCCAGAGGCTGCCCACCCACGCCCTGCCTCTCTTCCCCTTCCCACCATTCCCAGTGGCCCAAGGCAGAGTGGCTGGCTTGCTGGGGAGATGCCCCTCTGAGACATTATTTTTACTCCCTCCCCTCATTTCCCACATTGGAAAGCACTTCTCTTCTCTCCTCTCTTTCATTCTTATCTCTGCTGTTTTACACATCAGGGATTCTGAAGTCTGGATGGGAAGGGACTGGGCTCTCAAGCTGTACACTGGGGAGAGGGTCAAAACACTGTTTTTTGTTGGAGGTACCAATAAATATAAGTTTATTTTATCAATAATTTCCATCTTTATTCCTGTGAGTGGTTGTGTAGGCAGGGCCCAGTGCACTGCTTTGCCCAGAGGCCCATAATGCTGTTAAGACAGCCCTGCACCTAGGGCTCCTCCAGATGGGGAAAATGTGTCCAGAGGGTGCAGTGTTTCATAGAATCATGGAGTTGGAAGATGGTCCCTAGGTCCTCGAGTCCACACCCACCCCTCAGTGGAGGAACTCCAGCCAGAGCATCCCCAGCCTCTTTGGAAAACCTCCATGCAAAGAGACTCACCAGCTGTCTAAGGAATTGGTTCCTTTGCCAAACTGCTCTTACCATCAAGAAGTTCTTTTTAATGTTCAATTGACATCTACCCTCCTGTCACTTAAAACCATTAGACCTGGTCCTTCCCTCTGGGAAGCAGAGAACAGACCCGCCCCCTCCTCTCTGTGACAGCCCTTGAGGTATTTCAAGAGCGCCATCATGTAACCCCTCCATCTTTTGTTCGCCATACCTCTTATCACCTTGTTACCTTTATCTGAACCTTCTGTAGTTCTCAGGGGTTTTTTTAATAGTTAAACAGCATTTCTGTTGTCCCAGACTAATACCATAGAGTTGGAAGGGATCACAAGGGCCATCTATTCCAACCCCCTACCCTACAGGAATATGCAAGTAACACACTCCCAAGAGATGGCCATCCAACCTCCACATCCTGACAATTCCCAACACCAGCTGCAACGTTTAATTCCCCCCTTTTTGATGTTCCTTTTCAGTGCCAAGACAAACTGGAACAATGTGCACCATTCTCTTTTCTCTCTTTTTTTTTAAATTTAGAGTAACAGTGCTATAGCGTATCAGTGAAATAGTGCTTTTGCACTATAGCTCTAAGAAGTTTTTTTTAATTCAGAGAGGAGAAAATTTGCCCTTCAAACCACAGGACTGCCTCAGCAAACTGTGCCTCAGGCCTTGTCTAGAGGTAACAGTTTACTGTGAGCAGGTCTGCATTTTTGTTCATTCGCAGCGAAGTTTATTTGTCTTCATGTTTCCACACATATTCGCATCCATTCATATTCATTTGGATTGAGTGGGCACATGTGCTCATAAAGGGCAATTGAGCAAAAATGCACATCGATGTGAATTTGGACAGCCAAAAATGGGCATCAACATGCATTTTCCAGGACGCTCCAGGGAAAACTGAATCCTTTTACTGTGCGGTTTGTGGAGCTTTTAGCCTCCCTCCCTCCAAATTGCATTCAGACAGATCGTATTCTCTGTGAATTCTATGAGGGATATTTTCATCGTGTAGACAAGCCCTTAGTTAAAAAACATCTAGAAGAACCCTAACTGCAGAGCCAAGGAATCACTAAGGATAGCTTCCCAAAAGAATGGAATGAGTAGAAGCATTAATGACAACAACCTGTAAACTCCAAAGAGTTGTATTGTGAGAACTCATACTTGCTCAGTACTTTACACTTAGGTAATGATCATAGAATCATAGAATTGCATAGTTGGAAGAGACCACGAGGGCCATCCAGTCCAACCCCCCTGCCACGCAGGAAATCTTGATCAAAGCATCCCCGACAGATGGCCATGATATTCTAGGACAGTGGCTCTTAACCTTTTCTTTACCAGGAACCACCCTTAAATATGTTTCATTGTTGCGGACCCTCAAGACTTAAGATTTTAAACCCTAATAATAATAATAATAATAATACCTGATGATACTACTACTAATAGTAATAGAATTACACTATCCATTATTTTTAAATTTATTTTAATTTATTAGATTTATATCCCACCTTTCTCTCGAACTGGGATCCAACAATCCCAGAGGCACCGGAGGGGGAAGGAAGACTTTTGTCCTGCTTCTTCCTCCATGTTTGTGGCTGGAGCAGATTGAATGGCAATGTGCAGGCCAAGCCAGCCAGCACCTTGGCTCCTGTCACATAGGCTGAGCAGCCTTCAAGCCATCGTGGACCTCCTGTGAGGACATCGTGGACCCCTGGGGGTCCCTAGCCACAGGTTTAAGAACTACTGGTCTAAGTGATGGTAGTTATAACGTGCTCTGTCTTTTAAGAGATATCTTTAAGCATTCTGGTTATTATATTTAGGAAACTGCCTCTTTGTAATAAACTGCAATAATTCATCAAAAAAAGAAGTTACTTAAAATGAAAAAGAAAAAGACTAACAAATTGTGAAGTTGAAGGCTTTCACAGCCAGCATCCATAGGTTTTTAGTGGTTCTTTTCTGGGCTGTGAGGCAGTGTTCTGGAAGAGTTTACTTCTCACGTTTCGCCTGCATACCTGTGGCTGGCATCTTCAAGAATGGTTGGGTAGGAGTGTGTGTGGGGTTTATATACTGTGAACCCCTGTTGGGGAGGATATGTAAATCTGTGTATTTGAATGGCTAGTTCCTCGGGTGGGAGGATATGCAAAGAGGATTAGTGTCTGTTTGGCTAATGGTCCATTATCTGCTGGAAATCCCCCTGTCCCTTGGTGAAGTTCATTTGCATGTGTTGAGTTTTGATTTTGGTGTTTTTCAGGACTGGTAGCCAAACTACGCCACCATTCTCTGGAGATTCCAACCACAGATGCAGACGAAACGTCAGGAATAAACTCTTTCACAACACAGCCTCCTAGCCTGGAAAAAAAAAACCAAGAAAAAACTGACAAATTGATTTCAGCATCAATTTCATCTTTACAATTGTTCCTTATTTGTAGTGGTGATCTCAGTAATATTTTTGATTGTTAGAAGGGGAGCAACAACGTTCTGCTGTTAAGCTGAAGGTCACAGAGTTGGAAGGGACACCAAGGGTCATGCAATCCACCCCTTCCCATGCCAGAATCCGTCTGTGGCATCACTAAGGCTGGTGTCACCCTTCTCCCCCCCCCCGATGATGTCACCTGGTGCAGTTCGGCCTCTCCGCACCCCCTCCCCCAGTGCCACTACTGGCTAAAGCATCCTAGACCAGTGGCCATCCAACCTCTGCTTAAAAGCATCAAAAGAAGGTGAGTCCACCACCTTCTGAGGCAATCCTGTTCACTCTCAAATAGCTCTTACTGTCAGGAAGTGCTTCCTTGCAATTTGTAATTCTAATTTATGCTTTGAAAGTCAACAAAGTTTGATTTTATTCAGTGGGGAATCAATTGAGGTGACATCTCTCTCCCCATACCAGTTTCAAGTTAGGGCAGCGAAGCAAGGAGGATTGAGTTAAGTCATCATCCTTATCTGCCTTTATATACAAACAAATCTTGCATCTAATGCCTGTTTGACCTCACTGGCTTACATTGTTTTCCTCAATCTGGATCTGCCCACCCAGGGCCATTATTCCACACGCATCTGACACAGTCAGCTCTAATCTACTAAAGTTTATAGCGAAATAAATTTCATTCCTAATGCTTCTGCCAGCAAGTGTAAATTCTTCCTGCCTTTAGACAGGCAAAGCTTAACTTTTACGTTGGGATGAAATTTTAGTATTGCGATTTATTATTTAATTTAGCTGGACCTCCACTGCAGGCAGGCAGATGGGCAGAGCAGCTTTCAAGCCTTCACGGACCCCCTGTGAGGACACTGTGGCCCCCTGGGGGTCCATGGACCACAGGTTAAGAACAAAAGGATTCTGGGAGTGGCAGTCCAAAAAGAAGAACCTTCCCCATGTCCCCAGAAGGACTGCCAGCGAACTCCAGGTGCTATAGGCTCCATTTCAGAGGAAGAAACTGACAAAACCACCTCTGAGGATTCCTTGTCTCAGAAAAGCCTAAGTGACTATAAGTCAACAGGTGAATTGAACACACACATTTACTTAAGCCCATGGGAGTATTGGCATGGGGGTAATGGTTTGAGTACTGGACTAGGACTGGGAGACCAGGGTTCAAATCCCTGCTCAGAAATCCACTGGTTGTCCTGGGCAAGTCACATTCTCTCAACCTCAGAGGAAGGCCATGGCAAACTCCTCTGAAGAAATATTGCCAAGAAAGCCCTATGAGAAAGTTGTCAGTATAGTGTAGTATCTTGAGTGTTGTGCTAGGACACTGGGGTTCAAATTCCTGCTTGGCCAAACTCACCTCTGGGTGACTTTGGGCAAGTCACACTGTCTCAGCCTAAGAGGAAGGATCTTGCCAAGAAAAGCCTAGGATACACTCACCATAAGTCAGAGTCATTTTGAAGGCACATAACAACAGTTCACATTATATTCCTCCAATTATTACACCCCACAACTACAAAAATGACTATGTATTAATAGTTGCAACTCAAATGTGTGAAATCCATTCCATTCCAATCTCTATGTCATTTCCTTATAACGTCATTGTTAGGGAGTAGGTTGGTTAATTGCAAACAACGTCTTATTATCTCCAACCCCAGAAACAAACATCCACTTTCCTACCACTAAGTCCCATTCAACTCCATGGGCTTACTGCTGAGCAGACAGGCAAGGAAGCCACAATGTGGATTTCTGATATTCAAGTATTTTATCTGCTGTTCAATCCCCTTGCTGAGTTAATGGAGTACAGACTCTTTTTGTACTTTGAACTCAGCTTCCAGCAATTGAAATAAGCTGAGGACAAAGAGGGAAAGTGAGGAGCAGAGAAAGAAACGGACATTTTAAAAGTAGCAGGAAAGGTTAGATGAAAGAGTAGTACCGGTACTTGGGACTCTCCCTACCAAATGGGGATAGATGGAGGGTGTGCCATTCAATTTTTTTAAAAAAATCTAAGTCTAACAAATGAGGAAAATATGCCTGCATACTCTCCAGGGCAACCCTTTTAGCCTAAGATTTCTTCATCAAGATCTAGGAGCCCTATACACCTCCTCAGGTTTGGTTTGCACTTGCTTGCCATCTCCATTAAAGGAAAGATCTTGACTCTCCCCACCCCCTGATTTTTTTTTCTTTTCTCTGCTGTATCTGTTCCATAAAACCACAATTCAGTTTCTCCCATCCTATCCCTTTACTGGCCCTTACTTTGGCATCCTTTGAGCTTTCAGGGAATTTCATGCAAAGCTGTTCGCGGATCTCCTATCACCAGAACTCTCAAGATCGACCTCAGCCACCCACACGAAAAGACCTGCAAGAGAGGAGCTAGATGTCCATGCAAGGCATCCCTGCCGAGGGTTGGGGCCTATCACATGCGCCCAGGTAACCAGCACAATCCATGCTTTGAAAAAAGGTCCCAGTTAAAGGGAGCCTAAAAGCTACCAGACAAACGTCCAAAGAACTCTCACCTGGTTTGCACAGGTGCCAATAGCCAGAGGCCAAGTGGAAGCTTATATAAGCCACAGGTGGGACACCTGTGGTCCTTCAGATGTTGCAAGGCTACAAGTCCCAACACTCCTCACCATTGGCAATTCTGGTTAGAACTGCTGTGATTTATAGGTTGTTTCTGGGCTGTCAGGTCGTGTTCTAGAAGAGTTTATTCCTGACGTTTTGCCTGCATCTATGGTTGGCATCTTCAGAGAATGGTGGCATACAGGTGTGTAGGGTTTATATACTGTGAGTCCCTGTTGGAGAGGATATGTAAAATTGTGTATCTGAATGTCTATTTCCTAGGGTGGGAACTGCTAGGATTTGCAGTCCAACAACATCATAGAATCATAGAGTTGGATGAGACCACAAGGGCCATCCAGTCCAACCCCATTCTGTCATGGAAGAATACACAATCAAATCATTCCTGATAGATGGTCATCCAGCTCCTATTTAAAAACCTCCAAAGAAGGAGACTCCACCACACTCCCAGGCAACGTATTCCACTTCCGAACAGCTCTGACTGTCAGGAAGTTCTTCCTAATGTTTAGGAGGGATCTCTTTTCCTGTAGTTTTGAGTTCAACAAAATGCAAATCCTGGGATTCCATAGGCGGAGACATGACAGTTAACGTAAGATCAACCCCCCATTCCCACTGGAAACTCAGTAGCCATGGTCGTCAGAGTAACTGGGGTTTCCCAGACCCTTCTAGAAACGTTTCTTCTTTAGTCCTCAGGGCAAAAGGGGACAAATCTCAGGGTGAAACCATTGCCTTGGAAATTACATATCTAGCTATATCTCTTTATGTTCTGGGCTCCGTACTGCTGCAAGCACTTCGACAGGTTACCCTTGACTCTTCAGAGCAGAGCTTGGAAAGCTGGACTACAACTCCCACGTGTTCTTAAAAGCAATGCTTGCAAAGGTGTTGCAAACAGACCTGGGGAAAGTGTTTGTTTTTTTTTTAGTCTTGCTCATTGCAGAGTTTGGTTAATTTCCAACCAGATTTTGTTTTCTTTTGGTTTTTATTCTTTGAGTGGCATGCTCTGAGCAACTCTGGTTGATGCTGAATGTAAAGTGAATAATGACCTCATCCGGTGTCCCTTGAGCTCAGATTTCAGTTCCAAAATCTTAGGGCATGGGATGATCCTGACCTGGCAACCCTAAATGTAACCTTCCTCCAAATACATAGGTACAGAGCTAGATAAAAACTTATTCAGCTTCCCCTGGCAGGTCAAATGTGTCAAAAGGTTGCAGTATTTAGTGCTGCAGTTCTTGGGTAGTTTACAAATGTCCAAACAACATTTCTGTTGTCCCAGACTATTTTCTGGCAATTCCTGGCACCAGCTGCGACATTTTATTCCCATCCTCAAGGGAGTTACTTTTTAGTTCAGAATAAAAAGGTCTCCTTCTCCTCTCATCCTTTCTCTCCTTTTTAATTAAAAGAAAGATTTATAGTGCAACAGTGAAACGGCACTTTTGCAATATAACTCTTAGATATGTTTTTTAATTCAGAGAGTATAAAATGTGTCCTTCAAACCACAAGACCCCCTCTGCGATCCATGACCCGGATTTTTTTTTAAAACCTTTGGAAGAGGCCTAGGGTGCATCCACACTGTAGAAATCATGCAGTTTGACACCACTTTAACTTCCATGGCTCCAACCTACAGAATCTGGGATTTGTAGTTTTGGGAGGCACCAGCACTCTTTGGCAGAGAAGGCTAAAGACCTTGTCAAAACTACAGATCCCAGGATTCCATAGACTAGAGCTACAGCACTTAATGTGGTGTCAAACTGCATGATTTCTACAGTGTAAAGATGCACCCGTAGTGCAGACCAAACAAATAATAGGATCTTAAGAGGTGGAAGGTGCCACAAAGGCCATTCTAGTTCAACCCCCTGCCATGCAGGAACACACAACTACAGCACTCCCAAAAGATGTACAGCCAGCCTATTTAAAGACCTGTTTAAAGATGAAGAGTCCAGTACCCTCCAAGGCAGTCTAAATCCCTATAGCTCCCTCCTGTTTGGGCTACAATTTCCCAGAATCCCCCAGTGAGCATGGCCACTGATCATGGTGGCTGGGTAATTCTGGGAGTTGTAGTCCAAAATCACTTCTTCAGACTCTGTCCAGGAATGGGGCAACATACAATGGGACCACAGCAGGGAGGAAAGCATTAAAGGAACCCTAATTCATCTTCTATCAGGAGCCTAACCTGGATTTGCATGGGAGAAGCCACACCAGTTTTGTCTATAGTAACTATTCACATGGCTTAAAGGTATCTAATCCCATCTGATCTTTGAAGCTAAGCAGAATCAGCCTTGGTTAGTCCTTGAGTGGGAGACTGCCAACAAATATCAGCTGTTGCAGGCTATATTTCAGAGAAAGGAACTGGCAAATCCACCTCTTGAGTATTCCTTGCCTAAGAAAACCCTATGGAATTCATGGGGTCATCATAAGTCAACAAGCAACTGGAAGGTGCACATACACACAAGATCTGACCTTGGTCCTTTCCCCCCAAATGCTGCAGGCTAGAACTTCCAGAACATGAGAAAAGGTGCCTTTTTGGACTGCCACTCCCAGGATTCTGGGAGTGGCAGTCGAAAAAGAACTTTCCCCATGCCCCAGAAGGACTGCCAAGGAATACCAGGCACTGTAGGCAATATTTCAGAGGAGGTGACAGGCAAAACCACCTCTGAGTATTCCTTGTCTAAGTAAACCTTACATGGGCTCACCATAAGTCAACGGATGAATTGAAGGCACACAATACCTATTCACAAAAATCGCTGTTCACATAGTATCACATCCATTTAGACCAAAAATCTCTCTTGGTACAATTATTGGTGAGAATGCTAACCATCCAATTGGTTACCGTACCCTCCAACATTATACAGATTAAAATTGGGACATGTGGTGAATATGGCAAAAGTTGTAAACGAAAAGAACAAACAATCTAGAAGAGGCTGCAGCTGTTTGGTTTTGCCTCAGCCTATTGGGAAGGGCAAAATTCTCACCCCACCATTTCCAGTTGATTCGAGGCAAACTACATTTGCACTTTGAACTCAGTTTGCAGCAATTGAAGTAAGCTGAAGAGGGAGAGTGGGAGTAGGAGATAGAAACTAGGACATTTTAAAAGCAGCTGGAGAAGTGAGAAGAGAGAGGATTATTGTCTCTGCCAAATCAGGACCATTGGAAGATATGTGGTTTCATTCCCCTGTGTTCTGGAACCTGAAGTAGAAAGAAGCATACCCAGAAAGACTCCAGAATTGGTTTGTAGAAAGGGATCTCAGAAAAATATGTTGTGTAGAAAAATGAAAGATCTAGAGAACACCTGTTTCCACTCCCATTATAAAAAGTTTTATTTCACATTATCAATACCAAAAAACCCCACAAAGAGTTAGGTAAAACAGTGGCTAGGCTGTGTTGGTATTGTTGCTGTAGTCTTTGTATGTATCTCATACTGCCATCCTTCCTACTCCCCTGCCCAAAAGCAACTGATCCTAAAAGTCAGAAGAAAGTCTACAACAGGATAAAGGTTTAAACAAATTAGGAACCAGGGTGGGAAGTATGGCCCTCTAGATGAAGCTGGACTACAACTCCCATCAACCACTGTGGAAGCCAGCCAGAGTTGAGGGATCATAGAAGGTGCAGTCCAACATCATCAGGGGACTCATGCATTGTTCACTCCTGAACCAGAAGTTGGCAAAGGAGTTCAGAGGCACAATCCAGTTGTGTTCCCAAGCCTACACAGGTTTCATGGAATGGAAACTTCAGTGTCGCAAGACTTCCATGAGAGAGGCTCACAGATGAAATCTTTGGAACAGCATCTCCAGGCAACTCTTGAGAGCAGAAAGAATGGATCAGACATTTTTACTGGGGGGAAGGAAAGAGCAATTTTACATAAAAACAGCCTTTCGCAGGTTAAAAGAAGAAATCCTGCTCAGTTAAAAAGACCCAGATGTTTTCCAGCTCCAAGACGACCTCCAATGAACGAAGGCATGTTCACAAAGTAAAAACTCTTGCAAACCAGCCATTCTTCCTTCCCTCGTTACTTTTGCCTGCAGATATTTCAGCGCGCTTTCACACTACACAATTATAGTGCTATGATTCCTGTTCAACTGCCATGGCAACATCGGATGGAATCCTGCGATTTGTAGCTTAGGGAAGGGCCTTGGGAATTCTCAGCCAGAGAGCTCTAGGGCCTCAACAAACCCCGAATCACAAGACTCCACAGGAGACAGCCCAGGCAGTTAAAGAGGAATCTAAATGCTACAACCTGCAAAGTGTGAAAGGCCTCCAGCAGGTGCTGTGGCTGCACCCCTATGGACCTTCTCACTGGCCTCCTGTTTTTCGAGTGTTTGAAGGAAGGCATAGATGGCAGCAACTCGCTCCATCGCAGAGTCCTTCTGGAACATCTCTGCCAGCTTCATCAGCCGGTCTTTCAGCTGCTTGCTCTTGGTACAGTGCCCTGGCAAGATTTTGAGACCTGCCATGTACGTCTCCTGTGCCTCCTCCTTCTCTCCCTTCTTGTGGAGAAGGAAGTCGCCCCAGTGGAGATAGATGGCCTGTTGGCAGGGTATGCTGATGTTGGGCAACTCCTCCATCAGCTGGAGATAAACCTCTTCCTCATGAGCTGGGACTGTTTTCCCGTAGAGTTTAGCCAGCTCTAACCTGGGACTGATAAACAAAGCATCAGTTTCCGCTGCCCGTTGGAAACTGGCCATTGCCATTTCCTGCAGAATTTCTCTTTCTGCGTAGGAAGCTTGCTCCATCTGACGGTTGTAGCAGTTGCCAAGTTCATAGTGCAGGAAATGGTAGGTGGGATCTAGGGATACGGCCCGCTCCAAAACAGAAATGGCCTGGGTCATCCATTTTGCCTCAGAGGCGTACAAAATGGCCACTTCTCTCAAGACGTCGGCACTGAAGCTGTTCTGCATCACCTCCTCCAAGAGCCTTAGGGTTCTCTTCTCATCTTTGTTCACAAGCAGATTGGCCAGGTAGACCTTCAGCAGATAGTTTTGAGGTTGCTCCAGGACCACCTTTTCCAGTAGTTCTTGGGCTTTATTCATAGAGTCATCTGTCCTGGTGTATTTGTAGGACAGGAAAAGAGAGGCTGCCAAACCTGCCCTGTATTCCCTATTAGACCAGTCTCCTCTCAGGGCAAACTGGAAGCACTCCATGGCCTGCTCTCCATGTCTGAAGCCCCCAACCAGTAGAGACCACCCTCTCTGTGCCTGGTTTTCTGGGATTACAATTGAATATGGCTGACAGCTGTTCAGGGACTGGCAGATTCTGTGAATTTGGTCCAAGTAGAACTGCACCTTGCGGTAGTTGGTCAAGTGGTAATAAATCCAGGCATAGTTCCCATAAGTTGTCAGGACCTCCCTGGCATGGTTGCTCGGATGTTCCTGCCAAAGGACTAATTCAGCATTTTGGAAGCATTTCAGCGCCTCCATGTAACGTTTTTGGTGGTAGTACAGGAAACCCTTCATGGCAATGTAGGTGGCACGGTTATGGTGAACGGTATGTTTCACGTGGTGAGTCACATATGTCAGGAAAAGTTCCACATCTGCCAGGGCATCAAAATGAATGCCCCAGGTGAAATGGCATTGTAGGGTCTGGAGCGTCTTCAGCAATACTCTTCTCCTGCAGGAAACAATGCAAAGGAAAGATAAAAATTAGAGTTGGTCTTCATACCTTTTGTGAGAGCCGCTAAAAGGTCACAAAACTGATGCATGCTCTTCAGCTAGCAAGATGATCCCCCACAAAATACAGAATGGAACCAAGGTGTAGCTGTGTTAGTGTTTATTATTGTTGTTGTGTGCCTTCAAGTAGCTTTTTTCTCTTTTTTTTCACAATGCCACAATGCCTACACCAACGGTGAGTCCATAGTCAACACCTATGACAAAGGTATTCCTGAGGATTTGATTATGGAATATCGTCATCACAAGTACTGACCACGGACCCATCGCAGCACAAGCCCCATGACACTGCAAAAGCCATGAACATCTGCCTCCATGTTTGAATGGCTGTTTTTGGTTAAGTAATTTTCAACTTATGGCAATCCCAAGGTATACTGATCACAGGGTTTTCTTAGCAAGTTTCTTAGCAAGTTTTGTTCAGAGGGGGTTTGCCTTTGCCTCCCTCTGAGGCTGAGAGAGCATGTGACTTGCCTTAGAGAATGTGTAACTTTCTGGTATGGAGTACAGAGAAGGGTCCCCATCTTCCTTTTTAAAGACCACAGAATCACAGAGTTGGGAGAGACCCCAAGGACCATCCAGTCCAACCCTCTTCTGCCTTGCAGGCAGGAATACCCAATCAAATCATTCCTGACAGATGGCCATCCAGCCTCCTTTTAAAAACCTCCAAAGAAGGAGACTCCACCACACTCCCAGGCAGCAGCATATTCCACTTCCAAACAGCTCTTACTCTCAGGAAGGTCTTCCTAATGTTTAGGTGGAATCTCTTTTCCTGTAGTTTGAGACCATTGCTCCTACCATTGGCAGGTACAAAGGGCTTTGCTTCTTTCTCTCCCCAAACCACCAAAGGTAGATTGCAAAATCTACCTTGCAATGGACCTCCTTTGCCATTTAAATGAAAGTGCTGGTACCCCCTCCTCCACTCCCCATCTGATACATAAAACCACAGTTTACACACATATGTTCCCAATGTTTTACAGATGAAAAGGGCCAGGCAACATCAAAACATGGTCAAAGTGGCAAAAGATATTAATAAGGAAGAACACACAGACTAGGAGAAGCTGCAGCAGTTTGCCTTTGTCTGAGCCTACTGGGAAGAGGAAAATTCTGCCCAGTCCTTTCCTCCCTGCCTCCACTGAGTTAATGGAGTGCAAGCTACTTTTGCACTTTGAGCTCAGTTTGCAGCCATTGAAGTAAACGTTGACAAAGGGTGAAAGTGGAAAGAGGAGAAGAGAAAAACGGGGACATTTAAAAAGCAGTTGAAAAAGTGGGATGACAGAGTATTAATGGGGACTGTCCCTGCAAAACTGGGACAGCCGGAGGGTATGTGCACCCAGCACAGACAAGACACATATCCCTTTTGCTCCTCCTCACTTCGACATCCTGCAGTCTTCCAGGGGAATTCTCTGCAAAGCAGTTTGCGGATCTCCTAATGGCCAGAGCCCTCGGCTGGAACTGGGCCCAGCCATCCAGTATGGAAATGACATGCAAGGAAGGGACTGGATCTTCACACAAGGCTTGCTGCAGAGTGCTAGCACCTCTCAGACCTTCAGGCAGCAAGCATGATCCCTGCTTTGATTTGGGCTTCGAATTAAAGGGAGACTGGAAGCTATCAAACAATCACTTGAGATGGCTCACCTGGTTCTCACAGGTGCTGGTAGCCAGAAAGGAAGTGGGTGCCTTAGAAAACATCAGTGAGGAGTTTGTTCAGGGGTGTAGCTATGGGGTAAGTGCACTGTTGCCAAATAAGAATTCTGCCCCCCTCCATTTTCCTTTGGGCCCCAACTTAAAAAAACCCAGTTTAGCATTCAGAAATACAGTTGAAGCATCAAAAGAAAAGGGGTACAATGCAACATGACCCAGGGAATGGGAACACAGGAAATGGAAATGCTTTTAGGTGTGAACAATTATCAGTGTCTCACCCACTGCAATGCTGGAGATTTGAGGATTGCATGAAAATTTCACTGGGAGGCATAATTGTTATTGGGGGGCAAATGCCTCCCACACCAGCAACATTCTACCTCTTTTTCCAAACTACCTCTTTTTTAGCCCTATATCCAGAGATGTAGCTACAGGGGACAAAATGAGGGCATTGTAAGACTGAGGGCAAGTAAGAATTCTGCCACCCCCCTGGAATTTTCCTCCTGTCCCCAAATTTCTAGCATTGCAGAAATTTAAGACTTCAGGGGAGGTTTAGAAAGAGAATTTAGACATCCAAACAAAAGGGGCAGGGAGAGTGACCAGAAGAATGTGGACACAGCAAATAGGAGAGATGTAGGTGTGAACATTTTTTAGTGTAGTCCTCTTTGCAATATTAAAAATTTGGAGAGGTTTCATTGGGAGTGGGGATACAGCAAATAAAAGAATTCCAAGTCTGAGTCTTCCTTGCCTAAGAAACCCCTGTGAAATCTGTGGGGCCACCATAAGTCGACAGGTGACTCAAAGGCACACAAGATCTGACCTTGGTCCTTTGTCCTCAAATGCTGCAGGCTTGAATTTTCAGAGCATGGGGAAAGTTCTTCTTTTTGGACTGCCACTCCCAGAATCCCCCAGCCAGCATAGCTGGCTGGGGGATTCTGGGAATGACAGTCCAAAAAGAAGAATTTTCCCCAAGCCCAGAAGGACTGCCAAGGAATCCCAGGGGGTTGTAGACTATTTCAGAAGAAGAAACCAGCAAAACCTCCTCTGAGGATTCCTTGTCTAAGAAAGCCCTGTGAAATCCGTGGGGTCACCATAAGTCGAGAGGTGACTTGAAGACACCTACACACATAAGTTTAAACTATTTTCAATGCCTGATTCTTTATAATCAGAGTTCCTTGGGTCCCACTCTGGGAGAAAGGTGGCATATAAATTAAATAAATAAATACAATGTGAGAAAATTGGGGAGTGGAGGGAAATTTCATTTGGGGATGGCAGAATTCTTATTTGGGGTGGTAATGCCCCCCCCATAGCCATACCCCTGAGTTTATCTTTTAAGGCAGTGGCTCTCAACGTATGGGTCCTCAGATGTTGTTGGACTACAGTTCCCAGGAGCTCTCTGAGGTCTCAGCTTGACAGCCAGGTGGTCCTCTCAGTCATTAGTGAGGCTGTGAGTTCAATCCTACAGCCTCACTAATGACTGGGAGGACCACCTCGCTGTCAAGGTGAGACCTCAGAGGGCTCCTGGGAACTGTAGTCCAACAACATCTGGGGACCCACAGGTTGAGAACCACTGCTTTAAGGGGAAATGTAGCAGCACAAAGTAGTGCTTAGAGTGTTGCACTCAGAAGACTCAGGTTCAAATTTTCATTGGGGGTTGCTGTTTTCAGCTCCAAACCATCACACACAAAAACAACCAATATTTGAAGTTCTGCTTTCATGGCCCCTCTCCTCAGCAGTAGGCCAGCAGTTGACTACAAGAAATAGGTAAGGTGCCAGGGGCAAAAGCGGATGACAGGACCTCTTGTGTGCCTTTAATAGTTGTGAAAAGCAGAGAATTGCAGCAGGTGAAGTTTTGCAGCTCTAGGACTTGGAAGGGCAGCTATGAAGGAACTAGACAAGATCCTCCAGTATAAAGAGATCACCGTTGAATACCAGGGTCAGGGTTGTCCGTGCCATCGTATTTCCAATGTCTATGTATGATTGCAAAAGCTGGACAGTGAAGAAAGCTGATAGGAAGAAAATCAACTCCTTTAAAAAGCGGTGCTGGAGAAGAGTTTTGTGGGATACTTTGGGCTGCTTAAAAGACAAATCAATGTTTCCTAGAGCAAACCAAGCCTGAACTCCACCTAGAAGCCAAGATGACTAAACTGAGGCTGTCATACTTTGGCCATATCATGAGAAGACAGGACTCACCTGTGGCGTTACTAAGGCCAGTGTCAGCCCTTCTTCAGACAGTGTCACCTGGTATGGTTCAGCCCCTCCACACCCCTCTAGTGCCACCACTGTGGGGTTGCCGTAAAGGCGAAAAAACTCCTCACGGAATGCGAGGAGAGCCCTACCTGTCTAAATGGCAAGCCACATCATTTCACCATTTTGGGAAGGAGGGGGACCCAAAACATAAACTGCAGGGGAATGCACATTTCCTCTCATTGGGACAAGTGATTCGATATGAATCACTCTCTCCTTGGAAAGGAAGTGCAAAGCTGATTGGCCAGATGAGCGCGAAGGCGAGGCTTGTTAACAGGACAAGTGCTCAGTGTCACCATGTTAATTTTTTGTGAAAGAGCACTAAGGCAAGAAAACAGGGTGGGTTTTTTTCCCCCTTTTTTTTTTTTTGAAAGGCAAAATATTGCTCCAGCCCACAGTTGAAATAGCTTTTTTTAAAAAGTTTGGTGGCAGCAGATTACAGTAGGTAAAAACACAAGTAATTTACTTGTGGCCGTCATCTTGACGTGTGAGCATGCAAAGATTTTGGGGGCCAAAAAAACCATTAAGACAAGCCGTAGCTGCTGCGAAATGCCATTACTGTGGGCACTCCGGGTTTTTTGGGCTTGTATTGACAGGCCCTGTGACTCACTAGAAAAGACAATAATGCTAGAAAAGGTAGAAGGCATAGGAAGAGAGGAAGGCTGCATTCCAAATGGATAGACTCAATCAAGGAAGCCACTGCCCGGAGTCTGCAAGACCTGAGCAACCTGAGCAACAAAGTTTTGCATACCAATCAGTGTCTTTTAAAATTCTTTAAGTTCTATGTCACCTCCTGTTGGAAAAATGGCTTCTTCTGGGCTGAAAACAGTCTAGGGTGGAGTCAACAATGTGGCAAAAGTGTCCCCTGAAACCCGCTGGAGATATTTGGGACTGTAGTGATTTGGGCTTTTGCTACCAGGCAGATGGGTTTTGGAATCCTTGTTAACATCATGGCTAAATCATAGAATCATAGAATCATAGAGTTGGAAAAGACCATGAGGGCCATCCAGTCGGGTTTTAGCTTGGAAACCTCAGGACCAAGAGCAATCAGGAACAGGCAACCCTAGTCTCCAGTATCCATTTCTTGGCCAAGGTTTAAATCCAGATGAGAGCTTTTGATGGAGAGGGTTGCATTCCCCCTAAGATCTCAGGTTCATAATGTGAACATATTCCTGGACTCAGATTTGAGCCTGGGTGCCCTGATTTTGGTGGTGCCCAGGAGTGTATTGCACAGCTACAACTGGTATGCCAGCTGTGCCCATTCCTTGAGACAACAGATCTGGTTATGATGACACATAGAATCCTAGAGTTGGAAGGGGCCCAATGGGCCATCAGGTCCAAGCCCCTCAATGTGACACCCCTTCAAATACTTAAACAGGGCTATCATATCGCCTCTTAACCGTCTTTTTTCCAGGCTAAACACACCCAGCTCCCTAAGTCTCTCCTCATAAGGCATGGTTTCCAGACCTTTCACCATTTTAGTTGCCCTTCTCTGGACACGCTCCAATTTGTCAATATCCTTTTTTAATTGTGGCGCCCAGAACTGGACACAGTATTCTAAGTGAGGTCTCACCAAGGCAGAATAGAGTGGCACTATTACTTCCCTTGATCTGGACACTATACTTCTATTGATGCAGCCCAAAATCGCATTGGCCTTTTTAGCTGCTGCATCACACTGTTGACTCATGTTCAACTTGTGGTCTACTAGGACTCCTAGATCCCTTTCACATGTAGTCTCATTCAGCCACGTCTCCCCCATCCTTTATCGATGCATTTCATTTTTTCATTTATTCTGGAAAAGTAATGCTGTGCAAGCATGTAGACCTACCCAGTGCCAGAAAGGGAGCCATCAATGTGGAAGGCAATGTCATAGACACCTTTGCTGTGGCCCTCCTGGTGCAGAATCTCCTCCTGGGTTCAATAATGGCCCCTGCTCAATAATGCCGGATCTCCAGCTAGAGCATCGCCATCAGGTAGCTGTCGAGCCTCTTTCTGAAGACATCCAGAGAAGGTGAACCTACCACCACTCTAGGCAGTTAGTTCCATTGCCAAACTGCTCTCACTATCAAGACGTTCCTTCTAGTGTTCAATCCAAATCTACCTTCCTGAGACTAGAAACCATTAGTCCTAGTTCTACACTCTGAGGCAGCAGAGAGCTGTCCCCTCCTCTCTGTGACAACCCTTGAGGTATGTTTTGATTATAGTTGGAACCCCCCCCCCACAATATCTGCAGCGGGGGTTCAGTTGCTGGACTTACTGCAGATACAGGAAACCATGGATAGCAGCAAACCCTATTGAAATAAAAGACTTCCAGTAAAAACATACCATAGAGTTCCATTGGAGGACCTAGAAGATGTCTAGAGAGGATGCCTTTCTAGGCATTTTCCAGCATGACTCTATGTTATGTGCCCCTATTTTGTGTCCCGCAGATAACTGAAACCAAGGATATTGGTTCTGTGGATATGGGGGGGTCCAACTGTACATCCCCTTTGGATTATTGAAACACACACTGTGTGAGGCTGCCTTTGGAAGCTGTTTGGAAACTTCAGCAGGTCCAAAATGCTGCTGAGCAGTGCTGGTTAAAGGGATCACGGAACTCCTGTTTTGCGGCTGGCATCTGGTTAGCGGCCTATGCAAGCATAAGCCAACTTTATGCCTCTGTATGTCTCTTTGGGGTCATTGTGGAAGTTGATACACCCTTCCTCCCCTTTGCACCAATCAAAGCCCACCTGGACTTACCGTAGAGTAGCTGCACCCCCCCACCCCAACCCACAGCCTTGGTGAGAGCAGCGGGGGAATGATTACATCCTCTGCAGAGACCTCTGGACAACCTCAGTGGAGGATGTACAGCTGTCCCTTCATATTCACTGGGGTTTGGGTCCAAGACCCCCCGTGGATACCAAAATCCGTGAATACTCAAGTTCCATTCTATGCAATGGCATCGCAAAATGGTGTCCCTTATATCAGATGGCAAAATCAAGGTTTGCTTTTTGGATTATTATTTTTTAAAGAATATTTTCAAACTGTGAATACTTAAATGCGTGGATACCAAATCCGTGGATATGGAGGGACAACTGTAATCATTTTGCATCTGGCTATGAGGACATAGCCTGAAGTTTCTCCAATACATTGCTCTGACCAGGCATGGAACGGCCGGGGGTGGGGGGAATTGCAGCAGCTCTGCGATAGGTCTGAGGATTGGTGAATGGCCAGCTGTGGCTTATACCCTTATCGCACTCCAAGGAAAAGTGGCAAAGCAGCAGGAACTGTTCCATCTTTCCTACTGCCTTCCCGCATGGCGTCATTGTTTTTTAATTCCAGTCCCATAAGGGACCGAGGTAAAACCATGCCTTTTTGCAAACCAGAAAAACCTGTTTGCAAAAAGGCATAGTTTTACCTCAGTACCCCACAGGACCAAAATGAAAGGATGCAGGAAGGCAGCAGGAAAAACGGAACATTCCTGCTGCTTTGCTGCTTTTCTTCAGAGTGTGGTAAGGCTCTTAGTCCTGTAGGTGGGATTATTACACTACGCTGGATCATACAGGATTGTGGACATTGTCTCCAAACAATTCACTCTTAAAAGAGAGGAGGGAAAGAATCATGAACTTGTATGTTGAGAAAAGGAACTTCATATGCAATAGAACAATGTTAAATGTCAAAATATGGGGGGTTTGTCTTGTTTTTTGTTGATAATCTACCAAATGCAGTCCTGTATATTTTTGTCCCAGTTTTGTAGCAGAGAATTATGCCAACCCTAGTTTTACTTGTTCTTTTAAACTGATATATGTTTTTAATTGATATGTGCTTTTAACCAATGTCTATGTGTTAGTGTGTTGTTCCCTACCTCGATCATCCCCTGTGGATATGGTGGGCGGGGGCAACCTGTACTCTTTTGCAGCTTCACTGCTTTTGTGTTCAATAGTATTAGTTCCCATGTTTGCTTTCTCACACTTGAAATACAATAATACCATTTACACTACCCTGTTTGCTTCACCTTCTCCATGATTAGGACACGGAGCAATGGACTCAAACTACAGAAAAAGAGATCCCACCTAAACATTAAGAAGAACTTTCTGACAGTAAGAGCTGTTCAGAAGTGGAATGCACCACCTCGGAGTATGGTGGAGTCTCCTTCTTTGGAAGTTTTTAAACAGAGGCTGGATGGCCATCTGTCGGGAATGCTTTGATTGTGTGTTGCTGCATGGCAAGAGGTTGGACTGGATGGCCCTTGGAGTCTCTTCCAACTCTATGATTCTATGATAGCAGAGACCTTAATGCTTGTAAAACGGGTCCTACCTCTCCTGCTCCCCTCCAACAAAAGACCTTGCCTGTTTCTATTCAAATCCAAAGTATAGTACCCATTAACAATCGTTAACTCTTCTGCAGCACCCTTTCTTTGGTCATGAGGACCTCTGAGAAACATTGTATTCCACTCAAACTCCCATTCCTTCAGGGGAACTATTTCATATAAATATCACCCCAAAACACCACCAAAGTGTGCACAAATCCCTTATTTTCCGACTTCACGTCAGTTCCTGTCCCCAGTCTATCATCCAGACCTCTTTGCTGTCAGTGTACTTCGCGATCTCCGCTTTGCAGGATCAGTACAGTATAACCCACCATCCTCTTACTCCATTCCTCTATCCAAATACTTCCAACTTTTTCTATAGCCTTGTGTGAGTGTCTGAAGCCTAAGTGCTTGTGTGAATGTTGTTGATACTAATTTCGAATAAAGATCATTTAATTGTTCCTTTTGGCTTAAAATCTTGTCCGTTATTACCAGTATACATAGGTTAAAAGGTCCCACCATTGCCCAACCTCTCATATGCCAAGTTGAGTTAATTAAAATTTCCCAATTTAATATTTGGATGTCAGAGGGTCCCCACAGACCCCAAGCAATTCAGGTAACAGCCTACTGTACTTAATTCACAAAATTTCACATAGAATTGATGGCTGCTTTTGGTTTCATTGGGAGTTGTAAGAACTGAAAGTGTCTGTAAAATATCATCTCCTCCCTGCCGCTTCAGGCCAACCAGCCACAGTATAACACAACACAACTCCTTTTTCTCTCCGCTCCGCCTCTCAGTAAGGATGGTCCCTCACATGCTCAAAGATGCTTTTCAGTCCCAGCCAAGTCTCTTGAGCGGTTGGGATGATCTGACTGGCAGGCAAGAGGAAACCGTGGCGACCGGTGTCCCTCAGTTCAAAGGCAAAAGAGTATTTGATGCCGTAGTCATAGGACCAGTCGATGCTGCCCCCACTTGCTTGGTCTAGAAGAAAAAGAACGTTATTAATTCTATTCAAGAGACAAAACTGTCACTGCTCAGGTGACCCTATTATTATTTCCGACTTAGAGTAGAGCCATTGAATCAATTGGTTTTACTGACATATTGAATCGCCATTCAACAATAGATTCCATGGGTCTACTCTAGGATCATGGATTCATAGGATGTTATCAGGCAAGGCAAATAAGGCATCATAAAGATGCCTAATGATCACAAAAAGGCGCGTGTATCACACGACATCAGCCTTTCATGATCATGTCCTGTTAAAAAATCATACTTTTTTATTGATGTCTCAAGCCATCAATTGATCCCCGTGGCACTTTTGTGCCGGCATTGCCAGTGTTTGAAACTTCATGCCATTGTACTCAATGGCCGGTCTGGCAAGAACACTTCCCGGTGAGATCACAACATCCAGGTAGGTGACACACTTTTTATGACCTTCCCTGGTTTACTTGGAAGTTTTTAAGTGTGTTTGTATTCTTTTTTTTTTTTAACTTTTTGAGTGTTCTTTTTGTTTTTATTTTTGAATTTCCCACGCTAGGTATTCTCGTGAAAATCCGTGGGATTTCAAACAAGGAAGTGAACAGAGCTCCGTTCACTCCTTGTTTGTTGCTGGGAAGCCTTTTGCCAGGATTACAGGTAAGTGTGGCATGGGGAGTTCTTTTGCCAGCATAAAACCGGCAAAGTTATGCCAGCAAAAGAACAGGGTTTAGGGGGGTGGTCTGATAAAGTCCACATAATCATAGAGGTGGAAGAGACCACAAGGGCCATCTAGTCCAACTTCCTGCCATGTAGGAATCCACAACTAAAACATTCCTGAGAGATAGCCATCCACCTCCTGCTGAAAAACCCTCAAGGAAGGAGAATCTGCCAATTTAAGGCAATGATGTAGACTCAAGTCAATTGACTTGGACTCAAGTCAGACTCAAGTTGCTTCAGTGACTTGACTTGGACTCAAAATAGTGGCACCCATGCTTAAAATGGCTGCTCCCATTGATTAATAGGGCACTCAACAATCTATGGTTTTTCCTATCAGGGGTGGGTTACAGACCTCTGGGATTGTAGAAATGGTCTCTCTGCATGATTCTCCATTGCACAAGGGAACAAGAAGCAGTCACATGGGCAGACACACCATCAGCTACGCCACGTCGGCATGCAGCCAAAGGCCGATGTAGCACAACCACTGTGTAACTGCCTGAGTGCAGACTTACACCAGCAAACACAACGCAGGGTCTCAGCCCAAAAGAGTACTCACAGATGACAGAGCAGATGGGTCCAACTTTATACTGTGTGCCGTACAGGGAGGTCAGGGCATTGGCAGCACTTTTTGCCACGTTGTCCTAGAAAGAAGGGAGGGAGAGAAGGAAGGGAAGGAAAGACAGACACCATGGAAAGAGGGATACCAACAGAGGAGTCACAACCAAACCATTTGATTATTGGCATATCTGCTCCCAAAGGCTGCTAACATCTAGTGTTGTGTTTGATTTACACAGCTTTTGTAAGACATCTGCAAAACATTTTGCTAGTGGAGGGCCAGAAGCAGTGGGTAACATCCTGAATTTTAAAGGAGCTAGTCGTTGTTTTTGTGACTTCCCCAAGGTCACCCAGTCAGTTTCTATAGCTGAGCAGGGATTCGAACCCTGGTCTTTAGAGGCCCAGTCCAACACTCAAACAACTGTGCCACACTGGCTCTCAACAAAGGAGCTATCCTGGTCCCCAAACTCTATCTTCCAAATAGGGTCAGCATCTTGGAGAGCTAATTGAAAGATCAGGCTAAAATCCGGAACAGATTTCCTGTTCCCACACACCATGAGAGCCACCAGTTGCCAATGCCAGAGACAGACGTCCACCCTACCCACCCAAGTCACATTGTGCAATGCCCAAAATTGTTATGACACACAGAGCAGACAGATCTCCTGAGCCATTCTTCCCCATCCTTGCCAGCCAAAGTAGAGGAGCAAACAAAATAAGTAGCAAAGAATAGACTCTTCCAGATTGGTCTAAAGCAGTGAGCTTTCACAATATAACTCCTTGGGCTCAGTTACACAACAGTTTTTATCCCGGGGAGAAGTGAAATATACTCATCCTGAGTTTGTCTCTTATTGTTTACATGATTTGTCCCAGGATGAACAATATCCCAGGATTGTTGTTTACACAACAACCTTTTCCGTGACAAAAGCAAGATCCCGAGACATAGTATCCTGTGGGGTTTTTTCTTTTCTTTTGTTTTGTTTACACAGGAAAAGGTTCTGGGATATATATTTTTTAGCTGTCAGTCAAGGATGTGATTACTCGTTTTTTCACAACCTTGGTGATGTATTTCCTGTGGAGTCTTCCGCCATGAGTGATGCTATTGGCTGCCATAAATGTTTGCTCAAGCTTCTGCATAGGTCAGAGAAGGAAGGCGAAGGCAACCCCCTCTGCACAATTCCTTAAAAAAAAAATCCCCTGATGGGTTTGCCTTAGGGTCTCCAGCTCCATTAATCCACAGAAGTTAATGCCAAATAAAACTTGTTTGTCTTTAAGAACCCACGAGAATCACTCTTGAATACCAGGAGCTGTAGGTTATATTTCAGAGGAAGGAACTTGCAAAGCCACCTAAGAAAACCAGATGAAATTTGTGGGGTTGAAATAAATCAATAGGCAGCTTGAAGACAGACAGACAGACAGACACACACACACACACACACGCCTCTTTGCAGCCAGAAGGAAAGGCTTTGCCAGGAGGGGAGGGGAAAAGGACAGTCTTTCCTTGGAGCCAAGAGGTTGGCAATGTAAAAATCCATTGAAAAGGGTGACTGACCCCTCCTTCTCTGAACTCTGTGCCCACCCCTGCCCACCTCAATTTCCGGCCATCATTTACTCCTGAGATATTTTGTCCCAACCTGTTCATATATCCAATTTTCAGCAATCTCCCGAGACTTTTTTAAAAACATGGGCCAAACTGCGGGACAGAAAGCCATGCTCCTTGGAGGATATATGGTGCCCCCCCTTCTGAAAAGCTCGAGATTGTTACAATGAACATGTGAACAACCAGGGTCCTAACAAGTTCATCCCAGGACATTTTTGCCATGTAAATGGGCCCCTTGGGATGTGTCAGGTTTTACTGGCTCTTCTCACCTCCATGCCTGCTCATTTTATTCTTCTGGGGGCAGGGGTTGGAGCAATTACTTGGATCTGCATTAGGACTATTCCAAAGGCTTAAAAAAAAACAACAACAACTAGGGTGTAATTTGCTAAGGTCACCCTATGATGTGAAAGGCAAATTTTCGCCAGAAAGAGCCTTGCCGCACTCCAAGGAAAAGCGGCAAAGCAGCAGGAATGTTCTGTCTTTCCTGCTGCCTTCCCACATGACGTCGGTGTCCTTCCGGTGTCCTTCTGTTCTGGTCCCATGGGGGACCAAGCTAAAACCACGCCTTTTTGCAAACTGGTTTTTCTAGTTAGGAAAAGGGCACAGTTTTACCTTATTCTGGTTTTTAATTACAGGACCAGAATTACAGGACTAGAATTAAAAACAAAGACACCATGTGGGAAGGCATCAGGAAAGACGAAAAGTTCCTGCTGCTTTGCCACTTTTCCTTGGAGTGCACTAAGGTTCTAAATTTTAATTCCCCCCCTCCCCCGAGATATAAAGTTATTCTGTGAAAGGGTTAATTATCTGATGCTGTGTACCATTACAGGTTGAGTCTTCCTTATCTGAAATGCTTGAGACCAGAGGTATTTTGGATTTTGGAATATTTCAGATTTTGGAATACTTGTATATACATAATGAGATATTTTGGAGATGGAACCCAACTCGAAGCACGAAATTCATTTCTGTTTCATATACACCTTATACACATAGCCTGAAGGTAATTTTATACACAATATTTTTAATAATTTTGTGCATTAAAGTTTGTGTACATCGAACCATCAGAACACACGAAACATAAAATGCCCTGTCATGTTAGTGCTCAAAAAGTTATGGATGTTGGAATATTTTGGAATGCTGGATGAGGAAGACTCAACCTGTATAACTTTTTAAAAAGGTTTTTTAAAATAAATAAAAAGGAAGGAGGAGGAGAGAAGGGAACATATTGTTCTGATATGTCTTGGAATGAAAAAGAAACCCACTTGTGGATGGAAGTAAAATTTTGCAGCTGGTACCCACGTATGGGCAGAATATAGTACAGGTCAATAGAAAATGTCATTTGGTTTTTTTAAAAAAAGTCTAGGTACTACAGGAAGAAATATTACAAGCTCATACATTCCAACATTTCACAGATAAAAACTGGGAAATGTGTGGCCAAGCAACATCAGAGTATGGTCAAGCTAGCAGAAGATATAAATGAGGAAGAACACACAAGCCACGAGAGGCTGCAGCAGTTTGCTTTTGCTTGAGCCGGCTGGAAGGGCGGGATTCTTCCTCTCCTTTCCTCTCCCCACAGCTGAGTTAAATTGAGTACAAACCACGTTTGCACTTAGAATCCAATTTGCAGCAAATGGTGTAACTGGTATTTTCCTTGGGAGCCTCAGCTCCATTTTGAAATAGTCAATGGAAGATTTAAGTGACCGAAATGCTAGAAATTTGAGGGACAAAGGAAAATTTCATTTAGAGGAGAATTCTTATTTTGGAGGGCTGGTGGTCAGTGTCCTAATTTTATCTCCCTCCCCCCTGCTTGTAGCCACAATCTGGAAGGGATGTTTTTGATGTGATGACAATTAGTACCATCTCCTTACCAGTTCTATGTAATCCTTGGTATTGGTGCACCTATATCCGTAGGGATACATCAGGAGCTGTGAGTAGCTGTGGATGCTTATGAAGGCCTTGATATTTCCGTGGCTCTTGATAAAATCCACAATGGACCTCACTTCCACTTCGGAGTTGGCGCTTGGTCCGTGGTACGAATCGGAGCAGGGGTTGTTACTGGCTCCCGGTCCTGGCAGGGTATGGGGGCAGAAGGTAGGAGAAGCCAAACCGATCAAATCAAATTGAGTAGCAGCTGATAGCTTTTATGTTTCAACGAAGCAGTGAATCCACTCTGTATTTTAGTCCAAGCTAGTGGTGGATTCTATATCCCATCTTGTCTATACGGGGGGGGGGGATATGAACATGTCCAAAAAGGTAGGCATTCGCAGTGATGCAAAGTGCCTACATGGCCAAAAGAGCCCCCCTAAACTCCGCATGCCAGCTGGCCGCTGTGAGTGATTTACTTGCAATTTTAAATCTGCCACTGCCAATTTTAATTTTTTTTAACAAAAAACAGTTTCCCATGGTGCACAAAAGCAACGCTTCATATTTACAAATACATTTTTAAAAAGTAAAAATCACCATTTGATCGACTTACTGGACCCTCGCTTAGCCGAAATTCCAACATGGTGGCTGCAGATACTTTCCCTCTTCGCTAGCCCTGACCCCTGTGTTCGTCCAGCCAATCAGATTGCACTGGCTGTTCATATCTGTGCAAACATGAGTGTTTTAACAGTCGCACATTCAGAAGTTGTACAGAGCTTTTCAGAAAAGTACGAAGCCCTGGACATGGTGCATACAGACTTTGTGGTGGATTTGGCTGCCCCCCTTCCAAATGACACATATTTGTGCAAATAATCGTTTGAACGGATCGCCGATCTTTTGCATTGTGTATGTATTATTTTGACCATATAGACAGGACCTCAGAGAAGTGATGAATCCACTCTGTGTTTAGTCCAAAGATTTAGTCTTTGTATACAACAAGCTGAACATGAGTCAGCAGTGTGGTGCAGCAGCTAAAAAAGCTAATGCAATTCTAGGCTGCATCAGTAGGAGTATAGTGTCTAGACTGAGGGAAGCAATAGTGCCACTCTATTCTGCTTTGGTCAGACCTCACCTGGAATACTGTGTCCGGTTCTGGACACCACAATTCCAGATGGATATGGACAAGCTGGAACGGGTCCAGAGGAGGGCAACAAAATGGTGGGAGGTGTGGAAGCCATGCCCTATAAGGAGTGGCTTAGAATAGAGGCTTACCGCACGAGGGGAGTGAAATGAAAGTGTAGCCGGATAGTAGCGCCTTGTGTTCTGCCTTACCGCATGTTGTCATATTTCTTCAGTAGTTCTTCGGTTCTGGTTCTGTGGGACACGATTGTAAAAGCAAGTCTTTTTTCTAATGAAAAAATCCTTTAGGAAGAAGACCTGTTTTTACAACTGCCTCCCACAGGACCAGAACTGAAGAACTACTGAAGCAATACGATGTCATGCGATAAGGCAGAATGGGAGGTGCTATTATTTGGCTGCACTTCTGTTTCCCTTCCCTTGTGTCATAAGCCTCTTAGGGAGCTGGGTATGTTTAGCCTGGAGAAGAGAAGGTGAAGAGGTGAAATGATAGCCATGTTTAAATACTTGAAAGTATGTCATATTGAAGAGGGAGCAAGCTTGTTTTCTGCTGCTCCAGAGACTAGGACACGGAGCAATGGGTTCAAACTACAGGAAAAGAGATTCCACCTAAACATCAGGAAGAACTTCCAGAAGGTCCGAGCTGTTCAGTAGTGGAATATGATATCTTCCCTATCACACTACACTGTTATAGTGCTATTATTTCACTTTACCTGCTCTGGCTGCCTCCTGTGGAATCCTGGGATTTGCAGTTTAAAGGGGGCATTTAGAACTCTCAGCCAGAGAGCACTTTGGCCTCACTAAACTACAGACCCCAGAATTCCACAGGAGGCAGCCATAGCAATTAAAGTGGAATAATAGCACTATAACAGTGCAGTGTGATGAGTCTCACTTCTTTGGAGGTTTTTAACAGAGGCTGGATGGCTATCTGTCTGGTGTGCTTCGACTGCGTGTTCCTGCAGGGCAGAATGGAGTTGGACTAGATGACCCTTGTGGTCTCTTCCAATTCTGATTCTATTGCACTATGTTACTTTTGCACTATGATCGCAGTTTGCACCAATGCAAATAAGAGGAGGGAGAGGATAAAACAGTTGGATCTCAGCCCAAGGCTGTAGATGGTTTCTTCAGTCTACTTAACCTTGGCAGTGATGTAGGAAATGAGCAAGAGCCAACGTTAAACAGAGGGGCAATGCAAGCACAAGAAAAGTCAAAGAAGGCATCCCTAAGGCATCACCCCCCAAGATGAAATCTCTGCTTCTACCTCCAAAGCCTGCATCCCAGTTCCGGTTGGGATCCACTCCAACGCAAAGGCTGCCAGGGGTCTTGGATCGGGTTTTCCGCCACATGCGATTCTGCAGGCAAAGAAGAAAATAATGCTGTGTGGTTTCCTTTGGCAAGTCTGCCCATACCCTATGATGAATATCTCTATACTGTATATAAAACTCTTAGGTATGTTGCTGTTTCCAGTGTGCTGACTGGCTGCTTGGGAAACATTCTGAACCAATCCTAGTGCTCCTTGGCCGGCCGATCAGCAGCTAGAGGGATTTTCTCACCAGAACCTCCTCAGCCTACAATCATTGTCCGCTGAGCTGCAGCCTTGCCCGGTTCCCCAGGGGGTCACATCAGCATCCCACCGCCACTACTGCCTCAATCATTGCCCGCCGAGCTGTGGCCTTGCTCAGCCAGCTGAGCTACAGCCTTGCCTGGCTGCCCAGAGCAATGGCGGTGGCAGCAGCGGGACTGGAGGTGGTGGGACGCTGCTACTGCCACTCCAACAGGACCCACAGAGTCAAATTGGTGGCAGCAGCATGAATGGCAGCAGGAACGGGACACTGCTGCTGCCGCTGCGAAACAACCCATGCACTCTACTGGCGGTGGAAGAGAACCCACGCACTCAACTAGCAGCAGGACTGGCGGTGGTGGGACGCCACGGCTGCCGCTCCGACAGGACCCATGAAGTCAAGTGGCAGCGGGAATGGTGGCAGGATGCCACTGCCGCCGCTGCAAAAAAACCCACACAGTCAACCCATCCTCAACACACCACCGATGTATGTTACATTGGGTTCAGCTAGTTTTATTTTATTTCTTTAATTATTGAAATTATACCGTGCCTTTCTGCTGGAATAGTACCCAAGGCGGTTTACAATGATATAAAATAAGTTTCAGTTAAAATCTTTTTTGACAATTAAAAAAAATAAAAATAAAACAGTATTATTTTTAAAACAGGGCTAGCAACAGCTAAAAACACTTTTAAAACATAATTACAAAATGAACTATTTTCAAAAAGCACACCACACAACTGTGTCCTTTTACTAACAGGAAAAATATGTTCGTAAAAAGGTGTGGTTTTACCTTCGTCTCCCATGGGACCGGAACTTATTTTTATTTATTTATTTATTTATTTATTTATACCCCGCTCTTCAGCCACAAGGCTATCAGAGCGGCTTACAATTGTTTTAAGCAATAGCTATTTACACATCTACACTGCATTCAACAGTTTCCAATGTGTGTTAGCTAATTGCCCCCACAAGCTGGGTACTCAATTTACCGATCTACGAAAGGATGGAAGGCTGAGTGAACCTTGGAGCCCGCTGGAATCGAACTTGCGACGTGGTGGCTTGCAGTACTGGCATTTAACCACTGCGCCACCAAGGCTCCAACACCAGAAGAACGACCATGTCATGCAGTAAGGCAGCACAGAAAGTGGAACCTTCCAGTTGCCCTACCACTTTAATTCAGTGTGTGATAAACCTCTAAGCCCTCATCACACTCCACTGTTATAGTGCTATATTCCACTTTAACAGCCATGTTAACATTCAGTGGACTTCTGGGGTTTGTAGTTTAGTCAGGCACAAGAGTTCACTGGCTGAGGTCACATCTACACTGATGGGAAACCTTGGACTTTATCAGACACTCAAAATACGGCGTCATAACAACACCACATAACCACGAAAGGGCACGCGGATCAGATGACGTGTATGGAGGGTAGTTATGTAGAATGGTTGTTTATGTAGTGATAAAGTAAGTTGTTATGCTCTATGTGACTGTGTAAGTAGATGCTATATGTTGTCAAATTGTTTGCATATATTGTTATGTCCTTTTTCTGTGTTTTTAAAAATATGTTAATAACTCAATAAAAATTATAATTAAAAAGTACAGTACTTACCTTAGTATGAGAGAAGACATACCCATCTGGATTTGCGACAACCAATAGAAAAAGATCCATTGTGTTTAACAGGGAGTTCAGTGATGGATCATACCCATAATCAGAGGCAATCTGGAGACGGCAAAAGGAAAACCACAGAAGAATCTTGCAACCGTTTCTGTCTGGGTGTGTTGAGTCAGACCAACTTAGGCCAGCTGCAAGGAATGATGGAGCTCAGGGGGCTGCAATGGAATCCACCCTTTTCCAAACAGGAGAAATCTGTTCCTTTTTCCCAACCAAGAATGTGGTACAGGTCTCCCCTCCCCTGTATTTGCGGAACCAATATTCACGGTTTCAGTTATCCATAGCGGAAAAAAATAGGGGCACATACCATAAAGTCGTGCTGGAAAATGTCTAGAGAGGTGTCTTCTCTAGGAAGTGCTAGGTCCTCCAATGCAACTCTATGGTATGTTTGTACCAGAAATTCTTTATTTTAATAGGGTTTGCTATTATCTACAGTTTCCGGTATCTGCAGTAAGTCTGGGAACTGAACCCCTGTGGATACAGGGGCAACCTGTACTCTTTAGCTCATCATCATCATCATCATTGTTATTTGTACCCCACTTCCCCCCCCAAAACTGGGACCCAAAGCAGCTTACAGTTTAAAAGAACAATACGATTAAAACATACAAGAAAGTACCTGCAACAGAAGAAGGTAATTGCCTTCAGGTTCTGCTTCTGGCCTTCCTGGAGGCATCTGACTGGCTGCTATAGGATGCAGGAATGGATGGACCACTGGTTCAACCCATCTGTGCTATTCTGAGATTCTTACCACATACAACTTATCCAGTGAACTGATGTGACAGAAGAGGGGGGCAAACCATGCAGCCCTCCAGATATTGTTGGACTATGACTCCCAGCAGCCCTACCAGGTATAGCCAGTGTGAGGAATGTTGGGATCTGAAATCCAACAACATCTGGAGGGCTATAGGTTTGGCAACACTACAGCTCATTTCACAAATTGTGGAATTTTATTCTCAGGGACCAAAATTTTCCTCCAGAACATTTTCATACCACTTTATATTTTTAAAAGTCCCAAAGTGGTTTTGCAATGAAGACCAATACAATAAAACCAGAAACTAAACTAAGAAAAGAATCAAACCAATAAAACCCCATCAAAAACATGATGACAGACTGTGTAGTATAGCAGGAACTTATACAGTCAGACTCCTGTATCTGTGGAACCAATATCCATGGTTTCAGTAATCCATGGCTGAAAAAGTAGGGACACACGCAATAGAGTTGTGCTGGAAAATACCTAGAGAGGCATTCTCTCTAGGCATCTTCTAGGTCTTCCAACACAACTCTGTCATATGTTTGTACCCGAAATCCTTTATTTTAATAGGGTTTGCTGTTATCTGAGTTTTCTGGTATCTGCAGTAAGTCCGGGAACTGAACCCCTGCTGATACAGGCGTCTGACTGTATCAATATTCTCTCACTAGAGTTTGGTTCAGAGATAAGGGGGAAATACATTGGGGAAAATAATATAATTGAAGAGTGGCTGACCTTTCTTGCGGTCCATAGAGCAGTTGCTTGGGTGACCCACTCTCGAGCATGGATCCCAGCATCAATCCAGATTGCAGGCCGGTTCTTTCCTCCAGTGCTGAACTACAGAATGGAAAGTCAACTTACAAAACAGCCATTTATTCATTGATTAAATTCTTACCCTTCGTTTTCAACATTTGCCCTATCTGGAGTGGCCCAGCAAAGCTATTGTAATATGGGATTCACAGGATCCCTATAGTGTTAATTTATTTTTTTTTTAAATTCAATTTATACCCTGCCTTTCTCACGTCAAGGGACCCAAGTCAGCTTACAAATAATTTAAAGCAGGCATTAGCTAAAAAGTCATATTACAAAAGGAATAAATAAATAATTAAACAACAATACTATTAAAAGCAGATAGTTAAAAACAGTTTAAAATACATTAAAACATAATTGAAAACATCCAAGATTAAAAACAACAACAACAGCACACCACTTTTGATACTCTTTAGCCACACGGTTAAAAATCAGCCAAAGGCCTGCCTAAATAAAAAGGTTTGGCCAGCCAACAGAAAGTGAGCAGGGAAGGAACTAACTGGGCCTCTAGTGGGAAGGAGTTCCACAGGCTGGGAGCAGGCACTGAGCAAGTCCTGTCTCCTGTGTCCTGACCAAACATGCCTATGATGGCAATGGGGCCAAAAGGAAACCCTCCTTCAAGGATCTTAAAACTTGGGCTGGCTCATATAGGAAGATATGATGTTTTATATATTTTGGAACCAAGCTATGTACAAGGGCTTTTAAAGGTCAGAACTAGCACTTTGAGTTCTGCCTGGAAATGGACTGGTAGCCAATGAAGCTATTTCCACAAGAGAATTATATGACCCCTTTAACCAGCATGGGTCAGCATTCTGGCTGCAGCATTTTGGACCTGCTGAAGTTTCTGAATAGTTTTCAAAGGCAGCCCCAAGTAGAGTACATTACAGTAATCCAACCCAAGTAATTCTCATTTTGCTAATCTTTTAGAGTTATTTTAGACTGTCATAAACAGGTAGTTCAGTGGACATTGTTTACTTGGACTTTCAAAAGGATTCTGCAAATCTAGCAGTCGCATAACAAGAAGAAAGGAGCTCTTATGCATCAATAACTATTTTTTTTTAAGAAAATGGAAATTAGGAATAAACAGTAGAGATTTGTGGGTCTCATCTTAATGAAGTAGTGACTCCACTCCAGGTTTTCATTTGCCCTGCAATCCAAGGTGCTGAATATTTTAGGTGCAGGGGTCCGCACCTAAAGTTCAGACTAAAGCCTGGAATGGACGTGTTACAGGAGAGAAAGAAATTAGGGCTGAGCCTAACTGGGGGCCTCTAGGCTTGTCTTTACAGTGAAAATACTCCTCATAGAATTCGAGGAGAATACCTTTTGTCAAAATGTCTGAATACTCTCTGGGAAAAGCTTTTGCGGCTTTTCCTGACTTTGGGGGAAAAAAACCTCCAAAGGAAATGCATATTCCTGCTTGTTGGGACAACCGATTTGCTTTGCTGCACTTTCCTAATAGGAGCAGAAGTGGAAAGTTGATTGGTCAGATGTGCGAAGGGGGAAGAGGTTGCTGGCAAGGCAGCACCTGGAACTGCCATTTTGGATTTTTGCTGTAGCGATCATGCACTGAAGTAACGAAACAGCCTCTTTTTTCTTTTCTCCCCCCCCCCTCCATGTATTTAAGTAGAAGATTGAACTTCCACACCTTGGATTTGCTTTAAAAAATACTGTTTGGTGGCAGCAACTGGTGACAATTAAAATGTGAGTAATTCACTCGTGCCTGCCATCTTGATTTGCAGGCATACCCATTTGAACAACAGATGCATATGGCTTCACATGCCTGTGATCTTGACAAAAAACCATGGAGACAAATGAAAGCTGTTGCAAATTGGCGTTAGTTCACATCAGTCCACATTGTATTGCCTCATACCTTGAGGACATAAAGGGGCCGTTTTTCATATGACTCCCCAATCTGCTGTTTGCTCACCAGCTGAGGGTGTTCAGCCACAATATCATCCATAGCTTGATAAATCTAAAATTAAAAAAAAAAAATAGGGATTTCACCATTCTGGGAGATCAGTGCAAGCTTTTGGGAGTTGGAGGAGAGAAAAGGAAAAGAAAACTATATAAGGACTAGAACCCTGAAAGGCTTTTAACAAGCAAGTGGCGGTGGCGTGGGGGGGGGGGGAAACACCTCTCACATATAAAAGCTACTTTTCAAATAAAACAAAAAGAAAGGGAAGTTAGGTAGTTCTTGTTCTTCTAAGAGTATGGGCAAAGATATTAAAGGGAAGGGAACATGGGCATCACGTATGTAAGTTCAAGTAGCAGTGAGTTCCAAGGACAGAGGAGGCAACAAATGACTAGAAGAGAGGGGGCAACTGATGGACAGCTGGGTGAACCAATGAGAGTCTGGAGGTGTAGAAGGCTGGATGACCCATTGGTTGCATCATTGGGGGAGAGCAGCAGACCTTGTAGATATATTTTAGGCAATAATGTCGTGTGGAATGGGCTCTCTAGGGTCACATGATCATCAAAACAAAGAGGGTTCTGGGTTGTTGTTTTAGCATCAGTGGTAGCAGGGGCTTCCATGTTCCCAGTGGGGAGGTGATTCTACTCTGACTTTTAGGAGTTTTCTAAATGGCGAAAATACTCCTCACAGAATGCGAGGAGAATACAGGCAGTCCTAATGGCATCCCACATCGTTTCGCCGTATTCAGAAGGAGGGGGGCCAAAAACATCAAAAACTGTGAAGGGAAAGCCTTTGCAGTTTTCCCCGGAGTTTTTTAAAAACGCAGAAGGAAATGTGCATTCTTGCTCGTTGGGACAAGTGATTTAATTTGAATTGCTTTCCCAAAGGAGGGAAGTACAAGCTGATTGGCTGGATGAGCACCGGGGGCAGGGCTTGTTAAATGAGGCAAGCACCTGGAGCCACCATGTTGGTTTTTCTGACTTTGCAAGAGTGATGAAATGGGTTGTTGTTGTTTTGTAAAGGCGAAATGTCGCTCAAGCACACAATGTAAAATAGTTGTGTTTTTTTTAAGTTTGGTGGCAGCAAATAAGGCAAGTAAAAATGCAAGTAAATCACTCGCAGCTACCATGTTGACCAATGTGCATGTGAAGCTTTTAGGGGACAAAACACCATTAAGACAATTCGCAGTTGCTGCAATTTGCTATTATTGTGGAGCTATCGGGGGGGGGTTCACCTCGTATAGAGGGGGGCTTAGTGTGAATGTTAAAGGAGCAATCCAAGGCTCAGCACCTTGGATAGGACCTTTAAAGTTCAGACTAAAATCCAGAGTGGATTCTGCCTCCTTGACATCAGAGCCATCCATCACTGCTTGTCTCTTGAAATGCCCACAAATCCTTCCCACATCTTAACCAGATGGTGTAACTTTCAGCCACACCTTTACAGGGTCTTGCTTCAAAAGCCCAAAATCTTCAGATTGACCTGACGGGAAGTGAAAGACAAAAAGGAGGCAGAGAAGGAGAAAGAGAGTCAATTCTTGATCCGCTTACGGTTTCTAAGGGGTGGTAAGCCCCATAGTTGAAACTGTTGCTGCCACGTTCCCTTCGCTGGTTGAGGTTCATCTCGCGCCTTTCTTCATCCACCACAGCCTAAAAAGTGAACATCTCTCAGCAGGGAGAATGTGTTGTTTTCCTCTCAGTTATTTGAAAGAAAAAAACAAACCCACCTACAATCTCAAGTTCTACCCACAATTTAAAAAGAAAGATTTTGTGTTTGTTGTTTTGGAGTGAACTGGACTTTTCTGAATCAGGGGTTTTGGAAGAAAGGGAATCAAATTTAAATTTTCACTGCCACAATTCCCATGTATTCTGAGGAGACCACCTTGACTACACTGGCAGGAAACCCCGCACCTACCTTGTAGCCACGGTGGATTTCTTTGATCCACAGCAGCCCCATAAACGCCACTTGCACTGGGGTTTCTCCGAATGCATTGGGGTAAAAGGGCAGCCCTATGTTGAGCATATATCCTATATGTTGTGCTACATCCAGCTACATGGCCAGGGCTGCTCTGGGCTTTCCCCCCTGTCCGCTCATGCATGCGAATAAATGAATATACATGGTCCTAGAGTACTTCATTACTGGATAAGCAGAGATACGCTTATCCAGATATGTGCACAATTAAATTTTTTCTTTAAAAAAGTAAAATAAACCCTGCCAGAATGGAGTCCTGTCCACTGGAAGCAGAAGAATCCCAGTTCAGATATTTCATGTTGTTATGTGCTGTCAAATCAGCTTTAACTTATGGCAACCCTCTGAACAAGAGACCTCCAAGTCTCTGAGTTATCAACAGCCCTGATCAGGTCTTGCAAACTCAAAGCAATCTTGGCTTTCCAGATATTTAACATCCCAGGATAAGGAGAAACTTGTGAGTCAGGGACAATTCACATGAGCTTGGAGTACAAAGCCCTTGATATTTCTGCACATGCAGAAATTGTGAGGTTTTTAAACAGAGGCTGGATGGCCATCTGTTGGGAATGCTTTGATTGTGTATTCCTGCATGGCAGGGGGTTGGACTAAATGGCCCTTGTGGTCTCTTCCAACTCTATGATACTATGATTCTATGCCTGAAATGGCCACCTCAGCACTGTGAAGTGGACATTTTTCCAAGAAGTGCTTAATTTTTCTTGTGGCAAGCTTGTTTTCTGCTGCTCCAGAGACTGGAACACAGAGCAATGGGTGCAAGCTCCAGGAACAGAGATTCCACCTCAACATGAGGAGGAACTTTTTGACAGTAAGAGCTGTTCGGCAGTGGAACACACTCCCTCGGAGCGTGGTGGGGTCGCCTTCCTTGGAGGTCTTTAAACAGAGACTGGATGGCCATCTGTCGGGGATGCTTTGATCAAGATTTCCTGCATGGCAGGGGGGTTGGACTGGATGGCCCTCGTGGTCTCTTCCAACTCTGCAATTCTATGATTCTATAGAACATTTTTCTATTTCTTAAAAAATAGTATTTCATAAAATTCATTAGCAGTAATTAGTTGCTGCTAACATTAGACAAACTTGGAATGTGTCTGCAATTATAGTAGTCTGATACTGATTTAACTGTCATGGCTCCATCCTATCCAATCCTGGAATTTGTACAGGTTGAGTATCCCTTATCTGAAATGCTTGGAACCAGAAGTGTTTTTTTTTAATTTTTTGAATATTTGCATATCCATAATAAGATATCTTGGAGTTGGGACCCCAAGTCTAAACACAAAATTTATTTATTTTTCATATACACTTTATACACATAGCCTGAATGTCATTTTATACACAATATTTTTTGATAATTTTGTGCATGAAAGAAAGTTTGTGTACACTGAACCATAAGAAAGCAAAGGTGCCACTATCTCAGCCTCCCATGTGGACAATCTGTGGTTGTTTTGGATTTTGGAACCTTTTGGATAAGGGATCCTCAACCTGTAGTTTGATAGATGTACTTAGAAATCTTTGCTAGAGAGCTGTAGTCCATGCCCATGAAGTAAAGCTACTGACATAGGAGTCACCAGCTGCCACTGGAACTAAGGAGATTATCAGATGCGTTAAAGTGGCGTTACACGAATGCCAGAAGATCGCAAAAGGGCTTCCTTTTCAGACGACATCATTCCCCCCTTGTTATGCACCCATTCTGCTGCCCTTCCACCGGCACTGCTTTTTATTGACAAGATAAGCCATCAATAGATAATAATAATAATAATAATAATAATAACAATAATAATATTTATTTATATCCCGCCCCTCTGCGAGCAATCGGGGCGGCTTACAACAATAAAATAGTACACAGTATAAAACAGCTCCAAATCCCTTCCCCCCCTTAAAACATTATTAAATTAATACAGATTAAAATCAATATATAATACAATTTATTAAAAACCCTTTCAAGCAAGCAGCATCAGTTTGGAGGTCCAGAAGCAACCTCCGGAGGGGGTTCCTGAGGCCGGGGTTAGCTATTCTGGAAAAGCCTGCCTGAAGAGAACCGTCTTGACAGCCTTTTTGAAGCTGTCTAATGATGTCAATAGGCGGATCTCATCCGGCAGGCCGTTCCACAATTTGGGGGTGACAGCCGAGAAAACCCTCTGGGAGGTGGTCACCAGCCTAGGTCTTTGTGGCTGCAACAAATTCCTCCCAGAGGACCGGAGAGCACAGGGAGGATTATAAGGGAGAAGGCGGTCCCTGAGATAGCTTGGGCCCAAGCCATTTAGGGCTTTAAAGGTGATAACCAACACCTTGTACTGGGCCCGGAAGCTGATAGGCAGCCAGTGGAGGGACCTCAAAACCGGAGTAATGTGGTCCCTCCTAGATGTCCCAGAAACTAGCCTGGCTGCCATATTTTGTACCAGCTGTAATTTCCGAACCAAGCACAAGGGTAGCCCCATGTAGAGTGCATTACAGAAGTCAAGACGTGAGGTTACCAGCGCGTGCACAACGGTCTCAAGATCCCTTACTTCCAGAAAAGGGCGCAGCTGGCGTATCAGCTGAAGCTGATAGCAAATGCTCCTGACTGTCGCATTTACCTGATTTGTCATCAGGAGTGACGAGTCAAGGAGCACCCCTAGACTGCGAACACAGTCACTGGAGGAGAGTGTGACCCCATCCAGGACTGGAGATTGCAACCCGATTCTTGGTTTCGGGGCCGCTACCGTGAGCACCTCCGTCTTGTCTGGATTCAGTCTCAATCTGTTTTTCCTCATCCAGCCCATTACTTCCATTTCTGTTATGGATGTTCCTGCGAGTAAAAAGGTGCCCTGTTCTGCTGGCGAGATCCCAGAATCAATGGGAGGTCCCTGCCAGAACACTTCCGGGTGAGACTGGAACATCCAGGTAAGTGACACACTTTTTATGATTCTCCCTGGGTTACTTCTACCTTTTAAAGTGTGTTTTTGTGCTTGCTGTAATTTTTTTCATGTTCTTTTTATTTTTATTTTTGAATTTCCCATACTCACATCTTCTCGCAAGAATCTGCGGGATTTCGATCCAGGAAGTGAAGGAAGCTCCGTTAGAGCTCTGTTCGCTCCTGGCCTGCCTAGTCGACATGAGACAAGGTAAGTGCGGTGGGGAGGGTGATTGTGGCGTGACCGGGGCGTGATAGGAGCAGGAGTGGAGACTGTGGGACAGGAATGCTTTTTTTGTTCCTGTCTAATAACCTCTTAAGGCATGAGGTACTGACTATAACATGAATAGGAGCAGTTATATAGCAACATTATGTTGCAGATTCCACTTTTACTAATATAATGAGAAGATTACCCAGGTTTCGATTTTAGAGTCTGTAGTGGCAGAAAGAACCAGTGTCAAGTTTTCAAACTCTGAGCCTCAAAGTTATTGCCACCATTACAATTCGAATTTTCTATTACTCCTGATTACAATGCAAACTTGACATATATGACACTACTTTTTATTCAAGACTGCTGCTAAATTAGAATTTGCTAGGGCTTTCCTATACATGGGAGTCAGGTTGGGTGGGTTTTTTTTTTCTGCGTTGGCCTACCTGGACGTCTTCAATCATGATGCAATACTTGATCTGATGGGACTCCAGGAAGACCTTGACATCTTGGAGTCTGGCAAAGGGCACTTGGACATCCACGGGCTCTTTCGGGTATGACGGGAACCTCCAAAAATCAAGCTGGCAAGCAGAAAACCAAAATGAGTTCAAGAACCATTGAAAAAAATATCTGGTGGTCTCCACAGAACAGTTTCCAAGATGGCCAGACTCATGTCCAAATCTGGGAGAAATGCAACACCCATAAATCACAGAGGCTGAAGAAAGAAGCAGGGGAACTGAACTTCCAGTCAATTCTAATTTCATGGGAGGAGGCTGAGCAGCTATCAGAACCCAGAGGCAGAAAAATGTCCCTTGGACTTAGACCCCTACAGTTTGCTCACCCCCTGAATCAAGGTTTAAACTTTGAAGCTCTGAATGGCTTAGAATCTGGCTCTCAAATTATAGGGTTACCCACCAAAATAAAGAGCAGGGCTTCTGTACCTTTAATGGTTGTATGGAAGACAGCTGTTTAGCAGGTGTTCCTTGTCATACATACTCCAACTGTTCCGATTTCATAAAGACAGTCCTGACTAATTATCTGTATTTAGGGTTGCCATAAGTCCCAGAAAACCGGGAAAATCCCAGATTAGAGGGACAAAAAGCAGCAGATCCTGGATCTCTGCCCTGGGTCACATGGGGAGTGAGTGCAGAAGGCGGGAGAGTGCGGTCTAGGTTTGGCGGGAGAGTGCAGTGTGCAAAAAGCGGGAGAGTGCGGTCTAGGCATGGCAGGAAAGTGCAGTGTGCAAAAGGCGGGAGAGTGCGGTCTAGGCATGGCAGGAAAGTGCAGTGTGCAAAAAGCGGGAGAGTGTGGTCTGGGCTAGGCGGAGAGTGCAGTGTGCAAAAGGCGGGAGAGTGTGGTCTAGGCATGGCAGGAAAGTGCAGTGTCCAAAAGGCGGGAGAGTGCGGTCTAGGCTAGGCGGAGAGTGCAGTGTGCAAAAGGCGGGAGTCGGAGTGTGCAGGCAGGCAGGAGGCAGCAGAGAGAGAGTGAAGGAAAATCAAGAGAAAGAAAAGAAGGCCAGGAATGTGTGTGTGTGTGTGTGTGTGTGTGTGTGTGTGTGCACGCGGTGAGTCTGGCCTCCCAAGTCACTGCCTGTGTAGAATTTCCTGGGGGAGGGGGCTTGGACGAGGGGTCGGTGTGCCTTTTGGTTATTGCCGGGAGGTAGGATGGCCCAACGGGATGGCAGGTCCTCTTCCCCACTCACTCGGTCAGCAGCGGCAGCTAGAAACCCAGTTTTGCTTATTTAAATCACAGGAATCTGCTGCGCAATCACTCCCCAAACTCCCCCCACCGATGGTCCGTTGGGTCCACTTCCCTGCTGGGCTGGCTCACCCGGTTGGCAGCAGTACCTGTGTGCCCCTTTGCCCCCAATCCCGGCCAGCCCCCTCCTTGACCTGCAGGGCTTCACCTTCCTATCAAAGCTCACAGGCTTACTGGACAAAGGCAGCTGGTTGGGTCTCTTCTGGCCCATCCATGTCCCCTGGAAGAAATCGGCCAGGAGACCGCTTGACCCTCTCCGCTGGCCGGGACAGGTAGCGCTCCTCCATAGGAGCAGAGAATGCCCTGGGTGGAGGAGGATAAGGAAGATGTGGGAGAGGCCAGAGCTGGGCAGGAACCCCCAGCATCCCCATGGCCATAGTGTTTGGGGATTCTGGGAGTTGTGATTCCATGGGACACCTCTTTCTGGCCATCTTGGCACCCTGGGAGAGGGGGTTACAGGGCAGGAAGAGAAGAAAGGGAACTTGGGAATTGACCAGTGGGGCACCACAGGACAAAGCCATTGGCCAGCCTCTCCTCCAGCCTGGAGGGGGCAGGTCTTGGAAGAGCCGGGCCCACAAGAGGGGTGGGAGGCAAAGGACTCCCTGGCGTGGGGGAAGCTGGGACCGCCAGAAGAGGATGACACGGTGGGGATAGGAACATGAAGCCCTGCAGATTCCTGTGATTTAAATAAGCAAAACTGGGATCATCCAGCCAATCAGGTTTGCACTTTGTCTTATATGGGGAAGCAATTCACATTGAATTGCTTGTCTTAACGAGCAAAAATGCGCATACCACTGGAGCTTTTTTAAAAAGTTGTGAAAAGCCACAAATGCTTTTATCATGTAGTTTTTCCTCTTTTTGCCCCCCCCCCCAACAATACAATTAAACAATGCAGGATCCCATTAAGGCAGCTCGTTTTCTGAGCGAATTCTGTGAGGAGTATTTTCACCATTGGCCTTTTTAGTCATCAGCACACTTACAGAAAGCATGGGATGAGTCCTTCCTGAATCTTTGTTTGTGAAGAAAAGCCAGAGGAGGAGGATTTTCACCATATAGACAACTCCCTACAAATCCCAGGATTCCATAGGAGGGAACTATGGCAATTAAAATAGAATAAAAATGCTATATTGTATATGTAGGTGCAACTTGATACCCTTTAACTGCCATGGCTGTATCTCCATGGGGGTGGTCTAGACGGTGAAAATACCCCTCCTGCAGTTTGTTGGGAATCCTACTTGTCTAAATGGGTTCCCACACCAATCCACACTATTCAAAAGAAGGGGGGCCCAAAATGGCAAAAACAACGCAGGAAAAGCCTTTGCGGCTTTTCCCATACTTTTTTAAAAATTGCGAGGGGGGGGTCACATTTCTGTTTGTTTGGACTATCAAACAACAGGAAATTCGAAGGGAAGCACAAAGCTGATTGGCCAAGTGAGAGCAGGGATGGGGCTTGCTAGCAGGTAAGTGCCTGCTGCTGCCATGTTGAATTTTCGCCTTAGTGATCACTTGCTAAGGTGATAAAATAGGATGGTTTGGGTTTTTTTTACTCTCTTATAAAATCAAAAAATTGCTCTATTGCTCCAGCGCACCTTGGACAACTTTAAAAAACAACAACAAGTGGCAGCAACAAAGAACGCGAGTAAATCACTTGTGGCCACCATCTGGAATACAAGGGTTATCGGGGCTCCGTTGGCCAGAAAAAGCATTTAGACATGCTGCTGCTGCTGCAAAAAGCCAATACTATGAGGTACTACTATATTTCCCCTCGTGTGAATGAGCCCATGGAATCTTGGGATTTGTAGTTAGGTGAGGTTCTCAGAATTCTCCAGGGTCCTGTTAGATTTCTCTGCCAGAGAGCTCTAGTTCCTCACCAAACTATGAATCCCAATATTCCACAGGATATAGCCATCTCTTCCAACTCTATGATTCTATCAGCCTGTCTAAACAGTGAAAACAATTCTCTTAGAATGTGCTTAGAATGCGACTTGTCCTAATGGGATCCCACATAATCCCACCGTATTCAGAAGGAGGGCGGCCAAATCGATCATAAACCCCAAGGGAACAGCCCTCGGGGCTTTCCCCGAAGTTTTAAAAAAACTCAGTAGAGAATGCGCATGTGTGATCATTAGGACAGGCAATCACATTTATCCGCATATCCCAGAAAAGTGAAAGTAGAAAGCTGATTGGCTGGACAGGAGCAGGGGGCAGGGCTTGCTTAGAATGCAAGCATCCCAGAACTGCCATTTTGGATTTTTGCTTTAGCGAGGGAGCGATCATATGACCAAACAGCCGTTTTCTTTTATTTTTTATGTTTATTTAGGTGGAATAGTATGCTATCGCACATCCGCACATTAGATATGCCTTTAAAAAAAACATACCGTTCGGCAGCGGCAACTGGCAAAAATGAAAATGTGAGTTGCGGCTGTCTTTTTGAATCCACAGGCATGCCCATTGGAACAGCAAACGCAGATAGCCTCGTATGCCTGTGATTTTGCCAAACATCGTTAGGACATGTCGATCCTGCTTCGAATTTGTGTGAGTACACATCAATCCACATTTTACCCCTCGTAAAGACGAGCCCTATGATTCTATGACTCTATGGGTGCATCCACACTACACAAATAATCCAGTTTGAAACTGGGTGATTTGCCATGGCTCCTTCCTATGGAATCCTGGGATTGGTAGTTTGATGAGGCACCAGCACTCTTTGGCAGAGTAGGCGAAAGACCTTGTAAAACTACAAGTCCCAGGATTCCATAGGGAGGAGCCATAGCAAATAATCCAGTTTCAAACAGGATTATTTGTGTAGTGTGGATAATTTCAGTTAAAGTCTTATTGAAGAGCTGCAATTGTCCAGTGTGTGAAACGACCTGGAAAGTGTCACCAAATTTGAAGGGACCAGAAGAGATTGCTATACATGTAGGAAGATCTCCTGCTTAATGACAGCATACCTGTGCATGGAGCTGAATTGTAAAATATTGATTCACATTTGAAAAAGGCAATTAACCCACACCCCCGTGCGAAATGACACACCTGCAGAGGTTCCAGGGCTCGAAGCTGTTTCAGTAGGTGGACCTGTTCTTCATTGCTGGGCTCCACCCGGAGAACCTGGTCACTGCAATAACAAGATTATTTTTAATTAGTCATCATCATCATCAGTTTCATCATCTTCATTATCATTATCCTCACCATCTCCTTCTCAGCAATCTTCTATCTTTGGCTTTGTGGTTCACATTTGCCCAGCAAGCTGGATGCCCCACAGTTGATTTACTGCACTTTTCCTTTGGAGTTTTTAAAAACAATACAGGAAAACCCATGAAGGCTTTTCCCTCAGAGTATTTGGCATTTTTGCCCCCCTTCTCCTTCTGAACACAGTGGATTAATGCAGGATCTCATTTAGACAAATCGTATTCTTGAATTCTATGAAGAGTATTTTCGTCATATAGACAACCCCCAAAATAACAGTGGCTGAGTATGAATACAAGCAAAGAGGCCCCAGTTTCAAATCTTGCTTCAGTCATGAAATCACGAGGGTTGCTTTCACACTACAGAATTATAATGCTGCAATTTGCAGTTTAGGGAGGGCATTTAGACTTCTCAGCCAGAGACCTCTAGTGCCTCCCCAATGACAAACATCAGGATGCAATAGGATGCAACCATGGGCAGTTAAAGCAGACTTATGGTGCTGTAACTGTGAAAGGCTGGTTTAAGAGAGACGTTCCGTTTCAGTCTTAACCTCCTGCACGCAGTATAACAATAGAAACTTACAGGGCCACTGAAAGATTGCAACGAAATCATGCATGTGACATGCAGTAAAGCTAAAATGTGATTAAAGCTGTACATTAAAGCTAAAGCACTTTCAAAACAGTTTCATCTCTAAAATGTGACCTATTTAACGCATGTGAGCATCTTTTTATTTTAAACTCAGGCAGACTATCCATCTGTTGAATCTCTTCTGGCAGGTCATTCCACAATTTGGGGGTGGCTGAAGAAGTCTTCTGGCCAACAGTTGTCAGCCTAGTCTTGGCTGGATGAAATAAATGTCCCCCAGAGAACCTGAGTATATGGGATAGATTATATGGGAGAAGGTGATATCATAGGTAACTTGGACCTAAACCATGTAGGGCTGGGTCTGGTCCTGGTTCCTGCATATTTGAAGGAATGCCTTGCCAGTCCAAAACACTGCCTAGCATAAGCAGCACTGGCCCATTCCACTGTTGAATAACTCTTACCATCAGGAGGTTTTTCCCAACGTTTAGGTGGAATCTCTTTTAATTTGAATCCATCATTCTGTGTCTCTGGAGCAGCAGAAAACAAGCTCAGCCCACCTACCTGACAGCCCTTCAGATATTTGAAGATAGCTATGATATCACCTCTCAGGTGATACTGTTGTAGTGTTGGTGGCTGCAAGTGAAATCTTCAAAGGAGAACAAGGAATCATAGAATCATAGACTTGGAAGAGACCACCAGGGCCATCAATTCAGTCCCCCTGCCATGCAGGAATACACAATCAAGGCACTCCTGACAGGTGACCATCCAGTATCTGTTTAAAAACCTCCAAAGAAGGAGACTCCACCACACTCCCAGGCAGTGCATTCGACTGTTGAACAGCTCTTACCATCAGGAAGCTCTTCCTAATGTTTAGACGGAATCGCTTTTCCTGTAGTTTGAACCCATTGCTCCGTGTCCTAGTCTCTGGAGCAGCAGAAAACAAGTTTGCTCCATCCTCAGTATGACATCCCTTCAAATATTTAAACATGGCTATCATATCACCTTTTAACCTTGTCTTCTCCAGGCTAAACATGCGCAACTCCCTCAGCTGCTCCTCATAGGGCATAATGGCTTCCAGACCTCCCACCATCCTGGTCACCCTCCTCTGGACACTCTCCAGCTTCTCAATATCCTTCCTGAATTGTGGAGCCCAGAACTGGACACAGGATTCCAGGTGAGGTCTGACCAAAGCAGAATAGAGTGGCTTCCCTTGATCTAGACACTATACTCCTATTGATGAAAAACTAGAACTGAAAAGATAACTCACCGAGCGAATGTTTCCAGGCCCCAAGTTGCCCCAATGAGGGTTCCAAGAAGCAGAACCACCCTCATAGTGGAAATCTTCTCCAAATCGGAAAAATTAGGATCCAGTGGGCAGTATTTATATGTTTGTGTGTGCGCTGTCAGGTGCCTCTTCTTAAATCATTTTCCAGAAAGCCTCCATGTGTTTGAATTCCTATGTACCAAAAGGTTCAAGGCACCTGGCTTGATAAGTGTGAGTATCTTATCCTTTGGGAGGTGTTGCTTGCTGTGATATAGTGATAATGAAAGGGCAGAGGAGTTTGAACGGCAAGGTTAACAAACAAAGCCAGGAGAGCAACAAGCCTTCCCACAGCACTTGAATGTATTTAAATGTTCTGCATGTTTCAGCGGAATCTATGTATTATCCCTTTGTCTAGGCGGGCTGATAAAAAAGTTGACGCCCTCCAGAAACAATAGAAAGCTTTTGGCTTTATTTTCAAGCGCTCCCAGCCATTTTTTGTGCTCCTGATCAGCAACGTTGTCAGACACAAGGAAGCACCAAAGACAAAGGTACACAGGCAGATGGACCTCTGGGCCCAAGGCAAAATGATTCACTGGTTTCATAGGACTTTATCAGACAACCTCCATAAACGTTCTTTTGCTGGCATATTTTAAACCGTTTTTATGCCGGCAAAAGAACCCCTTTGATCAGACCTATCTTCAGCAGCATTAAAGAGGCAGCCCCAGCATAAACAGAGTACGAATAGAGCTCTGTTTACTTCCAGGTCTGAGATCTCGTCAATTCTCATGAGAAGACGCAAGTGTGGCAAATTTAAAAAATAAAGTAAAACAAACACACAAAACATGGACACAAGCAAAGAAACACACTTTTAAAATTACAAGTAAACCGAGGAGGTTCATTAAAAAAGCGCCCTCTACCTGGCTGACACAATCTCACCCAGAAGTGTTCTGTCATGGACACTGTATTCCCATGAGCACAATGGCATGAAGTTTCAAACACTGGCAATGCCATCAAAAAACCTCCATGGCAGATCTATTGATGGCTTGGCCATCAATAAAAAGGAACGGCTTTTGGACAATACATGATCATGAAAGGACAACGTCATATGATATGTGCACCCTTCCATGTTCATTAGGCGTTGTTATGACACCATATTTGCCTGGTCTGATAAAGTCCTCAGTTAGTGGATGTGGTCCAAGCATTCCAAGATCTACCTGCTCTTTCATTTGAGGCATTAAAACAGCACTAATGACCAGTCTCTTCCGACAGGCCTCTCCAGATGATTTTTAAATGATGAGTTTTCAATTATGAATTAATCCTTTTAATATGCATGCTCTTTTAACTAATGTTATGTATCTTTAACCGGTGTTACATGTTTTAACTGGTATTATGTATCTTTCTGATGTATTCTAATCTGTTGTTTCCTGCAGCCACCCAAAGGGAAGGTATTTTTATCATATATCAAAGGAGTCACAGACAGAATAGGGAAACTGATGAGGAAACACAACCTCCAAACAATCTACAGACCAATCAAGAAAATCTAAGAAATGCTACGCTCAGCAAGGACAAAAGAGACCCTCTCACAGCTGCAGGACTTTACCACATACCATGCAGCCGTGGACAAGTTTACATAGGGACCACTAAACGTAGTGTGCAAACACGAATCAAAGAACATGAGAGACACTGCAGACTGGGCCAGCCAGAAAAATCAACAGTAGCAGAACATGTTATTTGAAAACACAGAAATTCTAGACCAGACCAACAACTATCATGTCAGAATGCACAGAGAAGCTACTGAAATCCACAAACACCTGGACAACTTCAACAGGAAAGAAGAAACCTTAAAAGTAAACAAAATCTGGCTCCCAGTTTTGAAATACTGGGAAATAGAATCAAAACTCAACACTTACAAAGGAATTCCAGCCAGGGACAGGGGGATTCCCAGCAGATAATGGCCCATCAACCAACCATTAGCCAAACAGACATTAACGAGCCTTGCATTTCTATACCCAGAAACTAATCATTCAATTACACAAATTTACATATCCTCCCCAACAGGGGTTCACAGTATATAAACTCCGCACACACTCCTACCCAACCATTTTCTGAAGATGCCAGCCACAGATGCAAGCAAAACATCAGAAGTAAACTTGCAGAACATGGCCTCACAACCCGGAAAAAAACCAAGCAAAGTCATTAGTGTGTTTTTTTCTATAATACTTCTAAAGAGCAAGAGCCAGTGTGGTGTAGTGGCTTGAACATTGGACTGCAACTCTGGAGACAAGGATTCGAATCCCTGCTCAGCCATGGAAACCCACTGGGTGTCCTTGGGCAAATTACACTCTCTCAGCCTCAGAGGAAGGCAAAGCCAACCCCCCTCTGAACAAATCTTGCGAAGAAAACCCTGTAATAGGTTCACTTTAGAGTTGCTATGAGGGAGAAATGACTTGAAGGCACACAACAAGAACAACTTCTAACAAAATAACTTATTGAACTGCTTGCTGCATGTGGCCACAATCTGTTTTTTTTTTGTAGATTCTCAAACTCCTCAGGATACCCCCCAAACCTCCCAGAACCTAAAGAAAAGTCAGGTGGTTTTTTTTTGCCCCTTAAATGGCACAGAACTACCCCTAAATGCGACAGTTTTCCCCCTTAATTTTGCCTCTATACACACCCATCAACCCCAAGTCATCAATAATAGACCAAAAATGAAACCGGACGTGATATCACTCTTTCCTGTTCAGCCCAATGAGGTGCCAAACAGGTGATAATACCTGGCCCACATCTGTCCTACGCACATGGAATATAAGGCAACCTCCTATATTCCAAGTAGAAGACATCCACCAAGACAACCAGTTGGAACTGAACTATCCATTTCACCAATCAGAATGATAATATTGCCCTACATTTCAGGGCAATTGAATAATGCCTGTGATGTGTTTTTGAAACATGTGCAGCCTAAGCCTACATGTGTTTACTTAGCTCCTAAGTTCCAATTTATTCCGAGAGGCTGACTTTGGTGTCAAAAGTCACAACACTGCAGCCTATAGGTTCTCTTAGGGTGCCTCTACACTGTAGAAATACTGCTGTTTGAGACCACATAAGTGCTATACCTCCGCCCTATGGAATCCTGGGATTTGTGATTTTACAAGGTCTTTAGCCGTCTCTGCCAAAGAGTGCTGCTGGCTCACAAAACTATGAATCCCAAGATTCTGTAGGATGGAGCCATGGCAGTAAAAGTGGTGCCAAACGGCATTATTTCTACGGAGTAGATGCACCCTTGGAAGCAGTGGCAATGGTGGCTTCTTTTTTTTCTTCTTCCTCCTGTTATCAGCCCACTTAAAAAAAAAAAAAAGGACACAGGACTGTTCTGTACTGAAATCTCGGCATCCAGATTTTAATTTTAAATGTCAACACCTTTGGATGGTGGGTGGGTGGACTAATTTTGGTCAAAGAAATGCTGAGCCAGCCATTCTCTGGTCCTCTTGGCTTTGCAGCGGGGGCAAGCTTGCTTCCTAATCCAGCCCTCCCCTGGATTCTTTGGATTCTTCTTGGTCTTAATCTGGCTTTGGCTGGAGATACTGCCCTCGCTGTTTGGCCCCATCTGGCTCTGGACATCCTTCGAGGAGGTCGCCTGAGAAACAAGGGTATCCAAGTCAGAAGAGTCACTGTCACTGAAGGTTTGGTGGTTCACTTTGGAGAGCTTTTCCTTGACCAAAAGACGCGGAGCAGGATTCTCTATGTGGACTCTTGGCTTCCCTCCAAACAGCTTCCTTAAGAGGCCGCAAACAGTAAACTTGAAGTGACACTCACAACCGCACTCCTGGTGACCTTGGGATCAAGACAGGAGAGAACATGCTGGGTTTGAGCGTGTGTGTTTTTTAAGACAGATTATTAAATAACTAAAAAAAATACAAGGGAGTGCTATAGCACCTTTGAGACATAAAAAAAGAAACTTTGAGGACAAAAGAAATTTCTAGCATAAGCTTTCATGGACTCCGATCCACTTCATCATGCCGATTCCCTTCTCTCTTTTTATGCTGAAACAGACTGGCACGGCTATGTCTTTGAAAATTATATGATTAGTAAGGATATGCTGAAGGCATCAGATCTTGCCTGGTCTTAGAAGCTAAGCAGGGTCAGCCCCGCTAGTTAATACTTGAATGGGGGACTGCCGAAGAATGCCAGGGGCTGCCAGCTGTATTTCAGAAGAAGTCCTATTCCTTGCCTATGAAAACCCTATAAAATTCATGGCCTTGCCATAAGTTGACAGGTAACTTATACTTTACAAGCAATTGAGGATTGAACGTATACTTGAAGACATATACTTTACAAGCAGTTGAGGGTCGAACTAGAGGAGGAGTGGGAGTCATGCACCTTCCAGATGCTGAACTGCAGTTCACTACATTATTTACCATCAGATATGCTGGCTGAGGCTGCTGGGACGTACTGTCCAATGACACTTGACAGCTGCATGATTGCCAGCCCCCCTGAACTAAAGGATGCATTTCACACATTTTTTGCAGAGGTGCTCCCCCAAGTGGCAAATGTCTTTTTGTCACAGCATGTGATTTTCCTCATTGAACTAAGCATGCTTGGTTTTCTGTTTAGAATTCTTTGTTTTCTGGGATGTAAACACATATTTCATTTGCTCATCCAATTGCTGAGCAAAGATCTCTGAGGAAATCCCATTGTGGTGTGGATAGGTGGATTAATCATAGGGAGTATGCATTTCCTTAACGTCTAGCCTGAGCCTCAGAAACCTTTCTTTATCATCTTTTTGTTAGTTTTAGTATATACGAGGTCTGTCTATTAAATAACGAGACTGTGTTTCTACCTTTCAGACAAATCAGGGAGAACTGATTGTGAATGCTTGAGTGGTGACCTTGAACATGTCTGAACCTGCATAATAAGCATCCACACTCTCAGTTCAGTTAACTGTCAGTCGTCATTTAAAGCAGCTGTGTTGTCTGTTGTGTGCTGGAAAAATGCTAAGTTTAAAAGTCGAGCAATGGGACATTCTGCAGCAACTTGAGGCGGACCCAAATCTTTTTAAAAAAATCATAATTTGTGATAAAACCTGGATCTTCCAGTATGATCCTGAGACAAAATGACAGTCAATGCACTGGAAAACACCATCATCACCAAGAATGAAAAAAGCATGTCAAAGCAAGTCCACATTCAACGCCATGCTCATTGGGTTTTTGTTTTTTTTTTACACCAAAGGCATGATTTTGGCAGAATGGGTTCCAGAAGGCAGAACAGCGAACCAGCATTATTAGAAGGAAGTTTTGACAAAGCTGAAAGAGTCAGGGGGAAGAGGCCAGAACTGTGGGTAAATTATTTCATTCTTCATTAAGACAATGTGCCTGCTTACACAGCACTTTCTGTGAAGAAGTTTTTGGGTGATAAACACATTACTACACTTGAACATCCTCCATATTCGCCAGATTTGGCACCATGTGACTTTTTTCTTTTCCCTAAAGTGAAATCTGTGCTTAAAGGAACATGTTTTCAGTCAATTGATGCAGTAAAGAAGAAAATGGCAGATATGTTGAAACAGCTGACAGAAACTGATGTGCTCCATGCCTTTGACCAGTGGAAAACAAGACTGCATTGGTGTGTGAGTGTGAAGGGGTAGTATATTGAAAGGGACAAGCATTAGAATTGTAATACATATAAATAAAGATGGGTTATTGTATCAGTCTCATTATTTAATAGACAGACCTCATAACATAAATATACATTTGCAGACACAGAGCTAGGATATATCCCATTGAATTTTATAACTTGTTATCCATTGGGGTTTGAGGACCCAGGTGTGACAATCCCCTACCCCGGAGGCATATGATAGAGAGATTTGCTATTTTCTCTCTCTCAAATCTGTTGTTTTACCCCCCCCCCCTTCTCCCCTCTCAAAAAAAAGCTGGCAAAGGAGGAAAAAATCTGGAATTTGGAACTGCTGAGGAAGTGAGACTGTTGAACCCTTTCCCTTCCTTTTCTTTGTCTGTTTGTCATCCTTCTTCTTCAGTTACTTTTCCCACATACAGGTTGACCCCTGTATCCATGGGTTTGGTATCCATAGTTTCACTCATCCACATCCCCCCCAAAATGTTCTCTCTAGGCATTTCTAGGTCCTCCAATGTGATTCTATGGTTAACTTCCGGTGTTTGTCTCATTTAAAATAATAGGTTTTTTTCTTTTTTTAATGTAAAAATCTATTGCAAAGACTGTGATGTTATATTGAAGCTAATGAAAATAAGTGGATGTAATGAATTTTTTTTAAATAAATAAATAAATAAATAAAATAATAGGGTTCCCTATTATCCATGGTATCCGTGGGGGTCTTGCAACGTATCTCTTGTGGGTACGGGGGTTGACCAGTACGGGGAAAAGATACAGCCACTCCTGTATCCTTACCCACCCACCCCTCCCCACAGGAAGTAAATAACTAATGAAATGTTGAGCAGACAGATAGTAAGAGGGTGGGGAGGTTAAACCATCCCTCTCTCCCTACAGAATCATAGAGCTGGAAGAGACCACAAAGGCCATCTAGTCCAACCCTTATCTGGTCTTCTGTTCCCATTCAGTTGCCCACAGTTCTTTTACAGGGACAAATGTGCATTAGGAGACAGAATCACAGCATTTGCTCCTTCAGTGTGAGTGCCATAGATCTGTGGTAATGCACAGATTTCACATGCAGAAGGACCTGGGTCAATGGCATCACTCTAGGGCAGGGGTGGGAGGAAGAAAACCTGTTTAAAATCTTAGAAAGCTACTGCCTATCTGTGCCAACAATAATAGAGTAGTTGGACCAACTCTGTATAAGGGAGTTTCCTATACTCCTCTGTGCGTTTCCTGTAGGCAAGCAAGGGTCTTGATGGAATAACTTAAAACTTGGAAAAGATGCTTTGTGGACTATAGCTCAGAATCTCCAGGCCAGTGTGACCCATGCTAGCTGGGGGTTCTGGGAGTTGTAGTCCAAAATGTGTCTCTTCCAATAGCTAGAAAAAGTGTGCCTCAAGCAGAGAAGATCCGCTGCTGAACATGTGCAACAGATGTTAATGGAACTGTTGGCATTATTAGCAAGCTAAGCAGTGCAAATGCAAGAGCTGGATGCAGCAGTGTGAATAGCATACATGGGATGGGCAGAACCCAGTGGAAGTTAATAGGGGATCAAAGCATGAATGTTACAGGAAGGGCAAATTGGATTTCCTCACTGCAGGTTTTCCCCACTGTGCAATCATTCGTGCCCCACAGACACTCAGTATTACACATTCTTAGATGGCTAGAAGTGAAAAAGTATATGGACCCCAGACTTTTAATTGTTGTGTACGAACGGGAATTGCAACAGGCGTATCTTGCATTATAAGCCACACTTGCTGAAATTCCCTCTTCTTCACAACTGTGAAAGATGCAACAGTCCCAAATCTTCATTTTCATGAGGCAAACTTACCAGTTGTTTCTTATTTAATGTCTCTCTCCTCCACCCCATAGACACATACAAACTACACACCTCTACATGGTAGAAACACAATGAAATTTTACCTTTTTCATTTTTCAGGACCTTGCATGATACCATTTCACAGTGTTTTTTCCTGAGGATCTGCGTCCAGAAAATACAAAAAAAACACAATCTTTTAAGCTCTGCCATTTAAGGGAACACACACACCCCGTCAACATAGGTTACTAAGCTGACATTAAAATATAGCATTACAGTTGTCCCTCCGTATCCACAGATTTGGTATCCACGGATTTAAGTATTCACGGCTTGAAAATATTATTTAAAAAATAATAATCCAAAAAGCAAACCTTGATTTTGCCATCTGATATAAGGAACACCATTTTGCTATGCCATTGCATATAATGGGACTTGAGTATCCACAGATTTTGGTATCCACGGGGGGTCCTGGAACCAAACCCCAGCAAATACGAAGGGACAATTGTGCTATATTTTACCACAATCTACCAGCTTCAGAGTTCTGTTAGTTATTTCTGCAGTATATCTCCATTGGCTTGGAGATAATGGCCAACTAAGCAAATTAACAGAATTAAAATTTTAAAAGCACATCTTGATAAAGCTGAGTTTCCAAGAAATCTGATGCCAAAAACCTTCATTCAGAAGCCACCAAGTAAGCTAATTCATCAGTCAACAATATTATGAATTTGTAACTCTAGCTTCAACTTTAGAAAATTGGATGTGTGGCTTCTGTTTCATTTTGCAGAATCACAAACCACTCCAATTTTTTTTTAAATGATCAGTATTGGAGGTTCTGCATTTGTGGAGCTCTCCCCTTTAGAAGCAACTAGGTGGACAAGTGCAAAAGAGGATGGGGCCCCTCAAATTTTAACAGTTGTATTAAAGAGGGGCGTTTAGCATGTTGAGATCTGTATGAGAAGAGACACCTTCTCATGCAGTCTCTCTTCTGCTCAACTTTAAATGGTGGAGGGGCCCTCTTGATTTTGGCAGTTGGCCATCTTAGACATTACAGATGTTCATGAAATTATTAATGGACAAGAGAAAATGGAGAGAAAAATATGTTCCTCTTTCTCATACTGATAGTACTTGCGGGACAGAAAAATGCTTAGCAGGAGATTTAGGACAAAGAAAAAATATATTAAAAAACAAAAACACCCACTGTGTGCAATGGTCAGAATTTTGAAAATCCAAATTTTATTCTTATGAAACTCACTGGTTGGTCTTGAGTCAGTCAATGTTTCTCAGCCTGGCTTACCTCAGAGTGTTGCTCTGAAGATAAAGAACCATGTCCTTTGCCTTGAGCTCTTTGGGTAATAGCATTAAAGACCAGTCTCTTTTGGCAGGCCTATCCACATGGTTTTTAAATTGTGAATTTTAAATCGTTTTAATATGTATACGTTTTATTTGTTCTTTTAAATTGATTATGTGTTTTTGATATGTATTTTAACTGACATTAGGTGTTGCATGGGTTTTGGGTTTTTTTTTTAATTGGATTTGTCCTTCGAGCCTGTGCAATGGATTTTTCTGGTGGAGCGCAGCGTGCACAGAACTGGCCTCACCCTTTAAACCAAAGGTTCATCTGCTGGCCTTGCAAGTATGGACGGTAGCAGCGAGATCCTTGGGCCGTAGGTTTGATTAGAGTTTCCTTCTCTTAGATGGTTGACCTTACAGGGTTAGACAAGCACCATCTGCCCGTGTTTGGGATTAGAGTTTTCCTTCTCCTAGGACGGTTGCCATAAGGCTAGAGAGCCCATCCTGCCCTTTGACACTCTTTGTCAGACTCTTCGGTTTTGACCTGTCTGGCATGGGAGACCCTACCAGTGGCTATTATGCCACCGCCAGCATAGCTCAAAACATCATTTGGGTACGCAAGGCTCTCTCCCACGACAAGGGAGCGTCAATGGAGAGTCAATAGGAGCACTACAGATATGGTATTTGCCCTTAGACAACTGCAAGAGAAATGTAGAGAGCAGAACAAGGGTCTCTATGTAACATTTGTTGACCTCACCAAAGCCTTCAACACCGTGAGTAGGAAAGGTCTGTGGCAGATCCTGGAAAGACTAGGATGTCCCCCCAAATTCCTTAAAATGATTATCTTGCTACACGAGGACCAGCGCGGTCAAGTCAGATATGGCGATGCTCTTTCAGAGCCCTTTCTAATAACTAATGGAGTGAAGCAAGGTTGTGCTCTTGCGCCAAGTTTATTTACAATCTTCTTCAGCATGATGCTCCAAAGGGCTATGGCAGAGCTCGAAGAAGACAATGGCATCTATATACGCTACCATACTGAAGGTAGCTTGTTTAACTTAAGCCGTCTGAGGGCTCTCACTAAGACTCTAAACTATCTAGTCCGTGAGCTGCTCTTCGCCGATGATGCTGCCCTTGTGGCCCACACAGAAGCAGCTCTGCAGCGCCTAACATCCTGCTTTGCAACAGCTGCAGAGCTGTTTGGGCTAGAAGTCAATCTGAAGAAAACGGAACTTCTTTACCAGCCTGCACCACAGGACGAACACCACCATCCCCACATTGCCATCGGCAACTCTGTGCTTAAGTCCGTTCAGCAGTTCACCTGTCTGGGAAGCATCGTCTCCTCAGATGCCAAGAGTGACAAAGAGATCGATCACAGATTAGCAAAGGCACATAGCGCATTTGGAAGACTTTACAAAAGAGTCTGGAGCAATAAACACCTGAAGCAAAGCACAAAAATCAGTGTGTATAGAGCCATTGTACTGTCTATTCTCCTTTATGGGTCTGAAACATGGGTCACCTATCGCCACCACCTACGACTCCTCGAACGCTTTCATCAGCACTGTTTACGCACAATCCTAAGTATACACTGGACTGACTGTGACGAATGTTGCTGTCCTTGAGCAAGCAGGGATCACCAGCATTGAGGCCATGATATTGAGAACACAGCTGCGCTGGGCTGGGCATGTTTCTAGGATGGAGGACCATCGCCTTCCAAAAATAGTACTCTACGGTGAACTCGCCATGGGTCAGCATAAGAGGGGCGCTCCAAAAAAGCGATGCAAGGACTCTCTGAAACAACATCTCAGGCTCGGCCAAATTGATCACCAACAATGGTCCGCCCTGGCCTCACATCGGGAGGCATGGAGACACACAATCCACAATGCTGCAGCCTTATTTGAGAACTCACGCCAAACAAGTGTTGAAGAGAAACGCCAACGCAGAAAGAATCACAGCCCGGAAACATCACCCAAGGAGACCTTCTGCTGTGCTTTCTGCAACCGGACTTGTCAATCTCGGATTGGCCTTTTTAGTCATCAGCGCGCTTGCAGAAAGCACGGGATGAGTCCTTCCTGAATCTTCATTTGCGAAGGGAAGCCAGAGAGAGAGGTGTTGCGTGGTGTCCCCCCACCTTGATCCATGGGGAGAGGCAGGTAAGAAATCATCATCATCATCATCATCACATAATCAATTTAAAAGTACAAATAAAACCAATACATATTAAAATAATAATAATAATAATAATAATAATTGTTGTTGTTATGTGGGTGAAAGGCTGAGTAAGCAGCAAACATAATAATGGATGGATTGATTGTCACAAGATATACTGATATCTGCTTACTCAGACAGATTTAAAATGGGCTCTGCCAAATTAATGGAGGGGAGAGAGGTTTATTGATGGCTACAAGTCATGATAGCTATATAGAACCTCCAGCTTTAGTGGTGGTGTACCTCAGGAACACCTAGAGTGCAACACTGGGTGGGGAGAGGTCCCTTGCCTTCTCTCCTCTCTTCTATGGGACCTCCTGAGGACATCTGCCTGGTTACTGTGGACAGCAGAATGCTAGGCTATATGCCTTTTTGGCCAGATTTAACAGGGTCAGTTTTTTTGTTGTTACTGTTATTATCATTTATTTATATAGCACCATCAATGTACATCATGCTGTACAAGTAAAACAGCCAAAAACAGTGAGCCCTGCCAAAGACATACAATCTAAAATATATATTTTTATGTATACATATTTTTATACAATTTACAAATTTTTAAACTATGATGTTTTTAGTCATTTAAAATTGTGTTTTATTTTATTTTATTGTGAGCCACCTTGAGTCCTATGCTGGGAGAAAGCTAGCATCTAAATTAAATAAATAAATATACACACACCTACAGAGAGGGAAGGAAGTAGTAATACAAATGCATTCAGCCATCCACAGTCACTGGAGTTAGGGGCACAGGATCCCCACTAAAGTGGAAAAATCACGACTAACTCTAAGCACCCCAAACCATATTTAACACACACAAAAAGTACAACCCACAGATTCAACCCACCACAGATGCCTTTGAGGCTGCCGGGTTCCTTCACAAGGCAGTAGCAGGTGGCTAGCAAGGCTTTCTGGTGCCTCCGCTGCAGCCCTATGCCATTCTTAATAGGGACTTAATTACAAGACTTGCCGCACATTCTCGGTCTTGCGAGGCTTGCAGTCCCTATTAAAAACGGCATAGGGCAGCAGCACATAATCCGTGAATAATCAAATCCACAAAAGCTAAACCTGCAAATGTGGAGGGTCGGCCGTATAAAACGATACAATACAATTATGAAACAAATTATCCCGCTAAAATTGCAAAAAGAAAAACCCAACAAAAATATAATATACCATCAAGCAAACTGACATATACAAATTAATTAAAATGTATAAGATTACAAAACAGTATGAAACTAAAATTCCAAAAGCTGTGGAAAACAAGAAAGTTTTCAACAGAGACTTTTAAAAATGAGGGAAAGAGCTGTCCGCCCATGTTCAAGGAGGCAATTCCAAGAGCAGCAAGTGAAAAAGGATGAAGCCAAGCCAAGGAAGAAGAAGCCCTGAGTGAGAAGCCTAGGGCCCGTCTATATGGGGGGGGGGGATTAATGCGAATTCACGCATATTTAAAGCAGGATCGACCTGTCTTAATGGTGGTTTGGCAAAATCTCAGGCATGCGAGGCTATCCGTTTTTGCAACAGGCATGCCTGCAATTCAAGATGACAGACATGACTCGCATTTTGATTTTTGCCAGTCACTGCCACTGAACGGTATTTTTTTTAAAAGGCATATGGAAGGTATGAAAGTGCAATAGTGCAATATTCTGCCTAAATCATTTTTTAAAAGAAAATAAAAAGGCTGTTTCATCGCATTATCACTCCCTTGCTAAAGCGAAAATCCAAGATGGTGGTTCTGGGACCCTTGCCTTCTAAGCAAGTCCCGTACCCTGCTCCCATCCAGCCAATCAGGTTTTTACTACCGCTTTTCTTGGACTATGCGGATGAATGCAATCGCCTGTCCTAATGATCGGTGATGCTCATTGTCTACGGTGCTTTCCCCAAGGAGTTTACAGTGGATTTGGATCCTCTCCTTCCGAATATGACGGAATTATGCGAGATCCTATTAGTACAGGTAGGATTCTAAGCAGAGTCCATGAGGATTATTTTCACCATTAAGACAGGCCCCTAGAATTCCTAGAATCGGGGTCCTGAGCAGAGTGATAAAAAGAAATAAAGGCTGAAAGATGTGGGAGAAGTAGGTCATATAGCTTCTGGTATCATCCTTTTAAACAGGACAGGAATATGGTGAATAGGAGAATCTTACCTTGTTCATGACAACACAGATAACCTTTATAATGGCAACAAACAAACAGTAATAAAATATGATTTCTGCCAAAGCCCAGCAAATGTCGTCCTCCTCCTCTTCCTCAACATCGCAGCCTGAGTCTTTTTGAGGGATCAGGACAGATTCTGCAATGGAGACAGGGTCTGTGACATCTGTGTTTGAATGATGCCACCAGGAATAGAGGAAAGGGAATGCCATGCAGGTTGCTTGTTTTGGCAGACCAAAAAACGAAGGCGCAAGAACTGGCAGATTTCAAGAGAGAGTGGTAATAGCAGCAGGGTTGGCGTCCTGGCAACTGATTGTTGGCACCAGAACCCATTTCTCACATCATTCTTGGAACCAAGGTAACAAGGCTCTGAAGAAAAATGCCCCTTTCACCACACCATGCAACAAGTTTCTTCTATAGTGCTTGCTCTTTCTGTTTGGCTGCGTATACTGGCTTGGCTCATAACAATGTCGGTAAAATGAGTACCTGGCTTGTGGGGGCATAATGCAGTGTAGATGTGTAATTTGCTATTGCTTAAAACAATTTGTAAGCCGCTCTGATAGCCTTGTGGCTGAAAAGCGGGGTATAAATAACTAATAAATAAAATGTCTATCCCACCTGTTGAATATCATTTGCCATGTTGGATTTTCATCTTAGCCATCGGGTGATGAGACGACGGAACAGCCTCCCCCCCCTTACCCCCCCTATTTATTTAGGTGGAATATTGCACTTTGGCATCTTAAATATGCTTTTAAAATTGTTCAGTGGTGGCAACTGGTGGCAATAAAAATACAACTAATACACTCGCCCCCACCATCTTTATTTGCAGACATGTCCATTGGAACAGCAAAAGCAGATAGCATCACACGCCTATGATTTTGCTAAAAAACCCTTTAAGACAAATTGAAGCTGCTTCGAAACCGGACTTGTTTATCTCGGATTGGCCTTTTTAGTCATCAGCGTGCTTGCAGAAAGCGCGGGATGAGTCCTTCCTGAATCTTTGTTTGCGAAGAAAAGCCAGAGTGTGCATCAATCCACTTTTCCTCCCCTCGTATAAACAAGCCCTGTAAATCAGAAATGACACGAAGGCACACAACAGCAACAATTCAGCTTTAACTGCCATGGCAACATCCTATGGGATCCTAGGATTTATAGTTTAAGGAGGGTACTTAAAAGATTTCTCAGCCATAGAGCACTAGAGAGCCTCATCAAACTACAAATCTCAGGATTCCATCATATGTTGCCACGGCCACTGAAGTGGGATCATAGCATTGTAACTATGTAATGTGGAAGTGACTAATAGCTCCATTTTGATTAAGGGCTGAGCCAAGGTACAGAAACCTTTTAACTATTTCGATGTTCACCCACTTGAGAATGAACCAAGGATTGGCTACAGTCTATAAACCACAGGTTGATTTGAGGCCAAATCCACAGGACATAAATAATCCAGTTTGAATCTGGATGATCTGTCATGGCTCCTTCCTACTGAATCCTGGGATCTGTAGTTTCCCAAGGTCTTTAGCCTTCTCTGCTGGGGCCTCACCAAACTACAGACCCTAGGATTCCATAGGAAGGAGCCATGGCAAGCCATCCAGTTCCAAACTAGATTATTTGTGTAGTGTGCATTTGGCCTAATACCAGCAGGATTTCACCACAGCAACCCTCATTGGGGCTGAGGCGAAGCGACGCCTCAAGAGCCTTCCCGCCAAAACTTCAAAGGGACCGGCTTGACAGACAAAGGGGGAGGAGCTCCCTGAGATGACAGACGGAGAATGAGCGGGTGGAGGGGGAGACGCGAGCCAATGGAAGCCGAGTGTGAGAGCAGGAGCCAATCCTCCCGTCCTCCTCTGTCACCCAGGCAACAAGTCCCGCCCCTGCCTCCCTCCACGCCCAGAAAGCGCATCTTTCCTCTGACGTTCCACAGTTGCTTTTAAAAAAGGAAAGGCTTCACTGCGCAGGCGCGATTGGCCAAGGGAGCGCGAGGCGGCGGTGAGTGGAGGGGAGAGAGTGGGTTGTCGGTTGGTCGGCTCCCCTTGTGGTGTCGGGGTGCGCATGCGCGCTTTCCCTGCCCCTTTCTGTGGCGAAGGGGGTTTATATTTCCTTGACACCCCCATTCCTTTGAACACAGCGGAGGAAAGCGAGGAAAATTAGCCAACCTGGGAGGGGGCGAGTGGGTTTGTTGCCGTCCATGCTGCTGTTGGACTCCACTTCCCATCAGCCCCAAGAACTCTGGCTCATTGTGTGGCATGATGGGAAGTGTAGTTCAGGACCTCTCTCCTCTGTTCTAGTCCCCCCTTCAGGCTTAAAACAGAAATTATGAAGGGTGTGTGTGTGCATGGATGTTGCCTGGCTGTGGGTGATGGGACATGTAGTCCCGCACATTGCTAAAGCAGTGATTTCCAAACTCTAGTTTTTTTGGACTTCGTTTCCCAGAAGCCTCAGCCACCTTGGCCAATGGTGAGGGATTCTGGGAGTTGAAGTCTAAAACACCTGGAATAGCAGGCTTTGGGAAACACTGATCATTTTGTATTATGTCTTCATTAGATTGTATGCTTGAGAGCCGGGAAGTGTTTTGTTCTTTTTCTTGTAAAGTGCCATGTACATTGATGGCACTATAGAAATAAAAGATGAGGATGAGGATGTGGATGATGATCATTTTGAGGGGGCATGTATTTGGCATGTTGAAAGTTCCCAGTTTTCTTGAAGACAGATTATGCTGGTGGCAGCACAAATTTTTGTTATAGTATACAGTATAGTCTTTTCACACACACACACATGTATATATTTTTCTAGGTACTGAAAAGAAGAAGGAAGGAGGCCATTCCATTACACACTGTTATCTCCTTCTTCAGCTGGTCTCACTCAGACCTAAGAGGGAGTGAAGGTCATTTTTGTACCTTGAGTCTAGTGTACATAATCATAAACTGTATAGCATTGAGAGGTCTAACTGCACATGCATCTTGTTACCTCCAATTGGACTCAGACAGGAGTTTTTCTGTATATATTTGGACCCTGTAACCATAATGCTTTTTGAACCACCAGTAAAGCCATACTGAAGTTGCTGTCTTGTATCTGTGTTCTTTCAAGCTGGCGTGGAAGGTAATGGCCTAGTGCCGCAGTACTAGTATTTCTGCATTCTGCATTCTGCACTCCCCTCAGAGAGGCGTAATTATCTTGCACTGATAGTTTTGCAAGGAAATGGTCTCAGGTTCTCCATTTTCTGCTGGTACTGTAGGACCCTTGTACCCTCAATATCTGTGGTTTCAGTTATCCGTGAGACACAAAACAACACATACTATAAAGTCATCCTAGAAAATGCCTAGAAAGGCATCCTCTCTAGACATTTGCTAGGTCCTCCAAGGCAACTCTGTGGTATTTTAAACTGGAAGTCCCATTATTTTTAATGGTGTTTGCTGTAATCAGTGGTTTCTGGTATCCGTGGTAAGTCTGGGAACCAAACCCCTGCGGATACGTGGGTCCTACTATATCTCTGGTTGAGAGGATCTCAGTGTAGGGAGCAGCCTTCTTACAGTGTCAGACCAGTGGTTCAGCTGTGAAGAAAGTCTACAGGGAGAAGTCTTTCCTCTTTTCATGATACAGTACTGTATTAGAAAAATTCAGACTGTGGAATTCACAAGATGTAATGATGTCCACCCATGTGCTTGGCTTTAAAAGAGTAGACAAATTGATAGGAGTCAGAGCTGTCCATATGTATCAGTAGTATGGTTGTACATGTTTCCTCCAGTATCAAACTTATTCTTTTTCCAAATATTGTCTAAAACTCTTCAGGTGGCAATGTCTTAAAAAGCCTGCCTTGTAGGTCTAATTCCTTTTGAATTCTGCAAGATATTGTTACCAAAATACCCTGTCTGGTAATATGAGGGTCAAAAGACATTCCGATTTTGATTTGCTTTTGTGGAGAGGATTTTAATTAGATTTTCCTTGGGTTTTTTTTCCGGGCTGTGAGGCCGTGTTCTGGAATACTGTAGTTTCTTTCTGATGTTTTGCCTGCATCTGTGGCTGGCATATTCAGAGAATGGTTGGGTAGGAGTGTGTGTGGAGTTTATATATCAACCAACCATTAGCCAAACAGACACTAATCATCCTTGCATTTCTGTACCCAGAAACTAACCATTCAATTACACAAATGTACATATACTCTCCAACCAGGGTTCACAATATATAAACTCCACACACACTCCTACCCAACCATTCTCTGAATATGCCAGCCACAGATGCAGGCAAAACGTCAGAAATAAAGTCTTCCAGAACACGGCCTCACAGCCCGGAAAACAAACCAAGGAAAATCTATGGATGCCAGCTGTGAAAGCCTTTGACTTCACATTGAAGGTCTTTAATTATTTTTTTCTGTTTAAACCTGGAGGATTTGACTGGCTGCTATTGTGATGTTTTGATTGTTTCTTCTTCTTTAGATGTTAGGTTTTAAATTAGTTATGGTTTTAACCATTACTATTTATGAGTTTGGGTGGTAAGCCATTTTAAGAGAACACATTGGTTCTGAAAAGCAGCATAATACTTTGGATGCTGTTGTTGTGTGCCTTCAAGTCCATTTCATTTTCTGAGGCTGAGAGAGTATGACTTGTCCAAGTTCACCCAGTGGATTTCCATGGCCGAGCAGGGATTCAAACCCTGATTTCCAAAGTCATAGTCCAACACTGAAACCACTACACCACACTGGCTCTCATAATGCTGATGCTAATGAGAACAACCTTAACATACCAAATAAAATGGTGCTTTAATTAGTACAAGAGATCTCTGCCTCTAGTGGGAGTATATGCAGAGAAGGAAATAGAGGACAACATTTACTTGGGCACTGGAGGAACAGCATAACAAAGGAAATTGGATGATGGGAAGAAGAAACCTAGTAGCACCTTTGAGACTAACTAGTTTATTTCAGCATGAGCTCTTGTGGTTATTTCTCATGTTGAAATAAACTAGTTAGTCTCAAAGGTACTAGTAGATTCCTTCTTCTTGCAGCTCCTGTTTTCCTTTCTATGCTGTGATGGACTCACACTACTATCTCTTTGGAAAGTACCGGAGGAGTAGTTTCTGTGAATAACATATGTCTTACTCTCTCCCCAGCACATTTTTCCAGACAATGCAGCGGGAACAAAGTCCAGCAGTTTCCCTCATTGACAGAACCATCAAGATGAGGAAAGAAACTGAAGAGAGGAGAGTGGTCTTGGCATGGGGACTTCTTAATCTCTCAATTGCCGGCATGATTTATACTGAAATGTAAGATGGAACGTTCCCCTCCCCCAACCGTATAACATTCTTCAGGAAGCTGGTGGGATGTGGTACTCAAGAGCATGAGCAACAATAAATGAGAAGCCCTCTAGTCCACACCACTTCCCATGAACTCATTAGGGCAGAAAGATTTTCATGAAGCCACCATGTCTTGAACTCAGCCCCACATCTGCCATACGGGAGACAATAACAGAACACTACGTTGCAGGCATGCTATATATCTTATGGGAAGAGTGTCCATGAATTGTTTCTTTAAAATGCTCTTACATAGAATCATAAGAGTTGGAAGAGACCACCAGGGCCACCTAGTCCAACCTCATTCTGCCTTGCAGGAATACCTAATCAAAGCACTCCCAACAGATGGCCATCCAGCCTCTGACTAAAAACCTCCAAAGAAGGAGACTCCACCGTACTGAGGCAGCTCATTCCACTGTTAAACCGCCCTTACTGTCAGGAAGTTCCTCCTAATGTTTGGGTGGAATCTCTTTTCCTGTAGTTTGAATCTATTACTCCGTGTCCTAGTCTCTGGAGCAGCAGAAAACAAGCTTTCTCCATCCTCAGTATGGCATCCCTTCAAATATTTAAACATGGCTGTTGTGTCACCTCTTAACTTTCTCTTCCCCAGGCTAAACATACCCAGCTTATCATAGGGCATGGCTTCCAGACCTCCCACCATTTTGGTTGCCCTCCTCTGGACATGTTCCAGCCTGTCAATATCCTTCTTGATAAATGACAGGATGTTGTTACTGAATAAAAGCACTGTTCTGGTGTAGTTGATGAGTGTTGAATGGAAGCAATAGGAGTGTTGAGTGGAAGACTTTCTCTTGCAGACCAGGTTTGGAGGGGAGAACCTGGCAAATGACTGTGGGGTCATGGGTGAAGCCTAGATTTAACTGAGTCATCTTGAGGAAATTATTGTCTGCCCGTAGCATAATTTGAACTGTATATTGTGAGTAACTGAGAAGTAGATGAGGTTTCCATCTTGTGGGGTGGTAGATAACCATTGTTTCATTCTTTTTCTAGGTCTGGAAAACTAATAAGTTCATATTATAACATTTCATGCTGGCTGCTATGGTATATTGGTAAGTACTTTGATTTGGTTCTGCTTTGGAATCTCAAGACAGTAGAGACGGATTAAATAAACCAAAGATAAACCACATTTTATAACTCTTAAAGTGAGTAGGTGGCTTCTTGCTTTATTTTCCTGAGTTTTAAGCCACCTTGTTCTCTGCACATTTTCGCTATCCATCAAATTACATTTCATCCAGATTCGATGATAATGGTTGCTCCGGTTCTTTTGGAGAAAACGGTGAGTTCTGTTACTGCAACAGGGGGGTGTCCGCCCACACAATCCACATGGTGCTCGGCGCAGCCGTTTCCCAGCTGGGTCATGTGCGTTGCATCTGCTGAGGTCACTGTGAGGCACCCAGCCATGTGACCACAGCCAGGCATCTCATTCCTGGCCTCAGAAGACATAACCGGCAAAGGGAAGAGAAGTGCTGGTTTGCGTGTGGGTTGCCGCGGGTGTGAGGACACCCCTCCGTTGCTGCAATGGAAGGGCAGGGAACTGGAGGGGGGGCAGCTAGAATACTCCGGCCAGCGTAGACAGGCTCTTAGATACAACTATATAGCTATGTCTTTGTCTCTACATCTTCCCTATGCAGGATATTAGTCAGTATTTTTAGAAACGAGAACTGGACTTAAAGCTACTTCTGGTCTGTGTTTTCCTAAGTTTTAAAACTGATGGTGCCTGCTCCTGTCATTTCCAGTTATTTTCCTGTAACCTTGATACTAATTGTGTGCCCCCCCCCTCGCTTGATACTTGTGAAGGAGTGTTCTTTGTCAACTGTGGGAGGGGGGTAATGGTTTTGGATGGTTTGGGGAGAAGTAAGACTGCAGCTGCAAAGTCAGCCTGGAAAAAGGAGGGTGGCTGGTGTAAGGGAATTTGATGTTAGGGAGTAATGGATAACCAATGGTGTTAAAGCCTGCCAGATTGTATAGCTTGTAATATGCTTTTAATATGCGTGTATCCATTAAGTTTCATTTCTCAGCAACAATCTTGTATGGTATGCTTCTTAGACTTCTGCGCCAATAAAGTTTTCTGATCACTTTGAAACTGTTGATCACTGCACCTGGGAATGCTAATATGTGACAGGTTGGGTGGAGATGTAACACGTCAAAGATTAACATTGGGGATGCACACTCTTTCCATTCCCTCCTAAACTCTCTAGTGCAAATTCCCCCCTTCTTTCTTTTGTTTTTCTTTAAAATGAAATTTAACATTACATATGTACTGCCATCAACCACGACTAATGCTGGCTGATACGACTACTGGAAGAAGTCAGTATAAAGGGTTACTGAATCTTCTGTTTTATTCCAGAGCTTGCGTTTGCATCTTTGTTCAGCCTCAATGCGTTATTTGATTTCTGGAGGTACTTCAAATATACAGTGGCCCCAACCAGCTTGGTGATGAGTCCTGGACAGCAGACTCTCCTGGGGTTGCAGAATACAGGTAAGGGTCTTCTCTCAGTGACCTTTAGAACGTGTGTCATTCAAGGAACAAATATGCCAAGAGATTCGAATTATCCACACAAATATCAATAGAGGCAGCTGACTAGTGATAAGAATTCTGTACTTTGTAAACATTAATGAGGGACATGGGACTAGGTTTCTTACCTATAATCTCCTGCCAGCTTCCTTTGTACTCAGAAGGGATTAAAAAAAGTATAGATACAAGTGACTCATTTCCCTAATAAACTGTGGTTTGCAGGATGAACAGAAAGTCTCTCGAGATTTTGTCTGTACCTTTTGTCTGAAGATGCCCTGCCACTTCTTAAGAAATGCCTCTCTTTTCAGTGGTACAGACTACTCCACCACATCAGCTGACACCCAAGAAAACTCCTCCTTCAACCCATTCTCCTCCTATCCAGGGGCAGAGTGTGCTGAGCTACAGCCCTTCCCGCTCACCTAGTACCAGCCCCAAATTTGCCACGAGCTGCATGTCGGGCTACAGCCCTCAGCTTCAAGGTCTATCAGGCAGCAGTGGTTCATATGGCATGGCTTTGACGTATTCCCCAGGAAGCAGCTACAGTAAGGTATGGAGCTCTCCCCTAAGCACTTTTCTTCTATGATAACTCATTAGAATTTAAATATGCATCCTTCAGTGCCTTATATATGCACCGAGGATTGAGGGTTGCTGGAGTTGCCCACCTTTGTGTCTCTCTAGTGGGGGCAAAGCATGATGTGTGGCCACGGGAAAGGGCCTTTTCTGTTGTGGAACCCTGGTTATGGAATGCTCTCCTGTTAAGAGGCACAACTGGCATGGATGTTGGCTTCATTTCAGTGCCAGATTCAACTATGGCTTTTTTATTAAAGCCTTTGGGCTCTCACAATTTTGTTCAGTTTGCATATTGTACGAGGTCTGTCTGTTAAATAACGAGACTGATACAGTAACCCATCTTATATATATATTACAATTCTAATACTTGTCCCCTTCAGTATACTCCTTGTTCACACTCACACACCAATGCAGTCTTGTTTTTTACTGGTTGAAGACATGGAGCAGCTGTTCCAACACATCTGCCATTTTCTTCTTTACTGCACAATTGACTCAAAACGTGTTCCTTTAAGCACTGATTTCACTTTAGGGAAAAGAAAAGGTCGCATGGTAATAATAATAAATCTGGCAAATATAGAGGATGTTCAAGTGTAGTAATGTGTTTATCAGCCAAAAATCTGCTTCACTGAAAGTGCTGTGTGAGCAGGCAGATTGTCCTGATGAAGAATGAAACCATTTCCCCACAGTTCTGGCATATTTTTCCTGACATTCTCTCAGTTTTGTCAAAACTTCCTTATAATAATGCTGGTTCACTGTTCTGCCTTCTGGAACCTATTCTGCCAAAATTATACCCTTGATGTCAATAAAACAATGTGCATTGCATGGCTTTGAATGTGGACTTGCTTTGACATGCTTTTTTCATTCTTGGTGATGATGGTGTTTTCCAGGGCAATTGACTGTTGTTTTGTCTCAGGATCATACTGGAAGATCCAGGTTTCATCACAAGTGATTATTTTTTGAAAAAGGTTTGGGTCCACCTTAAGTGGCTGCAGAATGTTGGTGCAGATTTCCTTTCAGCACTCTTTGCTCTGGTGTGAGAACGCTAGGGACCATCTTGGCACAAACTTTTCTCATGTTGAGATCCTCATGCAAAATTTTCCAGGCAGTGTCTTTGTCAATGCTCACGGCTTCAGCTATCATTCAGACACTGAGTCAGTGGTCTCCTTGAACAATGTGGCTGATTTCCCCGCACAGTGTTTTGTTTCTTGAAGTGGAAGATTGTCCAGGGCATTCATTGTCTTCCACGTTCTCACGTCCTCTGAATCTTTTGTGCCACTCAAACACACGCGTATAAGACATACAGTCTTCCCTGTAGGCCTCAGTAAGCATTTGAAAAGATTCCATTGGTGTTTTCTTCAATTTTACTAAAATTTCAAATTGACATGTTGATCGATTTTTAAACTTAGCATTTTTCTGGAGCACAACAAATAACACTGCTGCTTTAAATAACGACGGACAATTAACTGAACGGCCGAGAGTGTTAATTTTTGTCATGCAGGCTCAGACGTGTTTAAGGTCACCACTCAAGCATTCACAATCAGTTCTCCCTTATTTGTATGAAAGGTAAAAACACAGTCTTGTCGTTTAATAGACAGACTTTGTATGTGGTTTTCACTTGTTTTGATTTGTTAGGTAGTCGGAGATGTTTTAGGCTGTAAATTATATTTTACTGCTTGATATTGTATCTGTTTTTAAGTTGTTTACATTGGTGTATTTCTACACCACCCTGAGATCCTTGGATATGGAGGGGTATAAGTATATTAATGAAGTAAACAGATAAACAAAAAACTTGTGTGGTATGTAAGGCACACATGGATTATCCCCATAGTAAAAATGTGGAGAGGGGAAGCTGAGGCTTAAAAGCATCTAATTTGTATTAGAGATTTGCTGCTCATCCTCTGAACTCCTGCTCTTCTCCAGCCCTGTCTTCTTGTCAGCTGTCCTGGATGACATGAACTTATTCTCTTAGGAAGTTTTTCTTACTTTTTACTTTATACTTTGCTGCCATCTGACTGGTACAGCAGACCTAAATCATGGTTAAAATGCTCAAAAGCCTGCAGTGTCACTGCATCTTACCACTAATCACAACTAAACAGTAAAAGTACAAATGTTTGTTATGTCCTTTCAAGTCATTTTCTGATTTATGGCAACCCTAAGGCATCCCTCCCATGAAGTTTTCTTGGGAATATTTGCTCAGAGGTGGTTTGCCATTGCTTCCCTCTGTCTAAGAGACTGTGACTTGCCTGAGGTCACCTAATGGCTTTCCATGGCCGAGCAGGGATTTAAAACTTGGTCTCCCCATGTCTAATCCAACACTCAAACCACTGTGCCATGCTGGTTACCTTACACTGGGGTTTTCTTGGCAAGATTTCTTGAGAGGAACCTTTGTTGCCTTTGCCTTCCTCTGAAGCTGAGAGAATGTGACTTGTCCAAGGTCATCCAATTGGTTTCAGTGGCTAGGACGGGATTTGAACCCTGGTCTCCCAGAGTCCTAGTCCAGTGCTCAAACCACTGGACCACACTGGCTCTCAAAAGTAGTAAAAGAGAGAAGTACTTCAATCCTCTTTTTATTTAGATTTTAAAATTTTTTTTAGCCTCCTGGTATATGATGCTGTTGATTCCATTTCCCCCCACAAGGTCCCGCCTTTCAGCCCTTCGCCAAGTACATCTCCCTACCCCACCAGCATTGGACCAATGGACAGCAGTGGCACAAGGTCGCGGTACCGCTCTTCCCCCACTGTATATAATTCCCCTACCGGCAAGGAAGACTACATGACAGACCTCAAGTCCCTTGACACCTTTCTTCGAAGCGAGGAAGAGAAACAGCATAGGGTTCAGCTAGGTAAGCAGCTCTGCACCTCATAAATCTTGTTGCTTTTCCACTGTGGTCAACTGCTGACAATGAAAAATGCTGGTGGAATCCACTGTTAATGGAATGTCCCTGTTCTGAAGAGGCAGCATCCTACCCTTATGGTACCAGATTGCCTTGTCTCAATAGAATCAATGGCCAGGCAGGAAGGATTCCCTGTCCTTGAAATTCACAGAAGTGTTTATATATATGTGTTTGAGAAAAATGTGATGTTACGTTTGAAATCCATGGATGGAGGAGATGAGAATAAAAGAAAAGAGAGAAGAAACACATTTTTGCATATACAAATGTGTATAAGTTTGGTACACTTTGTATTGGTACACCTTGTAGCAAAATGTGTACAGTTGCCCCTCCACATTCGCGAACTCAGCATTCGCGGTTTTAATTATTTGTGGTTTTGGGAGGGCCCCCCTGGGCCCCCCCAAAACCGTGAAAAGGGGCCTCCGGAGGCCCCTTGAAAGCCCTGGGAAGGAGCGGGGAGGGCCGGGGAGGCGTTCACGGGGCCTTTGGAGACCCTCCAGAGGCCCCGTGAAGGCCTGGGGCGGGTGGGGGGAGGCCCCAGGGAGAGAGGGGGGAGGATGGGGGGAGGCCTTCACGGAGCCTTGGAAGGCTCCGTGAAGGCCTGGGGAGGGAGGGGGGAGGCTGCGGAGGCCTTCACGGACCCTTTCAAGGCTCCGTGAAGGCCCCGGGGAGGGAGGGGGAGGATGGGGGGAGGCCTTCACGGAGCCTTGGAAGGCTCCGTGAAGGCCTGGGGAGGGTGGGGGGAGGCCGCGGGGGCCTTCACGGAGCCTTGGAAGGCTCCGTGAAGGCCCTGGGGAGGGAGGGGGAGGATGGGGGGAGGCCTTCACGGAGCCTTGGAAGGCTCCGTGAAGGCCTGGGGAGGGAGGGGGAGGATGGGGGGAGGCCTTCACGGAGCCTTGGAAGGCTCCGTGAAGGCCTGGGGAGGGTGGGGGGAGGCCGCGGGGGCCTTCACGGAGCCTTGGAAGGCTCCGTGAAGGCCCTGGGGAGGGAGGGGGAGGATGGGGGGAGGCCTTCACGGAGCCTTGGAAGGCTCCGTGAAGGCCTGGGGAGGGTGGGGGGAGGCTGCGGAGGCCTTCACGGAGCCTTGAAAGGCTCCGTGAAGGCCCCGGGGAGGGAGGGTGGGGGGAGTCCGTGGGGGCCTTCACGGAGCCTTGAAAGGCTCCGGGGAGGGAGGGGGGAGGATGGGGGGAGGCCTTCACGGAGCCTTGGAAGGCTCCGTGAAGGCCTGGGGAGGGTGGGAGGAGTCCGCGGGGGCCTTCACGGAGCCTTCGAAGGCTCCGTGAAGGCCCCGGGGAGGGAGGGGGGAGGATGGGGGGAGGCCTTCACGGAGCCTTGGAAGGCTCCGTGAAGGCCCCGGGGAGGGTGGAGGGAGGGCAATCAATATTCGCGGTTTTTTGACATTCGCGGGGGTCCGTGGAACCTAACCCCCGCGAATGTCAAGGGACAACTGTATTATTTCCTGCCCCCAAACTGCTCATGTGATGGGAATCAGAGTTGGAAGAGACCACCAGGGCCATCGATTCAGTCCCCCTGCCATGCAGGAATACACACTCAAAGCACTCCTGACAGGTGACCATCCAGTATCTGTTTAAAAACCTCCAAAGAAGGAGACCCCGCCACACTCTGAGGCAGCGCATTCCACTGTTGAACAGCTCTTACCGTCAGGAAGTTCTTCCTAATGTTTAGACGGAATCTCTTTTCCTGTAATTTGAATCCATTGCTCCGTGTCCTAGTCTCTGGAGCAGCAGAAAACAAGCTTGCTCCATCCTCAGTACGACATCCCTTCAGATATTTAAACCTGGCTATCATGTCTCCTTCCCAGGCTAAACATACCCAGCTCCCTAAGCTGCTCCTCATAGGGCATAGTTTCCAGACCTTTCAAGAAAGAGCACTCTGTGAACACAGTGAACAAAAACACCTGACGCATGTGAGGTGGATTATGTTTGATTCACATAATGCTACTTGTATCTGTCAAGCACTGCCAGCCTTATCTGTGTGTTTTCTGATTCAATAAATTAACAGGGAGCTCAGACTCTAGCTCTCCGTCTAGCAGTCCGACCTTTTGGAGCTACAGCCGCTCCATGGCAGACTGTGCGCAGATGCTGAGAAAGTTCCAGTACCAACCTGCCTGCCGATCTCAAGCCCCTTCGGCCCACAAAGACGAAGCTGATCTGAGTTCCAAGCAGGCTGCTGAAGAGGTAAACTGTATATTGGCAAGGTGGCATTGGGAGGTGGGGAGCAGCTATGTTTTCCGTGTTTCTAGGACCTTTATATTCTAGTACTGCACTCCAGCACAGAGGAATCGCACAGCCCCTCAGGTGTTTTTGGACTGCAACTCCCAGCATTCGTCACTGTTGGCTATGCTGGCCACGGTTGCTGGGACATGTATTTTGAAGAAACCCCTTTGAGGTGGTAGGACTGACCTTGGTGTGAACATGCACAAATTCAGACCTGCATGTCCTGTTTAAAGTTTGATGGCTTATTTTATTTCAAGAAGACGATGTGATACTTAGTAAAATTCCTTTTACTTTTGTACTCTGCATGAAGTTCCCATACTTAACCCATCTTTTTTCTGGTCCAGGTTTGGGCACGAGTTTCCATGAGCAGGCAGCTGCTGGATCACATGGACTCCTGGACTGCTAAATTCCGCAATGTGAGTTCTGCCGCTGGCTGGCCTTGGGAATGAAATGCACCACTTGCCTGGATGGGCTCGCATTGAAAGCTTGACTCTGAAAATGTAGTCAATTGAAGCTAACAATGGAATACAAACAAACATCATTGTAATGATTTATTTATAGCATTCCACATTTTCTGGTAAACAGTCACAGGTGATACACAACACTACAAGCTGTGAACATTTATTACAACCCACCTTTGTTTGGTGTCAGCAGTAGGACAAAAGAAAAGAATAAAACCTAACTCACTGAGTTAACAAAAGACAAACACCCCTGTATCTGTGGGGGATTGGTTCCAGGGGGCCACGGACAATGAAGTCTGTGGATAATAGTGAACGCCCTGGAGGAGGAGGGAGGGAGGGATGGAGGCTTGTGGCCCAGGCCGCCGCTGCTGCGACCCAGCTCGCCTAGGCTGCCACAGCCTCCCAGGCATCCACCACCGCCACTGCTGCCACTGTGCCGCTGCGGCCTCCCAGGCCTATGCCGCTGCCGCCACAGCAGCCTCCCAGGCCGTCTCCTCCTCCTCCACCACTGCTGCCACGTGCTGTGGAGGAGTCTGCCTCCTCCACCGCCGCAGACTCCCACGACACTGACATCACCGTGCGTCACTGCCTCATCACAGGCCTCCAGAGACCCCCGGCTGCCAACTGCAAGATCTCCCCTCCTCTTCTCGCTCCTCCCCCCATTGCCACTGCCGCCACCAGAGTCATCCCAGGGGAAGGGAGAAGGGAGGCGAGATCTCCTCCTCCCCTCCCTCCCCTGTTCACGCACCCCCCCACACTGTCCCCAACCCCGAATAACTAAATCAGCAGATGGCAAATCAGAGGATATGGGGGTGCTACTGTATGTATATGTGTAAAAGTATATAACAAATGTAATGAATTACAGTCAGAACCCCTTATCCGCAGGGATTTGGTTTGCAGACTTACCACAGATACCGGAAACCATGGATAAAAGCAAACACTGTTAAAATAATGGGACTTCCAGTTAAAAATACCATAGAGTTGCATTGGAGGACCTAGAAGATGTCTAGAGAGGATGACCCTAGGCATCTTCTAGGAAGACTATACAGTAGTATGTGTTCCTGTTTTGTGTCCCATGGATAACTGAAACCCTGAGTATTGGTTCTGCGGATACGGGGATCTGACTGTACTAAAATGATCAGTTATTCAAATTAGCACGACAGAGTCCATGTAGCAGTATGAGAGAAGGTCCATAGAACATAAATCATTTGTTGAAGGAAAAAAGATGGCCCAAGGTCTCATTTGATTAGACAGAAGCCTTTCAACTTTCAGTCTTCATTAGTGGTCAGTATGAATCTTAAGTTATTCAGTATTTCCTCTAAACAAAAAATTTGAAGTGTTGGTTAAAAAAAACCCCTATATAATCATAATAATTTTCAAAGGATACATATTTACAAAGTATCAGTTTCAATCCAATTCTTACCCACACCATAATATAGATTAATACAATATAACAATGCATCTTCTCTTTCACTCCCTACAGCCTTATGTAAACACTCAGAGGTTGCATTTATATAGTGAGAATTCCACTCAAGCCTCCATGCCTCATCTGTCATTAATTATGGTGTCTTGAGTCAAGGCTACAATCCAATGTAAACTTACAGTTAATGAACCCACGAAGATAGCAAATCTCTCTTGACTGTGACTTTCTCTCTCTTTCCTAAGCTGGAAAATATGATAAAAAACAAGTTCTTGTTTGGACTGGTGATTATCTTAAAAAATACAAGTAGTTTTTCACAACTGAATCACTCTTCTGTAGCGTTTAGCTCCTGGTTGATAAGGCTAGGAAAGCATTTTTCTTTCTGCATCTGTTCAAAACATCTGTGTGTTTTGTTTTTCTCCCCCCACCCCCTTTTAGTGGATTAACGAGACAATTTTAGTACCTCTTGTTCAAGAGATTGAGTCTGTGAGCACTCAGCTGCGGAGGATGGGATGTCCAGAACTGCAGATTGGAGGTATGTTCATAACACACAAGAAGCATGGTAGAATCTCTTGTTCAAGGTGGAATATTTGCATTTAACAGGTCTAGAGTGAAGGACTCTGGCTTTCTCAGTGGCTGTTCTGGGGCTACGGAACTCTTCCAAGGGAGCCTTGGTGCAGCCCCTCCCTGTTCTCTCTCCATTGGAAGGCAAGACTGTTTTCAGGGAAGCATTATGCAAGGGACCTGCTGCTAAGGAAAGGGCTTTTAATGTATGGATGCTGCAGTTTCATTATTGATTTGCTTTAAAAATTGCTCTAAATTCAGTTGTATTTTAGTATTATTATGGCCTTCTTCTGGGGCAATAGATGAAACCAGCAGCAGAAATTTCTGTAGCTGAAAGCCTCTTTCCATTTGCCGGACTGAGTTTTTTGTTAGTCCAACAAATGAAGTGAGATTTTCAGCTCCAGAATTTTCTGCTGCTAGTTTCATATGTTGCCCCTGAAGAAGGCCATAATAATACTAAAATACAACTGAATAATACTATACAATAGGACCCCTGTATCCACAGATTCATTATCTATGGATTCAGTTATCCATGTGACACAAAACAGCACACCTACCATAGAGTCTTTCTAGAAAATGTGTCCTCTCTAGCCATTTTCTAGGTCCTCTAGGGCAACTCTATGGTATTTTAAACCAGAAGTCCCATTTTCAGTGGCATTCACTATTCATGGTTTTCAGTATCCACAGGGCCCCCCCAGAACCAATGCCCAGTGGATACAGGGGTCCTACTGTACAACTGAATTTAGAGCAATTTTAAAAGCAGATAAATAACAAAACTGCCTATTACATAGGCTGAAACAAATTGGGTTTGTTTCAAAATAAAAAATAAAGACCACTTGGAGATGATGTAGCTCCTTTTTTTGTGTGTGTGTGGATTCCGTTGAATGCTGTTCAGTATTTGTCTCTTCCACTGAGATTCCAACATATTACAGGATAAATACAGTATGACCCCATATCTGTGGGACTGGTAACTGTGGATTCACTTACCCATGTCTGAAAAAATATAGTCTCTCTAGGCATCTTCTAGGTCCTCCAGCTGACCATAGAGTGGTGCTGGAGGACCTAGAAGGTGCTTTGTCTAGGCATCTTCTCGGTCTTCCAGCACAACTCCATGGTATGATTGTGCCAGAAGTCATTCATTTGAATAAGATGCACTATTATCCATGGGTTCCAGTATCCATGATAAGTCTATCATGTATCCCACACATATATGAGGGTCATACTGTAAATTCCACATATTCAAAGAAATGTTTGCTGTTTTTTGTTTGTAAAAAAGAAAAAAACAACTGTGTGGCAAGTGGCTAAAACTGGGGAAAGTTTACATTTTTTCAGGTGTAGAATGTATGGTAGGTCTAATTTTGGGTGGCTTATACATCTGAACATGACTCTGGAAGACTAAGATGTTCCCTTCTGATGCATGAGAGTTAACTGTATAAATATCTTACCTTATATGTCTTTTTCTGCACTTTTTAAAATGGTTAAGAACTGTTGTAAGCGCAGTCTTGGGCCCGGTTCTGGAAGAAAAGTGGGGTCCAAATAAAATATATGGTGGGTGTGATGGTATATAAATGAAATTTAGCAGAACTGTAGGAATTTGGGAAATTATCTACTGTTGTAATCACTTGATAATTTCTGAGAAATGTCAGTGTATTTGAGAAAAGGCACCACACTGTAATGGCAGTTGGGGAGACACTAATTACACGGTGACGATAGTGAAAAGAATGGCCTGGTGAAAGGACTGCCTTACCTGTTTTGTTGTTGTGCACCTTCAAGTCACTGCCAACTTACAGCGACCATAAGCAAACCTATCACAGGTTTTTTTCCAGCAAGATTTGTTCTGAGGGGGTTTGCTGTTACCTTCCTCTGAGGCTGAGAGAGTGTGACTTGCCCAAGATCAACTAGTGACTTCCATGAATGAGTGGGATTCAGACTCTTGCCTCCCAGAGTCGTAAGCTGTCTGTCCAAACTGCACCATCCTGGCTTATAATGGCCCTCACTAGTGACTTCATTTCCTATGATACCCCCTCTAGCACAGGTAATATAAACCTTTAGGATGTGCTAAATTGAGAGCCACTGTGGTATAATGGTTTGGGTGTTGGACTAAGGCTAGGAGACAAAGGTTCAACCCCTCCTGCCCACAAGCCATGGGAACCCACTAACTGAACTTAGGCAACTCACACTCTTTTAGCCTCAGAAGAAAGCAATAGCAAATGTCCTTGGAATAAATCTTGCCAGAAAAAAACTAGGACCAGGTGCCATGAGTTAGAGTCTACTTGAAAGTATGTTAACAACAACATGTGCTAAATATTACTTATTTGCATAATTTCAAGTGTGAATACACAGTGTCCACTTCTACCAGTTTTCATGGGTAGAGACAGAGGGCTTGTCTATATGGCTGGGGGGATGTGGGTTGATGAGCAGTAGCACCATTCGCAGCAGCTTTCATTTGTCTCCATGGTTTTTTGGCAAGATTGCAAGTGTGAGAAGAAATACACATTTGTTATTCAAACAGGCATGCCTGTGAATCAAGATGGCAGGCATGAGTGAATTACTCATGTTTTTATTCTCTTCAGTTGCTGCTACCGAACAGCATTTTTTTAAAGCATATTTAAGGTGTGGAAGTGCGGTTTCTGCTTCAATAAACAGAAAAAAAAGGCTGTTTCATTACTTCAGCACTCGATCACTATGGTGACAATCCAACATGGTGGTTCCAGGTGCTTGCTTTATTAGCAAGCTCCTCCCCCTGTGCACGTTTTACCAATCAGCTTTCTACTTCCGCTCTTATCGGGAATGCACAGTAAAGTGAATCGGTTGTCCCAATGAGTGGGAATGTACATTTTCTGCATAGCTTTTTAAAAAATATGGGAAAAGCTGTGAAGGTTTTCCTGTGTATTTTTTGGCCCTCCTTCTTCCAAATATTGGCGAAATGGTGTGGGATCCCATTAAGACAAATTGTATTCTCCTTGAATTCTTTGAGGAGCATTTTTGCTGTTTAGACAAGCCCAAAGCTAGGAACCAGATGCTGATGATGTGATTAAATACTTCTGATACATCTGCGTGGGTGGTAGTAACAAAATACAGCCTTATCGGCTGTTCTCAAGATTTCTTCCTCAACCTTTATGGTCTCCTGTTTTTGCAGATGCCAGTATCAGCAGCCTGAAGCAAGCAGCTCTGGTGAAAGCCCCACTCATTCCTACGCTGAATACCATCGTGCAATACCTGGACCTTACACCCAACCAGGAATACTTGGTAGAAAGGATCAAAGGTAAACAGTTATCTCACAAATGGAAGGTGTTTTTGTGCACGTTTAGTCTGCACCTGGTGTAACTAGGGATAGAAAAGAAATTCTTTGGGTAGGCATTTTTCTGCAAAAAATGCCCAATCCGCACGTTCCACAATTGATAGAAGAATGACCCATATCTTGCCCTGGAGATTTGTAAACTCCCCAAGACTTGCAATGGATTTCACCACAGGAAAAGAGATGTGTACCTATAGAAAACAGCCACAGCTAAAACTATATATTTTTGGAAAATTTAGTCAGTGTGGGAAACGTGTACAAAAAAATGTGTATCTAAGAAGAATATGGAAAGTATAGCACAGTGGCTCTCAAACTTTGGTCCTCCAGGTGCTTTGGACTTCAACTCCCAGAAGCCCCAGACAGCTTGGCCAACAGTCCTGAATTCTGGGAGCTGAAGTCCAAAACATCTAAAGGACCAGTATTTAGGAACCATTGGTATAGCATATTGTTAAAAGTTTTTTCCCCATACGCAGCTCCCAAAGTCTTGTTGAAACAAAAAAAGGCTTCTCTGGCTGCTGGAAGGACACCATGGAGGGGGCTGTGTAGCCTCTTCGAAGGGTGTTGTAGTGCCTGGTAGCAGCTACCAAAAAGCCTTTTTCTCTTGTGTTCTCACCAGCTTTACCTATGGGACAGGGAGAAGGCCTTCCCCTGAAGATCTCAATACCCAGGGTGCCTCATATGGGAGAGAACGATCATTCATATAGCCTCTAGTAGAGTTACAGGGTCTGTAATACAGTTGCTTGCTTCATTTGTTGCCTTCCTTTGGCCCTGCTTCAAAATAAACTACTATACAATTCTGCCAATCCACAGAGCTTTCCCAAGGAGGGTGCATGAGTTCATTCAGGTGGAATCGAGGCGGAGACTTCAAAGCACGCAAATGGGATACTGATTTGCCAACAGACTCTGCAGTAAGGCTTGAATCTTGTCAGCTGTGAATATACTCCATTGACGCTCCATATTTCAGTAATAGCTGTGAGAATAAGATGAATGTCTGAACTTGCCATGCTCAGAAGCAGGGTTCATAACTCTCATTTTGGAAGTGGAACTGTAGACAGTGAGGTCAGACGTTTTATGAAAGGCCAGTGTTATTAATGTCGTTGTCACCCTCAGAATGTTCTGCGTTTTAATTTTTTTGTCTATCCACCCTCTGCAGTCCCTCTGCGATGTACAGTCAGCCCTCAACTTTTATGGGGACTGGGGCGCAGGACCCCTGAGAAAATACAAAACCCACAAATATCTCTACCCCCCCAACACACACACACACACACACAGAGTATGATCTGCAGATTCAACCCCCCGCAAAGGCCTTCTAGGCATCAGGGTTCCTTTGCAAAGCAGAAGCAGGCAGCTGTCAGGGGCTTGCCACCACTTCTGTTGCTGCCCTATGCTATTTGTAATAGGGACTTACAAGGCTCGCCGTGTCCTTGCAGTCTCAGTCTTACGAGGTATGCAGAGAGACTGCGAACACCAGGCAAGACGCATAAGTCCCGATTAAAAATGGTGTAGGACAGCAGAGGAGGCGGCGGCAAATAATCCATGAACAAGCAAATCCATGAAAGGTAAACCTGCAGATGTGGAGGGTCGGCTGTATATATACTGTATCTGAAATTCTGAATAACTCTTCATGCATTTGATGGAGTGGGCAATACTCCATGAAGGGTCATGCTATAATAAATTTGTCAATTTTTAGGGTGCTACAAGGCAGTTACTTTTTAAAAAAAAATAATAATTTGAACCCTGCCACCCAAGCTTGCAAAGAGTGTTAAACTTTGAGACAGTTGTTTGCACCCAGCCCATCTTAAGATTTGAAAAATTGAATTGGCTGTCTTGCAGCTAGAGATAAACCTAACTTTCACCAGAGGAGCGTTTTTTTAATCTTTAATTAGTCACCTTTGCCACTGTAGAATCAAGAAACATGAAGACTAAGGGCTCAGCTAGAGGGGAGAATTAAATGTCGAAGATAGCATATTAACTCATCATTGCACCAACATTAATTTGTCTCCATGATACATTTGCAAGGTTGCTGGCATGGGCAGCTAACCATGTTTGAAGTTCACACGGAGCATGCCCGCAAATAAATATGTGGCCGCGAGTGAGTTACGTGCACTATTATTCCCCCAAAGCTCCTCCCATTTCCCTCCCCCCCCCTTGCTAAATCAGAAACATGGAAGAGCGATTTTCTGCTTTAAAAAATATATTTTTAGCTCTGCCGCTTGAAAATAGCGCATGATCGCTTCCACAAAAATCAACAATGGCTGTTCTGGACACTTCATCGCCGACAAGCCCACCCCGCACACATCTGACCAATCACATTTTTACTTCCAGGTTGTGCCACTATTAGAATTGGTTATTCAAGTGGGCTGGAATGCTCATTTCCGCATATTTTTTTTTAAAAAAATCACAATAAATAAACTGTTATTGTGAAGTAGTTGGAGTTTTCGGCCTGCCTCCTTTCAAATATGGCAAATTGCTGCAGGAGCTCATCTGGATAAAAGGTATTCCCCTTGCACTCAGAGAGGATGTTTTTCACTGTCTAGATAACACCTAAATCTCTTGCCCCACGTAGCCCTACTGCTGTTCAGTCAGTCCTTTTTATGAGTGGCGTACCCTCTGTGCACTGAATGAAAAGTGTAGAGGGGTCACAGGGTCACTGGGCTAGTCTGGTTGCTGGTACACTTCATTCCTGTTCTTGCCCAGTGCATTATGTGTGGTCTTTCCCAGAAGGATTTCTCCATGCATACAGAAAGGATGTGCTAGAGATGGCCCGGGGAGTGGGGGGGGGGCAGAAACCAGAGGGAAAAGGGCTTTTTCTGAAGTCTTTTACCCCCTGGAAAAATGGGGGGGGGGGGAGATGGATTGTGAAATATTTTCTTTGAGAATGAGTGTTTTATTTCTGCTTCGCCCTATGGAGGACTAGAGGAAACAAAGTATTTTCTGTTGTTTGTTTGTTTTACTAATGTTGATGGTTTCTTTTCTTTTTTTCTTTTTGCCTGCTCCTCATAAACTGACTAAAACAAAGAGGTCCCTTATATTTTAGTTCAGGATCTTGAAGCTCCATTTGTAGCAATATAATTTTTTTAAGGTAAATTCAATTTCAAATTATTTTCTGAATAAACCGTACCTTTACAATACCAGCTATGGTATTTTTACGCCACACCAAGTTATATATAATGCATTTTATGATCCTAAAGTAACCAAGTGACTTTCAAACTGTGAAGGTGCTAATACTGCATTTGTTTGTTTGTTTTTCCAAAAATTTTGGGCTTCAACGTTTCTGGAAATTATGCGTCTTTAAGATGTGCAGACAGTTCCTAAATGCACTTAGGCACCCTGATTAGCAGGATATTAGCTATCAGGATGGCTTCTATGTATCTATTCAGTGTACGGGGTGCGTGTAAAAACTTCAGTATGGTCTTCAGCCACAGAATGGAGCTCTTTCTCTAACAGCTCTGTCTGAAAAATCTGAGCCAAGCACTGAACTGCACCTCTCTTTCCCTTCAGATCATTATGCATGTATTCTGCACATACCTCGATGCTCGGCTGCCACCTCACCCAAAATATCCTGATGGCAAAACATTCACCTCCCAACACTTCATTCAGACACCTGATAAACCAGGTAATGGAAATATTTAAACATTTTTATTAGGTAGGTGGTGGTGAGGCCATGCTGGCCTTTCCTCCCCCCACCCCCATGAAAATCTGCTCATACTTCCATCTTTGTGCATGAATAGTGCTGATATCTCCACTTGCATGGAGCTCTGTATGGATGTTTGAGGTTCATAAAGTTGTTAGTCCTGACATTTATCTATTATCAGTTCTACTCCACACAGTAACATCATCTTTGGTGGTTTTTAAACAGAGGCTGGATGGCCATCTGTTGGGAATCCTTTGATTTCTGTATTCATGCATGGCAGGGGGCTGGACTAGATGGCCCGTGTGATCTCTTCCAGCTCTATGATTCTATGATCATTTTATGATATCTTAAAAACTGAGGCAAGGGGCACATACATTTTAATAAATTTTAATAAAGTTAAATAATGGATTTGTCATTCACAGATGTTTCCAATGAGAACTTGTTTTGCATCTACCAGAGCAGCATCAACCCTCCCCATTATGAACTTGTTTACCAACGGCAAGTCTACAATCTGCCCAAGGTAGGAATGTGATAACTTCTCGCGGATTCCTCCCAGGACAGTGGAAAAACACAGGAATGTTGAAAATGATATCAAAAGTTGTCAGGGAGGTGACCACTGAGTGGAAATTTGGATTGCCCATAGTAACTGGGTATTTCCATGAAATCTACACCTCCTTTCTAAAGCTATCATTTGCCTGAGGGAATTGAAAAGGTACATTCCCTGATATCATGGGGGTGTGTCTGTTGTTTTGCTGTGGTGCAAATCACTGTACTTCTCCAGTAACTAAGACTGCCAGATGTTTGGCCTTGTAAGTGGGACCTGTAAAAAAAATTGGCAGTGTGACACACACCTGTTCAAGATGCTGGCCATTCATGTCTTTTTTCAGAATACATCCATTCCATTCCCCATTTCTTCCTGACCCACATACACTCCTAGGATAAGCCTACTGATATCTCTATGTTGCTGGTGAGTGGTTCGGCAGCATAAGAATTGGTGCTCAGAGAATGTATTTTATTTGTTAATTTATTTGTATCCTGCTTTTCTCACACTATGATGGTTCACTACACTGCGTTTGCTATTATTTTGTAGGATGCCAGGAGTATAATACTTCAAAACAAGGGAATGGCGTATAACTATAGCACTTTTGTACATAAAATGCTGTGGATCTCAGGTCCTCTGACATCTGGCCTAGGAGACTGGGAGGGAAATATCTGTTCAAGGGACATCAAACATTTGTGCAGTCTACCCTCTGTATTCATTGTGGGTTTTCCACAAGCAGGCACATGCACAAAACACACAGGAGTGTGTCAGATAAGGCTGGAGATTAAATGTTCTCTCTCAGTTTTGCATTGGTTGTGTTTTAAGTGTCCCTGGGTTTCAGCCACTTGCCATGCACAGGTTATTTTTTAAACACACGCACACACACACACACAACATCCTGGGCAAAAATTGTCCCAACAAATTCATTGCCATTTGGTTTATTTCTATGACTCAGACAAATGTAATGTATTGGGACAAAAATGTCCAGTGTTTTTGTTTTGTTTTTAATGAACAACTTTTGATGCAGCAAAGCAAATTGTCAGCAAGTTGGCCTCATTTTTGGAGGGAGTGGATTGGAATTTTCAGAGGCTTTCAGAAAATACAAGACATGTAAAGCTACACAATGGAATTGCCATGGGGTGAAAAATACTCCAGAACTCAATCAGTCCATGGTTGTTTTTAAAAACCACCTGGATGAGGTACACCCCCCCCCCTATAAATAGGAGGAGTAGCTAGTATCCCAGAGGACAGGATCGGAATTCAAAATGACCTTAACAGATTGGAAAGCTGGGCCAAAACTAACAAAATGAATTTCACCAGGGAGAAATGTGGGATACTACACTTGGGGAGTAAAAATAATAGGATGGGTGACACTTGGCTTGATGGAAGTACATGCGAAAGGGATCTAGGAGTCTTAGTGGACCACAAACTGAACATAAGTCTGCAGTGTGGCATGGCAGCTAAAAAAGCCAATGCGATTCTAGGCTGCATTAATAGGAGTACTGTATAGTGTCTAGATCAAGGGAAGAAATTGTGCCACTCTATTTTGCTGTGGTGAGAGCTCACCTGGAATACTGTGTCCAGTTCTGGGCACCACAATTCAAGAAAGATATTTAGAAACTGGAATGTGTCCAGAGGAGGGCAACCAGGATGGTGGGAGGTTTGGCAGCCATGATGCCCTATGAGGAGCGGCTTAGGGAGCTGGGTATGTTTAGCCTGGAGGAGAGAAGGTGAAGAGGGGACATGATAGCCATGTTTAAATATTTGAAGGGATATCATACTGAGGATGGGGCAAGCTTTTTTCCTGCGGCTCCAGAGACTAGGCCACGGAGCAGTGGACTCAAATTATACATTCTTAAACATTAGGAAGAACTTCCTGAAAGTAAGAACTGTTTGGCAGCGGAATGTGCTACCTGGGAGTGTGGTTGAGTCTCCTTCTTTGGAGGTTTTTAAACAGGCTGGTTGGCTATCTGTCAGGAATGCTTTGATTATATGTTCCTGCAGGCCAGGGGGTTGGACTGGATGGCCCTTGTGGTCTCTTCCAACTCTATGATTCTAAGAAATAGCTCAGCTAGCAGATTGGAGGCCAAATGCATTTTGTGCTAATGTAATGCACACTGTGTGCCCAACTTTGTGACCTGAATAACTTCCGCAAACATTTGGTGCAATATGTGCCATTGTGTTGGGTCTTCTGATTAGGGGAGTGGCCAAAATACTATGCAGCATGCTTCAAGTTTCTTCTCTCCCCCAAAGAAGGTGAGATTCTCAAGCTGCTGAATTTTGCTCCAGATCTTGATTACGTTCCACAGACAATTGCAAAGTGAACCTGGGAAGGTGAAGCCACTTCCTGTAGCCTCCATCATATGTAGTGTTAGAGGAGAGAGATGGTGAGAAATTAGTATTGGAATGAAAGGCCTGCTATAGCATTTACTCTAGTAACAGTAGAGGTGCTCATCTTAGAATGATGAGTTTGAAAGAACCAAATGACAGGCAGAAAAATAAGTTTAGAATCCTCAACAGGAGGAACATTTATTAAAGAAACGTAATATGCTACACTTGGGCAGTAAAAATGAAATGCAGAGATATAGGATGAGCAACACCAGGATTGATGGCAGTGCAAGTGAAAGGAGTCAAGGAGTCTTAGTGGACCACAAGCTGAACATGAGTCAGCAGTGTGATGCAGCAGCTAAAAAGGCCAATGTGATTCTAGGCTGCATCAATAGGAGCATAGTATCTCTAGACTGAGGGAAGTAATAGTGCCACTCTATTCTGCTTTGGTCAGACCTCACCTGGAATACTGTGTCCAGTTTGGGGCACCACAATTCAGGAAGCATATTGAGAAGCTGGAGGGTGTCCAGAGGAGGGCGACCAGGATGGTGGGAGGTTTGGAAGCCATTATGCCCTATGAGGAGCAGCTTAGGGAACAGGGCATGTTTTGTCTGGAGAAGAGAAGGTTGAGAGGTGACATCATAGCCATGTTTAAATATTTGAAGGGATGTCATACAGAGGATGGAGCAACCTTGTTTTCTGCTGCTCCACTAACGAGGACATGGAGCAGTGGGTTCAAACTACAGGAAAAGAGATTCCACCTAAACATTAGAAAGAATTTCCTGACATAAGAGCTGTTCGGAAGTGGAATGCACTGCCTCAGAGTGGTGGAGTATCCTTCTTTGGAGGTTTTTAAACAAAGTCTGAATGGCCATCTGTCAGGAATGATTTGATTGTGTATTTCTGCATGGCAGGGGGTTGGACTAGATGGCCCTTGAGGTCTCATCCAATTCTATGATTCTATGAAATATATTCTTGGATAGAAATAGGCTGATCCTTTCTAAATTAATCTAAAAGAGAAAAGGATGGTGAGGAGACAAGTTGTAACATGTTCTCCCTGATCAAAGACCAGACAGGACAAGAGTAGAGGGGTTCAGTCTGGGCCAATGCTTTTTCTTTTACAACAGAGGGTGGTCACTTAATATTGCCTGGTTCAATCAGGGTTAATTATCTGCCCAAAATTCTTTTAGGATAGGTGGCTGACAGAGAAAGGAAAAGCAAGCAGGAAAGGAAGACACAAGATCCAAACCCTTCTCTGCCTGAGCCGTCTCATCCCTAGTGGACAAGAGAGCAGCAAGAACCAATGCAGAAGCTGCTGTTTCTTCCAACATGTACAGGTCGAACCCTGTATCCACAGATTCAGTATCCACAGTTTCACTTATCCACATCCAAAAATATATGTTCTCTCTAGGTGTTTCTAGGTCCTCCAATGTGATTCTATGGTCAATTTCTGGCATTCTTTTCATTGAAAATAATAGGGTTCCCTATTATCTATGGTTTCAGGTATCAGCGGGCTTTTTTGGAACATATTCCTGACGGATATGGGGGTCAACCCATAGTTCCTAGCACTTTAGGGCCGAAAGCAAAAGTAGCAAACATACAAGGGAAGTAACTGTTAGTCTAACCATCCACTGTGTGATTCTTCTTTCATTTGTTTTTACTCCTTTTTGTTTCTGGATTTAGGGCAGAAACAACTTGTTCCACACCTTGCTTATGTTCCTGTACATCATAAAGACTAAAGAGTCTGGAATGTTGGGGTAAGTATGGTGTACTTTATATGTTTGTATTCCACACAAACTTGCTTGCATTCTGTTTGAGAGGGAAGGGACAGGGAGTTGTGCTGATGGCATTTCTTGTTTCTGCAACCCTTTGTATAATGCCTAACACTGAGCTTGGGGAAGTTACTTTTATGGATTAAACTCCAAGAACCTCCTAATCACCTGGCCACTGGCTGGGGTATTCTGGGAGTTGTAGTCCAAAACAAGTAACTTTTCCAAGGTAGTAATATCAAATACTTGTGTAGCTTTATACAGAGAAAAACAGTGTTTGTTCAGCTCTTCTTTGTCTTGCCTTGCCTTTCAAGGACTTTGGGGTTTTAGCTTCTTGTTCTGTGGGAGGAATTGTTTTTATCAAATCAGCTCCATCGAAGCCCACTTGTATCAGGAAAATGGAACAAAAAGGCTTTTCTTTCTTCAGCTATGTCCCCTTCCATCTCCTCTCCTGCTCTTAATGTATGTGAGCCACCAATGTGTTTTGGCGCATTTGGAATTAAGACCACTGTTGCTGTTGAGCTCAATGGATGGACTTTTCTCATGTTATTTGTTACTCTTGATTCTTGGGAGGGAGGGAGCAAAATCAGAATTTGATGGAAGTACCTTAAGAAGATTTGGAAATGTTTAATGCTTCCATAATGCTGTTTCTGTTAAAATAAGAATATACAACTGGCCCTCCATATCCATGGAGTCTGCATCTGCAGATTCAACCAAGCGCGGATTGAAAATATTTGAAAAAAAAGCAGTGCGGGACGTCTCATCTCTCTCCTGCCCTGCCCACTCTATGGCTGCCTCACCAGAGGACCTTGGCACACCCTTGCTGAGGGTGAAGAAGTTACTGAGGTGGGGCGGGGGAGAGAGTGAGGGGGAGGAAGAGAGCGAAGGAGGAAGAGAGGAGGCCGCTGGGAGCAGAACCCCAGTGGGTTAACAGTAAGCTGAAACTTGGTTCGGGCAGGGGAGCTACCATGGAGCCTCTTCCCATGGCAGCTGACACAGAAGGTGGATGATCTCTTTGCCACTGGTTCTCAGGGTGAGGACTTGAGTATCTGCAGGTTTTATTATCCATGGCCAGTCCTAGAGCCAATCACACATGGATACTGAGGGATAACTGTACTGGCCTATAGGCCGTTGAAGGTCTTTCCCCCCTTGACCTTGTTTGAGGATAGTTTGTTTCATAAGAAAGAAAATGCCATAGTGGATCCAACCAAAGGTCTATCTAGATACCGAGAATTTTAGTAGGCTTTGAATTCAAATGAGGGTTTCTAAATCTAATGATGAATGCTATAATAGTCTCTATTGACACAAAATGTATAAACTTTTGCAGGCGTGTCAATCTCGGCTTATCCGGTGTGAACGTTCTATGGATTTTCGGTGACTAGCTAATTTGCCAGTCATTGCAGAAGAACTCTTGTTGGACAGAGGAAGAAAAACAGAGGAGTTGGCAGCTTGTTGTAATCTGCTGTCTTGGAAGCCTGATTTGAGTATAAAGTAAGAGTTCTTCAAAACAAAGCAACAACAACAAAAAATAATCAAACACTGTATCTGAATGAATAGAAAATACTTTTTAACACTTGAAGCCAAAACATTCTGTGCACAGCATCACTTGAAGATCATAGCAGGAAAATTCCACTGTTTTTGGATTAAGAGAATTGCAACTTTGGATATTACAACATCTACTGGGCAAAATGGCTTCTTCTAGACAGATGGGGAGAAAGGTGCCTTGAACAGAAACTGATTTGCCACACCCGTGTCTCTCTCCAAAGAGGGATGAATGAACATTACTGAACTGGATTCAGAGCATCCAAGTGTGGTGTGAACTCATTGTTTTAGTAGAACAGAAAAAGGGTCAGAAAAAATTCATCTGGATGCAAGGCCCTAAACCATGGCGATATTAGAAAGCCAGGAATATGTGACATCCAGGTTCTCCTGGTTGGAAAGGTATGTTCTTTACATCAACAGCACATAAGCAGCTTGGTGTGCTTTATGTTTTTAAAGTGACAGTACTATAGTTCCCCTGGCAGCTCTGCAAGTCTCATTTTCTGTGCAAATATTGAGAACAAGATTCTCAAGAAGAAAATAACGTGTTATTTTCAAGAGAGGAGCTGCAGCCATGCTACAGTTAAGTCCAGGGGTGTCTTTGGTCAGTGGGGAAGGATGGATGGATGGATGGAAGGATGGAAGGAAGGAAGGAAGGAAGGAAGGAAGGAAGGAAGGAAGGAAGGAAGGGAATACTAACTATATGGGATTACATAGAAGGGCATGTTTAAAAACCACATAGAATTTCACGTGTCTGAATATCTCTCAAGTTTTTGGCCCACTATTTTGGACACAAGCTTTGGGAGGGAGGAGTGGGTTTTTTCTTGACTGGCTTCTAAATCTCTGGAGGAAACTTCCCCTTTTTCCATATTGCCTTGCAAATAAAAAGGGTCCCATTAGTCCATGAACTGAGCAGGTAGGCTGCCTTCTCCCTACAATTACATGATAACAAGAGATGAAGTTGTCTCATCAGTTCATACTATTTAAAAGGCGGTGGCAGCTATTTTTATTTTAAAAATAAGTGGGGATGATGGGTCCTGGCTGAATGCCCATTCCTTTGGATTACCCAGTAGAGCTTTGTAATCAGCAGGATGGGAATAGTCCACCAGGAGTGTTTCCTGGCCAAGCCCTTTTGGCTTCTTCATGCCAACAGGGCCTGCAGAAGAAATGTTCCCAGTAAATTGGGGGCATGGGCGGGGGCGAGGGGGACAGTTGTACAGCTGTTCCCATCCAGATCCTGAGTGATAACAAAAACATTGCTACCCACCAACCATGCCTGATCATGGAAAGGCAGCTGCTGTTAAAACTGTTGTTACATCTTTGTTAAAGCTAGTTTCCTATGTGGTGGGAAACCCCAAACAGGAAGCTAGAGTATACATCTTAATATACAAGCATGTGACAGACAAAACTATTTCAAGTGTTCTGAAATTCTTTTTTTAAAAAAACAGAGTAATTTTTAAAGCTGTTTTCCCCTCACTGTCAGCAGGAAATATAATTCCTTTAATTATTCTTACTTAGGAGGTCCAGAGAGCTGCAGACATGAACCTTTTGGAGCCAGAATACCATTCTGTAGAAGAGTGCTCCCAAAATGTTTCTCAGTAGTTGTGGCAAGACCTGGCTCATAACACTTGACAAGACCACTGTCAAGACCACTGAAGTTTAGCTCAGTGTCTTCTGCACTGTATTTTGTCCACACAGGCAGGCTGGGGGAAGATAGCAGGGCGTTTAATGCTGCATTTGTGGCTAATAGTCATTTATATCCCATCAGTGTGACCTATGGGTGACAATTTTCCATCTATCCCATGCTCTCCTCCAGGAGATGAGACCTTGGCTAATAACTTGGTGCTTTCATTAAATGGATTATGTTTTCTTAACATCTGTTTTGATTTGCATCTGTGGCCGTATGCTAGAAATCTAGATTTTGAATCCTATACCTTTGGGCTAGGATCCCGAGTGGTAATTTCTTGGGTTATTATATGATAGAACTGCTTCTGCCAGAAGTACGTGTGTGTGTGTGTGTGTGTGTGTGCGCGCGCGCGCGCGTGTGCGTGCATGATCCACTTTGTGGCTGGCCCCTATGCACCCTCACAACCTGCTCTGGTGGGCTGTGATGCAGAAGAGAAGAAGAGAATTAACTTGCGGCCTGTAAGAAACTGGCAAGTCCTCTCAACAGTCTGATCGCTTCCACAATCCTGTATTATCAATCCACCTGTCTAATAAGCATCCTACAAGTAACTTATCCTTTTGGGCCATATGCAAATGGCAAGCTACAAGAGGCACTGGACAGCTACCATCTGTGTTTTCTTTAAGTTCTAAAATTTAAGCTGCTATCCTCAGTCACTTTTACCTACAGATAATCTAAATTCTTCATTGCCCTTTTTGCAGACGGACAGTCATCCATAGCCTATGCCCACCTCATAATTCAACATTGCTACATTTCTTGCTCTCCTTGACAGCATCCCCTTCTATATTCTCTGTTACCCTTGATGGCTTCCCAGTCTCAGCTGCCATGTTTCAGTAGCAGGACGCCAAGGGCAGATTTGGTTCTGCTCATCACTAAACGGCTGGCATCCTGTTGGTGGCATCTGCAGGCATAAATCAATCTTATGCTTGCTTATGTCTTGGTTTTTTTGATTGATGTGGTGGTTGGTGTACTCTGTCCCTCAACCAAAGTCTTCCCCGGACGTGAAATATTGCATTATCCGCTGAGACCTCTGGAGGTTCCTGGTAAACCTCAGTGGATGATGTAATCACTTCCCATCTGGCTGTGGGGACATAGCCAGACACTTGTTTGATCTCCACAAGGCATGAAATTGCCATGGGAGTGGGGAGGCTGCAGCAGCTCCACAGTAAGTCCAGGGGGTCAGTGAATGGCCAGCCCCAGTCCTGCATGAGAAACTGCTACACTGGACCATACAGAATTCCTACCAGTGTAAGCGGCATCAATGGTAGTAATAGGTGTAGTCTGAGCTCTACGGTAATTCCTGAGAATACAGGTCAACCCTTGTATCCACGACTTCAGTATCCATGATTTCAGTTGTCCACTTCAATTTTTTCCCTCTCTCTAGGCATTTCTAGGTCCTTCAGTGCAATTCTATGGTCAACTTCTGTCATTTGTCTCATTAAAAATAATAGGGTTCCCTATTATCCATGGTTTCAGGTATCCATGGGGGTGTGTGTCTTGGAATGTATCCCTCATGGATATGGGGCTCGACCTGTATCAGCTTCCTCATTAAGTGAGAAATGTTGCGCTCGTGGGTGCAAGAATTGGTTTTAATATATTTATTTTAAATATTTGTACTCGTCAATGACAGCAGGGAATTTCCACCTCCATGGTCACATTTGGACCTATGGAGGGATGCGTTCGTTGAATGTTAAATTTACTGTTACTTTTCTCATGCTGTGAATGTATGAACCAAAGATTTCATATAAATTCTAAAAATCTTACTTTGGGGGGTAAATAATAGCCAATGCCAGGTGAGTTTCTTGTTTGTTGTGTTAAAAAAAAAAAGAGTTACATTATGCCACTCTGTCACATTGGTAATAACTTAAATAAGAAAAATTAAAAATAAAATATTTGTACTCTGCCCCATACCGTAAGATCTGTGGGCAGCTTACAATAAAATCAGTTTAAAACATTGAAAATTAGTACAGTAACATTTTGAAATCAAGCCAGTGTGGTCTACTGTGTTGAGTATTGGGCTAGGAGTCTGGTAGACCAGGGTTTGAATCCCTACTCTGCCATAGAAACCCACTGGGCAGTCTTGGGCAAGTCACACTCTCTCAGCTTCTGAGGAAGACCATGGCAAACCACCTCTGAACAAATCTGGCCAAGAATACCGTGATAGGGTTGCCTTAGGGTTGCCCTCAGTTGAAAACAACTTGAAAGCAACATTTTAAAACAATAAGGTAATTTAAATATTCTAAAAAACATTTTAACTGAATAATTGAAAAAGTTAAAAAGAATCTAAATCCATGTATGTATATACATAATAATAATAATAATAATAATAATAAAAAAAATTCTTACCTGCCTCTCCCCAAAGCTTGAAGCAGGGTACAATATGAATTAAAATACAATATATAACATAAAATCATTAAAACACACAGGTAAAAATACATAAGATTAAAATAAACATTACGTTAAAATCATCCATATAAATTTTCATAGTTTAAAATCAACTGGGTAGGCCTGCGGGAAGAGATATGCCTTTAGTAATGTTTTAAATTCCAACAGTGTGTTTAGCTGTCAAATCTCTCCCAGCAGGTCATTCCACAGTCTGAGGGCGGCTGACGAAAAGGTCCTCTGGGTGAGAGCTGTCAGTCTAGTCCTGGCTAGTTGTAGTAAATGTGGATGAAATCATTAGACACCAAAGGATTTTATAAGAAGGCAGGCTTTAACTTGGTGCCAAAATGAGACCCACATCAGAGCTGATGCAGCCTCCAAGGAATTGACATACTACAACCAGGCTGCCTTGGCTGAGAAGATGCTCCCCTCAGTGGGATACAGAGAAAGGCCCCTACTGCAGGTGCAGACAGGCATTCCTTAAGTAGGGAGGTCCCAAATAATTTCAGACTTTAAATGTTATTACCAGTACTTTGAACTCAGACTGGAAAGTCTTGGCAGTTCTTTTAAAACCAGTCTTTTGTGGTTTCTGTAATGCTATTTGCCATAAATATGGCAAGTGGTGGTGATGGCTAGAAGCAAACAAAACAAAACAAAACAAAACCTGAAAATGTTTTGTTCTGTGTTCATACATGAAGATCTTTCAAAGATTAATTTGAGCTTTTATTTATGGGTAGCGACTGCAAAATGAAACATACAGCCTAACTAGATTAGATGCACCTTCTCCAGGCAACAAGAGACACCAAACCCTCCCATAGGCCTTTTATCTGAATACACTGCCTGTTCCCTTCTTAAACTGTTTATGTGTACCAAGCTTTCTCTACAAAATGTTCTTGCAAACTTTTTTAGAACTGGATAGGCTGGTTCTTCAACAACTGCTGAAAAAATTCTCACTGCAATCCGTCTGCTTCTTGTTGTGGCTCCTATTGTCCTTTATCTGGCGGGGGTGTGTGTGTGCTGGTACAGATTCGTACGGGGGGGGGGGATGCGTCAGCAGAATAAGCAATTGAGAACTCAGCTACTGACAGGCTCACAGTCTTTCTGCAGATTCAGAAGAAGGTGTTACTGTCACTAGCGTGCTCTTGACAAACTGTCTTCTTTAATTATTATATTTGAAATAGCCCCATAGAAAGTTATAGGAGTAGACAAAGTATGGCCCTCTGGTTTTGTTGGAATGCACCTTCTAGTACTGTATTCCTCTCCTTTGGCCACTCTGGTTGGGGGTTGCAGTCCAATAGCATCTGGACTTTTCCCATTCATTTTATAGAATGTAATTCTGAGGAAGCTCACCTGATCAACAAGGAGAGTACTACAGGTGGCCCCCCATTTATGTGGGATTGGTATCCGTGTTTCACTTATCAGAGATCAGGGGAAAAGGTCTCTCTAGGCACCTGGAGGACCATAGCACTGTGCTGGAGGTGATCTCTCTGGGTACCAGGATGTCCTGCAGTGTGATATGCCATATACCTAGAGAGGCATCCTCTCTGGGCATTTTCTAGGTCCTCTGGCACAATTCTGTGGTATAATGTGGCAGTTCACTACTATACCATGTCCTTGCAGTAAGCCTGGGAACCATACCCCCTGTGTAAACAGGGGGCAACCTGTACTTGGAAGCTAGGTGTGTAAGTTTATGTTTGGACAAAAATGGAAAGCAGAATTACAAAGCTACCTATATTTGAAATTTATTTAACTTATATCCCACTTTTCTCCCATTCTGGGACCCAAGGTGGCTTACAGTATAAAAGTTAAAACAATATATGGTACAAATGTTTAATAACCATTAAATAGGCAATCATATTAAATGCTTAAAATAATTTAAAATACATATAAAACATAAGATCAAGGTCTAGCACACCCCATTACAAGACCCTTCTGCCATACCCAGTTAAACACCAAAGGCCCGTTGAAATAAAATGTATTTGCCTAGTGGTGAAAAGAGATGACAGAGCAGGCCAACCGAGCCTCCCACGGGAGGGAGTTCCACAGTGTGGGCGCAACCACCAAGAAGGCCCGATCCCAAGTACTCACCAGCTGTACCTGTGGGGCTGGTGAGCCAGAGAGAAAGCCCTCTCCTGACAATCTTAAGGTTCAAGCAGGCTCACATAGGGATATACAGTCTTTCAGATAGTCTGCACCCAAGTTGTACTTCAGATAGTTGCCTTCCCCGCCCCCACCATATCTATGGGGGAATACATTCCCAGACTTACCCTGGATAATAGCAAACCCTATTAAAACAAAGGACTTCCTGTATAAACCTATCATAGAGTTGCATTGGAGGACCTAGCAATTCTTAGAGAGGATGCCTCTCTAGGCATTTTCCAGCATGATTTTATGATATGTGCCCCTCTTTTTTCAGCTGTGGATAACTGAAACCATGGATATTGGTTCTGCAGATACAGTGGGGAGGGAGGGCGACCTGCATGGGCACAGATTTCTTGATGGGCATTAGGGGTTCACTTATGTAAAGCATAATCATGCTTCCCGTACTAACTTAATCTGAACTCGTAGCCGAGTAAGGCCAATATGGGATGCTACCCCATATCATACATGCCAACTGTGTGGCCACTATGCCAAAATATCAGAGCTTTTTTATTCCCATATGTAATCTCGAGCAGCTGACGTTTATTAACTTGCATTTTTCATGTGAAGACCCAATACCTGTGGTAGTGGTGTTGTGTGCCTTGAAGTCATTTTTGACTTATGGCAACCATATCACAGGAATTTCTTGGCAAGGTATGTTCAGAAGAGATTAGCCATGGCCCACCTCTGAAGATGAGAGAGTATGACTTGCCCACGGTCACCCAGTGGGTTTCGGTGGCCAAGTGGAGATTTTAACCCTCGTCTCCAGAGTCGTAGTCGAACAACTCAAACCACTACACCACACTGGCTCTCATCCAGCATCCATTGAGGCTCAATTTGCAGTGAAAGATAGGGTGGTGCCAGGCATCTTGTGATTTTATGCAGCAAAAGGAAGCCCTGAAGCCGCGTAGACTGGAACCTGCCACTTTCCTACCACCTGAGAGAACGTTGTTAATTTATGGGCTGTTCATGTCTGGCTTGCTTTTGCTGTCTTGCGACATTTTCTTTAGTCCTAATGAAGTCTTACCTTACTGTGATTTTCACATTCCCACTCTGGAATGCATCTCTCAAACCAGTGAGATGTACACAAATGTTGGGATGGCTCAACAATAATGGGTTTTGTTCAGACTTCTGGGCCAGGGAGCCAGAGTGGGTTGCAATAAACACAATATCCTGATATTTTTTTTAAAAAATCCAACTAAAGTAAACCACAACACTAAATGCAAAGCTTCATCCCAATGTAAAAGTTAAGCTTTTCCTGTCAAAGGGCAGGAAGAATTTACACTTGCTGGGAGAAGCATTAGGAATGAGATTTACTTCACTGTAAGCTTTAGTAGATTAGAGCTGACTGTGTCAGATGCGTGTGGAATAATGGCCCTGGGTGGGCAGGTCCAGATTGAGGAAAACAATGTAAGCCAGTGGGGTCAAACAGGCATTAGATGCAAGAGGTTCAGGCGAGAATGATTCTATATATAAAGGCAGATAAGTATGATGACTTAACTTAGTCTTCCTTGCTTTGCTGCGCTAACTTGAAACCAGTATGGGGAGAGAGAGCTCACCTTGAGTTGAGTCCCCCGTGAATAAAATCAAACTTTGTTGACTCTCAAAGTAGAAATTAGAATTACAAATTACAAGGAAGCACTTCCTGACAGTAAGAGCTATTTGAGAGTGAACAGGATTGCCTCAGAAGGTGGTGGACTCTCCTTTCGATGGTTTTAAGCAGAGGTTGGATGGCCACTGGTCTAGGATGCTTTAGCCAGAGACGGCACTGGGTGGGTGGGGGCTGCAGAGAGGCCAAACCACACCAGGTGACACCATCGGGGAGCAGGGAAGGGTGACACCAGCCTTAATGACACCACAGGCAGATTCCGGCATGGGAAGGGGTGGACTACATGACCCTTGGCATCCCTTCCAACTTTGTAACTTTCAGCTTAACAGCAGAGCGTTGTTGCTCCCCTTCTAACAAAAACATTACTGAGATCATCACTACATACAAGGAACAATCATAAAGATGAAGAAGTGGGCTGTAGTCCACAAAAGCTTATGCTGAAATCAATTTGTTAGTCTTTTTCATTTTCATTTTCAATTTTTTGCTGATTACAGCTGATTACAAAGAGGCAGTTTCTTTAAAAAATAATAAACAGAATGCCTAAAGACATCTCTTAAAAGACGGAGCATGTTATAGCTACCATTCTTTAGCCTATCTTGCTCAGCAAGGTTCCATAGACCATTTGCCACCAACTGGAGATGCAGTTCCATCTTATCGGTTCAGACCCTTGTTAGAAATCCAAGCCTGATCCCACTGCTTCAAAATAACTATTACAGGCTTGTATTGGGATAAACCTATTACCACAGTTAAGACAATAGATTACCAACAGAGCTGACATAACGAATGCTGGTGAGCCAGCAACCTAAGTTTAGCTACTATAGTCAACACTGCAGGATCTTTTATACATAAGTTCTTAGAAACAAAGACAAATTCAATTGCAGGGCTGTGTGTACTTGCTGCCTTCTTCCTGTATAATACAAAGCAGAAAGCTACTCATTATTTAGTCAGTCCGTAAAACTCAGGGCACTGTTAAACAACTATGAGTCTCCCTTACCTGAAATGCTTGGGACCAGTGGTATTTTGGAATATTTCAGATTTTGGAATGCTTGCATATACATAATGAGTTATCATGGAGATGGGACCCAAGTCTAAACACGAAATTCATTTATGTTTCATATACACTTTATACACATAGTCTTAAAATAATTTTTATACACATTTTTAAAATAATTTTGCACATGAAACAAAGTTTGTGTACACTGAACCATTAGAAAGCAAAGGTGTCACTATCTTAGCTATCCATGTGGACAATTACGGATTTGGGAATATTTCAGATTTCAGAATTCCATATAAGGGAGACTCAACCTGTATTAATACTCCTTGCAAAATGAGGTGTGGGCTATTCAGTGCCAAGACTGCTGAGAAAAACAAGGGAGAAAATAATTTAAAACTGAGATTTGGCCATTTTTTAAAATGGAAAATTTAAGCTCTGTCCTAGTGCCTGAATGGAGACTGCAGTTTGTTTCCCACTAGGTCACACAGCTGTTAGTAGCAGGATCTTTATTTATACTCCACCTTTTCCCCAAAACTAGGGCTCAAAGTGGCTTACAAATTCAATACCATGTAGTTAAAACTGTTGTTGTGTGCCTTCAAGTCGTTTCCGACTTATGGCGAGGTTAAGGCAAACTTATAATGGGGTAAAGTCGAAGGCTTTCATGGCCGGCATCCATAGATTTTCCTTGGTTTTTTTCCGGGCTGTGAGGCTATTCCAGAACACCGCCTCACAGCCCAGAAAAAAAAACCAAGGAAAATCTTATAATGGGGTTTTCTTGGAAAGATTTGTTCAGAGGGGGATTGTCTTTGCCTTCCTCTGAGAGAGTGTGACTTGCCCAAGGTCACCCAGTGGGTTTCCATGACCTAGCAGGGATTCAAACCCTTGTCTCCAAAGTCGTAAGCCATTGCTCAAACCAGTACACCATGTTGGCTCTTAAATACACGTCCACAGAGACGTATATGCAGATCAACATTAACAGAATCAAACTACAATTTAAAACATACAATTAAAAATACTAAATACAATTGTCCCTTCATATTGGCTGGAATTTGGGTCTAGCACCCCCCCCTCCCGTGGATACCAAAATCTGTGAATACTCAAGTCCCATTATATTTATGTGCAATGGCATCGCAAAATGGTGTCCCTTATATCAGATGGCAAAATCAAGGTTTGCTTTTTGGATTATTATTTTTTAAAGAATATTTTCAAGCTGTGAATACTTAAATCCATGGATGCCAAATCCGTGGATACAGAGGGACAACTGTAGTGTTTTAACAACTGTACTGCTGCCGCTCCCAGATTATGGAATGGCCTGCCGGACGAGATCCGTCTTATTACCACCTTAGACAGCTTCAAAAAAGCTGTCAAGACGGATCTTTTCTGGCAGGCCTTTCCTGAATAGCTATCCTGGCCCAAAGATTTGGCTGTCTTTTCCCTTGAGCTGCCATTGAATCATTCCATTTTTTTTCTCTCTCCTTTTAATTATTGTATGTTTTTAATCATTTCTAATTTAATATTGTTTTAAGGGGTGGGTAGGTTAGGGTACTGATGTAATTATGGAGTTTTTATGCTGTAAACCGCCCCGATTGCATTGCAGAGGGGCAGGATAGAAATTATTATTATTATTATTATTTATTATTATTTAAAAAAACACAGGACAATTTAAAACAATATAGAGCCTTCTCCAAAGTCCTTAAAAAAATAAGAACCACCACCCCTTCCCTTTATTTTTGTATTAGTAAGAAAAGAGGAAAACAATTATTATTGCGTTATTGTTACGGCCTTTTGTGGTCGGGTTTATTTTTCAGTAGAATGGTCTTATTCCAATAAAAAAATCCTAATCCTCAAACCCCTTCCCTTCTAAAAGCCTGTTGGAATTAAAAGATCTTTGCCTGCCAATGGAAGGAAGGATGGCGCCATTCTACCCTCCCTGGGAAGGATGCTCCAGAGCTTAGGGGCTGCCCCGGAGAAGGCACTGTCTCCCTGCTACCCTGCAGTGCCTCTGATGGTGAGAGAAGGGCCTCTCCCAGAATTTCAAGGCCCTGGACAACTCATACAGGGGGGGGGGTGAGATGGCCCATTGATCAGATAACCTGCCCGTAAGCCATTCAGCAGTGGCCTAAATACCCTAAACAGGCACCAGATCCCAACTGATCTTGAAAACTATGGAGGGTCAGCCCTGGTTAGTCCTTGGATGGGAGACCACCAAGGAATCCCAGGTGCTGTATGCTCTATTTCAGAGGAAGGAACTGGCAAAACCACCTCTGAGGATTCCTTGCCTAGGAAATTCTTGGGGTGGTCCTAAGGCAACGTGAAGCCCAATACACAAGATCTGACCTTGGTCCTGTTACCCGCAATGCCAGGACCGGTTTAAAGAATTTGGGGGGGCCCTGCAATGCTTCATTTTGGGGGCCCCATATGTTTATCTCAGGTCAATGTAACTCAACCTAAGCTATTCACAGTACAGGATATTCAGATTATTACTAATAATGTTTTTGCAGGAGGAGGGTTACTATGGGGGTCCCCACAATGATGGGATGCTGATGCTGCTGGTGCCTTAAACCGGCCCTGCCCAATGCTGCAGGCTAGAACTCCCAGAACATGGGAAAAGGTGTCTTTTTGGACTGTCACTCCCAGAATCCCCCAGCCAGCTATGCTGGCTGGGGGATTCTGGGAGTGGCAGTCCAAAAAGAAGAATTTTCCCTAAGCACAGAAGGGCTGCCAAGGAATCCCAGGGGCTGTAGGCTCTATTTCAAAGGAAAGAATTCCGAATATAGGACAATATTTTGGGGTGGGTTGGGGGTCTTATTTTTGGACCAGGCACACAGATTCTAGGAGTGGCCGTCCAAAAAAACCCAACACTTTTCCCAAGCCCAGAAGGGCTGCCAAGGAATCCCAGGGGCTGTAGGCTCTATTTCAGAGGAAGGAATTCTGAATATAGGACAATATTCCAGGGTGGGTTGGGGGTCTTATTTTTGGACCAGGCACACAGATGAGCATGGAGCAAGCACTATTTTTTTTAAAAAATGTTCTATGTTTTAATCTTTCCCCCTAATTTAATATATTTTTAATTATTGTATGTTTTTAATTCTTTCCAATTTAATATTATTTTAAGGGGTGGGTGGGCTAGGGTACTGCAATTATGGAGTTTTTATGTGGTAAGCTGCCCCATTGCGTTGCAGAGGGGCGGGATAGAAATAATAATAATAATAATAATAATGAGAGAGAGAGAGAGCTCCCGCCTTGCAAACCCTAATAATAATAATAATAAAATTATTATTAATTAATTTATATTATTATTATTATTATTATTAGGGTTTGCAATAATAATAATAATAATAAATTTATTATTAATTCATTATTATTATTAGGGTTTGCAATAATAATAATAATAAATTTATTATTAATTAATTTATATTATTATTATTATTAGGGTTTGCAAGGCGGGAGCTCTCTCTCTCTCTCTCACACACACACACACATACACACATACGTACCCACATTCACACCCTCCCCGGAAGCCTCTGCCTTGCTCTCTCCTTGCCTTGGCGCATCCTTTTTTTGCACGCCCACCTTTGACACCACCGTGCAGGTGTGGAGTGAGTCCCGTGTTACAGCTCCAGCCTTTCCAGGTTGCAATATCCACCCCTCCTCTCCCGATGCACCCGAGGGGAGTGAGTCAACCCGGCTGGGATTCAGCCGCAGCCAGAAAACACGCATCAGGACCGCAGGAAACAAGCAAAAGGGGAAAAACGTCACGTCTGAACGCAGCCCCAAGCCGCCTGGGGGGCGTTGGCGGGCGGCCAAAGGAGGAGAGGGGCGAGGAGAGGGTCTTCCAAAGCTTGTCCTACCCCCCCCTCCCCAAATCCGTGTTACACCACCCCTCTCCCCCCCTCCGCACACCCACCCGGCAAGGAAGGCGCATGCTCCCTCCGCCCTGCCTTTAACGCCCCCCATCCCCAGTTGAAGGGGGGGTCTGGGCCGGCCCTGCCCTTTGCACGTGTCTTGCTAGCCCCGGGCGGAGCCCAGCCGCCGCTCAGTCGGGGCCGAGGCGGAGAGCGGGGCGCGCGCGCGTGTAGCCCTGGACCCGGGTCGTGGGAACGGGGGGCTCGGCAGCATGTCCGGCGAGTCGGATCCCCTCCGCCGGCGGAGATACACGCAGGACAACTACGGTGAGCCCCCTGCGCGGAGTGGGTGGGGGGAGAGGTGGGGGGACCTGCCTTGGGGGGGATGCACGGGTGCGTGGGGTACGTGGGAAAACCAGGACGCGTGTTCTGGGGGAGGGAAACGCAGCTTCTTCTCTGCGCCTGTTTGGAAAGCATCCTTCTCTCCCCCCCTCTCTAAATATCCCCAAATACCCTCTCTAAATCCCTACATTTAATAATAATAATAATAATTTTTATTTTTAAACTACCCCTCTGCTCGGCAACAGGGGGGTACAATAAGATTAAAACAACAGCAAGTGAAAACAATTCTTCCCAATCCTAACCCTCCCACCCCTTAAAACTAAATTAAACTAATAGAGAATTAAAACAAAGATAAAATACAGTACAATACTATATCTATATATAAATAATGGCAATAGCTGCAAGGGTTTAAAAGGATTTAAAAAGAAATCTTTTGGACTGCAACTCCCAGCATCCTTGATTATTAACCATGTTGGGGTTGCTAGGAATGGAAGGCCAACACATTTTGAGGGGGGACAAGTCAAGGAGGAGGAGTTTTTATTTTATTTTTTTATGCTGGGGGTTTCAGGATTCATATGATGGGGTCTGAGATGATGGGCTCTTTTCTTCCCCAGCATTCCTGATTTATTGGCCGTGCTGGGGATGCTGGGTGTGGAAGGCCAACACATTTTGGGGGAGAGGCAGGTCAAGGAGGGCTTTTTGATGCTGGGGGTTTCGGGGTTCATATGATGGGGTCTGAGATGATGGGCTCTTTTCTTCCCCTCTGTGCTGGTTTCTGACGAGGCCCCTCCAATAGACACGTGTCAGCCCGGTGCTAGGCGCTGGAGCTTTCCTGTCCCTTTTTCAGGTGAACACTCAGGGTTCTCTTTCCCACCTGCGTGTTGCAAGCACCTCTGCTTACATTGTATTTTCCTCCTCTTCCACCTGCACCTAGGACTCCCTAGTAACGTGTGAATAGGCGTTGCGTTGCCTTCCCCTACTGTAACTGGCTCTAAAACTGAGGAAATCAAGTAGGCAGGGTAGGAGGAGGAGAAGCCAACCAGCGCTGGGTTGCCTCTTCTTTCTGGCTGAAGGAAGACATCCCAGACCTCTCTGTCCTGGGCAGAGATGAGAAAAGTTACTTTCTGGAGGGGCTACAAATCCCAGAGCCAGCTTGGCCCATAGACCCACAAGAGGGCCATTACTGAGCTCTGAGAATTTATAGTATGGAAGTACTTGCAGATTAACTCTGACCTACTTGGAGGTAAACCTCCCTGAGATCAATGGGGATTGCCTTAGAGTAGATAGATGCCTATCTGGGGCAGGGAGGTCAAGCCCATGTTTTTCCTTTCTTCCCATTGAAATCAAGGAGGCCCAGAAACATTTACAGGGAAAAAGTGGGGGGATTGAGGAGGGTGTGGTTTTCTCTTGAGTAATTTTCCAGGATGGGATGGGGAAAGAGACCAGTTGAGGATGGGGCAGAAGCAGAGAGAAGCCGGTGCCTTCTGTGCCTCCCTTTCCCCAAACGAATGCTGTCTGGATGTTTTAGACTACAACTCCCAGCATTCCTGATTGTTGGGGCTGCTGGGAATGGAAGGCCAACACATTTGGGGGAGGGCAGGTCAAGGAGGGCTATGTTTGATGCTGGGGGTATAGGACCCCAGCAAGAGGCAATGTGGGTGTAGTGGCTTGAATGTTGTACTAGGATTTTGGGAGACGGGCTTGTCTAGAAGCGATATTTTACGGTGAGGGGGTGCACGTTTTCGCTCATTCTCAGCGAAGTTGTTTTGTCTTCATGTTTGTGCGCATACTCGCATCCATTCGCATTCATTTGAGTTGAGCGCGCGCACACACACTCATAAACAGCAATTGAGTTAAAATGCGCAGTGATGTGAATTTGGATGTCCATGCACCTATGCACATTTTTCAGGAAATTTCAGGGGAAATTGTGATCCCTTTTACTGTGCGGTTTGCAGAGTTTTTAGCCCCCCTCCCTCCAAATACTGCAAATCCCCTTCGGCTCTCATTGGGACAGATAATATTCTCTGTGAATTCTATGAGTATTTTCATTGTCTAGATAATGTCCTGGGTTCAAATCCTTGCTCAGTCATGGAAACCCACTCATGACTTTGAGCAAGTTACACTCAACCTCAGCGGCAAACCTCCTCTTAACAAATCTTGTAAACAAAACCTGTAATAGGGTTGCCTTAAGTCGGAGCTGACCTGAAGGCACGTAACAACAGTCAAGTAAGACTCTAGTTCAGCAGTAGACCCAGATCTTAGAAAAATTTCTTTTTTTAGATGAAATTACAGAATCCTCTAACCAGTGTGGCCCCTGAAAAATATATTATTCCTAAGATCTGATTATAGTAAATGAATTGCATATAGAAAATTCCAGATAATTTTGGCCCAGGTACCTCCAGTTGGGTACCCTAAATGCACCAGATCCTGTCTGATCTTAGAAGCTAAGCAGGGTCAACCCTGGCCAGTATATGGATGGGAAACCACCAATGATTCCCAGGTGCTGTAGGCTATATTTCAGAGGAAGAAACTGACAAAACCACCTCTTGAGTATTCCTTGCCTAAGAAAAACCTGTGAAATTCATGGGGTCTTCATAAATCAACATACACATGCAAGATTTGGTCCTTTTTCCCTGAATGCTGCAGATTGGAATTTCCAGAGCATGGGGAAAAGATGCCTTTTTGGATTGTCACTCCCAGAATCCCCCAGCCAGCTGGGAATGGCAGTCCAAAAAGAAGAACCTTCCCCAAACCCAGAAGAACTGCCAACAAATATCAGGTACTGTAGTTTATATTTCAGAGGAAGGAACTGACAAAACCCACCTCTCAGTATTTCTTGCCTAGGAAAATCCTATGAAATTTTCCAATCCCATAAGTCATCCGATAACTTGAAGGTGTGTGCGTACAGACACACACACACACACACACACACACACAGAGCGTCTGTGTAGGAAGTTTTAGAGACCCATCCTGAATCTTTGACGATCTGTAGCCTGTTAGAATTGACACAGGGCCAATTTGGCTTGGTGTAAAGCAGCAACCTGTGTTGACGTAGATGGTAATTCTCAAAAATTATTACTACAGAAACCAACATACCAGTGCAGACAGAAGAGTAGTGTTTGAATGGTTGTATTCAGGGAATGACCGCTGTTTTAAAGGGAAGATTTCCTTCGTTTAAGATGATTTTCTTCTACCCCTCCCCTGCCATCCCAATCTAAAGTAGGGATGAACAGAAAGTAGGTCCAGATCACGTCCACCAGAGCTGGGTGATTTGCAGTAGATCCCCAAGGATTTAACACCTCCTCTCTCTGGCTTTTCTTCGCAAACGAAGATTCAGGAAGGACTCATCCCACACTTTCTGCAAGTGCGCTGATGACTAAAAAGGCCAATCCGAGATAAACAAGTCCAGTTGCAGAAAGCACAGCAGAAAGTCTCCTTGGGTGATGTTTCCGGGTTGTGATTCTTTCTGCGTTGTTGTTTTTCTTCAAGACTTCTTCGGCGTGAGTTCTCAAATAAGGCTGCAGCATTGTGGATAGTGCATCTCCATGCCTCCCGATGTGAGGCCAGAGCGGACCACTGTTGGTGATCAGTTTGGCCGACCCTGAGATGTTGTTTCAGAGAGTCCTTGCATCGCTTTTTTGGAGCGCCCCTCTTATGCTGACCCGTGGCGAGTTCACCATAGAGTAGTAACAAACGAACTCCTTCCTCCAGCCCTAAATTCTCCCATCAAAATGAATTTGCAAGGAGGTTTCTGTGTCAGGCTGTCTCAATGACTAACAGTCTTGTGCCACCTGGAAGACCATGAGGTTTTATGAGGTAAGCTTGCAAGGAGGATTGCAGTCTATGAAAGCTAGTGCCAAATAAAACTGGTTAGTCTTTTAAAGTTGCTAAAAGACTTGTTGCTGAAATAATGAAAGCTTTGGTGGTCAGGAATAAATATTAGGGTAGAAAATGAGTTCTGTTCAGGTATGGTACTTAAAAAAAACTAGGATCTTTAATTCTTAAGTGTGCATGTAATAGTGTTTGCTCAAGGCTTCAATAGGCATATCTGGGTGGGTGTGTCTAGTACATTTTTTAAAAAGCTCCATTGATGTCTGTTCATCACAGTTAAAATGGATAGAAGATGGCTCGGTGGATCACATTTTGTAAACTGGTTTCTTTTCAGTAAAGCTCAGCATAAGCTTTTGGGTTATGCAGAGTGCTTCTAACACCTGCAAGAATCTCATATTTGTGCAAAGAGAAAGGCATTCATAAAGCTGTCCCAGACAAATGTGTGAGCTCCGACACTAAGATCACAGTGGTTAAAGCAAACATATTTGGCTACCCTAAACATCCTTTCTCTTTCAATCCCTTCTAGCTCTGCTAATGGGCCCTGTTCAGCTGAGCTATTTCTTTGTTATCATTTGTTGTCAAGTCAATTTTGACATATGGGAACCATATTATTAGCAACTCTGCTCAGATCTTGCAGACTCAGGGCAGCCCTGGCTTCCTTGACTGAGTAGATCCATATTTAACACGGTCTTCTTATTTCCATACTGCCTTCCACTTTAGCTGGCATTGTTGTCTTTTTCTAATGACTCGTGTTGTCTTAGAAAATTTGCATACCATAGTGATTTGGGCAGTCGACTGCGACTCTGGAAACCGGGGTTCGAATCCCTGCTCAGCCATGGAAACCCACGGGCTGATTGGGGAAGTCACACTCTCTCAGACTCAGAGGAAGGTGAAGGCAAACCCCCTCTGAACAAATCTTGCCAAGGAAAAGCTGTGATAGGATTGCCTTAGGGTCATCATGAGTTGGAAACATCTTGAAGGCACACAACCACCACCACAAAGTGCGGTGTTCAAAGTGTGCAAGCTTCCGTTCAGCTGTTTTGGCTTCTGGAGAGAGTTGAGGCATGATTTGCTCTTGGACTAATTTATTTGTCTTTTTGGTGCTCCAGAAATCTCCTCCAGCAAAAAAAATGAGTTACGGTATTTTTTCCGCTGTCAGTTTTCACCAGTAAATATCCAGCTTTCACAACTGTTTCTTACCCAACTTTCACTTTCTTCTTCTCCTTGCATTGTGAAAGCACAAAATTTTTGGTAGGTGGGGCTCTCGGTGCTTATTGTCCAGTACAGTTTGTGCCCCCCATCCATGGAACAAATATCCGCGGATTCAGTTGTCCAAGGGACACAAAATAGGGAATACATACAATAGAGTTGTGCTGGAAAATGGCTGGAGAGGTATCCTCTCTAGGAATTATTAGGTCCTCCGATGCAACTCAATGGTATGTATGTATATTTTAATGCTGTAAGCCACCCCGATTGCATTTTGTAGAGGGGCAGAATACAAATAAATTTTATCATTATTATTATTATTATTCTCTCTCTCTCTGGCTTTTCTTCGCAAACAAAGTTTCAAGAAGGACTCATCCTGCACTTTCTGCAAGCGCACTGATGACTAAAAAGGCCAATCTGAGATAGACAAGTCCGGTTGCAGAAATTATGATGATGATGATGATGATGTTGGTACAGGAAGTTCTTTATTTTAACAGGTTTGCTATTATCCACAGTTTCATTTAGTAGTAGTAGTATAAATTTATTCGGTCATTGACCAGCAGAATAGAAATTATAGGTACAATACAATGCAATTACAATAAAAATTCAAGAATTTCTAAACACAATTATTAAACATTAAAATCATACAAGTAATCTTTTAGCACTTCAGAATAAAAGTTCGGGCATGTCCAGGGTCATACGCCATTTCTTCTGAGATTCGTTATTTCCCCTTCAGTCTTTACCAAATTGGCTTTGTTATTTCCCAATGACCATGTAAAGAGGTTATATCAACAATATAGCAAAATTGGTACCTCATATAGAACCATATACGGCCAGCATAATCAAACTGAAACGGCAACCACAATAGAAAACAGTGATTTCCAGCCATATTCTGAGAAATTACAATCACTATCTTTGGCATCGAGAGCTAGAAGCTCAGACGTGCCCAGGGCCAGACGTCATGACTTCCTTGGTTCCATCCTTAACTGCCTCAGTCTTACAGACACACAGCTTGCCTGCATTAATTCCCATTAACCATTTGAGACACAGTTTCATTTATATACGGTATGAGAAACTTACCTGCCATGGGCGATCTGTATAGCTAAATGGTTCCTGAGCACTCCATCAGTATATTTCCCAGGACTGGGTGTGCCTTATTAGGAATTCTCCATCCCCAATTTACCAGGGATCCCACACTGTTTCTGATTTGTTTCCTCATCACCAAAATAGCTGACGTTTTCTTGTGGGGGAAACCAGGCTATGGTGACATGATTCTCCTTTTTAAAAAGGTGTGTGCTCCCGGTGTACTTTTTTTTTTTTTTTTTTTTTTGAGAAAATTGGTGGTGTTTTGGGTGGGAAAGTCAGAGGCAGTATGGGCCATTAAAACAGACCTGGAAAAGCAGGCTGTATAGATTTTATCTGAAATCTAAGTGTATCTATTTGGAAGCAAATTTCATAGACCAAATTGCGTGAAAACCAGACAGAGAAACAGACTGGACATGAAACCAATAGTCAACCAGAGAGATGGTGGTTTGGGGTTTGGGTAAAGTACATTTTGGTGCTTTGGGTAGCCTTGGAGTAAGTATTTCATTCATCTGTGATAACCATGTAGTCTTCAAAGACATAGACGTATTAGTCTGGAATACCAGCATGCAAAGGGATCTTGTAGCACCTTTGAGACTAAGGGCTCTATCAGACCACCCTCCATTAATGTTCTTTTGCTGGCATATTTTAAAACATTTTTATGCAGGCAAAAGAACCCACCCTTATGGTAGCATAGGTTTTCATAGGCTTGGTCTACTTCTTCCATGCATTTGAGTAGATAAAGTCTATGAAAGCGTACGCTACAATTTCCTTCTCTCAGTTAGTCTCAAAGGTGGTACAAGATCTGCTTAGACATCTCCATATACCCCTTCTAGCTGTGTTATGTTTGCTTTTTACTTTTGCTTGCTTTACTGTAACCCTCTGTATATTAATAAAATTAATTTACAAAACAACAACAACAATGAGATTAGACCTTTGAATGCTAAAATTAGAGGGCGACCAAAATGGTAAAGGGGTCTGAAAGCCAAGCCCTGTGAGGAGCCATTGAGGGATCTGATTATCTTTAACTTGGAGAAGACAGCTGAATGAGGCAAAACTGCGTCGCGATGCGTGGGAACAATGAGGTATCTTAGCGGTATATTTAGGGGAATATTTGCCCATGTAAGTGAGACCAGGGAGGTAAAATGATAGCCATCTTAAAATGTCTGAAGGGATGTTATGTCGGAAATGGAGCCAGCTTGTTTTCTGCCGCTCCACGAGAACTAATGGATTCAAATTAGAAGAAAAGAGATTCCACCTAAACATTAGGAAGAACTTTATTGTAAGAGCTGTTCAACAGTGGAATAGACTGCCTTGGGTGGTGGTGGGCTCCTCTTTTTTAGAGGTCTTTAAATGGAGGTTGCATGCCCATCTTTGGGGAGTGTTTTAGTTGTGTGTTCTCTATGGTGGGAGGTTGGACTAGATGGCCTCAGTGGTCCCGTGCAACTCTGTGATTCTACAAAAAGGCAGCAGCCAAGCAAATCCCTGACTACTAATACCTATTACAGGATAGAAGACTCAGATATTCAAAGTTGGTTTGGTGTGGAATTGCATAAACATCAGTGGAATTATTTTTCAAGTAAATGGCACCAGTGGGAATGTCTTCCAAGTAAAGATGTCCGGAATTAGTGTCATAGTTTTGTTCACAGTTTTGTTTTCCTCCCTACACATCTAGCTGGATCTTTTCTCATCTCCCTTATCTTTCTGATTACCTTGCTTCATTTTGTGGGCTGGCTAAATACCCTAAAGACACCAGATCCCGTCTGGTCTTGGAAGCTAAGCAGGGTCAGCCCTGGTTAGTACCTGGATGGGAGACTGCCAACAAATACCCTGTGCTGTAGGCTATACTTTAGAGGAAAAAACTGGCAAAAGCACCTTTGAGTTTTCCTTGCCTAAGGAAACCCTATTAAATTCATTGGGTCGCCATGACCCAGCAAGCGACTTGAAGGTGCGCGCACACACACACGCATATTTTGGGAAGTAAAACAAGTTTAATTTGCAAGTCCTGATTGCAAAAGTTTGATCTTCCACCAAAAACTTACTAGAATTCAAAATACAATCTTTCCTGGAAATGTAGAATTTAACTCTTAGGTTCAGTAGAGCGCCTATACTCAGCTAAATGTGTATAGTATTCTAGTCCCAATTTCTAGGTTGTCCTTCAGCATTAAACTACAAGAGTGTAGAAATCAATGTTGAAGAAAATTACGAAGCTAAAGCCTGCATAAAAGAAATCAAACAGAGATGGGCTGTAAAATTAACCGTTGTGAAGTGTGCTTTAATGTCTTCGCAAGTCATCTGAATAAATCACTTGTGTCAGTCAATTATTTGGGTTTTTTTACTCCATCAACAAAAGACTAACATGCTGTTTTATGCCATTGTTGGAAGTGTGCAATGTGTTGCAATGATGAGTGGAAAAATCCCAAGCACTCTTGATGCTGAGCAGGTAAGATCTGATGGATAAAACCACTGAGCTGAAGACTCACCTGAGATCTAATGATGATGCCTCAGATAAGGTGGACTGAAGTTCACAAATGCTTGGGTCATAATACATTTGTTAACTCTTTAAGACTCTTGGTTTGATTTGAAACATTGCTTCTGGGGTAGCTAGTCACCTATCTGGATAGTCCAGGGATAAATCTACAGACTGTTGATATGGTAGCTTACTAAACACCCACAAATTCTAAAGGCAGCACTTAATATTCCATTGCAAGATGAAGCTAAGCATCTGATGGCGGTCATCGAAGAGTTGTCTTGATAGTGGCATTCATCACAACCTTCAGGAATCATACATCTCCCTTGTTGCAACAGCTCCACTGGCTGCCGATCTATTTCTGGGCAAAATTCAAAGTGCTGATTATGGTCTATAAAACCCAATACGGCTTAGGTCCAAGTTGACCGACTATATCTCTCCATTCGAGCCTGCCCGATTCCTGAGATCCACAGAAGAGGCCCTTCGCTCGGTCCTGCCACCTTCACAGATACAGTTGGTGGGACACCAGGCAGGGTCTTCTCAGTGGCCGCACCTCGATTTTGGAACTCCCTCCCTAGGGAGGTCAGGATGGCCCCCTCCTTGCTGTGCAAAAGCCAAAGCCTTCTTCATTCAGACACGAATGTAGAGTAGAAGGATTTTAAGGAAAGGTCTATAAGAGCTGTATTATTTAAATACTATTGTTTAACCTTTAAAAATCTTTTTCAAGGTGTATGTTTTTGATATGGTTTAAATCAGTTTAACTGCCATGGCTCAATGCTATGGAATTCTGGGATTTGTAGTTTTGTGAGATATTTAGCTAACTCTCTCAGAGAGTTCTGGTGCCACAACAACTAACAAATCCCAGGATTCCATAGCATTGAGCCATGGCAGTTAAAGCGGCGTCAAACAACATTATTTCTGCAGTGCAGATGCAGCCAAGGTAACAGTTGTGTGTCCAAATAGAAACCCAGTCCTTGCTTTTGGACGCCCAATGGAGACAAATGGAGCGGTGCAATTTTTTCAGTGAACAGACTTGACACCCACCCCTGTTTCAATGCCTTTGGCAAATTACCGCAAACCAAAAATAAAAATAATTCCCATATCCTCTGGGAGGAATTTGCTTCAGCCACAAAGGAGCTGTGTCTCCTGGCTTTTTAAAAAAATCTTGTGTATATTTGTTTTTAATGTGATTTTAGTTAGATGGTTTTAATTTTATATTGTTTAATGTCTTTTTATGGGGGAGGGTGGTGCTTTTAGTCGTTATTACAATGTTTTAATTGTTGGAAGGTGCCCCGATTGTTTTTAGCAGAGGGGCGGGGTATAAATAAATTTTATTTTATATATATATATATATATATATATATATATAAAAGATGCAACCTGTTTGAGATTGCAATATATATATATATATATTGCAATCTCAGACAGGTTGCATCTTTTAACCCATTTTTCTAAGCTTTGATAAGAGTTCTGGGGATTTTTCTTCTTCTCGTAGTATAATAAAAATGATAAGACATTGCTGCCTGTAAATGTATTTGCAGCTCTGTATTGACTTGCTCCTTTAAAAAAAAAACACTTTCATCACAATCCGAATGTCAGGATTGTACAGGGTAGAGAACCATCCATACATAAACCTTTTAAACGGGAGAATGGACATGCAGTCTCTTTAAAAATGTCTTGAGTCATTGATGACAAAAAAATATAAATTAAAAAAAATACCTTGAGCCATATTCAACTCTTGCAAACAGATACTGTTCTATGGGAGAAACTGTAGCTGGTTTGTATGCAGAAGGTTCCTAAATTCAATCAGAGACGTGGGGTGGAAAATTTTCAATGCTATATTTTTCTGTGGAAATTTTTCCACATTAGATAGAGAAAATGTACAGGCATACCTCACTTAACAAAGCCCTAGAGATGTAAAATTTCTGGAAATTGTGAAGCCATGAGAAAAAATGTTTTCCCCCCAGATTCTTTTTCCAGAAAAAAATGGGAAAGGGCAACATTAGCACTAGATTGAGTCGCTCTGTGTACTTTAGGAACATAAAATATGACTATGTACAATTTGATCTTGTACATAAAATTATCACAATTGGTATATTAAAATACAGTGTATTCAAACAATTATTACAGATAGAATTTACTTTTTTTTCCTTTTCCTTTTTTTTTTTTTTTTTTTTTGTAACAAGTAGAGCAACAATCTCCTGAACTGTACAGAACCTCTTTGGTTTTATTAGTTTATGTGGAGCAGGCCAAAATAAAAAATAAAACAGAAGAAACCATCAACATTAGTAACAAAGAAAAGTATTTCTATTTCCTCTCCAGAGTGCATCCTCACTGTATAGAAATTAGAATAATCTGATATTGTACTTAGTTTTTAGAAATTATTTGTAGAATATATGAATACCTTGTCTTAAAGATTTTATTCATCATGCTAAAATAAAACATTCCGTAATCAATTTTCTTCTTTTTTTCAATTTTTTTGGGGTGGGGAAAAGGCTTTAGGGGAAAAAAAAGAAAAAAACATTTTTTTCTTAAATTTTTCAAACCCCCCCCCCCCGGGCTTCACATCTCTACTTAGTCCTGCCCAGACCGCTTTTTCTCCTCATAGTTTGTCTAGTTGGGTTATTTGTTTGTTTGTTTCTTTTTAGCAGCGTTGGAATTGTGAGGATCGTGAGGGGCTTTCTGCAAGCGCACTGATGACTGAAAAGGCCAATCCGAGATAAACAAGTCCGGTTGCAGAAAGCACAGCAGAAGGTCTCCTTGGGTGATGTTTCTGGGTTGTGCTTCTTTCTGCGTTGTCGTTTCTCTTCAAGACTTGTTCAGCGTGAGTTCTCAAATAAGGCTGCAGCATTGTGGATAATGCGTCTCCATGCCTCCCGATGTGAGGCCAGGGCGGACCACTGTTGGTGATCAATTTGGCCGAGCCTGAGATGTTGTTTCAGGGAGTCTTTGTATCGCTTTTTTGGAGCGCCCCTCTTACGCTGACCCGTGGCGAGTTCACCGTAGATTACTATTTTTGGGAGGCGATGGTCCTCCATCCTAGAAACGTGCCCTGCCCAGCGCAGCTGTGTTAGCTGCCTACACCAGGCAAGGCAAACAGCAGCTACCTCCAGAATCCCTTACTGAGCATGTGTTGTTTTATACCGGCAAGGCTGCCCTGAGATGGGAAGCCTGCTGGGTCCTGGAGGGATGTAAGGCAGGCAGAAATAACCATGCAGCAGTTGTGGTCTTGAATAGGATACTGTTTAGTATTACAAACAAAAAAATAGACAAAAGCAAAAAGACGTAGACACCCTCCAGGGCTGCACATTCTGGAGAAAGAGAGAAAGAGCAAGAGATCCTGTCTCAAGACCAGGACTGGTTTAAGGAATTGGGGGGTGGGCTGCAATGCTTCATTTTGGGGGCCCCATAAGTTTATCTCAGGTCAATGCAGGACCGGTTTAAGGAATTTTGGGGGCCCTTGTAATGCTTTATTTTGGGGGCCCCATATGTTTATCTTAGGTCAGTGTAACCTAACTCAATCTAAGCTATTCACAATACAGGATATCCAGATTATTACTAATAATGTTTTTGCAGGAGGAGGGTTACTATGGGCCCCCCCACAATGATGGGGCCCCTGCGGATGCTGACGCTGCCGGTGTCTTAAACCGGCCCTACTCAAACCCACACCTCCCTTATATGGATTTTACTTTCACAAGCAGTGTGAGGAGAAACAAAACTCGTGGGCAAAGCTTGTTTAGTGGGAAAGAAAATGTTCTCAGGCAATTAGTTAGAGCCCAGTGCTCTTGGACCCGAAGATCTTTATCTTAGAGGCCACACTGTCTCTCTTGTTCCCATGAGAAACCACTCCTTGACCTCATCAGAAAACGAGGCCTAATGAGTTCTCATGAATCCTGAACCAAACTTTTGGGGCTAGGCCTGCACAGGGCCTAACATGCGTGAAGAGCAAAACAGAGAAAAGGGGAGAGCAGATAAGCTGCCTCACCAGCTAACCCCAGCATGTTAAAATATATAGTTATGTGTAATATAAATTTGGCCACCAAATTGGAAATAGTAAGAAAATGGAAACTGGTGAAAGAAAGAAAGAAAATTATCCTTGGATGCATTTGGAAGAAGCTTTCAAGAGGTCTCCCAAATGTTCTTGTTTACCCGTGCAAGGCTTACCTGACCTGGTCGTTCCATTGCATGGGTGCAAGTTGTTAATTTTGGATAAAAAGGTTTGCTGGAACCTGTTGGACTGCTGTTCCTTTTTTGTGGTAGAGGAACTGATCCGTCTTCTTTCTATATTCTATTTGCCTCTGGTACCAAATTTTCTGTTAAAGACATTGACTTTGTTAACTGAGATATACCTGTATTGTACCTGTTTCCTCAGCTGTTTGGAGTCCTGGTTTCGGGGGGAACAGTGGGGTATAAATAACGTTTGTTATTATTTGTGTCATTGTTCTTATTCTTTAGAGGGAAGTCATAGTGCCACTCTATTCTGCTTTGGTCAGACCTCACCTGGAATCCTGTGTCCAGTTCTGTGTCCACAATTCAGGAAGGATATTGAGAAGGTGGAATGTGTCCAAAGGAGGGTGACCAGGATGGTGGGAGGTTTGGAAGCCATTCCTATGAGGAGTGGCTTAGGGAACTGGGCACGTTTAGTCTGGAGAAGAGAAGGTTGAGAGGTGATATCATGGTCTTGTTTACATACAGTCAGACCCCCATATACACAGAACTAATATCTGCAGTTTTAGTTATCCATGGGACACAAATGGATTCAACCATCCACAACTTTTTTATTTTTTTAAATAATAATAATAAAAATCCAAGAAGCAAACCTTGATTTTGCCATTTTGTATAAGGGACACCATTTTACTATGCCACTATGTATAATGGGACTTGACTGTCCACAGATTTTGGTATCCACTGGGTCCTGGAACCAGACCCCAGTGGATACTAAGAGCCCACTGTAGGGACACATACCATAGAGTTGTGCTGGAAGATGCCTAGAGAGGCAGTCTCTCTAGGCATCTTCTAGGTCCTCCAATGCAACTCTATGATATGTTTTTACCAGGAGTCCTTTATTTTAATGGGGTTAATTGCTATCTGTGGTTTCCGGTATCCACAGTAAGTCTAGGAACCCCATGGATACAGGGGTCTGACTGTATTTGAATGGTTGTCATATTGAGGATGGAGGAAGCTTGTTTTCTGCTGCTCCAGAGACTAGGAAACAGAGCAATGGGTTCAAACGACAGGAAAAGAGATTCCACCTAAACTTTAGGAAGAACTTCCTCACAGTAGGAACTGTTCAGAAGTGGAATACGCTGCTACCTGGGAGTGTGGTGGAGTCTCCTTCTTTAGAGGCTTTTAAACAGGGGCTGGATGGCCATCTGTTGGGAGTGCTTTGATTGTGTATTCCTATGTGGCAGAAGGGGGTTGGATTGGATGGCCCTTACGGTCTCTTCCAACTGTCTGATTCTAAGTTATTTCGTAAAAGGAAACAGTGTTGATTCCGGAGGTGATAGATTCTTCAGGAGCAATTCCAGATAGGCTGACAGAACATCTGAATTAAATTACTATGCATAGGATCACAATAGTATGGATACAAGAAGTGACACTATATGGAACAAGCCACATTATCCACTATTGCTTTGCAGATTTGTTGTTGTCTGCCTTAAACTTGTTTCAGATTTATGGTGGATCCTAAGGCGAACCTATCATAGGATTTTCTTGGCCTCTGTGGATGAGAGAGTGTGACTTCCCCAAGGTCACCCTGTGGATTTTTATGCCGAGCAGGGATTCGAACCCTGGTCTCCAGAGTCGTAGCCTGATGCTCAAACCGCTACACCACGCTGGCTGTGCCTTCCGTGATTATGCCAGCCTAAATGTAATAGTTGATGGAGTGATAGAGAAGCCATCACAGAAGGGGAAAAACCAAGGTGGCTGCTGTTGGACTACAGTTTGCCCCCAAGAACTGGAGATGGCCACACATATCCTGGGAAAAAAACCAAAATCAGAGTGGCTGAAAATCCACCTCAAGTTTGGATTTTGGGGGTTTTGGGTTGTGTGTTTAGGGCTGAGGTGTTCCCACAACTCCTGGAGGTCTCTAGCAGCAGAGCAGTGCACCTTTGGGTGAATCTTTTCTTACAGCACAGAGGACATTGGAAAGAGTCAGGGGGAAGCTACGGAGATAGACTTAGAGCCCATGGGCCACACTTGCCCACGCTGTGCTAGCATTGCAAATAGACTGGGTGTGGTAGTGGGAAGGGCTGCTTGAGAGGGCACATACTAAGCCTGCTGGAGAAACTTTGGTAATAAGTTATTAGGACATGGACAGGGGTGTAGCTGTTGGAGGGGAGAAGGAAAAAGGAAAAGAGATTCCACCTAAACATTAGGAAGAGCTTCCTGGCAGTAAGAGCTGTTAGAGAGTGGAGTGCACTGCCTCGTAGTGTGGCGAAGTCTCCTTTGGAGGGTTATAAACAGAGGCTGGATGGCCATCTGTCAGGAATGATTTGATTGGGTATTCATGCATGGTAGGGGGTTGGACTAGATGGCCCTTGTGGTCTCTTCCAACTCTATGATTCTATGAAAGCATTCCACCCCCCAAATAGGAATGATGCCTCCACCCAATGAAATGTTCATTTACTCTAGAAATTCCTAGCGTTTCAGTAGCTTAAAACTACAGTTGAGCATTTAGACATACAATTTATGCATCCAAAGAAAAGGGGCAAGGGAGAGAGTGACCAAGGGACGGCAAACAGAGCAAGATAGAAAAGTTCTAGACATGAACAATTTTCAGTGCTTCATTCTCTTCAATGCTAGAAATTTTTGTACTGAAGGAAAATTTAATTGGAGGGGCAGATTTCTTATTTTCTTACATTTTGCACCCCACGCCACCCCACTCTGTAGCTACACTGCTGATTTTACCTCTGACTTGTCTTGTGATTAACTTTTAGCTAACATCTAGACAAAGAATGATCATAAAGTGACATATACTTTGCAGTTCTTATTTGCAAATCCTTATCTTTTCTGGCAATGGCAACAACATGGAAGGTGAAAAATTGTACATTGGGAGCACAGTAGGAGACAGGATCTCTAGGCATATTTTGCACTCAGGTCTTCTGCCCCTTCATCTTTTGAGAGGCATCCTTGCTTGAAGTGAAGACGAATTCGTGTGAGGATTTTTACATTCTCTGAGGTAGAAGGATGAGCTTATGATGCTGGCTGTGCTTCTGTTTAGCTAATCAGCCTGAATTTTGCAGGAACCACTGACTTCTGCCTCCGTCTTGGGGGTTTAGACTCTCCACCCTTTCACAGTTTTTGCATCCAGAGGGGAAAGGCAGAGGTTCCTTCCAAAGCAACAGCATCCTTCTCCTGGCCCCCTGAAGATCACAGTATTTGGATTTTTTTTTCCCCAGCCAGATGTGCAACTCCTGTTAAGGGATTTTCAAAATAAGTTTGGCTTTATCTTGATGGCCTTCCTTCTCAAACAACCCAATCTAAATGGCCCTATTGTTTGTCTCCCTGCAAAGAATGTGAGGGAATGCCAACATGGCTGCTATGCCGTCAATTGAAGGACCTTTGCATATGACATCATCTTTGTGTTCCGAACGTGTGTGAGCTTGCATCCTCCACTCAGTTTAAACACACACACCCTTTTTGGGTAAAGTGGAGTCCCTGCTTTTACCTGCAGTTGCACTCTTTCGGCCTTGCAAGTGCCTGCGGCACAGTGAGCATTGTTAAAGAATTAATGTCGTGTGCCAGAGTGCTTCATACACGTTCCTGTGTTATTCCTTACAACAACTCTATAAGGTGGCTTGTAATATACCATTAGTGTCTCTGTACTGCAGGTGGGGAGAGCCAGCTTGGTGTAGTGGTTTGAACATTGGACTGCGACTCTGGAGACCAGGGTTGGAATTCCCGCTCAGCCATGGAAACCCACTGGGTGACCTTGGGCAAGTCACACACTCTCAGCCTCAGAGGAAGGCAAAGGCAGCCCTCTCTCTGAACATATAATGCCAAGGAATGATGAGGCCACTTTAGGATCACCATAAATCGGAAATGGATTGAAGGCACATAACAACAAACTTTTGTGGGCACTAACTACTTCAGAAGTCTTCCAAAAGGAGACCCCACCACACTCCCAGGCAGCAGCAGATTCCACTGCTGAACAGCTCTTACTCTCAGGAAGTTCTTCCTTAATATTTAGGTGGAATCTCTTTTCCTATAGTTTGACTGTGTTGCAGAAAACAAGCCTCCTCCATCCTCAGTATGACATCCCTTCAAATATTTAAACGTGGCTATCATGTCCCCTCTCAACCTTCTCTTCTCCAGGTTAAACATACCCAACTCTCTAAAGCCACTCCTCATAGGGCATCATGGCCTCCAGACCTTTCTTCTTCTTGATTTTTAGGTGGAATCTCTTTTCTTGTCATTTCAATTCATTGGCATGTGCTCTAGTTTCTGAGCAGCAGAAAACAAGCTTGCTCCATCTTTTAACTGATGTCCCCTTCAGATATTTAAAGATGGCTATCATTTTGCTTCTCCTTCTTCTCTTCAAAGCAAATATATCCAGTTCACCAAGTCGTTCCTCATAAGGCTTGTTTTCCAGTTCTTCGATCATTTTGGTCACCCTTCGCTGCACACATTCCAGCTTTTCGGTATCCTTGAATTTCAGGTATAAACAAAGACAATGGCTTCATGGTACACTACATACAGGTTGACCCCTATATCCACAGATTCAGTATCCACGGTTTCACTTATTCACATCTGAAAAATTGTGTTCTCTCTAGGCATTTCTAGGTCCTCCAATGCAATTCTGTGGTCATCTTCCATTGTTTGTCTCATTGAAAACAATAGGGTTCCCTATTATCCACAGTTTCAGGTATCCATGGAGGGGTCTTGGAACATATCCTCCATGGATACGGGGGTTGACCTGTATATTAATACAAGAGTCTTTGCTACTGCGCATATAACAAAAGGAATCTTCTCAGAAATTTGAACTCAGGGAAACTGACTTTTGGTAAGCAGATTTATTGCTTTCACACATCAACACTAACTGACCACTGTAAGAATCTGGAAGACCTGTGTCACCTCCCACAGACCTTTGGAAATTTAGGGCAAGGGATATGATTTGCATCTTCTGGATCCTATTACATTCCATCCCACTCCCACAGCTGTAGAAACATGCTTTATGCCTGAGGCCTTAATACCACTTGGTACTGCATCTGAAAAAGTGGGTTTATTATATCCATGAATGCTCATGCTAAAATAAAAACCAGCTCGTCTTAAAGGTGGTTCCACATGTCTTTTTTCCCTCCCTTTCCATTCCTCCTTTTTTTTAGAGCCGTAGAGATTACAAAGGTTTAGAAACCAAGCCCCTGCGAGGAATGGTTGATGAAGTTTGATACCGTAATCAAAGACAAAAAGAAGACCGTAGTTTGTTCAGCTTGGCTTCTAGTGAGAGTTCAGGCTTGATTTGCTCTAGGACCCATTTATTTGTCCTTTTAGCAGTCCAGGGTATCTGCAGAGCTCTCCTCCAGCACCACATTTTAAATAAATTGGTCCTCTTCCTGTTGTCTTCCTTCACTGTCCAGCTTTCACAACCAGACATAGGTCCCGTCTACACGATTTAAATAATACGTATGGCGTGCGGAAGTTCGCACTTCCGTACACACGGCCGTTCGGATTCACACGCATACAAAAGAGGGGGGCCCCGGTTTTCCACCCTGAAATACGCACATGCGGCGTTCGGGAGGAAAAGCAGATCGCGAAGAGAAATCCGTACGCCGTTCGGATGGCTGACTGATCTGTACTGTCCGTTCGCACACATACGAACAGGCTGTGTAATCTGATTGGCTGGCCGAGTAGAGGGGGCGGGGCTAGCACAGAGGGGAATTGGGAGCGCCCGCCATGTTGGTTTCCCGGCTAGCGAGAGTCTGGTAAGTCTGTGAATTTATATGTTTATTTATTTTTATATTATATAGTAAATACGGAAAACCGACCGTCCGCAAACCAGGAACCTTTAAAAAAAAAAGCGGCGGGAGATTTAAAACTGCTGCTTGTCTTGCTTGCTCCAGCCAGCTTGGGGAAGAGGGAGTCATACGGAGTTTAGAGGGGTAAAAAATCGTGTATACGGCTGCCTATTCGTATTTTTTACCCCCCAAATGGATTTTTTTTTATGATCGTATAGACGCACCCATAGATATCAGAAACACTATGGACTGGATGATTCTGACTTTGGTATTTAATTGTGTGTCTTTACAATTGAGGCTATTATAGTTATGAATTATGATTATGAATCAGAACTTAGCCGTAGTAGGAATTGTTGTTTTGTGTCTTCAAATCATTTGTGACTTATAGTGACCTTAAGGCAACCCTATCATGGGGTTTCCTTGGCAAGATTTGTTCAGATGGGCTTTGCCATTGCCTTCCTCTGAGGCTGAGAGAGTGTGACTTGCCAGAGGTCACCCAGTGGGTTTCCATGGCTGAGTGGGGATTTGAACCCTGGTATCTAGTTTCATAATCCAGCACTCAAACCACTACACCACGGTGGCTCTCATGACTTTCATACTAGAAGTGATGTGTTAAATTATTTTGTTCTCTTGTAATTCGTTACGTGTTTTAAAAACTAATGGCAGTGTTTTAAAAACTTCTGACTGAGTTTTAAGAACTATTATAATCATTGAATGCTAATGATGTTTTTTGAGTAGACAGTTAAGGTTTCTTGTCGCTTCAATTTGTTACAAGTTATTTTTAGCACTTCTCAATGCTATGTTCTTTTTAAAAACTGTTTAATGAATTAAATAATGAAGTTGAATATCAAATTACATACAGTTTACTAGCATTAATGTGCACAAATAGTATTTCTTTCGCATCACTGTGTTAGCTGCAACACTAATGTTTTCAAACTGTGAAATAACCCTGCCCTGCTCTTTCCTGTGTTGACCTCAAAAACTGATATTTGGAAGTACTGTAAACTTCCTCTGTACATGGAGGTTTTGTTTAGCATGTATCTCTGGCCCTATCGGTTGCAATATCCTCGTCACGCTGGAGGATTTCCTGCTCTACTCCTTTATCTATTTCTTTATGAAAATTTATAAATGGCTGGATCTGCAGATTTCAAAGAGGTGTCCAAAAATTATAAGACATGCAGGCCTAACGCCCAGTTAAACTCTTTTAATCAGTTACTGAATAAATGAATCAGCACTTACATAAATCACATTAATTCAGTGAATCTGCTCTGGCTGAAAGCCACAACGGATATACTAACAGAGAAGATGTGCCACAAAGGGAACATTTGCAAGCTATGTCTAAACATTAAAAAATTATGAAGCATGTCAACTTTTGGAAGGAAGGGTTTTCATAGACTGGGTTCCACACTCTACAGAAGTCTCTTTCTGACTTTCTTAACTGGTGTAAACTTGATGGTGTAATTGATTATCTTGGTGTGCATCATATGAGCCTCAAATTGGCAGGGTGCGTGTTCTCTTCAGCATCTTAGGGTTTTAGTTCTGGCTCCATTGGGTGAAGTGGTGACTTTGTTGGCTTTGTAAGGGGTTGCATCATGTGATGGGGAAGAATTTGGGGGAAAAACCCACAACCCTTTATTCCACATGTTAGTATTGGTGCTGGCCTATTTGGAACAAGTATCTTCTCAGTGCTGTCTTTCTTAATAATAGAATTTATATATAACATTTTAGGGCTTTTTGGAAATAACAGGGAAAGAATATTTATAGGTTCCTACACCACAAAAATGAAAAGCAGAAAAATAGATGGCAGCAAACTTTTTACAGTAGGACCCCCATATCCACTGATTCAATTATCTACAGGACACAAAACAGCACACCTACCAAAGAGTCTTCCTAGAAAATGTGTCCTCTCTAGCCATTTTCTAGGACCTCCAAGGCAGTTCTATGGTATTTTAAACCAGAAGTCCCATTATTTTTAATGGCATTCGCTATTAACCACAGTTTTCAATATATACACCCCGCCCAGAACCAATCCCCAGCAGATACAGGGGTTCTACTGTATTAAGAAGTAATGACAGGTGAACCCCTGTATCCGTGGGAGATATACTCCCAGACTTACTATTTAGAAATAAAACCATGGATAGCCAACACTATTAAAATAAAGGATTTCCCATACAAACATACCATAGAGGTGCGTTGGAGGACCTAGCGATTCCTATAGGGAACACCTCTCTAGGCATTTCCCTCTATGGTATGTGTCCCTAATTTTTTTCAACCATGGATAACTGAGACCGCTGATATTGGTTCTGTGGATACAGTGGACGACCTGTATGTTGTACTCATTTTTCTTTTTAACAGGAAGCAACTGGTCTGGTTCACTGTGTACAAAAGGTCTCTCCTGGGCCTAAAACAACCTGTGGTGCTAACAAAAAAATTGGTAAAATTGCCTCCCATGCAACCTACGGGGCACTTTGGGCCATCCCACCCCACCTAAAAATGGTATGTCTGTATGCTGAGGGCCTCAAAACAAGCCTTGGAGAATGACAGATGGTCCTTGGGCCAAACCCTGAAATCTGAAATATTCCAGAATCCAAAATAGTCCACATGAGTGGCTGAGATAATGACACCTTTGCTTTCTGATGGTTCAGTGTACACAGACTTTTGTTTCATGTGCAAAATTATTAAAAACATTGTATATAAAATTACCTTCAGGTTATGTGTATATGAAATATAAATGAATTTCATGTTTAGACATGGGTCCCATCTCCAAGACATCTCATTATGTATACGCAAGAATTCCAAAATCTGAAATATTTCACAATACCTCTGGTCCCAAGTGTTTTGGATACTGTTGGGTTCTTCATTGTGCCTCAAATGTATGAATTTCCAGCACCAGAAACACTTATGGGGAAAAGCATATAACTGCTTACGAGTTATTTTTGTATGACAACTGTATAAAAGTCTCTTGTGGCACCCTAAGAAACCACCGGTGCCTGAAGCTCCCAGTGTATGCGCAGCGCATAACCCACCACAACACGAGAAAATGCAGTGGGGTAATTCTGTGGTTTGCTTTGGCCGTGGTCCAAGAAACACTGTGCATAGCGGGGCTGTGAGAAATTCCACGCGGGTTGTCCATCCCAAGTCTGTTAACACAATTCTGAAAGAAAAACGAACGTCCCGGTCTCCTTTTGAGTCAGGCTTCTCTTGCCTTCCAGAGTTCCCCAGAGAACTGGAACACAAGGCCGAGCTTCACCGAAGGGGGTCCCTCTGCGACAAGCATTGCGCAGCCATAAACAACACCCATGGAGACCTGGGGGACATGCATTCTGGGTCCCATCACTATGGCCATGGCTTCCTTACGCCCAGGATCCTGCCAGGTAAACAAGGAGTAATGGGGCAATAAGGCATGCCTTCTTTGGCACTTAAGGCTTGTCTGTATGAGGGGGGAAATGTGGATTGATGCGCACTAACGCCAATTCGAAGCAGCTTCGCTTTGTCTTAACGGGTTTTTAGCAAGATGGCAGGCATGTGAAGCTATCTGATTTTGCTGTCCCAATGTGCATGCCTGCGAATCAAGATGGCAGGTGCGAGTGATTTACTCGTGTTTTTATTTACCTCAACTTGACACTGCCTAACAGCCTTTTTTTAAAAAGCAAATCTAAGGTGCAATATTCTGCCTAAATAAACGGGGGGGGGAGGCTGTTTTGTCACCTCAGCATGATTGCTATGGCAAAAATCCAACATGCTGGTTTTGAGCGTTTGCCTTGTTAGCAAGCTCCACCCCCTGCGCACATCTGACCAATCAGCTTTCCACTTCTATTCTTATCAGGAATGCGAATAAAAGCGAATCGGTTGTCCCAACGAGTGAGAAATCACATTCCCCACGGAGCTTTTTAAAAACTTCAGGAAAAGCTGTGAAGGTTTGTCCTGCAGAGCTTTTGGTGGATTTGGTCCCCCCTCGTTCTGAATACGGCGCGTTGATGTGGGATCCAATTTAGACAAATCGTATTCTCCTTGGGTTCTATGAGGAGTATTCTTGCCATTTAGACAAGATCTTAGATTTCCCTAGTTGGACGAGAGGGAACACAAAGGGAGAGGCAACACAAAGGAAACTCTATGGTGTTTTAAACCAGAAGTCCCATTATTTTCAATGGTGTTCACTATTATCCATGGTTTTTGGTATCCACGCCCCCCCCCCAAAACCAGTCCCCAGCAGATACAGGGGTCCTACTGTAAATGTGTACTGTATACCAGGGACAGACTAAGACATTTTGCTGCCTGAAGCATGCTAGTTAATGATGCCCCTTCCCCATCCTCGCAAATCAAGTTATGTTGGTATCCAAAGCCAGCCAAGTTCGTATGGTATACAATAGATGCATATGTGCTTAGAAGTGTGACATTCTGGAAGGAAAACCCCACTGCTCTCTTGCACCGTGGTTCTTCCACAAGTTGTTTTGCGTTTCCTTCCCTAGATAATTAATAGAAGAAAAGTTAGGCCTTCCTATTTTGTGTGTATATGTGAGTGATTCACACAAGGTTGCCAAAGTGAAAACTGGAGAAGGCTCCTGCACATTTAATGGTTGTGTAAACCAGGGGACTTAATCAGGTGTTGCTTGTTACCTGGTTGCATGACAGACAATACCTGCTGAAATTCCCTCTTTTACACAGCCATTAAAGGAACAGTTGGACCCCCATGTTGGTTCCCAGACTTATTGTGGATACTGGAAATGGTGGATAGCAGCAAACCCTATTAAAATAAAGGACTTCCAGTAAAAACATACCATAGCTTTGTGTTGGAAGACCTAGAAGAGTTCTAGAGAGGATGCCTCTCTAGGCATTTTCCAGCATGGCTTCATGGTACGTGTCCCTATTTTGTGTCCCACGGCTAACGGAAACTGCAGCTATTGGTTCTGCAGATACGGGGGTCCGACTGTACATGAACCGTCTACAGTTTTCAGTCTGGCAACAGGTCACAACAGGATCACTCCAAAGTTTGGGGTTTTTAATTTTTCTGGCCTACTTTTCCAGTTCCCTTCAGGTTGCCTCAACAACATGGCGGCAGCAGCAAGCCTGAAGTGGAGCTGTAAGGCTCTGGCATGGCTGACCCAAGACCTTTTGCTACCTGAGTCAGAGCAAATGGTGTTCCACTTTCCCCCAAAAGCCAAGGTGCCAAATACCCTTAGCCAAGCAAGGTATGTTGGTGCATGAGGCAGAAAGTCCTCAGTCCTGGCAGTAAAAATTATCATAATAAACCTTGACTAGATGGCAAACAATTTGTGGCCCTCTGAAGGCATGCAAACATCCCCATTAGATGGTAAAAGCCTGCTTGAATAAAAATGTCTTTGCCTGCCAGTGAAAGGGAAAGCAGGGAGGGGGCCAGCCTAGCCTCCTGTGGCAGGGAGTTCCAGAGGGTGGGAGCAGCCACTGAAAAGGCTCTCTTTTTAAAATTGGTTGCAGGACACTTTTCTACTGTTTAACATTTAGAAATATAATTTTTCAAAACCAGAACTGGACTTCTATCCGCTTATGTGTTTGTTCCATTTTCCCCCATTTTTGAGGTGGCAGTCTGTGTGGCTCCTGGAAAGTCATGGGGCAGAAATTTTGTGAGGCTTTTAGCCTTTTCTATCAGAGAACTCTGGTGCCTCTCCAAACTTCAAATACCAAGTTTTCATAGAACTATGGTGGATAAAGTGGTGTCAAACTGCTGTATTTCTGCAATGCAGACAGGCCCTTAGCCACTGTTGGATCTTCTTCCTTCTCTCTGTGAAGCAAAAAGACTGTGGGTTTTGTTTCTTTTAAAATATTTATACCCTCCCTTTCCTCAATAACAGCATAAAATTGAAGAAATAACTTGACTTTAAAAAATTTGGAGTTAGTTTGGTGATAGCTGATGGAACCACCAGTGGAACACTAGAACAGCAGAGGGGGGAAATTTGAACAATTCAAGCAACTCCAAAAACTGTTGATTTTTTAGTTAAAAATTGGTAAAAATGTTAACAATGGCAGTAAAGGTCACTTCAAACCATTTATGGCCTAAAACAAGGAGTGCTTTGACCATCCTATGAAGTGCCATTACAGGCCTCCCTCTTGGCCTAGACAGAAGGCAGAGCTTGGAGCAGTTCTCTTTTTTGGAACACATCTCCTAGAATCCTCCATTCAACGTGGCCATCCTGGTTGGGGAATTCTGGGATCTGTATTCCTAAATGAAAGAACTCTTTCAAGGTTTGACTGAGACCTGACACTTATTATTTTATTTTTTTGACTGGAGATCCAGGATTCGAACCAGGGACCTTTGGCTTGCACAGCATGAGCTGTGTGATTGAGCTGTCTCCCTTCCACCAGCATAGAGCTGCTGTTGTGCCCCTTCCCAGAGATTCATGACCTCTTGCTTTCTTCCTAGTGATCCCGAGTCAATCCTGTTGCCCCCTTCACTCCGAGGAAGTGCAGACGTGCGATAGCTGTCTGATGAAAACCACCATCACGGCAGAGAATGAGGTGGAAGCTAACAAGCTCTCCAACAATTACAAGGTTTGTATGTTGGCCACGCCTGGGGGAATCGGGTGGGGGTATGTTGGGCAGAGATGCAGAGATGGGAGAATCCTGTGTGTTGGAGAGGAGGGATGGGCATTTGTGCAATGTTCCTTGTCCTGAGCGTTCCCGTTCAGTGCGGAAGAGAACTCCTTGGTTTCTCTACCTGACCATCTTTGGCTCATTTTGGTAATATGCCGTGGTGGGGCAGTGAGGTCCACTAAATCTCATTTCCAATGCCACTGCTGATCATCATGCTTATACAGTCGGCCCGTGTATTACGTGAGCTCATATTATGCTGGTTCAGTTATATGTGACCGAAAAAAAATATGTTCTCTCTAGGCATTTTCTAGCCTGCTTTATTAACCTCTGTCAGAGACAGAACTACAGTTCTCAGCAGTGGAAATGATCATATTATATGCTTAAACTGGTTTTTAGCAGATGTATATTCCATGCTCCTTCTTGCAGTTTGGCTTTAAGAAATGGAAGAGTCACGTGACGGAACGACCCTGGGAAGACCGCTCAGAAATCGTGAAGGAGCTCTACTCAGACCTGAATGTCATCAGAAGTCCTGCAGGTATTTCAAACCCAGCAGCTTCCTGTGAGTCAGAGCATGGAAGAATGACTTCTAGGGACTATGACTCCCAGCAGTCTTAGCCCAAAGAGTAGTTTTTCCGAGCTGTGTTCCACCCCCTGTTCTAGTATAACAACCAATTTGGATGGAAAGATATAAAGGAACCATGCAGTATCTTTGAGACAAATGGAGAAAAATACATTTCCAGCATGTACTTTTGTGAACTCCACTTCATCAGATATCATACATTAGTTGCCATAAATCAGATCAAATTTAAGCTAGGAATTCCTTTTTTGCAGTTAATCTCAAAGGTGCCAAAGGCTTCCTTTCTTAATTTCCCAAGCTTGGGTTCTCCAGATGTTTTGGACTTCATCTCCCAGAATTCCTGATGGTTGGTTAAGGTCGCTAGGGCTTCTGGGAGATCAAGTCCAAAACACCTGGAAGACCAACATTTGGGAATCACTGCTTTATATCGTTTTAAGCTGAAACAGCCTAACATGGCTACGTCTTTGGACACAGCCACCTGGAGGTTAATTTTAGGTTGAATGGGTCTTAATGGCCTAAACCTTCAGGTCTTCTGTTGAAAGACAGGTTTACCTTATTCATATAAAATTTCCCTCCAAAATGTCTTCAAGGGAAGTTACAATAAGTTTGTCCTGGAGCGGGACAGGCATAAAGGTTGGTGCACAATTGCAGTGTGCTGTTGGGTGTCTTTGAGTTGGATGTGTTGGTGGTGAGATGGTAAAATATTTGGGGACACAGTAATATTAAGCCTGAGGCAATAGCATTTATACCTGAATGGGACCATTTTTTGCCTATGCTCAACAGTCAATAAAATTGTACCAGTGCTGTCCCAAATTGAGTACTGATTGCTACAGGTCTGTTGCTGAAAAGTGTTGCCCAAGACATTTTGCTGTCTGAAGAAAAGCAGCAAATTATGACCCCCACCTTCCCCTCCCCATTTTAACCCAAGTCGGAGTACCCAAATCAAGCAAATTATTCTGCAGCCTGGGGCAGAGAATCCCACAGGCACCTTTGCCCTCCTTGGCAGCAAAGATACTATAAAAATTGAACAAAAAAGTTAACAATTTGTCACCCAGAATCTTTTGCCTGAGAGGTGTCTCTCACTCTGTATTAACGGTTGAATTGGCCTTTTTTGCTTAGACTGATTTTATTTTATCTATATCCTACCTTATTTTATTTATATCCTACCTAAGATTGTTTACAACAAGGTTAAAACAAGATACAACTAAAAACTGTGACATACATATATATATATCCACTTAGTTATGATGTTAAAACACCCATAATTTAAACAGTATAAACTCATTTAAAAGACATAACAATAAAGATTGTGAGCTACTTGAAATCCTATACAGGGGGAAAGGTGGAATATGAATTAATTAAATAGATACATAGGTATGCAGCAGTCACACTCCATTAAAAAAAAAACTGCCCTTCTACACAACCCATTCATCATCAGCTGGCTGTTTAAATAAAAAGATCTTTACCTGTCAATGAAAGGAGAATAGAGAGCAGGCCAGCCCGGCTTCCTGTGGGAGAGAGTTCCACAGCCTGGGAACAGCTACCTAGAATGCCCTCTCGTATATCCTCACCAGACAGGTGGTGGGACTGTGGAAAAGCCATGATGCAAGGCCAAGTGCCTTAGCAAATGAGCTGTTGTCACATTGTGACAGTAACCTGTTGTGTAGTGCCAACTGTCGCTTTCCTCAACTTACATATATGTATAAGTATGTATCTCTCTGGGGCATGTTTGAAGCCCTACCTGTAGACTCTCCATGACCAAGAAGACTTACAGCCTTTGTGATTGCCATCCCCATCTAGGTTCTATGTTGACGTGTGGAAACGTCTTCTATTTGCTGTTCTTTGGATGGTGGCTTGCCTTGCTCTACGTTCTGGTGTCTGCCGTGATGTTCCTCACAGTGGTGGGTGCACCCTATGGTGAGTAAGGGGACTTAGAATCATAGAGTTGGAAGAGACCCCAAGGGCCATCCAGTCCAACCCCATTCTGCCATGCAGGAATAAAAATAAAAATAAAAAAAATAAAAATATAATCAAGCCAGTCTCGACAGATGGCAATCCAGCCTCTCTTTAAAAACTTCCTAAGAAGGAGACTTCACCACACTCTGAGGCAGCCCATTCCACTATTGAACAACTCTTACCCCCAGGAAGTTCTTCCTAATATTTAGGTGGAATCTCTTTTCTTGGAGTTGCTCCATGTCCCAGGCCAAATCCACACTACACAAATAATCCTGTTTGAAACTGGATTATTTGTCATGGCTCCTTCCTGTGGAATCCTGGGATTTGTAATTTTACAGGGTCTTTAGCCTTCTCTGCCAAAGAGTGTTGGTGCCTCAACAAACTATAAATCCCAGGATTCCATGGGACACCATGGCAAATAATCCAGTTTCAAACTGGATTATTTGTGTAGTGTGCATTTGGCTCTAGTTTCTGAAGCAGCAGAAAACAAGCTTGCTCCTTCTTCAATATGACATCTTTTCAGATGGTTAAACATGGTTATCGCATCCCCTCTTCACCTTCTCTTCTCCAGGCTAAACATACCCACCTCCCATGCTCCCTAAATAGAGCATGGCTCCCAGACTTCTCACCATTTTGGTCTTGGGTATTTGAGGACAAGAGAAAAAAGGCCTGGCATGTTGGCTGTGAGCTGAGGACGCTCTGTAGTGAAAATGACTGTGTGTTGGCTGCATTTTGGGGAGTCTCTTGAGGGTGAAGTTATGACTGTATTGGCTGTACAGTCGGCCCTCCATATCCACAATTTCTGCATCCATGGATTCAACAAACCACCATTTGAAAATATATTTTTTTTAAAAAATCCGAAAAGCAAGCCTTGATTTTGCTGTTTTACATAAAGGACGCTATTTTACTATGCCATTGTATATATTGGGACTTGAGCATCCATGAATTTTGGTATCCATGGGGGCCCCTGGAACCCAACCTCAGTGGATACTGAGGGCCCACTGTATTTTGAGGGTTCCCTTGACAGAGAGATCATGCCTGTGTGTCAGTTGTGTATTGAGGAATCTCTTGAGAGAAAAGTCATGGCTGTGTGTTTGCTGTATATTGGTGAATCTCTTAGAATCATAGAGTTGGAAGAGACCACAAGGGCCATCTAGTCCAACCCCCTGCCATGAAGGAATGCCCAATCAAAGCATTCCTGACAGATGGCCATTTAGCCTCTCTTTAAAAACCTCCTGCGAGAGAAGTCACATTCATCTATACGTCAGATGAATGTTGATGAATCTTTTGAGAAAGAAGTCATGTTTGTTTCTTGAGCAATCTCTGAGAAAATCATGACTGTGTGTATCAGCTAGTTAAAGTTGAGTATCATGAGAATATCTACTTCATCTTTTAAAAAGAAATGGTAGGGACCAGGCTAGTTCTTGACTGAAGGAAAGGCCAAGATGGCCTCTTCTTCCCCCTATTACTGGACACTGACTGGACTCACAGTTGGTGGGATGATGTCCTCCACTATTGAGGCAGCAGCCAGTTTCGGGATCTCAAGACCAGCCATACATTGCTCTGCCCTTCAACAGAGGGAAATATTTGGGGAGTTCAGGAGGAACAGCCCAAGGGGTTGGTGCTGTTGCCCCACAGAATCTGCCACCTGAGATGGTGGCCCCACTCTGCCTCACGAATGGGAAGAGCACAAGAAAAGACAGCTATACTTTGACTATGGAGTCAGGTCTAGATCCTTGTCAGCGGGTGGCAGGTTTGGTCAGCGGATTCACAGCACAAGTGGCTCATGAGAAAATATTTGGAGAGGTGGCCCCCCATTTGTTCTGTACATGTAGGGACACAGCCGTGTGTGTGTGTGTGTGATGGGGAATTTTCCCAAATAGTATTCCTTATACTACAACTACACTCCAAAGGTGGGTATGGTTCCTTTTTTGGTGTGTTTTGGACTATAGCTCTTTACATCTCTAACCATTAGACCTCCTGGCTGGGAATGGTGGGAGTTGTAGTCCCAAATATCTGGAAGGCAGCAGGTTGGGGGAAGCTACTTCAGCTGGCAAGATAGGGAGTTGTCCATTAACCTGTGTGATTCGAAGTGTCTTACTCTTTTTCTCCTCCGCCCCAACCTTGACACCTGCTGATATCCAGGAAAGCTTTGTTGGAAACTCGCTGGGTACTTCCTTTGGCCTTTTGGGAAAGTGATTCAGAAGGTAAGTGCATAAGAGAGCCAGGGGCATAAAATAGGTAGGCAGCATCCTGGGTGGAAAAACCATTTGACAGCTCGACTGACTTGTTTGCATGGCTGCATCTTTTGGTACTCTGCAGTAACAGTTTGGCTGATAAGAGAGATTTTAGGATGTGACCAGAGAGGAACTTTAATTCATATGGGGCTATGTTCCCCCTAAAGAATTGATTGTTGGGAACGTGTGTTACACGTAATAGGTAAAATCACATCCCAGCATATACTGTCATCACGTTGTTGTTGTTGTTGTTGTTGTTGCATGCCTTCAAATCATTTCTGACTTATGGTGGCCCCATCACAGGGTTTTCTTGGCATGATTTGTTCAGAGGGGGTTTGCCTTTGCTTTCCTCCGAGGCTGAGAGCGTGTGACTTGCCCAAGGTCGCCCAGAGGGTTTCCATGGCTGTGCGGAGATTCAAACCCTGGTCTCCAGAGTCATAGTCCAACACTCAAACCACTACACCATGCTGCCTCAGTCATCACTATCTGTCTTCACAAATAATAATAAACATTTGCATCAAAATTGTTTTATTACCTGTAGCAAAAGTGGTAATTGCTAAGGGATGAGAAAATGCTAGGGAAGTGAATCTTCTTACATGGTAGAGGAGGTTGTGGAATCTGTCATTCAATGAAAAATTAATAGCTAAGTGTAAATTCTTAGAGGGCAATCTAGGGTGCCAGTTACACGACAGAAATTGTCGCGTTGCCTACCGTGACATAGTGATCACGAATCCGCCCCTCGCTGTTTATACGATTTATGTCTCTGATCTGGATATCCCGGGTGGTCCCGTGACTGATATTTACACGTCCATAGTTCCGGTTTTGTTTAGGTTTTAATTTTTTTTTTTTTGGCTGTCAATCAAAGATGCGATTACTCGTGTTTTCACAACCTCGGTGACGCACTTCCTTTAGAGGTCCGTGACACGACCGATGCTATTGGCTGGCTGGGGGGGGGGAGAGAGGGGGGCAGAGGTTTGTTATTCCCCCTTGCTTCTTGAACATTTTAACCCTTTCAGAGAGGCAGAAAGCATTTTGAAAGATCCAGACAGATCTTTCGCTCAGACGCAGGGCTTTCCTTTTGAAATCAAGCTGAGTGCTTTGAAAGCAAGCTGAGTGCTTTCCTTTTGAAATCAAGCGCTTGGTTTTCCTCTTGCCTTTTTAAAACATTAACCCCTACAGCTGGCTGCAGAGATGGCTGTAGGCAGGCGTTTTGAAAGACACAAACACAGAGAGGGGGAATTAAAGGGTGCTAATTCGCTCAGAGGCTTGAATATTTTAATGTGCCAGGGAGGTGACCAAGCTACTACGATCTCTCTGTAACATGCAGTTGAGGAAAAGGTAAAGCTGAAGGGTTTGCAGTGTAGAAATCCATTTAAAAAGGTAATTGAGTACACACGCACACGCGCACACACACATCAGCCTTCGTGCAGCTGGGAGGGATGCCTTTGGTTTTGGCTGGTGAGGCTGGATCTGTTGAACGGGTGACTGACCCCTCCTTTTCTGGTCCCTGAGCTCTAAGCCCGCCCCCAGTCACCATTTCCGGTCATCCCAGTACCGAGACTTTTTGTCCCACGCTGTTTACATTTCCGATTTTCCGAATCCTCTAGTGACTTTTTTAAAAACCGGCACAACCTGCGGGACTGGAAGTCCCACAGGTTGAGGGATAAAAGGTGGCCCCCCTTCCGAAAATCACGTACCCGACCCGATGTACGTGTAAACTGCCAGGGATCGACACGAATTCTTCCCAGGACATTTTCATCGTGTAAACGGCCCCCAGGACAGACATGTTTACTGACGTGGCAGCTGCTCATTGTTTTTTTTTTATATATAATAGCTGATCTTCTGACAGCACTGAGGTTTCAGCATGAATATTGGAAAGATTTGTTACAGGATCCTTGATACTTTACATTTTGGAAAATGAAGATCTGGGTTTGTGAAGTCGAAGGCTTTCGAGGCCAGCATCCATAGATTTTCCTTGGTTTTTTTCCGGGTTGTGAGGCCGTGTTCTGGAAGAGTTTCTTTCTGACGTTTTGCCTGCATCTGTGGCTGGCATCAGGATTCTCTGAGGATGCCAGCCACAGATGCAGGTGAAACGTCAGAAAGAAACTGTTCCAGAACACGGCCTCACAGCCCAGAAAAAAACCAAGGAAGATCTGGGTTTATTCATTGGAAAATAAGAAAAGTAAAATGTATTTATACTGTGCTGGAAAACAAATCATTATCTCTGAGGTTTCTTTTGAATATAATTTTTTGACTATAATTTTATTGATTGTGTATTTATGATTATCATTTTGTGTTGGTATTATATGTTAAGGGAGCCAGCGTGCTGTAGTGTTTTGAGTGTTGAACTGGGACTCTGGAAGGCCAGGGTTCAAATCCCCTCTTGGCCATCAAAACCCACTGGGTGACCTTGGGCAAGTCACACGCTCTCAGCTTCAGAGGATGGCAATAGCAAACTGCCTCTGAACAAATCATGCCAAGATACCCTTGTGATAGGTTCACCTTAAGGTCTCCATAAGTCAGAAATTACTTGAAGGTCTTGTGGCTTTGTGGTTCACATACTTAACAGGTCTGGCTTTGTGCCCTGAGCAAGTTCAGCGGTGAAAATCTGGACGCACTGGGGAAATCAGGAGAGAACCATCTCAAGCTGCTGGCCCCTGAGTATCCCTGAGGTTGCATTAGTCTCCCTCAACCTGCAGCCCTCGTGATAGGTTGGGCTACAACTCCCATCCTCCCCAGCCAGCTGGGCATGGGGGTAATTGCAGCCTAAACCATTGGGCTGAGCCAGATGCTGAGCACAAATAGGTTAGCTATCTCCTTTTCAACTGGTTCATGGCCGCTAGAAACAGTGTGCTGGAATCATAGACTCATAGTTGGAAGAGACCACAAGGGCCATACAGTCCAGCCCCCTGCCATACAGGAACATGGTGGTTTGATAGGGAGTTTCCCTTTAGAAAGTACAGGGGTACAGCTACAGAGAAGGCAAAATGAGGTCATTGCCCCTCTAAATAAGAATTCTGCCCCACAATGAAATTTTCCTTCAGTCCACAAATTTCTAGCAGAGGGTGAGACATTGAAAGATTTTCACACCTAGAACTCATATTTGTAGTATTCCCATTCTCTTGGCAACTTTGCCTGCCTCTTTTATGTGTGTGTGGGGTGTCTAAACTGTATTTCTAAAAGCTCTCCTCAAGTTTTAAGTTAGACGTTTGGAGGCTGAAGGAAAAATTCATTTAGGGGGCATGATTCTTATTTGGGGGAGCAATGCGCTCAATTTTGCCCCCTCTATAAGCTCTGTCCCATGGGTATATCTGGCGAGGGAATTCTTAGGTTCTTGCTTCCTCAGTTTTGTAATCCATTCTCCCTCCCTGCCTCCTGAGTGTGCTTCTCTGTTTCCTCCCATCTCCCCTGTCTTTTTGCAGATAAAAGCTTGCAATCACAACTGCAACATGAAATTCAGCAAATACGACATCATTGCCGAAGGGAACGAGGGCAAGGAGGCCGCCCCACTTCTTACCCGGCAGGAAGAGTTGGCTAACCCTGACCCTGACACACACTGGGTAAGAGAATGGGTTATGGTTGCAATCCCCCCCCCACACACAAAGTTTGTTCCATCCCACTCCTATACATGATAGATAAAACATTTGCCCTTAAGAGTCCTTCTAGCGGGTGTTGGTACATCTGTGTACACCAGAGTGGACAACTATGAAAAGTACGGTACACTAGTGCCTCAGTATATTTAATATTTAAAATATTTTAAAAAGTATAAATATTTTTTTAATGTCCCATTCACCCTCTGTGGGGCTCAGGGTCACTTTCACCACATTTTTGGCTCTCCCTGGGCCATTTTAGGACTTTTTTTTTCCAGGAGGAAGTGACCAGGAACTCATTTCCTGGTTTTTTTTTAAAGGCCTTTCCTCGGCCTAATAGACAGTAGGGGCCAAAGGTGTGGCAGAAATGCCCCCCGAAAGTCAGTGGAGAGCATTGGCGGGGGGTGGGGCAAAAAAATGATAAAAGATCCCATTCAATTTTTTTAACCACAGGAGGCCAAAAAACATGTCTGTAAGGACCACGTGTGGTCCACCGGTTGCACTTTGCCCATCCCATGTACGCCAAGAATCCTCATAAATCCTCCTTTGCTATAGCTCCCTGCTTTCTATTCCTGTGTTATGCTGCTTGCACGTGGCTCCTTCTCCTCTTCTTCCCTTATCGACACCAAAGTGTGGAAAGTTTTTTAGTTCAGAGTTGCTTGTCTTGCACTACAACTCCTATGGTGCTGGCTGGGGTTTCTGGAAGCTGTAGTCCAAAACAGTAACTTTAAGCTCTGCTTTTTGGCCCTGGAAGGCCATGGGATGGCTGACCATGGAAAAGTATAAACACACCGATCTCTGTAGTGCCAAAAACCAAAAAAGAAGGAAATTGCATAAATAATAGCAATAGTAGTAGCACTTCTATTTCTATACTGCTTATCAGTGCCGAAGCACTCCCTAAGTGGTTTACAATGTTTTTTAGCTAATTGACCCCCAACAAGCTGGGTACTCATTTTACCGACCTACAGAAGGATGGAAGGCTGAGTCAACCTTGGAGCGCTCTGGGATCAAGCTCATAACATTGTGGCTTACAGTACTGGCATTTAACCACTGCGCCACCAGGACTCCCCAAATAAATAAATAAATAAATAAGAAGGATATAATATAATATGTTCAATATATATACAGACTAGTAGTAGATATAGAATAAATAGAGATTATGGACTTCTGGTATCAGTCTGTTTTGACAATATACAATCTTCAGAATTTATAATAAATATGATGCTAATACAGACAATGAGTCTGAACTATTAATTACCACTAGGTCATGGAACAGTCCCTAGAAAAATCTACAGCATATCAGTTAGGCCAGCAAAACACATTCAGCGTTGTGGGCTGTTACAGTTTGAAAGCACAAACATTCAAGTAATTGCTATCCAATTGAAACATGAAAAAGTTACCTGTAAAATAGAGAAGAGGGGAGAGGATACAAAGCATAAACCACATAAGGTATATAAACATCAAATATACGACTAAGGAAAAAATATACTGAATTATACACAAAGTAGGTCTCTAATTATTAGAAACCAATGATCCATCTGCATATTAGCCATTTCAGGAAGGAGCTATAGAAGCAAGGAGATGCAATATAAATCCACAATATAAATGCCTTGTACCATCCCAAACATGAAACAGACCATAAAGTAGAACAATAACAACCCTAAGGAAAGCCTGAATGGTTTGGAAGGTTTTTTAAAAAAATTATTTTAAGAATGCATTAAAATATAGCATTAATATGTAAGAATATAACAAGAACCAAAAATCAATAACAATTAAAGAAAAGAGATTTAACAATAAAGAAAAATTTAAATCCAACTGAAAGCTGCATACCTGAGTCATTCTTTTGTTTAAATTATTGAAAAGTCAGGAAGTTACCCCCCCCTCAAAAAAGAAGGTTGACAATAATGTAGTTGCACATGCATCAAGGAGATCTGACCCAAATCCTATTTGACAAGAGGGTGGGGTGAACTTTTTATTATTTGTTAACAAAATTGAAGAGAAGAAAGCAATGATTAAGAAAAGTTTGGAAGTTTTCAAGATCTGCTCCTGTAAAATCCTGATCTGCTCCTTGATGTTTCCCCTCTCTCTCAGCACCGCCCCAGCACCTACGTCTGGCTCCTCTCCGGATACCCTTTCCTCTTCCTCGTCCATAGCCTGGTCTGCTTAATCTCCTGGCTCCTGGTCTTCAACATCCCCATCGCCAAAATGAACGCCCGTACAGTCACCAAGGTCTTACTCCTGCCTCCAGAGCGGGTCCATATACAGAGCCTCCGGAAGGTAAGGGAAGCAGGGGGTTGGCTACAGAGGAAGGCTTTTGGGATTCAAATCTACCCAAGGGGGTTGTCCACATGGTGAAAATACCCCTCACAGAATTTGCTCAGAAAACGAGCTGTCTTAATGGGATCCAGCCTTGTCTCGTTGTATTGTGAAGGAGGGGGCCCAAAAAGAGGAAAATCTACACATGAAAGGCCTTCATGGCTTTTTCCGGCTTTTAAAAAAAAACTCCAGTGATATGCACGTTTTCGCTTGTTAAGGCAAGCGATTTATCGCAGGCAGGACACAGTGCAAACCTGATTTGTTGGATGAGTGCAGGGGCAGAGCAGGACAAGGGTCTGCTGCCGCCATGTTGGATTTTCGCTTTAGCAAGTGATCGCTAATTTGATAAAATGGACATTTGTGCTGTCTTTTTCTCTCTCTTTCTTTTAGGGAAAGGTGGAATATCGCTTGTGTGCACCATAGAAATAATTTTGGTTTGTTTTTTAAGTTCAGCAGCAGCAGATTTAAAAACCCAGTAATCCTCTTGCAGCCGCTATCTCAGATACAGGCATGCAAAGTTCATGGGGACTGTAAAACCATTAAGACAGGTTGCAGCTGCTGTGATTTGCTATTACTGTGGAGGAGTCTGGGTTTTTTTCCTTCGTGTAGACAAGCCCAACTCTTCTGCCTTGAATGCTGAAGATTTTCCCCCCACTAATATTTCAGTCTATGATAAGATGGTTGGACCCTGAGGCTGAGAGCATGAAAATGTTACCTCATTAGATTGCAACACCCAAAACCTCTCAGAGGGATTCTTACGGTTGGTAGGCCTTGGTTGCCTCATGTCTTACCCCCACATGTTCTGTAGAGGGGCTCACACGCTCAGAAGGTTCCAGTGTACCAGTGGATTAGTTTTATTACTTAACACACACAACAACAAACATCAGCAGGCGCATCCTGAGCAAAGTCTACCCAGTTCAGGAGACTTAACCCATTAAATACTTTCCAGGTGTAATGAAAGAGGATCAGCCTTAAAGAGTCATTTCACCACATCTCCCTTTTATGAAACAGAAAAGCAAGCAAACAAATAGAAATGCTATTTAACACCTTACAATTTTGCTGTATGTGCAGGGGATATGTTCCCAGACTTACCGTGAATACATGAAACAGTGGGTAATAGCAAACCCCATAGAACCATAGAGTTGGAAGAGACCACAAGGGCTATCTAGTCCAACCCCCTGCCATGGAGGAATAAACAATCCAAGCATTCCTGACAGATGGGCATCCAGCCTCTGTTTAAAAACCTCCAAAGAAGGAGACACCACCACACTCTGAGGCAGCAGCGGATTCTGCTGTCAAACACCTCTTACCATCAGGAGGTTCTTCCTAATGTTTAGACATAATCTTTTTTCCTGCAGTGCTGGAGGACTTAGGAAATGCCTAGAGAGGCCGCCTCTTTAAGCATCTCCAGTATGACTTCCTGCAGATGTTACCACAGAGTTGCACTGGAGGACTCAAGAAATGCCTAGAAAGACCATATTTTTCAGACAATGGATAACTGAAACTGTGGGTTCTAGTCCTGTGCATGTGTTATAAAAGAGACTTTTTTAATTTTATTTTTTATTAGTTATTTATACTCCGCTCTTCAGCCACAAGGCTATCAGAGCGGCTTACAAACTGTTTTAAGCAATAGCAATTTACACATCTACACTGCATTAAGCAGTTTCCAATGTATGTAGTGGTTTGAATGTTGGACAAGGACTCTAGGAGACCAAGATTTGAATCTTTGTTTAGCCATGGAGGTCCATAGGGTGATTTTGGGCAAGTCACACTCTCTCAGCCTTAGATGAAGGCAATGGAAAAACTTCTCTGAATAAATCATGGCCAAGAAAGCCCTCGGATAGGGTTGCCATAAGTCGAAGTTGACTTGAAGGCACATAACAACAAGAAAACCCACCACAGGATTCCAGCCACCAAGGATAACGTACCCAAGCATTAAGCCCTGTGTCTTTCAACTGATTAAAAGCTTCTAGCCGTTGTGTGTGTATCTGATTACCAGTTTACCTTGGCAATAATCCCAGGGCTCGTTGCTGTCTTATCAAACTTGAATAATGAAAACTGAACCCCAGTACATTTCCAGGGAAAGCTGCTAGAATTGAGGCCAAAGTTAGGCTAGTAAGAAATGGGGGAACTCCTGGGGGATTGGAGGGCCCATAAATTGGGGCTCTTGGGCCACATGCAGTTTGCAGGTTGCGCTTTACCCACTTCTGTCTTAGATAAGCAACTAAAACATCTGCTTCAGAGCTGAGTGACCAGTGACATTTGTCTGTCTGTCTGTCTGTCTCTTTCTTTCTTGTGTGGTCCAGACGGATGTGCTCCTGGATGCTGAAGTTGTCCTATGCTGCTACCGGGCTTGTAATGCTTACTATTACAAATACGCCGTGGATGGGATCAACGTTTTTGCCGTCAGTATCCTTTCTGGTATTGGGTTCCAGGGATGTCACTCTGTGCTTATTTTGCTCTCACACAGAGAAATGAAGGATTTCAGAATTTTTCTTCCCACTGATCAAGATTAAGTGAAGTTTTGCACTTTTTTTTTGGATGGCTTGTTGCATTTCAGGATTTTCTTCTGCCAGTGTGTTGTGAACTTTTTCTTGGGACCAATAGGTATTTTTTTGTTTTTGTTTTTTTGCTTTCACTTAGTTTCACTCACACAGTTACAGTGTTTCAGGGGTAAAAACAACAGTTCACAGTTCACAGGTATTTTTTCCCTTGTAGAGGACAAAAAAAAAAGTAAATACAGGTTGTGCCTCCTCCCCCCATATCCACAGAACCAATATCTGCAGTTTCAGTTATCCACAGCTGGAAAAAAAATAAGGACACATACCACACTGGAAAATGCCTAGAGAGGTGTCCTCTCTAGAAATCACTAGGTCCTCCAATGCAACTCTATGGTATGTTTGCAAAAACTCCACTGATTGGCTGGGCTTTGAAAAACAATGTTTATATATGTGTTTTCCTGAACTGTTTACAATTAGATCTGCTTCCTCTGGTTATTGTGACTCTGGCTGTGGGCTATGGAGATAAGCATAATTATTATACCAGCTCAATGACCAAATTTTCTTTGGCTCTGCTCTCCATCATGCCCCTATCGTACTACATAGGAATGGCAATTGCCAGGTAAGGCTGTTAAAAACCACCGTCATCATCATCTTGAGATCTAAAAACATGAATGTAAAATTTGACACTGGCAGGGTTCTCTGGGTTGGAAACATCCTGGGTTTCTCCCATCACTGCCCAAAAACAGGCAGGAGCTATCACAAAGTCTCATAGAATCATAGAATCATAGAATTGCAGAGTTGGAAGAGACCACGAGGGCCATCCAGTCCAACCCCCTGCCACGCAGGAAACCTTGATCAAAGCATCCCCGACAGATGGCAATCCAGCCTCTGTTTAAAGACCTCCAAGGAAGGAGACCCCATCACGCTCCAAGGGAGTGTGTTCCACTGCCGAACAGCTCTCACTGTCAAAAAGTTCCTCCTCATGTTGAGGTGGAATCTCTGTTCCTGGAGCTTGCACCCATTGCTCCGTGTTCCAGTCTCTGGAGCAGCAGAAAACAAGCCTGCTCCATCCTCAGCGTGACATCCCTTCAAATACTTAAACAGGGCTATCATATCGCCTCTAAACCGTCTTTTTTCCAGGCTAAACATACCCAGCTCCCTAAGTCTCTCCTCATAAGGCATTGTTTCCAGACCTTTCACCATTTTAGTTGCCCTTCTCTGGACACGCTCCAATTTGTCAATATCCTTTTTGAATTGTGGTGCCCAGAACTGGACACAGTATTCTAAGTGAGGTCTGACCAAGGCAGAATAGAGTGGCACTATGACTTCCGTTGATCTAGACACTATGCTTCTATTGATACAGCCCAAAATCACATTGGCCTTTTTAGCTGCCGCATCACACTGTTGGCTCATGTTCAACTTGTGGTCTACTGTGGTCTCATGATATCTTAATTAAAACTGACTTGGCTCCAGATTCCAAGCTGTTTACAACTCTGCTTCCAAAAGGTAGGAAGTTAATAGGCACCTGCATGATCCCATGCACACATGCATAAACACACCACCTGGCAGCAGCCAAATAGTTTCTGGAAAGATGGAATTCTATGATTCTATGATTCTAAATCTGTGGTTTATTCATATTCAGCTCCACACAGTTTGGATCGCTCTGTCTCAGAGTTGCAAGGTGGTAGGGATGATAGGAGTTGTACTCCAGCTTCATAGGGCATCAGGTTGGAGAAGTGTGGGAAAGGAAGTGGCCAGAGTTTTGGCACTGAGGATGGTAGTGTTATTTTTGGACTACACCTCACAGGATTCCCCCAGCCAGCACATCTGTGCTGGCTGAGGGGATTATGGGAGTTGTAGTCCAAATATATGCTTCCCCTCGCCCCAAACTCTGGAAGTGGCTTTAGTTATTTTTATTCTCTGCTTTGGCACTCAGATGTGGGGGATTTGTGGATCTCCCTTGGTAATTTCAAATGCCGGTACTGGATCCCTCCTGGTAACATTAGAAGTGGCCCAGTGAAAGGCACATCCTGATGCCTAGCAGTGGTCATTCCTCCACCTTTTTACCCCCTTTGCCCTCCAAAGCATTTGTGGAAACTCTCCATCCTTGACAGAAACGCTCCACTGCCGCCTCTCCTCTGTCTCTCACAGCATTTCTGCCCAGAGCAACTTTGCGGTCGGAGCGGTGGTGAACGCCACCTTCGGCTCCATCACGGAGTTGACCTTCTACATCACCGCCCTCATCAAGGGGGCCCGGGAGAAGAACAAGTGCTACGAGGAGATTGTCAAGTCTGCTCTGACGGGGACCCTCTTGGGTTGTGTCCTGTTCATCCCAGTAAGTCCACTCAAGTGTTGGCAGTCCACACCTCACTCTTAATCAGTGGAATTTATGTGTTGACTCATCATTCCACAGCTAATTCAGCGAGTCTAATCAGAACTAAGTAATTAGATTCAGGATATTTTGACCCAATCTTTTTCTTTTCTTTTCTTTTCTTTTTTTTTTTTTTTTGTGCTATGTGGAAAGGAGAAGGACCTGTTGAAAATGTCATTAGATCCCTGTGGAACAAGACTAATGGCATCTCCTCTTGCGCTATGGCCAGTCCGACATATTCTTATTCTGGCCCAACCTCTCGCCTACTTCCTGGTGGCTGGGGATAATGGGAGTTGTAGTCCACACCTAGATTGAGGAAAGCTTAGGCTAGCTTTTCTTGCTTGCTGTGTGGCTCTCCCAAGTCAAGGATGGCCTGTAGAGCCATAGAATAGGAAGCAACCCTTTAGGGCCATCTAATCCAGTTTTCTGCCATACAGGAATGCATAGTTAAAACATCCTGAGAGATGGCTATCTGACCTCTGCTTTAAAATCTCAAATGACTGAGAATCCACTGTTCTCTGAGGCGATCTATTGTTGAAGAGCTCTAACCATCAGGAAGTTCTTCCTCATGTTTAGGTGGAATCTCTTTTCTTGCCATTTGAATTCACTGGTTTGTGTTCTAGTTTCCAGAGCCATGGAAAACAAGCTTGCTCCATCTTCTACACAATATCCTTTCAGATATTTAAAGATAGCTATTTTGTCACCTTTCAGTCTTCCCTTCTCCAAGCTAAATGTATGAAACTCCATAAGCTGTTCCTGTAGGGCTTGGTTTCCACATCGTTGATTATCTTGGTCACTGTCTTTTGAACATATGGTAGGAATAATATAGTTGAGCGTTCTTTCTCTTTCTCCTTCAAGGGGCTGTGTATGGTGATTGGAGGGATCCGGCACCAAGAGCAAAGATTCAATAGCCGGTCAGCTGGAGTCAGCTCTGCCCTTCTCTTCCTCTCTGTGGGAGGTAAGCTTTTGGAAGGGGTCTTTCTGTGCCCATTTTAGCAGCTGTCTTGCCCTTGCATTTCTCCATTGCTGGGCCTTGTCCAAGTATCTGTTACATCACATGGCAGTGCACTAAGTGTGGCTGCTCTGGTTTCTACTGACCCTCTGAAAGTGATGCTTTGTCTGGAAGGGCACGTTTTGGCTAAAGCAGATGCGGGTAACTTGGGCTGGCCCAGCGGTTGGCTTAGCCAACCCCCAGACTTCTCCAGACATTTTCAATGCATGGACAAACACCCCAAACTTCAACTTTAAAACAAGGTCCGTCGGGAAAGTACACCATGTTTTAAAGAGGGAACGTGCTTCTAGGAAATTCCTTGTGCACCTTGTTTTAGGGGCACAGATATTCAAGAGTGTTCTGCTTCAAAAGTGTTTAATGTTTTGGGGGACAGGTGAAGATGAACTGTTGAAGTGAGTACTTCACTGTGTTTTTGGACACTCCATATAGTTCTTGACCCACCCCAGTTGTAGTTTCTAGAGTCATAGAGTTAGAAGAGACCATAAGGGCCATCCAGTCCAACCCCACTCTACCATGCAGGAATATACAATCAAAGCACTCTTAACAGATGGCCATCCAGCCTCTGCTTAAAAACCTCCAAAGAAGGAGAATCCACCACACTCCCAGGCAGCAGCGGATTCCACTGCCAAACAGCTTTTACCCTCAGGAAGTTCTTCCTAATGCTTAGGTGGAATCTCTTTTCCTTTTCTCATTTTACTTGGGATACTGGACAAACGTGTGTCTGTATCATGGGTGGCTATGCCTGTGTTGGGTTCAGGAGCCAGTTTTCTGCCCTGGAACCCTTGGGGCGGGGGGCTGCACAGACTGCCAAAAATGCCACAGAAGTGCAGGGAAGGGGGAAACCAATATTGCCCACTGCTGCTTTTGAAAAATGAGTACGTATTTTGCAATGCTGAAGTAGAAGGCAGTAGGAAAAGAGAGACCACACTAAAGGGGGATTGGCTCCATCAGGGAAGCCATAGCTGCCCTGAGTTTGCAGGACCTGAACAGGAAAGTAAATAATGGGGTTTCTTGGAGGTTTTTCATTCATAGAGTCAACATAAGTTGACGTAGACTTGACAGCAAATGACAGCATCAAACACAGTACATAAGAGTGCTCTGCAACCTGTTTTAAAAGAGGCTTCCAGGAGTAGCAGTTCAGCATTTTTTGTGTCTGAAAAAAAGGGTGGGCTGGAAATTATGGAAGAATTAAGGACCACTAAAAAAACCGGGGGGGGGGGCTGTTTGTGGCCTCAGGGCTGCACTTTGCCCACCCCTGGTCTACAGCTGGGCTTTGGTATGGAGAGGCCAAAAGGACCTCAAGTGAAGACTTTGAATTGGGCCCGGAAACAGACCATACTATTGTTGTCTCTGCACCACCTGAGATCTTTTGATATAGGCTAGAATAGTTTAAAAACAAAACAAAACAGAAAACTAGTGATCTGAGGGGTTCTAAAGGGATCCAGGTCTTCAAAAACATCCTTGAGGGGCCACATGTTTCCCTGAGCGTGCTCTGTGCCCACCTTTGCATTGTAGTGATCATCTCTCCTTTCCTACCAGGTGTGTTTGCTCCAACTCTGTTCTCCAAAGTCTATGGGAGGCTGGTCTGTGGGGAATGTCAGAATATTACCCAGGAGCCCCCTGGGCATTACATCTGTCAGAGCTGCCACTTTGACTTGGTAAGTAGACCTTCGTGGGCCCCACTTTGTCATGGAGGTGGAAACAAAACCAGCCAGAGCCATGTCAAAACACCATCCTCACAGCCCCACGTTTGACCTCATGAGAGAAAACCTGAACTTGGATACAGCTCATCTTGCTGGATTGTTCACATACAGTCATATGAAAAAGAAAGCACACCCTCTTTGAATTCTATAGCTTTACATATCAGGACATAATAACAATAATCTGTTCCTTAGCAGATCTTAAAATTAGGTAAGTACAACCTCAGATGTACAACAACACATGACACATTACACTGTGTCATGATTTATTCAACAAAAATAAAGCCAAAATGGCTGTACTTTCTTTGTCACACTACTGTACTTTAAAGAGTTTTGGTTTCCTTTGATTAGAATGATTGGGGAAAATCACCTTTAATTTAAGGGGGCTATTTGGCCTGAAAATTATAGCGAAACTGAAGACAAATATGACCATATACCTTCCCCCTCCCTGGGCCCAATTCTTAAAAAAAATGACTTCAAATCATCCAAAGTAGGAACTCAAAGTTGTGTGATAACACTTTTACTACTGATGTGCTAGTGTGGCCTGCCAGAGTGTGGGAGAAAGAAAAAGTTGTCCCCTGCTAACCATTCAGTTGCCCACCCCTTGTTTAGAGTGTATTAATTCTGTTACGCCTATATCTGACCTTTAAATTATCTCTTTGCAGATGGAGAACAACGGTACCTTGTACTACAGCCATGTCGAGTAAGTCTCTCCAGGGCATTGCTTGTGGGCTTTGAGAAAGGGGGTGTTCTTAAGACCATAAGAAGGGCCATGGTGGGTCAGACCAGAGGCCTTTTAATTTGGGGTTGTGCTCACACAGAGGCCAGAGGAAAACTCACAACCAGAACAGGAATGCAATAACAACCTCTTGCTTCTGTTCATTAGCAACTAGTATTGAAAGACAGGATTCCTCTGGTTGGTTGTTTTGTGCCTGCAAGTAAACTCTGACTTATGACAACCTGCTCCTGGGTCTCGTGGAGTTCTAGTCAAAGATGCAGATCCCTACATCAACACTGCCTTGCTGCTTCTGGTACTGGAGGAAACATATATCCATAATGACTTGTAGCTATTGCCCCCTGAAAGTATCCCCCTGAAATTGTCTAATTCCCTTTTAACACTTTACAAGTTGTCAGCCATCAGTACATCATGTAGAAATGAGTTGTGCCATTCCAGCTACGCACCACTGTGAAAAGAAATCCTTCCTTTCCTTCATCCCAAATCTCCCACCATTCAGCTTTGCTGGATGTCTCCACTGAGTACTAATGTTATATAAAAGGGAGAGAAACGTTCCACTTTCTTCACACTAGGCATAATTTTGTATAACTAAACAGCCATTGGAACCTTTTTTCTTGAGGATTTTATCCAGTCCCTTGATCCTGTGTCTGCTTTATGGGCCAGCTGAAAGTACTGTACTCCCCTCCTGAGGCCAAAGCCAAATTTTTAAAATATGGGTGAGGAGACCTGTTGGAGGGAGGAGTTTTCTTTTGTGCCTGTTCTCCTACTCCTTTTGGTCATGGAAAGCTTTGGCGGATGGGTCTAATAATGTACTACAAGGTCATGCTCTTGTCACATGTTGGGCTCTTGATAATGTACAGTTTTCTCCATGTTTTGAGGGTTGGGAATGGATTTTCTGCTTCTGTCCCATGATTGAGTCAGATGGCAGTCAACCCAACATGCCCAACTTTTCAGCTGTACTAGGACCATCACTGAGAGCACACACTGTACAGGCCAAAAATTCCAGATTCGCTTCTTGGAAATCCCCTGTTTGTGTCAAAACCAAGAATGAACACTCCCTGGAATCTCGCAGGGCTGCTGTCAGCTGGCATAGAGGCTGGGTGTATCTGCATTGCATATTTAAAGCACTTTGATACCATTTTAACTGTCACCACTCTATCCAGTGAAATCCTGGGATTTGTACAATTATCGAACATTAATGTGGTATGAAACCGATATAACTGCGCAGAGCAGATATACCCATTGGAATGAGGCAGCTGTGTGTGTTATTTTTATGTCCTAACTGCCCTTTAAGTAGGTATGGAACCTTGCTCATTGGATCTCATCTGATCCATCAGGATTCCCAGTCTGGCCCAGGGATGTTCCTCAGTAGCTCCACCCTCGCAGAAGAGAGATGGGACAGCAGGGAGAAATTTATTGATTTCATTTATATGCCGCCTTGCTCCCAGGAGCACAGGACTTTGCTTTTTCTTGAAAGGACTGGCTGAGTGTGTATAGGCTTTACTCTCCTCCCCGCTCCCATTGCCTACCCAGTACAAGGGAGAAGTGAAGCCACTCTTTGACCGAAGTGCTGGTTTGGACACGTTCTTGCTGTAAAAGCTCTAGCGCTGGCTGGAAAAGCCAAGGAACCAGTGATGCTTGTAGGGTCAAGAACAATAAATGCCCCCACCTGAGTGCAGCTAAACTGCGGTCATCTTGGCTCTTGAGGCAGGGACTGTGGGTGGGACAGCAGGAAGACTTCCTTGGCTGGCATCCTAGGGGCAGTGCCTCTGTTAGTCCCATGGCAGCTGTGCCCCTGAATTCCAGGGTGTGTGACCATTTCCTCTGGTGTCATCTGGCCCACAGGAGGGGGAAACCACCCCACTCCAGCTAAAAATGGTGTCTTCCCCCCCCCCCAATTAAGGTTTGATTCTGGCATCTAGCCTGAGGTGGTGAGCAGAGAAATGAGGGTATTGTCAGTGGGTTTTTCTGAACACATGAAATGCTTTGCTCCTGGCAGGCCTCTGGTATATACAGTGTCCCTCCTGCTTCCTGTGGCATACATCATTGGACTCATCTTCGCCCTGAAGACTCATTCGCACATCTACGACATTCATATCAGCGACTGCCATTGTAAGTAATCTTCAAAGCTAATTCCTGGGAGGTTCGGAGAAAGGCTGGAAGAGGGACAATCTTTCAGCCAGTCTGCTCAGAGGGCCTATAGCTTCGACCATTAAGTCTTACCTGCCATGGGAATCTTGGGACCTAAAGCAGCTTTTCTTAACCTGAGGGGATTTCCAGGCATGCTGGACTACAAGGTCCATCATGCCAAACCAACTCACATCATCCCGTCAGCCCTGATGGGGCTTGTCCAGCATGTCTGTAGAAGCCTGGCAGCTTGATGAAGTCTGACTTAGACCAGTGCTTATTCTCATACAGTAGGATGCCCGTATCCATGGAACCAATATCTGTGGTTTCAGTTATTCCCGGCTGAAAAAATGGGGACACGTGTCATAGAGTCACGCTGGAAAATGCCTAGAGAGGTGTCCTCTCTAGGCATCTTCTAGGTCCTCCAATGCAACTCTATGGTATGTTTGTACCGGACGTCTTTTATTTTAATAGTGTTTGCTATTATCTACGGTTTCTAGTATCTGCAGTAAGTCTGGGAACCGAAGCCCTGCAGATAAGGGGGTCCAAATGTATTTTCATATCTGTGCCTGAAGAACATCACCAGAAGCCCTCTTCCAAGTGTGGCCTCCACAAGCTGAAATTTAGAGGGTGGATGTAAAAGCAGTGGACTCTTTGACGGACTATATTCCCCCCTCCCCAGCCCAGGAAATGCTCCCCTGGCACCCACTTAAAATCACTTTGATATTAAGTTGTGATTGCTTGTTAATTGTGTTTTGCTCTCTTCTCCCCCACAGTGCCTGGCCACCATCACAGCGCAGTGGTCCACTGGTCTCGTTGGAGAGCCATGGTCATTCTTCTGGTGGCCACACTTTGCATGTCCGCCTGTGCTGACCTGGCCACAGAGCACATCAGCCCCATCTTAAATAACTCGCCAGTGTCTCAGGTAAGGAGTGGAGCAGGTCCTAGGACTTGGAAAATAATTTATTACTTTGGGGAGCCCTCAGAATGCTACATTACCATATAGTTACATTCATATAAAGATGACCCTTTATTCTCTGTATTAGGGAGGGGAGGAATCCACACCTAGTGGATTTCACCCCATAACTACCAAGAAACAGGCAGGAAAATCCTTTGTCTTTTAGCCCTCTGACACATGTGTTGACCCCAATTACTTTTTATTTTGTCATAGTTCCATTCTTGCTTGAACATCAAGTGTTAGGAGCTAAAGTTTTAACCACCATCTGGTGTTTAATACCCAGTTCCAAGGCTTCCCTGGCCATTTTTGGATATTTATTTATTTAATTATCTACTTATTTGTTTGTTTATTTATTGGATTTATATCCCACCTTTCTCTCAATATGGGATTCAAGGTGGCTTACAATAGTAAAAAAATACAATTAAACCATTAGAAGATTCAAAAAGTTAAAAAAGAATTAAAGATATTTATGAGATTTCTTCCACTCTTTCCTTAATTGGATTAATCATCTCAGCCAATTCATGTCTTTGTAATTTAATCTGATCACCATCTGCGAGAAGTGGATCAGAATCTTCCTCACCATCTTTTGATGGCTGTCTCACACCCATATCTGAATCATACGTTGAATCAGTGCCTTTTAATTTCTTCCCAAATTAGTCTTCTAAGCATTCATTGCTACGGTCATGATGGCTCTGATTCATGTCTTTATAGATAGGTAATTTAGAGTGGAGAATGTTTGCTTAAATGGTAAAGATGATTAAATTAAATAGACCACGTCACCATAACCATTTGGGATCATGGCCTCACAGCACACAGATGTGCCGGAAGTCACGTGTCTTAAAAACAAAAGCTGATTGGTCAGTCCTCCAGGAGCGGCCATCTTAACTTCTGTCAGTTCTTTCCCTGCTTGTGGTTGGAACAGAGCACCTCTCCTTCCGTCCTATAGCCTTTCACTGTCTAATTTTACGGAGAGTCTCTTACCCTTCTTTAGCAGCCCCCCTTTCTAATGTGGCTACCTCATTGAAAGTTACTTTTTAGTTACTTTGGGGGGGGGGAAACATCAGAATGCTGCCCTGGGGAACAAAACATACTCTCCTCCTGTCCACCTTGTTGTTATCTCAGAACCTGAAACAGAGCACTAGACAGCATTTCAAACATAAGACATTTCTCCCCTACCACACGCCACATCTCCATAACTGTAAAAGTAACTAAATGTTACTATTACATTGCAAAAAGAGGGAAGTGGCACTCCTTAAGTTACAGTTGTCGTCATAGAATCAGAGTTGGAAGGGACCACAAAGGCCATCTAGTCCAACCATCAAACATGCAGGGATGTGAAATGAAAGGATGAAGGTAAACAAAAGGCTTCTCTTTCTCAGTATTTCATAGGTGTGACGGTGCTCGCGATGGTTCCAGAACTCCCTGAAATAGTCAACGGGATCCAGTTCGCACTGCAGAACAATCTCAGCTTGAGGTGAGTCTACTGTCAAGAGTCTGGCTTTGGAAAGCCTTCTTCATAAGACAGCTGCAAGTGCTTGAAAAATCTCCTTTTTTTGGACCATAACTCCTAGAATCCCTCATTCAGCAGCTATGCTGGCTGGAGGAATTGGTGGGGGTGTCGTTCAGAAAAGTAACTTTTACAACCTGTACTGGGTGGTCTCCATATTCTTCCACTGGTCTGAATCCTATCAGCAGATCAAACTGGAGTTTACATCCATTGAATTAATGGGGTTTCTGTAAATGTGGACTCACTGTTGAACCGTTGATGCACTAGGTCTGCTCTGGTTGGGACTCAATGTCTTCTGGCATTTTCTGGTCTGTTCCGTCTCAGGACAGTCAACAATGGAAGCCCCATTGCTGTCCTGCTTTGAATCTTAACGAGAGAAGGGAATACTTTTACATATTCTCCTACAACCTTTCCCAGATTTCTGCCTAGTTCTTCCCTGCTGTTTGTGAAATGTGGGCAGCTACTAACTCCCGGGTTGCCCAGTCAGGCCTATTTGTAGACTTCAGGGCCAAAACTGGAGAGCTGGGGTCGGCTCCCTGTGATATCATGGGAGTGGGCCTAGGTGATGGATGTCACAAGGGTGATGATGTCATTGAGCATCAACCACAGTTGCACAGAGGACATCAAAAGACAAATCTAACAAATGAGGAAAGTATGTGTGTGTATATAGGCCGCCCCCTGTATCTGTGGAACCAATATCCATGGTTTCAGTTATTCACAGCTGAAAAAAATCGGGACATATACCATAGAGTCATGCTGGGAAGTGTCTAGAGAGGTGCCCTCTCTAGAAATTGCTAGGTCCTCCAATGCAACTCTATGGTAGGTTTGTACAGGAAATTCTTTATTTTATTAGGGTTTGCTATTATCCACTGTTTCATTTATAAACAGTTAAGTCCAGGAAATGTATCCCCCACAAATATGTGGGGCGACCTCTGTATGTGTGCGCGTGTGTGCATGCACACCCTTTTCAAGGCAATGCTCTTGCCCACAGATTCCTCCCCTTTGCCCTGAGGACTCGAGAAGACAGTCCAGGGCCTGAGATCTGGAAAACCAAACTGATTCTGACTTAACTAGGGAGCTGCTCCACCTAGGCCAGTGATGTAAACTCTGACTGGCCGGAGATTTCCAGGTTTTCTGAAAAGATTTTTTCCTAACTCTGCCTGGAGATCCCAGGTATTTCTTGATTAACTTCCCATTAACCAGGCCTGACTGTGCTTAGCTGCCAAAATCAGACCAAATTAGGGGCACTGAGGGTAGTAATGGTGGGCTTTTCTGGATGGTAGCCTCTGCATAGGGGCTACAATTTCTTAATGCCTTGTTTCACTTGCCCTTCTGTCTCCTTTCTGTTGTAGCATTGAGATTGGGAACAGCATCGCCGTCCAGGTTTGCATGCTGCAGATTCCCATCCTGGTGCTTTTCACTGTCTTCTACGTAAGTAACGAGAGAGGCAGCAGGGATAGAATCTCAGGCTTAGGAAGTTACATTTCTTGGACAGCAGCTCCCAGAATCCCCCAGCCAGTTAAAAAACAGCAATTTTCAAAGCTCTGTTCAGAATTTTTCCTCCTTCCCCCAAAGTCCAAGTGAGAATAGACTAGCAATGCAGAGCTCAGGAAAAAAGTTGTTGTATCCCTTCAAGTTGCTTCTGACTTATTGTGACCCCAAGACAGACCTATCATAGGGTTTTGTTGGCAAAATTTGTTCAGAGGGGGGGTTGTCTTTGCCTTCCTCTGAGGCTGAGAGTGTATGACTTGCTCAAGGTCACCCAGTGGGTTTCTGAGGCCAAGCAGGGATTCGAACCCTGGTCTCCATAGCTGTAGTCCAATGTTCAAACCACTACAACCATGCTGACTGTCCAGGAAAGGAGTAGAGTATGGTTATGAAAGGTTTGGGAAATATGGGTGTGGATTAGGGATGTAAATTATGGCTTGCTTTGTTCTGATTATTTACTAATCTTATTTCGGCTAATTTAAAAAGTTTAGCCCTACTGGTGAGTTTAAAAAGTTTAGCACATTTTTTAAATGATTATTCACACAAAGACTTGTTATTTGTGCACAAAGCAGCAACATTTTTGTACAGAATCATAGAAGCATAGTTTGTGTAATCTGCACAAAATACAGAGATGTATTTTGTCAGAGATATGAAGTGGAAATTTTTCAAAACCAGATATATGTTTCTTTTGTACTGTACATGTTAGTCAGACTAAAATTTAGGATATGAATTTCTACTTATTTTTCTAAGGAGACAAGTATTGACAAACCTTAGTGCACAGAGGAATAGACTAACAAGCGAACACACTGCTACACTTGTTTCTGTTTTGCAAAATCTCTAGCTTCTCAATTAGTCAAGACAAAATATGATAAGTTGGCTGTGACCACAGACTTGCATTCATCCTTTCATGAAATAAAACTATTTATATTAACCTGTTGATATATCATGTATAGCTTTTTTTAGGGTATGTGACCTTTAAAAAAATAGTGTTTTTTCAGGCACTGTCATTTTTTGCTAAATATGAGGGCAATATACTATCTTCTCTTTAGATGGTTACAAATATTCCGATAAAATAATTTCCAAATAAAGGTTTCAGTATGTTAGATAATCCTGTATAACATTTAAACCAAACATGGTAAATCAGATAACAGTTTTTAGAGTGCAGTTTTTAGAATAGCTGCCTCTTAATTTTATCTAAGAGCTATCCTGATGCCCAAATCGGCTGGCTGGAAGAGAATAGGATGCAGTAAGCGTGTTCCTCTGACACAGACATTGGCATGTCCACCCTGTTGTACTTGTTGAAAGTTTTATACCATTGGGTCTTAATCTTTTCTTTACCAGGTACCCCCTTTAAATATCTTTTGTTGCTGTGGACCCCCAAGACCTAACTCAATAAAATCATCATCATCATCATCATCATCATCCATCCATCCATTAAACTTTTCCTCAGAGGCACTGGAGTGGGAGGGAAGACTTTTCTCCTGCTTCTTCCTGCGAGTTTGTGGCCAGAGCAGATATTGTGGCTCCCTGGGGGGGTCCACGGACCACAGATTAAGAACCACTGCTTTGTACTACCAATGGCAGGTCCCAAAAGGTGGTCAGTCAGAAGCAGCCTGAAGCCACTGGGTCTGAAAGTGCCTCAGGATCAGGGCCATTACACTATCCTGGAGCCTAGGTGGGTAATTTTTACCCTGCTGAAACCTCCCATTCCCTAATCACTGCGCTACTCCTCCTGGGTGTCGTACTGATCCGAAGGACAGAAAAAGTATCTAATCACTTGGGAGGTTGGACCTGAAGTTCTGGCTGAGAACTGGCAGAAGGTGACTAGGCTGGAGGCAGGCAATCCAAGATGTCCAGACTGGTAAGGCACTGTACTCCTGGGCATCTTTCCAGAGCACTGCAGGTTGTAGCACGACCCAGGGGGATGCTCGCATAAGGAGGTTGTGTAGACCTCCTTACACAAACCAGTCAAAAGTCCAATCGCTTGGCCAGTTGTGCAGCTATAAAACACCAGCAGGTTCTTATGGTAGCTCTTTTGCTAATGGTCTGAGGTTTATTTGCCGAATTCTGTGTTAAGCTTGTAGAGATAAACAAATAACATTTTAAAATAGGTGGATATTTTAATAAATTGGGCTTGGAGAGCCTGCCTGGAGTCCTACTAGGGAAAGGTAACGTTCATCACCCCCTTTTCATCTGGAATTCTAAGAATGAGGGCCATCAGGGTGGCACAGGTTTGACATCATCCTAAAATGACTGCTCCAACATCTTAAAAATTAAAGACAGGGTCTTCCAGTGTCAGTTTTCTCTAAAACTCCAGTCTGGGTGGCTGTTAGTCCATCTGTTTTGCTCATTCACCCATTCTTCTCTGCAGCCTACAGATTTCATCCTGGTCTTCAGTGACCTCCACGTCTATGCCAGTATATTCAGTGTGGTCCTGATGAATTATATCTTCATGGATGGCAAGTGCGACTACTTCCAAGGTAATGGCTGTCAGATTTCTCAAGCAGCTAACAAGGGTGTGGGTGTGTGTGCTGTTATTATTAACTATACCCTGCCTTTCCCCCAAACCTGGGACTCAATGCAGCAAAAATAATTTACAAATCAAAGTAGTTATAATACAGTTAAACATATACAAAAGGCTGACATTAAAACAGAATTACATTATCAACAATATTAATATACTTCAAAACATGCACTTAAAAAGGAGAAAAGGCAGTTTAAAGGAATTGTACAATTTAAAAAATGAAGACCACAGCACCCTCTTCTAAAAGCTCTCAGGGTTCAGACAGGCTCCCAAAGTCTGTCAGATGGCCTGGAGCTAAGCTGTATAGCACTTTATAGGTCATAACCAACATGTCAATTTTTAATTATTTTTTTACATCTCTTTCCCCCTATAAAAGTCAGGGGTGATAGAACTTCTTGTTGTTGTTATGTTCCTTCAAGTCAAGGTGTTATTGGCAAGATTTATTCAGAGGAAGTTTGCCATTGCCTCCCACTAAGGCTCAGAGATTGTCAACTAAGTTAAATGTTTTTTTAAAAAGCAATGCAAGGAGTAAGAAGACATTTGTAAGTAATTACAGTAACTAGTCCTTTTTCATCCAAAATGCATATTTGTCATTATGTGTGTTCACATCATAATTGCCTTCTTCTGAGGCAAAGAAAATACGATTTACCCACATTCACCCAGTGGGTTTCATGGTTGTGCAAGGATTTGAACCCTGGTCCAAGACTCGACCACTACCCCATGCTGGCTCAGGGTTTTCTTGGTCAGATTGATTCAGAGGAGGTTTGCCATTGACTTTCTGCAAGACTGAGAGAGTGTGATTTGCCCAAGGTAACCCTAATCCTAGGCTGATTGGGGATTTGAAGCCTGGTCTCGTGAAATCCTCGTCCAAGGGCTTGTCTTTATGTCCCCATAAAAAACTGAGCCCCTCATAGTAATGACATTTCACAGCATCTGCGACCTGTCCTAATGGTTTCGCCCCCATAAGCTTCGCAGGCCTGCTAGTAAACATGACAGCTGCAAGTGATTTACTAATATTTGCATTTACCTCAATTTGCCGCTGCCAACCTTATTTTTTTTAAACGCTGTCCAAGGTGTGATTGAGCAATTTTTTGCTTGAACCCAAGAGCAAAAAACCCTGAACACCCAGTTTTCTCACCTTAGCACTTGTTCACTAAGGTGAAAAATCTAACATGGTGGCAGCGGGCGTTTGCCTTGCTAGCAAGCCCCACCCTCTGCGCTCGTCCGGCCAATCAGATTCGCACTTCCTCTCGCTTGGGCAAGTGAATCAGATCTACTCACTTGTCTTAACGAGCAGAAATGTGCACCATCTCATTAAAAAAAAAAAGAAAGAAAGATGGGAAAAGCCATGAAGGCTTTTCTGGTGAGGTTTTTGGCCTCCCCCCCCCCTCCTTCACAATATGGTGAAGTCACATGGAATGCCATTATTACAAGTAGGATTCTCCCCGCATTTTATGAGGTTTTTTTTTTCACCTTTTGGACAACCCCCAACTCTCAAACCACTACACCATGCTGGACTTAACTTCTGGATGTATTGCAGATTAATAATAACAGCAACAACTTTATTTGCCTTTATCCTGCGTTTTTCTCAAGAATGGGACTCAAGGTGGCTTACACGTTTAAAAGATTACAATCAAAAACACACACAGTTAACATTAAAATCAAACTAAACTATTAACCATATTAAAAACAGACACTCTAAGAGATTTTGAAAACAATATAACACAATGCAGCATTTGCACCCCTTTTTCAATTCTAAAAGGCTGTCTGAATAAAAGTTTTGGCCTGTTGACGGAAGGACAGCAAGGAGGGGGGCATTCCCAGGGAGGGAGTTCCAAAGTCTAGGGGCAGCCACTGAGAAGGCCTACTCCTGCCTTCCCATCAGCTGTACCTGTGAAGAGGGTGGGGATGAGGGTAGGGCCTTTCCTGTGGATCTCAGGACCCAGGCAGGCTTAATAATGGGAGATATGGTCTGCCAGATAGCCCGGACCTGAGCCATATAGGGCTTTATAGGTCAAAACCAGCACTTTGAATTCTGCCTGGAAACAAACTGGCCGCCAGTGGAACTGTTGTGATAGGAGAGTTATATGAATCCTGTAACCATCCTGAGATATTTTTCTAGCTACGGCTCTTTGTACCAACTGAAGTTTACAAACACTCTTCAAAGGCAGACCCACATAGTTGTTCAAACAGGATTTAAGTATTGCTGTGGCCAGATCAGGCATCTCCAAGAATGGGCACAGTTGTCTCACATGCTTTAAATGTGCAAAGGCATTCCTGGCCACTGCAGGAACCTGGGACTCCAGGTTCAAGGCCGAGTCCAGCACACCCAAACTGCAAACCTGAGTCTACCGAGGGAGAGTTGGCTGGTTCCATTTTCTCTCCTTTAACCTTGAATGTTCACCTGCTCTCTCTCTCTCTTCTCACCTGCCCCAGGTACTGTGCTGGTGATGGTTTACTTCATCCTCCTGGCTGTATACTACTTTGCTCCCTCTCCTGCTGGATGCTGAAGTTTTCACTCCGCTGGACGCCATCGTCCTGCCTTTTTGGAACGGCAGCTGCCTCCCCACAAGCCATCCATTCCAAGGAATATCACTCTCAGGGATTTGGCTGGATGTGGCTTTTTTAATCCAGGGAGCCACAATGCTGTCAAGCTGAAGAGGCTCCTGCAGACTCCTCCCAACTTAAATTCTTCCCTCAAACATTTAAGTGTTTTAAATGACCCATTGGGAGTGGGACTCACTAAGGGTGTGGGGTCCCTTGGAGTTCACGAAGAAAGAATCTTTGCAGGAGAAAAGGACACCATTTCCCAATCAATGGCCAAGAAGATTCCAACAGGCCAGAGGTTCTGGGACTTTTTAAAACTTCCGTTGGGATAGTGATGTGTTCTGTTGACGTCCATTCATAAAGGCTACCTCAGGTCTTTTGCTGCTGGTGGACAGGAGTATCTCCAAGTAAAGCTCTCACTTGGCTTTAGACAGAGCACAATAAAAGTAGTATATTTTGAGTGTGTTCTCTGCTGTTTCTCATTGACTGGAATTTTGTTGGTGTCCTACACCTGTGTAAATTCCCTCACACATGATGTTGTACTTTTTTGGCTGTTGTGCAACGGCCATGGTTGGTTAAGCAGAGTTCCACAAATGTAACCACTTCCCATGGGCCTGAATCCAATTGTTAGATCCACTGGATTGAGCTACATGGTGACTCGCCCATTCAAAAATTAATTCAGTGGGTCTCCTTTAGTTGGGAATAACAGACAGGACTGACTCCAGCCATGCCGTTGCACTTTCTTGGATGGGGCGTAACTCTTCAAGGGGGCACTGAAGTTACTGCTGATTCACTGGGATTGCAGAAGCAGCCACAGTGCTGTCCCAGTTGGAAGAACAGACTAGCAAGCAAGCACATTGGCAGGGACACCACTGGTTGCACAGCAGAGGAGCAGTGTAGAGCAGCCACTGTGTGAATGTAGACTTCCTGTGCAAGTGCAATGTACAATCATGACCCATATTTTGTTTAGACATCAGCATGTAGTTGTCTTCAGGTTGGGCTGTGGGGTTGCTTTTTCCTTAGCTTGTTAACCAGGCCCATCAAAGCCAAAACCAGGAGTTATTAAAAAAAAAAGTTCAAGGGTTTTTGTAGCCTTTTCTGTACAACTAGGAAATCTGGTCAACATTCCCTGGCTTGATGCTGATGATTTTGGTTACGACTTGAGTGAATCCAGAATGCGAGTGGTAGCAGCTGCAATAGTTAATTTTTACCACACAAAATTCTATGCAAAACCAGAAAATCTCTCATCAAAATTTGCCAATTAGTAAAAAAAAGGGAATTTTTTTTTGAGAGGTCAACCTAAGTCTAAACTTCAGATTAGATCAAAATTGAGAACAAAAAAAAGAGAAAGAATTCCAATTTTCCAAAAAATGTAATTAGGCAGGAGGTACCCGATAGCTTTTGAGGGATTTGGTTCAAAACCTTTCTACATTTGCAGTTTTGTTCCCATTCGATAACAAACCAAGCCTGGTGACTGTGATGAAACGTGGATTGATACAGCGTGACAGACAACACATTAAAGTATAGATGTCTGAAGGATGAACTGGTTAGGAAGAGAGTGCATAGTTATATCCCTCCATCTCATTCTTATTGGTAGTCAGCCCTCTAAAAACTAATGAATGTCATTTAGAATCACAGAATTGGAAGAGACCACCAGGCCAACCCCATTCTTTCATACAGGAATACTGAATCCAAGAATTCCCAAAATATGACCATCCAGCCTCTTTGAAAACCTCCAATGAAGGAGACGCCACCACACTCCCAGGCAGCGCATTCCACTGTGAAACAGCTCTTACCATCAGGAAGTTCTTCCTAATGTTGAGGTGGAATCTCTTTTCCTGTAGTTTGAGTCCACTGCGTCATGTCCTAGTCTCTGGAGCAACAGAAAACAAGCTTGCTCCATCCTCAAGATGACATTCCTTCAAATATTTAAACAGGGCAATCACATCACCTCTTCACTTTCTCTTCCCCAGGTTAAATCTACCCAGCTCCGTAAGCCGCTCCTCATAGGGCATGGCTTCCAGAGCCCCTCCCAAAAGAAGCCATTAATATAATTTTTAAAAACCCAACAAAAACCAAATTGTAAGAAAGCTTTCAGCAGCAACAAATCCTAATGTGTTGTTATTTATTCATTAAATGTTTAATCCCACCTTTCTCCTTGGTCACAGTTGCAAATACCATTAAAAATTAAATGATACACATGAAAATCATCCCATTCAAAACATTACAATATTGCAAGAATCAATCCACGTAGTTTAAAAGGGCAGTTTGAAGAGATTGTTAGGAAAGCATGGATTCATTTCCATCGGCTGTCTCTGTGCTTCCCACTTCTTTTCCAGCCTGTAGCCTCCATTTCAAGAATCCTGGTGTGCCGGAGGCGGATATGAATACTGGTATGCAACTGCCTGCCATTTCCTAGGAGGGTAGGCAAGTGGGTAATTCTAAGCAGGCCGGCACAGGGGGTATAAACATTGCTCAACAGTAAGCATGAGGCAGTTGTGCTGTCAATTGTGCAGTGGTATGATCCAGTACAACTCTGGCCTAGCTTTTGCTTGCTGCTATGTGCCATCAAGTTGGCTTTGGCACATGGCAAGCTTTTGAGAACTCTAGGACATCCAGTTATTCACAACCCTGCTCAGGTCTTGCAAACTCAAGGCAGCCATGGCTTCCTAGATGGGAATCCAGCCACTTGTACTGCAGTCTTCCTCTTTAAACTCCTGCCTTCCACTTCACTAAGGATAATCATATTTTCTGATGAGTCCTGTTGTCTCCTGATGTCTCCAAAGTACAATAGCCTCCGTTTAGTCCTCTTGGCTTCTAGGGAGCGTTCAGGCCCACTTATTTGTCTTTTTGGTGGCTTGGCTACCCTGGCATAAAGTTACGCTCCATCATCACCAAGATCTCAGCCTCCGTTTATGTCTTTCACTCTGGTAGGTCCTGAGGCTCTAATAAAAGAGAGTAGTGACAAAGGCTAGGGATGGAGGGGAAATATGTCTGCTTCTCATTGGTAAGAATTACAATTGGTGGAATTTTACAGTTATTAATGGTTTCCTTAAGTCATGTCTGGCCTATGGTGACCCTAAAGAAAACCTATCACAAGATTTCCTTGGCAGCATTTTTTCAGAGTGGGTTTGCCATTGTTCCTTCTGAGGCTGAGAGTGTGTGAGTTGCCCAAGATCACTCAGTGGATTTCCATGACCAAGCCAGGATTTGAATTGATGGTGTGTGAGACTAAAACAGGGAACAAGTACGGGCAAGGTTCAGCCCATAATTTTTTTCCTGAACTGCCTTCTGGGGGGGGGGGCTCCAAGGGGCAGAAAACTGGCCCCCTGAACCATCATGGTTGCCAAGTTGTGACATAAGAGAGCATTTCGAGAGAGGCCCCATTGCATCTACTTTACATGTTATGTGGCATTAGGCCTCAAACCAGGCAAGGGCCCACAGCAAGACTGCTTTGGCAAGTCTGTCATTTCTAAATGGTTGCCAACAGAAGCTTGGCTATGAGGGATTAGTCACCTTATTGCATAATTTTCTAGTTCTCCTGCTTTCATCTGTATAGAAAGAAAGGGGAAAGAGGAAATAATGGTTTAAAAGAAAAGTTGCTGCTGCTCCTTTACAATGAAAGCTTGGAGATCTGGACAGTGGGCAGTCAAAGGGAACCATAAACAGGTGGGCACCACGTTCTTTAGCAGCTTAAACCCTTTAAAGGTTGGCTGGTGACTAATGAATTAGCAGCTACAAAAGGTGAGAGAACTGTTCCTGATACCTGCCAGGGTTTGGAAGGCTCAGGCTATCATCTCCACTGAAACCTCCTCCTTCGTGGCACTGCAGATTTCAGGCCTCCTAGGGGTCTGTGTGCTACCTTTCCTTTCCCTAGTGCACTGAGGGCCAGTTTATACAGTTAGCACTCAGTGGCTAGAGTTTTTACCTGGACTGCATCCCCTTTAGGCAGGATAGGCGTTACACATCTGATCACATCTCTACACACACAAAAATCCATGCACCCTGAAAATCAGCATGGGAAAGAACCACAGCTTGGCTGTTTAGGCTGTAAGGCAAACTAAATCAGCAGTGGAAATCTTTAGACCACAGCCCACAAGGAGAGAGTAGTGGTCACGAACTGGGTGTATTAAAAGGTCAAACCATTGCCTGACGTAACACATGAATACACTGTTTAAACAGCCGTCTCCTCCCACCACCACCACACACAACCTAGAGCCAGTCCACTTATCCGAATTTTCAAAAAAGACACATGACAAGAAGCACCAGCAAGGTCTCATGTACAATTTTAAACAAAAAGAACACAAAAAATAATATATAGATTCAAAAACCCAGCCTTTGGAGCCAGGCACAATGCTTGGTTTGATGGCTGTTTGGCATACATTCTACAGAACTGATTTTCACAGCCACTTGGAACACAACAGTTCAAACAGAGACACGGTTTCCTTTTCCAGCATTTCTGACAAAGAAACAAGGCGAATACTGTTTCCAGCAAAACGTCAGGCATCTTGCCCGTGCAAAAGAAAGGGAGGCAGTAGTGCCAATGTGGCATTTCCTGGGAATGAATGAATGGTCAGTTAGTATGAAGTTTTTGGGAAGGCAGCGGCAGAGGGATAAAGTCCATTGAAATGGGGTTTTAAAACAAACCAACCCTCAGAGCAAAAGTGAAATTCAGAGACCGGTGGTGTTAAGTGCTCTACCTACAGGACCAAAAAAAATAAAAAATAAAAAAATAAAATGAAATAGGGGCTGATACAGTTTCAGCACTAAAAAATGGATTTCCAAGTTCTCACAGTTGTGACAAGACGGAGGAAGAAAAAACAAGCTTTCACCTCTTCATGGTTCTCTTTCTCCATTATTTTTTCTGGGGTGTCCTTCCATGCCACAATTGGGATACAGAGTAATACTCTAATTTACAGGCAGCCAGCTGTAAATTAGCCTGTGGCTAGGCATTTCAATATGACAAGGCAAGAAATGACAATACATTTGAGAAAGCCACAATACACTGTGCCAATCACAACTGGCAGAGGACAGCCTATAGAAGATACAATTTGTTCACTTTTAGAGAGGCTGAGCGGACCAGTGTTGTGGGTGAGAGCTAAGACAGGCTGCAGAGCAAACCATCCTGGGCCTTCCAGCCAGGTGGATGGAACTGCTGCAGCATATTCTATGCACTGAAGCAGATCTTACAAAACAATATCGAGAAGATGGAAATGGGAAGGCAGGACATGGTGCCTTCTGCTCACTCCTTCCTTCTGAGACTACAAGCATGCAGCAAAAAGCAGTACAAATTAGTTCAGTAAGAGTGTTTTTAGTTCATGATGTATTTATAGGTATCCATAAATTAAAAAAAGAAGAAGCTGACTTCCATACATTTTAAAATAAAAATTCACAAGAAAGGCATCTGATGTATGTTGCCGAGTAAGGCTTTGGAGCAGGACTTTCCATTTCCTTAGCAGCATCCTCCGCAGTACTCATAAATAGAGGGAGAAAATGGGGAGGGAACTGAGAGAGAGAAGGGGAGAGCGAGAGAAGGGCAGGAAGAGTCACTTCTTAAATTAGTGTTTTTAAGAGCAGGAGATTCTCATTTCAAGCGCTCAATGAGTCCCTGTGTGAGTCCAAGGTGCAAAAGCTGTGATCTAGGGAGCTTTGCTAAATGAGGGAAAAATCCCAGGAGCTTCTCCCAAGACAGTTCAAGGAGGCTAGGCACAACCAGCCACATCTTAAAGAGAGAGCCAGTCCGTCTGTTCCTGTGGATGTCCACCACGCCTCCATGGACGTACATGCAGCCAGCCTGTGAGGAAACAGAACAAATGCCTGAAGCATTCGAAGCATACGGCACTCAAATCCAAGACTGGTTTGCAGCCTATGAACAATCTATGCCATAAGCTGATTTGAGTCTCCTATTGGCAGAAAGGTGGTAATGGAAGTTAAATGGGGCCAAATCCACACTACACAAATAATCTAGTTTGAAACTGGAGTATTTGCCATGGCTCCTTCCTATGGAATCCTGGGATTGGTAGTTTGGTGAGGCACCAGAGAGGGCTAAATCTCAGGATTCAGTGAGAAGGAGCCATGGCAAATAGTCCAGTTTCAAACTAGATGATTTTTGTAGTGCGGATGCACCCTAAGTAAATCAATATGTCAGGTGCATTTCTGCAAGTATTCGCAGGCTGCCACCTTCGTGAGAAGAGCATGCAGGGCCCCTGGCAACTGCTTGAGGGCGACTGCTTTGGAAATCGACAAAGGCAAAAGAGCCTGATGTGAGCCCAAGGAGAGGTGAACATGGAAGAAATGGTTGTTTACAGCCCACTTTTCCTCTATATAAACAGCAGCCTTGGGGGTGATGGGATGCCAAGCTATGGAAATACATTTCTCTACTTCAGGGTGTTAATCCACTTGCTTACATCTTGGTGGCCATTTTTGTGGGAAGTTACAGAGGCTTGTGGGTCTGTGCGCCAAGTTTCACAGCCACTTACCGGAGTCACAGCAGCGCAGTGGAAATAGACGGGCTCAGGCATAACAGCTGGGAGTTTCACCCACTGGAAAGTTTGCAGATTCAGCTTCCAGATGTCTCCCAAAATCACTTCTCCATTGTATCCTCCACAGACAAAGACATCTGAATTGATAGACCACAGAGGGACTTAAGACAGATTTTTTTCACCTCCCTCCCTAATGAACAGACTACGGTAAAAATGGCCCAGAAAATATTTGACCTGTTCACAGTTTGATAAATTTGTTTTTCAAGTAGGGTGGTTTCGTCTGAAGGAAGGCTTAAATTTCATCTGGGAGCTGCAACTTCTTGCACAGACACTGTCATTGTTCAGTCCAGCATGCAGTGGTCAGAACTGAGCCAGGGAGGTCTAGACTCAAAATCTCCACCAAAGCATGAAGACCACATCTTCCTAGCCTAACATACTCTCAGAGGGTGGCTGTGATGAAAACATGAGTAGGTGAGAGAACCAGGCACCCCGCTTGGAGGCCCTTGGAGGAAGGGTAGAATATATGAGTACAACCAACTCCAGATGTGTGGAGGGGGAGGGGGAAGGACTCTGCATTATCTCTAACACCTCAACGCTTAGAAAAGTTACTGTTCTGGACCACAACTCCCAGAACCCCCCAGTAAATACAGCTGGTGGCCATACCGGCTGGGGTATTCTGGGACTTGTTAAAAACCGAAACACTGGTTACTTGGCACAGACTTTCTTTTCCAGCTGCAGATGGAAAGTATGGTGCTCTGACTGGAAGGAGTTAACCTAGACTAAGATACCGTCCCTCTACTGCTGGAAAGTGTAACTTTTCCAATCTTTTATCATTCTCCCTCCTTCCTTCCTGTCCTCCACCAGGCACATATATACAGTAGGATCCACGTATCCACTGATTCATCAGCCACTGATTCAGTTATCCATGGGACACAAAACAGCACACCTACTATACAGTCTTCCTAGAAAATGCCTAGAGAGGCGTCCTCTCTACATGTTTTCTAGGTCCTCCAAGGCAACTCTATGGTATTTTAAACTGGAAGGCCCATTATTTTCAATGGCATTCGCTATTATTCATGGTTTTCGGTATTTATGCCCCCCCCCGAACCAATCCCCTGTGGATACGGGGGTCCTACTGTACTTCCAAAGCACAGCTGCAGCATATCACCTGTGTTGTTCCTAGGCCCTGTGCATGAAGTCAACAATCGGTCAAGTCAACCTTCCCTTTCTCTCACAGCAACTGCCCTGTTTTTTCCAGCACTGTAACTGACATTTTCCCTCTCAGGTGTCAGAATTTCATGAAGATTCCAAGACAGCCCAGCAGCTCATGGGCATATGCATGTGACAAAAAAAATTCTAAACCAGACAGGATTTCACCCACCATAAAAAAAGGAAACTCATGCATCATGCCAGTCACTTACCATTTTTAATTTGTACACAACTGTGACATCTCCTTGCCGCTGGGAACTCTGTGAAACAAACATTTTACCATGAGCAACTGAAACTGAAGACTGTCGAGTAAGACAGGTTTCTTATGGAAGGTGCAGAATCAATAGGAAAAGCAGGGCTTTATCTTGACTGTCAAGAACGTTTCTGGCTCTCTACCTGCTTAAGGCTGTTTAACATGAATTGCCTTTTTCAGCATTAAGATTGAAGATATAAAAGGCAACGTTAGAGTAAGTCTTCTCCTTCTCTGAAACATGCTTAAAAGGGAAGAGTGTGTGTGTTTTGGCTCACTGTGAAACCCTAGGAAAACTAAGACTTTGAAGCATGCCAGCAAGATCCAAAGAGGGCAGGAAAAGAATGAACGCCCTCTTACGTGTCACTTTAACCACCTGCCTTGAAACTAGGGCCAAATCCACACTATACAAATAATCCAGTTTGAAACTGGATTATTTGCCACGGCTCCTTCCTATGGAATCCTGGGGTTTGTAGTTTGGTGAGGCAGCAGCACTGGCTGGCAGAGAAGACTAAAAACCTTATAAAACTACAAATCCCAAGATTCCATAGAAAGGAGCCATGGCAAATAATCCAGTTTCAAACTGGATTTATGTAGTGTGGAATTGGTCACGTAAAGGAGAAATTAATTTACTTAAAAGCCCATCTTAAGTAAGAGGTCACATTCTAAGAAAGGTTACAAGATCCTAACTACTGGATTGATTTATCGTACTTTTAAACCACTGAACAAGGAGGATTCTCTAGGTGGTGTAAAATACATTATCAGAGTTCACAGTAACTGACATCAGGAGTTTTGAGCTCTAAAATGAACATCTACTTTCACAAAATATTTTTCAAAGAGCCTTGTTAGTCTGCTTCAGCATGAAATGGATAAGAAGGAAATGATCAGCACTTTTGAGACTGATTTATTTTAGCATGAGCTTTCATGGTGATCAATCCACTTCTTCAGACGTACATCTGAAAATGTGCATCTGAAGAAGGGGATTGATACCTAGGATCAGTTAGTCTTAAAGGTGCTAGTCAATTCATTCTTTTCCATTTGATACTGAAACAGTCTTTGATGGTGTTGCTTGACTTCTTCTGATCAAAAACATTGCCTCTGAAAAGTCACATTCTTTAAAAGACTCTGAATACAAAATTCAAGTTAACAACAAATATATGGCAGGTAAAATAACAGATCCAGGTATTTCTGATATATCAATCTGTGATGGCCTATGCAACACATATGTCTCAGATCAACTTATGGAGGGTTTTTTTTGTTTGTTTGTTTTTTAAGGAGAGAAAGAACCAAAATGTTTTCTCAGCTGTAGTTTTCTTCAGAAGTTGTAACTGGCTCATAAATTAACTTTTGCTTTCTGGCTGGAAAGACGCCCTCTATTCCAACCCTTCCCAACAAAAGGTGTTTCCAAATGCCTACCTTTTTTCTTATAAGGCTTTGTTGCAATTTCCTCCCAGGTGTTTGTTTCAAGGTTGTAGGCATGAATCTGAAACAGACAGAAAGAACAAAATTATAGCCAGAGCGTTACAAGGATGAGAGAAATAGAAGAAAGCAATGACTAAATCTCAGGCTTCTGGCTGCAGGATTGTTAAAGGCCCAACACAGTCGTGCCCAGTTCCAGAAAGATGCATGGTGACTCTGCCTTTCCATGTCCAACTGCAAGAAGAAATGCAGGAATCCAGAGACATTGGTTCTGAAGGAAGGAGGGACATTCTCTTCGGACAACTGACCTGCCTGGTTCCCTGATGCTCTCAAATAACCTTTTATTGTTTCATTTGCTTTTCTTTGGGTAGATATTCCAACAGTACCAGCCACAGGCACATGAGCCTTGGAGAGGAGGGCCTGCTTAAAGGAAGGACCAGATCAGGGCTGAGCAATTTCAAAACATCAGGAGGGCAATTCTTGGCCTTCAGAATCCACTGCCAGCCGCACTACACCTCTTCCTACCCATTTTTAAAACAAACAAATTGAAACCCAAATGGTTTCTGATCTACTTTCAACTTCAATTTTTCACATTTCTGGGAATTTTGAGGGCCTACTGGCCCTGAAAAGTACAAAAAACCCAAACCCACAATTCTTGGAGGCTTCCAGCAGCAAAAAAACACAGGTTTTTTTGCATAATAAAATGGAGGGGGGGTTGTCAGAGGTCCATATAATTGGCCCTGGGTGCAGGACGTTGACCACTCCTGCACTGGTCCATAGTATAAACCAAACAGCAAGGCACAGGAAATACAAATAAGACATAGCTCTAAGCCTGAGATATTGGAAGACTGGCTTTGTATTCTCTGCCTTGTCCAGGGAAGCTTCAATGGTCACACAGATAAAATCTTCCTTCTGAGACTTACAAAAATGGGGTTTCTTCGCACAAGACCCAATTAAAACTGTGCATCTCCCTCTCACAACAGGAGGTGATAGTCACCCACAGAAGACACCTTTAATGGGATTAGTCAAATTCACAGAAGGTTATAAATGACTACTAGCTCCACTGGCTATGGCCAGTCTCAAGGATGAGAAGCCAATGGTGGGGTGGGAGAGGGCTATGCGCTCATGGGTTGTCTTTGGGCTTCCCAGATGCATCTGATAGATCATAGTGGAGAACAGGATGCTCCGCTAGAGAGAGAGCTTTGGTCTGACCCAGCAAAATGCTCCTCAGCTATTTTTGTTCTTTGTAAACCATGACAGCATAAGAAGCACAACAACGAAATGGAGGAAAAACAACTCTCAGAGTAGAATCCAGCACTGCATGAGCAGAACTCCTCGAGTGTAATGAGACTTTTTTCCTGCTCTCCTCTCCAGACCCCTCCAAGCCTACTCAGGAGTAGGAAACACCCCCCCTCCCAGCTCCACCAACAGAAACAATTCTGTCAGCAGAAGCAACTCACTGGATTTCACCCTCAAAATAGATCTTGTCTCATCCAGCATATTTAATAGGGAGCCATTCTTAAGGCCACAATCCTAAATCTGTTCTTGCATTTGATGGAGACCAGGAAGACTTAAAGCATCATGTGGCCCTCCCAATGCCATTGGACTACAATTCCCAGTCAGCACAGCCAAAGATGAGGACTGCTGGGAGGTACAGTTCACAAACAATTTGGAAGTCACTCAATTCCCACCCTTTTTATTAGACACATTAAAAATTCCTGCAGAGATGATACTAGTGTACCACACAGGAGAGGCACGCCTCAGTCAGGGAACCTGACGGAATCAGAAGCCCCGTATACATACCAATGCCACATGCTACTCATTTTCCACAACTAGAAAATTACTGGCTAGGGAAGGAAATAATTATTCCAATTTTGACAACTGGGAATGGAGGCACACTCAGCACAAAGAATTTGCTCAATCTTGCATGTAATGCATGTACCATTGATTGTGGTCAGACTCTGCACAAGCCTCAGCGAAGGAGACAGGAACTCTGCAGAGGTGCCACCGTTCACTTCAGAGGGCTGTGCACAAGATAAACATCTACTGAGGCTAGCCCTCATTATAGACACAGTAGCACCCCCACATCTGCTGATTCGCTAACCGCTGATTCAATTATCTGCGGTTGGCAATGGTGGGAGGGGGGAGGGATCTCCTGCCCCCTCCCTTCCCCCAGGAGAACTTCGTTTGCAGCAGGGACGAAGGGAGGGGGCAAGAGGGATCTAGCCTGCCCTCTCCCTTCCCCTGGGAAGGCTCTCAATGGTGGCAAAGGCAACTGGGGGGGGGGAGGGAGAGGAGGAGTTGTTCTCCCTCCCTTCTCTGTTCACCCCTGGGGATGGCTCTCAGTGCTGGGAATGGTGACCTGTGCGTTCGCTATTATCCGCGGATTTCACCATCCGAGGTGGGGTCTGGAACCAATCCCCCATGGACACGGGGGTCCAATGTATATATTAACATTTTAACCTGCATTTTTAACAACAGATATATTGTGTTTGTCTTCACAGCATTCTGGTAAACAGGTAATTAAATTGCAAAAGGGAAACCAAGGCTAAATGGGTGACCTGTCACACAAGAAGACAAGGGTAGAGATGAGACTGGAACCTAAGGCCCCCAGATTTCATGGACTGCCAATGGGCAACTTGGGCAAGTCAAGTAGCAAATGCTCACTCCCCAAACCTATCAGTGGGTAGAACCACTCTGTTGCAACATGCTGCAAAATATGGCACTTTTTTTTTTACTTTTGCAGAAGTGCACCCTGTTTTAAAGGACAACTGCACTTGGAAGGTGGAAAGATAATGATCTGTAGGCCATGTTTTGATCACCTGGCCCTAGGCAATGCTCCATTACATTTAGTGGATCACTCACTCTCTGCATAAACTAGAAGTTGTGGGCTAGGCAGTCAGGTCAGATCCTGACTGACCCTAAAAAACTAATTTTCATCTCTCCCTTCTAATCCTAACTAACTTACTAGACTCTAACTAATCTCTGGCTCTGACCCTGACTAACTCTCCTAACATCTCTTGACTCATATTTCTGTCATACACAACAGCCTCTCAAAATCCTATCCAAGCTCTCAGCAAATTGCCAGTCGCTCCCAACATTTCATACCCTGGCCCCTTCCCAACAGACCACTTGCCTTATTACACTGGCTATATAGTCAGCCCTCAACTTTCATGAGGGTTACGGGCAGAGGAACCCACAAAAGTGGAAAACCCACAAATATAGGCCCACTATTTATTTTTCCTGAGAGAACACCTCTCTAGGTATTTGTAGGTCCTGCAGTGGAATACTATAGTCAAGCACACCACAGAATCATGCGGGAGGAGCTAGAAGATGCCTTGACAGAACTTACTTAGTAATCTGCGAATAATCATATCCGCGAATGCTTAACCCACAAACATGGAGGGACAACTGTACTTTACATATACAGCCAAAGCTTACCTTATTTTTTCTAACTAACACAACATTTTTTACCTAAGTCCAGAACATCACAAGTTCCTTTAAAGCTCATAAAACCTACTCTTTCCCTCACGGTTTTAAAATCTGAATTAAAGACTTGTTGTTATTTTACATTGTAAAGCGCCATGTACATGAACGGTGAGATCTAAATATCTAGATATCTATATCTATATCTATATCTCTCTATTTATAGAGAGATTGAGATTGTTGTTGTGTGCCTTCAAGTTGTTTCAGACTTATGGCAACTGTAAGGTGAACCTATAACATGGATGTCTTGGAAAAATTTGTTCAGAGGAGGTTTGCCCTTACCTTCCTCAGAGGCTGAGAGAGTGTGACTTGCCTAAGGTCACCCAGTGGGTTTCCCTGGTCGAGCAGGGATTTGAACCCTGGTCTCCAGAGTCATAGTCCAACACTCAACCATTATGCCATGGTGGCACACACACATACACTTAAAAAAATAAATAAATCACACCTTCAACATTCTATGTATTAAACTCCTCTAATTCTTTTACACAGTACAAATTACAGACACCCCTCTCTAATCTCCTTGGCAGCTAGAAATCATTGCTAAGAAGCCTGTGTAGTTTATCACACTACCTTGTCCAAAGAATAGGCTGTCCAAGATGTTCCACCTCCCAAGATGTAAATCCTCTGTCCATCATGTGCAATTTCGTGTCTGTATCTGAAGGAACAAAGACAGGTGTGTTACTTCTAGCCTTGCTTACCTGCTCATCAACTTGAGTAGTTTTTAAAAAACAAACAACTAAACAAATTTCTAGCAGGTAGGGTACATTCATTTTCCTCAGTTTATTCTTCCGGCAAGGGGTCATGCTAGCAGAGTCATACCAACTGTTTCCAAACTCAGGGGTAGTAGAAGAATGTCCTATTGTGGCCAGTTAGGGCTTGCTCCCAAATAAATGTGAATAACACTTTCGCATTACTCGTATATTAGAAAGACTATTTGAAAGACCATTTGAAAGACCAGATCTCCTGATAGGACCCTGCCAGAGCCCTAAGATCTTCAAGAGGAGGCTTTCTCTCAGTCCCACATCCATCACAGGCTCACTTGGTGAGGACTCGAGAGAGAGCTTTCTCAATGGCTGCTCCCACCCTTTGGAATGCCCTTCCACAGGAGGCTAGGCTGGCCCCCTCCCTGATTTCTTTTTGCCAGCAGGCAAAAACTTTTCTTTTCAAGCAGACTTTTAATGTATAAGCAGCAAAGCTTGTTTTATCTGGTATGTTTTAGATTTTATACGCTTTAAACTGATTTTATACATTTTAATTGTAGATATTGTATTTTTAATCTATTGTTTTATGGAAGCCACCTTGGGTCCCATTTTGGGAGAAAGGCACCATACAAATGAAATAAATAAATCAAATTATAGAAATTGAAACAGGGTGGATAAAATGTGGGCCATGTCCCACAAAGCTTTTTTTTTCTAGCTCCCACGTCATCCTAGGGATCAGAACAGTCTTTTTAATTCCCCCATACCAAAATGCCCTCAAATACCCTCTAAGAGGACATGGGAGCAATTTTCACCATATTTTTGCTCCCTCCAGTAAAAAAGGCCTCAACTGGGCTTCACACCATGGCAGAAATGCTCCATTTGGGGACATAAAAATATCCCCCTTTTTTGGCCGGGGACTGATGTGGTGGGGGTGTGGCCTTCCAAAGTCTCCTCTGGGACTAATGTGGCCTCCTAGCCTCCAACCCTGAATTAATGGATCTGAGATTTTCCTCCAGGAATGAACACAGATGAGGAGCCCTTCTAGCCTGTCCTCACTTCAACATCACCCGCTGCAGGTATTCTAGTCCCCCTCCCTCTTCAGGCACCTCTCAAAAATCTTGTTCATATCACTTGATTCTCCAACAACAGTGGATTTTAAAATGTACAGAGTTTATTGGGAAAAAAGGTGGAACATGAAAGTGAGTGTTCACTTTTGCAAGAGGTAATCACTCCTATTTTTGCCAGAAAAGGGTGATCCAGCATATTGAAAAGGGGGAGGCTGAAGGCCGCATGTGGCCCCAGTTCTGCATTCCGCCTACCCCTGCCCTCCTGGATGTGGAGGAGAACCATGCAGGCCACCTTGCGCTCACCAAGAAGGGTAAAAATAGAACAAAGTACCAGCAAAACTAGTGGGAACATGTATCATTAATTACCAAAGTCAGAATCATCCAGGCCATCATATTTCTAATTTCTACGTATGGGTGTGAAAGCTAGGCAGGGAAGAAAGCTGAGAGGAAGAGAATAAATTCATTTGAAATGTGATGCTGGGGGAGAGCTTTACAAATACCATGGACTGTCAAATAGACAAATACAGGTAAACCTCAGTGAAGGAATGAGATGTGGTCCTGGACATTATTTCTTTAACAGGAATTTTGGTACTAGAGGTAGAAATAACAATGAAAGAATAAGGATAGTATCCTACACCACAAAAAAGGAGGGCAGTTCATAGAATCATAAAGCCAAGGGTCATCCAGTCCAACCCCATTCTGTCATGCAGGAAGACACAATCAAAGCACTCCCAACAGATGGCCATCCAGCCTCTGTTTAAAAACCTCCAAAAAAGGAGACTCCACCACATTCCCAGGCTGCAGCATATTCCACTGTCAAACAGTTCTTACTGCCAGGAAGTTCTTCCTAATGTTTAGGTGGAATCTCTTTTCTTGTAGATTCCACCTAAACATGTGTCAGCAAACTTTTTATTCAAAACGAACAGTATGAATATGTTTAATGAAACAACCAGGTCAAGTACCGTAAGCCTTGCATAAGTAAACAAAAACATTTTGAACTTTCTAGAGACCACCTGATGGCTTCTTCCAAAATGCATCCAGGGATATTTATTTATTTATTTATTTATTGCTTCCACAAGCTTCCACTTTTCTTATGATTTCCATTTTAGTGTCCATACTTACAGATCTATGCTTTTTTAACATGTTGGGGGTATGTGGTGAGACAAGCTAATTCACTTTCCCCCTTTCTGTCTTGTTTTCCATGCACGCTCAATGAGAGATTCCAGAAACAGCTGCTATCTACCTTTCCTGTTGTAGGCAGGAATATGCAGCTATAAAACGATGGATTTAGGAAAAACCTATTCCTTTCCAGTTCAAGCTTTATTGCACTGTTTACTGCAGACACACTATTGTAATCCATCAATTGGAAGCCTTGTTTCTCCTTCACCTTCACCTCCTTCCAAATCCTGTTAAAAAATTTCCAGCTAGACAGAGGAGGAAAAGAGGAAGGGCAGAGTGGGCAGGAAAAGACTTTGTAAAAGAGGAGCTTCTTTGTCAGAGGGTTTGTTAACTGAGGAATGCTTGTAACCGGGTCCAAGATCAGATCAACCCTGAACTCTCTGCAAAAGTCAAGATGACTAATCTAAAGCTATCATACTGTAGACACATCCTGAGAAAATGGGAGTCATTAAAAAAAATGATAATGCTGAGTGAAGTTGTAGGCATTAGGAAAAGAGAAAGACTGCATTAGAGGTGGATAGACTCAATCAAGGAAGCCACAGCCCTAAGTCTGCAAGACCTGAGCAAGGAAGATGATGACCAGGGTAATTGGGGATCTCTCATTCATATGGTCACCATAAGTCAAAGCCAACAGCAAATAATAACAACCAATTAACAGAAAGGTTTTCTCAGTAGTAGCAAGAGATAGAACTGGGTGGAAAACTCTCACAGTTGAGATTTATGTCTGAGTAGTGTGAGAAGAAGAAAGATGATTGTTAAGGGATCATTTCCACATGAAGGTTTGTCTTATTGCAACATACACATTCAAATGAATGGAGGAAGAGGAATATTACCAAAACATCAAGATGACAACAGGAACCAAGAGAGCTCACCTTTGAACCAGTCAGAAGCAGCCAGCATCATTTCAAGCAATAATAACTCATGTGCTGGTCAAGCTCACCTTTCCTCCGGCATGTCACAGTGCATATTGTTTGGCTTCAGCTGGGTCCACTCCCGGGTATTCAAGTCCAGCTTGTGCAGGTCTGTGCTGTAAATGTAGCCGGTTGTTCCTCCAAATACGTACAGGGATCCATTAATGATTGCCATTGCCTGGCGGGACAGAAAAGGGAGAACATCTGTTGGAAAATTCAAGTGTTGCTATCTGAAGGCAGCCCCATAGGCAGATGGCCTATATACTCAATCTGTCCCTTGACTCTATTGTAAAAAAAGACATGTTGGAGTAACAATTCCTTGCATTTTTGGGGGGGGGGGGAGGATGGAGTTACAAGACAAAGCTCACTCAGTTCATTCCCCTCAATAATCTGCCTTTTCTCCCCCAAGCAGCCTTGCTTTCCATCCCACTGCCCTCCCAGGGCCATCCGGTAGGAGTATGGAGAGGACCTTCTCAGCAGCTGCTTCCAGGCTCTGGAACTCCCTTCCCAGAGAGATTAGACTGGTGCCATCCTCACTGTCCTTCCCAGGGCAGGTGAAGAGTTTGTTTCAGGAAGCCTCTGAGAACTGACTGATCAAGGAGGACTAGATCTTTAACAAAGCACTGTCTTGTCTGTATTTATTTTTCTTTTTTAATGGTTGTCCTTTTAAAATGCTTTTAGATCTATTGATAGTTTAATTACATTTTAATTGTGATTTTTTTTACCTGTATCCATTTTAGCTTTTGTAAGTACCCTCGTGTGCCAGAGCTCAAATAATAATAAACAAACTAAGCTAATAAATAATGTAATAACAGCTTGGTGCAGCCCCATGCAGTTGCTTAGCAAATGAGGGCCTGTTGCCTCTCCACATGATGCCCTCAGACCAAGCTCAATTGGCTCTGTCAATCCCTAATGATTTCTGCTCTGGTCCTATTGGTCACTGCCAGTATCAGGCACTGATTGCTATGACCTACAAAGGAGTTCAGAAAGACAGATGAACATAAAGGAGCCAAGGAGAATAACTGGCCCTCAGATATAAGGCACCAAGGTCAACCCTTGGCTCCCGATTCCCCTACTAATTGCTTATGAAGGGGAAGGAGGTATTTGCACTCGCATCATAACATGGGTTTGTTTAATCCCTGTCATCAAAAGATTTGTTAACCTGGTTTTCCTAGATGCTTTGTTTAAACCAGGAGTGGATGAAGTGTAGCCCTGGGGCCTCAAGCCGCCACCCCCACCCCCCATGTTTTTGCAGCCCATGACCCATCTGGATTACCCAGAATGTTGCTATTCTACCCCACCTCACCCCCAACAAAAGAAACCGCCTCCCTTTGAAGCTCCAGGAACAGCCACTTCCCTTTGAAATACATTGTGGCCCACCTATCTTCACATTGTTTAACATTAAAAATTCCCTTCCCCCCTCCCCACCAAAACAAGAAGAGGGCTTTTGACAACATCTGCATTGGTTTTGTTCTATTCTCCCATTTCTGGCAGTCTATATGGCTCCCAGAAAGTCCCAGGGGCAGAAAATTGGTCCCCAGAGAGAATCCCAGAATCCCAGAGATGGAAAGGGCTCCCAGAAGTCACCGAGTCCAATCTCCTGCTCAACACAAGACCTCCAGCTAAAACATCCCAGCAGGGAGCTGTCCAGCCTCTTTTTGAAGATGTCCAGGGAAGGAGACCCCACCACCTCTAGGCCATTCGTTCCACTGCCAAATTGCTCTTATTGTCAAGACGTTCCTTCTAGGATCCAACACAGCTGTTTCCCCCAATATAAAGCGTGCTTTATTTCTACAACAAATGCAGCCCAATCCTAAGCATGTTTGCTCAGAAGTAGATCCCACAGTCAGTGCTCCATTAAACCATTTAGTAACTGATCATTTTTAGGGAAACAAGTGTAGAAAGACATAGTCTGAAGAGCCTAGGGTGGTTTAAAATGGAGGAAGATGAGGGTATTATAAGTGAAACCACGGATACAGGTCCCACAGATACAGGGGCCGTAGTGTAGTTGAGGATGTAAAGCTTTCCTGAAAATCTAATTAGAATGGATTTTTAAAGTTCAAAAAATCCTACCACATCCAATGGGCAGGGGGGACTGTTGGTGGCTGCATCAGTCCCCCACCTTCCCCTGGATCTAAAATGGCTCAGGGGACCCTGAACATAGCAAAAATGCCCCCAAGCTGCTAAAGTAAATTTGAGGGCAACATTTTTTACCCTGCCTACCTCGTCATTTAGGAACAGAGGCTTTTGAAAGTCTCAGTGGGTGAGGATTCTGTAGAAGTCAAGCAAGAGGAGATAAAAATGCCTGCTGCCCAAGAAACAGTGAGGGCCAAGACCCTGAGCAAACAGCTAAGGACTGCTTGGCTTCAGAGCCAGCATTACCACAGCTATGGAGTACTAACTACAGACACTACTGTAAAGCACTCCAAGGGCTGGAAGCCATCTCAACCAGAACAGCAGAAGACAGAGCACAAAATTCTGGTCAGCTGGGAAGAATCCTCCAAAGACCACCTGTACCCCAAGCCTTCCCCTTGCTTTCTACAATGCCTGTCAGGAGAACAGAGCCAAGAAACACAATGTCACTTATGTCACATAATGCTCAGGATCTATCATTGTGAGGGCAGCAGTACCATTCCTCCCACGCACCTCCAATAAGTCTCCAGTAACTCTGAGAATCACTGTAGTTGATAAGTGGTACATAAATATTGCCAAAAAAATCCCACCTCAAGTATATTTATTTGTCTTAGGAATATGGGGAATCGTGATAAAAGAACAGTCTACACATGCTTTAAGGCAGGGTTTCTCACCCAGTGTTCTCTGGATCCCTAGGATTCTGCAAGAGGGTGCTAGGGGTTCCACAAGAGATTGTGACGGGGTGGGGGGGGAATAAACATTACTTTTTTGAACTGTAGATATAATATTTTTTTAATGCAGGGATTCCCTGAGACTTCAAAATTATTTCAAGAATTCATCTAGGAAAACAGGCTGAGAAAGGCAGCTTTAAGGTAACTTATTTTGTTCCTTAGACCTCAAGGCCAAGCCTTAATGAATTGTGGCTCAAACTGAATTCCCAGATCTCCTTTAACTTTCAAATAAAGTACGAAGTGAGCCCATTATATCTGCTCTAGACTCAGGGCACCTAAGAAATGTGACCGCTGCCCATTTTCAAGTAAGAGCACAAACCTCTCAGCAAAACAGAATTAGCCCCTAATTTCCCAGAACAGGGATTAACAGCTGCTGCTGCCATTGTGCTGGACAATTCTTCAGTACCTGTCCATAGATGCGGTTTGGTTTCTTTCCTCGGCAATTGAACAGGGCCCAGCGCTTGTATTTCACGTTGCAGACATGGACGTCATTGCCGTTGCTTTCACCAAATGGGATTCCAGTGCCACCAAAGACCAAGAGGTTATTTCCATGCAGCACAACTAGTGAAAACAAAACAAAAAGCACCGAAGCACTAGTGTTAGCAGGCATAATTCTACCTTAGAAAAGCTCAACGAGGTTTATTTTGTTTACTCATCTGCCCCACATAACTAAAAACATCATTGTGGTGGAAAGGGGACGGATAAAGGTTCTGTTGTAAGGACAGTTAACAGCTATGCTGTGGGAATAATCCACGTGGAAGCACAGCATGAAAGGAGCTCTGAGCAGAGCAAATGCCATGCACACGTAATAAGTCGGTAAGCAAAACATACTACAACACACAAAAGTGTGCATGATTTTCCCTGGTCATCAGTTATTTGAATCCCAGTTAATTGGGTCCCAAATCCCTTGCCTCCCATGTTTGAGAGAAAGGTAGGATATAAACAACAACAACTTATTTAAAACTCATGGCAGCAAACAGAAATAAAGCCACCACTCTTCCCTTCTGTCTCTGAATTTCTAAGTCTGACACGAATGGCACAAATCCCATGTCCACGGATGAAAGAGCTCCTGAGGATTCAATAATAAAACTTCCAGATAGTGTTTTTTTCTCAAAAGTTACAGGATGACACATACATACTGTAGGTGTTCCTAAGGAAAAAAAGGGATAACAAATGGCCTCCAAAAATATAACCTCATGATCACTGACAGGAGCACACCTTTCATAATCATGTTAGCCACACACAAAAACATAAAATGGATCTTTCATAAACGTGTCTATGGTGCACATTTGGCCCAGGGGAAAAATTAGTGGCCAACAACTCTCTGAAGTGAGGTTGCTTTTGGTTCATTGAAGTCTACAACCGGGCTTTAACATATCATGCTAGACACAAGAGTTTGGACACAATATGGTTCAGGGCAGAAAGTCCTGGTCTTCATTCCAGTCTGAGCCCTCACATGCTTACATTTCTGTCCTAAAGGAGTAGGCCTACTGAATCCAATACTGGAGAGGCACTCACGTGACATGGAAGCCAACTCTCGAGGCATGTAGCCCTCCGTTCCCATTTGATGCCAGATGCCAGTAGCAAAGTTGTACCGCCAGAGCTCTCTGAACAGTGGGTAGTCCTCATTCTCTGGCCCTCCAGACTCATCATAGTCAGGATTATATCCACCAAACACGTACAGGTTGGCATTGTCTGCTACACAGCGGTGACCACTTCTGGCTGGGGGGACTCTGTGGCCTAGAGGAGAAAGACGCCAGTTTTACTAACAAAGGAGAAAAAAGGATGGCTGGTGCTTGTGAAAAAAAGACACATCAGGGAGCAGCAGTCAAAAGGGAAACAGCTCCAGTCCCATGATGTCAAGGACAAATCCCTGAGTAACTCCAGTTTCACTGTAGGAAAAAGAATTCCTAGACTTTATAATTCAATGTGAGAGGTGCAAATAATATACCATTAAAAAAGCTCAGAGACAAAGGCTACCACTTGGTCCTTTTAGCCATTTCTGGCTTCCAGTCATGTTTTGGAAGGCTTTTATTAAAACCTTTGAGGACATTTTTTTTTTAAAGTGTGTAGAGATGGTTTTGCAAGGACCTAAATATCTTAAAGGAAGCAGATTCCCTCTGATCTTGGAAGCTAAGCAGGGTCAGTCCTGGTTAGTACTTGGATGGGAGACCACCAATGGGATATAGTTCAGAGGAAAGAACATACAAAAACACCTCTGAGGATTCCTTCCTTAAGAAACTCCTATCAAATACATGGGGCTCCCATATGTCGACAAATGACTTGATGGCACATACATGGTTTTAACTCACAGAATCATAGTAATGGAAGAGAACTCAAGGGCCATCCAGTCCAACCCCCTGCCATGCAGGAATACCCAATCAAAGCATTCCCGACAGATGGCCATCCAGCCTCTGTTTAGAAACCTCCAAAGAAGGATGCTCCACCACACTACAAGGCAGTGTATTCCACTTCCAAATAGCTCTTACTGTCAGGAAGTTCCTCCTAATGTTTAGGTGGAATCTCTTTTCCTGTAGTTTGAACCCACTGCTCTGTGTCCTAGTCTCTGGAGCAGCAGAAAACAAGCCTGCTCCATCCTCAGTATAACATCCCTTTAAATATTTAAACATAGCTATCATGTCACCTCTCAACCTTCTCTTCTCCATACTAAACATGCCCAGTTCCCTAAGCCACTCCTCATAGGGCATAAAGGCTTCCACACCTTCCACCATCCTGGTTACCCTCCTCTGGATACGTTCCAGCTTCTCAGTATCCTTCTTGAATTGTGGTGCCCAGAACTGGACACAGTATTCCAGGTGAGGTCTGACCAAAGCAGAACAGAGTGACACTATTACTTCTACTGATCTGGACACTATACTCCTATTAATGCAGCCTAGAATCGTATTGGCTTTTTTAGCTGCTGCATCACACTGCTGACTCATGTTCAGCTTGTGGTCCACTTTTCTGCTGTTTTAAATTGGTGATCTTGTTTAATCCTGCGGCGGTGGAGGGGTTGTGGATGGTGCTCGCTATTATCCATGGAATTCACCATCTGTTGGGGGAGGGGGCAGAACCAATCCCCCATGGATATGGGGGTGCCACTGTATTCCAAATACAGGCAGTTCTTGTATGGTGCCCACCAAAGACTTCCAGTACAGTCTTGTAGCTGTCTACTCAGAAATGACGGGACCAACACACTTAGTTAGGCTGCAATCCTATACACAGTTACTTGGAGTAAATTCCAAAAAAAGTCAAACAAACTGAGGCTGGCTGAGGTCTGAGTGACAGGTGTAGGATTGTACTGCTAGTGCATAAGATGGGATCCACATGAACTTAGTTAATCTTGAAGGGTCTGAGTGGGTGATATGCAAGACCTCCAAGCAATTTCCAGCATTCAGAGTACAAGGTGTACCAGCCAGAAATGGAAATGGTTACTGGCTTGTGGCTGCACTCTATACACCAGGAATAGTTAAAAAAAAAAAAGTTGATCTGCAAACGATCCACAAAGACCTTACTAAGGACAGGTGGTACGTCAAGATGTAGATGGATACTACAATTGACAAAAGGGGCAAAAATATCAGAACTTGCTGCAAAACTGTGAGAAACTGCCCCACAAAACACTCCAAATATACAGGCAGATCTGGAGAAGGCAAGATGCAAAACCAGATATTGTAACAGCAGAGAGATTTTCTGTAATGCAAAGGTATGACTTGCAATCAATAAATTAAATTAAAATGAATGTTCAGGATGTCATTAATGTCAAAATAACTCTAGAAAAAACTGCACATACTTATTTACACTTTCAAGGAAGCCAGTTTCATTTTTGTGAAGTCAAACAATATTACAAGCCAGGTTCAGCTAAACAACCACCACTGTAGTGTACTAATCTAGATATTTAGTCTGGCTTTGGAGTCTTCTTTAAATACTCGCAAATTTACTGGCTGACAAAATGACATGCGCTGAAGCATTTTGTGGCCTGGGGTAACAGCCTGAATGAATGCAATACTGAAAGGAAGATCCACAAAAAATCAGATGTTCTATATATTTCAACAGACTACTTTCATATTACAGTATTTTTGGGGGTGTGTGTCATAGAATCATAGAGTTGGAAGAGACCACAAGGGCCATCTCTAGCCCAACCGCCTGCCATGCAGGAATACACAATCAAAGTATTCCCAACAGATGGCCATCCAGCCTCTGTTTAAAAACCTCCAAAGAAGGAGACTCCACCACACTAGCTAGAAAACTAACACTTAACCTGGAAAAGACAGAGGACTACTCCATACCATTTTTCAGTAAGCCTGGAGGGCAGTGGGACTGTGCCAGTATCCTTGCATAGAAAATGCCCATGCACCCACAGGCCAAAAAGCTATCAAAGCTGTCTTATGCCAAAGTGGAACTTAAGTATTTGTACATGCAGCTGTCAGCAGGTGCATTATCAGTGGTGGGTGCCCGATGCTAGAGAACAAGAGATGGAGCTGTCTTCTGAAAGGGGTTAGAGATGCAGGCAATCAATATGACTACTGAACCAGGGATAGAGGTTTGGCCAACTTTTGAGGGGGTCTATGCCCTTTAAGAAATCCCCTTCATGGTTTAAGCAGTCTCTAAAATGTCCAATGAAAGTGGCACCCCCCATGAAGCATGCATTTCCACAACTTAAGTAAGAACGCCACACACATTGACCCTGGACAGAGTAGATCTGGCCACTGTTACACATCTCTTATTCAAAACTTAATTTTTGCAACTAGCTTTAAGTGGGATCAGGACCATGTTTTGGAGCATACGTATAATTCCCTGATGCACCAGTTACAACAGCTTCTGACCCATTTCCAGGTCCAAATGAAAGTGATGTTATCACCTTCAAACTGAATAATTAAAGGACAGTCTCCTCCAACATGAACCTGCCTGTCATCTCAGATCATCATGCAAGGCTCTTCAAATTCTGCCATTTGAGATTGTGCCAGTGGTGACTCTGGAAAGAGGATTCTATATGAAAGTACATGTTATGCAACTGTCTGTCCTGGAAAATCCCTTTAGTGGTGCGTATCATGACAAGTGTGTCAATGCTACCTGAAAACTTTGTTATTTCATCAAAACTATAGATCTGATATTTGATCCAATTTTTGTTTCTTTCCCCCTCTTTTTGATTCTTTAACTATTTTAGCTAGAAAGCGCTTTGGACAGATTGTGTGGGGTGGAAAGGTGGAGAAAAAACATTTATGGTAAGAATTAAATATGCCCAATGAGGAGGAAAGTAAGTCTGCACTCTTACTTAGATTTACTTGGCAAAAAGGCCAAGCTATGAATTGGAAAACCTCCAGTCAAACTCCCATCTTTACAGGGACTGAATAAGCAGCCTCAAGCACACATTAGCAAACACAAAATGACTATAAACCTGATCTACCTTACATGGCTGCTGTAAAAGATCGATGGGGCAACATGTAAAAACCAAATTAAATTCTATAAGGCACATAACACACTTTGTGTATTTGGGGTCTGACTTTATAACCTTATTAAATAAGGGAAACCAAAAGAGATGGCAAAAGTGTGACCCTCCAGATAAACAACTCCAATAGGGACCCAGAGTGGTATCATGGTTTGAGTGTTGTACTAGAACTCTGGGAGATCAAGGTTTGAATTCCTGCTCAGCCATAGAAATTCACTGCATGACCCTGGGTAAGTCACACCCTCTCAGCCTTAGAGGAAGGCAAGGCAAAGCTCTTCTGAATAAATCTTGCCAAAAAAACCCTAGGAGGCAGCTGCCATAAGTTGGAGTCTACCTGAAGGCACTCAACAAGAACTGCTACTGAATAGGCAATGCCAAAAGATGATGGGAGTTGCAATGGAGGGCCATGTATTCCCCATCCTTAGCTTACCAAAAGACTCACAAAGCCCAGCATCCTGCTTTCCACTGCAATCAGGTAGGGACACCTCAAGAAAGTCCACAAGCAAAGAATGAAGGCACTTTATGTCTATTTGTCCTTTTCAGGCTGATATTCAAAGGCAAACGTCCCATGAACATGGAGAGGCACTTTAACTCTCATGATTTAACAGGTTATGAGTACACTTTCAGGCACAATTCAAAATGCTGGTTATGATTTTAAAGGCACAAAATGCCTGAGCCCAGACTACCTAAAATACTCTATCTCCCTCTATGAAACTGAGTGTTAAGATTTGGGAATGGAGCTTTCTCTTAGTTCAACCACCTTCAAAGAGATATCTGGTGAGGACCAGATAGACAGGGCCTTCTGGGGTGGCTGCTCCAAGGCTGTGGAACCCCTCCCTGCAGGAGGCTAGACTGGTCTCCTCTCTACTTTTGTTTCACTGAGGCTTTCATATGCTGAGATAGCTTTTTTTTAAAACACCTCATTTGGGTTTTACTCTTTTCAAAGAAAGAACTGTGTTAGTCTGTCACAGCATAAAAAGGAAAGAAAAGGTGGGGGGAGAAGAATCTAGCAAGATCTTTAAGACTGACTGATTTATTTTAGGATGAGCTTTCATGGATAACAATTCACTTATGCCAATGTGCTGACAGAAGCACTCTGAAGGATAGGATTACTTGAATCCTCTTTCCCGCTCCCTTTTCCCTTTTTATTTTGGTTTTCCTCTATTCTTGAGAGGTCTCTTGGGTCATCTTGCTGAAAGAAAAGGAGGCTACAATTAAATAAATACATACAGGCATAGCTCAGTTAGCAAAGCTTCTGACAAAGAAGCCCCTTTTTACAAAGTTTGTAATACCTACTCAGGCCTTCTTTTTCCTTCTCATCCTCTATCCAGCTGAAATTTTTAGCAGCATTGGCATTGGGAGGATGGTGAGGAAAGATTGGAGAAACACAGACCTTCACTATCAGGTTGCAGCAGCATGTCTGCAGCAAAAAGTGCAATAAAGTTTGAGCTGAGAAGGAACATGATTCTGCTCTAACTGCTCCTATTGTAGTTGTACACGCCTGCTGCAACAGGCAAGGTAAACAGCAACTGCCTCCAGAGTCCCTTACTGAGTATGACCAGTAAAACAGACAGAAGACGAGAAATCAAAGAAGCCTGTCTCACCAGTGAATTCCAGCTTGTTAAAAAAAAAGAAAGCACAGCTGAATATGCTTGGACACCAACATGCAAATCCTAAGAAAAGCGGAGGGTGATGGAAGAAAAAAGTCATCCCTAGATGCATTTTTGAAAGAAGCCTTCAAGTAAGCTCTAGAAGGCTCAAAATGGTTTTCTTTATATATGGAAGGCTTAACTAACCTGGTTGTTTCATTTCACACTAGCATATCATTGAGTTATGACAACCCCATGAATTTCATAGGGTTTTCTTAGGCAAGGAATACTCAGAGGCAGTTTTGCCAGTTCCTTCCTCTGAAACCTGGTATTCCTTGACAGTGGGGAAGGATCTTCTTTTTGGACTGCCACTCTCAGAATCCCCCAGCCAACATAGCTCGCTGGGGGATTCTGGGAGTGATGGTCCAAAAAGTCCCATTTTCCCATGCTCTGGAAGTTCTAGCCTGCAGGATTTGGGTAGAAGGGACCAAGGTCAGACCTTGTGTGCATGTGTATATATTCAAGTCACCTACTGACTTATGGCGACCCCATGAATTTTATAGGGTTTCCTTAGGACAGGAATCTTCAGAGGTGGTTTTGCCAGTTCCTTCCTCTGAAATAGAGCCTACAGTGGTCTTCCATCCCTGTACTAGCCAGGGATGACCCTGCTTAGCTTCCAAGATGAGATGGATCCCGGCGCTTTTAGGGTACAGTATTTAGGCCCCCTGCCCATATTTAGTTTTGCATTAAAAGTTTGCTGAAGCAGATTTATTGAAATGTTCTTCCTTCTTGCACTGTAGGAACTTCTCCCTAATCTTTCCATGTCATTTCAGTGTCTGGTATCCAATTTTCTGTTCAAGAAGTCATGCTCAGGCACACATTGACTTCATTTACCAAGGTATGCCTGTGAAGCCAAATATAGTCTCAGGAATTCTTGTTAATTAGGAGAGGGATTCCTTCTTCCCCTTAATTCTTAATAAGCCTAATTGTCTGTGAGCTACCTTGAGTCCCACCCAGAGAATTATAAATGAATTATTATTATTATTATTATTTCTTACCCACCTCTCCTTATGGATCAAGGCAGCAAACAACACACAGACACATAGACGTAACATTGGTAAATGCACATATCAATTAAAAACATTTCAGTTTAAAAGAACAAGTAAAACAAAGACCTTTTAAAACAGTTAACACACAATTTAAAAGCCACACTTTAAAATCATTTGGATAGGCCTGCCGGAAAAATAAATAAATAACAATAACAATCCCCCACTCAAAAAAAAAAACCAAAAACCATTCTCCATGTTTTTAATACTTTTAAGTATATTTTCTTCTTCTAAATATTTTGATATGTTTTTAATGATGTAATCAGTTTAATTCTGTTTTAACATGCACTTTTTGTAGGTCTTAATGGTGTGTTTTTTAAAAGTGTGAGCCACTTTGGGTCCCAGCCATCAGGGGAAAAAAGTAGGCTATAAATAAATAAAGAAGAAGAAAAGTGACTAGTGGGATGCCACAGGGTTCTGTCCTGGGCCCAATGCTATTCAACATCTTTATCAATGACTTGGATGAGGGAATAGAGGGCATGCTTATCAAGATTGCAGATGACACCAAATTAGGAGGGGTAGGTAATACCCCAGAGGACAGGATCAGAATCCAAAATGACCTTAACAGATTAGAAAGTTGGGCCAATATTAACAAAATGAATTTCAACAGAGAGAAATGTAGGATACTATACTTGGGCATTAAAAATGAAGTACACAGATGTACGATGGGGGGGTGTCTGGCTTGATGGCAGTACATGTGAAAGGGAACTAAGAGTCTTAGTTAACCACAAGCTGAACATAAGTGAACAGTCTTAAGTGACAGCTAAAAAAGCGAATGTGATTCTAGGGTGCATTAATAGGAGTATAGTGTCTAGATCAAGGGATGTAATAATGCCGCTTTCTTCTACTTTTGTCAGACCTCACCAGGAATACTGTGTCCAGTTCTGGGTGCCACAATTCCAGAAGGATATGGACTATCTGGAACATGTCCAGAGGGGGGCGACCAAAATGGTGGGAGGTCTGGAATCCATTATCCCCTATGAAGAGTGGGTTAGAGAGCTGGGAATGTTTAGCCTGGAGAAGAAAAGATGATGAGGTGACATGATAGCCATGTTTAAATATTGGAAGGGATGTCATACTGAGGATGGAGCAAACTTATTTTCTGCAGCGCCAGAGACTAGGACATGGAGTAATGAGTTCAAACTACAGGAAAAGAGATTCCACCTAAACATTAGGAAGAACTTCCTGACAGTAAGAGCTTTTCGGAAGTGGAACACACTGCCTGGGAGTGTGGTGGAGTCTCTTTCTTTGGAGGTTTTTAAACAGAGGCTGGATGGCCATCTGTCGGGGATGCTTTTATTGTTTATTCCTGCAGGGCAGAATGGGATTGGACTAGATGGCCCTTGGGGTCTCTTCCAATTCTACATTCCTATGACATCCACGTCTTAATATCTGAAAGGATATCATATAGAAGATGGAAGAAGACTGTTTTCTGCTGCTCCAGAGACTAGGACACAAGCCAATGGGACACAACTACCAGGGAGTAAATTATAATCTAGATCAGCAGTTCTCAATCTTTAGTCCTCCAGATGTTTTGGACTTCAACTCCCAGAATTCCTGACCCTTGACCATGCTAGCTGGGGCTTCTGGGAGCTGAAGTCCCACACCACCTGATGGCTCTAAGGTCAATAACCACTGGCGGACTCCCATTCTTTGGGGGGTTTTGAACAGGGGCTAGATGGCCATCTGTGGGGAGGGCTCTGACTGTGTCTTCCTGCATGGAAAGGGGGTTGGACTAGATGGCCCCTGGGGGGTCTCTTCCAACTCTATGATGTCATGATGGGGGGTCCACAACATGGCGGCCAATCTCCCCCCCCTCCGCTTCCGCTCACACTCACCGCCCCGTCCCGGGCCCGGCGGGAGCCTGACGAACCGGTTGAGGAGCCCCCCGTGCGGGGCCTGAGCCGCCGGCCCGTCGCCGCTGCCCCCTCCGCGCTGCCGGTTCCCCTCCCAGCCTTCCCCGTCCGCCGCCGACATCTTGGCCGCCGCTGCCGCCGCCCGGCCTTCTCGCCTCCTCCTTCCCTCTCCCTCCCTCCCTCCGTTCCCTCAGAGCCGCGGCCGAGTCGCCTCAGCAGAGCGAGCGGCCAAGTCGGAGAAGGTGGCTGCTTGGCAGCAGCGGCACCTTCACCGGCAGCCAATCAACAGCGGGCTTGGGCAACGGCAGCCAATAGGAGGCGCGTTTGTTGGGTAGTGGGAGAAGAGACGAGACAAGCGTCACCAAGGAGAAAGGGAGGGAGAGAAGAAGGAGGTGGAGCAAAGCAGGCCAGAGTAATCGACCGCCGGCCTTCCTTTGCGGCTTCCCCGAGGCGATGCTTTTTTCGGTTCGGAGGGGAGGAAGGCAAGAGCAATAGATACCAGATCAACATCGATTTCCATAGGCCAGTGGTTCCCACACCTTGGTCCTCCAGATGCTTTGGACTTCATCGCCCATAATTCCTGACTGTTGCCAAGGTGACTAGGGCTTCTGGGAGATGAAGTCCAAAACACTTGGAAGACTCACTGCCATAGGGGGAAGAAGTCAGCATCAGTCACAGAAGTGGAAGGGATCCCAAGGGGATCCTCATAGAATCATAGAAGAGTTGGGAGATTTCCATCCAAGGAAGAGAGATCCCTGCCAGTGGGCATGTAGTGGAGCACACACCTGCCAAAGGGACCACCACACCTTTTGGGGTGAATGGGTTATTTCTCAGCAATGCTCCTTTGGGATGTTCTGGTGGGACAGGATCCGACCTGGCCCACTTTTGTGTTTTCAAAGGGGAAATGATCAGCCTTCATCTGATGTAGGCAGTTTGAAGGCATCACTGTTTGAGGATCCACTCCAGATTATATTGTAGAATCATAGGATTTTCAAGTGGGAAGGAACCCAACAGGTAATTTAGTCCAGCTCTCTGCTGTGGGGGGAAGTCACAGATTAATAGTTGTGAATGGGATGTGCAGGTGCACCCATGCTGCAAGAAAACCCAGTGTCCTAAAATGGGGAAAACATAGTAGGGAGTAAGGAACCTCTGACCTTCCGGATATTGTTGGACTCCCATAACCTCTTAAACAGGCATGTTTCCATCATCTCATCTCTTTATCTGAGGGACTTCCATAGAATCACAGAATTGGAAGAGACCACAAGGGCCATCTGGTCCAACCCCCTGCCAAGCAGGAATTCACAGTCAAAGCACTTCTGACTGATGGCCATCCAGACTCTGCTTTAAAAAAGGGAGACTCCACCACTCTCCCAGGCAGCAGCACATTCCCCTGCCTAACAGCTCTTACTGTCAGGAAGTTCTTCCTAATGTTTAGGTGGAATCTCTTGTCCTGCAGTTTGAGTCCACTGCTCCGTGTTCTCTGGAGCAGCAGAAAACAAGCTTGCTCCATCCTCAGTATCATGTCACCTCTCAATCTTCTCTTCTCCAGGCTAAACAGACCCAGCTCTGTAAGCTGCTCCTCACAGGGCATAGTGCTAGTCCATCTTCCTCCCAGTGTGGGGATTCACCACTTAAAAGAAGTTAGGCATCTAGCCTTTGGGGAGCGTCAAATCTGGGAACTGTCAAACAAAAACAAGGAAAAGTCCTGTGTCGTTTTAAAGAGATTTTACAATTTATTCCAATGTGATATCATGCCCTCCAGCATTTCACAGATCAAAACCAGGACACATGTAGTCAAGCAACATCGGATTGCTGCCAAGATGGCAAAAAGTTATTAACGAGGAAGAACCCACAGCTTAGGAGAAACTGCAGTTTGTTTTTGCAGCAATTTATTGCTGTTGTTGTTATATTTATTTATATCCCGCTTTTCTCCCAATATAGGGACTCAAGGTGGCTAACGTTTACTAGGAAGGGCAAAATTCCACCCCCTCCTCTCCTCTCCTCCCTGCTCAGTTAATTGTGCATAAACTACTTTTGCATTTTGAATTCAGTTTGTATCAACTAAAGCAAGCTGATGACAAAGGGAGAAGCAGAGAGAAACTGGTACATTTTCAAAAGCACCTCAAAAGCCCCATTCCATTCTGCTTTGGTCAGACCTCATCTAGAAAATTATGTCCAGTTCTGGGCACCACAGTTCAGTATTAATAAGATAAGTGTTGCTTTTCATAGAATCATAGAATTGCAAAGTTGGAAGAGACCACGAGGGCCATCCAGTCCAACCCCCTGCCACGCAGGAAATCTTGATCAAAGCATCCCCTAATTTTCCTCTAACGTCCCTCTCTACAATCCCACCTGCCACTATGTCCATTGCATATATGAACATGAACCTCTGGCTTAACATTCTGAGTGTAATTAAATAGATTAGACTCTATGAAAGCTCATGCTACAATAAATGTGTATTCTTTATAACCAGAAATAGAGGAGGGAAAGGAGTCCTGATTTTCATCATCTTTCTTTACTGTCCAGTTCTCACATTCGTACATGATGATGGGAAATACTGTGGTTTGAATGATCCTGATTTTAATGCTCAGTTTTATATATTTGCATTTTATGATTTTGTCCAGTTCTTTCATAGCTGCCCTTCCCAGTCCCAGTTTTCTTCTGATTTCCTGGCTGCAGTCTCCATTCTGGGCTATGATTTAGCCAAGGAATGGGAATTATTCACTATTTCAATTTCCTTGTTACTTACTCAGATGTAATGATGGAGTAAAATATTCAAGCCTCTGGGATATACAGTATGCAGTTACCAAAGGCTGCTGCTACACTGCAGAAATAATGCTGTTTGACACCATTTTAACTGCCATGGATCCATGTGATGGAATTCTGGGGTTTGTAGTTTTGTGCGAGGTTTAGCATTCTCTGTCAGCCCACTAGTGCTACAACAAACTGCAAATCCCAGGATACCATAGGATGGAGCCATAATTAAAGCGGAGTCAAACTGCATTATTTCTGCAGTGTGGCAGCAGTCTAGGTTGTGAGATCAGAGAGAAATGGGATGCACAAAAAGCCTGTTACAACTCCAGGCACAAATCTTTAAAGGACTGGTCTGGCATAAACGTTTTGGCATCTATACGCTAATTCACGGATGTTTCTGGCCGTTAATTGTCTCTGAAGTGTTTGTTTGAAGAAAATTAGTTCTGTTGAAGAAAGAACTGGTTATATTTATCTATCCTAACAGATTTAATAGACCTTACCTTCCCTCTTTTAAAGGAGAAACCAGGTGTCAGCAGTTCTCTCTAAGGACTAGAGGAGAAGGGAGGGTCTTGAGAACTTTTCATTCTTCCCACCCAAAACTATAATTCCCAGCCAATTAAAGGACAGAAAGAACATATACAGGGTGAATGCAGGTACCTGTCCTGTACCAAATTAGGCAAGAGCTGTGGGAAAGTTACCTTTTTTTGGACTACAACGCCCAGAATCCCCCCTCCCTCTCCCAGCATGGCCACTACATTTCCCTCACAGACAACCCAGGCTTTTGGAGAGCAGAGTATCTGGGCGCAGCTGATGAGGGACCGGAACTGAGTTTTGGCGGACCGAAAGTTCCCGGCCTCCCCGGCGAGGGCGCGGGGGAAGCTTTACGGGGAGGGACCAAGATGGCGGCGCCCAGCACTGAGGCTGCTGCTCCTGCCTCGGAGGCCGAGGATGTCAGTTTGGGGGGCAAAGGCAAGTCTCCCTCCGTCACTCCGCAGAAGATCCGGGAGCTGATCGATGGCGGGATCGCCCCGGAGGAGACCAGCCTGGAAGGGTGAGCGGCGGGCGGGAGGGACCGGATGAGGAGCCGGAGCCGGGAAGCCGCTCCCCGGGCTCAGCCTGCGCTCAGCCGCCGCCAGCCAGCCAGCCAGCCAGCAAGCAGGGGGCTCGGTCGCCTTCCTCAGCCGGAGGCCGGTTGGCCCTGGGACCCCCACACCCTCAGCCGGGGCGACGGGGCTGGGTGGGATCCGGGCCCCCGGGGGCGCAGCGGAGGGGAAGAGCACGAGGAGGCCCTGGGGAGGAATTGGGAAGGACTCTGGAGGGAACTGGGAGCAATCTGGAGGGAACTGGGAGCAATCTGGAGAGAATTGGGAAGGAATCGGGAGAGAGTTGGGAGGAATTGGGAAGGATTCTGGAGGGAACTGGGAGCAATCTGGAGGGAACTGGGAGCAATCTGGAGAGAATTGGGAAGGAATCGGGAGAGAGTTGGGAGGAATTGGGAAGGATTCTGGACGGAACTGGGAGCAATCTGGAGGGAACTGGGAGCAATCTGGAGAGAATTGGGAAGGAATCGGGAGAGAGTTGGGAGGAATTGGGAAGGATTCTGGAGGGAACTGGGAGCAATCTGGAGGGAACTGGGAGCAATCTGGAGAGAATTGGGAAGGAATCGGGAGAGAGTTGGGAGGAATTGGGAAGGATTCTGGACGGAACTGGGAGCAATCTGGAGGGAACTGGGAGCAATCTGGAGAGAATTGGGAAGGAATCGGGAGAGAGTTGGGAGGAATTGGGAAGGATTCTGGAGGGAACTGGGAGCAATCTGGAGGGAACTGGGAGCAATCTGGAGAGAATTGGGAAGGAATCGGGAGAGAGTTGGGAGGAATTGGGAAGGATTCTGGACGGAACTGGGAGCAATCTGGAGGGAACTGGGAGCAATCTGGAGAGAATTGGGAAGGAATCGGGAGAGAGTTGGGAGGAATTGGGAAGGATTCTGGAGGGAACTGGGAGCAATCTGGAGGGAACTGGGAGCAATCTGGAGAGAATTGGGAAGGAATCGGGAGAGAGTTGGGAGGAATTGGGAAGGATTCTGGACGGAACTGGGAGCAATCTGGAGGGAACTGGGAGCAATCTGGAGAGAACTGGGAGAAATCTGGAGAGAATTGGGAAGGAATCGGGAGAGAGTTGGGAGGAATTGGGAAGGATTCTGGAGGGAACTGGGAGCAATCTGGAGGGAACTGGGAGCAATCTGGAGGGAACTGGGAGCAATCGGCAGGCCTTTCCTAATTAGATCCCGGCCTCAGGGGATCCTGGCCTCTTCTAGGCTGCTGGCCATTTATTATATTTATTGTATTTATAGTTTTAAAAGTGATTTTAGATTAGTTGTTTTAATTTATATTTGTTTAATGTTTTTTTATGGGGGAGGGTGGGAGTGGGGGTGTTTAGGGATTTTATTTGTATTGTATTTTAAATTTTGTAAGCCGCCCCGATTGTTTTAACAGAGGGGCGGGGTATAAATAAATTTTATTATTTTATTATTATTAGAATTGGGAAGGAATCGGGAGAGAGTTGGGAAGGAATCGGGAGAGAGTTGGGAGGAATTGGGAAGGATTCTGGAGGGAACTGTGAGCAATCTGGAGGGAACTGGGAGCAATCTGGAGAGAATTGGGAAGGAATCGGGAGAGAGTTGGGAGGAATTGGGAAGGATTCTGGACGGAACTGGGAGCAATCTGGAGGGAACTGGGAGCAATCTGGAGGGAACTGGGAGCAATCTGGAGGGAACTGGGAGCAATCTGGAGAGAATTGGGAAGGAATCGGGAGAGAGTTGGGAAGGAATCGGGAGAGAGTTGGGAAGAATTGGGAAGGATTCTGGAGGGAACTGGGAGCAATCTGGAGGGAACTGGGAGCAATCTGGAGAGAATTGGGAAGGAATCGGGAGAGAGTTGGGAGGAATCGGGAGAGAGTTGGGAGGAATTGGGAAGGATTCTGGAGGGAACTGGGAGCAATCTGGAGGGAACTGGGAGCAATCTGGAGAGAATTGGGAAGGAATCGGGAGAGAGTTGGGAAGGAATCGGGAGAGAGTTGGGAGGAATTGGGAAGGATTCTGGAGGGAACTGGGAGCAATCTGGAGAGAACTGGGAAGGAATCGGGAGAGAGTTGGGAGGAATTGGGAAGGATTCTGGAGGGAACTGGGAGCAATCTGGAGAGAACTGGGAGCAATCTGGAGGGAACTGGGAGCAATCTGGAGAGAATTGGGAAGGAATCGGGAGAGAGTTGGGAGGAATTGGGAAGGACTCTGGAGGGAACTGGGAAGAAATCAAGAGGGAATTGGGAAGGACTGGATGGCCCTCGTGGTCTCTTCCAACTCTACAATTCTATGATTCTATGACTCTGGAGAGAGTTGGGAAGGACTCTGGAGGGAATTGGGAAGGAACCAGAATGGAATTGGGAAGAAATCTGGAGAGTTGGGAGGAATTGTGAAGTAATTGGGAAGGACTCTGGACGGTACTGGGAGCAATCTGGAGGAAATTGGGAAGAAATCTGGAGAGAGTTGGGAGGAATTGGGAAGGACTCTGGAGGGAACTGGGAGCAATCTGGAGGGAATTGGGAAGGATTCTGGAGGGAATTGGGAGCAATCTGGAAGGAATTGGGAAGGAATCTGGAAGCCATAGCACATTGGAATTGGAGGAGGGGGAAATTAAAGTCATGATAGAGAACGTGATTTTTTAAAAAAAATAATAATATTTGAGCATCCTTCATTGACGTAGCAACTAAAAATAGAAAAGTGTTTCCATATTAACTTCCTTTTTCTCTCATGTGCAAATTCTTTTTAACTGTTTCCTTTATGTTCTCATACCCCTTCCTCCCTTCAACAAACTCAATCATTATTCTCCAATGATTAAGCCTAACCTCTTATTGGTTATTGGCCAAAATAATCCTCCTTTTTTCCATTACAAAATCAGAAAACATATACTGTATTCTGATATATATTGCTTCCATCTATCACACGTAGCAGCTAAGAATATAAGAAAAGCCAGGCCTGTCTGGTCTAGTATTCTGCTTTTATAATGGATGGCCGGATGCCAAAAAGGAAAACCCGTAGCAGGGCATAAGGGCAACAGCTCCCTTCTGCTCTTGGTGCCCGCCTACTGATATACAGAAAGCCTTCCCATCCCCTTTTGTACCAGAAGGAATATCCATTTTCTAAAACTGACCTGTAGCTCTTCCCCATCATTTTTAGTGAGTGAGGTCATATCCTCAGAATGCTGGGTTACTGTATGAGTTAGAGACATAGAGTTGAAAGAGACCACAAGGGCAATCCAGTCCAACCTGCTATGTACTATAGAGATTGGGCTAAAAATGGTGCTTAGTGAATAAAGCATTTTTTAAAGTGTGCATCTGTTTCCAAGAACAATCTGATCAGTATCACCACTTAATGCCATGCTAACAGCATTCAGAGGTTTTAATTTCTATGTGTGTTTTAGAAAAAGGTGAAATATTTTCTTAATAGTGACTTTCCAAAGCAATAAGCATGTGAGCTATGTTTCAAAATACAGTGGTAAAGAAGGAATCAAGAGACATCTTTGAGACGGATTTATTTTAGCACGAGCTTTTGTAGAAACCTGCCTCTTGCAAATGCATTTTATGGGTAAGTTTATCTGAAGAAGGGGCAGATATTAACAAATCTGTCTCAGAGGTCTTGTTTGAGTTCTTCTTTTCCATTTTATGCTGAAAGAGATTAACTGATTTGTTTTTGGCATGAGCTTTTGTGGATATCAGTTCCCTTCTTCAGATGTACTTGTCCACAGAATGCATACACAAGAAGCAGGTTTTCCATGAATGTGCATGCTAAAATAAATCAGTCTTATAAAGACATTGCTTGACTTCTCCTTTTCCTTCTTTCTAAGCAACTGCAAACACTGACTGAACAAAAGATTTGGGCTTGTTTCAGCCAGTAGTTGTCCCTGTCATGAGTAAAGATACTGGGTCAGCAGGCCAGCAATGTTGGTCTTGAACTGTCTTGGGAAATTACAGGGCTGTATAAATTGGGAAAGGGGGCATAGGAGGGAAATCAGTTTTCATTGCTGCCGTGAACAGAAAATTGTTATATTTTATGGTCTATTTTTTGCATTTCAGAAAGGATTTATCTGCCTCCTATGAAGTGGTAAATGGGTCTCCCCAAACCAATGAGCTGCCTTTTGAAGCCACCAGCAAGGAAGCCTACTTCAGCAGAGTAGAAACATTTACCATATCCTTTTCTCCCAGTTAACTGAAACTGTTGTATTATTGATGTGATGGGGGTAAAGGAAACTTAGGGCTGGGTAACTTCAAAGGAACTGGGAGCCATTTTTCCTTTCCTCTGTACCTAAACCATACTTATCCCCTCCCACTTTTAATAACCCTGACACTGTGTGTAAAAATATTCCATTTCCCATTCTGTGGTGCCTCTTTAAGTTGGACATTTAAAGGCTATTTCTCTGTAGCAGGAAGGAAGTTAGACTGGCTACATCTCTTTTAAGCTTTTGGCAGTCAGTCAGAACAATGCTGTTCCATAGGGCCTTTGATGTCTGAAACTGCTGTTTTAATTGTTTTAACACTGTATTTCAGGATTGTTTTCAGATATTTTAAAACTTTTTAAAAATAATGTGCTTAAAAAATGTTTTTATCTCTGTACTGTTTTAATTGTTTTTATTTGTTTATCACCTCAAGAGCCCTTGTGGGCTGGGAGGCGATACTGAAATATCTTAAATACAGGTTGTTCTCCCCCTCCCCCTATATGTGTGGGGGATACGTCCCCAGACTTACCGTGAATACTTGAAACCACAGGTAATAGCAAACCCTATAGAGTCATGCTGGAGGACCTAGGAAATGCTTAGAGACACCCTATTTTTCAGATGATAGATAATTGAAACTGTGCCTACAGGTGCTGTTCATACAAGAAGGAGGGCACCTATAAATATTTTGGCCCCGTGATGGTTTGAGTATTGGACTATGACTCTGGAGACCAGGGTTTGAATCCCTGCTTGGCCATGAAACCTACTGGGTGACCTTGGGCAATTCACACTCAGCCTCAGAGGAAGGCAATGGCAAACCCTCTCTGAACAAATCTTGCCAAGAAAACCCCATGACAGGTTCATCTGAGGGTTTCCATAAGTCAGAAATGAAGGCACACAACAACAAAGCTGTTTAAGGCTTAAAAAAAAAAACCCCACCAAATCCTGACTTTTTAAATGTTGGTGGCACAGTTGGCTACTTTTAGTCTGGTTCCCTGTCCCTCAAGATGGGGTTATGGGGGGCTCACACAGGGCGTCCTTGGTGGCTGCATTTTACCCTATCTCTGAAGCAAATGAATTTGCAGAAAAGCATCAGAAACCTTGTAAACCAGTGGGAATTGTGCCTGCCATTTGAGGATTTGATAGGTGGCAAAAAGAAGGATTGGTGCCAATCTTCACAACTTCATTCTCCTTCTGTATTTCAGTGGAATCAGTTACATCTCTCCTTTTCTGCTCACAATACATATAACTCCTGTGTTGAAAGGTCTGTGCTGGTTGCTAGTGAGCTATTGAGCCATGCTCAAAATGTTACTTTTGGCTTATAAAACACTATATGAGTTAGGACTAGGTTATCGGGGAAAACCCCTTGTCCCGTGTAGACCATCCAGGTCCTTACATTCTGAACTGGGGGCTCAGTTTACCATAACACATCCTGGTGGTGTTTGTTCAGCTGAGTCATCGGGGCTTCCCTCTTGTGGCTCCCTTTGTGTGGAATGGCCTCCCCATTGAAACAAGGCAAGCTCTCATCAGTGAATGTTTCCATTGTCAACTGAAGATCTCTATCTGCTTACCCAGGCCTATTCCTGTTCATTTTCCTGATTTTTAACTTTATCAGTTATTGTGTGCCTTCAAGTTGTTTCTGACTTATGGCGACCCTAAATTGAACCTATCATGGGCTTTTCTTGGCAAGATTTGTTCAGAGGAGGTTTGCCTTTGGCTTCCTCTGGGGCCGAGAGAGTGTGACTTGCCCAAGGTCACCCAGTGGGTTTCCTCTGAGGCTTAGAGAGTGGGACTCTCCCAAGGTCACCCAATGCATTTCCATGGCTGAGTGGGAATTCAAACCCTGGTTTCCAGAGTTGCAATCCAACTCTCAGACCGCTACACCACTCTGGCTCTTAATTTTATCAGTTAATCCTCTCTAATGAATGTTTTTATGGATTTTCATCACTTTTATTGTTTCTCATTTTACCCTTTTAGGTACAGTTTTATTATACAAGTCCCCCCCCCCGGTATCCACTGAACCAATATCTGCAGTTTCAGTTATCCATGGCTGAAAAAAGAGACACATAGTCACACCGGAAAATGCCTAGAGAAGTGTGTCCTCTCTAGGATTCACTAGGTGCTCCAATGCAACTCTGTGGCATGTTTGTACCGGACCGAGTCCTTTATTTTAACAGGGTTTCCTATTAAACATGCTTTCACTTATAAATGGTAAGTCCAGGAACGCATCCCCGACAGATATGGCCGGAGTGGGTAGGTGACACATATCTGTTTAATTCTGAAGCAGCTTTGAGAATTTCTTTAAAAATGAAAAGCAGTAAATAAATGTTTGGATAGACATAAAAATACTTGATAGGATGGGTGAACATGTCACTGTTTTGGATGAAAGTTTGAGTTTGAACACGGTTCAACAATAGAGCAAGATGTGGGCTAAGGAAGGTGGGAGCCCTGAGTGGAGAAGGCACATCCGCTGGCTGTTGATACACATAGAGGGAGCTGCATTTGGCCTTACCTGGAAAGGTTCCCTATGAATCAGAATACTAGGCTAGGAACCAGCTGGGAGGTCCTGTATCCAGCAAGTCCAGCATCCTGTAAGTGACCTATGCAAGTCCATCTTATACCTGCGTATGTCTTTCTTTGGTCGTTGTAGAGGTTGATATTCTCTTCCTCTGCAATAAACAAAGCCCACCCACCTCCAGACCCAAGGTTTTGTTACAGCAGCCCCCTGAATGGCCGTTTTGTGGCAGGTGGAAAGCATGGAGGATTGGAAAAGCCTCTGGCAATGCCCCAGAGGCAGACTAATGACATCATCCACCTCTCTGCCCCCCCCCCCCAGCCCAAAAAGGCTGCTTGGGATGGGTGGGAGGGCTTTCACAGCAAGACCGTAAGACCTGGGGTAAGCAGGGAAGTGTAGTAGAGTTTCATCTACACACACACTTGGTCTTAGCCAAAAGGCCGAGAAGCGATAGAGAGTTTCATCTGTGAAATTCTTTCACTGCGCTGGGCAGTGTAGGATCTTGACCAGAGTGTGGATGCAGAGTGGGCATACAGAAGGAGCATGAGAAACTAAACCTTGGTTCTATTTAATTCTTTAAAAGATTTCTGCTCTGCTCTTCTACATCAGAAAGTCTCAGGACAGTGTACTGTACAGTGCATTCCTTTAATAATAATAATAATAATAATAATAATTTATTTATTTCTATCCCGCCCCTCTGCAACGCAATCGGGGCGGCTTACAATATAAAAACTCCAGAATTACAATACCCTAGCCCACCCACCCCTTAAAATAATATTAAATTATAAAGGATTAAAACATACAATAATTTAAAATATATTAAATTAGAAAAAATAAACAACTTAAAATTGAGGCGGTAAAAGATAAACAGTCTTAAAACATATTGAACAGTGTAACAGGTTAAAACAGTTTAAAACCACACCTGTATATGTGCAAGCTGAATAAATTATCCTGTTTTGAACTGTACCAAGTTCCCCTCCTTAACGCCATCACTCTCTCAAGTGGGCAGGCAAACCTCATGAGTTGTCTCCCCTGATCTGTGCCAAATATGGATGGACCAACATCGAGTGTGACATGTTGAAGTGTGCCAGCTGCCAGGCCTACCTCTGCGCCAGTTTGCAACTAGCCTTCGACTTCAGCAAATGTAAGAACTTTGAAGGAGGGCTCACCATGACAATGCCTGGGGTTGTTACAATTGAAAGGCAACCCTAGGTCATGCTCTGTGTATTGCACAAGTTTGTGATTGTACTAGGCAGATGTGGAGTTTGGATAGAGAAGGGAACATCGTGATAACCTCAGCTTTCCTTTTTTTTAAAAAAAAAAGAAACAAGTTTCTAGCCCTTGTAACTGGGAAGATGCACTTGAATGCCTATGAGCAATGCCCAGTGAAACTGGAAACTGGGTAAGAAGTGGGTCTATGCTGTTTGAAAGACTGTGTCTCCCTGTATGAACCTGCCCAGTTTTCAAAATCTTCAGGGGAAAGCTTTCTCTTGATCCTGACCACCATCACAGGCACATTTGGTGAGGACTCAGGAGAGAGCCTTTTCAGTGGCTGCTCCCAGATTGTGGAATTCCCTCCCACAGGAAGTTCAGTCCCCCCCCCCTCAGCTATTCTTTCACTGGCAGGCTAAGAGGTTCTTATTCAGGAAAGCCGTTGGTTTACATTCTATGTAACAAAAGGAGTCTGTGGTGGTGGTGTGTTTTTATATTATTTTGATCTGCTTTTAGTTGAACAGCTATTTAATTCAATAAATAATGTTTCAATTGTACCTTGTTCTTTTAAATGTTGTGGGCTATCTTGGATCCTGCATAGGGAGAAAGCTGGAGTATAAATGAAATAAATAAATAAGCAGGGCTAGATTCCCAGTGGTGTGGAAATGGGATATTAGTGCTGTGTCCAAGACTAGCTGAAAACAAGAACATTTACACAGTTGGCACAATTCCCATAATTCTGCTCTTTTCTTAGCTTCAGGGTTTTTTAAAAAATAAAAATTGTGCAGACTGTACAAAGCTCCAAGTTTGCTAATTTGTTTACCGGTCTGCCACATTTGTGTCTTGCCCTTTCCCAGGATGCTCTGGGTAGTGGATATGGTGGCTATAGTGGTAGTAATAAAATTTATTATACAGCACTTTCACATGTGTGTAGCTGCAGTCTGTACAACAGCCCTGCAATGCAGATTAGCCTTATTTTTATCTCCATATTCCTGATGGGGTCCAAGCTGAGAGGGGGTTTGTCTGTGGGTACCTAATGAGCTCTAGGTGGCGGCAAGCTTTGAACCTGGCATGGGCCATGCTGGCTGGAGGATTCTTGGGAACTGTAATCCAAAAAAGTAACTTATGCAAATTCTGGTTCAGAACAGGATGGACAAATCTGTGAAGCCTGGTTTTTCAAGGTTCTCAGTTTTCCACCTCCAAGCTCATTCTGGCTTGTGTTCATAGCCTTCTCCTGTTTTTGTGTGCATTTTTCAAAATGTATACATTTTTGTCCCCATTTTCCAAACGTGAGCATTCCTCTGTGTATTCCCCCTATAGACTAAAGTGTGTTTTTGCAGATTTTTCAAAGGTACACATTCTTCCAATGTGCATTTTTATTGTACATTTTTCAAGTGCATTTTTGTTTGTTTTGCAAATAAGGTTGCAAGTTCAGAAATATACAGGTTTCTGACTGCTGACTGTGTTCATGTCCACTTTTGGGTCAGGGCGGTGTGACTCCACTAACCTTGAGTGATGATTTCCAGTCCAGGTGAAACACACAGTGATAACTAAAATTCTATCACTGAGTTTTTCTCCAGTTCTTCTGCTCAGCATGGGATACAATAGGGCTAAAGCAACTATCAAACAACGCGTGGTAGATACAGAGCGACAGCTCTAAATCTAGGATTATATCTAGGACTCTATATTGGATATATCTTTATCTATATCTAGGACTCTATATTGGAGCGTGTCCAGAAGAGGATGACTAAAATGGTGAAAGGTGTTGAAACCATGCCTTATGAGGAAAGACTTAGGGAGCTGGGTATGTTTAGCCTGGAAAAAAGACGGTTAAGGAGCGATATGATAGCCCTGTTTAAGTATTTGAAGGGGTGTCACGTTGAGGATGGAGCAGGCTTGTTTTCTGCTGCTCCAGAGACTGAAACACAGAACAATGGATGCAAGCTGCAGGAACAGAGATTCTACCTCAACATTAGGAGGAACTTTCTGACAGTCAGAGCTGTTCGGCAGTGGAATACCCTCCCTCAGAGCGTGGTGGGGTCTCCTTCCTTGGAGGTCTTTAAACAGGCTGGATGGTCATCTGTCAGGGGTGCTTTGATCGTGATTTCCTGCGTGGCAGGGGGTTGGACTGGATGGTCCTTGTGGTCTCTTCCAACTCTACAATTCTTTGATTCTATAACTCATGTAAGCTTGCATTAACATGCAAACACAATGAATTTCTCACCCAGACCCAGACCTAACCCAACACTGAAGAAAACGACTCTTCAGTGACTCTTAGTGGCAGAAGACCAGGAATGCACAAACATAAGTAAGAGTCTCCCTGGATCAGCCCAAAGGCCTGTCAGGTTTAGCATTTTGCTTTCCGGAGGTGTCTGATGGGAAGACAAAAAGCAGGACAAAAGTAGTACAAAAACACAGGCATCTTCCCCAGCAACTGAAATTTACAGTTGTATTGCCTCTGATCCTGGAAGGGGCTTATTGCTAGCATCTTTAAATGGATTATATGTATATCCCACCTTTCTGCCAAAAACAGTATTCAGAGTCACTAACAGTGAAACTGTTAGCAAGACTGTAAACTGTTGAGTACACAAGACTGCTTCTAAGGGATGTTCCTTGCCTTAGGAAATGTTGTTATTAAGGATGTGTATTTGTCTTCCAGACAAGGAGAGGTGTCTAGAGTTGAAGAAAGCTTTATCAACGGCTCATGAAAAGTTCTGCTTCTGGCCAGACAGTCCCTGCCCAGGTAAGTGATGAGACACTGAAGGAGAAACGTTCCCAGTTGTGGGTTCAAGGATGGAGGCCTAGTGAATTGAAAATGGCATTTTATTTAACAACACAGTGCCAGTTCCAGCTGTCAGTAGTGAATGTGAGCAATGTGGCACCAAAGCAAATATACACCATACTGTTTATAGCTGTTTGGAAAATCTGCTTAGCAACAACATAGACCAAGTCATTGGAGATATATTAGCTAAGCATGGAAAGCCAATAAGCCATAATGGAAAACTGCCAAGCAAGCACCAAATAATAACTATTCATGTAGAAGCCTTTCCATACATTTCAGACTGTATTTTTTATAAGTAGAAAGTGCCAGTTAGTCAATGGTAGAGTCACCGTGTTCTCGTAATGTTTCATCTGCTTTTCTGTGAGATTCCTAAGAACTTGATAAGTCTGTTGTTTCTAATTTTTTCCTTGGTTCAGCATGCTTTTCTGTTAGCATGGCTCTACCCTATTTTGGTCTTATGGTCAGCCTCTGACCTTTCCCTTCTACACCCAAAGACCAAAAAAGAAAGAAAGAAAGAAAGAAAGAAAGAAAGAAAGAAAGAAAGGAAGGAAGGAAGGAAGGAAGGAGGCCAAGCCTGGAAATAGGGCTACTCCAGCTATTGACACCCACCCACCTCACCCTCTGGTGGAAGAAGATGCTTTCTGAAGGGCAGGCCATGCTCTCCTGGCAGACACACATGTACATGGAGACACACACAGACCCCTCCTCAGTGTTAAGGTTTCTCGGGTCACTCGGCTTGTGATTAGGAGTCTGTAGAATGAGTGTTAAATCTTTTCTTCGAAGGAAGAAATTGCTCTTCCTAACAGAGCTGTGGAGTCAGTACACCAAACCATTGTATCCAGCTCTGACTCCTCTGTTTTTCTACTTTCCAACTCCCGACTCTTCACAAATTGCAAATGTATATTAATTTATTTTATTTATTTATACCCCGCTCTTCAGCCACAAGGCGATCAGAGCAGCTTACAAATTGTCTTAAGCAATAGCAATTTACACATCTACACTGCAAGAAGCAGCTTCCAATGTGTGTTAGCTAATTATCCCCACAAGCTGGGTACTCATTTTACTGACCTACGCATACCATAGAGTCATGCCGGAGGACCTAGAAGATGCCTCAAGGGACCATCTTTTTTCAGATGTGGCTAAGTGAATCTGCAGATACAGGTTCCTAAATTCCTATGAAATTAAATATGCAACATTTGTTGTTGAAAGGATGCCTCTCTAGGCATTTTCCAGCATGATTCTATGTTTTGTTCCTATTTTGTGTCCAACAGATAACTGAAACTGCGGATAATGGTTCCATGGATACAGACGATGGCCTGTACTGCTTTTGCAGAGATGATTGAGGCCCATTCTGACATCCCTGTAGGGCCTGGGCCTCGTATGAGAGTTGTGGCTTTAAGAAAAAAAAACATGTATGGCATGACTAGGAACTTGGAAGGGAGCTGCAAGAAATAGCCAAGGGGGAAGAAATAGCCTGTGGCTCCCAAACATGATAGCCTTTGGAATGGGCTTGATGTCAATGAAACCGTTCACCTGTATAAAATACTGGGTTGCCACTGATGACCACTCCATGGGTTTATTGTGCTTGCATTGTCACCCATGAAATGATATAACTGATATCCCGTTCTGCCTTGTTTCCTCTTGATTAGATCGCTTTTCAGTGTTGCTGGTGGATGAGCCCTTTGCCCTTCTCAGTGACTTTCTGGAGCGCTTTCAAAACCTGTGCCAGCTGGAGCTTCAGCTGCCCTCTCTGAAACCAGAAGATCTCAAAAGCATGGTACGGTTTTGTGTCCTCCATGAGCCCCTTACTGGTAATGGAGGGGAGGGGGGTCAGAATTGAGGAGGGTCTTTTTTGGCAGCAGGCTTCAAATGTCTAGTTCAGGGAGTGGTCTGATGAAGACTGACACTTTCTGTCACTTTTTGCAAGAGTGATTTTTGTGCAAATTCTGTAGTTAAGCAATGGCATTTGATGCCTCCTTGCATAGTCTTCTAAACATTAGGACATTGTTTCCCAAACTCTGGTCTTCCAGGTGTTTTGGACTTCAGCTCCCAGAATCCTTGCTCATTCGTCAAGGTGCTTGAAGTTTCTGGGAACTGAAGTCCAAAACACCTGGAGGACTAGAGTTTGGGAATCACTTCATTAGGACTATCAAAGGGTTGTTCCTATTCTTCGGATCAATCATCCAATCCTCCTGTACACATTGTGTGTTTTTGTTTATATGATTTGATGCATGAAGGAAAAAGACACTAGTTGATGCTGGAAGTGGTTTGTTTGCGTGCCATCGGGGAAAGGTGTAGCCCAGAGGGTATAGAGGGAAGTTGGTCCCCTATCACTGCGTGCAGTTGTCCACCCCTGTTACAATGAGAGATGTCAGGGCCTGAAGAAGTGTACAATCTTATCTAGTGTGCTCTGTTGGTTTGTCTGAAACAGGTTTATGCTCCCAGTTCACTTTGAGAAATGTGGGAGCTTTTTAGGAATGGACATCTTGGGTTGTCAGTCCTGCCCAAATTGGTTGGAGAAGTACAATCCCCAGTAGCAATGATGTAAAGTCGCTGTAGTTTGTTATTTTTTGTATGGAGTCTTCATCTTTGTGTGGTGAACTGTGGCGGAGTCTTCATTTTGGTGGTTTTTAAGCAGACGCTGGATGGCCATCTGTCAGGCGCGCTTTGATTGTGTGTTCCTGCATGGCAGAATGGGGTTGGACTAGATGGCCCTTGGGGGATCTCTTCCAACTCTGTGATTCTATTATGTGTTTCTCAGTCCTTGACAGAGGAGAAGATCAGCCACCTGCTGCAGCTGATCGAGGAGGAAGCTGACTGCAAAATGGAGGCTGAGAAAACACTGGCCAAACGGGCTTCGGATCTCCTCCAAATCCACATCACTGCTTGCGTCTTGGCCCTCTGCGGCTGGACCAGTAGGTATGTAGGCAAGTAAAGTGGGCAACAGTCAAGCTTATTCACAAACCTCCCCACTTTCTGTTTGTGGGTCTTAACTTGATCTTGTCACCCGCTACCCAAGTTATGCCACGGCTGCCCTTTCGATCATAATTACCTCTAATTGTACCTTTCTGGCTAGTGTTCTTTCGCCAAAAAAGGCTCCAACGACAATTTCATGAAGATCAGTAGGAAGGCAGTTCCTGCGTTGAAATATACAGTTTAAGCGACATGAGACACAAGGAAGAGAGGGATGAGAAAAAAGTAAGCACTCTCAGGCACCAATTGATAAAACTACAGTTCCTGTCATATACAGCTAAGGCAGGGAAATAGCCCTGCTTCCACTCTCTCCATCTGCTCTGCAGGCCATGTCTAGCCAGTGAAAGAGAGCTCCCTGCTCCAGAGACCTTACAGTCTAACGTTCTGTATGGGGAAGCAAGAGAACAAGGGAAGTGCAGCCAGGAACGAGGGAAGAAATACAGTACTGGTCGCCCTGCGGTTTCAGTTATTCGTGGCTGAAAAAAATAGGGACACATACCATAGAGCTGTGCTGGAACATGCCTAGAGAGGTGTCCTCTCTAGGAATTGCTAGGTCCTCCAATGCAATTCTATGGTATGTTTGTACCAGAAGTCCTTTATTTTAATAGGGTTCGCTATTATCTGCTGTTTCATTTATAAATGGTAAGTCTGAGAAGGTATTCCTGTGGATGGGGGGGGGAGGGTTGGGGGTGACTTGTAATGTCACTTATTTGTGTAGGAAGTTCTGTCCTGACCTGTTTAAGGCCTATGGCTTACTCAGCATAGTTTACTAGCATTGTGTGCTATAAAACAACTCATAAAGTAAATATGCAACAAAAACAGAGAGGGCAGGTCTCTGTCTTTTTAATACCAGGAACTTGGCGAGGCAAAAGCCTACTAGATTGAAAGCATTTTCAGCTGGTCTAAGACATCCAGAAAAGGGGCCACCCCTGTTTCACAGGTTAAGGCATTGCACAGCATTGATGAAGCTACTAAGGAGGCTCTGTTTTTTGTCACCATCAGCTGTGCGTCTGTCCTAAGGGGGGCACAGAGAAGGGCTCCTCTCTGGTCTTAGGCACAGCTGGGAGATTCTGACAGTTGCAGTCAAAGTGACTTTTCCAAGCTCTGCTTTGGATTTTATCACCCCATGTAGAGTGCATAGCATTACTCTATCCCCAAATAACAAAGTGAAGAGTTACTTTAGTCAGGACTGATTTCCTTGGCATTGTGCATACAGGTCACCCTCCGTATCCATGGGGGATACGTTCTTGGGCTTACTGTTTGTAAGTGAAACCATGGGTAATAGCAAACCCTATTAAAAATAAAAGACTTACCATAGAGTTGCATTGGAGGACCTAGCAATTCCTAGAGAAGACACCTCTCTGGGCATTTTCCAGCATGACTCAAAGGTATGTGTTCCTATTTTTTTTCCAGCTGTGGATAACTGAAACTGTGGATATTGATTCCACAGATATTGAAGGGTGACCTGTTTATATAGTTACGCATATTTAAGATAAGTCTTCTTGGAGGATTTTAAGGACTAACGAGAGGGGAAGCTGTATGTCCTAAAACCCAGAAAGCAGTTGCTATCTTTGAAGGAACCTCTCAGCATTAGATGCTACTTAGCTTTTAGACCTCATTGTGTGCGTGTGCATATGTGCCTTCAAGTCACCTACCAACTTATGGTGACCCCACGAGTTTCATAGGGTTTTCTTAGGCAGGGAAGACTCGGAGGTGCTCTTGCCAGTTCCTTCCTTTGAAATATAGCCCACAGCCCCTGGTATTCCTTGGCAGTCCTTCTGGGCTTGGGGAAGGTTCTTCTTTTTGGACTGCCACTCCCAGAATCCTACATCGCTGGCTTGGGGATTCTGGGAGTGACAGTCTGAGAAGACACCTTTCCCCATGCCCTGGATGTTCTAGCCTGCAGCATTGGGGGAAAGTGGACCAAAGTCAGATTTTGTATGTGTCTTCAAGTCGCCTGTTGACTTACGGTGGCCCCATGAGTTTCCTAAGGTTTTCTTAGGCAAGGAAGACTCAGAGGTGGTCTTGCCAGTTCCTTCTGCTGAAATATGGCCTACAGCCCCTGGTATTTGTTGGTGGTCTCCCCTCCATGTACTAACCAGGGCTGACCCTGCTTAGCTTCCAAGATCAGACGTGATCTGGTCCTTTTAGGGTATTTAGGCCTTTTTGGACCTTATTAGCCTACCCATTCTCCCAATGCCAGTTTCATTGGCCAAATGATAATCCTGCCCTCAGCCTCAGTCATTAGCACAAGAGCTGGAGCCAAATTCTTAAGTGCTAAAACGGAAATCTGATAACATCTTGCTTAAAATGCTTTCAGCAGAGCGACCCCTGCAGATTGGGTGGCAGATGCCTCTTGGTTTTTGGCACACAACCTGTCACTGCAGGACTCTCAACTTTCAATTAGAACCTTTTAGAAAAGTATTCTTTATGCTGCACAATTCATGGCTCAGCAGCAGAGCGTGTGCCTCCTGGAGAAAAATCCCTGGTTCATTCTTTGGCAGCTGTAGTTAAAACAGGAGTGGGCAACTTGTGGCCCTCCAAATGTTTTTTTCCCCTGTTCTTTTTATTTTATTTATCCCCCCTATTCCCCAGAATTGGGGCTCAAGGTGGCTTACAAATATCAAAATAGATTTTAAAAAATATTGGTAGAACCATGCCAACTGTTATTGTTAAAAAAATAAATAAACTAGCAGTAAAGTTAAGAACATATTAGAACATACTCTTTAAAAATGCAAGAAATAAAAACAGGACAATACACTACTAAAAACCAGGAGGGCAACAGTCTGACTGCCCTAGGAAGCGAGTTCCAGAAGCCGGGAGCAGCCACCAAGAGGCCCTTTCTTATGTTTCCATGCCTGTGGGGGTGGTGGGACCGAGAGAAGGGCTTTTCCCTGGGTAGGACACAATAGCCCTTCTGATAGCCCGGATCCAAGCCATGTGTGGCTTTATAGGATTCAACTAGCATTTTTGAGTTGTGCCCAGAAACAGACTGAGAGCCAATGGGGATGTTGTTGGCCTGCAATTTCCATCAGCCTGCACAGCTACTGGAGATCGCAGTCCAATCAATCTGCCTACCCCTTGAATTCAAAGGATAAGGTGGCCGGTGATGGGAACAACCTTGCAGATATGGCACTGAGGCTGAGAGTGAGTGGCTTGCCTAAGGTTTGCTGGGAATGGGGGCGGGGAAATGAGGTGGGCTCGTAGCTCAGGCCTTTAACCACTGCGCTGCCAGAGCTGTAGTGTGATGCAGTGGCCACACTGGGCCTTTCAAAATAATTTACCTGTGAAGCTGCCTTAATACAGAGTCAGACCCAGTGTCTCATTTAAGCTACTGCTCTGACTGGTAGCAGTTCCTTAGGAGTCTCAAGGAGAGACCTAGCTAGGTGAAATTCTTGAACTGAGACACCAGAGATAAAATCCAGGACTTCCCCTCTGCAAAGCAATTTCCCCTGCTTTGCATTCAAAATGCCCCACATTCAGTCCTTGGCCTCTCCCAAGTAAAAGGATTAGGCAGAACTCGACAACATGCTTGTTTTGGACTGCTCCCAGAATCCTCAGGCAGTATGGCCACCAGCCATGCTGGCTGGGGGCTCCTGGTAACTAGCCCCAAAAAACAAAGGTTGCCATGCTGTGGAGTCAGAAAACAAGTGATGGGAAAGATATTTCCTTCAGACCTTCCCATCCACTGATCAAGTAACATAACAGCAGTTAGCTATCTATCTTATCTATCTATCTATCTCTTTTGGATTGTGCCTTTCTCCCAATATAAGACCCCTGGTAGCAGTGATGGGCAACCTTTTGAGCTTGGTGTGTCAAAATTCACCAAAAAACTGAGCATAACTTGGGTGATGTGTCACTTAGAAGAAAAAGCATTATTTCACGATTATTTACTGATTAAATAACATGAATGTATAATTGTTATATATAATTGTATTTAATAAACCAAAAACTAATAATTTAACTTACCTGCTTAGTGACTTCTTTGTTCATCCATCAGTCAGTTTCTTTTCTTGGTCTTGATATTATTTAGCTTTTGTGGGGTGCCGTGAACTGAGATGAGGGGGAGGGAGAATTCTTTAACTAACCTGCCTATTAGTGACTTTTTTGTTGCTGAAGCCCTGGAGCCCCCTCGGGGAGGCCGGGGAGAGGCTGGGCAGACTCCCTCCCTCCCAGCCAGCCTGCCCGCCACCTTCCCCGGCCTTTCCGAGGTGGCTCCAAGGCTTCAAAGTACCGGAGCCACTTGGGAAGGCTGGGGAGAGGCCACCAGACACCCTCCCTCCCGCCAGCCAGCCCGCCGCCTTCCCCGGCCTTTCTGAGGTGGCTCTGGGGCTTCGAAGCCCCGGAGCCCCTCGGGAAGGCCAGGGAAAAGCCGGGCAGACTCCCTCCCTCCTGCCAGCCAGCCTGCTGCCTTCTCCGGCCTTTCCGAGGCGACTCCAGGGCTTCAAAGCCCCAGAGCCTCTCAGGAAGGCTATGGAGAGGCCGGGCAGACTCTCTTCCTCCCACCAGCCCACCCGCCGCCTTCCCTGGCCTTTCCGAGGCAGATCTAGGGGTTTGAAGCCCCGGAGCCCCTTGGGAATGCCGTAGAGAGGCCGGGCAGACTCCCTCCGCCCGCTAGCCTGCCAGCCACCTTCCCCGGCCTTTCCAAGGTGGCTCCAGGGAAGCAGGCAGGCCTCAGGGGTGGTGGTTGCAATCGGGGCTTCGTAGCCCCACCTGCCACTTTCCTCCCCCCTCCCACCCTCCATAAAGTAGTGATCGAGGTTTCGAAGCCTCGCCTGCCACTTTAGGGATGGTGGTGAGGTTGCGGGGGGAAGGGGGGGAGGCCTAGCTGCGTGTCACCACAGATGGCTACGCATGTCAGTGGTGACACGCGTGTCATAGGTCATCACCAAAATAGACTGTCATATTAAACTAGAACATAAGATCAATATGCCACTCACCCCAAATCAGGACAAATTGTCCAAACTCTTATACAAATTCCTGTTTCCCTAAGCATGGGCTCTGTCACTGTGGCATGATCCCTCCACCAAGCCTTCTTCAGTCTCTTGGCAGGAGTAAGGCTGGATATAAATTGAATAAATTGAAACTTAATAAGTAGTGTAATGTTCAGATAGGGAGTGTACAGGTACTTAGAAAGCATATAGCTCTACAGCAAATGCAGCTTTTTCCAACCTGGTGCTCTCCTGCTGTGTTGCCCTGTATTTCCCATCATCTGCAGCTCCTATGGCCAACGCAGCTAAAGAGCACCAGGTTGGCGGGAGCTGTAAAGGGCATCACAGGGTGGGGTGGGGATAAACTCCAAGGGTCCCTTTCAGCCTTCCACCACTTCTGATTTTGAAAAGAGTTGTTGGGTTTTTTGCTTGCTGCTCCCAGAGATATCCAGAAAAAGCCATTCTAATATTTTAGCAAAGAAATAAAAATTTTGGGTGGGGGTGGGCGGGTGGAGGTTTGGAGGTGTCCAGGAATGACCTAGGGGTTGCAGAAATAGTCTTGGGGAGCCACCTGTGGCCTCCATGCTTCCCACCCCTGTTGTGTTGTGTGATGTTGCTTTTGTTGTTATTATCTGCCATCAAGTCAACTTTGACATATGGCAACCCTGTGAATGGGAGTATCCCCGCTCTTCAACTGCCCTGCTGAGGTCTTACAACTCAGGGGTGTGGGTTCCTTGATTGATCTCTGATATATACTGTTAAAATTTTGGATAAAGCTTCTAACGTCATCTTTGGCCATGTGTGGGGTGTTCTTTTCCTTGTATTTCCACTTAGCCCTTCTTCTGGATCCCTCCATCTCCCCTTAATCACCTGTTCCCGCTGCATGAGGAAAGCAGGGCTGTGGGGCTTCCACCAAATCGAATCTGCCCCACCTGAGACAGAGCCATCCCCAGGCCTTACCAACCCTCCCAGTGTGGCTCCAGATGGGCGCGCTGATAAATCCCCAACGGTGCCTACCTCCCCACGCCGGATGATGACCCGAAGCCAGGATATGGCCTTTCCTCTGGGATCTGAGCAGGTAGGCTTTGGGTGTTGTGGTTCTCCTAATCTTGGAGAGGTAAAACATTGAATTGCAGTGAATGAAAGAAACCAGAAGTGTTATGATCTGTGCCATAGCATATATATGGGAGGGATTTCAACAGACAGGTACCTGTGTTAGTCTGTCACAGCAAAAACTACAAAAAGTGTGGTGGCATTTTGAAGATCAACAAGTTTTATTTAGCATAAGATATGGTGCTATGCTGGTTCTGACTTAGGGCAACCCCATCCTAGGGTTTTCTGGGTAAGAGTTACTTAAAGGAAGTTTGCCATTTCCTTCTGCTGAGGCTGAAAGAGTGTGGCTTACCCAAGCGTCCCCCAGTGGGTTTCCTTGGCTGAGCTGGGATTCGAACCCTGGTCTACCAGAGTCCCAGTCCACTGCACCATGCTGGCTTACCCATAAATAAATTTAGTCTTTAAGGTGCCACCTTTTCAATAATAGGAAGAGGGCATACTTTAAGTCAGTCTTCCCCAGCTTGATGCTCTCCAAATGTTTTGGATTACTTTTCTCATCAATCCCCAGCCAGCATAGTTTAGGAAAGTGGTTTACTTCCTGGCTGGAGAAAAGGTCTCTCTTGTGCCTAAAAGAGATGGGGAGGGGAGGAACAAAATTGCCCCATACACCTCCAGGCACAATTTTTAGGTTTTTTCAAAATATTTGAGTAAGGGCTGGCAGTTTATAGCTCACTACTGAGCTTTGTGTGTGTGTATAGAGAGAGCATTCTTGTCCCTCTTCTTTTAGGGAGCCTTTCTGTGTTTTCACTCTTCACATGGGCAGGGACGCTGCAGTCCCAGCATACTCCTCCTTTCTCAACCCAAACCTTTGCTCAGCAGGAGAAGAGCCCGTCCCCCGTGATCAGCCGCATGCGGAGCTGGGACAGCTCAAGTTCCGGAGAACGTGCAGACACGGAAGCCGCCAGCCCCACTGCCCGGAGCCGCCCCATCACCCGCAGCATGGGTCAAGGTGACGCTTGTGGCCTGGGGCCTGAGGTGCCCTCCAGCCCTCTCAGGAAGGCCAAGCGAGCCCGCCTCTGCTCCTCCAGCAGCACGGTGAGTGCTGGGCCAAAGGTGGTTTCTGAGTTGGCCGTTTGCCACCAGGCAGATGGGTTCTAGAGTTCTGGTTAGCCTCGTGGCTGAACATTAAAAGCTGCCCAGTGCTAGAGGAAGGGTAATTTGTTTTAGTGACTGTACTGATACTTTTTGCCTTCGCTTGGTAGTTTGTGTGGGGGGAAAGATCTGAAGGCTGTGAACAGACTGAAAAGTGAGTTTTCCTTTGTTACTAACCTGCTCACACTGTTCTCACAGTCCTGGGGGAGGAGTCGATGGGTCATATTGCCCACTTTGCTTTCTTTCTGCACTGTGTAACCCTTGGGAGTCCATCTACCATGGGCTTGACCTGGGGGCCATGCACACCAGCTCAGGTGCCCCATGTAGCCAGTGCTAGGGAACGGGATTGTCAGCTTGGGATAGTTTGGGTAGAATTTAGGGGCCCTGTTCTACCATTGGCCATGAGAAGATGTTGGACCCCATCAATGAAAAGGCGGGAATGCTTCTCTGCTGTGTACTACCTGCTGCATCTATTTACCACTAATGAGGCTTATCTGACAGCAGCCGTGTGTGTGTCAGTGTTCAGCACTGAGTGAACTCTTAGGGAGGCCTGGAACGACCCCCAGTTACACAGCAGAACACATAGGGACAGGAAGAGAGAGACACCCCTCCCCATTTAATGTGTGCAGAAGACACCAAGGGGAAATGCAAGCAGGGTTGAGGAGGGATCTCAGGCCTTGTTCTGGAGCTTAGATTTTGGGGAGATTTGACAACTTCCTTATTCTCTCCACTTCTCTTCCTCCTGCTGTGCCCCCCTTCCATGTCCAGCGATACCATTTTCTTTGCCATCTGTCTGTCTGCCATAGGCATGCCAATAACTTTTGTTTCTTGTGTATTTATTATAATATGTGGCTGTGCCTAAATCAAAACGAGTGATAATCTCTTTAAGGGGTTGCTATATCTTGGGAGGAAAGCACTCTGGAAGGTTATAGATTGATAGAGCTGGAAGACACCTCAGAGGGCATCCAGTCCAGGCAGGAATCAACAGGAAAAGCATCCCCAGTGAATGGCCATCCACCTTCTGTTCAAAAATCTGCAATGAAGGAGAGTCTGCTACCTTTCAAGGCAGTATATTCCACTGCTGAACTGGTCTTACTGTCAGGAAGTTCTTCCTAAGGTTTATTTGGAATAGCCTTTCTTGTTAATGGAACCCACTGGATCAGGTCCTCCCTTCTGGACCAGCAGAAAACAAGCCCACCCCCAGCTTCTACATGACCCCCTTTCAGATATTTAAAGCTGGCTCTCATCTACCTAAACATGAGGAAGAACTTCCTGACAGTAAGAGCTCATGGGCAGTGGAATGTGCTGCTACCTGGGAGTGTGGTGGAGTCTCTCTCCTTCTTTGGAGGTTTTTAAACAGAGGCTGGGTGGCCATCTGTTGGGAATGCTTTGCTTGTGTATTGCTGCATGGCAGAATGGGGTTGGATTGGATAGCCCTGGTGATCTTTTCCAACTCTAGGATTCTGTGATTCTATGATCTTTTCTTCGCCAAGTCAAGCATACACAGTTCCCTTCATAGTGGCTAAGTTTCCAGACTTTTACCACCTTGGTTGCCTCCTCTGGATATGCTCCAGCTGGTCAATATCCTCCGTAAACTTCTGGGCGCCATCACTCAAGAAGATATTGACAAGTTGGATTGTGTCCAGACAAAAGTGACTGAGATGGTACAGGATCTGGAAAAAAGCTCTGAGTCAAGAGCTAGAGGTCAGGTTTCTCCCTTTTAACACCACCACCCCCAGTGAGTCACCACACCAAATGTGCAGCAAATACTTCTACTTTGTGGGCTAGTGAAATTGTTTTTGCTGGTAATTTTATGGACTTCTTTCTTAAAACGAAGGTTAAAAGAAGATATGACCACAATTTGAGAGTAAAAATTGCATCCCAACTGAAGTTTTGAATTGACTTGGTGGGGAAAGGGTGGGGAAATAGAATATCCCCTGAGGGATTCTAAGGGTAGGCAGGCAAGTTTTGAGAAGACTAGCAAAGTTTCTCAAGAGCAGTTGTTTGAGCCACACTCTGGTAGCGGAGACATTTTGCATCTCTGGGGTGAGGAACCAGATCGGGATGTAGCTATGGGAGAGGGCAAAATAAAGGCAATGGCCCCTCAAAATAAGAATTCTTTGCCGCGCCCCACCCCCGGAATTTTCCTTCAATCCCCACATTTCTAACATTGCAGTAGTGTAAAACTCCAGATGAACTTTGAGAAATAGAGTTCAGGCAACCAAAGAAAAGGAGCAAGCAAAGAGACCCAGGGAATGTGAATGCAGCAAACAGGAGCAGTCTGTATATGGATGGTTTTCAATGACTAATTTTTATTCGGGGAGAGATGTGGTGCTGGAGAAGACTTAAAAAAAAAATCCCTGCAGACTGCCAAAAAGACCCATAAATGGGTCCTAAAGCAAATCAAGCCTAAACTCTCCCTAGAAGCCAAGATGACTAAATTGAGACTGTTGTACTTTGGCCGCAGCATGAGAAGACATGACTCGCTACAAAAGACAATAATGCTAGGAAAAGTGGAGGGTAGTAGAAACAGAGGAAAACGGCATACCAGATGGATAGACTCAGTGGAGGAGGCCACGGCTGCCCTGAGTCTACAGGACCTGAGCAGAGTGGTTGAGGACAGGGGTTCTTGGAGGTGTCCCATTCATGGGGTTGCCATTAATCAAAGTCAGCTCGAAAGCAGTTAACAACAACAACAATGCCTTCACTTTGTCCACAGTGTAGCTACACCTCTGAACTGGATTGCACAGGGCATATTTTCTCCCCCTCTCCTCTACTTCTCCCTCTTGGGCTCTGAATAACTGTCCTCTCCCATTGAAACAACTTTTCTTCTCTTCCAGGATTCATGCACCCGAAGCTTCTTTGACCCTGTGTCCCAGCACCGGGACTGGTGTCCTTGGGTCAATGTGATGGAAGAGAGGCCAGCCCTTGAAGGTGCGGGGGACCACACAGGGAAGGGGAAGGCCAGTCTTGGCTGGCAAGTGGTCTTGAAGGCTCTCCTGGCTACCAAGCAGTCAGAGAGGCAGGCAGATGCGGAGTCTGAGGTGAGCACTTCCACTTATGGGAACGGTGGCCTGACAGGTGCTGTACAGAAGATTCAGACATAGTCTCTTCTCTGTAGAACAGGGTGGGCAAAGCTCAGCCCTCTGGTTGTTGGACTGCAGCTCCCAGCATTCCTCATTATTGACTGTGCTGAGTGTTGCAATGCAGCACTAGCTTGAGGACTTCCCTTTGTCACCCCTGACATAGATCCTACAATGCCCAGCATGATGTAAGAGTTTCAGGGGTGGAACTCCAGTAGAGCTTGTCACTCCCCAGATGTAGACCTGTGCTGTGATAGCCCCCCTGAATGGCCATTCCATGGCTAGTTGTCAGCCACCTTGGCTCCTTTGCTAGGAGAAAGGCAGGATACAAATAAAATAAAAGACTGTCTCCCAGCAACAGAAGAAAGTAATTGCCTTCAAGATCTGCTTCTATCTTCCTGGAGTCATCCAACCAGCTGCTGTAGAGTGCAGGATGTCGGAATGGATAGACCACTGGCTTGATCCAGCAGGGCTCTTCTGATATTCTTATCACATATGATTTATCCACTGACCCACTGTTATATAGTTTTTTTTTTTTTTTAATGAGCCTTTATGTAGTTGGAGGCATCCTATGCCTTCTAGTAAGTACTGGCTTAGAGAATGCATGGTCTTTCAGACATAGCTGAACTGCAGCTCCTATCATCCTTTATATTGGCTTGGGCTACTGGGAGCTCTGGTCCAAGAAAGGAACTTTTCCAAGCTGTGTTCCAGATGTTGTTGGAAAGCAGTTCCCTATCAGGCTCAACCAGCATGGCCAATGGTAAAGGATTATGGGACATGCAATCCAACCATCTCAACAGCACCACATGTCATGTTCTCCATGCCTTACCTAGCCCAGCCTAAGTCCTTGATGCCAGAGCTTCAGTTCTAAAACACCCCCAAGTGATGGCTGTCTAGCGTCTCATTGAAGATCTCCAGCAATGGAGAAACCACCACCGTTCAGGTCCAAGAGGTCCATTGGCGAACATCATTTTCCCTAGCATTCAGCCAGAATCCACCCTTCTGTAACACATTTGATTGGGGTAGGATGGTGTGGCCTACACATGGCATGCTGCCCCCAGACACAACTTTTGTGGCCTTTTAAGCTCCTCCGCCAATCCTCCAAAGCCCCCCCCTCCAAAAAACTTTTACAAAAACTAGGCTTGATTTCTGGGTGATACTATAGGAGCGGTAGCTAATATCCCAAAGGACAGGATCAAAATTCAAATTTACCTTAACAGATTAGAAAGCTGGGCCGAAAATAAAATGAATTTCAACAGGGAGAAATGTAGAATACTACACATGGGCAGTAAAAATGAAATGCACAGATACAGGATGGGTGACACCTGGCTTGATGGCAGTACATGCGAAAGGGATCTAGGAGTCTTAGTGGACCACAAGCTGAACATGAGTCAGCAGTGTGACGCAGCAGCTAAAAAAGCCAATGTGATTCTAGGCTGCATCAATAGGAATATAGTATCTAGATCAAGGAAAGTAATAGTGCCACTCTATTCTTCTTTGGTCAGACGTCACCTGGAATCCTGTGTCCAGTTCTGGGCACCACAATTCAGGAAGGATATTGAGAAGCTGGAACGTGTCCAGAGGAGGGGGACCAAAATGGTGGGAGGTCTGGAAGCCATGCCCTCTGAGGAGCGGCTTAGGGAGCTGGGTATGTTTAGGCTAGAGAAGAGAGGGTGAAGAGGGGACATGATAGCCATGTTTAAATATTTGAAGGGATGTCATATTGGGGATGGAGCAAGCTTGTTTTCTGCTGCTCCAGAGACTAGGACACAGAGCAGTGGACTCAAACTACAGGAAAAGAGATTCCACTTAAATGTTAGGAAGAACTTCCTGGCAGTAAGAGTTGTGCACTGCCTTGGGGTGTGGTGGAGTCGTCTTCTTTGGAGGTTTTTAAACAGAGGCTGGCTGGCCACCCTTTGGGACTGTTTTGATTGTTTATTCCTGCATGGTAGCAGGTTGGACTGGATTGCCCTTGTGATCTCTTCCAACTCTATGATTCTATGAAATTTTGGGACCAGAACTCACGGCAGTAGTCCTCCAGAAGTGATCTGACAAATGGGGGGGCAGGGAGGAGACAATTAACTTCTCATGTCTTGAAAATAGCAGTTCTGTGAATGCTATCAAAAATCATGTTTGACTTTTTTGCAGCTGCATCACGCTGCTGCACCCAGAAAACACAGTTTACCTTTTCTTCTGTTGGCTTTAACCTACACCTCTTTTTCTTTCATCCTGTAGAATCTCTCCGTGAAATCCCGCAAGGTGTTCCGGATTTTCCGTCAGTGGGAAGCTACCTGTTCCTCTTGAAGAGTTGGGCCTATGACAGCATTGGGAACTGCTCAGCATGACTGAGGGTTCTTCTCTCTTTCTGTTGGTAAAAAAGGAGAGTGCATGATGGAAAGAGAGCCAACAACCATTATTTGCATTGGAGCCAAGGCTGTCCTGGAAAAGCCTGCCTGCCCTCCAACCTTGTGAACAGGAGCAAAACTGCAGGGCAGTGCCAACAGCATAAAGAAGATGGGTAAACTACAGCCATTGCTAGCTGTTTCAGTTCCTTTTTGGCTCTGCCTGTGAAAGAAGGAAGGCACCTTCTCATCTCTCCCATGTGGGTATTTGTTGGCTACAGAATGAAATTGGTTTCGCTCTGGTAGCTCACTGCCATTGCCCTGGTGCAAAGGATTGTGGGAACTGTAGAACTGCAAAGTGCCTACAGGTGTCAGATACTTATTGTTAGCGCCTGCACAAACTACAGTTCCCAGCATTCCTTAGGGAAGGGGAGCCAAGACATGGAAATTAATTCAAAGCCCGTGTAAATTTGCAATGTCAGCCTGGCCCTTGTGTTGAGATTTGTAGCCAGGTTCCGACCAGGTCCGTTTGGGAGACTGTGTTGTTAGCTGTTAATAAAACATTTTGCTGTTTGTTTTTATTCTTATAAACAAGTTAATGAATTTGATTTATTAACCTAAGCAAAAAAGAACAAGTGACTTAAAAGGTTGCCATGGACTTGAGGATTCTCTGCTGAGAAACTTCATAGGCCTTAAGAAATCAGCTCCAGCTTGGCAATGTGTAGTCCCAAAAAGCATACTTTTGCCTGGATACCTTTATGAAGAGTAAGGGCTTTTGTTCACTAAACCAAAAGCCTGTGTGGTATAGTTATCTGAACGTTAGACTTAGGACGCTGGGAGACCAGGGATCAAATCCCTGCTCAGCCATGAAAACCCACTGGGTGACCTTGGGCAAGTCACACTCTCTCAGCCTCAGAGGAAGGCCATGGGAAAACTCCTGAAGAAATTGTGCCAAGAAAACTCTAGAAAAAGGTTGCTGTAGGCACATAAGAAGCAAACCAGTATGACGTAGTGGCTTGAGTGTTGAACTAGCTCTCTGGGAGACCAGGATTCAGATGCACACCTGGCTATGGAAACCCCACTGGGTGACCTGGGGGAAGTCACCCTCTCTCAGCCTCACTGTGGGCTTCACTAGCCCCTCCCTGAAGCCTGAAGAACAGAACCAGAGGTGGCTGGAAGTCGACTTCTGACTTTTTAAAAAACCACCCTTGCTGGGGTGGGTGATCCTTGGATGCTTCCAGGCATGGACATGTCCATTTTTTTCTATCAGGGGAAGGGATCCAGGAGTGGCTCAGGACCAGTAGATTGCTGGTCACAGAATTCTAACCTCTGACTCGAACTCAGGTCTTTGTCAAGCATATCTGAATTACAGCTAGCCCTCCATATCCATGGGTTCTGCATCCATGGATTCAACTGACCATGGCTCAAAAATATTTGGAAAAAATGCTCTAAAAAGCAAACATTACTGTTTACCATTTTATATAAGAGATGCGATTTTACTACATCATTGTATATAACAGGACGTGAGCATTCATGGATTTAGGTGTCCATGGAGGGTCCTGGAACCAACCCCCAGTGGATACTGAGAGCCTTTTTTAATGTTTGCAAATACTATGAGGTTGTGAAAGAGAAGAAAGTATGTCTGCAAAATCGCTACATATACACACAGGCACACAGGACTGTTTACAGAATTCAAAACTGTAGCATGAGCTTTCATAGACTTAGTCTTCTTCCTCAGATGCATGGAGTGAACTAGTGATACAGCTTTTTTTCACTCAGTTACCTTCAAAGGTGCTACAAAATCCTTTTGCATGTCGATCTTCAGACGAACATATCAATGTCTTTGAATTCTACAGAATTCAGATTTCTTTTTACAATGATAGTAAGTAGGGTCAGATTCCATGCTAAGAATGATTAGGAAATGAAAACTACAACCAGCAGTGCCATAATGATCTCTGTCAAAGTCTGTATTGTGGTGGTACATTTATTAAGCCAACCAAAAAGTCATGCAGTTCTCGGTGCAAGCTCTTGAAACTACACCAAGAATTTGGGACCTTCAGGATAAGCGAACAAAAATATTACTACACTCCACACTGTGGGTATTTGATTTATGGGTGCCTCTGCATTTGTGTAAAGCTTTTATGTCTTTCTGTGATTCAATTTGCCACAGGATATGGTATGATGTTCTCCTTGCCCTCTCTCAGAAATAGGTATTGTAAAGCTGGGCAGGGTATATGAGAGTGCCTGAAATGATTGTAGGGGCTTGGAGTCCTTTGCCTAGAACAAAGGTGGGCAAAGAGTAGCCACCCAGGGCCGGTTTTGTGTGCCCCCTCCCTGTGTCAATTTTTTTAAAAAGCGAGCCGAAGCAGTTTTTAGAAATGCTTCTGCTGAGCCTAAGATGGCCCACTTGTCCCCCAAAATGTGGCAAAAAATGCCCCCATTCCCTATGGGGCATTTTGAGACCTAAAAAAATATAGTATTTCTTTAAAAAAAATATTTGTGGGAGATGCAGTCTTTCAAGATCTTCTAAGCTCCAACAGTTGCCTGCCCCATCCTAGATCATGGGGATAGGAAAAGTGTGGGGCTCATCCCACCCCCCAATTTTTGTGGTCCCAGGAAACCCCACCTTTTTTTCCCCAGGCTGGTTTCCCCCCCCCCTAAAATGCCCCAAGTCACAGCCAAAACGAGCCAGTTGGAGGTACCAAAGCCCTGAAGGTACATGGAAATCAGCCATTCCTAGGCCAAATCCAGGAACCAAAAGTGCATGACATTTTTAGTCATGACCATGTGAACCACAGTGGATGGCCAGCAGGAGGAATGAGTACTTCATTGAGGCTACTGCTTTTAGGGCAGGAGTGGGCAAAGCGTGGCCCTTGACCCTTCCAGCCACACTTTTTCTGGCTATAAAAAGGGTAAAATGACTCTTTTGGAAACTACCAGCAGTGCAATTCACCTTTTAATGATTGCAGGCTCCCTTGCACTATGTAACATAAAAGGTTTTTCAAAACCAGATGAAGCTATCCAGACAATTCCAATTGTTGACTTGTTTATTTGTTTGGGGTTTTTTAGCAATCCATGTGTAAAATTTCTGGAAACACTGAAGGGGGGGGGAATCAGTGTTTTGGGTGGGTGGATTTGAATCTTTTGGGGGTAAATACAGTATTAAGACCACTTTACAGATTGAAAGTTATTTTGTTACTTTAAGAACATAACATTCATTGTTTGGCATAGAGTTAGCATGCTTGATATATCTGTTTGTTTGGTGTAAAATTATCATGCTTGATAGATATAAAAGGTGCCGTTTTTTCAGAATATAATTGCAAATTGAACTTTTTTAAAAATGCCACAAATGGAGCTACAAGGTCCTGAGCTGTAAGGAATACCTGAATTGTAAGCAATGTCATCTGTTTTGCCAGCTTGAGAGGCAGCCAAAATACCCCACTAAAAACAGAAGACATCAATTTTAGTAAAAACAGCGAAAAAAATTTTTTTTTCCTCTCTCCTCTAGTTCTCCATAGTGTCAAGCAAATAGAAGAGATTTATTTCCAGAAAAAGAGAAAAAGAAACCAAGACCAAGAATTCTAACAACCTGGTGATGAGTACAGTCTTCATAAAAAGTCTTCCTCTTACATAGTTTTTAGAAGTTATTTTGAGGCAGTAAATGCTGTGGGCTGTCAGTGTCCACTGGGGTTTGGTTCCAGGATCCCCCCATGGATACCAAAATCCATGGATGCTCAAGTCCCATTATATATAATGGCATAATAGCAAAATGGTGTCCCTTAAATAAAATGGCAAAACCAAGGTTTGCTTCTTGGATTTTAAAAAAATATATTTTCAAGCCATGTATGGTTGAATCCATGGATGCAGAATCCATGGATACGGAGGGCTGTCTGTATGTGAACACCTTGCCTCAAAGTTTTATTCATCTTTCTGAAAGAAAATATTCCATAAACTTTCCCCACAATTTTTCCAAGAAAAAAACAAGGGGGAAGCTTTTCCTGAATTTTTCTTTTGTTTTTTCCCCCTAGGCTTTCACGTTTCTAGTTCTGGAGAATATTGGCCCCCAAACTGGCTGCAGCTGCCCATCCTTCCTTGGCACATGGTGCCAAAGTTAGTATGGAAGAAAAACAAGGATAGAAGGGCTGGCATTCTGTTAAGATGTAAGTTAGACTTACAACCATGTAATTTGTTTGCTGTTCCCATTTACAATTGTGGTGCCAATGCCATGATCATAAATGCTCCCAGCACCCACCTCAAAAGCCAGTCAGCAGTCCCAAGTCACAAAGTTCTATGGGGCTGGTCAGCGGGGAACTGCAGGATGACAACACCAGTCCCCTCCCGCTAGAGAGCAATGATGTGAGAAGCAGAAGCAAGGACACCCGGTGGCCCTTTTGCTACACACACCATCCCACAGAGCCCCATTGTCCAGTCCCATCGCCTGGTGCCCATCGCCTGGTGCAGCTAGCTGGCTCCTAAGGTAGAATTCACAGGTTGGATCAGGAGATGGAGCATACTATGATATCCTAGCTACACGTCTGATATTGGATCTCAGCCAAGGAGAGTATGCATGAGCTGTGCTTCAGTGTCTCTTTGTGGCTTAATTCAATGATTCCTCCACCAAGGCAAAAGACGTGGCAGTGGAGGAAGGGAGAGTCCTTCCTCTTGGTTTATGCCACACTGTGAGTGCCGCCCAAGGTGGGTGGTGGCCATGTTGAAGCCTGATATCACAGTAGTCCATGCCTCGGCTGGGTTTCCTGTTCTTGGCGTGATAGATGATCAGGAGGGTTCTTGCAGAACGCACACCGTTGTCGAGCAAAACAGCTGTTCTGTTTGCAAGCCTCTGGCTGTTTCCTTAGACACGGGTTGATGTTGAAGGAAGTTTATCGGTGCTTTCAAACATCTGCTAAGGAACTCGTCTGTCACTGGGTTGTTTGTTAATTTGAAATTTCTTTGCAAGTGTCAGGAAGCTCAGGTCTGAATCTTTGCAAAGTGCAGTTGAGAAGCAGAAAGGAGCAGAGGCAGAGGAAATACCAGAGCTTGGAAAGGTCCCTTCTTTGGCCTGCAGCCCCCAGAATCCTCTAGTCAGCTTAATTCTGGGTGTTGCAACCCAAACATAACTTTTTTTGACCTGTGACTCAGACGGGATCAAGGAGTGACAGCGACAAGAACCCCTACAACCATTGTTAAACTGAACTTTTCACCTGTGGCAATTCAACAACCTGCTTATAAGGTCTGTTCCTCAACACCAGTTCACTCCCTGCATCTGAGGAAGTAGACCAAGTCTACGAAAGCTTATGCTACAATTTCGTTCTCTCAGTCTCTTAAAGGTGCTACAAGATCCCCTTGCTTACTGATATTCCAGACTAATACGGCTATGTCTTAGAACCTTTTGCCATCCAGGTTTTCTCCTTTTAGTGCCCATCAGTTTCACCCAACATAGCAAATGGTAAGGAACTGTGGGAGCTGTAGTCCAAAATATCTGGAGAGCCATATATTCCCCACCCTTCCTTCAACAGTATGCAGTGCTGCAGGACTTCCACTTCAGTTTCAATTCCAGGAGTGCTGTGGTCTGTGAAATTAGCTTTCCTGTTTGATCTCTCTGTATTTCTGTTTTGGTCTAGCATACCCCAAAGTGCAGGGAGGAAGGAATTGGTACAAGACCTGTAACTGCAGGCCTTTGGAGATGCTTAGCAAGCAAGGGAATGACGTGCCAGCATAACAGTGTTATTACCAGTGTCTATTTCTCTCTCCTCAAGTGTAAAGATAATAACATTAAATACCAAAGTCAGACTTATTCAGGGCACAGTATTTCCAATTTTGATGTATAGATGTGAAAGCTGGACAGGGAAGGAAGCTGACAGGAAGAACATCAACTGAAATGTGGTGCTGGGGAAGAGTTCTACGGATACTATGGATAGCTAAAAAGGCAAAGAAATGGGTCATGGAGCCAGTCAGGCCTGAGCTCTCACTAGAAGTCAAGATGACTGAACTGAGGTCATCGTACTTTGGATGTATCATGAGAGGAAGTGACTCATTGGAAAAAGACAGTAATGCTTGGTAAAGTGGAAGGCAGTAAGGAAAGAGGACGACTGCATGACAAGTGGACAGACTCAGTCAAGGAAGGAACATTCCCGAGTTTGCAAGATCTGAGCAGGGAGCTGATGACTGGAAATTTTGGGAGGTCTCTCATTCATAGGTAGCTGTAAGTTGGGTCAACTTGATGGCAAATAATACCAAACAAGAACTACTGTATTTATTTTAGGTATTTATACTCCACTCTTCAGCCACAAAGGTTCTCAGAATGGCTTACAAATTGTTTTAAGCAATAGCAATTTACGCATCTATGCTGCATTAAGCAGTTTCCAATGTGCGTTAGCTAATTCCCCCACAAGCTGGGTACTCAATTTACTGACCTACGAAAGCATGGAAGGCTGAGTGAACCTTGGAGCCCTCTGGGATTGAACTTGCAATGTGGTAGCTTGCAGTACTGGCATTTAACTAACTAAATAATAATTTAAATAAATAAATAAACTATTCTTTCTACAAACACCAAACAGGTCAGCATTTTTTTAAAAAAGGTTTTCATCTGGACAAGTAGATTTATTGAGGGATACCTTGTTCTACTCACATTGCCTATAGATGTCAACTTGGTGCCCACTTTGGTTTGTCAAAGTATTAGGAAAATTAAGATGGATGTACAATATCTGCAGGGGATATGTTCCTGGAATTACCGCAAATACATGAAACCATGTATAATAGCAAACTACCATAGAATACAATAGAATTGTGCTGGAGGACCTAGAAAATGCCTAGAGAGGACTCCCCTCTAGGCATGTGGCATGTTACCCTAAACGCTAGTGATGTGGAAATTGCACACAAGATTGAGTTATTAATATTTTGGGGAAATTAGCAATAACTCGGCTTAGCAATGCAACTTGGGGATCTTCCACCTGTGTATACCAGTATTAACCTGGATGGAACACGCACAAACTCTAAAGCTGATGATGATCTTTATTAAGAGTGCAAAAATCATACCAGTCACGCACACATTCATGCAGGAGGCATTCACACAAGACTAACAAAAGAAATTGGGAGAGGTTTGAGGTAGAGGAATAGCAAGGGAAGTTTCAGCGGGTGATACGACACCTTTTTCCTGAAGAGATGAGATTGCAGAGGAAGACCAGCAGGGCGGGGGTCCCATTGGAACGGCTACACAGTGTGGCACAGAGTAGGTAGGAAGATAAACTGTGAGTATCGGAATGGAGTTTTCAGAGGGTTTAAACAGGAAAAAATTGCCTTCTGGGAATGGGATTTTGAATGGGAAACAATGAGTTCCAGAAGCGATCCATGATTAAACGATGGATCTCTGGATATGTGAACTATCCTATAATATGTTGTTCGTTTGACTTGAATAGCAGTGGCAACCTTTGTTAATGCCAGGCTTCAGGATCGAGATAGGTGTTGTTTGCAAACAATGAATACTCCCAACTATAGATGATGGGATCATTAGTCTGACACCAGATGTTCTCAGGAAGTACCTTCTTACCTTTGTTTTGGAATTTGCCATGGCCCTTCCCTTGGACAATACATGACTTTGCTATTTTTAGCAAGTGTCTTTGGAATTTTCCAGGGGGTTTCTGGTCTACCAGGAAGGCCACATTAGAGCCCAATTATTAAATATCTGCCAATTATTGGGGTGCATGGGGGCTGGGGATATTAGGTTTGGTATCGCTATGGACAACTTCTGGTGGACATTGACCATACAATTGTGCTAGAGAACCTCCCAGTGCCTAGAGATGCTACCTCCACAGCCACTCTGTGGTCCTCTAGATGGATAAAGAGGCCTTTTCGCCCTGACCCAAGTGAAGCTGTGGGTATTGATCCCATGTAAACAGGGCAACCTGTATAGATAAACCCTGTAAACTGAGCTGACTAATGGATGGAGTCACAGTTAAGGAGACAAGAGGCCAAGGAGACCCTGACTAAGGAAGACATGCCGGGAGTGGAGGGGAAGAAAGCTGTGGATTATCACTATTAATACAATTATTGCTAATGTTGTTATTCTGAGGTTGCCTTTTTAAGATAAATGCATTTATTTATCTAAGTAACATAGTCTGCCTTTCTTCCAGGGCGGCCCACCTCAAATTAAAACAAGTGCATCTAAAATGTATTTGATACAAAAGGTTTTTGAAAGATTAAACAATTAGTTCTTTAAACCATACTAAAGGAAAACAGTTTAAAACACATCAAAATGTACTAAAAAGATAAAAGCATAACACACCCCATTAAAAGATCCTTCTGCCACAGAAGGAAATGTTTGCAAACAAAGCTCTCATAAGATGGCTTACAGAAGAATCGTAGAATACAATACAGTAATTCAAGGAGTGGAAGCGCATCTCTTTAAAACAATGGTCGAAAACAGTTGACAGGCAACTGTGCAGAAAACTGGTCCCTTGGGAAAAGCTGACAGGAGCTAGGGAGCATCTTTGGGATGAATCATTCCCAGGAGATAAAACATGAAAATGTTTCCAATTGCCCAAATGGCAATGGAGTAGAAATAGGCCATGAGCATTCAGTAGAACATGACAGCCAAAGAGCCATGGCAGAAAACACGCACACCAGAGACATCTGGAGAGGGATGCTGTGTGAGGGAGTATATCTCTCTGGCTTTTCTTCGCAAAGCAGGAAGGACTCATCCTCAGCTTTCTGCAAGCGCACTGATGACTAAAAAGGCCAATCCGAGATAAACAAGTCCGGTTGCAGAAAGCACAGCAGAAGGTCTCCTTGGGTGATGTTTTTGGGTTGTGATTCTTTCTGCGTTGTCGTTTCTCTTCAAGACTTGTTCGGTGTGAGTTCTCAAATAAGGCTGCAGCATTGTGGATAGTGCGTCTCCATGCCTCCCGATGTGAGGCCAGGGCGGACCATTGTTGGGGATCAATTTGGCCGAGCCTAAGATGTTGTTTCAGGGAATCCTTGTATTGCTTTTTTGGAGCGCCCCTCTTACGCTGACCCGTGGCGAGTTCACCGTAGAGTAGTATTTTTGGGAGGCGATGGTCCTCCATCCTAGAAACGTGCCCTGATACACACGCACACTCCAGAGCCATACACTAATGCTTTGAGCCCAGATGTGGTAGGGCTTTAAAGAATACTGAGTTAATGGGTACCCTAAATACCCATTGGAATGGGGAGAACCTGCGGGGCATAGTCATCCCTAGATGCAATCTCTATAGCATGAGTGGGAATTGTTCAGTCCTTCAGATGTTGTTGGACTACAGTTCCCAGCATTCTTCACCATTGGCTATGATGGCCTGAGCCACTAACTGTCACAGTCCAACATGATTTGGAGGGCAGCGTGATCCCCAGCCATGTTCTAGAGCAGTGGTTCTCAGTCTTTGGTCCTGCAGACATTTTGGACTTCGACTCCCAGAAGGTCCAGCCAGCATGGCCAGTGGCCAGGAATTCTGGAAGTCTTAAGTCCCAAACCTCTGGAGGACCAGTAGTTGAGAAGCACTGGTCTAGAGGAAGCACGGAGAAGGGTGTGCTGGTGGTGGTGTCAACAACTCTATGCTGTATTAGAGTATAAAACAAACTGGAATTCTTAAAATTAATATAAGACTGGGAAATGTTGTCCCCCCCCCCCACCTTCACCAAAATTGCTCAGGGTTCTCTTGAGATGGAGAACAAAATGAGAAGGATATCTAACCCAGAAAGTATTGTAGTAACAGGTGATATCAGTTACTTACATGTCACTGAATTAATGCATTTTTTGGTGTGACTAAGAGGTCTGATTTCTAATATCTGAATGACTATGTCTTAGAGCAACTGGGAGGGAGATTTAGTCCTAAATGCATATTGTTGAACCAATTTTGAATGTTGTTGAACCCATTAGAAACTGACCAGAGTGCTAACAAATTTGATTTAAATGTAAGCAAACAATTACCATGCAAGTTCAACTGAGGAGGGAAATCAGAGGAAATGTTCCTGTTGGCTGCTGTATCTGTTGCTAAATTTCTTGGGGAAGGAAAGTTTAAACAACCATTCCTAGCACATACAGAAATATTGTATTCTCACCTAAAGGCTAGATTCTATTTATTCTACGATACATCTTGTGGGGGGACAACAACACCCTTCTTTTGGACATGCCGTAGCCTATAGTTTTGATTAAAGGGTATTCCTCTTTCACTTTTCTGGATGCAAGGGGGAGCACAGGACCTTTATGCTGAAACAGTAAGATTTTTGGAACACTACTTTTAAAAAAGAAAGCATGTCTATTCAGGTCTCCAGAGCCAATAGGGAGCAAAGACACAGAAGAGATCTATGGTTGGCCAATTGCTTATATTATGAAGTTTGAATGTTTATTGGCCAAATTCCCAGCTTCCTTCATCCTCCCGCTCCTGCCTGCTGGCTGAAGAGGTCCACATGGATTGAAAATGCTTTTATAGGAAGCCACAACCAGTAATTAATGAGGTTTTCTGTTGCAAGGAGCTCACTTTTTTGCAATAGTTTAGACAGGCCCACAATTGTGTTTTACTGCAAAGAGGAGGCTATTTTAAACAATGAACAGGAATGTCAGGAGGATCAAGTCTCTAAAATATTGAAGGCTTCATAAAACCTTAATAATAGAAAGCAGCTAGAACATCTATGGTATGTCAGAAAGACACCACCAAGCCAAGAAGTCACCAGGGTGGTTAATGAGCAGCATCAGAGAGAAAAGAAAAGGTTTCCTCCCTCAAAAATGCCCAAACGAGGAAAATGAAAAAGTCTACGAAGGAAAACACACTTTGACAAAAGAATGGAAGCAGACAGTAAAGGATTTTGAGGAGTACATCACTAATTTAAAAATAACAACACACATTTAAATATATACTGGAAGCAGGATACCAGCTATGGAGGCGGTTGGACCATTGGGTGACAAGAGAGTTTTTTAAAAGCTAAAGGAGCATAAGGACACCGAGGACATGAATGACTTGCCCTTTAATCACTTTTCCTTGCAGAAGATATAGGCCAAATACCTGTGCTCAAACCCACATTTCAGGGAGGGAGCCAGGAGAAATGAGGCAAAAAAATAGTGATGCAATGAAATTCTAGACAATCCTTCTCCAACCTGGCAACATGCTGGCCAGGGATCATGGGAATTGCAGTCCAACATATCTGAAGGCCACTGTTTTGGGATAATAAGACTGTTCTGGACCTTACTGAAAATCAATAAACAATGACGGCTACCAGGATGGTGGGAGGTCTGGAAGCCATGTTCTCTGATGAGTGGCTTAGGGAGCTGGGTATGTTTCATCTGGGGAAGAGAAGGTTGAGAGGTGACATGATACCCATATTTAAATATTTTAAGGTATGTTATACTGAGGATGGAGCAAGCTTGTTTTCTGCTGCTCCAGAGACTAGGACACAGAGCAGTGGACTCAAACAAGAGGAAAAGAGATTCCACCTAAACCTGAGGAAGAACTTCCTGACAGTAAGAGCTGTTCAGAAGTAGAATACACTGCCTCATAGGATGATGGAGTCTCCTTCTTTGGAGGTCTTTAAACAGAGGCTGGATGGGAATGCTGTCGGGAATGCTTGGATTGTATATTCCTGCATGGCAGGGGGTTAGATCGGATGGCCCTTGTGGTCTCTTCCAACTCTATGATTCTGTGATTCTATGATTCTGTGAACCTGTATGCTGAACCATCCAAGGTAATACATTGTGTAATACAAGTTTACATAGGGACCATTAAACGCAGTGTGCAAACACGAATCAAGGAACATGAGAGACACTGCAGACTGGGCCAGCCAGAAAAATCAACAGTAGCAGAACATGTTATAAACCAACCTGGACACAAAATGCTATTTGAAAACACAAAAATTCTAAACCAGGCCAACAACTATCATGTCAGAATGCACAGAGAATCTATTGAAATCCACAAACACCTGGACAACTTCAACTGGAAAGAAGAAAACTTAAAAGTAAACAAAATCTGGCTCCCAGTTTTGAAAAACACTAGAATCAAAACTCAACACTTACAAAGGAATTCCACCCAGGGACAGGGGGATTCCCAGCAGATAATGGCCCATCAACCAACCATTAGCCAAGCAGACACTAACGAGCTTTGCATTTCTATACCCAGAAACTAACCATTCAATTACACAAATTTACATATCCTCCCCTACAGGGGTTCACAGCATATGAACTCCACATACACTCCCACCCAACCATTCTCTGAAGATGCCAGCCACAGATGCAGGCGAAACGTCAGAAAGAAACTCTTCCAGAACATGGTCTCACAGCCCAGAAAAAAAAAACCAAGGAAAAACTGGAGAATCATAGAGTTGGAAGAGACCCCAAGGGCCATCTAGTCCAACCTCATTCTGCCATGCAGGAAAACACAATCAAAGCATGCCTGAGAGATGGCCATCCAGCCTCTGCTTAAAAACCTCCAAAGAAGGAGACTCCACCACACTATGTGAGGTAGCACATTCCATTGTCAAACAGCTCTTACGATTAAGAAGTTCTTCCTAATGTTTAGATGGAATCTCTTTTCCTACATTGTGAGTCCATTGTTCTGTGTCTCTGGAGCAGCAGAAAACAAATTTGTTCCATCTTTAATATGGCATCCCTTCAAATATTAAAACATGTCGAAAGAGTGGACTCGTCATCAAATGAATGGAACTTGTCCTTAATTTGCAAGCGTTGAACCAGTGGGTTGTCAGATGAGGAGAGCCCTCAAAAGGTGGGGGCTTCCTGTATTGGAACAAAAGATCACATTGTGATCTTAACCCAGGCCAAGGAGCTGTATTTTTTAAAAAAATATATATTTGCATGAGCATAATTGGAAAGTATCCCTATTAACATATTGTCAATGGCAACAAGCCCTCTCATGCCAGCTGAGTCTCCCACCCAAATGGGACAACAGAGAGGAAAACCCAAATGTTCACATATGCTAAGTGCGGCTCTCATTCTCCACCCCAGGCAGCCCTCACCACGCCATCAGGACAGTCAAATCATATGATTAAAGGGATTTCCCCCCCACCCCTGTTTTGCCTGAGCTCTGGGCAAGAAGCATGTGACAGGTGAAGATAGATATTATAATTATAACTGCTGCACTACTTGCAAAGTGAGCTGAGAGGGGAGGAAAGTCACCAAGACAAATGACGGCAAAAAATTCCAAAAACAACGGCAGGAAAGCCTTCATGGCTTTTCCCAGAGTTTTTTAAAAAGCTCCGTGGGGAATGTGCATTCCTGCTCGTTGGAACAAACTGTTCAATTTGAATCGCTTTCCCATACGAGAGGAAGCACAAACCTGATTGGCTTGATGAGCGCAGGGGGCACGGCTTGTTAATAGGGCAAGCACCCGCTGCTACCATGTTGGACCCCATAAAACAGGGTGTTATGTTTTTCTCTTTTTCTGTGTGTGTAACGGCGAAATATTGCTTGTGCGCACCATGGAAATAGGTATTTTTTTGTGTTTTTTTTTAAAAGAAAGGTTGGCAGCAGCAGATTTAAAATGTGAGCAATTCACTTGTGGCCACCATCTTTGCTAGAGGGCTTGCAAAGTTTATGGGGGCTGTAGAATTGTTAAGACAAGTCGCATCTGCTGCAACTTGCTATTATTACAGAACAATCCATTTTTTTCAGGCTTGTATACATGAGACCACAGTGATGTATCAAGCAAGAAAACTGATTCCCCTTGCATCTATCTATACTTTAGCTGCTTGGTGGCTGTCATTTTAGGTGCATTTGTAGAAATGTTTATTGATACTTTTACAGGTAGGAGTTGCAATACAGTTTAAACATTAAAGGACAAAGAATTTAAAAAACCAACGAGCTGAACATGTGCATACCCTCCAATTGTCTTAGTTTGGCAGATACAGTCCTGATTAATCATCATTTGTCTCATATTTTGAGCTGCTTTTAAAGTCTCCCAGTTTCTCCGCCTCCCACATTACCTGTTTGTTCAGACCTTACTTCAATTGTCCTCCAGTGTGACTCTATGGTCAGCTTCGGCTGGTCAACTTCCCAGATGCCTAGAGAGACCTTTCCCCACCCCGACCGTGGTTAAATGAAACCCTGGTTACTGACACTGTGGATATGTGGGCAGGGGATGCACACACCTGTATTTAGCTAACACATTGTAAACTGCTTAGGGAGTGATTTGCACTGATAAGCAGTATAGGAATATAAATGCTATTGCTATTAATATTTATAAAAAGGCAAAAGCAACAGCAAAAACTTAAAACACAGACAATGAAAACCTTCAATTGAAACAATCACATCAAAGTTGAAAGTTGTTTAAAGAAAACTGAACTTGCCAGGGGGTCACAGATAAAGAGGAGCATAAGCTAATAATCATTTGGGACAGAGTTACAAATACAGGGAGCTGCCAGAAAGAAGCCCACACACACACTGACACAACCAACTATACCTCTGAAAGGAACAGCAGATGCAAGGACATAGCAGCTGATCTTAAAGGAGGGTCACACGGAAGTAGCTCGTTCAAGTTCCATTTTATTATGTACAGCTACAGGCCATCGCAATGGGGGGAAAAGCAAAAATATCTAATAACAGCAGCAGCAGAATCAAGGCAAATATTGAAAAGATAACTCCAGATAGTAAGATTCTGTTGACCGGCTCATTAGTTCGTGCAGCAAGATTGCACACACAGAATATGACAAAGTGGCTGCAATGATAACATTGTTTTTTTTATTTGAATGGCATACTCTGTACAACTGTGGTTGATGTTTAATGTGTCATCCTTAGTGGCATCACTGGGGCCCATTCCTTGTGGCATCACCAGGATCTCTAGACCTCATCTTTTGGCTCTGAAATTCCAAGGTTTGTAATAATCCTGACCTGGGAACCCTAACTGTAAACCGTGGTGGGTCTCATATGGAGAAAACGACAGGGTATTAAATACATACATATATATACACATGCATATATGTACTCTTCAAGTCTTTCAAAGAAACGACAACGCAGAAAGAGCCACAACCCGGAAACATTACCCAAGGAGACCTTCTGCTGTGCTTTCTGCAACTGGACTTGTTTATCTTGGATTGGCCTTTTTAGTCATCAGCGCGCTTGCAGAAAGTGTGGGATGATCCTTCCCGAATCTTCGTTTGCGAAGAAAAGCCAGAGAGAGAGACTGTCTATTCTCCTTTACGGGTCTGAAACATGGGTCACCAACACTTCGCCAACACTTACGAGTCCTCGAACACTTTCATCAGCGCTGTCTATGCACAATCCTAAATATACACTGGACTGACTATGTGACGAATGTTGCTGTCCTTGACCAAGCAGGGATCACCAGCATTGAGGCCATGATATTGAGAACACAGCTGCGCTGGGCAGGGCACGTTGCTAGGATGGAGGACCATTGCCTCCTAAAAATAGTACTCTACGGTGAACTTGCCACGGGTCAGCGTAAGAGGGGCGCTCCAAAAAAGCGATAAAAAGACTCCCTGAAACAACATCTCAGGCTCGGCCAAATTGACCACCAACAATGGTCCGCCCTGTCCTCACATCGGGAGGCATGGAGACGCACTATCCACAATGCTGCAGCCTTATTTGAGAACTCACACCGAACAAGTCTTGAAGAGAAATGACAACGCAGAAAGAATCACAACCCGGAAACATCACCCAAGGAGACCTTCTGCTGTGCTTTCTGCAACCTGACTTGTCTATCTCAGATTGGCCTTTTCAGTCATCAGTGCACTTGCAGAAAGCGCGGGATGAGTCCTTCCTGAATCTTCATTTGCGAAGAAAAGCCAGAGATATACACATGTACACTTTTTGAGAAGTCAGTAGTGAGACTGGTTTAAGAAAACACTTCCCATATAGATTAAGAATAGTCTATATGTTACAGGGAACATATAACTGCCTTGTCAAAACAGCTTCACTGGGTACTGGTTCGTTTCCGAGCACAATTCAAAGTTCTGGTCATGACCTATAAAGCCCTATACGGCTTGGGTTCAAACTATTTGAAAGACCAGATCTCCTGATAGGATCCTGCCAGAGCCCTAAGGTCATCAGGAGGAGGCTTTCTCTTGGTCCCACCGCCATCACAGGTTCACTTGGGGAGGACATGAAAGAGAGCCTTCTCGGTGGCTGCTCCCACCGTTTGGAACGCCCTTCCACGGGAGGCTAGGCTGGCCCTCTTCCCTGCTTTCCTTTCGCCGGCAGGCAAAGACGTTTTTATTCCAGTAGACATTTAATTCGTAGCTGCAGGCACAGAGGCTTTTATGGGGATGTGTTTTTATTGTTTTTATTTTTTCAACTTTTATATGTTTTTATATAATTTTAAATTGCAACGATCATAACTGTTTTTAACTTTTAACTATGGTATTTTAAAATTGTTTTTTATGTGTTGTAAGCCACCTTGGGTCTCATTCTGGGAGAAAGGCAGCATATAAATCAAATATAAGCAAACAAACAAATAAATAAAATATGTTGATACGATAAAACCCTCCCACTCCAATTCTTGGATTTGGGAGTATTACTCACTAGCCCTCTGAGTGTCATAACTTACCCTACAGAGTTGGAAAATTTAGACATAGAGAAGGAGGCAGATTACCAGGAATCTATAGCTTCTGATAATGGTGGTCTCTCTGAGTCCAAGGAGCTAGGAGCTGAGGCAGAGAGGAGCAGGAGGTTGCAGATGCTGAAGACATGTTAGCATCCTTTGCAGAGCAATGACGAGACAAGGAGAGATTACACCAATCCTAGCGGCTATTAAATAGGAGATGTTGACCTAATTAGGCACCTGGTGTCTTGAGACAGCTGCCTATAAATCTCCCAGCAGATCCCTGGCAGCTTTGTTGCTGACAACCTTTCTCCCTTGGTGATTGGCAGTACTTTTCAACATTTGTATTTTCCTGATGTTGGACTGGCTACGATTTATAAGTCTGTTTTACTCCTTGCTGGCTTTGTTTATCTGGACTACTGACTTGCTTTTAATTATGTGTTTTTAACTATATTTTAATAATGGAAATTTAATTTAACTAGACGGACCCGGTGTACCATATGCTGCTGAAAAACTTCCTGAAAAATGCCCAGTGGACCTAACGACAACCCTGTAAGGTAGGCTGGTGGATTTTTAAATTCCTCCTCCCCCTTCTCAGCATTTCACACTTTCCCCAGAATTGCTGAGGGTGACGCGCTCTGTTGCCCTGCTGCCACTGTGGCCCCTGCCAGTTGACTGCCTGGGTCCCAGTCTGGGCCACAGATTGAGTAGCAGGAGTGGATATGAGGTGGAGAGGGAATTTGTGTGTGGGTGGTGATTGGTTGGGTGCATTTCCTGAGCAGCCAATCAGCACACTAGGAAAGGCAATATACCCAAGATAATTAAATATAGAAATTCTTTTTTAACTTTTGTAATTTGTGGTTTGTATTTTTTAACTAGTGTAACCCGCCTTGAATCCCAAAGCATTAGAAGTCATAAAGGAACCCAGTAGCATCTTTGAGACTAACTAGGAAGAAGAATTTTTTAGCATAAGCTTGCACGAGCATAATCCACTTCACCAGGTACATCTGATTTCTAGCATTTATGAAATTTCCTTCATGCTCTCCTGTGCTAAAACAGACTAACCCAGCTTATCTGTTTGAATACAACAACAAAGCTGTGAGCTCCAATTAAGGAGAAGGTGAGGCATGAAACAGAGACACCCGCTAGACCTGAAAGGCTACCAAAACAGCCGCCCTCTGCACTGTCCTGATGTTGTTTTTGCTGGAGGGCATCTCTGTGTCATCATGGGTTGCCACACCTTTGTACTGCTGACTCAGCCGCATTCCAGGTCACCGAACCAACTGCCAGCTGGAAGGTGTCAAATAATTAATTGTTGCATCAAAAAGGGTGGTGGTGGTATACACGTGTGTGAATGGTGTGCAGCTGGCACATATACAGCACATGCCATTAGGTAATCAGAGAGAGGATCAGGTGTGGGCCCAAAGGAAGTTGACTCTGTCATTCTTGGTAGGTGCATAACAATGCCCCAAGGATGTGAGGATGAGCACACCGGCTTGGCAGAGCAGGATGGGCTTGAGCCACGTGAGAACTTGGGATAGGAAATGCTACAGGAAGAAAGGCATAAGCAACACCAGATCCAGGGGTTGTTTAGACAATGAAAAAAAATCCTCAAAGAATGCAGGCAGAATACCTTTTGTCCAGATGAACTCCTCCCGGGGTTTGCTATATTGGGAAGGAGAAGGGCTGAAAACTCCAGGTTTTGTTGTTTCTTGCAATCTTTTTTAAAGGTACGCGAAAATGCACATAACAGTCCAATTGAACAACAAATTCAAATTGGGGCACATCCAGGAAGTCAAAACATGATTGGTCAGATGTGTGCGGGGGCAGGCTTGCTGGTGACGAAGCAGCCTGAACAGCCATTGTTGTTTTTTGTGGACACGATGGTGCACCTTTTTCCAGTGGCGGGGGGGGGGAGTTTTTAAGCAGAAGATTGCTTTTCTGCATCTCTCATTTAAACTCACTGTTAGCTGCCTTGAGTCCCTATATTGGGAGAAAGGCAGGATAAAAATAAATATAACAAACAAACAAACAAACAAACAAACAAATAAATAAATATTGATGCTGTCTGTAATACATTTGCATTTGAAGAAAAATACTTGTTCTGATGAGGAAATAGCACACTTGGTTTGTTTCAAGATTATTCTTTGCTGTGTCTGAAAGAAGTCAGAATACCTGTTTTAAGTGAACGCCTGTCACCTGCAGCTTTGTGAGAACATGTTTCGAAACCTGCTGCCTTGGAGTCAGCTTAAAAAAAAAAGAGAGAATCCAATTCATCAACAAAGTTTTGAAGCCAGATGAGAAACAGAAAACCCTTTTCCTATCACGATGTATTCGTGCCAGGTTAAGCATCACTTGTTGAATTCTGCCTGCAGTTAAGAAAGGAAGGAAAGAAGCAAGTGTTAATTTTTAATTGGACAAAGATGATGAAAAATGCCATTGGACCAAAAGGAAGGTAATTGTCTAACCAAGTTAATTGGCTAAACCTTTTGCAAAGGTTCAAGGGTAGAGCCTTTAGAGCTTAGGCAGAAGGATCTATATATTGGGGGGGGGGTGTTTCAAGATTGGACCGATATTAATTTATCTGCCCAAGGATGATGATGATGATGATGATGGTGTGTGGGTATGTGTGCACACACCTTCAAATTACCTGTTGACTTATGGTAACCTCATGAATTTCATAGGGATTTCTTAGGCAAGGAAGACTCAGGTGGTTTTGCCAGTTCCTTCCTCTGAAATATAACCTATAGCACCTGGTATTCTTTGGCAGTCCTTCTGGACTTGGGGAAGGTTCTTCTTTTTGGATTGCCATTCCCAGAGTCCCGCAGCCAGAATAGCTGGCTGGGGGATTCTGGGAGTGGCAGTCCAAAAAGGCACCATTTCCCATGCTCTGGAAGTTTTAGCCTGCAGCATTTGGGGGAAGGGAACAAAGTGTTTATGTGTATGCCTGTTGACTTATGGTGACCCCATGAATTTCATAGGGTTTTCTTAGTCAAGGACTACTCAGAGGTGGTTTTGCCAGCTCCGTCCTCTGAGATATAGCCTACAGCACCAGTATTCCTTGGCGGTCTCCTATCCAAGTACTAACCAGAGATGATCTGGCTTAGCTTCCAAGATCAGACAGAATTCGATGGTGCCTTTAGGGTATTTCAGTCCTCCGGGGATGTACCTCTGGAGAAATAGCTCCCCATGCACCCACTGAAGCCTGTTTCGGATCAACGACTATAAGAAAGGGCCTGCATTTCTCTTTGTGGCAAGACTGAAGGATGGAGAAGGTACTCCTTTAACCAACGTGAGACAAAAAAAGAACAGCAGGAGGGAGCCTAGCTTCGCTCCCTCTTTCTAAGCCACCAGGCTTGCGTCCCTAATGAGAAGAAGGGCTTCATTAGCCACTGTTTGTACAGATGAGTCTCAGCAAGAATTTCCCCTCTTCGCTCTGTGTGTGTGTTTTGGCATTCCCCCCTCAAGCAATGGACTGGCTCCCTTAGCATCTTTTCCTGTGCAAGACCACTCAGAATATTCCATCGCAGGGAGCTTGATCTGTTTCCTTGGCTCTACGAATGTTAAGATTTTAAGAGCTGAACAATATTTATTGAGGCGGGAAGAGATGCTCTTATATCCTCCCCTCCGTCTGGCAATGGGAGAGGATTTTCCTTGGGTTTTTTTCTGGGCTCGAGGCCATGTTCTGGAAGAGTTTCTTTCTGATGTTTCGCCTGCATCTGTGGCCGGCATCAAAGATGCCGGCCACAGATGCAGGCGAAACATCAGAAAGAAACTCTTCCAGAACACGGCCTCACAGCCTGGAAAATAACCAAGGGAAATCTATGGATGCCGGCCGTGAAAGCCTTTGACTTCACAAATGGGAGAGGACTTTTCCTTGGCAACCTGTCTCAAGCTCAACTTCCCCCATTTGGCTTTGGGTACTAGATTCGGATGGATAGACAGTTAATTCATGAAGGGGGCAGGGGAGAGCTTTCTCGGAAGAGTGAAGGGAGACAGATTTGTGGAGAATCCATACTTAAAGGATAGCAGTTAGTGGAGAGAGTTTCTACACTGTCTGACGGCTTGTCTATACAAGGGGGAAAATGTGGATTGATGCACGCTAACACCAATTTGAAGCAGCTTCAATTTGTCTTAACAGTTGTTGTTGTTGTTTTTGCAAGATAGCAGGCATGAGAAGCTATCCGCTTTTGCTGTTCCAGCAGGCATGCTGTGAATCAAAATGGTGGGCAAGAGTGAAATTACTCGTGGTTTTATTCTTGCTAGTTGCTGCCACTAAATAGTATTTTTAAAAAGTGTATCTAAGGTGCAAAAGTGTGATATTCTGCCTAAATAAATAGAAAAAAGAAGAAAAAGCCTGTTTTGTCACCTCAGCACATGACCACCAAACAAGACTGTCATCTCCCAGGTCAGCCTCGAGCGACCAAACTCCTGAACTGCCTGCATGCAGGGTTGGGTCTGCGGCTTCCAGTGCATCTTTACACCTGCCATTTCGTCCCTCATGGGTCACCTATCACCACCACTTACGACTCCTCGAACGCTTTAATCAGCACTGTCTATGCACAATCCTAAATATACACTGGACTGACTATGTGACAAATGTTGCTGTCCTTGAGCAAGCAGGGATCACCAGCATTGAGGCCATGATATTGAGAACACAGCTGCGCTGGGCAGGGCACGTTTCTAGGATGGAGGACCATCGCCTCCCAAAAATAGTACTCTACTAGTACTCTACGGTGAACTTGCCACAGGTAAGCATAAGAGGGGCGCTCCAAAAAAGCGATACAAGGACTCACTGAAATAACATCTCAGGCTCGGCCAAATTGATCACCAACAATGGTCCGCCCTGGCCCCACATCGGGAGGCATGGAGACGCACTATCTACAATGCTGCAGCCTTATTTGAGAACTCATGCCAAACAAGTCTTGAAGAGAAACGACAACGTAGAAAGAATCACAACACGGAAACATCACCCAAGGAGACCTTCTGCTGTGCTTCCTGCAACCGGACTTGTTTATCTCGGATTGGCCTTTTCAGTCATCAGTGCGCCTGCAGAAAGCGTGGGATGAGTCCTTCCTGAATCTTTGTTTGCGAAGAAAAGCCACAGGGTTGTCCCAACAAGCAGGAATGCGCATCCCCACAGAGCTTTTTAAAAACTTCGGAGAAAGCTGTGAAGGCTTTTCCTGTAGTTTTTTGTGGATTTGGTCCCCCTCCTTCCAACTATGGCAGATTGATGCAGGATCCCATTTAGACTAATCATATTCTCCTCGAATTCTATGAGGAGTGTTTTTGCTGTTTAGTCAACCCCTGAAAAACAGCCATGACTCTGAGGTTTGTGCATAGATGATTCCAGGTTCAAATCCTGACATCTCCAATGAAAAGATAATAGTAAGTAGCAGAAACTGAGGAGCACCTCTCTATGAGATCCTGGAGATGTCTAGAATACTGGGATCAATACAGGACTGAAACAAAAATGTAAAGTCCATTTATTATACTTTTATGTCATGAAGCATAAAACAGACTACATCAGGCAGACAAAGTGTAAACCTAAGGCCGCATTTGCACACACACACCCAAGCTGTTCTTCTGGTGCTCAGCTCCTCTGGACTCCTCTGCACTCCTCTTTTTCTGGACAAAAAAGAAGGGCGTACTGCCTTTCTTTAAAGCCTTTTCACCTTTTAATTTTGCCTTTTAAATAGGTTGCCAGTCTTCCTGCATTGTTTGATACTAAAAAATGGCCAGTTTTTAATCATAGAATCATAGTGTTGGAAGGGACCACAAGGGCCATATAGTCCAGCCCCTTGACACGAACACTAAAACATGCCTAAAAGATGCCCATCCAGCCTTTTTAAAGAGAGACCTCCAAAAATGGAGAGACCACCACTCTTCGAGAAGGTGAATTCCACAGCTGAAGAGCTCTTAAGAGTAAATAAGTTCTTACTAATGTTTAGATGGAATCTCTTTTGCAATTTGAATTCCTTTGTTTGTGATCTAGTCTCTGGAATGGCAGAAAACAAGTTTGATCCATCTTCTATGTGACATCCCTTCAACTTAAAGATAGCTATGATGTTACCTCTCGGGCTTCTCTTCTCCAAGCTAAACATTCCTATCTCCCTTAGTAATTCCTTTAAAGACTCATATCCCAGACCTTTAATCCCTTCTCTGTACACCTTTCAGGTTGTCAACATCTTTCTTGAATTGTGTTGCCCAGAACTGGACACAGTATTCCAGGTGAGGTCTGACCAAGGCAGAGTGGCAGTATGACTTCTCTTGATCTGGACACTATACTCCTATTGATTCAGCCCAGAAATGCATTGACTTTTCTGGTCAGTAGACCACACTGCTTACTCATGTTTATCATGTGCTCTACTAAGGGCGCGTCTATACGAGGGGGGAAAATACAAATACATCCGAAAAAGCAGCCATTTGCAACAATGCAACCTGTCTTCATAGTCAAAAGAACCCCCCTAATTCTGCATGACCCTTAGCCAAGATGGTGTCCGCGAGTGATTTACTTGTGATTTTAAATCGGCCAACGCTAATTTTTTTAAAAAGCAGTATACCATGGTGCGCACATGCGATATTTCATATTTCAAAAAGGAAAAAGAAGAAAAAGATACAATTCAGTAAATCATTATAATGGGACTGGAGGTGACAAGCAGTGGAACAGGCTCTGCTTCTTCAACATGAGTCACACACAGGATGCCGCCTTGGCTACGGGGATGCCAGGTTGTCTGTTCTCCTTGACAGTTACACTCATCTATGGGTACTAGTGTTGGGACTAGGGTGACCAACTTATACCATGAATTTAAGGGTGATTTAGTTGCGACAAATTTTGCACATTTTCAGTGTCACTGCGTCACACCAGCAAATGTTCATTGGTATAGGATGGCATCTTTAGTGGCCAGGCCATCTTGTTTAACATTTGGATTGGCTTTGAATGTTTGTGTCTGTCTGCACTATCCAAAGAACTTAAACAGCCACAAAAACAAAAACTATTCTAAAAAGATCCCAAGCACCACAACTCACTTTAAAGAAAACTGAAAGAACCGTTACAGATATCTGATCAAAACAGACACACAAAGACACACACTCACTCCCACACAAATAAAAAAAACCTTCTTTTATATACAGAGATGCAAAAGCACACCCATACCCCATACCCCCCTCTTATAGGGACATGCAAACATATGCTTCCCTTTCTCACATGCACACAGATGCAACAACACACACATATCTCTCCCTCACATGCACACATTCCTCCCTCCCTGATATAAATGCAAACACACACCTCAAGCTGGCAGGAGTTTCCTGGATTGCTTTTTGATGATCCTCCCTCCCTCCCTCTCTCTCTCTCACACACAAACACACACACACACAGCCTTCACAGGTTCCCTCTGTGCACTGTATATAGAGGGTCAATAAAGGAGCCGGGAGGATTTTTAAAAATTAGCTTGAATAAGGGATCCCAGGAAATAAGGGAGAGTTGTTCAGTGTAGTTGGGACAAGGAATGCATTGCACTGGAAAACCAGGAGAAGTTTAGCTTTGGACTACAACTTCCACAATCCCCTAGCCAGTGTACTGGCTGAGATTCTGGGAGTTGCAATCTTTGCACAGTTCAAAGTGCTGGTTACAATCTATAAAGCCCTATACAGCTTAGGGGCTTGTCTACATGATGAAAATGCTCCTTGTAGAATTTGCAGAGAATATGATGTGTCTAAATGTGATTTTCAGTATTTGGAGGGAGAGGGGGCTAAAAACTCCACAATCCACACAGTAAAAGGATTTGCGGTTTTCCCTGGAGCTTCATGGAAAATGTGCGTTGATACACATTTTCTGATGTATGTCTGTCCGAATCCACATCATTTTTGCTCAGTTGCCATTTATGAGCAAACAGGTGTGCCCATTCAGTATGAATGAATGAGAATGGATGCCAACATGCGCAGAAAGGTGACGACAAATCAACTTTGCTGCAAATGAGCGAAAATGCAGGCACACTTGCAGTAAGCCAGCGCGTCTAGACATGGCCTTGGTTCAGACTACCTGTAAGTCCCTTTCCCCCCAATATGCGACTGCCCAAGTCTTCTCATCTTCAGGGGAGGGCCTTCTTGTGGGTCTCACCACCCTCACAAGCTCATCTCATGAGGACCCACGAGAAAGTTTTCTTGATGACAGCTCCTAGGCTGTGGAATTCGCTCTCACAGGAAGCTTGGCTAGTACCGTAGTCCCTTCTCTGCTCTCTCTTCACAGGCAGGCAAAGAACTTTTTAATTCAAATAGGCCTTCAGCTTTTGACTGGTGAGGCAGAAAAATGCTTTACAGGTTGGCTACACTATATTTTGAATGTGCTTTTGTTTTAAATTCAGGTTTTAAACTAAATCTCTCTATATAAAACTCTTGGGTATGTTTCCTTTCCCAGTGTGCTGATTGGCCGCCTAGGAAACAATCCCCTCCCTCTTCTCCCTCCTTCAGCCAATCACCACCCACGTGCAAATCCCCTCTCCACCTCACAATCCACTCCTGCCACTCCATCTGCATCTACACCCCCAGCCTCACAAGGGCCCCTCCCTCCTCTTACTCCCTCAGCCAATCACCACCCACATGCAAATTCCCTCTCGACTTCACAATTCACTCCTGCCACTCACTCTGCATCTACACCCCCAGCCTCACAAGGGCCCCTCCGTCCTCTCCCTCCCTCAGCCAATCACCACCCACGTGCAAATCCCCTCTCCACCTCACAATCCACTCCTGCCACTCCATCTGCATCTACACCCCCAGCCTCACAAGGGCCCCTCCCTCCTCTCACTCCCTCAGCCGATCACCACCCACATGCAAATTCCCTCTCCTCCTCATAATCCACTCCTGCCACTCCATCTGCATCTACACCCCCAGCCTCACAAGGGCCCCTCACTCCCTCAGCCACTCACCACCCCCATGTAAAACAATAATACCACGTAGCTGAACTGTGTGAAAGGATTCTAAGAAAAAGCATGTAAAACAATTTAGTTTTAAAAAAATGTAAAAATAGGTGAGCTGTGTGAAAGAACTCTGAGAAACCATAGAAGAAATTGTAATTAAACATTAGAGGACAGATAAAATACAGTAGCACCCCCGGATCTGCTGATTGCCATCCACTGATTCAATTATCTGCAGATAGTGACATCAGATATGGGAGTGCCACTGTAGACTAAGATATCGAAATGAAACATTATGACGAAAAAGAGAAACAGAGAAAATTACAAAAAGAGAAGAGTGATTGGGCGTATGTTACGCCGGGTAAACCTAGTTGGCTGTTTAATTTTAAAAAAACTATAGATTGTTTTAGATATTTTGTTCTAACGTATACTGTAAGCTGCTTTTGGCTTCCATATTGGGGAAAAAAGCAGGCCATACATTAAATTGTTTTTGTGTGCCTTCAAGTAATTTTTCTGAGCTATGGTGAACCTAATGTGTCTCTGTCTTGGGGTTTTCTTGGTAAGATTTGTTCAGAGAGGGTTTGCCCTTGCCTTCCTCTGAGGCTGAGAGAGTGTGACTTGCCCAAGGCCACCCAGTGGGTTTCTACAAATAAACAAGTACATGTTTAAAGGTCACATTTCCAACCTCTGCTGAAAAGACAGAAAACAATGTGCTTGGAAGATGTTTCCTACATAAGCAAAACAGTATTTTCACGGAGTATCTCCTGTTCATTCCTTTAAAACATGTGGTTGAAATTAAATATGACACTGGATTGCACTTGAGTCTAAATACGTGTTTGGATATTATTCCATTGTTGTTGTTATTGCTGTTATTAATTCACTTTCCTTAAAATCACCCACAGCAGCTTACAGAAGGAATCAATACAAACACAATCAAAACCATTAACAGCACAAATCGTCTCAAATAATGGAAGCAGTATTTAAGTAAGTGAAAGGAACAACAGAACCGCTCCTGTTTTAAAAACCATCAAGCTCATTAGGTTACCTTGAAACTGTCTGTTTCTCTCCATCTAACCTACCCTCCACGGTTGTTGTGTGGATAAAAAAGACTCAGGGAGAAAAACCTATGTAAGATGCCTTCAGTTCTTAGCAGGCTCCATCTCTCAACATTTCACCTTTGATTAGAATCAGGTGTAGGTGTGAAGGAGAGGGATTTGGGTCAGGATCGCAGATCTAGGAGAAGAGAGCTAATTACTTCAATGGGGGTTTCCCCCCATCTTAAGTTGCCACTTGCAGCTATTATGGGGCAGGAAGACAGCTACCTATATTGTACTTCTACCCACCCACCCCATTGCTAAGCACAGCTTGAGCAGACAATTAAAGAAACCAGTACAAGGAGAAAGATTGATCTCCCTCATCCCAGTGGTCCCAGTCAAAGTTGGGCTTCTCCAATTATGATTTTGAACAATGAAGAACACATTGATGATATCATTCCTGCACATTGCATCTGGTTTGGCTGACAGAAGCAGACAGCTAGATCACAGTCTGTCTTCTCACTCCAGTAAGCCAGGGGATCTTGTAGCACCTTTGAAACTGAGGAGATTATCAGATGCGTTAAAAACGATGTTATAATGATGCCATGAGATCGCGAAAGGACTTCCTTATCAGACGCCGCTGCACCCCAGTGTTATGCAAGCGTTATGCTCCTGTTACAAGGGAGTTCTTTTTTATTGTCAGGGAGAAGTCAAAAATTGATCTCCTGTAGCATTTATGTTCCAGATTTTTGTCTGCGCGAGAAGGTGCCCCATTCTGCTGGCGTGATTCCAGCATCAATAGGTCTTCCCACCAGAACACTTCTGGGTGTGAACGGGAAAACTAGGTACCGTAAGCTCTTTTTATGAACCTCCCCATCTTGCTTACAAGTTTCTAAATGTGTATTTGTGCTTTTTTGAATGTTTTCTTTTTTAATTTTGGTGTTTTGGGGCTTCTCGCGAGATGTGTCAAAATCTCATTCATGGAGAAATCTCATTCATGGTGATAGTAAAAGCTGTCTGGAAGTGGAACGCACTGCCTGGGAGTGTGGTGGAGTCTCCTTCCTTGGAGGTTTTTAAACAGAGGCTGGATGGCCGTCTGTCGGGAATGATTTGATTGTGTATTCCTGCATGGCAGAATGGGGTTGGACTAGATGGCCTTTGTGGTCTCTTCCAGCTCTATGATTCTATGATTCTAAATGTGGAAGTAAGTGGCACAAGTGCTCGTATTGCCGGATTCTTGGGATGATTTTGTATTGTTATCACAACAGCATGCAAACACGTGTGTCATTGTGCCAGAACACGAACGCTGTAAAATATAGTGCCATAATAATGTTTTTAGGCACTTGTCTGATAATCTCCTAAGAGAAAGAAGTTGTAGCATAAGCGTTCATAGAGTCTCCATGCATGTGAGGAAGTAGACCAAGTCTACGAAAGCTTATGCTACAACCTCAGAGAACCATAGAATCATAGGGCCTCTCTATATGAGGGGGAAACATGTTGATTGATGCGTACTCATGCAATTTTGAAGCGGGATCATCTTGTCTTAATGGTGTTTGGCAAAATCGCAGGCATGCAGGGATATCCACTTTTGCTGTCCCAACGGGCATGTCTGTGATTCAAGATGACAGGTGTGACTCACATTTTTATTTTTGCCAATTGCATGGTATTTTTTTTAAAGGTCTATCTAAGGTGCAAAAGTGAGATAATGCAATATTCTGCCTAAATAAACATAAAAAAACAAAAGAAAAAGGCTGTTTCGTTGCCTAGCACACTATCGCTAGGGTGAAAATCCAAGATGGCGGTTCCAGGGCACTTGCCTTCTTAGCAAGCCCCGCCCCCTGCTCCCATCCAGCCAATCAGCTTTCTACTTCCACTTTTCTGGGGAAATGCAAATAAATTTGATCACTTTTCCTAATGATCACACATGCACATTCCTCATGGAGTTTTTAAAAAACTTTGGAAAAGCCCCGAAGGATGTTCCTTTGGGGTTTATGGTAGATTTAGTCCCCGTCCTTCTAAATATGGCAGAATTACTCGGGATCCCATTAAGACAGGTAGGATTCTAAATGAATTCTAAGAGGACTATTTTCACCGTTAAGACAACACCATAGAATTGGAAGAGACTTCCTTCTCTCAGTTAGTCTCAAAGGTACTACAACAAAATCCCCTTGCTTACCAATATCCTAGACTAACATGGCTATGGCTTTGTATTCACTCCAACGTCATACAAGGAAAACCAGTTTTGCATACCCTCCAACTCTCCCAGTTTGGCAGGGACAGTCCCAATTAACCTTCTGTTCTCCCACTTTTCAGCTGCTTTTTTTCTGCCCCACAAGCCCCAATCCCATTCCTGCCGCGGTATAAAGGAAAAATGTTTGCAGACTTACCTTAATTCCGCAGCAGGAACATCCTCCCTCTCCCCAAGCTGTAAGGCTGCCTTTATGACCGGCAACTGAAATCGCACCCATTCTCGTGAGAGAATGAGTGCGCAGCAAATTTGAAAATACCCCCCAATTGTAAAAAATAAAATCAAAGCACCAACCCCCCCCAAAAAATTACAAGCAACCCGAGTGGGGGGGGAAGAGTGCCATTTACCTGGATGTCCCGATCGTGCCAGAAGTGCTCAGACCGGACCTCCTCCCCCATGCCTGTCATCTTGAAAAAAGGAACGGGGCTCCTTTTCCCACATCCCTGATTCCGTGACAGACACAGAACGGGGGTTCTATTCACGATGTTTCATCGTGAATAGACTACTCCGGGAACAGGACAAGAGCAGGACGGGAGCAGGATGAAAGGGGTTGATATCATCCGAAAGGGAGCCGCTTTCTCAACCCTGTTCCATGCCTGCCACGTAATATTGATCCCATCTGAAAATCCCCCCAGTTTCTCTCTCCTCCTCCCACTCTTTGTCCAGACTTTACTTCAATTATTGCAAACTGAGTTCAAAGTGCAAAAGGAGTTTGCACTCAATTAACTTAGCAGGAGGGGGGCGTCTTGCTCTTCCCAGAAGGCTCAGGCAAAAAGCAACTGCAAACTCAGAGCGGTAGCTAACACCATAGATAGAAAAGAGAAACAAGATTCAAGATTATTTTGAGAGGACGGAGAACTGCACTAAACCTAATGAAAAGAATGTTTCCAAAGAGATCAATGTGAAGATTTGAGTTTAGGAAGGAAAAATCAGATGAACAAATAGAGGATGAGGGACACCTACTGTATATTCCGGCATATAAGATGACATTTGAGCCCTCAAAAATATTCTCCGAAATTGAGGGTCGTCTTATACGCCAGATATACTTTGCTTCACCTGCCTACCGATCTCCTGCCTCTTCGCAACCTTCGCAAATGGAGCGAAGAGGCAGGAGATGGGGCGGGGGGGTGAGGCAAAGTGTTTACCGGTTCATTCTCCCCCCTCCTCTGCCTTCTCCCCCTTTGGGGAGCAACCGAAGACAGAGGAAGGGATCGAACGTTGCGGTTTGCCGCGGCCACTGCTCGATCATCTGTGTGTTCAGCAGCCAAGCCAAATCGGGCATTTTCACCCCTCTCCTCCACCTTCCTTGAAGCTGGACAAAAAGGGTGAATCTAGCGGTTTGCCTCAGCCGCCCCCGCTTCCCCCGTCTTCCTCCGCTTCGGAAGAGAGCCAAGACAGAGGGAGGGAGGCGACCGAGGCAAACTGGGCATTTTCGCTCCTTTCCTCCACCTTCCTGGAAGGTGGAGGAAAGGGGCGAATCTAGCGGTTTGCCGCAGCCGCCCCCACTTCCCGTCTTCCTCCCCTTCGGAAGAGAGCCAAGATGAAGGGAGGGGGGTGGCCGAGGCAAACTGGGCATTTTCGCCCCTTTCCTCCTCCTTCCTGCCAGCTGATCCTGTTCGCTTTCCCAACTCACGAGGAGACCCTTGTGAGTTGGGAAACAAAGAGGATCACCTGGCAAGGCTCCCCCAGCCAGCCAGCCAAATTGGGGGGTGGTCTTATACGGCGAATATATGTCAAACTCTATATTTTTACTTGAAAATTGGGGGGGGTCGTTTTATATGCCCAGTCATCTTATATGTCAGAATATACGGTAATTTGACAGCAACACATGCACAAAGGAGCTATGGGGCCTGGTAGACCCATTGCTTTGGAAAGTTACTACTTTGGACTACAACTCTCAGAATCCTACAGCCAGCATAGGCACTGGCCATACTGACTGGAGCTTTTTGGGATTTGTAATGCAAAAGTTACTTTTCTAAACTCTGAGCTACACTGAACAATGACTCAACTGTGTGTTCAGTTAGCTTAAAAGGTCAATATAGCTTACACTGCATCAACAATAGTACCCTTCATGAAAAGTAATAGTATTATTCTATTTTGCTTTGGTCAGTGTAGTTGTTCTGGGTACTACATCAGACAGATGTAGAATGGGTTAAGTGGGTACACTAGCTTTAATTGTACAAATGCCCTCCTTGCCACCATAGAAACCTGTAAATGAGGTTCAGGGTTAAATCTGGTACATACAAATCTGCAGTAAAACCCTTCTGACACAGGTTGAATCCCTGTTTTTTAATATGATTGTTGATTAACCAGGGAAACCTCTGTCTTGTCTGGATTAATTCTGAATGTTTTCACTTCCATCCAGCCATTACTGATATCACATACTCTTTACCACTTTAACTGCCATGGCTCAGTGCTATGGAATTCTGGGATTTGTAGTTTTGTGAGGTATTTAGCCTTCTCTGCCAGAGAGCTCTGATGCCACAACAAACTACATCCGCGATGTCTTCATAGGGGGTCTGTGAAGGTTTGAAGGCTGCTTGGTCCACTTCCTCCCTAAAGTGGAGCAGCCACGTGACAGGAGCTAAGGCAAAGGCAGGCTGGCTGGCTGGCTTGGCCTACGCATTGCCATTTGCATTTGCCTTGGCTCCTGTCATGTGGGCTGAGCAGCCTTCAAGCCTTCATGGACCCCCTGTGAGGATATTGCGGACCCCTGGGGGTCCCCAGACCCCAGATTAAGAACCACTGGCCTAGAGAGTTGGTGGGAGTCTCCTTCTCTCCACATCTTTAAAAAGAGGCTGGACAGCTCCCTGCTGGGGGTGATTTAGCTGGAGATCCTGCACTGAGCAGGGGGTTGGACTAGATGGCCTCTGGGGACCCTTCCAACTCTACGATTCTATGCCTCTAAGCTTTGGTGGTGACAACGTTTGTTGTTGATGCTGTTGTTGTTATTGCTGCTAGCATATAAATAGATGCTGCATTCAAGCCAGACATCTGTGGAATCCCACATGTGGGCCTTAGCATGTTCTGGAGAGCTCAAATATGAACCTCATTTCATAAATTGGAGATTATCACACTACACTGGGCCCATCTATATGAGGGGGAAAAAACTGAAGTACTGTACTTCATAGTAATAGCATTTTGCAGCAGCAGCGACTTGTCTTGACAGTGTTTTTGGCCTCAGAAGCCCCCATAAGCTTTGCATGCCAGATGGAGGCGAGTTAGTTCTTCGTCACTGCCAAACTTAAAAAAAAAAAGTCATCTAAGGTGTGCTGGAGTGATATAGTGATTTTATGATTTAACAGGAAAGCAAAAAACAAACAAACCCCACCCCATTTTATCACCTTAGCGATTGCTTGCTAAGGTGAAAATCCAACATGGTCGCAGTGGGCGCTTGCCCCTGTGCTCGCGTGGCCAATCAGCTTTGCGATTCCTCTCAAATTGTTTGTCCTAATGAGCAGGAACGTGCACCTCCTCACTGTTTTTTTTAAAATAACTACGGGAAAAGTCACAAAGGCTTTTCTTGCATTGTTTTTTGCCATTTTGGGCCCCCTTCCTTCTGAATAGTGTGGATTGGTGCAGGAGCCCATTTAGACAGGTAGGATTCCCAACAAATTCCAGGAGGGGGATATTTTGACTGTTTAGACAACCCCACTGTTATAGTGCTGTTATTCCACTTTAACTGCAATGGCTGTCTCCTGTGGGACCCTGGGATTTGCAGTTTATGAAGGGGCATTGATAACTCTCAGCCACAGAGCTCTTGGGCCTCACTAAACTACAAACCCCAGAATCCCACAGGAGGCAGCCAGAGCAGTTAAAATTGGAATAATAGTGCTATATAACACTACACTGCTATAGCGCAATAGAATAGAATAGTATCTTTATTACGGTCATAGACCAGCACAGCTATAGCACTATTATTCCGCTTTAACTGCAATGGCTGCCTCCTGTGGAATCTTGGGGTTTGTAGTTTAGTTCTTAGGCCTCACTAAACTACAAACCCCAGAGTCCCACAGGGAGGCAGCCAGGGCAGTTAAAAGAGGAAGAATAGCGCTGTATAATACTACACTGCTATAGCATTATTATTCTGCTTTAATTGTGATGGCTGCCTCCTGTGGAATCCTGGGGTTTGTAGTTTAGGTTCCCTCTCAGCCAGAGAGGTCTTAGGCCTCACTAAACTACAACCCCCAGAATCCCACTGGAGGCATTCAGAGCACTTAAAGGGGAATAATAACGCCATAACAAATGCTTCTGGAACCCTAATGAGAAAAGCCAGTGTGTGACTCAAAAAGCAAGAGGAACAGAGTCTCGTTCCTTTGAGTACAAAGAGGGGCCTATAACATGGAGGGGGGGGGTCTTTCAACCCCAGCCGAGGCCTTTACAAGCAATTCCATGCCTCTCCCTCCTTCGCCTCAGAGACGGCGGACTACAACTCCCGGCATGCCAGCGGCGAGGGGGCCGGCGAGGGGGCGGGGCCCTGGCCGGCGACGCTATGGCGTCGCTCCTTCCTCCGCCCAATAAGAGGAGGCTTGGGGAGTGAGGTCACTGTGGGTGACGTCAGGGGTTCAGAGGGAGAGAGAGGGAGAGGGAGGAGGGTTTCGGCAGAGCCGAGGCAGCGAGCGAAGCAGGAGCAGCAATTCGGGAGCGGGAGGGCGCAGGAAGCTGAGGGGGGTCAGGAAGCTGAGGGAAGAGCCGCCGGCGGCGGAGCGGCGGGGGGGGGGAGCCCGCGGGGCAGGAAGAGCCGGCTCGTGAAGGGAGGGGCCGGAGAGGCGAGGAGAGGGGGAGGCCTCTGCGCAGGCGCACAGAGCTGGGCTCGGACCCCCGCTCCCCTTTCTGAAGCCCCCCTCCCTGCGCCCAAAGGGGGTCCTGACAGGACAAGAGGGGCAGCTTGAGGGGGCCGCCGGCCGGGGGGGCACCATGTCCTCCCCCAGCCCAGGCAAGAGGCGGATGGACACCGACGTGGTCAAGCTGTATCCTTACCTGGAATGGGGGCTTACAGGGGGTGGGGGTGGGGGAGAGGAGGGGGTTTCTTTTTTTCCTAGTGAGGTTAGGAGGGCGAGAGGTGTGTATGGGGGGGGGGAAGAAGCCCTCCCCATTGGAATGTCTGTGGAGAAAAGAGGGGTTCATGAAATGGGGGACCCCCTCCCTAATTTCCTTCCATGAGAGGGTCTTGGGTGAGGGGGGAGAAAGGCTGCCTCTGAGGGAGTCGGGAGATCAATGAAGAATTTGGGGAGGGGGTAGTAAAAAAAGAGAGAGGGAAAGGAGGCCCCCCCACCCCATGCAACTGGGACGTTTATTTGTTTAGAGTATTTATACCCCACTCTTCAGCCACAAAGGCTCTCAGAATGGCTTACAATGGTTAATGTAACATGTCAATAGAGGAGGCTTCACCTGGGGGTCTCTAGAGGAGAAGTTGCCCCCCTCCCCTGATGATGATGATGATAACAATAACAATAATAATAATTCTTACCTGCCTCTCACTGTGGATCGAGGCGGGAGACAACACATCAGCATAAATTATTAGTTAAAAACACTTATCAGTTAAAACTTATCTATTAAAAAAAAAGTAAGACTAAGATATTTTAAAACATAGTTTCAAATCCACAATTTAAACGGAGAGGAAGCAGATACTTCTTAGGGGGGGGGGTGTTACTCTCCAGTATTGAAGTCAGTAGGTGTATATGATGGAGAAGAGTTTTTCTCTACTTTCCAATCAATCTCTTCCAGCAATTAAATAAATAAATTAGGAATCCCTGGAATAAGGGATTGTACAAAGGCTTTGCTGTAAATTGTGGGGTAGAGAGAGAGAGAGAGAGAGAGCAAGCCCTCCCCCATGACAGTAATGGAGGGGTCAGTAAAAAGAGATGAATCCCTGTTTTTTTCCAGGTTTAGAAAGAGAGGACCTCTTCCAAAATGTGGGGAGAAAAGTAAAATGGTTAGGACATGATGGGGCAGGGGGGATGTTTGCAACTCTGGTAGAGAGTATTGTAGTAATTTTCATCAGCTCCAGGTGGATTTTATTTATCAGGGTTTAAGAAATTGGGGCAGAAGAGGAGAGACTCCTGTTAAGGCATTTTGGAAGAGAGCCACAGGCTCAGAGTAGAAAAGATACCATAGGTGAGATAACCTAGGTCTGTAAAGAGCAAAAATTCCACCCACCCCCATTGCAAATATTTAGAAAATATCTAATTTTCAGACACAGAGTATTAAGAGAGAGACACCTGGGAGAAAAAAACAACCCCCCCTACCAAGAAAGGAAGAACTCTTGGGAACTTCTCATTTTCAGTTGGAGGAAAGAATCAAGAGCACATCCCCCCCCCCCAGCAGGAAGTGGAAGACATTTTCCCTTCAGCTTTGTACAAACAAGGTTCTGGTTCGTTATGAATCTCAGCCTCCCCCTTCATGCCCCCAAATATAGACATCTCCAAAACAGGTTTTCATCCCCACAACTCTATTGCTTTAATAATGGCAGAGGTCTCCTTTAAACCAACACCCCCTCAAGTCTGAGCAAATAATGGGGCCCCTCTTATACAGTCAGTCCTCCAGTGTTGGTCACCCCCCTCCCTGCAAAGTAACTCAATTGTGGGGAGCTAACCCTCCTTTATGTGTCAGAGGCCTGTTTCCAAAAGCAGACTTTCGGGTGTGTGTGGGGGGGGACCCCTTATTTGCCATCTATAATTAATCCTCCTTCTCTTGGGGAAGGAAGTCAAAAACAGATTTTGCTTGGACAATATCTCTGGTTTTGTGTGGGGTCTGTGCGCTTGTCCATGACTGTAATGTTTGTGACAAGACTCGGTGCACCCCTCTTTGGGCTTTGTGGTTGTGCTCTCACCCCATGACTGCTCTTGCTTCTCCCTTCTAAACCAGAATGAATGTAGGCTGCTTTGTAGGGTGGGGGGCAGTAGGGTGGGGAGGAAAGCGGTGGTGTGGGGAGTCGGTTGTTGACAGTTACAATCTGGTGATCAGCTTCTGGGGATGTGTTACTATTGACTCAGTTTAGTTCTGGTCTGCTGTTCGGGAAGCTTCTGATGCCAGCAAGGTGGGGGGAGAGGAATTTAATGTGGGGTGGGGGTATCTGGAGAACAGAATTAATTTAAGTGGGGCTGCAGGGGGTGGGAGAGGATTGAAACAACACAAAATTCCTCACCCCTCTTTTCCTTTCCTCTTCTCTGGCTGCTGATTTTGTTTATGTAACACTTCAGTTCAACGTAGGTTTTCCCTTTACTTTTTACAAGGATCTAGTCTTGTTTTTTTCAAATTGCATTTTTTTCTTGTCCCTCATGGGATGTTACCTTATGCATATGTGCGTGTATATATTCGGAGAGTGTCAGGCTTCAGAATTATTGCGGTGAATTTGCTTATAGAATTGTTTTATTAATAGTTGCATTTGTCAGGTGGTGGTGGGGAGGGAAACGTAGAAATGGTAGGGAGGACATAACCGCTTGAAATGCTTTTGGAGATGTTTATTGAGCATGTTAACCTCCCCCAGGAGTATTTAATCAAGAAGGAATTAACTGTGTAGAGGTGTGAGGGGGTTAGGAATAGCAGAGATAAACAAACTTGTTTAGATTAGGCCTGCTGGGGTGGAATTATTACAGTCAACGTTGACAGTGCACGGTGAGTTTCTAACCTCCTGCTTAACTATCAGTGTGTATATTTTGAAGAAAAAAACACAAAAACCTGTGCTTGATAATGTCTTGCGAGTTCTCCTTTTAAAATGTTTTTTTTAAGAAATAGGAAGTGGTTCCTGATTGCTCTGGAATCAAAGCTATTTTTATCCTAGGCTTGAGTTGCATAGGCATGTCATCCTCCCTCAAATACAAACTTCATTTGATGATAAATTTCTCCTGATTTAAGGGAAGGTTAGAACTCCAGCTGTTCAGTGATAAAAAAAAAGGTGGGGAGAGAGATTCTCATTACATATAAATTGTGAAAAGGCTGCTGGATTATGCCAAAAGGAGGCCCCACTGTGACCTAGTGTATCCTTTCTTTCTTCTGCCCTCCCCCACTTTCTGTTAACTTGGTCACTGGGATGTTGAAAGAACATGGCATTTTAGGAGACAAAGAACAGGGTTTTGTGAAAAATACATACATGGCTTCATTTGGCTGAGCCTCAGTTGGTGTGGTTGGTGTTTATAACATGATCTTGGGTAGGAGAAAAGCAACTAGCGTGGCATTCCTCTCCAGTTTGTGGCTAGCTGATGGTCCCCCCCCCGCCCCTTTATCTAAAGAAACAAGACAGCTAAAAAAAACAAAGCCCCATTCCAGACCTCTTATTATCCTTCTTACTGTTTCTAGGGAGGCAGACCAGTTTTCTCCTGTGTGCAAGTTTGCATGGATGTGGTGACTAAGTCGCATTTTTTGTTGTTCTCTGTGGTGTGCCCAGCCTGCATTTATGCCTGTAACAGCCAGTGTTTGGGGTAAACAGAACAGAGCTATGCTACTCTGACACTAACCATTGTTGCTTGGAAGTCCCATTGATTCTATTGGGGTTTATTTCCTAGTAAGTATGCCCAGAATAGCAGTCTTGGTTTTTGTTGGAAGTTATGAAGTGGATCAATGCCAGGGTTGTTTCTGGTGGCTACCAAGCAGAAATATTTTTTTGTTTTTTCAGGTTCTGTGCCTGTCTGTTGCTGCCCTTTCATTACAGTCTCTCCTGCTTTTTCAAGTTCCTCTACCATGTAATCTTAATTTACAACCTGTGAACCTGTACCTAACTTTGGGATGGGGTGTGGGTAGGGTGGAAAGTGTGTGGAGTTGTCTCTGACAAGTTTGATGGGGTGGTTGGTGGTGTAACTTCCCACCACCTTCCTATTTTTACTCTCAACGTGGCTTGTGCTTTCTGTGCACACACATCTGTGCAACTCAAAAAGGGAGAGGTTGGTTGGCTAACCTCCCGTATTACATGGGTAACTTGTTTGGATGTCTGGTTTAAAGCAAACCTCATCTCTGTAATTGCATGACGGTGATCTGAAACTCTGAGTCACTAGGTTGCTTTTTTGGATGCTTCTCTAAACATTGTGCAAAGCTTTGAAAGAAAAGGGAAGCAGTGTCCAGTTCTGGGCACCACAATTCAGGAAGGATATTGAGAAGCTGGAACATGTCCAGAGGAGGGAGACCAGGATGGTAAAAGGTCTGGAAGCCATGCCCAGTGAGGAGCGGCTTAAGGAGCTGGGCATGTTTAGCCTGGAGAAGAGAAGGGTGAGAGGGAACATGATAGCCATGTTTAAATATTTGAAGGGATGTCATAGTGAGGATGGAGCAAGCTTGTTTTCTGCTGCTCCAGAGACTAGGACACGGAGCAATGGTTTCAAACTACAGGAAAAGAGATTCCACCTAAACGTTAGGAAGACCTTCCTGACATTAAGAGCTGTTTGGCAGTGGAATGTACTGCCTCGGAGTGTGGTGGAGTCTCCTTTGGAGGTTTTTAAACAGAGGCTGGGTGGCCATCTGTTGGGAGTGCTTTGATTGTGTATTCCTTCATGGCAGGGGGTTGGACTGGATGGCTTTTGTAGTCCCTTCCAACTCTATGATTCTATGATTCAGTGTGTGTGTGTCTGTTTTGCATTTCAACCTGAATTGGGGAATTGCAACTCTTGGTTTATTTATTTGGCTGGCTTTTTTTCTCAGGTTTCTTTCTTGCATTGCAGAGTTAATAATTAGTTTAAAACAAAGAAACTTCAGTGTTTTTTTAACTCTAGCTGGGGTGTCCTCCTTATACTACCTATATTGGGTGTCAGAGAACATAGACCTTGAAGTTTTAAGTCTCCACCACCTCTTTGTGAAGAAGTTTGGGGAAATTTTATTTGGTCCCCCCCCCCATAGGCTGACAAGTAGAGGAATCCCCCCTCCTTTTGCATAGCACTTGGATTCCCTCTCCTTGCTCCGGAAGAACCCAGGATGGCTTGTTTTGGAAAAGTCTTTGCAGGCAAAAGGCCTCCGGGCAGGCCCTGCGAGTCAGCTGATTGGTTGTTCTGTTACTACCCGGAAACCGAAGCTTGGGCGGAGCAACCCAAACAGCTGATGGAGTATGTGACAAAGTGTGTTTATGTATAGGAGCGTGGGGGCTGGGAAGCATTGGGGGGGGGTGCTTGTTTGGAAGGCTTTGAGAGTAGGACAGTCTGTGCCGGGCCCAGGGTTTGCTTGGTGCAGGAATGGAAAGAGAAGTTCTCTGCCAGCAGAACAATGGAGTTGTTAATTCTAAATCATGTTAATCTTAAAGGATCCAGCCAACCCACAGGGCTTTACAATAGCTTTGCGGTTAGTTTAAGTTTCTCTATAAATGACTGTGCAACAATTTGATGCATGGGGTTGAAAGAACCCCATGGGTCATAGGAACAGTGTGCCTCAAATATAGTCCCTCTGAACCAGCATTGTCATGTGGTCAGTTTCTTTTGTTAATTTTTATTCTCCTCCTGGTGCCCAGAAGTATTTTTTTAAATACAAGATGATTGGACCACGTTGATCTGCTCATGACAATACAGGATTTGTTCTAGTGCTTCCACAGCACCTGGAAAGGTGTCCATATTGTTTGCTTTTTGAAAGTTTGAAAACAGGACACTGCATGATAGTCCTTCATATCTTTTAATAATACCAGTGCTTCTGCAAAGACACCAGGCCATGGTGGAAGTGCATAGGTGCAGAAATGACTTTGCACACTTGAAAAAGAGCCTTGGATAGGGAAACAAGGTGGGGATTGTCATTGTCAGCTGGGAAAGTATCTCTGCTGGCAGAATTAAGGTGTGTTAGTAAGAAAGTAAAGTTCCAGTGAAGTACCCCTGTTGAAGCCAGTGATAAAGAGCTGAATTATGGGAAACCTGAGCGCCTCGCAGCTGTTTTGCCTCATGGTCCAGCACTGGGCATGTCACCATTTCTCCATATTAGTATTCCATTCTTTAAAATGACAATAGGAGTGAACATAGGATTTCTTCTTTAGTGGAACAAGGTATCTTAGACTGGTTTGCTCTTCCCTCTTGGTCCCCAGAACCATGGCCAGGATTTAAAATATGAATTCCTGCCCAGTCTCAGGAAGCAGAGTATTTGCAGAGCTCCATCTCAGTGGAATTATTTTCCAGGGTTCGTTTCAACTCCTCCTCTTTTTTCCCTGTTCACTGATTACAGATGTCATAAGATATGACCTCCCAATATAGGAAGGAATCCCACATTGTCACTGGGCACTTGATGAAGTAAGTCCCAGAGGGGTGGAGTAGGCAAAAGGTGGGAAAGTATGTCACCTATGGAGTTCTTCGGTGTCTGTCCAGATGGGCTTGAGGCCCTACATAGTAGCACAGACATGCTGGTCAAATCCCCAATAATTCCAGCTAACCATAACCATAACCCTGGGAAGGTATGTTCCTAGCCTCAGCTGAATGACCATAGAATCTTTGTTCCTATGAAAGTCTACTGCTACCAAGACTGTGACAAAATGAAGCACCTGCCTCCTTGAAAAGAGCAGTTAGGAAAGTATGAGCAGCCTGATTCTTCTTCAGTTGTATACATTTGTTGAGCCAGTGTGCTTGGATGGCTTCTGGATTCATATCTCACCTCTGTCACTGACTTGTTTAGTAGCCTTGGGCAAGTCCCATTCAGTTATCATTTCCTGGTAGTAATAATGCAAATTACTATTTATATGGCTCTTTAGAGTAGAACTGTCCCATCTGCAGCAAAATGAACACCTAAGCACATTTCATGGTTGTGCACTGAAATCCTGTGCCTTTTTTACTTGGAAATGTGAGATAGGAACACAGAGAGTAGCTGTAAGTTGAGTCAGACAGACCTTCAGTCCATCTAGCTCAATATTGACTACACTGACCATCAGCTGCTCCCTAGGATTTAAGACACAAGTCCTTCCCAGCCCTACTTGAAGACATATGAAACCTTCTGCTTGCAAAGCACTAAGATCTGTTGCTTTCCGCACTTCTGTAGGGATTAATTCCAAGGAATTGTGTTTACAGGATTATAGTCTTGAGTGGAACTGATGGCTCTATCATATTTGATTATTAGTCTTCCCTACTTGTAAACTGAGGCCTAGATCTTGGTCAGTATTTGTCTTGGTTGTACCACTTCAGACCGCATGTCGGATCTTGCATGATTAGCACATTAAAAAGAAGATTCTAGGCTGCAAACCTTTCTCCTGAAGTGTTGGTCTTCCCTGTGGAGGGAATCTTTTGTGTGCTGGCTTATTAGTTCAAGTGGGTTTCCCCCTGCAGTTTGAAGTGGGACAAAGTACAGTCCAGATACATGTCTATTACCTAAGAGAAAAGTAGCCGTGAATTTTGGTGGTGGCTTTGCGTTTCTTGTAAGTGCATGGCTGTCCTTCCCTTGACTATTTATTTATACCCTGCTCTTCAGCCACAAGGCTATCAGAGCGGCTTACAAATTGTTTTAATGATAGCAATTTACACATCTACACTGTATTAAGCAGTTTCCAATGTGTGTTAGCTAATTGCCCCCACAAGCCAGGTACTCATTTTACTGACCTACGAAAAGATGGAAGGCTGAGTGAACCTTGGAGCCCTCTGGAATTGAATTTGCAACGTGGTGACCTGCAGTACTGGCATTTAACCACTGCGCCACCAGGGAATTCAAGATGTCATGCAACTTGTTTCTTCTCTGCCGCTTTATCCTCATAACTATATTGTGAGGAGAGAGGGTGACAGGTCTCAAAAATGTAAGTGGCAAGCCTGACCTAGTTATTTTCGCATATCTGTTTTTGACTGTCACTGGTTTGTAGCAGAATTAAAATGTAACACAGCGGAACAGTGCACTCAATGAAATTAAATGCAAATATAGTCGGACCCCCATAGCTGTGAAGGTTTGGTTCCTGGACTTAACGTAGATACCGGAAACCATGGATAACAGCAAACCTTATTAAAATAATGGGACTTTTGGTTAAAAATACCATAGAGTTGTATTGGCTGACCTAGAGGATGCCTAGAGAGGATGCCTCTCTAGGCATTTTCTAGGAAGACTCTATGGTATGTGTTCCTGTTGTGCGTCCCGTGGATAACTGAAACTGGATATTGGTCCCGTGGATACGTGGGGTCTGACTGTATACAATTGTAAAGCATTTTACAAAAAAAAATGGATCCAATTTTAGGTAATTCCCCCCAACCATGGAGAAAAAAGCTACTCAAATGTGTGAAAACATGCAAAATAATAAAATAATGGTAATAACCCTGCCCCCCACAACTATCCCAGAACCCTGTACTACTCCGAAATACTTCAGTTTTCCTCTGCATTCCCTCTCAAAATGGCAACAACCCATCATTTCCTATCGCCATGTTGAGAGGAACAGCAGAGGAAAATGCAGTCATTTAGGCATGCTGTGGGAGGTGAAGTTCTTGGGAAAGGGAAATTGGTCCCTGCTCCCACACAGTGGTCCATCCCTGAGTTACATAGCAGTGGTGGTTTTTAAAGTCCTTTGGTGCCCCTTGGTGTAATTTATAAACAACCATTTTGCTTTGAAAATGTAATTAGAGACTCTAGCATGGAAGGGATGCTGAAGGGGTTGGGACAGACAAGCAAGCTAGGGTATCAAGAATACTTTACTAAAAGAGTTTGCCTCAATTTTTAGATTTCTGGAAGTCTCCTTAATTGGAGCACAAACATGGAACCTTGATGAAATGCATGTCATGTGTATTTTTTTCTTCCCTTATGATTTGATGCAAAATTGGGGTTGAGAAGGTGGTGAGATGGGGAAAAGAATCATCTATATGGAACATCCTTTGAAGGCTTTGTCACAGTTGAGATGTTTAGAATTAATGTTCAGATTTTCTCTCCCACTTGTGTGGTGTTTCAAGATACTTCACTGAACTCTAAGTCTGAGTGACTCAGGCTATGCAATCCAGACTTTCTTTTTTGTGTGTGTGTCTTTCTTTTCTTTTCTTTTTTTGCAGAAAAAATAGCCATCTTAATCTTTAACTGCAGAAAACCCCAAAGAATTAAGAGTGGAAGTAGCCACTGTAGACACAAAACTTACATGCTTTGTGTTGAGAATGATTCTAAAATTAGCTGAAATTCACATAGGTAAACACACAGGACTTTGTTGTTGTGTGCCTTCAAATTGTTTCTGACTTACGGTTGACCCTAAGGTGAAATCTATCATGGGGTTTTCTTGGTAAGATTTGTCCTCTGAGTCTGAGAGAGTGTGACTTGCGCCCAGTGGGTTTCTGTGACTGAGCGGGGATTTGAACTCTGGTCTCCAGCGTCATATTCCAATGTTCAAACCACTATATCACACTGGATATAGCTTTGCACCGTACAGGATTACCAGCCAATTAAAAAGGCTTAGATTGCATTATAGCTTAAAAAAAGAGCCTGGTTCTTTTTTTCCATTTTGCATGTTAAATTTAAATTCATTTCTCCATTTGTTTCAGCTAAAGATGGACAAATCACATATATAGTGTGCCCTTAGTATCCACTAGGGTTTGGTTCCAGGACCCCCCGTGGCTACCAAATTCTGTGGGTGCTGAAGTCCCATTATATACAATGGCATAGTAAAATTGTATCCCTTATATAAAATTGCAAAATAAAGATTTGCTATGTGGAACTTTGTTTTGGTGGAATATTTCCAAGCCATGTATGGTGTGTAGAATCTGTAGATATGAAGGGCCAACTGTAATGTGGTAAACCTTAACTGTATTATCTGTATAGTGAGTAACAGTCTGCTTACAACAATATTTTAAGCACAGAACACCATTTCACAGAGGGATAGCCCTGATTAAAAATTCATACTTTTAATCTGCAATTAATGAGTTGCCTGAGCATGCTGATGTGATATCAGCTGTGTATGAATGCTAGCTTTCCAGGATTCCACCTTGTTGCTTTCAGAAATAAACTTAACTAGGCTGTGCTGGGTTCATTGCTTGCATGGAACAGGGGGTGGTGGCTTGGCTTTGATTTTAAATTCATTGTCTCATTGTTGCTTTGTCAGTTTGATTGCATATCCCATTGAAGCTTAGTCTTGTAGCCCAGACTTGAAAGAGAGCTGCATCTACTTATAATATCATTAAAATGGTGATGTGGAGCAGGAGCAGTCTGATATGAGTTGGCTCAGAACAGCTTGTGATACAAGGCCTCTGCAACCTTTCCATTCTGGTCTGTCTTCTAATAAAAGCTTGTTTGTGTGTAGATTCAGCTTCATTAACTGGTAAGCTGAAAGCAGATATTGAGTTATAGTGCGATTAAAGTGTTAATCAGATTTCAAAGATATGAAATCCATTATTTTTTTAAAAAAGCAATTGGAATTGGCTCACTTGAAGGGTCACTTGTTGGGGCAGCACTCTTGGGGAAAGGTTGCACACCTCAAGTTGAGCAATGTTCATTAGCTTCAAAAGTAATACATAGTTTGGGACATGGAATGGTAAAGTAGTCTCAAAATACAAAAGTGCTAATATCCTAATCATCTCTTTAGTGGAAAGCAAGAAAGATCATACCAGATTTTCACTTACCAGTCTTGCTATGCATTTCAAATTGTCAAGCTGGACCTGAACACTGACTGTCATCACCCCAGATGTCTTAGAGAGGTTTATGTGCAGCAGGGTGCTCAGCCTGAGGCCCTTGGCTTCTCCCTCTGCGAGGAAATGTGGGTTCCTGGCTTCCAAGATTGTAAGTTTTCTATAGATCCCAACACTAGCAGTAGGAGGAGACTGAAGATCACGGAGTGAGCTTCTGTTCTGCTGCTCTAGATATTAGAAGAACCAGTAGATTCAAATTACAAAATAAAGAGATTCACCGTAAACATTAAAAAGCACTTGTTTACTGTAAGAGCTCTTTGACAGTAGAGCGGACTGCCTCAGAGGGTGGTGGGCTCTCCATGTTTGGAGGTCTTTAAACAGAGGTTGGATGGCCACCTCTCAGGGATTGCTTTAGCTGTATATTTCTGCATGGTAGGGGGTTGGAGTAGATGGACTTTGCTGTCTCTTCCAGTTAAGATTCTACGACTTGGGAGACAGGGGAGATTTTTTCACCTCTACCACCATCCCCTGATCCTCATATCTCAGTTTATCTGGGAGGGAAGGTTTAAATTTCCCCATCTTAGCACACTGAGGGTTGTAGAGGGCAAAGGAGATTAGAGACTGTGTGTACTTTAATGCCCCCCCCCAACATGATGGCAGCCTTGGTTTCCTGTCACCTGGTTGTACCAGGAAATGGAAGTTAGGCTTCTTGTCTTATGGGGTGCAGCAGCCTTTTTGGTGCATTCTTCTAAGAAAGTAGATTTTTAATCTATTCCAAGAGCACCTCGAACTTCCTCAGAATCTTATTACATGTTGAGTATCCCTTATCAGGAATTCCAAAATCCAGAATAGTCCACATGGATGGCTGAGATACTGACACCTTTGCTTTCTGATGGTTTGATGTACATAAAGTTTGTTTCTTGCACAAAATTATTAAAAACATTGTGTATAAAATTACCTTCAGGCTATGTGTATAAGGTGTATATGAAATATAAATGAATTTTGTGTTTTGACTTGGGTCCCATCTCCAAAATATCTCATTATGTATATGCAAGTATTCCAAAACCCTAAAACAAATAAATAAAGATACAGAACACCTCTGGTCCCAAGCATTTTGGGGATACTCAACCTGTATGGAGTTTGTCAGCAAGTTCATTAATGGCAGAGGTGCTTCTCTAATAGGAATATATCATATCCATTACAACTGATCCTTGCCCATGCACACCTGTAGTCAGGTTTTGAGTATGCTCATGGGGGTGGGTTGGGGAGGCCCAACAAGGCCTAGAATCCTCTGCAACTCACAAGAAGTCTCTAAGAAGTAAGTTGGCACATAAAAGGGTTTTTCTGAAGGCAGGAAGTTGAAAAACAGTGTTCATTCTGTTGTTAGCAATCATTGATCTCCGATGGCACTGAAGATCAGAGGATGGTGTTTGTATTGCATAGTAGCTGAGGAATTCCAAAGTAGAAGCAGCCGTGCAGGGTGTGTGTGTTATTCTGCAGTTCCCACAAACTTAATCAAAAAGGTAAGAAGGGCTTTCTAGATCATGAAAAGGGAAATGAGCAGACAATGGTATGCAGCACATTGACTTGGATGGGCAGAATAGAGGGTGGACCTGATAAGAGCTGTCAGAGAAAAATGGTCTGTAGCCTGAAAGCTGTGTGTGACCAGAAAGCAAGGGACTTCTGGTATCAGTCAGTGTGTGGCTCCCCAAACCTGTTCAAGACCAAATGGGAATTGAAATAGGTCAGAAAATTGTCACTTGTACTGGCTATAACTATAGATAGCTTGGGTCCAGGTTATTTGAAGGACTATACAGTAGGACCCCCATATCCACTGATTTGGTTATCCACAGGACACAAAACAGCACACCTACCATAGAGTCTTCCTAGAAAATAAATCCTCTCTAGCCATTTTCTAGGTCCTCCAAGGCAACTCTGGTATTTTAAACCGGACATCCCATTATTTTCAACAGTGTTTGCTATTATCCACGGTTTTCTTTATCCACGCCCCCCCCCAGAACCAATCCCCAGCGGATATGGGGGTCCTACTGCATCTCCCTGTGTGAGCCTGGCTGAGCACTAAGATCTTTCGAACAGAACCCTTCTCTCTGTCCCACTTCTTCAGGCCCATACAGTGGGGAAAAGGGCGAGGGCCTGTTCAGTGGCTGCTCCCAGACTTTAGAACTCCCTCCCTATCAAGGCTAGAATGGCTCCCTCCTCGCTTTCCTTCTGATGGCAATTGAAAACCTTCCTATTCTATCACACTAAAGGCATTCTGTCTGATCTCAGAAGCTAAGCAGGGCCAGCCCTGGTTAGTACTTGGATGGGAGACTGCCAATGGAATACCAGGTGCTGGAGGCTCTTATTTCAGAGGAAGGAACTGGCAAAACCACCTCTGAGGATTCCTTGCTTGAGGAAACTCTATGAAGTTCTTGGGGCCACCATAAGTCAACAGATGAATGAAGGCAGATACACACACAGAAGCTTTTAGGAAGTGATTGTAATGTGCTTTTAATGTTTTGTATTGTTGATTTTTTAAAAAATATGTGCTTTAATGAATTTTAAGAGGTTTTAATGCTATAGATTATTTATTTTTCACACAACAGGCACACAAGTATGGTCCTGCTGGTATAGTATTTGGGGTGTGTGTGTGTGAATATGTGAAGTTTTTGCATGGTTTTTAATCTGTACTGGTTTAAATAATTTATAAACTGCTTTGAGTCCTATTATATTGGGAGAAAGGTGAGATTTGTTGTTGTTATTTGCCATCCAGTCAACTTTAACTTATGGTGAGCCTATGAATGGGAGACCTCCAAGAGCCCCAAACATCAGCTACTCTGCTCAGGTCTTGCAAACTCAGGGCAGCTGCGGCTTCCTTGATTGAATCATTCCACCTGCAAATGTGATCTTCTGCTTTGTCTGCTTCCTTCCACTTTTCATGCATTGTTGTCTTTTCCGGTGAGTCATGTTGTAGCATGATATGTCCAAAATGCAACAGCCTCGGTTTAATCTTCTGGTGAGGGTTCAAGGTTGAATTGCTCTAGGGATCAATTTATGTGTATTTTTGGCACTCCGTGGCATCTGTAGAACTCTCCTCCAGCACCACATTTCCAATGAGTTTATTTTCTTCCTGTCAGTTTTCATGACTATCCAGCTTTCACACCCATACATAGAAATCAGAAATAGTGTGGCATGGGACAAGAGTGATATAAATATAAAAAATAATAACAAAGGAGGTCTGTGCAAAGTGTGGCTCATACACACAGCTCTCCCAACGCTTTTCTTGTAACCCACAGTCCCTGCTACCACTCACTCCCACCAAAGTTTCAGTGACCAAAAAAAGCCTGCTTCTATTAGGTTAGTTGGGGTGGATGGAGGGGAGCAAAAAAACCCCACCTCTCAATTTTTTTAAAAAAATCCAAAACGCAAATGATTATGTGGTCACTTTGGAGGAAATGATTAGATGAAATAAAATCAAGAAGGCCAGAAGGGTCTTTTCCCACCTACTGCAGCCTGTGGTGGATGCTGGGGGTGAAAATTTGGCCCTGCAGTTCTGCCAAATTTTCCCACTCTTCCTCTGAGGCTTATTGATTGAAGAGACCCTGTTGACTATAGCTTTGCACTTACTTGCTTTTTCCAACAAAAGTTATATTTAAAAGCAAGCAGAAGGGTTTTGGGGAGCTATTTTCCCCACCCATGCTGTCCTGCTTAACTCTCTGGTTGCCTGTCAGTGCTCTTGTGAGGAGGTGAGGGGCTGTTTTATCTGATCCTGCACAGCTTTTGAAGTTGGCTGTGCCATTGACTCCTTGCAGCATGATCAAGCTGGCCTCTCCAGGGAAACCTGGGGGAGCTCGTTTTTTTAAAGGGATGCCACTTATCCTTTAAAAGGACACCACATGTTAACAGGAACTGGTCTGGGGTGGGAACTGGAAGCAGGGAGAAGCAGAGGAGATCAGCTAAGCATGCATTTTATACCTGGTGCAGTTTGAAAAACGAACAGAACCAGCAGCTAATCAGATGACCCATCTCCTGGAAATTTCTGTTTCTGTGTCCCTAGGCTCTCTGTGTTGTGTTTCCCAGCCTGTGAATCTTTAGAAGTTAACGTCCTCTAAGTCCAGGAACTGATTGCAAAGCCGTCTGTTATCGCTAGTGTAGCTGCTACAAGAAGAGGAAAAGTGGCAAGTGGGAGGGAGGAACGTTGCAGAGAAAAATAGCTGAAAGGCCTATTCATGAAAGTGAAGCCTTGAAGTTTTCCGTGTACTTGCCCTGTTGCTATTACGGGAACTTTTCCCATGGCTCACATAATGGCACTGGAGTGGTTTAGCTAAGGCCCAGACTGCGGATGTCAAATTGCTTTGGATGGCCCCACAGCCAATACTTGTTAATAAATTAAGAGACTCTGCCGGATGGTCACACTGCATGACCTTTGGTCAACAGTAAGGGGGTGGGGAATGCAGAATAATTTCTAAAAAGATAGTTTAGACTCTCCTGTTGTTGGAGTTGTCCCAGTAAGACGGGCTACATCTGCCAGGCCTCCTAAGTGGAGCCATTGTTCTAGCAGCAGTAATTGGGGGCCTCAAGTTGATCATTAATCTGAAAGCCCCGGTGCCAGAATAGCACTTGTTCCAAGTACGGTGTGCCCTTGGCTCTCATTAATTAGTGGGAGAGAGGACTGGCGGCAGGATCATGCCCACAGCATCTTAATGTGATATTGCCTCATCAGATCTATAGAGTAAAAGAGAGCAATAGTAGAGTGAAAAAGAAAATACACTTTTTTAACATTAAAAAAAATAGTTCTGTTCAAGGATTTGCAGGTTCCCCAGTTATTTATGTGCCCGCCTCTCTTAGTCATCAGGCAAAATCCAAAGATGGTGAATTCTTGGCAGGACATTTTTGATTTTGAATGCAAATAACTTAAGTAATCCAAATGCAAATGGAATGCAAAACATGGAGTCAAAATGCACAGTAGCCTCAAGAGCTGGAAAGCATTGTCATCATTTGTCTCTTTTTATATAACAGGACAATGTTTTGACTCTGGCATATTGACATTTTAGTGATATGCGCAAAAGTTCCTTTGAAGGAAAACGATGTACTGCCACACTTTGGGGGGGGGAATCAGCATGTTGGAGAACCAGTCATTCAGAGAAGAGGACTGCCATACTTTTTGCCTCCTCCTAAGTAAAGCATCTGGGGGATTGGAGGAGGTAATAGCAGAAGAAAGGCTTGCATGACGCAGACTCTGGGATTGGAGGAGGGCCAGATTTTAAGGGGTGAGCTAGGGATAGACACAGGCAACCCCCCCCCCAAACCCATGTTGAGTTGGCCCAGAAATGAGCTGGGCTATTTTCTCAGAATAGCTTGGCTAACTTTGAACCAGTCCAGAATTCTAGTCTTGTTTATCTATTGGGGAAAAGGCTGCTTTGGCGTTTGAGGAGAATTCAAAGGCTTTTAATGATCACCTCTGCCTTAAGATGAGATGCATGGAACTCATCATGCTTCTTTCCAAGCCTCCAGCCTAGCAGGTGTTGGGATTTGATGCATTGAATCATGACTACCTGACCATGTGGATGGACTGGATTTGGCCACTTTTCTGCGTTTACTGTCCCTAAGAGTTCTCACCAACACTCCCTGTGGACTTGTAGAAAAGGATCCTTTGTCTTAAAGAAGAGCTTTTTCAGCCTGGGATCTCACAGCTGGGATTTTGTAAGTGGAGAACCCAAGTGAACATTACTGTACTTAATATAAATAGTTAGTAGGCCTCAATACCCTGAGGTCACCAGATCCAATCTGATCTTGGAAACTAAGCAGAGTCAGGCCTGGTTATAATACTTGGATGGGAGACCATCAGGGAATACCAGGGACGCTAGGCTATATTAAAATTCAGAAAAGGCAATGGCAAACTATCTCTGAGTGGTCCTTATCTGAGATGGGGCTGCTATAAGTTGACAGGCGACTTGAAGGCGCATTCACAAGCATGCACATTATAAGTATTTAGATCAGGTGGACTACTAAGATTTTTAATGGCTGCTTTTTGAAATTTAGAAATTTGGGGAGAAATTTGGGGAGGAGAGGGGCCGTGGGAAGGGGACTTGTATAAAGTCAGTCCTTCTCCCACTGGAGTTGGGGTGGGGAGAATTTCAGTGCTGGAAATCTGCTTTTTGTGATCTGCTGCTTAGGAAGGGGTCAAGAAGATATCTGTGGTAGAAATCTTGCAATGTATTTGGCCCTTGCTTTATTGAAGGCTTCTTAAGACCCGTGGTCATCAGTCTTCTTCCATTTATGAATTTGAAATTTGTATGGATGATTTCAATGTAATGTTTATTTTAATCTTATGTATTTTTACTTGTCTGTTTTAATGATTTTAGGTTATATATTGTATTTTAATTCATATTGTATCCCACCTCGAGCCTTGGGGAGAGGCGGGTAAGAAATTTATATTGTTGTTGTCATGACCAATGAACCTTCACACCTATTGCTACTGAATTGTTTGGACTGTATGTTTCTTATATGAGGACTTTGGATTGTTTGACAGATATATTATACTTTTCTCACATATGTGTGTTAGATATACAGTCGGACCCCTGTATCCACGGAACCAATATCTGTGGTTTCAATTATCTATGACTGAAAAAGTAGGGACACATACCATAGAGTTGTGCTGGAAAATGCTAGGTCCTTCATTGCAACTCTATGGTATGTTTGTACCGGAAGTTCTTTATTTTAATAGGGTTCACTATTATCCATGGTTTCTGGTATCCACGGTAAGTCCGGGAACCGGACCTCTATAGATATGGGGGTCCAACTATATATTCTTTCCTGACTCTTGTTTGCTTTTGACGAGTTTTGTGAGTCAGGCCCTATATCCCTTTCTTTCTTTTGTTTTAGACTAATTTTTCATTTTAGGCACTTTGGTTGTGTTCCCCCTTTATTGCTTACAATCCCCTGCAAGGTAAGTTAGGATGAGTGACTTTGCAACAGCTTCTCTGCCTGAAGGGCTTTGTAGAGCTAAGCTTGGATGATGTCCCAATCAGCCCTCCTTTCTGAGCCAGAATGATACATTCTTTCATGTAGGAATGCCAAATCTCTGTCTTTTTCTGCATATCAAACAAGACTGCAACAATAGTCTCCTATTTATCACTTGTTTAGGGATCTTAAATTTGCAAGGGGGAATTTTACAATGCAGTATTTATTGCATTCACCCTCTTTGATTTCGCTCTGAGGGAAGCTGCTTACTCACACTTCATAGATTGGCTGTATAGTGGTCAAGGTTAATCTTAACCAAGGGTTAATGATACCAAGTCAGATGAATCATAGAGCTGGAAGCTGCCTCATAGGCCATAGAGTCCACACCCACCCCTCAATGCAAGAAATCTAGCTAGAGCATCCCCAGCAGGTAATATTCCTCTAGCCCAGTATTCTGTTTCCAATACCAGCTTAGTTGGTTATAGAACCTGGAAAAGTTGCTTTTTGGACTATAGCTCTCACAGTTGCCCCTCCAATATGGTAGTTACCCCCCCCCCCAAACAGGAACTTTTCTGAGCTCTGTCTTGATGCTGATTAGGGAACTCCCAAATAGGACTGAGTAGCCATTTCTTGCATTTCCGAAGCATCTAGAAGACAAGAGGCTGCTTCAAAAAGGGAGGTTTTGGTTTAGACTACCATGGCTGCCATTGATCAGTTCACAACTAAAAGCTCAGATCACAGGTTCAAGGCAAGTTTTGTAGCTGCTGGGGTGGACTGGCTGACACCCTTGAGCTGATTTACTTTCCTTATCTGACTTCCATTTTGTGCCCGTTTGCCAAGTACAGGTCCCCCCCATCCCCGTATCTACATGGGAATACGTTCTTGGACTTACTGTGTATAAGTGAAACTGTGGATAATAGCAAACCCTATTAAAATGACTTCCCGTACAAACATACCATAGAGTTGCATTGGTGGATCTAGCGATTACTATAGAGGGCATCTTTCTAGACATTTTCTAGCACAGCTCTATGGTATGTGTCCCCTATTTTGCATCTCTCAGTTAACTGAAACCGCGGATATTGGTTCTGCAGATACAGGGGGCAACCTGTAGTGAGAACCAACAATTGTAGGAGGAGCTGTTTTAATATCTAAATGGAATACTTGGACCAGGCTGTGGGGCATTGTCTGCTAGTTGCTAAGTAACCACATCCTTTGCATCTGTTAATCTGTGCTTTTCCTGAAACTGTGCTTTTGACCACCATGCTTCATAATTAGGTGGGGGTGGGACTTAAGCCATAGATGCCCATATTTGTAACATTGTGTGCTGGGCACAGGGTAGGTTTTTCCAAACCTGGTCATATTGAGTTTTCCTTCTCTGGGATCCAAAGCCTTGTTTGGAAATATGTGGCAGGAAAAGAAGGGGAAATCAGCTTGTTCCTAAGTAGACCTTGGTGATTGTTTTGTTCTGGAGTTCTGCCCATTCTGTTCACAAGATGAAAGGCCACTGTTTACTCACTGATTTGTGAATGCTGAATACAGCTGTAGAAGGGGGTGTGTATGTGCAGGTATTTATTTTCTTAGGACACTGTATACCTTTTATTGTGTGTGCTCAACTCTCTCACTGCCATTGCTTCCTCTCCACACACACCCCAGTCTTGGTGTGTATGGAGGACACAAAGCACCCATTGAGTGCTTCTTACATATATGACTAAAAAAATCCAGTCTTTTTTATGTCTCTCTTAGCAATTCAACTTTTTTTTCAACGCCCTATGTGGGATTATGACACTAGTCCTCAAATCTGAAATCTGGATTGCTGTTGGACCCAGTAAAGGGTGTTGGAACTTGCGTACCAATCCACGTATAACTTAGGAGCCCATTTTAACTAAACCTCTGTTAATGAAGTAGATGTGTTCCTGTGCACTACTTATTTTATTTTATTCATTTTCTTCTTTAACAGAAACTTTTGAACCAGAGGCAGAAATAACATGGAAAGAATAGGGATAAGTTCATTCATCCAATTAAATACTGCATATAAATAAAAATGGAGCAGTTCAACATGTTTCAGCAAACTTTTTGTCCAAAACTAACAATAGGTACATACGAAATGAAACAGCTAGGTCAGACGAGCCTTACATAAGTAAACATTAACCTTTTGAACCTTCTAGTGATCACATGAAATTTTCTTCCCAAATGCTTTCAGGGATGATAACTTTTTCTTTCACCAGCTACCACTTTTCTTACGATTTCCATTTTGGTGGCTAGAGCTATGCTTTTTTTTTTAACCTGCCAGTGGCAGCTGGCAAGGCAAGCTTATCTGCTTTCTCTGTTTTGCTGTTCATGAATGGTCAGTAAAGGATTCTGGAGGCAGCTGCTTTTGCCTTGCCTATTGTAGGCAGGCACACACTGCTACAGTAGGATTGGCTGGAGTAGAATTTTCCCTTTTCCCAGCTCAAGCTGTGTTCACTGCATTGTTTATGACAGACATGCTGCTGGCAACTCAACACTGAAAATCTGTTTCTCCAGCTCTCGTTTATCATCCTCCCAGTGCTATTGCTGCTAAAAATGGTTCAGCTAGACAGAAGACAAGGAAAGGCGGCTGGATGGTGGGGGGAAGACTTTGTAAAAAGCTTCTTTGACAGTCTTTGTTAACTGTGGTATGCCCATACTTAAAAAAGGAGTCAGTGTAGCATAGTAGTTTGAGTGTTGACTACAACTTTGGAGACAAGAGTTCGAATCCCTGTTCAGCTATGAAAAGCCCACTGGGTGACCTTGGGCAAGTCACATACTCTCAGCCTCAGAGAACCCTGTGATAGGTTTGCCTTAGGATCGCCATAATTTGGAAACAACTTGAAGGTGCACAACAACAAACAACCATACTTAAAAAGTGCCTTAACCCGTACTGATAAACTGTTTTTTTTTTCCTGTATGAGCTAGGGAGGCCTTGCTTGTGATCCTGTTGGTACGCATGGCAGTTTGGCTTGGTGATTCCGGAGACCCTGCTTGTACTGACCTCCCATGAGGCAGTGTGGTCCCCCCCACCCCGTTTGGCAGCAGAAAGGGAGGGACAGCAAAATGCATTCCTCTTTGGTTGTCTGTCCCACTAATCTGGAAACCCCTTGAAAGCAGCTAGGATGGTTCATCAGAGCAATTGCCCTGTTGGATGCCCACCTCAGGGGGTGTCAAGATGGGGTGTGGTAGGAATGGTGGGAATCCAGTCACTGCTTTACTGCTTTATTTCTCTGGAGCAGCTAACCTAGTGCTTAGCTCTGAGATGTTCACAGGGCAAAGCATTGGTTTGACTTGCATTCCTGTCAGTCACTGAGTGCCTCCCTGTGCAACTCCTATCAGCAAGGTGGAGGTAGACCCTGGAACCAGCCATATTAGCTTCTTGCTGCAGCAGGAGATGGGCTGTCACAGCTCTCTTGTGCTCTCTAGGACCACCCTATTCACCTCCAGGGTGCAGAAGGACCCCTCAGAGTAAAGCCCCCCCCTTATATTGAAAGGGGACCAGGAGTGAGGTGGATGGGGAAGAGTGGATAAGGAAAGAATGTCCTTAGGCAGTGGGACACCCTGCATTGCTCCGATGTTGTCGCCCTGATAATGTACAGGCATGCCTCAGTTAACAAAGCCATAAGGGGTGGGGAGTGCTGACAGAGCTCTAGCCTGGGGTCCTAGGATTAGGAGGGCCCCCTGGTGTTATATTATTGTAAGTTTTGTATTATGCAAATCCATTTAGTTTTTTAAAATAAATATATATATTACTTTGATGTCATCATTTAAACTGACTTATTTTATGGGTTTTCTGTGGAGGTTTTTTCCAGGCTGTGAGGCCATGTTCTGGAAGAGTGTATTCCTGATGTTTCTCCTGAATCTGTGGCTGGCATCTTCAGAGAAGAATGTTGGAGTAGAATCTTTCTCTGAAGATGCAAGCACAGATGCAGGCGAAACATCAGAAATAAACTCTTCTATAACATGGCCTCATAGCCCGGAAAAAAACCCACAGAAAACCCATGGATGCCAACCGTGAAAGCCTTCGACTTCACATTGACTTATTTTAATTTTTATCCTAAATCCTGTAGAGCATCTCACTGCCCTTAACCTTAGCAGTAGGTAGGGGGCCCACCAAAGATCCTGGCCTGGGAGCCTGCTTCAGGATGTGGGGGCCACGAACAAAGCCTCTGACAAAGACACTCCTTTTACCAATTCTTTTTATGCCTGCCTAACCCTCCATTTCCTCCCTCACCTTCTGTCTAGCTGGAAGATGTTTAGCAACATTGACATTGGGGGCATGGTGAAGGAGGACTGGAGAAACACAGATTTTCATTGTCAGGTTGCAGCAGCATGTCTGCAGTAAACAATACCATGAAGCTTAAGGTAGGGAGAAAACAGGTTATTGCTCTAGCCAATCCTACTTTAGCTGTGTGTGCCTGCCTTTAACAGGGAAGGTAAACAGCAGCTCCCTCAATAGCCCCTTGCTGAGCATGTATGCAGTGCAAAAGGAGAACAGATCGGCTTGCCTTGCCAACTTACCCAAGTATGTTTTTTTTTAAAGCATAGATCTATAAGTTTAGCCACCAAAACAGAAATCATAAGAAAGGTGAAGACTGGTGAAAGTCTCTGGATGCATTTTGGAAGAAGCTTTCAAGTGGTCTCTAGAAGGATGAAAATGTTTTTGTTTACTAACGCAAGGCTTACTTGGCCTGGTTGTTTCATTTCACATGTGTGTATTGTTAGTTTTGGATAAAAAGTTTGCTGAAAGTTACTGAATGGCTCTTCTTTTTTGTGGTGTAGGAATCTCTCCCTATTCTTTCCATGTTATTTCTGCCTCTGGTACCAAAATTTCTGTTAAAGAAGTAATTCCCAGGAGTACATCTACAGTACTTCGTTAACTGAGGTATAACTGTAATTCTCTGCCAAGGGGAGTATGTTTGACCCCCAAACTTGAGTTTTAGGCAGCAACTAAAATTTATATTTATTCACCTGGGTTTTTGAGATGTAACCTGGGATATTAATGCTTTAACTTAACTTTGTTAACTTTGTTAACTTAATGGTTGATGTTTTTAATTATGTATAATTTATTTTTCATTTTGCTGTCTACTGCCCTGTGTTCCTTTGGGAGGAAGGTGGTATTAAAATAATTAATTCAACCCATAGTGCCTTGAAGATCCTGGTTGAGCAGTTGAAATTGGAAAAAGCCCAGCCTGTGGCCCCTCCTCTGTCTCAGGGAACCTGTCCCACAGCCAAAATAGATCTTGCTGTCAGACAGCTTTTGATGGCATATGTCCAAGATCTTCCACTTTGGCCAGTTCTTCTTTGGCTCAGCCACCTGCAATTCGGCTCTTTGCCCTTGATTTTAGAATTGTATTTGTTGTCATAGCCTCCCAACTCCCCACCCCCATCTATTTCAGAATGCCTTTTATGTATTCTGAGACTTTGAAGACGAGCAGGTCACTTATTTTAACCAAACATATAGGCAGTGTTTGGACAGTTGGGATTTTGGATTGAGCGGAGTCATGCACAAGGTTAACTCGTGCTTGCACCCTCATTGCTGTTTCTTTGGCAAGACGTCTCAGTTAACCATAGCTATCTGTTACATTTGAGCAACGGAGCTGTAATTAATGGTTTTCAAACAAGCTAGAATATGAAGTTATGGTTTAAATTTGGCTTCCATATGCTGGTTTATGTTGATGTCATTAGTCATAATTGCCATAATAGGAGCCACTGGTTAATTGCAGCTTCCTGATTTTACTGCTTGTGGGAAGGGACAGATATTGGGGCCTACCTGCATCTGTATATCTCCTGGTCCTCAGTATATCTGCTCAGACTGAACGTGACCATCATGATGGCATTACTGTGTTCTCAAAGAGCTTCCACTCATTTCAGTGGGGATTGCACAAGAGGACTTGGGTTGATGGTTCTCCTGGTTGAACACACATCTGCTCAGCTGTTGATACTACCTTTTGTTGTTATTTGGCTCCTAGTGACCCCATGAATGGGAGACCAGGCTATCAGCTGCTCTGCTCAGGTTCTTGCAAACTCAGAGCAGCCATGGCTTCCTTGATTGAGTCTATCCACTTGTAGTGCAGCTTTCCTGCTTTCCTACTACCTTCTACTTTACTGAGCATTAATCATATCCAGCTCGTGTTTAAAACCCTGTCTACTAAAGACCAAAAAGTAACACAATTTACGTATGGTTTAAGCTCTCTCTTGTACTGATGCCTTTTAGTGTACTTTCTATATAGATTTTTTCATTTTGGTTTTTTTTTTTAGGCCTGTATTCTGGAATCCCTGAGTGGACCACAGAATTGTAGACCTTGGGCTAAATTCATTTGTCCCTACTAGAATAGCACTGTTGAAATAAATGAGTTGTTCGTCATCAGTTATGGAAGGCGTATCAGAATGAAGCGATAGCCAACATAGCCAGTGGAGAGGAATGCTGGGAGTTGCAATCCAGAAACATCTGGAGGGCTAATTGAGTCCCAGTTAGCCTTATGTGCCTTATGGCAAGGCATCCAGTTTTATTTATAGCTGTTTATCCTTTTACTTGGGGGAAAAATACTGGTTCAAGAGTTTCTGTGGGTGGCCTAGAACCTGAGCTTGGAAAACTTGCTTTTTTGAATAATAGCTCCCAGAATCCCCCAGCCAGTTTGGCCGGTTGTCCTTTTTATCTCCCCTTGCCCCCACTCCTTTATTGAGCACCTTGTTGAAAATCGTTGATCTTCTGTTTCCTGAACTGGACATGCAGCCCAGATTTAGATTCCTGCCACTTTTCCTCATAGGTGCCATTTTCTAGCTGTGCTGGCATGTTTTCAGTTTCTCTCCTCTGAACTGCACAAATCTTGAAATGTAATGGCAAGAATGCCCATGTTCTGTTGACATCTTACCAGCATTCTCCCAAGTTTTGGGGTAGAAACGGTTATGCTATCCCTTCCCCCATCTCTCTGAGAATTACTATTCCCTCTTCATGGTTGCATAGTCTTCAGACAGCTTGGGGATCCTTGTATGCTTTCTCCTCACAGCTAGCCTCTAGCAGGCCATCTCCTTTGAGGCTTCACAGTGTGCTGTGGTCAGTTGTCAGGATTGTAGGAGCTCATCTGACTGTTGATATGCAAGGGAATTGGGGGTTAAGTTAATATGCAGCCCTAACAACAGTGGTGCCCCTGTACAAGAATGGATAACACAGTGAGAATTCAGGGCAGGCTTGTATGTTTTACTGTAGGCAGTGTGATCGTAGGAAAAGATGGAGGCTTTTTAAAAAGTTGATTTAAAACATATGCAGCTTTATTTAAAAAGTATGCACCATGAATTGTAGGGTGTATTTACAATCTAAAGCAGTTTGATATCACTTTAACTGTCATGGCTTCATCCTATGGAATCCTGAGAGTTGTAGTTTAGTGGACGTAGCTAGTCTTCCCTGCTAGAGGACTCTGCTACCCTCCCTTCAATTCCAGCACTAGCACTCTCTAGCAGAGGGTTCTAAATCTTTCCCCAAACTACACATCCCAGGATTCCCTAGGATGGAACCATGGCAGTTAAAGTGGTATCAAAGTGCTATAAGTGTGCAGTGTGGATACAACCTTAGAGAAGCTGATTCACCTTGGTTTCACTATACAACCCTGATGGAAGTAATGGCTTTCAACTGCTTCCCTAAGGATGTTAACTTAAAAAAAAGTACTCTGTTCAACTCTGTGTAACTTATTCCTTGATTAGGCATGTTTAGGATTGAGTTTCTGGGTTAGGAATCCATATTGCCTGAGTGGTTATATTTGTTATAAAGAAGATAAAGAGATTCATATGCAGTCCATTCATATTTATATTTTGTTTCTCCTTTATTGGAGCTTAGGCTAGCTTCCATAAAGCTGTAACACTCTGTTTGCAAAGGAAAATGAAGGTCAGTTTTGTACACACAGCCGCCTTTGCTTGGCTTTGCAGCATCTATGTGAAGAATTTTATTTAAGAACCTTACCATGGTCTGGGCTGAGTTTGAAAGTAAGAGCAGAAAAACTTCCTGTATGTTTGTGGTTTATTTGAACAGGGCTTCTAGCAATTTTGAAAAGTTGTTTGGCTGTTTTAGCAGAGTAGTTGCCAGGGATTATGGGGGAAATGCCTTGTTTCAGAGTCACGTAAAGACTCAGGGAAAAATTCTTCAGGGAATCTGAAATGTGACAGAAAAGAAATGGAAGTGGATTAACTGAATTTGGATATCCATATAGGCTTTCTCCAGGAGCACCTGCTTAATAATGCTTATTTGGCTTATTTTTTAATAAACATTTTGTATAGACTTAAGGTCATATGACCAAAAATTTAGAACAATAGAGAGACCTAAAATCAGTTGTTAATCCAGATTAAAGTCAGTCTGTTGAATTAATGGAACTTCACAAAGAGTTTACCATTGATTCAATGGATCAATTCTAGTTTAGACTGATAGCTTAAGTGTGTGTGGAAAACATTACAATAGAGGCACATTCATTCAATCAATCAAATCTGTCTTGTATGACAAGCACCCAGCAGTCTATCATCCAAAACCAAACAGGCCAGTATCTTGTACTTTAGCAGTACAAGAGCATCACCTGTGCACAGTGTGCCTCTCTCATTACAAGCAAGTGAAACTTAAATTAAAATGCTCAAAAGTTGAGCCAAGAAACTATAGAATTTGCATTCTTAATTATAAACTTTCTCAGAAGTGTACAGAAGTTCTCTACAGCCTTCAGTTTGTTTGCTGTTGGAATGCCTGTGTTGTAGGTCAGTGTTTCCCTTTTTTTCAGATGGTGAATTAAGGGAGAGGTATAGTGGGTCTTGTCAGAGGCTCCATCAGTATTTATTTTCCAGTCTCCAGGCACCGATCTCCAGTATTGTGAACCAGAATGGCTTTCACGGGGAAAATACTCACACTGTCTAACTGTTCCTGCATGCCACTTGATTATGTTGGGCCATGGGTACACAAAGAAGCTTTGGCAGATTGTAGATCGTGAGGTTGTTCCTTTTTGAAGAGCTTGATGTGTCTGCTTCTAGGCTGGGTGATTGCCTAGGAACCCAGTTTACATATTTCTTGAATGAAAATGTGGCAGTTTAAAAACTGGGGTGACTGAATGCTTATGTCCATAGTCCAGATTGCCATCAAGTATAGGATTTAATTATGGATCCAGTGTTTTAGTCTTAACCTGTGGTCTAGGGATCCCCAGTGGGCGGCAGTGTCCTCACAAGGCTGCTCGGCCCACCTCCTGCTTGCAGTGAAGTGGCCACATGGCAGGAGCAAAGGCAAAGGCAGGCTGGTTGGCTGGCTGGCTGGCTTGGTCTGCACATTGCCATTCAATCCACTCCAGCCACAAATTTGCAGGGAGAAGCAAGAGAAAAGTCTTCGCTTCCTGCTCCAGTGCCTCTGAGGGAAGGTTTATTGGATGTTGTAATTGTATTATTATTATTATTATTATTATTACAGTTTTAAATCTTGAGTTAAGCCTTGGGGGTCCATGGCAACAAAACATATTTAAAAGGGGTCGCAGGTAAAGAAAAGCCATTGATGTAGATAATAGGGAACTCTATTATTTTCAATGAGACAAAAGCTGGAGTTTGACCATAGAATCACATTGGAGGACCTAGAAATGTCAGGAGAGAACATATTTATTTGGACGTAGATAAGTGAAACCATGAATACCGAATCTGTGGATATGGGGGTCGATCTGTATAAGGCTTTCCAGCACACTCATGGTTGAGTTCAGACACCAGTCTGGGGCCATAACTTGTTCTGAACGGCTCTGTTATTCTGATCCCCATTTCATTTTGCTTTCCTCCCCCCCTGTACTACATCTTCAGGGATGGCTAAAACTGCAGTTTTTCTGTAAGTTGCTTGTGAACTAGATTCTTCCTCACTAGTTCTTATGTTCCGTTTAGGCTTCTCTCGGCTACATGGGTCTCATTTTCAAACTGGTACTGGAAGGAACAGTAGGAAATGTAACCTTCCTGACCTTTCTGAAAATTTTTAAACTTGGCCCTGCCAGGGGCTGCACCTGCCAAGCATTGATTACACAAAATGTCTAGAAGAAGATTAAGCCGTACACTGTCTGGCCATTCTCCTTGCTTAGCTAGTGTCTTAAGCTAGTGACCTGTCCATATCTCTGGCCCTAGAGACAGGCAGCTCTGGGTTTGTTTCTATATTTGCATGGGGCATTACATGTGTGGAAAGGAGAGAAGTGTTTTGTGGCATGGAAAAAGTTGTATGGTTTGGCCTTTATGATTAGCTCTGTTCTGCCCCCTCTCTGCTTTCTTTCTGTTGGCAGGTAAAGACCTTTTTATATAAACAGCCATCTGGCAGTAAACTAGTCATACAAGGGAGTCTTTTAATAGTGAGTATGCGCGCGTGCTGTACGTACTTATATTCTTAATGCTATTTTAAAACGCTTCTTTACACTTTCTAAACTGTGTTTTTTTAAAAAAAAATAGAATAGCTTATTTAATTGTGTTTGAAAACTTTAATCATCAGCTTTTTAGCTGTGTGGTGCTTTAATCTTTGTTTTGAGCCGTCTTGGGTCCCACATTGGGAGAAAGATGAGATATAAATACAGGAAAATAAAATACAAGGCAAGAAAATAAAAATAAGTAGTAGCAATTTAGGGTAAGCTAATGTAATGTAAAAGCTGCATGATCTTGGAAGTCACCAGTTTGAGCCACAGAATTAATCACAGTGAAGTTGTATTGAGCAAGTGGATATACAGGTTGCCCCTCGTATCGGTGGGAGATGCGTTCCCAGACTTGCTGCAGATATGCGAAACTACATATAATAGTGGACTGCTATAGAATACCATAGAATCATGTTGGAGGACCTAGAAAATGCCTAGAGGTGAGGTCTCTCTAGGCATCTGGCATAACTCTGTGGTCTTCCCAATGCCTAAAAGAGACCACCTCCAATGCAACTGGTCTTTCATTTGCCTAGAGAGACTTACTCTCCCTTCTGATCACGGGTAAGTGAAACTGTGGGTACCGATCTCACAAAAAGGGGGGACACGCACCGGTATTTTCCACTTCAAACCTTCCACTAAAACTGCAGTATGTGGATAGTTTTGATTTATAGGCTTCCTGGGTTTTTCCCAGGCTGTGAGGCCATGTTCTGGAAGAGTTTATTTTTTACGTTTCGGCTGCATCTGTGGCTGGCATCTCTGAAGAAATGTCACAAATAAACTCTTCCAGAACACAGCCTCACAGCCTGGAATAAAACCCACAGAAAACCTATGGATACCGGCTGTGAAAGCCTTCTACTGTACTTCACAGTTTTGATTTAACTTGTATGGTCTTTCAATGGGTTGCTTTGATATATTAATTTTATTTATATTCCCCCGTTTTCTCCAAACTAGGATTGCCCACGGTAAGGTTATTTTAAAAGGTCCAGGAAAAGCCTCTTAAATGTTCTGATTTTCAGATACAATTGAACTAATTAGAACAACACAATGATACATGTATAGCACCTGCCTATTAAATGCCCTTCTTCAGCAGTTAGTCATCAGGCCAAAAGTTCACCTGAATAAAAAGGTATTTTCCTGCTGCGAGAAGGACATCAGGGGGAGGGATAGCGTAGTCTTTAAACCAAAGTCTTTTGGTTACTTTGAAAATGCTGTGGAAGTAGGGTCGCCATGTTTTTCTAACTCCAGTAACAAGACAACCTTCTCTGTTCTCCAGCCAGCTCAAGACTGATGAGTCCAAGTGAGGCAGGCCTATATAAAATATTGTGAGAAGAGGACCTCTTAGGCAGGTTTGAGGCTTCCCGCAAGATTTGAAAACCATTGTGATCTAGTGGTTAGTGTGTTGGACTGGGACTCTAGGAGACCAGGGTTTTGATTCATCTTTTGGCCATGGAAATGTACTGGGTGACCTTGGACAAATCGCACTCTCTCAGCCTCAGAAGAGGGCAATGGCAAAGCCATTCTGAACAGCTCTTGCTGAGAAAACCTTGTGATAGGTTTGCCTTAGGGTTGAATGCACTTGAATGCACACAAGAACAACAACTAGGTGTGAGTTAGTTTTAAAGCTCATCCCATTCTGAAATGTAGGCCTTTTGTGTGTGTACTCCCCGTGATGTGTTTTTCAGATGATATAGCCTGAGGCCTGGTGTCCTCCCTCGGAAGACTTGCATGCCCTTCCTTATCCTTTAGCTGTACCCTTAGCAGTGTTGTGGTGGGGAGTAGTGCTTTAACACCTTCATTGGGCCAGTAGGAACTTCCTACTATGTAAAGGTCTCTGAAAATTGTAATTTGCCATGGCTTCTGGGTCCATACTAACGGTCTAGAAGGCTTCACAATCTGCAGTGCCCACAGATCCTTGCTGCCAAAAGGGTTGGAAAGTGGCATCAAGATTTTTATGAGGTGAGTCAAAATTTAAGGAAATTTTGAGCTAGATTGCAATGTCTAAAGGCACGGCTAGTATTACTAAAACGTCAGAGTTGGCAAACCCTGTGAATGTGCTTATTCACCCAATATATGATTTGGGTGGTGAGTTAGACTAGTAGGGTGAGGATTATGGCAAGTAGTAATAGCAAGGAGGAGGGCAGAGAAGCATGGCAATTCCATATCTGGTGAGAGGAGCTGAATCCTCATAGGAAAAGTCTGCCTACCTATTCTGTGCTCTCCCGCCCCTGTCATGGGATCAACTGGGGTGGCAAAGTCTCAGCTTTCATTTTATTAAAAATAGCATGTTCCTAGAGCTCATGATGTGGTGGTGCCTTGTTGCAGGTGCTCCACTTTCCAGTCTCTGAAAATCCTGCCACTTCCAGCTTGGTAGGTGTCAGATTTCTCAGTGGCCCTGCACAGCTGTAACAGCTGGAAAGCAAAATGCCAGTTTCCCCCTGGAAAGGACTGGGCAGGGCAGGAGGTGAGGCTGAGTGAGTGAGTATGTTCAAGTGGGATTAAGATGGCTCAGCTTAAATTCAGTCTCTCTGCTTCCACTGCAGGAATCTCCGGAAACCTGGCTTGACAGACTACATATCTTCCTTATAGAAATGTTGCCTCCCTGTGTGGGTGGTGGGTTCTTCTTTAACCACTGTTGTGTCTGAACCAGACAGTTGGGCATCATCATCTGTGAGACAGATGTCTTTTGTGAGTTGACACATCTGGCAAAGGTAGCTGGGGGTGGGAAGGGAAGAAGAAAATACTGTTCTCAGGTTTCCCTGTGGTCATGCGGGTAATGTTGTTGTTCCGTTTATGTTGGAAAACAGGCCCTCCAGCTGGGAGAGAAGATGTTGATTGGCCTGCCTGGCCCCCAAATGCCTCTAGCATCTCTCCCCCTTCCCATTTTTTATGACCAGTAGTGTGTTAGAAAAACATTCCCTTCAATGTCTCTTCCAGAGGGGAAGGAAGGGAGGTGGTGTGATGCAAGTATTCATGCTGACCTTGGAAGTTCAATAACCATTCTTCCTAGTATGCTGAGCATCTCTCTTTCTCTTTCTCTGTATATGGTTTTTTCCCCTCATGTTATGCCAGTTTCCTGCCTCTCCCAAATAGCTAATTCTAATGCTTGGCAGGTGCCACTAAGCAGACACTTACAGTGGTTGCAGGAAGTCTACGATTTACAGTAAAATGTCTTCAGAAAGTTCTTTGAGAAAGGTAACCAAACTGATCCTCCATGGATTTCTCTGTCAACAAGTTTTAGCCAGATAACCTCCTATCTCTGGACCAGTTCTGATTGTTTTGGGGCAACTATGGTGGAAAGTCCTTCTTGCCTTTTCCCCCCTGAAAGTTTTTGTCTAACAATGAGGTGTAAATGTTTGTGTTTTCCTCTGCTTGCCTCTCACCTCATTTCTGGGCTTGTTTACATGTCTGTTATCCTGAGATAATGCCACCTTAATTCACGTCTGTCTCTGCCTTGTACAGGACCAAAGGGTTATTTGGGGCCGCTTCAAGGCTTAATGTGTTGATCAAAGCTGTTCTTCAGGTTTCCCATGGTGGCCTATTTTTTTTCCAAAGACTAATGGAGGTGGTGCAGCTGTACGTAGTGAATTCTGCCTTCTGCTTGCAACAGTCTCAGCTTTCAAATGTACTTCACTTCTGATGGAGCAGTGTTTAGAATGTGAAGCCAACCCTTTCAGGTACCAGGTTTATAGTGGAAGCACCTCTAAATGAGAAGAGGCAGCTCAGGACAAAAGATCCTGAAATGGGGGGTATGAGAAGGGAGGTCAGAGTTAGAAAAGTGAAGTCTGTAAAATGCTGAGAGAGAAACTCCACAACCCTTGAAATTGTGTGTATGTGTGTGTGTGGGGGGGGGGGAAATGGCTGGAAAGAGTGTTCTGTATCCCACCCCACCCCCCGCAAGTTCTTTTCTCAGGCTTCCACATTTTTAATCAGGTTTGCTTTTAGTAGTATCTTAAATCTGATGATACATTTAGAAAACTGAAGGTGCCACAATGCTGTGCACATCTTTTTCTACCCTGCACTTGTTATTCTGCCCTTTGCTTCTGAAACAAGTCTTGGCAAGCTTCTTGTCTCCTGGTTGTGTTTTAAAAACCTGGAAGACCTGTTTCACCAGAGACAGGAGAATGACAAAAGACGTGTACGGGACCAGTGTGTGTAGTGATTTGAGCACTGGACTGTGAGTCTGGAGATCCAGGTTCAAATCCCCACTCAGCCATGGAAACCCACTGGGTGGCCTAGGGCAATCCACACTCTCTGAGCCACAGAGGAAGGCATAGGCAACCCCTCTGCGCAAACCTTGCCATGAAAACCCCGTGATAGGGTTGCTGTAAGTTAGAAATGACTTGAAGGCACACTCTACGACACGGGACCATGCATAATGGTGTTTGTATCACACTGCTTTAAACTCTCTGGAAAATAATAGTAGAGGTCCAGTCTTTGTATTTTGATATAAGGGATGGTGCCTTTTAAGGTGTGGGGTACTAGATCTTTGGCACTCATTCCACAGGCTGAAGTTCTTAACCGTTGAGTGAGTTGGGCACATATGTTTAATTCTGATGACTCAAAGGGAAGTCCTTTCATATGCTGCCCAATAGTAAAAGCTACTGGCAACAGAGGGGAACAGAGTTTTCAGCTTTCAAAATGATGCCTGTGAGGGTAGGCAGCATTGATGTCACATATGGGAGGTGGGGAAAGCTGCTTCCAAACACACTTCACCCCACGGGCAGTGGATAAAAGAAGGAAACACTGAGGGACAAAGTAGGTGTTGCATGGTAGACCTGTGGAGAATCTCCTGTTTTTGTCTTTTAATACTGAAATATAGTAGTGGAGTACAGTGAGCTAGCATGGGTTGGTGGTTTGAGCATGTGTCAGCAGTGTGATGTGGCAGCTAAAAAAGCTAATGCGATTCTAGGCTGTGTCAATAGGAGTATCATCTCTAGACCAAGGGAAATGGTAGTACCACTCTATTCTGCTTTAGTCAGAACTCATCTGGAATACTGTGTCCACTTCTGTGCAACACAATTCAAGAAGGATATTGAGAAGCTGGAATGGGTCTGGAGGAGGGCGACCAAAATGTTGGGAGGTCTGGAAGCCATGCCCTATGAGGAGCGGCTTAGAGAGCTGGGTATGTTTAGCCTGGAGAAGAGAAGGTGAAGAGGTGTAGCCATGTTTAAATATTTGAAGGGATGTCATACTGAGGATGGAGTGAGCTTATTTTCTGCTGCCCCAGAGACTAGGACACTGAGCAATGGACTCAAACTACAGGAAAAGAGATTCCAGCTAAACATTAGGAGGAATTTCCTGACAGTAAAAGCTGTTTGGCAGTGGAATGCGATACCTTGTAGTGTGGTGGAGTCTCCTTTTTTGGAGGTTTTTAAACAGAGGCTGGATGGCCATCTGCTGGGAATTATTTAATTGTGTATTCCAGCATGGCAGGAGGTTGGACTGGATGGCCCTTGGGGTCTCTTCCGACTCTATGAGTGTCAGACTTGTACTTTGGGAGACCAGAGTTCAAATCCCTGCTCAGCCGTGGAAATCCTCTGGGTGACCTTGTGGAAGTCACACTTTCTCAACTGCAGAGGAAGACAGTGGCAAACCTCCTGTGAATAAATCATGCCAAGAAAGCCTTAGGAGAGGGTCACCAGTGTGGAACAGTGGTTTGTGTTGAATTAGGATCAGGGTTTGAATTCTCACTCAGTTGTGGAAGGCTGTGGGGCTGGATGACCTTGGGCAAGTCACACACTCTCAGTCTAAGAGAAAAGTAATGGTAAATCTCCTCTGAGTAAATCTTGCCAAGGAAACCCTAGGAGAGGGTTGCCATAAGTGGGAGTTGACTTGAAAGCACATGACAAGAACAGATGCTCAAACAAATGAGGCCCAGCACAGGAAGTAGTGATTCAGTTTCTCTCCTTAAAAAAGGGAGCCAAACTGTGGTGCTGTGCGATCCAGGAGACCAGGGTTTGCCTCTTGCTCAGCCATAGAAACCCACTGGATGACTTTGTGGCCGTTGTCCTCTCTCAGTCTTAGAGGAAGGCAAGGCTTCTCTGAAAAATCCCTCTAAACAAATCTTGCCAAGAAAACCCTAAGCGAGGTCGCCATAAATCAGAGTCACATAACAGTAACAAACAGTGGAGGAATTAATCCTTCCCCTTTGATCGGTTTTGTAATCAATACAGGTCACCCCACCCTGTATCTGCAGGGGATAATTCCTGGACTCACTGTTTATAAGTGAAACCATGAATAACAGCAAATCTATTAAAATAAAGGGCTTCTGTACAAATATACCATAGAGTTGTGTTGGAGGACCTAGTGACTCCTAGAGAGGATATGTCTAGGCATTTTCCAGCATGACTCTATGGTATGCACCCCTATTTTTTTCAGCCATGGGTAACTAAAGCCACAGATATTGGTTCCGTGTATGTGAGGGGTGACCAGTACATGCACACATGAAAACAGGGTTTGTAAGCTTTGCATAAGTAAATAGAAAGCATTTTGAACCTTCTAGAGACCACTTGAAGGCTTCTTCCAAAATGCATCCAGAGATAGCCTTTTCTTTCACTAGCTGCCTCTTTTCTCATGATTTCCATTTTGGTGGCCAAACCTTTACATCTGTGGGGTTTGCTTTTAGCATGGACAGACAGGCTTATTTGCTCTCTGCTTTTCCCAGTGTTGCCATTTGTGCATGCTCAGTAAGGGATTCTAGGCCAACTGCTATACAGTCAGCTCTCCACATTTTCAGGGGTTAGGGTCGCAGGACCCCCAGTGAAAGTGGGAAAAAAGGGAAATATCTCTAGGCCCACAAAAACCTAACTCAAGCTGATGTCTCAGGTCTATATTCCTCTCTTTGGACTAAGGAAACTGAGCGAAGCGCCACTTCCTTCTGCTATTGTGGGGCATTCCTGGCCTTCTCAGGGACCAGGGCTGATTCTCAGAGGACCGGAAGTTGCTTTCCAGGGAACCTGTGTACCTTATGTTGCTGCTCCCCTCCCTTCAGTGGATGGGAAGGCACCCTGGAGGGGCAGTTTGAATTGAACAAAAGACCCACGGAGTAAGGGCGTTCCCCTGCTGCTCTGATCAGATTTGCAGCCCTCACACCCACCCTGGCTGCTGCTGCACTCCCATTTCTGCAAAAGTCAGGGCACTGTATGTTTCCCTTTTGCCCTCTGTAGAGCAGGAGGCATGAAAGCAAACCTTCCGTGGCTGTTGGAGGCAAAGACGGTCTGCCAGCCCAAGCGTATGCTCCCTTTCCTGCAGGGGATTATGGAGCCGGAGGGAGGCAGGGCAATTCTGTACAGGCTGGCATATTTGTGCTATAAGCAGGCATGCTCTGCAGAAATCTGACAGCACCTGACAGAATGTTCTCCATCAGCCACAGGCAGAGTTGGGGACAAATCCAGAAAAGCAGGAACATATGATAGAAATGAATAGTGTGAGGCAAATAATCATAGAAGAGAAAGGAACTGTGGATACATAAGAGCAGCTGGATATGTTCAGTTCGGAGGTTGGAAATGCTGCTTTTGGGACTGCACTTCCCAGAATCTCCTGTTGAGGTTTTTAAGCCTACACAGAGGAACAGGAAGGCTCTTGACACGGAATTGTGTGTTTCTTCCCTCGGCAAATGGCAACAGTTACTTCGGCGTTTGCGAACTTTTGCCTGTCCTCCTGGGATGCCAATGCAGCCAGAGTGTGCTTCAAGTAATTCAAGATGCAGAATTAATCAAAGTTCAATTGTCTGTTGCCTTGAACAAAATAAGCCCACAGAGGTTCAGACACTCTTGGGATTAACCCTCCATCCTTGTTCCCCACCCCACCTTAAAACTAATTGTGTGGGGAAATTTTTGCCAGTTCTTTCACTATTACAGTACTATCTCTAAGAATAAGGAACTTCTGAGTCTGCCCATTTTGGAAAAGGATGTTTCCCCACTAAGGCAATCCAAGGCTATGTTCTTATTTATCAATTCCATGTACATTCTGCCTCATGACAATGTATGCAGTTCATCAGTCAGTTTCATGGCTGAAAGAGAATCTTCCAAGTCCCATTCCAACACTCTGAACTGGCTCTTAATGGCAATTTGAGATATGGGAGTCCTTTAAACCAGTGGTGGGCAACTTGGACCAGAAGTGATGTCACTTCTGGATGCTATTTTGGCTGATTTTCTGCTGTTTTTTGGGGGCAGAAGTAAACAGCAAGATTCGTAGCTGGTTTGGGGTAATTTGGCTGGTTTTTGTATGAAAATTCACCTCAAAATTGTCACTAACTTAAAAAAAACAATCTTGGGTCTTTGAGGGGCCACATTTTGGGGTCCCCAGGAGATACATGCAGGCCACACTTTGCCCACTGCTGCCTTAAAGTTTGCTGGTGTGGAATGAATGAGTTCTTAACCCAAGGTGGAGCAATGCTTCCAGTTTTCATGCTGCCAAACCAGCACAGGGCTGTGTAAATATTTCAAAGCCTTGGCAACAAAGTGTGTGGGATATTTTCAGCTCTAGTTGACTCTGTTTATCCTTTGTTTAAAATCCTCTTGGGTGAATGTGAATGTTGGAAGGTTTGAACTGGGCATGCAGGTTTTGACTTTCCTTGTGGGTTTAGGTGTGAGAGTTATGTTGGTTTGGCAAAGTATAGTGTCAGCTTTCTGTTTTGCCATTTTGTTTATTAGTGTGTTTTTTGTCTTGTCATTTGCCTTGGACACTTTATTTCATAAACAGAAGATCAAATCTTCTGTATTTTGTATTTAGCTGTATTTTGCTTCATGGTTGAGACAACTACCACTGAATGTTCTTCCCCCCTTGGATTTCAAGATAATCAAATTTAGCCACAGCAGGGGAATCCTAAACAAGAGGGAACCAATAGACTGGGACTTTACTGTTTGAGGTTTTCTACCTCCAACAAAGTCCTCACTAGGCCAATAAGGGGAATGGCCTCTGCCTTCATTAAAATCCCTCAATGCCATCGTAACTGATAACAACTCAAGCAGAATGTAGACCTGTGACTTTAACATCATTTTCTCCTATATGATGTTTAACGTTTTTGCCTAATGAAGATACCAGTGAGGCTTTGGAAGCTTGCATAATCTAATTTATGCTTTAGAGTCGCCCGAAAAATGGCATCGTTGCTTGTGGATTTTACATTTTGTTGTATGGCCAACATGGTTACCCCTGAACATTTTTTCATAAACAGAAGAGAGATCGCACTGCCCTTTTTGGGGTCTACGAGAGAGTGCTATAGATTAGAAAAAGTATAGTTGTATTCTTAGTTTATTTCCCCCACCTTTTCCCCAGAACTTGGATTCAAGGGGAGCTTACAAAAACTGAAACTGAAACATACAAAAAAGTCCTGTTAAAACGTAGTAATTCAGTAGACCTGAAAGCCATTTAAAACATACCCATTAAAAAGACAAGAAATAAAAATAGCACAGCACAGTATTAAAAATAGTACAACACTCTATTAAAAACCCTTTCCTTATTTGAAAACAAAGTCAATTCCCAAAAGCCTTTTAGAATTAAAAAAAATCACCCACTGACAGTCAGGCAGCTCTCTTTTCATTGGCAGTTGAAGATGTTTTTATTTAGGCAGGCATTTAAAACATAAATTTTAATTGGTGTGCTGCTTTTATTGCTGTATTTTTATGATTTTATGTTTTTAATTCACGTGTTTCAACTATATTTTAACAATGATAATTTAATTTACGGTATTTCTTTTTTAACTTTTGTAATTTGTGATGCTTTTAGCTGTATTTTTAATTGATTGTAAGGCGCCTTGGATCCCATCTTGGGAGAAAGGCGGGATATAAATCTAATAATTTTAAAAAAAAATCTTGATGTGTACCCCCATTTTGGGACAAAGGCAGGATATAAATGCAATAAACAAATAAATCCCCCAAATTACAGGATCCTAGTCTTGCTTTCTCTATGTTGCTCTAGCTTCAGCAACTGAAAGCCAGCCTGGGTCAGTCTCACAGCACTTCTAAATAATGTACTTTTGCATTCTTTCCCTTCCCGCTTCCTATCATTCCCAAGAAACTGAAATCAGCTGTTGCCTGTTCTGAAAATAACATGTCTATTGTCTCATGGGTGGCTTCAGATTTGTCATGACCTGTACTTGGAAGAGGATCCTTTCAACAGGTTATTTGAGGGCAAAGGAATTTTGTTAGGCTTTCAAAGTCATTCTTTCTGTCTCTACTTACACGCTGCTTTTTTCCTGCAGGGAATTTACAGCAGGGGGTGGTGGGGAAATTGTGTGCAGTACTTCAGGTTCTTCAAGAATAAATGCAATGTAGGAAAGCCAACTTCCCTCAGTGCTGGTCTGAGGCTTTGTAAAGGAAGGTCTTAATTAACATCCCTTTTATTATCCCAAACAGTTACTCTTTTAATGACAGTTCCCATACTTCCCCAGCCAGCCCAGGGATTGAGGTCTGCTGGAGCTGCCCCCTTCTCTATCCCATCAATGAAGGCAATACAGCATGGGAAGGCCTTCTCTACTGTGGCACCCCAGTTGTAAAATATCCTCCCCTTAGAAACCTGATTGATACCAACACTGTGGTCATTCTCGCACCACACCAAATAAAAGCATATTTTGTTACTTTAGGGCCTCACTGATGACTTCCCAAACTGCACTCATGCATGGTTTTAAGTTGTCTCAAACTGTTTTAACTCATTTTAAACCACCCTGTTTTATCTTGTCAGATGTTTAAAATAGGCTTTTAGTTTAACTGTTTTAAGTTATTTTAAATAGATATTATTATACCCTGCCCTGAGATGTAGGTATATGTATTTTAATAATACGTATTACCATGATTTCCAAGTCTCTAAGCAAACCAGGAGATTTGCAGATTGTGTAGTTCAGGTGCACTGCACTTCTGAAGGTGTATTTTATATACCACCTAACTGTGGATTCTGTTTAGTTGTTTTTGAATCCACTTCCCTATTCCAAAATGCTAGGTAGAAGTGGTGAAGAGGCCTGCCTCTCAGTCAGTTGTGGCCAAGTAGCATAATGTTAGTTGAGGCTTTTCCCACCTTAGTTGCTATTTGAGTAGTTAATCCTCCATTGCCTCTTTGCAATTCCAGATATAGCTTCTGCATTTGGAACAGAGCAAAATAATACAAAGATAATGTTGTGGTGTGAAGTGGTCCCTCATGGCACATGCCTAGGTGTACAGTCTGCCCTCCTGCTCCTTGACCTTTCTTGACTGCCACTGCAAGAACAGCTGTAAGAATGTTTTTAAAAATCATTTGTTTAGTAATTTATTAAAATATCTGTGTCCCATGATGTCAGGGTGGTATACAATAAAATCAGTTTATACCATTTAAACAGTATAGATAAGAAATAATTTTACATATTAAATTATTTTAAGCCATTTGATCAGTTAAGACAATTAAATATTTGAAGGGATGTCATATTGAGGATGGAGCAAGCTTGTTTTCTGCTGCTCCAGACTAGGACACAGAACAGTGGGCTCAAACTAAAGGAAAAGAGATTCCACCTACGGTAAATGTTATAAAGAACTTCCTGATGGTAGGAGATGTTGGACAGGAGAATACACTGCTGCCTCAGAGTGTGGTGGAGTCTCCTTCTTTGTTTTTTTTTAAACAGGCTGGATGGCCATCTGTCAGGAGCGCGTTGACTGTGCATTCCTGCAGGGCAAAATGGGATTGGACTGGATGGCCTTGGAGTCTCTTCTAATTATGATTCTATTAAAATCAGCTAAAACATTTTAAAAAATTTAAAAAGAGTGCCATGTTAGTTATTTAGTTAGTTAGTTATGTAGTTATTTATACCCCGCTCTTCAGCCACAAGGCTATCAGAGCGGCTTACAAATTGTTTTAAGCAATAGCTATTTACACATCTACACTGCATTAAACAGTTTCCAATGTGTGTTAGCTAATTGCCCCCACAAGCTGGGTACTCATTTTACCGACCTACAAAAGGATGGAAGGCTGAGTGAACCTTGGAGCCCGTTGGAATCGAACTTGCAACGTGGTGGCTTGCAGTACTGGCATTTAACCACTGCGCCACCAGGGCTCCATGTGCAGATTCAGATGAAGTCAGTGGGGCCCCAAAAGCTATAATAAAAAGCCATGTTTTTACTTAGTGTCAGAATGACCCCATGATTAACACCAATCAAGCCTGCAAGGGAAGGCCTTCCATAAACTGGTGTGTTACAGCAGAAAAGTCCCTGCTCCCTCATTCTCCCATAATGTATTGTCTACACTGGTGGGACACAGAGTGCAGACCTCAGTCCTTGGGTACGTCTCTCTGTGTGTATATAAATTCCCTTTGCCTGCAGACAGTGTGAGCCAGACCTGCCTTCAGATTTCTCCCTGCTGTTATATTCAGTTAACCTAGCCTGACTTGAGACACCTTGCAAGTTTACCTGAGGGCTGCACATAGCCATGGGTAAGGGTGGTGGCAAGTCCCCTCTGCCTTCCTTTTGAATGTGATAATTTGGGCACATTTGGGCATGTGGACTAGTAACATGGAGGACTTGTTTATAAGGGTTGCTTATGTTCTAGGCATTGTGTCACCACCATACCAAAACCAATGTATGTATAATTAAAATTAAAATGTTTTCTTCCTTTGTTTACCCTGCTCCTGCCTCCTGTCCCTTCCTCTGATTCTCCTGTTTTAGATTTTAGATTGAATTCAAAGACATGGCTGTATTAGTCTGGAATACAAGTAAATGGGATCTTGTGGCACCTTTGAGACTAACTGAGAGAAAGAAGTTGTAGCACAAGCTTTCGTTGGTTTGCATCCGAGGAAGTAGACCAAGTCTACGAAAGCTTGTGCTACGTCTTCTTTCTCTCAGTCGCAAAGATGCTACAAGATCCCCTTGCTTAGATTTTAGGTTGTAAACCACTCCTCTCCACCACAGGGCAAGGACTTTTCATTTTTCTTTTTGCAAAGCAGCATGCACATTCTTATCAAAATAAGATGACATTGCGGTCCAGAATGAGAAAATAACATTTTTAAAATCACAGGTTACAAGGTCTTATGTAATGTGCTGGTCTTTTATTTGTTGTTTTGCTTCAATATGTTTAACTGGTTTCAACTTTTACAATGGTTTTACTGCTGTTCAGCTTTTGTATGCTGTGAATTACTAGCTATTTCTGTTTTAATCGTTGTAAGCTGTGTTCAGTTTGGGGGAAAAGGCAGGATATAAATTCATAAATAAAATTGTTGATGTTGACTTGAACAATGTTGACTTTCACCTGTATTGTCTCTCAGATACTTCACTGCCCTTTAAGTAGGGGATATAATGTTAAATGTATTCTGAATTGACTTCATTGATGAGGATTAATTCAGATTTGCTTGGGAAGTATTGCAACAATTTAAGCTGAATCCAGGAGCAGAAGAGTTCTCAAGAAACCAGTTCAACAAGCCTTCTCTGTATAAAATATTTCCTTAACTTTGATGCATCTAGTATTGAAAGTAAACATGAGGTCACAATCCTAGGAGGACTCAATGAATTTGTAGTAAAGTTCTATGGACCACAAGGAAGTAAGTATGCAACTTTGTTTTACTGCTTGTAATGCTTTATGTAGCTAATGTTTTTAAAATGTTGAAAGGAAGCTTTAATATTTTTTTAAATCTCCTATGAAGAAAGAAAGTGTTGGGGAAAATGTGAGCACAGCAAATAGAAGAATTCCAGGTGTGAATGATTTTCAGTGATGCATGCTCTGTAATGCTAGAAATTTGGGGACTGAAGGTGAATTTCATTGGGGGGCAGAATTCTTATTTGGAAGGGCAGTATCTGCATTTTGTACACACACACACACACACACACACACACACACCCTGTACAAGCTATACTCTGGGCCACTTTTATAGACTTACCTCAACGAAATTTCTTGATCAGTTAAGGTTTCTTCAAGCCATAGTAATTTAGGCTTCATAATTAAGACCTGAACAAGGCTGTTGATGATAGGGTGGCTTGGAGGTCACTTGTTCATAGGGTTGCCATAAGTCAAAGTTGAGTGGATGTCAGTTAACAATAACAAAATCAAGCAGCTTTAGCATAACTTTTAAATCTTCCCAGTTCTTTTGTTCTAATTAACTAGAGCCCTTGAAGGGATTTGGAATATTCCAGACAGGCTCCTCTGAGCACACACATACCCCAGCTATGGCTACCTCTCAGTATATTTCCGTGTAAGAATTTGACCTTTTCCAAAAAATACACCCTGTTCTCTAACCCTCGAAGAACCCGTTTTACATTGCCAGTGTGAATATTCAGACATGACAGTTCCTTGATACCCTCAGCCCAAAAAAGGAAGAGGAGGAGCATGGGTGAAAGCTTTGGGTTGCATCTTCTTTAAGAGCACACAGGATTTGTATAGCTCCTGTTCACCTTGGCCAAAACTAGGGCACTAGGTCAGCCCTCTGGCAAACGTGATAGCATTTCTATGGGTCATTTCTGATGTCATGCAAGTCACAGTGAGTCTTTTGTCTTCACATGTAAGCTTTGATACACGCAGGTGCAACATTACACATTACACATTACAAGTAAACACTTGATTTCTTTTTAAACAGAAATGTGCTGGAGGTTCCATTGTACCCACATTCAGGGAACCAGGGATGCCAGAGTTCCTCTGTTCCCAATAGCCAAAGGGGATAATGGTAAAGCATCTCAAAATTTGGCATCTTTGGAAGGAGATGATTTGGGACAGGGCATGTCAGTTGCAGGTTGAACACGAAAAGGCCTCTTCTGACCTAGTGTTGAGTGCACCTGATCAGTTCTCTTCTTACACCCTTTCATTTCAGTGCATCCATAGAGAGAATAAATTTGAAACTTAATTATCGTTGCCATCTTTTTCAGAATCTTGCACTCCTTTTGGGTTTGGAACTTAAGTTCCGTCCAAGTGGGTGTCTAAAATATTTGAGAGGATACCTTTTTATTGGTTGAGTTGGATGGCGAAGGTATTGAACTCTGCATGCAATTGGTATTTTAAAAAGTGCTTCTGTATCCTTCCAAAGAGCCAGTGTGAGGTAGTGGTTTGAGTGTTGGACTAGAATGGTGGGTTTGATCCCTGTTCAGCCATGGAAACCCACTGGGTGACCTGGTGCAAGTCACATTCGTAATCTAAGGCAATGGCAAACCTCCTCTGAATAAATCTTGCCAAGAAGACCCTGTGATAGGGTCACCGTATAGTCAACTTGAAGGCACATAACTATGAGAACAACAGATCTTTCCAAATAAAAGGCTATAGGGCAGGAGTAGGTGATTTCCTATCATTTCTTGTTGTCATATTGGGGTGGGGGGCTGAAGAGGAAAACAGATAGTTGGGTGTAATTTGGCATTCTGATACGCTTGTAGGGGTGGGGTATGGATATTTGAGAGTGCTTTCTTTTCCCAAATATTGCCCTGATTCTTTTTTTTAACAAGGGAGGGCTTTGGGGGGGACTGGCAGTGGGCTTCAGGGACCACCAAAGTGGGGTCCTATGGCCACATACGACCTAGAGACTGCACTTCACCCACCTCATATACAGAGAATCCACAGAATCCAAGAGCTCACTCCACTAGGAAGTTCTTCTACACGTGCCTGTTCGGGAGCCGTGATCTTGCGAAGCTCCCCTTCATTTCTCTTATGACTTGTTCAGGAGATATTCCCGTGGGCTTGTGCCATCTCCAGCTATATATCTGCCTTGATGCCCAACAAAGTAAACCTTTCCTGGAAGTTTCTCTTGGTTTTGCACAACTAACATGCTTTCCCCCTCTTATTGCAGCACCGTACGAAGGTGGCGTGTGGAAAGTTAGAGTGGACCTTCCCGACAAATACCCCTTCAAATCCCCATCTATAGGTAATGTTTCAGAAATAGTTGCATTGCATGTTTCTCCCCTCCTAAAATAGGGGTGGGTAGCCAAATGGGTCTAGGGGCCAATTTTCTGTCCCTGGGATCCTCCAGGGGCCAAATGGACTGCCAGAAATGTCCAGCATAACAAGGCAAATAAGGGGAAGTGTCCTGAAGCCTATTTATGTTATGGTCTTAAAAAACATACCTTGTATAAAAGTACAAGGGAGCCCCTGTAACCTATTTAAAAGGTGAATTGCCAGCCCTGGGGGCATCCAGGAGAATCCGGCGACCCCCCCCCAAAAAAAAACACACACAAAGGCACTCCAGGCAGGCTCAAGAGTCATAAAACCAGTGGGAAGGGGGTACATGCAGCCAGACTTTGCCCAGCCTTGTCCTAGATTAATAATAATTATAGAACAACTGAGTAACACTGATGTCAAAAGGATGTGAGGTGCTTTCCAAATAAAAATAAGGTGTGTTAACTTGGAGGAGAGTCACTGTCAGACTTCAGAGCTGGACCCAGGAGCTGAAAATAATAACCTTGGCTCTGTCTTGGTAGGGGAGCTGATCTGGCTTGCCCTGGGAGCCATGTCCCCCCCCCAGTGGCTAGGTGGCATCATTTTAGGTGGCGGGTGTGGTATTCTGCCATTCTTGCTCCTGCTCTCTAGAACCTGGGGCCCCAGGTGTTCCTGGCTGGACCCTGTACACCAGCAGTCTGCATAGCTGGCTTGCTTTGATGAATCTGAGGTGGTCCTGAAGGGCTGTGTGTCTGTTTTTCTCTAAATCTGATAACCAGAAACATATATCCCTGTGTGATTTTTTTTTTCTCAACTGGATAAAGAAATTCTTCCTCCCCTGACAACCAGAATTGTGAATTTCTGATTCCTGATGCCCAGGATGAAATATCAATAGCCACCTTACTTCAGTGGCAAATGGGGCTTTTTCCTTGTGTCAAGATGATATACTTGATGGGATGTGGTGTGTGGTTACCACACAGATCAATGATGATTATTCTTCATTAGCAGATTATGCATTTTTATGTCCTGGGTGATAATCCATTGATTTCAGGGCAACTACCTCTGACTCCTGGGGAACACACAGTTTATTTGTGTTTGCCCCCCACCTAAACATGTCTGTGATCCTGTGGATTCCCATCTCAAAGGAAGGTTTGCCTCTGCCTCCACTGGTGCCTATCACTGCCAGTCCTTTTAATATTCTCCCATCTGGGTCAGTAGGAGAACTTTGTAATGTATAAAATATGTATAAAAAAGAGGAAAGGAAGGGACGTGGAGTCTTATGACAAGTTTCAGACTGACCAGTTTATTTCAGCGTAAACATTTGTGGACTATGGCTCCCTGTCAAATTCAAGTAGTTTGTAGCCCACAAATAATGAGGCAAAAATAAATGGGTGAGTCTTAAAGGTGCTACAAGACTGTCCTTTTTCCTTCCTCTGCTCTTTGTTATACTGTAACAGAGTAAGACAGCTGTCTCTGAAAATCTGATAATGTGTGGCTGCCCTCTAGAGGGTAGGAGGGCACATCACACTGGAAGCAAGACATCAAAGTAATGTACAGACTTTCTGTATTTGTATCATATTCATGCAATATGGAATATATTTCAAAATACATATACCACTGGGCTCCCAAATGCTGCATTTTACATTCCCCCTCCTTGGGAATAAATGATAACCATGTTTCCTTTGTAAAAAACAAAGGCAGCTGTGGTAGTCTGTGTGGAAGAAAAGCCCAAAAATTAACTATTGGGCAGTAGCTTTACCAACCAAAATACTACAAAAGCATGCAAGCATTTTCAGTATCCAAAAAGTTCTTGAGTCTTGCAGAACTGTTCATTGAGTGATACAAAAATCAGTGCATGGGGAAAGGAAATAGGAAGGTCCAAAAGTTAGACCAGATGTTGTAGCTATGAGGCCTTTAGTTAAACTCAGTCCCAAAATTGAGATGACTGTCTGAATGAGTCACCATAGCAGTCTTCCCTAACCAGCTGGCCCTAGATATTTTGGATGACAATTCCCATCATCCCCCAGCCAGTATGACCCACATTAGAATGTGATGGAATGCTAGGAATAGCTTCCTTATGCTATTTGTTTAATATAAGTATAACTTTCAGCAGATTTTGCAGAAGTGGAAAATGTGCATAATGTGTATACAGTTTCTAAACAGTATACAACAGTGGCTTTAAATAGTTTTAATATTGCTCCTTCGTGCTTTGAAAAGGGAACTGTTAACTCCACATTGACTCAGCCCTTTGCAGTTAAGAGCTGTCTTGGATTCCATACTGGAAGAAAGGTGATATATAAATTAATTAAATCAATAAATTGTTAGTCCATGTATGGAGGGACTTACCATCACTCTTGCCTGTTAAGGTAAGGAAGAGGTTTGATGGGGAATTGGTATGGAAATATGACAACTCTCAAGAGACTTTGACAAGACAGGCCTCTTTCACTTTCTCTCTTTTTCTCTCTCACACACTCACTGACATCCTTATTTGAGTCAGCAGGTCCAGGCTGTTTGTATTACCTAAAATAGACCTTTGCATAGAATCTATTTCTAGTCTGTTTGCCTCTTAGACATCCTTGGTTTGCTTTTTCAGCATTGTTATCAGCCCCCTTTATTTTATTTATGGCATTTTTATACTACTCTTTTTTTAAAAAAATCTCAGTAGCATCTAGTAAAACAAAGACATTAAAAATAATGAAACAATAAAGATCTGTGAACTAGAACTTATTAATAATGTAAACAAACAGGAAAATGCCTCAGCAGTCATCTGAGTCTTTTAATTCACACCAGAAACATCCAACAATAAAAGCCTGCCTGACCTTGGTGAAGTACTATTCTACATAGTGGGGCCATGAAAGAGGAGGCCCTCCTCCGCAATGTTGTCAAATGAACCTCACTAAGTGTCAGTATAGTAATCAGAAGCCCCTTCCCCAAATGTAAAGTCTAGGGTGGTCTGTCCTCCCTTGGAGACTTTCATCTGGAATGTGTCCAGAGCACTATCCCAAATGAACCTGAGGGTCACCACTCCATGGGAAAGCCCACCAAGACTGGGGCTCCATCTGTTCAAGGCCCGACAAGCCCCTTAAAAGCTTATACCTTGTCCTGTCTGTCAAGATGTTGCATTTACTGAAAACTGATCTGTACTGATACCAAATTTTAATAGCATTCAGAATTCACTTTTTAATTAGAAACGTAGATATAAGTTGCACATCTCAGATTTGAACGGTTTGAACTGGAATTAGGATGACTGATTGCATTCCCTGACTTTTCAGATGTTTGCGTTTGTGTGTTTATATGTATAACATTCAGTCCCAGGTATGACTTTGCAAAATCTTGGGAAATTTTCCACTGTGCTTTCCCACCTTGTAGTCTTGCACATCCATGGGAGACTGAAGGGCGTCCCGAGCCTTCTGCTCTTGACGCAGCTTGCATTTCAACATTCCTGTCAGGTTCTTTTCAACAAACACAAATAGCGGTTTGGCAGCCTAGATGAAGAGGTGACTCACCTCATGCTGTGGTGAGGGCAACCTGGTCAGAGTTGCACTCTCCTTCCCTTCTCAAATTGGGCTCTTCCATTAGGAAAGTAATTCATGTATTTAACTTGCACTTAAGTTACATTTTCAAATTGGGTTCTGGCATAAGACTCAGACCAATGAGAAAATTTCCTTGTTCATTTCCCTCTGTTGGTCTTCCCATTAGTCACAGGTCTAGTCTTGCTTCTTTTAGTGTTGACCAGTTTATGTGCTAAAAAAGGGCCCACAGAAATGACCAAGTAAGAGGAGGTGAAACATCATCATCATTAGTATCAACTATTACTTAGTTTTCAGATTAGTAGCTGTGTTAGTGTCTTGCAGCATAAAAAGAAAGAAGGGAGGAGAGGGGAAGGGAATGTGGCAGCACCTTTAAGACAAACTGGTTTTTATTTTAGCAAGAGCTTTCATGCATATAAACTCACTTCTTCAGATGCAGTACAGAGTGATGTTAAAGCCTCAGATTATAAATCGTCCACATACAGTTGTGGGGGTAGGATAGAATGTAATAGGATCCAGAAAGATGCAAATCATGTTCCTTGCCCTAAATCTTCAAAGGGCTGCCTGCACAAGGTGATATAAGATCTTTCACATCTTTACGGTGGCCAGTTAGTGTTGATATGTGATTTAGTCATCCATTCATATTCTTGTTGTTGACTTTATTTATATTCTGCCTTCCCCCCAAGATTGCCTTCCATCCTTTCATAGGTTGGTAAAATGAGTATCTGGATAGTGGGGGCAATTAGCTAACACGCTGGAAACCACTTAATGCTATGTAGATGTGTAAAGTACTATTGCTTAACAATTTGTAAGCCACTCTGAGAGCCTTTGTGGCTGAAGAGCAGGGTATAAATACCTAAATAAATAAACACAGATTACAGAGTAAAATGATTACAATATTAATATTGTATTAATAGCAGTATAGTGCCTAGATCAAGGGAAGTAATAGTGCCACTATATTCTGCTTTGGTCAGACATCACCTGGAATACTGTGTCCAGTTCTGGGCACTGCAATTCAGGAAGGGTATTGAGAAGCTGGAACATGTTCAGAGAGGAGGGCAACCAAAATGGTGGGAGGTCTGGAAGCCATATCCTGTGAGGAGTGGCATAGGGAACTGGCATGTTTAGTCTGGAGAAGAGAAGGTTGAGAGGTGACATGATAGCCATGTTTAACTATTGGAAGGGATGTCATACAGAGGATGCAGCAAGCTTGTTTTCTGCTGCTCCAGAGACTAGGACACGTAGTAATGAGTTCAAACTACTGTACAGGAAAAGAGACTCCAGCTAAACATTAGGAAGAACTTCCTGACAGTAAGAGCTGTTCAGAAGTGGAATACACCGCCTTGTAGGATGGTAGAGTCTCCTTCTTTGGAGGTCTTTAAACAGAGGCTGGATGGCCATCTGTGTCAGAAATGCTTTGATTGTGCATTCCTGCATGGCAGGGGGTTGGACTAGATGGCCCTTGTGGTCTCTTCCAACTCTATGATTCTATGAATATAATTAAAAACATAGGAAATGTCAACATTAAAATAGAATTAAACTATCAACCATATTAGAACTATTCAAAAGACATAATTTAAAAGATACAAAACAGTGAAAACAGCGGCCTTTTACAGCCATCAGTTCTAAAATCCTATCTGATTTTTTTAAAAAAAGGTCTGCACACCAATGGAAGAACAACAAAAAGGGGGTCATTCTAGCCTCCCTAGGGAGGAAGTTCCAGAATCTGGGGACAGCCACTGAGAAAGCCCTGTCTTGTGTTCCTACTAATTGTACCTGATGGTGGGATTGAAAGAAGGGCATCTCCCGTGAATCTCAAGGTCTGGGCAGAATCATGTAGGGAGATACGGTCTTTCCAATAGCCTTGGATCTCAGCCATATAGGGCTTTATAGGTCCTCACCAACATTTTGAAGTGTGCCCAGCCTCATATCCCACCTTTTCCCCAATACTGAAACTTAAAGTAGGTTTGAAAATTAAAACAAATATGGTTAAAAACACAAAGTCATAAATTAAAAACCTATAAAAAGTTGTTATTGAAATGGAGTTAAACTACCCATAGAATTAAAACCATAGAAAACAAATCCATTAAAAAAATCAAAACCGGCCAAACAGCACACTGTTTGAAAGCCCTGGCAGTCAATTTGTAAAAGCTTGTTAGGACAGAAATTACATGGCAATGGTGAGATTTAAATTGGAGGTGCATGAATGCAAGACTGGTCTTGAATACTACACCATGTCTAGGCCTTTAAAGTAGAAGTTTTCTGTAAGAAGAGGAAGTTTTCCTTGGTGCAGAATTCGAGAGCTGTTCATCTTAATCCCCACCTTGGTTCAGTCTTGTTCTGTGTGCCGGAAGCAAGCTCTTGAATAGGGCTTTATAGTTCAGTAGTAGAACACCTACTTTATTTGCTAGAAGTCACTGGTTTGACCCCCAGTAACTCCAGGTAGCCCTGGATAAACTCCTCTCTGAAACCCTTAAGACCTTGTGCTATTGGGTGTCAGCAATACTGTACTGGCTTTGACCACAGCTGGGAAAGTTGCTTTTGTGGACTCTCTCTGGCTTTTCTTCACAAACGAAGATTCAGGAAGGACTCATCCCGTGCTTTCTGCAAGCGCGCTGATGACCAAAAAGGCCAATCTGAGATAAACAAGTCTGGTTGCAGAAAGCACAGCAGAAGGTCTCCTTGGCTGATGTTTCCGGGTTGTGCTTCTTTCTGCGTTGACGTTTCTCTTCAAGACTTGTTCGGCGTGAGTTCTCAAATAAGGCTGCAGCATTGTGGATAGTGTGACTCCATGCCTCCCGATGTGAGGCCAGGGCAGACCATTGTTGGTGATCAATTTGGTCGAGCCTGAGATGTTGTTTGAGGGAGTCCTTGTATCGTTTTTTTGGAGCACCCCTCTTATGCTGACCCGTGGCGAGTTCACCGTAGAGTACTATTTTGGGGAACTCTCAGAATTGTGGGATAGGAGAGGTTCCACATATAGTAGTCCCCAAACCTGTTATTTCCAAGCTCTGGTTTAGAAATACCAGTGGTCTGATTTTGATCCAAGGTGGTGCTTGCCTCATTCTCCATAGCTGCAAAGCCACAATGAGACACCAGTGAGGATCTCACTTCAAGCCAGAGGGCCACTGACTATTACCGAGTGTTGTAGATTAGGGCTGCTATCCTAGATGGGTGGGGGGAGGAATGAAGGGCTTGGCCATCCTTGGGAGCTGGCAGTCTGCTGGGCAAAGGAAGACAAATACCATTCAGAACTCTTGCATCCCCCCCCCACATTCCCTGTGCCATTACAACATGAGAATGCCTTGTGATCTGATTTCCTCCTGTATGCTTGAAAGAGGAAAGTTATTTGGCTTGTGATCTACTCAGGATTATATGAAACTCCTGAATTGATAATATCTGCTGTGGTTCTTCAATATCTCTGCTCAGAGGAAAAGCAGCTCAAGGTTGTGCGGTGTGAGACACAGTTCCATCGGAACCCATAGTAGTGTGTTGGGTGCATATTTTTGCCTCCTTAAGAACAGTTGGACCCCAGTATCCATGGAACCACTATCTGCAGCTTCAGTTTTCCACAGACAGAATAGGGACACATACCATAGAGTGTCACTGGGAAATGCCTAGAGAGGAATACTCTCTAAGCATCTTCTAGGTCTTCCAATACAATTCTATGGTATGTTTTAACCAGAAGTCCTTCATTTTAATAGGGTTTGCTGTTATCTGCAATTTCTGGTATCCATGGTAAGTCCAGTAACTGAATCCCGGCAGATAAAGGGGTCCAACTGTTTTTTAAATTTTAAAAAAGCATGTTTCTAGTCCCTGTGGCAGCAGAGAGATATTTGAAAGTACATGGCAGTGCCTTTCTCTCCCCTTGGTTTGTAAAACCAGGAACAATTGTAGGAGGTTATAAAAATGGAGGGACCAAAGGATGGCAGTAAGGGGAAAAAAACTGTGCACATTTTAAAAATTCACATAATTTGCTGGATTCAGCTTTCTTAATGCAAAATTTATGTTACCGTGTCAGAAAGCATCGTTTTATTTTTAGAGCATAAAATATTCCAAGAGCAAAGAGAAACTAAAGGAGAGTTTTGCAAGTAGCCTATAATTGGTGGCTCTCTCCTGTCAAGCTCCCTTTCAAATCCTCATCGTCCATCAAAAAATTTGGGGGAGGTTGTTTTCCAGCAGTAAGAGGATGCCATCTGCCAGCTGTTGATTTCCAAGCCATTGGCAAGTGAGACGGGCTGGCTGGACTTTGTACAGAAGGCATTGCACCAGTTCTTTTGGCTGTGAGATGACTGAGACAAATGTGACCTGAATTGACTCACTCAGTGCATTTCCCCCAGATTTAGCTGCAGCCAGGACTGGTGCTGATAATTGAAAAGAAAACCTCCATCATTCTTCAGCGGGGGGGGGGGAGATTGGGGACAGTCCCACGAGACGTTCCCTTGCACCGGCTCCATTGAAACAACTGGGGCCTGTGCAATAACAGCACAGCCATCCTTGTTTGGATTTCTAATGGGGACTGAGCAGTAGGAGAGGTTATTGGAGGCAAAGCAGCTCCTGCAGCATTACGAGAATGGAGAGAGGCAAGTTCTAGAGCCAGGAACAACAGTAGAGCTTAGACCACAGCATGGGAAATTTACTTTTTTTGGAATACAGTGACAATGTCAGTCCCAAAAAAGTAATTGTCCCCCACTTGGCAGCTGAATTCTGAAGCTGGGTGCAGAGCAGAGTTGGAGCATGCCATCCCTCTTGCTCACTTACCCACATGCAGCTCCTGGTTGCCTGTGTTGATCCTGCTGATGCTTAAATAAAAGGCTGTTTTAAAATGCATTTTTCTGACCAAAGCAGGTGTCTTGTACCAAGTTGGGCCATTGGTCCAAAGCCAGGGTTTGGAAAAGTGGCTTTGCACTACTGCAGTCTCCATAATCCCTCAGCTGATGTTCATACTGATTATGGGGGTAGTTCTGGGAGGAGCTCTTGGAGTAAATTCTCAAAGCCGTGCCTTGAATGCCTCTGTACAGGAAGCTGGGAAGGTGGATTAACTAGACCACAGAGGATAGAATTTGATCTTGAGGGGAAGGGGCTGTGGAGCTGCACCATCAAGCTTTGGCATGGAAAAGATGCAGACCAAAAACCTATGCGCTTTTCTGCATAGCACAAATAAAGGCCAGTGCGATTTTGCTGGAATGCACAATTGTGCAACCGACACCAAGACCTTAAACTCACCTATTGTGCAACAGTCAACTAGCTCCCCACCCACCAGGTTATATATGAGAGGGAGGGCTGGGTGTGTGTGCTTATAGAACCATTGCCTGTCTAGAGATTGCACTTACCCAGTCTCTTGAGAAAGCTCAGCTAGTTTTGTAACTATTTTTATGCCCGTGTAGTGTCCCAGCAGGATGCTTGCCCTAGAGACCCAGCCTCTTGCCCAAGAGCTGCAAAGTGAGCAGACCAGATGAGCCAGCCACCCAGAACCTGTTACTAGCTTCACTGTAGTCGAAAACGGAAGGTAGAGACTCAGAAAGGGGATTAGGATTAAGATTCCAGATTAGGAGGGCAAAAGGGGAGGCACAACACTCAGTCACCAGCAGGTGAGCCTAACCCATCCTGACCTGACCTGGTGCCTTCCTGCCATGTAGCTACACTTGTCAGCATCCACAGCCATCCTGGTGCCTTTTGGGAAGCATGGTTTGCCCAACATGAGTGTTTGTTTTGTACCAATAATACATAGTTCTTATGGGCCTAGTTACTGGAGGGCTCAGCTAAGGGGAAATAGTTGAGTTGGAGCCCCTTGTATTACTATTGCTATCTTTATTTATACCCTGCTGTTTCCAGCAGGGGTGGCTTACAAATTAAAACAAGTACAATATACAGGTCTCTTTCCCCCCTGCCCTTATCCATGGAACTCATATCCATGGTTTCAGTTACCTGTGGCTGAAAAAATAGGGACTCATACCATAGAGTTGCACTGGAAAATGCCTAGTAAGGCATCCTGTCTAGGCGTCTTCTAGCTCCTCCAGCACAACTCTATGGTATGTTTGTACCAGAAGTCCTTTGTTTTAATAGGGTTCACTATTATCCACAGTTTCTGGTATCTACAATAAGTCCAGTAACTAAACCTCCATGGATACAGGTTGCTACATATAAAAGACCATTTAGCTTACAGCTAGGCCAGAATTTTACCAGGGGCTTGTCCCTTTGTTGTTCAGGTATGCCATTTGCTCATCTTGAATCCGCAATCTCCGTCCCTCCCATTAGCTAACACACATTGGAAAACACTTAGTGCTTAGCATACTGTAAAGCAGTGTAGATGTGTAAAATGCTGTTGCTTAACAATTTGTTAGCTGCTCTGAGAACCTTTGTGGCTGGAGAGCGGGGGACTCCAGCCAGGTTTGCTAATCCAGTGGCTGTCCTGTGTGTATAAAACAGAGCTCTTAGAGTGGAAGTGGTGGGAGGCTGGCCTGTCTAGACAGGCCTGGGCCACCACATACCTCATTAAGAGGCATTGGCTTTTCAGGGCGGGAATCCAGGCTAAGGGCGGGAGGTCTATGTGATGGCCAGGCACTAATTGCTTTCAAGGCATTACTGCTGCTAATTATTGTTTGTGCTACGGGAAATGCCTGTCATCATGATGGGCATGCTCTGTATATCTATGTGTGTCCATGCACGGACACTTACAAGTGTTTTGAAGATTTCCTGGGATTTGTTGCACCTGCCTGCAAATGCACCTCTTTTTGGCAAATGTGGGTCAGGCTTGTGTTGGTCCATGCAGGCAGGTTTGGGTGTTGTTCTGCGCTCCCAAGAATTGAATGACAGCCGTTCTTTAATACAAGGGAGTGAATGGGGACGATGATAACGACAATTTTATTCATTTATATTCCGCCCTTTCCCCACTATTGGGACTCAGAGCAGTATTTCTTACAATACATTAGAATATGAATAGAAGTATCAGTAAGAAAATCCTAAAAGTCTGTTGGACTAGGAACAGACAAAAAGTTCACATCATTCAAAACATACAAAAGTTAAAATCAGATTAAACTATCAACAGAATGAAAAACAATTTTAAAATATGCCTTTTTACAAAACAGCAGTTATGGACGATACAGCACTAACAGCCTTCTCCCCACAAGCTGTGTCCAAAGGCCTGTTGATACAAAAACTCTTCACCGGTTGCCAGAAGGATACTATGGAAGAATCCAGTCTGGCCTCTCAAGGAAGGGAATTCAGAACCTTGGAGCAGCCACCAAGAAGGCTCTCTCATGTTCTTACCAGGTATACCTGTGAGGGGTGTGGGATGGAGAGTAGGATGCAGACTGAGACTTCAACAAGCATGTAGGATGGGAAGAGAACAGGCTGGCGAGGAAAAGCTTGGCCTAAGCACCCTGCCCATCCCTGTGTCTGGTTGATCACCTGGAAAAGACCCTCTCAGGAATTGAACTGTGTTCTAGATCAGTGTTCTAGAGAGCATTAATTTGCTAGTGCCATTGAAATTAATTGGCAATTGCCTTATGATTTAACTGCAAAAAGGCTGATGAATTGGCAGTTGCTTCCAGACAGACAAATGGATAAATGAGCCACTGGCAATCTGTCATTATCTTCAAGACAATGCATTAATGCAAAAGATGATGACCAGCGATTTAGATATCCCATTTTAAAAATAGTTTTTATATTAAAATAGGATAGATTTACATTAAAATGTATTCTGCGTGTATCAATTTATACTGAATTGTGTTAAATAAAATATTATATATATATATATATATATATATATATATATATATAAAAATGAGAGATTTTGGCACAAATCCCCAGCTTCCATTACAACTTACCGTAGTACAAATAAGAGACCTCGAAATCAGGGCTTGTAAACTACAGGAAGAAAAACAGTTGATGGTTATCCCCTCTACTCTCTACCCAGTAGCCAGTGAAGCACTGCTGAGAAACTCCTCCTTTGCACTGATGTTGAGTTTCAGGTGACCATTAAACAGTGCCTCTTTTTTCTTTGGAGAAGCAACACTCAACTCTTAACACAAGAAATTAATTTAGACACCTTAAATGCCATGCATGCTTTTCTTTCATGTGGAGGGACACATTAACCTGTAGGACTCACTACCACAACTTAGGGTGGCACCCAGTAGCTTAATGGTTTTTTTAGACATGTCTGCCAGCTTCGATAGCTACGTAGGTCCTCCTTGTTCAAAGAGAACATGCTTTTGAATCCTAAGCAGTGATGCCTTCATGCCCTGCTAGCGGCTGAATGGGCCACTTTTGGAAACAGACTGATGGTCTGCATGGGCCTTTTGGGCAAACTAGCAGGGCTATTTTTAACATTCTTGGGATTCCAGAACATGATCCATTTGAAAGTCCTCCTTTACAAGACTTGGGAAGTGCTTCATAGTAGGACCTTTGTACTGCCTCATCTCTTTCACTGAGACTTGTGGTGGTGGTTTTCTAATCTGTCATAAAGAGATAGTAGATTTTTAAGTGTGTCTTTGTGTTTATGCATCTGAATAACTGAACTGTCCTTAGTTCACAACCATTGTTACAAAAAAGAGGTGTTGTAACAGGTATCCTATAATTAAAGCAAATCACCTTATGGTTTGTTAACCACAAAAATTATGTTTTGTTCGCCACCAAAAGAAAGAAAGAGTTTCCTTTGTGAGTCTCTCCAGCCCCACCACCCGGCTTTGTCCATGTTGGATCTCAAGGACTGCATCAGGGACCCCATTACACCTAGCAGTTTGGCCTAGAACAACCTAGGAGTGCAACAGCTAAATCCTAAATAGGAAAAAAAAAGAGTGGATCTGGCATAAATAATATCACCACTTACAGTATTTATATCCTGCCTTTCCCCACAATCTGGACTCAAGGTGGCTTACTAAAATTAGAACACACAGCTAAAAAATCCATACAGAAGTTTAAAAATATAATTAAACTGTCAATAGAATTAAAAGCATTAATAAGAAAAACAGAAAATATAAACAATACAGTCCATTATGAAAGGTCTTTCTCCCTTGAACAATCAACTCTCCAAGGGCTGATTTAAAAACCACCATTAACTTAACTGCCTTCTTTGTGTGAATGTTGCCACCAAGCGACCAAAAGCTTTATAGGTTTCTTCATACAAAGTCCCCCCAAATATTTTAGATTACATAGGCTAGGAGAGAAATTTTTTTATTAATTAGTAACTTGGGTGGCCTTATTCGCTACACTGCTTTGGCCACACCATATTCTCTCCTCTTGTGCACCTTTTGACTTCCTTTGTTGCATCACTGTTTTTATTTGGTGACCTTGGGTAGACGGTATTTGTCCCTCTCTTCCTCCCATGATAGTGGCAAAGTACCTCCTTAGCATGGAAAAAAGATGACTGAGAGGTGACATGATAGCCATATTTAAATATATAAATGGATGTCATGTACAACACGGAGTGAGCTTGTTTTTTTGCTGCTCCAGAGAGTAGGACATGAACTAATGGATTCACATGACAAGAAAAGAGATTCTACCTAAACATTAGGAAGAACTTTTTTACTATAAGAGCTGTTTCTCAATGGAAAAGACTGCCTTAGGGGCTGGTGGACTCCTCCTTTGGAGGTCTTCAAACAGAGTTTGGACTACCATCTTTTGAGAGCTGTTTAGTTGTGTATTCCAGTATGGCAGGATGTTGGATTGATAGGCTTTTTGGTCAATGTGAAGTTGAAGGCTTTCACGGCTGGCATCCATAGATTTTCCTTTGGGTTTTTTTTTCGGGCTGTGAGGCCGTGTCTACCAGAACACGGCCTCACAGCCCGAAAAAACCCCAAAGGAAAATCTAAAGCTTTTGTGGTCCCTTTTAAGCCTATGGTTCCATGATTCTTTGAAAAGGCAACCACCAGCCAAATCTCTGAATACTTTAATTCCTGTGTATAGAATAAAAAACTCAAATATTCAGTTTTGGTCTGGTGTGGAACTACATAGACACCGGTGGAAATGCCTTCCAAGTAAACTTAGTTTCTTAACTTTGAACATTTTTGTTCCTTTCCTACCCTTCCTGATAATTGTAGAGGTAAGGTCTTATGATCCATCCCCAGCATCTCTAGTTTAGTAGGATTTTGGGTAGCCAGGCTGGAGAACTTGGGAGTTGAGATGGACCAGTGACTTTAGTTATTTCTGCAACCGGACTTGTTTATCTCGGATTGGCCTTTTCAGCCATCAGTGTGCTTGCAGAAAGCGCGGGATGCGTCCTTCCTGAATCTTCGTTTGCAAAGAAAAGCCAGAGAGAGAGAAAGAGAGAGAGAGAGAGAGATGCAGAGTGGCGCTGGTGCTCATAGCAATGTTAGAAGTTGTTGTTATAACACTGCTACCCTCTTTTCCTTTTGTGTCATGTCTTAATTAGATGGTAAGCCTGAGGGTAGGAAACTGTTTTGTTGTTCTTTTACTTGTAAAGCAATAGCGCTATATAAATAAAGGATGATGATGATGATGATGATGATGGCTTTACACTGTTTTGCTCCAACTCCCTTTTCCCTATGAGATCCTGGAGTCTATAAATCAGTGATGGAAAGCTTTTGTGGGCTCAGGGACCAGTCCCACCATCACTACCTATGATTCACTGTTAAGATGCATCATTCACCAAATCAGAAACTGGAAGTGGCTGGAAACTCTGCCTGGGGCATGGGGTCAGAACTAGGCACATAATATGCATATTTGTTTTAAAAGAAAAATTGCATTTCTTTGACATTTCCAGATTTTCTCAGTAGATTGCACTTGACAACTGCAGTTGGAGGCAGTAATGGGTTGTTTTGTGAAGCTGTGTCCAATTTCTTTTCTTGCTGTGTTTGAATTAAAGAACCTGAAGATCTCATCTGTAGTCTTGCCTTGCAAGGCAACACAAGGTCAATGGTTCCAAGGCTAGTGGCCCACCCTTGTGTTGCTTCATAAGGAATAGTGAGGGACCTGGCTGCTAACAATTCCTATCTTTGTTTCTGTTCCAGGGTTCATGAATAAAATTTTCCATCCCAACATTGACGAAGCGTAAGTGACATTTAAGATGTATTGCACAAAGAATTCTTATTTTGGGCAATAAAGGGAAAGGTGTCTTTATTTTCAGTTGGGTAACTTCCGTTCCAGTTTGAGAATGAAAGACAAATTAAGATATTTAGATAGGAACAGGTTGAGGGAGAGGAAGTACATGTTGTTATCCACTTTGCTTTTATACCCACAAAAGGGTAGACCTGAAACCTACCAAAAAGAAATTGAAGGGAAACCCAATTTTCTGTTTCACACCTTCAAGTTGTTTCCAACTTCTGGCAACCCTATCTTGGGGTTTTCTTGGAAAGATTTGTTCAGAAGGAGGTTTGCCTTTGCCTTCCTCTGAACCTGATAGTGTGTGGTTTACCCAATGTCACCCAGTGGGTTTCCATGGTTGAGTGGGGATTTGAACCTGGGTATCCAGAGTCCTAATCCAACTTTCAAACGACCACACCACACTGCTGTTTCCTTTAAGGGCTACCCTCACTTTTTTTAGCATTCATAGGTGGCCTTTCTCGAACAGGAAGTTACTGTTTGGACACTTCCTGTTTTGAAATAAGGCCCCTCTGGACTTGGAACAGGTGCAGGTGAATCCTAAAAGGCCCCAGTCAAACACAGTAAAATGGCTAGTAGTAACCTCCAGAGGCCCTACTAGCCACAAGGATCGCCAAAATAAATGAAGGGGTAAAAATGGTGTGTGTGTCCCTTTGGGCCCCTGTGGAGCATGAATGCAGCTTCCAAATCCAGTTAAATAAATAAAGTTGCCCACTCCTGCTTTAAGTTTCTAGACATCTATCCCGGCCTCAGGAGCTCAGTCTCCTGGCTTCTTAAAATTATGTATATATTTGTTTTAATGTGTTTTTAGTTAGAAGGTTTAAATTTTATAGTGTTTAATGTCTTTTTATGGGGGAGGATGGGTGTGGGTGGTGTTTTTAGTCTTTATTACAATGTTTTAATTGTTGGAAGCCGCCCCGATTGTTTTTAGCAGAGGGGCGGGGTATAAATAATAATAATAATAATAATTATTATTATTATTATTATTATTATTATTTTGGAAAATCAGTGAGTGCTCATGTATTTATCCTAGACCAGCATTGGGCGGAATGTGATCTGAGGGCCACATGTGCGTCCTGGACCCCACTTTGGTGGCCCCTGAAGCCTACCAAGTGCCCACATACCCATTTTTAAAAAACAAAAATACATGATCATTTATTAACTTTCACCAGCCACCTGTGCATAAAAATCCCCTAAACACACATAAACACCCGCAGAACTCCCTGCAAAACTGTGCTCCCTCTAAACACCTCATTTTTCCTCTGTAGTCCCTCTCAAATTGGTGACAGGAAGAGATGCAATATCACTCCCAGTTGCCATTTTGAAAGGGACTGTAGAGGAAAATGGAGGCATTTGGATTTTCCTGGTAGGGGATGGGGTGGCCCATGCGAGGGTCAGGGGGAATTTGCCCTGCCTGTCACATAGTTGTGCACTAGTATCCTAGTTTAAAAGCCATTGGTTTAACCTGGTTTTCAAACTTCCTGTCTCATGGTGGGCCTTTTCCGTGTTCATTTGTCTGCTGGAGTGGAGGGGAAAGACCCTTGTGTGTAGTAAAGGGTTTTAGAACCCTCTCAGTTCATCCAGGGTACCACCAGAGTTGTAGGGTTTGAGCACAGCCTTGGAGAAATGGAGAACATACCCTAAACCACGGCCTGCTGGTCCAGATGGCCAATTAAATGGTATGGTGTGAAACGTCAGTTCTTTTGAAAACAGCAAGCAGAACTACTGACACAGAGCATAAATAATACAATTTGAGACCAGTTTAACTATCATGGTTCCATTCTGTGGAATCCTGGGAGTTGTAGTTTATTATGGCACCAAAGCTGTCTGACAGAGAAGGCTAAATATCTCACAAAACGACAGATCTCAGGATTCCATAGTATTGAGCCATGACAATTAAAGCAATGTCAAACTGCATTATTTCTGCAGTTTTTCAGCAGCCCAGGACCATGGCTATTTGTATCCCTCAGACTCATCAGCTCCTCTTGAGTTAACAGGCATTTATAAATAATGCAGGTAGATCATGGCTTTGGGGCCATTTTTGTTTAGGGTGGGCAGACTTCTGACTTGCAGGATTAACTTTATCTTTTGCTTGAACTTGAGATCTGCTGCCAAGTTCTACACTGTGGGTGTGTGGAGAAAGCGTATTCTTAGAAATTAGGAACAGGGTGCCTCCAAGGACGAGCTCAGCTCATGAACTTGTTTTTAGTGCCAGAACTGAGCTCATGGTACAAAACAGAAGTCCGCTTCTGGCTCTGCTCCTCACCCCCTGCTATCATGCTAGTGGAATGCATCAATAGCAGAGATGAGATCTGGACTGGATATGACCCAGGCTATACTCTCAGCCACACCAACCACTGCTAAGCTGTAAATTGAAGCCATCACTTCATTTGAGTGTTTTTTTTCTTCTTCTTTCAGGTCAGGAACTGTATGTCTAGATGTAATTAATCAGACTTGGACAGCTCTTTATGGTGAGTTGTTACTAGGGGTGACTTTGTAAAGTATAAAGAAGGGAGTCCTGGTGGCACAGTGGTTAAATGCTGGTACTGCAAGCCACAACATTGCAGGTTCGATCTCAAGGGCTCCAAGGTTCACTCACCCTTCCATCCTTTCGTGGGTCGGTAAAATGAGTACCCAGCTTGTGGGGGCAATTAGCTAACACACATTGGAAACTGCTTGGAGAGTGCCTAGCGCGCTATAAAAGCAGTGTAGATGTGTAGTTGCTATTGCTTAACAATTTGTAAGCCACTCTGAGAGGCTTCGTGGCTGAAGAGTGGGGTGTAAATACCTAAAAATAAATAACTAAAAAGAAATAAAGAGATAAAAAGAAATCCCGTAGCACCTTTGAGACTGAGAAACAGAAATTTCTAGCATAAGTTTTCATGGACTCACAATGCCTCTGAAGATGTGGACTTGACTCCAGGAAAACTTATGCTAGAAATTTGTTTTTCTTAGTTTCAAAGGGTCCTGGATCTGAGGGCCACATGCGGGTTCAAAGGTGCTATGGGATTTCTTTATATCTTTTAATATGTCGCAGTATACTACTTTGTAAAAGATAGTTTGTGTGTGTGTGTTTGTGATTAATAGATTGAGAGTGATCTTCCATATTCCTTGATAATATGTAAACTCTCTTGCACACACACACACACACTTTCCTTTAAATGAGTGCTCTGCCATTGTGGTTCCCAACTGAACATACTTGAGAGTGTTGTAACAGCGCACCATTTGAATCCACCCAGTGACATGATGGCATGCCTATTTCCAAGCACCAGTAAAGGATTGCAGCATTTGAAGATCTCTGCCTTCACAACCAGTCTGTATTAGTGTGGGAGCAGAGCTGTGTAAAGCCTCTAATTCTGAGGTGTCTGTATGGCAAGCTCACTTTTCCACAACCTTGGTTTGCCATTTTGTGCTTGACTTGCCCAATAAGATGGAGTTCACAAATGCCTGTATAGTATTCCTCTGGCATTGCACTGTTTTGTCTTACTGGGCCAGGGTAGAGCTTGGAAAAGTAAGTTTTTGATGTCACAGTTTTTGGATGTGACAGAACCACCACTACCAACCTCCTGGCATGGGCATTCTGGGATTGTAGTGCAAAAGGTTTGCACTACAAAGCTTTGGGTCAGGACCACAACCACTTTTGTTGAAATGTAGGACATTGAAATCAAAAAAGTGATAATGATGGAGGAGGAGAAGGATTAGTGAAAAACACACTTTTAATAGCATGCTTCAGAGGTTACATGTGTCATATGAATTCTTCTGTGCTGATATTTTCAGATCTTACCAATATATTTGAGTCGTTCCTGCCCCAGTTGCTGGCATATCCCAACCCCATAGACCCCCTTAATGGTGACGCGGCAGCCATGTACCTTCATCGACCAGAAGAGTACAAACAAAAAATTAAAGGTAAGAGCTCTGATGGAAAGTGAAATGGTCAGTGGGCAAGTCTTGGTGTATTGCCCCAGACTGAGAGAACTTGCACCCATCTGTTCATATTTGTCATGTTTGGGTGGGAACAAAATTTTGCATGCTTAGAATTAGCTCTCTGTCTCTGTCTCTGTCTCTGTCTCTGTCTCTGTCTCTCTCTCTCTCTCTCTCTCTCTCTCTCTCTCTGTGTGTGTGTGTGTGTGTGTGTGTGAATTCTGCCTGCCTGGATTTCCTGAAGGCTCCTCAACCAACAGCTTTTTTTTATTTGAAAAAAATATAAAAACTCTCTGGGGCAGAGCTCACCTTTCAGATTTATATTATTCTATAAAGGGCCATGCACACACACTGATAATACTAGATACAGAATGCCTCGTTCAAGCTGGGGCTCTCCAGATGTTTTGGCCTACAACACATATCAGCTCCCAGTCATATGATGGGAGTTATAGGCCAAAGCACCTGGGAGGGACTAAGGTTAAAAGAGGTTGCTTAAGTTTAGACAAATAAGTAGAATAGATCAGGAACTTGCTCTCCAGAGCTATAGATTTCATTTGTTTGTGGATCTTCAGACATGGATCTACCTCCTAGAAACTCACTTTTTCACAAGGAAACAACTCCTACCTTGCTATTTCCCCTTCAAAATGGCGACTGGAAGTGATGTCACATTACTTCCTGTCACCATTTTAAAGGAGAAACGGCAGGAAAACAAAGTATTTGAAAGGGGAGGAATTATTTATTTTATTTATTTGAGGCATTTATTTATCACCTCTCAACCCATCAGGGACCATGTGGTGATGCAGAATTGATGCCAGACTAGTAATGCCAGACTAATCTCATCTCTTTTTTTTTGATAGAGTTACAAACTTGATAGATGAAGGGAGTGCTGTGGATGTAGTGTATCTTGATTTCAGTAAGGCTTTTGACAAGGTGCCCCATGATATTCTTGCAAAATGTTAGTAACCTGTGGGCTAGATGATGCAACTGTTAGGTGGATTTGTAATTGGTTGACTGACTGAACCCAAAGTGTAGTCACCAATGGCTTCTCTTCATCCTGGAGAGAAGTGACCAGCGGGGTGCCACAGGGTTCTGTTCTGGGCCCAATGCTAGTCAACATCTTTATCAATGACTTGGATGAGGGAATAGAGAATATACTTATCAAGTTTGCAGATGACACCAAATTAGGAGGGGTAGCTAATATCCCAGAGGACAGGATCAGAATTCAAAATGGGGACCTTAACAGATTAGAAAGCTGGCCCAAAACTAACCAAATGAATCTCAACAGGGAGAAACGTAGGAATACTACACTTGGGCAGTAAAAATGAAATGCACAGATATAGGATGGGTGACACCTGGCTTGATGGCAGTACATGCGAAAGGGATCTAGGAGTATGAAGTTGAAGGCTTTCACAGCCGGCATCCATAGATTTTCCTTGTTTTTTTCCCAGGCTGTGAGGCCGTGTTCTGGAATAGTTTCTTTCTGACATTTCGCCTGCATCTGTGGCTGGCATCTTCAGAGAATGGTTGGGTAGGAGTGTGTCAGGGGTTTATATGCTGTGAACCCCTGTAGGGGAGTATATGTAAATTTGTGTAATTGAATGGTTAGTTTCTGGATATAGAAATGCAAGGCTCGTTAGTGTCTGTTTGGCTGATGGTTGGTTGATGGGCCATTATCTGCTGGGAATCCCCCTGTCCCTGGGTGGAATTCCTTTGTAAGCCCACTTCTCTCCTCCCCCCCCCCCACATCCCAGAAGCAGTGATGGGGCTGTAGGAGCCCCGTCGCTGCTTCTCCCCCACCCCCCGACATCCTAAAAGTGGTGACGGGGCTTTAGAAGCTTTTGGGAGGGCGGGGGGGAGGCCTTCCCAAAAACCGTGAATAATCAAAACCGTGAATGTCGAGGGGCAACTGTATAGAGCACTTCCTGTATGTAGATACTCTAACATTATCTCCTCCCTCCGATTGGAGATGAATGTGGAAAGTCCAGAATTCTACTATCCTCATTAATTTTTAAGGAGCTGTTTTGAGACTTTTTCTCTCTCTTCCTACCCACCCAGCTATGGATGCCTTTCTGGCACTGCACAAAGATAAAATAGGAAAATAGCACAGATTTGCACAAATAGCACAGAACTGCACAAATGTAAAAACAGGAAAACCGGTAGATTGATTCAGTTAAGGAAGCCACAGTTGTCCTGAGTTTGCAAGAACGGAGCAGGGCTGTGGATAACTGAGGTGCCCGGAGGTCTCTTGTTCATGGGCTCGCCATAAATTGAAGCCAACTTGATGGCAGATAGCAACAGTGTTATTGTTGTGGAAGATACAGTAGTCAGTTTGCCTCATAAACAGAAAAAATGGGGAATGATTAAATCTGAATAGCCTGTCCAAATTTTGATCCTTGCTTTTAAGAAATGTGGTGTTATAATAATTTATGAGGAATACACAGTTCTTGCCAAAAGTTGATAGCAGTTTGTTTCCAGGGGGAGGAGTGAGGAGGGAGATTTCTGGTGTCAAAACATGTGTTTAAGTCTGCTTACATCTAAGGACTTTTCCATTTTAGTGTGCTGTACTATTTTTAATCTGTGCTTTTAATGTTTTAATCAGGTTTGCTTTTTATGAATAGTTTTAAGAGTCCCAAGATGGGGACTCAAGAATTACTGATTAAACAAAGCACATGTGGCTGAAAACATATCTATTTTAATCTTGATTTGTGTACGTTTTCAGTCGCATGTGGCTTCACGTGGGAAGAAAAAAGCAGGGTATGAATAAAGCAACTGATTGATATTGAGTGATTGGTTAGCAGTGCATCATTGGTCTCGGGTGTTCCTTGTGTGTGTTGACCATCCTCCTTCTCACCCCCACCCCCTTTCTTTTGCCCCTTCCAGAATACATTCAGAAATATGCAACGGAGGAAGCACTAAAAGAGCAGGAAGAAGGCACCGGGGACAGCTCTTCGGAGAGCTCCATGTCTGACTTTTCAGAGGACGAGGCCCAGGATATGGAATTGTAGTAAAAGATGCACCCTGCTTTTCAGAGAGACTGACTTCCTAACCATGCGCTGAGAAGCAGACTATAATATTCATATTTAAACAAAGCAATTTTTTATTACTAAACAAGGTTTTTATGAATAATAGCATTGAGATATATATACATATATATATATCACCCTTTAGATCTTGATTTCTTGGTCATTTCTCAGAGCCCAAAGTGCATCGTAGCGCATTTCCCACATTCCACTTGGTAGCAATATGAAGCCCAGATGCGCATGCATGCATCCCATTTATAATTCCATTTGAGCTGAGTCAACGTGTGGGCTTTTGAACTGTCAACCTAAACAGCTGCTTTGCTAGGGAGAGGGTCTGGATGCCCCCTTTTCTTCTTCTTCTGTTTCTTTTTTTTAAAAAATTAATGGTTCCAAAGACGGCAGGCACCCTGGGATGCAAAAAACAAACAAACAAGGAACAGCACTTTCAGAATGTAAAAAGATATGTATTGGGGGATAAATTGCTAGTGAGGTGAGGCAGTGACGTCAACGGTGCTCTGTCATTTCAACTTGGCTGCTTGCACTTGGAATGGAGTTGTATTTAAACATGAAACGAACAAAAAAAAAAGTGCCACCACCTGAAAGCACGGAGCTCTTTTGAAGTGTCAGATTTTTCCCAAGCAGCTTTTTTTTTTGGTCTTTTTTTTAAAGAAGTACATTTTGTATGGACTTCCTGCCTGCCTCCTGAGACTGGTGATGATTAGTCTGTTTGCTTGAGGAATCTTATGAAAGCCTACGCCTGGGCCATATAGTCAGCTTTACTAGTCTGGATTCTCAAGTGTGTCTACTTCTTTAAAAGAATGAGAGAAACTAAAACAGGAAGCAAGCACTTCCAAAATTTGGCTTAACTTTCCCGGAATCCGTTGAGTAGCAATGACGCTCACCCCTATGCTCACCCCTTGATGTTTGCTGCAAACACTACGAGTGATTTGCTTGTTAAAAGAGTCTTCAAGCCAGGCAGATTTCTCCAGGCACTTGGAGCTCATGGATGGTTTTGTTGGCTCCTTTTGCCGCTGGTTCCAACTCACTCTATCGGCATGCATGCATGCTTGCTTTTGATTAATCAGCAGGCCAGACAATCTAGGAAAATCCAGTCTGATGGGCCAGGGAAGGAGGGGGTTTTCCCGTTGTTTGAAAGAGAGGAATTGATCAGATTGCTGGTTTCAGAGATCCTTCTAATTGGAAATGCTTCAAAAAAAATTTCCACTGGTGCATTTTGAATATACGAAGCCTCCCCGCTCCCCCCAAATTAATGGTCAGAGAACCTTGTACCATAAATGCCTACCTGGGACGTTGATGATACTTGAATATGGATACTAACATGTTCACCCAACAAGATGGATTTCCAATCTGGATGTTGCCTCTGCTGTATTTATAAAGGTTTTTCAACAGAATGTGAACGGCAAGGGGATTTCAGTGCCACCTCTGCGGGGCAACGCTTGGAATTTAAACTCGGGTGACTCAAAAATGAACACTGAATGTCAAGCTAAACTCAGTAAATTGTATTTTCCTCTCAGTTTCTTCTCAAACACCATCAAAGTTGGGAGTTGGTGTGTGTGTATGTTGGGTGGGTGGGTTTGTCAGAAAGAGAGTACAATCCTAAAGTGTGATCAATTTGCTCCCCCCCCCTTTGGAAAGATCTTATGTAAAGTAGGATTTAATTTTGGCATGATTATTTTTCCTTTAATAAAGCAAAAGCATACCAAATATTTGAATTACAGGCATGAAGCAAAAACATTTTTTTTCAAACTTTTCTTTTTCCTTTTAAAAATAATAATAAAAGAGCAGTAATGTAGGGCTGAGCTAAAAAACTCTCCTTTAGCAACTACAGCTTGTTGGGAGGTATAGTATTAACAGTGGGACATTTAATGGTGTACCATAACTCTTGATCTAGCTCTTTTCTTGACTTTGGAGGAGGGCGAGCAGAGCCGTGTTTAAATGTTGGCTGAGCTCCTTTGACGCTCTGCTCGCCGTCTGCTTGTGCGATAATGACCCTTTAGGTGCTATTTAGGTATAGATTTGAGTGCTGAGGTGGCAGTGGTGATGGTGGTACCAATTTAAACAAGAAATAAATTGTATTTTTTCAATATTGTATATATACAAATATTAGTGTTCTAATTCCCTTTTCTTTATGCAGGTAATGTCTTTCTTTTAAAATAAAAGAAAGAACGAAAAGTAAAAAATCTCAGCCCTGATGAGGGATCAGATTTTTGACCATTCATGACACACATCTCTTCCCCCATAAGCTTCCGTTTCTTTTTAATTCCCCAGATAAAACAATAAACCCTGGTTTTAGTTAAGTATGCAGAAGAGATTCCCAACACATGCATACGCTCGAGGTAAAATGTAGTCCTCAAAAATCCACCACTGACTTTACCTCTCCTCCTTTCTCTGTTCCATTGCCCAGGTGTTTAAAATTTGGGAGAGGGAAATAGCAGGGCTCTCCCATACAGCAGCATCCTTCTCTTCAACAGGGGCAGATGTTGCACCCCATGCCTTAGTGAGGTCTTGGCAAATGGTTGCAGAGATCCCTGCCATAGTACTGACTTTCAAAGTGATCCTGGCAAGCAAGGAGGGGTTGGCCAGATGTCACTGTTTAACAGGAGGGATTGACTTTGAAAGAGGAACTATCTCAGAGGCCCTTAAGTCTGCTGGGACCATCTCATGGCGCTTCCCATTTGACATCCTGAATTGCTCATATTCCTTTTCAAAGCTCCTTCCTCTTCTGGTCTTTTCAGACCCATTGTGAGGTTAACAAAAAAACTGAGCCCAAACACAGCTGTTTCTTGCAAGCTGCAGCTCCATGCTGTGAACTTCACATGTCGCACAGACTGTAAATGGGATCTTTAGTTCTCACATCAGATCTTCCTCCACGTTATTCTTTGGCAAACTACATCACTAGTAGAGGAAACCTTCCATGTTGTTATTTTGGCCCTTGGTTACTCCTCTTGATCAGAATGCCTTCTAGGCCTCCACAGAGTTTTTCCTTGACCTATTTTTTTATTCCACTATCCCCCCCCCCTTTCCAGTCTCCCATCTGTTGACCTTCCATTAGCTGTTCTCATCATGTCTTTAAGTTACTAGAAAAATAAAAGATGGAGGGAACCTGAGGGTAGTCTTAAGACAGGGACTGAGCTGATTGGAGCATCCTTTGGTTTTGATCCAGTTAACTCTGAAGATGGTGGGTGGTGGAGATGGATGCTTGTGCTCTGCTCTACTGCTGCAAGTTTAGGTTGGCAAAAATGGATCTGTAAAAACCAAGTGTTCCAGGACTCCTTCTGTAATCTCTCTTGTGTTTTGTGGTTAGTCGATGTTTTCCTACCTCTTGATGGGGGTGGGATGGGGGTGGGTGGGCAGGAACTCATGCCAAGAAGGTAGATTCACAAGTGCGTAAGATGAGAAACTGTGGGGCGATGCTAGCTTTCTGCAGCTTGACTTAAGAACAGACGGCGGTGGAAGTATTTAACCTGGGAATGTCCGGAGATGACTCCTGCTATCCCATCCTACCTAACATTGCAGGGGTTCAGATCTAGGAATGCTGGTTTTATAAATATATAAATATATATCTAACATATTTCCTCTCTTGCTTCCTCTTGCTCGTCTGAGTTGTGCCGGCACTTTGAAGCAGGAGTGTGTGCCGCATGAGAAATGGCCATTTTTAAAAAAGTTTTATTTTACTGACTGTATTTGGTACATATTGTGTGAATACTTGAAGAGTTAAAACACCAGGCATCTAGCCCTTCCATCTGAGTCTGAACTCCTCCACCTTCTCTCCTCCTTTTCTCCCCCCCTTCCTCTTTGCATTGTGATGATGTAGTGGGCGTGCCTGATGCCACGGCAAATGCCTCTTCTAAGAATTATAACCTCTCAAAATAGTTGTGTATAATTAAAGAAACTGTAAACTTTTTTAAAAATAAAATATGTATATACCTTGTCCCCTCGACTGGTAATTAACCGCAGGAGAGATGAGGTTGTCAGCTCATTAACTCTTTGGAAAAGCCCAGCGGATCAGTGGTAATGTGGAATAAATAAGGCATCTCACCCCCACCCAAATCCAACCTCAATTCTTTGACAGCTACTAATGTTTGCAGGGGAAGCTCTGTTGATCATGATACAAAATCCAAAATACGCATTGTGGCGAAAGATTTTTTTAGGCCAACCTGAAAGTGCAAAATTCATTACGCAAGTTTTTTGTATTGCTTTTTTGAGCCTGCTGGCTTCTTAATCAGACAAAGATGGTTAAAAAAAGTCCATGGCAGTGGATGAAAAATGATGGTAAGAATCACAGAGCTGCATTTTTGTTTCTTGATTAGGGATGTAAATCTTTGACTATTTTGTCCTCGTGTGAGGACAAATAATGGCAGTAGTTTTCTCTCTGCTGATACAGAACATAAATCCTATGCACTATTCTCCCCATTTTTCAATGTCGTGCAGTATTGGCAAGAGTTTCTCTGCAGAGAAAAACACATTTTTGTGCAAAAATTCCACTCCCCCGTTTCCATCACAAGGAATTGTGTTTTTTTACAGAGGAAATCCATTTTCTGTGCAGAAAACAGAACTATTGTGCTTAAAATACCTTCCACATGTTTTTCTTACTTCAGGATAATTCCTATGCAGCACATTTGGACACTGAATACCAGGAGTGAACTGCAAAATTCTTGCTGGCTTTGTCTTCTGGATGGGGTTTCCAAACTACGGGGAAACCCATTTTTCAGCCTAGTAACAAATAATTACGAATATTCGTTCCTTTGTGATTTGAAATGTTGGGCATGTGTGTCTGTGTACATATGGACATTCAGGGCTACCCTCCCCAAAAGACTGAAGTAACAGAGAACAAAAAAGAGTAAAAGGGGGCAATAAAATTTCCTTTCTCCATCTGCAGTCACAGGTTATCTGCCTTTGAGAATTGGGTCAGTTCTTGTCCTATATAAGGCCATGGGGTCTTTGCCTTGTGCTGGAAAAAACAAGGCCTCATATAAAATGATAGTCTAGTCTCTCTCTAGATTGGGATTCCCCTATTTGCAACGAACATTGCATAATTATATATTACATAAACATTAATGTATGTAATGGATTTGCCTTCAAGTTGCCTGTTGAGTTCTGGAGACCCCATGAATTTCATAGGGTTTTCTTAGACAAGGGATACTCACAGATGGCTTCCCCTTTGTCTCTTGCTGAACATGGCCTGCAGCAGGGCTACTCAAAAGTGATGGTCCATAGACTAGTGTCAGTCCATGAGCCGTTGGCTGCTGGTCCACAGAGAGTTTCCAGGAAAGAAGGGTGTAGTTGGTGGGCACAAACATGGTATCACTCCTTGGCATATTACTGTGTCCAGTTCTGGGCACCACAATTCGAGAAGGATATTGACAAGCTGGAACATGTCCAGAGGAGGGCGACCAAAATGGTGAAAAGTCTGTTAGCCATGCTCTATGAGGAGCAACTTAGGGAGCTGGCTTTGTTTAGCCTGGAGTAGAGAAGGTGAAGAGGTGACATGATAGCCATGTTTAAATATTCAAAGGGATGTCATACTGCGGATGGAGTGAGCTTGTTTTCTGCTGCTCCAGAGACTAGGACACGGAGCAATGGGCTCAAGCTACAGGAAAAGAGATTCCATTGAAACATTAGACTTTCCATGTAAGAGCTGTTTGGCAGTGGAATGCACTGCCTGGGAGTGGTGGAGTCTCCTTTGGAGGTTTGTTTAAAAGAGGCTGGATGGCAGTCTGTCGGGAGTGCTTTGATTATGTATTCCTGCATGGCAGGGGCTTGGACTAGATGGCCCTTGTGGTCTCTTCCAACTTTATGATTCTATATTACAGGTGACCTTGGTCATGCCAAAAGAGGGCAGGTCATGGGTAGAAAGCAGATCTGGCTGAGGGTCAGGAGGAGCAGTAGTGGTGTGCAGGGACCACGAGCAAGATTGAGGGTTGCATGTTGATAAGCAAACATTGGCCTGAACATTTTAGCTGCAAAAATGCACATTTCTGCTGATTGTAAGATGGAAGGTCTTTCTGGTTTTTTTGTTTTTGTTTTTTTCTTTGCAAAAAGGGGAACATGTCACACTTTTGGGTCAAGTGGGAATTGGAAAGGCATAAACCCAAGAGACGCTATGTGAAAGTTATCTATTCTGCCTTGGTCAGACCTCACCTAGAATACTGTGTCCAGTTCTGGGCACCACAATTCAAAAAGGATATTGACAAATTGTATCGTGTCCAGAGAAGGGCGACTAAAATGGTGAAAGGTCTGGAAACCATGCCTTATGAGGAGAGACTTAGGGAGCTGGGTATGTTTAGCCTGGAAAAAAGACGGTTAAGAGGCGATATGATAGCCCTGTTTAAGTATTTGAAGGGGTGTCATATTGAGGATGGAGCAAGCTTGTTTTCTGCTGCTCCAGAGACTGGAACACGGAGCAATGGATGCAAGCTCCAGGAACAGAGATTCCACCTCAACATGAGGAAGAACTTTCTGACAGTAAGAGCTGTTCGGCAATGGAACACCCTCCCTTGGAGCGTGGTGGGGTCTCCTTCCTTGGAGGTCTTTAAACAGAGGCTGGATGGCCATCTGTCGGGGATGCTTTGATCGTGATTTCCTGCATAGCAGGGGGTTGGACTGGATGGCCCTCGTGGTCTCTTCCAACTCTGCAGTTCTATGATTCTGTGAAAGTATGTTCCTTCCATCTCTTCAGTTCTATAAAAATGGAAGTGAGAGTTGGTATCCCCGGTCTAGAATGGTCTGAGAGAGTGTAGCCATGCAGATGTAGTCAGACAGCAAGTCCCATTAGTCCTAGCCAGCACATCAAAATGACAAGGAACAGTAGTGCCAACACCTGGAGGGCTTCACCTTCCCACCCTGCCCTGCAAGCTGATCATCTAAAACTCCTATGTCCTTCCTCCTTTGCCTTTTGGAATTAAACACCCCTTCCATTGACCAGGTTTTTACCTTGAGGGTTAGAAAATCTTGCATTTTTACTGCAGTCTGCAGAGATTTTTATCCTGTTAGAAGGTGGTGTGATTCTATTGCCATTGTGCTGCTTCCTTGACCCCACACTACCTCCAAGGCTTTGCCATTTAAAGTGAGAGTTTCCAATAGTGTTTGCTTGTGGTGACCCTAAAGCGAACCTATCATGGGGTTTTCTTGGCAAGATTTATTCAGAGGGGGTTTGCCTGTGCCCGCTCCTGAGGCTGAGAGAGTGTGACCTGCCCAAGGTCACCCAGTGGGTTTTCATGACTGAGTGTGGATTCGAACCCTGGTCCCTAGCCCTCTCGGGATGTGGGCAGCAATTTTGCCACATTTTCGAACCCTTGGGGGCTTGTGTAATAAGAAAGATGTCTAGGCCTAGAACAACCCAGGGGAAGCCAAAAATGTATTGAAAATGACCCAATGCCCCTAGAGAGGGCAGGGAACGATGATGGATTAGAAAGATAATACCAGTTAAAAGACAAAATACAACCAATACATATTAAAAACAATTACTAAAGAAAGTCAAAGAAGAAAGTGTGAAGGCATGCTTACTGTTGAACATTAAACATGCTTTCTGTTGAACATTAAAACAAAAATAATGACCACGGAGGATTTGCATAAACTCAGTGCAGACAATGAGGAAATTGAAATAGTTCAAGATTTCCTATACCTTGGATCAATCCTTAATCAGAATGGAGGCTGCAGTCAAGAAATCAAAAGAAGACGAGGACTGGGAAGGGCAGCTATGAAAGAAATAGACAAGATCCTGAAGTGTAAAGGGATACAACTGAACACTAAAATTAAAGCTGTCCATGCCATCGTATTTCCCATCACTATGTACATATGGATGTGAGATCTGGACGGTAAAGAAAGCTGATAGAAAGAAAATCAAATCCTTTGAGGTGTGGTGCTGGAGAAGAGTTCTGTGGATACCATGGATGGCTAAAAAGACAAATGGCCCTTAGAATAAATCAAGCTTGGACTCTCCCTAGAAGCCAAGATGACTAATTGAGGCTATCGTACTACATCATAAGAAGGCAGGACTCACTAGAAAAGACAAGAATGCTTGGAAAGGCAGAAGGTAGGAGGAGAGAGGAAGACCGCACACCAGACGGATAGGCTCGATCAAGGAGGCCACGGCTCTGAGTCTATAGGACCTGAGCAGAGCTGTTGAGGAGAGCATGACTTGGAGGTGTCTCGTTCACAGGTTCGCCATGAATGGGGGTTGACTTGAGGGCAGTTAACAACATTAAAAACAATCAATACATACTTTACAATCATTAATTTAAAAATAATCTGCTGTAGGCCTGCAGGAAGAGACTGGTCTTTACTGTTGTTTTAAATTCAGAAAGTCTATCCAGCTGATGAATCTCCTCTGGCAGGTCATCCCACAATCTAGGGGCGGCTGAAGAAAATGACCTGTGGATAACAACTGGGAGCTTAGCTTTCGACAAGGCATCACATCGGTGAGAAGCCAAGGCAAAGGAGATAAGTCTTTCAGACAGGAAAAAGCAAAGAAGAGGTGGCGGGGACAACACAACACAGTTAAGAGCACCCTGTAAGATCTGTGGTGGTGAATTCTAATCTCCCACCCTCCTTACTAGCAGTGGCTGAACTAGAAGATGCATGCAGTCAGTTGCTTTCCTCTGCTTCACTGTCAGTAACTGGGAGTCAAAACTACTTTAGAATCATAGAATTGGGACAAGACCACAAGGGCCATCTAGTCCAACCCCCTTCTGCCATGCAGGAATACCCAATCAAAGCACTCCTGATAGACGGCCATCCAGCCTCTGTTTAAAAACCTCCAAAGAAGGAGCAGCAGTAAACAAGCTTGCTCCATCCTCAATATAATATATCTTCAAATATTTAAACATGGCTCTCATGTCCCTGCTTCACCTTCTCTTCCCCAGACTAAACATGCCCAGCTCCCTAAGCCACTCCTCACGGAGCACAATGGCTTCCAAACCTCCCACCATCCTGGTCGCCATCCTCTCTGAACACGTTCCAGCTTGTCAACATCCTTCTTGAATTGTGTTGCCCAAAACTAGACACAGGATTCCAGGTGACGTCTGACCAAAGCAGAGTATAGTGGCACCATTACTTCCCTTGATCTAGACACTATACTTCTATTAATGCAGCCTAGAATTGCATTGGCTTTTTTAGCTGCTGCATCACACTACTGACTCATGCGCAGCTTATGGTCCACTAAGACTCCTAGATCCCTTTCACATTTACTGCCATCAAGCCATCCTATATCTGCATTTCTTTTTTATTGCCCAAGTGTAGTATCCTACATTTCTCCTTGTTGAAATTAATTTTGTTAGTTTTGGCCCAGCCTTCTAATCTTTTAAGGTCATTTTGATTTCTGATCCTGTCCTCTGGGGTATTAGCTACCCCTCCTCATCTGGTGTCATCTGCAAACTTGTCTCCTTTCAGTCTTTGCTTCTCCAAGCCAGCATAGCTAATGTGTGCTGATAGATCGCTCTGCTTCCTCTTGGGTTTGGTGAATCTGTGTATTGAACTGGTGGCTCCATATCATTGGGGTGGTGAATTCATACCAGGTTTTGGGGTGGATTAAAGGTGTTGTCCAAGATGTTGGAACTACAGGTCATGCTCCCACCCTTTATGTGGGATCACTATCCGCAGTTTCACTTACCCATGATTGGGGGGGTCTCTCTAGGCTTCTGGAGAACCATAGAGTTGCATTGAAGGTGGTCTTTTTGGTCCCCCAGCATGACTCTATGGTCAATTTCTGTCAGAAGTTGACCATCGAGTTGCTCTAGATGCCTAGAGAGATGTCCTCTCTAGGTATTTTCTAGGTCCTCCAGCATGATTCTATGGTGGTTCGCTGATACAGTAGGACCCTCATATCCACTGATTAATTATCCACTGATTCAATTATCCATGGGACACAAAACAGCAGACCTACCATAGAGTCTTCCTAGAAAATGTGTCCTCTCGAGCCATTTTCTAGGTCCCCCAAGGCAACTTGGAATCCCATTATTTTCAGTGGTGTTCGCTATTATCCACAATTTTCGGTATCTACACCCCCACCCCCAGAACCAATCCCCAGCAGATACGGGGGCCCTACAGTATATATGGTTCACCTATCTGTGGTAAGTTCAGAAATCTCCTGTGTAAACAGAGGGCAGCCTGTATTTAGAAATAAGGTTCAGCACCTTGGACAGTTCCCGGGAAGGTTGCATTAAAGCCTGGAAGAGATTCACCGCCCCACTCACATGGGGCCTGCAGCCACCACTGGAGTGAACAGGGATTGGATCTGTTTTACCAGGGAGATAATTTCATTAAAAGAAGGCCCTCATTAATTGCTTCCATTCAGTCATTGCTTTCATTCTTGGGAAGTCTGTGGCAATTGCTACTTGCCACCACTAGGTGTTGCTGTTTCTCTGTTGCAACTTTCTGCTGTCCAATAAAATACCAATGGATTTCCTGCTGTAGATGTTCTCAACCTTGGACCCCATATCCGTGGGACAACAATTTATTTTATTTTTATTTTATTTATGTATTTCATTTGTATGCCACCTTCCTCCGAAACCTCAAGGCGGCTTCCATAAAACAACAGATTAAAATACAATATATACAATTCCTGAATCCCCACCCAGCTTGGCCAGTAGTTAAGGATTCTGGGATGTGTACTGAAACAACACCTGGGCATCACCAGTCTAGGGCAGCTGTCTCTAACCTGATGCTTGCAGGATGTATTCGGCTGTTTCTATTGATTGATTAAACATGCATCCTGGCTTTCTCCCAAAAGTGGGGCTGAAGGAGATCCATGGTAAGAATTCACGGGACAAGCCATCAATAGTGCTTTTTTCATGCTAATGATGGTGTGCAAAATCACATCACATTGTAATCACAAGATTACATTGTGAATGGGTGGTCCTCTTTCCTCTTCTCCGTTCCCAGCGAGAAAACCTCCAGGTAAGAACATGAAAATGAAGCACAGGGTGCTCTTTGTATGAACTGTCCCATTTAGTTTGCACTGTTTAATTTTTAGGTTTAATTTTTAGTTTAATTTTTAAACTAATTTAGTTTAATTTTTAGGTTTGTTTCAGTGTTTGTGTTTTGATTTATTTTGTTAATTAAGGGTTTTTTGGTTTTTTTTTAGTTGTTAGTTTTAAGCACGCTCGCGTCTTCTCACAAGAACTGCTGAAATCTTGCCCATGCCAAATCACAGAAGTAAACTCTTGTTCTTAAAGCCCTAGTGGTTATCGTGCAATAATTCCATAGCATTTCTTTTGTTTAATTGCAGCTATGTGCAATAATAAGTATTATAATGCCTCAATGTTCCCGCTATCTTCATTTGCAGAATTACAGTGTTTTTAGATGCTAGTCTGATACTGTTTTTAGTATTATAACAAAAATATTTTGTATACTCTTATCTTCATGTTTCTATGAAAATTATTCAAAATGGACTCCAAGAACTTTTCTCTGCATCTGGCAGCCTTTGCTGCGATGACCCTCTGAATCACATATTGATTTATGGATTGTATCAAAAAAAAAAAAAAAAAAACCACCACCCCAGTTAAGTAAGGCTCTAAATAACTTTCTTTAATGTCAGTATACGTTTGGGCTGGAAGTCAACCTGAAGAAAACAGAAGTTCTTTACCAGCCTGCACCACAGGACGAACACCACCATCCCCACATTGCCGTTGGCAAATCTGTGTCAAGTCGGTTCAGCAGTTCACCTACCTGGGAAGCATCATCTCCTCAGATGCCAAGATTGACAAAGAGATCGATCACAGATTAGCAAAGGCATATAGTGCATTTGGAAGACTTCACAAAAGAGTCTGGAGTAATAAACATCTGAGGCAAAGCACAAAAATCACTGTGTATAGAGCCATCGTACTGTCTATCCTCCTTTATGGATCTGAAACATGGGTCACCTATCGCCACCACCTACGACTCCTCGAGCGCTTTCATCAGCGCTGTCTACGCACAATCCTAAATATACACTGGACTGACTATGTGACGAACGTTGCTGTCCTTGAGCAAGCAGGGATCACCAGCATGGAGGCCATGAGATTGAGTACACAGCTGCATTGGGCAGGGCACGTTTCTAGGATGGAGGACCATTGTCTCCCAAAAATACAGTACTACTCTACGGTGAACTCGCCACGGGTCAGCGTAAGAGGGGTGCTCCAAAAAAGCGATACAAGGACTCCCTGAAACAGCATCTCAGGCTCGGCCAAATTGATCACCAACAATGGTCCGTCCTGGCCTCACATCGGGAGGCATGGAGACGCACTATCCACAATGCTGCAGCCTTATTTGAGAACTCACAACGAACAAGTCTTGAAGAGAAACGACAACGCAGAAAGAATCACAACCCGGAAACATCACCCAAGGAGACCTGCTGCTGTGCTTTCTGCAACTGGGCTTGTTTATCTCGGATTGGCCTTTTTAGTCATCAGCGCGCTTGCAGAAAGCGTGGGATGAGTCCTTCCTGAATCTTCGTTTGCGAAGAAAAGTCAGAGAAAGAGAGAGAGATGTGACACTCAAGTATGTAATGAGCCAAATCTTCCAGAGCTGGCTCTCCACAGACACATAGCCTATCTTGTACTGGGATACCATTGAATCTTCCCCATTTCATCATCATATCCATTTGTTCAAAACGTAAGTGTGTATAGGCTTGATCTTTTCCACACAATCTCATGATGGCCCAAAAATACAGTAGCATTTTTCAATCATTTTGGCAGCCTATGGTATTGCAGAGCTCTCCTCCTGCACCATATTCCAAATCAGTTGATTTTCATCCTGTCCGCGTTTCTCACTGTTCAGTTTTCACACTCACACATAGAAATGAGAAATACCATGGTATGGATGTTCCTGACTCCAGTATTTAAAATCTGATATTTTTATACACTTTGAGTTGGATTGATAGGCCAGCATAAAAGCTGAAACATTTCCATCAGAACACCTTAAATATATATCCTTAAGTATTGGGATTAATTAGAAGCCATTAATGTAGCTTCCTCTTACTCAGTTATGCTACTTTTGAACTGTGGTTGTGTTACACCCTGGTGCATTTACATTACTTCTAACATCCTAGCTCTGTAAGGGAGTCTGCTTTTACCACAGACCAGTGAGGTTGAAGCACGCAGATAGTAAAAGCAGCTGCAAGTACGTAACAGTTTTAGTTATTTCTCAGAAATAATGAAGTTATTTTTTAAAATTGAAGTACAGTTGTCCCTCTGTATCCACGGATTTAAGTATTCACAGCTTGAAAATATTCTTTAAAAAATAATAATCCAAAAAGCAAACCTTGATTTTGCCATCTTATATAAGGGACACCATTTTGCTATGCCATTGCATATAATGGGACTTGAGTATTCACAGATTTTGGTATCCATGGGGGCTCCTGGAACCAAACCCCAGCGAATAGTAAGGGACAACTGTACAACAGTCCCTTAAGGATTGAAACAATAATTATTGTTTAAAAGTAATGTTCTGAGGGGTTGTCTAGAATTTGAGAATACCTTTCCCCCAACAAGATCCATATGAGATTCACAGTATTTGGAAGGAGGGGGTTAAAAACTCCAAAAATTAAGCTGGAAAAGCCTTCACAGCTTTCTCCAAAGTTTAAAAAATAATGTGTGGGAATGAGCATTCCTGCTTGTTTGGACAATCGATTTGGGATGCTGTGCATTTTTGGAGAGGAGCAGAAGTGGACAGTGGATTGGTCAGATGTGCTCAGGGGGTTGGGCTTGCTGGAAAGGAAGTGACTGAAAATTCCATTTTGGATTTTCGCGTTATCAATTGTGTGCTTTTTTTTTTTTTTTTTGCTGCTCCAAGGTGACCAAATAGTTTTTTAAAGCAGAAGGTTGCAACTGCACACCTTTGCTTTACAGTTAGAAAACACACACAACTATGCAGCGGCCACCACATGTGGAGAATAATACCACCCTGCAATTTACTCAACCACCATCTTGATTTGCAGGCATGACTCTGTGTGCAAACACAGACAGCTTCATGTACCATCGATTTTGCCAAAGGACCATGGAAACAAATGAACGCTGCTGCAGAATTGCACTAATGAGTAGGAATAAGCATTACACCCTCTCCTCTAAACAAGCCCCTGGTCTAATCCTACACTGTATTGTATCCCCTTTTTATTAAAGGTGCAGGCAGTATTTTCCTTAGTCAGCAGGGGGCGCCCCTGCTCTATCCTTGAAAATCTCAGAGAATGTGTTGTGTTTGTCTTCAGGTGCAGAAAGCAGTGGGATGTTTGTTGTTTGGTAACCTACTCTAAAGACCATCATTATATTGCTGACACTAATTCTGAAGGGTCAGATCTCAATCCAGAAGCGGAGCAGGGGTGGGGAGGAATGTAGTAGCACCTGTAAGACAAACTGTTGTGGGGTTTTTTTAGCAGGAGCTTTTATGGACCTAAACCTAAACACACTTCTTTGGCTGTAGTACAATGGGATTGTGGCCTCGGGTTAAAAAGCATATTTATGCAGTTGTGAGAATGGGACAGAATGTAATAGCATCCAGAAAGATGCAAATCATGCCCCTTACCCTAAATTTTCAAAGGGCTTTTTATTTTATTTATTTATTTATACCCCGCTCTTCAGCCACAAGGCTATCAGAGCAGCTTACAAATTGTTTTAAGCAATAGCTATTTACACATCTACACTGCAATCAACAGTTTCCAATGTGTGTTTGCTAATTGCCCCCACAAGCTGGGTACTCAATTTACCGACCTACGAAAGGATGGAAGGCTGAGTGAACCTTGGAGCGGGTTGGAATCGAACTTGTGACGTGGTGGCTTGCAGGACTGGCATTTAACCACTGCGCCACCAGGCTGTGAAGGTGATACAAGTCTTTTCTTCTTTTATATATACATAGTAATCATGTTATGATCTGAAAAAGTTCTGGGATAAATTTTAATAGATTTTATTCTACCACAAAGTCCAACTTGAGATCCAAAACATATCTATTTTTGAAAAGGAACAGTGACTTTCTGGAGGGGGAGAGGTATAATCTTTAGCCTCACCATATTTGACTCTCCAAGACTCCAGGAGTTCTGTTAGTTTGAAAAAAGATTGTGCTAACTTCCCTTGATTTTCTTCCCTCTTCGTTTGTGTTGATCTACCAAGTTTAGGCAAGGAAACTCCATTCCAATCTCCACATAATATCCAGTTGGGGTTTGTATCTCTTGTAGTTTCTCATAAAGGTGATATAGGTCTTCCAGTACTTTACAGTGGTCAGTTAGTATGGATGTGTGAAAGCAATAAATCTGCTTAACAAAAGGCATTTTCCCTGGGTTCCCTTCTCTCTGAGAAGATTCCTTGCCTTATATGTGCAGTTAGTGTGAGGATTCCTGTATTCACATATGTAGTACGCCATGAAGCCATTGTCTTTCTTTCTTCATACCTCTGCTAATGGATTGGAATATGTGATTACAATTTAATTCAGCTGTTTCTCTTGTTAGTCTTCCTTTGTAATTTCCTTGTTCAAAGGACAGTAACATGTAAATCCCTTACTGTATGTCTAGGAAGGCTGACATGTTCTGCAACTGGCTTTTGGTTATTGCCGTTTCTGATGTTGGTTGGTTTTGTGTGCATTTATCCTCTTGCATAGAGACTGTCCTGTTTGTCCAATGTAGAACACAGAAGGGACGTTGCTGACATGAGAGGATGTATATCACATTGCAGAATGAGCAAGTCAATGCACCTCTGGCATTGTGGGTGATATTATTGGCCCCTGTAATATTGCTCTTGGATAATCTAAGGTGCTAGAAGACACTCTCTTGTTTGCATACACATCCCTCCCTACCCCAGCTCACCTACCCCTATCAATTAAGGTGCCAGGATATGGAAAATGAAGTCTTTTTTTTTTTTACTAATATCTTGTTGCATTTCATCACCCTATCTGTTTAATTTATATGTGCAATATATCATACAGAAAGTTGAATTAGAACTGGACAAAGGAGGCATGAACATTGGAGGAAGGAACCTCAGCAATTTAAGATTTGCAGATGACACCATACTTCTAGCAGAAAATAGCAAAGACTTGGAATTATTACTGAAGAAAGTCAAGGCAGAAAGTGCAAAGGCAGGGTTATAGCTGAACATTAAGAAAACAAAAACATTAACCAAAGATGGTTTACATGACTGATGAACACATTGAAATAGCTAAAGATTTTCTATACCTTGGCTTAGTCATAAATCAAAATGGGAACTGTAGTCAAGAGATTAGAAGATTAGGACTTGGAAGGGCAGCTATGAAGGAACTACACAAGATCCTCTAATGTAAAGATATAACAATAGATTCCAAAGTCAGAATTGTCCATTTCATAATATTTCTGTTTTCTATGTATGACTGCAAAAGCTATAGCGGCAGCTGATAGGAAGAAAATCAACCCATTTGAGATGTGATGGTGGAGGAGAGCTCTACAAATACCATGGACTGCTAAAAAGACAAATAAATGGTTCTTAGAATAAATCAACCCTGAACTCTCCCTAGAAACCAAAATGACTAAACTGAGGCTGTTGTACTTTGGCCATATCATGAGAAGACATGACTTACTAGAGAAAACAACAATGCTTTGTAAGGTGGAAGGCAGGAGGAGGAGGAGAAGACCACTTTACAGGTGGACTGATTCAATCTAGGAAAGTACTAACCTGAGTATGCGACACAAAAGCTTCGGACAGGGCAGTGGCTTTCATGCCAGGTCTGTGGTGAGTCCAATCTAGCTTTCATTGTAGGCTTTAAACGATCTACCCAAGGTGTGGAATCTCTTTTGGAGACAGAGTTCAGTACTCTGGACAACTCCTTTAAAGTCTAGATAATACCCACACTGGATTTCACTGCACACTTGCCATGGAAGCTTCCAAAGGCCCCTGTTTATGGGGTGCTTCTATTACCAGATATTTGTTGTTAATCACCATCAAATCAACTTCAAATTATGGTGACCTTGTGATGGAGATACCTCCAAGTCACCCTGTTATCAACAGCCTTGTTCAGGTATTGCTTACTCATAGAATTGTAGAGTTGGAAGAGACCATGAGGGCCATCCAGTCCAACCCCCTGCCATGCAGGAAATCATGATCAAAGCATCCCTGACAGATGGCCATCCAGCCTCTGTTTAAAGACCTCCAAGGAAGGAGACCCCACCACACTCCGAGGGAGTGCATTCCACTGCTGAACAGCTCTTACTCTCAAAAAGTTCCTCCTAATGTTGAGGTGGAATCTCTGTTCCTGGAGCTTGCATCCATTGCTCCATGTTCCAGTCTCTGGAGCAGCAGAAAACAAGCTTGCTCCATCCTCAATGTGACACCCCTTCAAATACTTAAACAGGGCTATCATATCGCCCCTTAACCGTCTTTTTTCCAGGCTAAACATACCCAGCTCCCTAAGTCTTTCCTCATAAGGGATGGTTTCCACACCTTTCACCATTTTAGTCGCCCTCCTCTGGACATGCTCCAATTTGTCAATATCCTTTTTGAATTGTGGTGCAAACAGCTCTTAGCATTAGGAAGTTCTTAGCATTTATGTGGAATCTCTTTTCCTGGAGTTTGAGCCCATTGCTTCATGTCCTAGTCTCTGGAGCAGCAGAAAACAAGTTTGCTTCATCCACAATATGACATCCCTTCAAATATTTAAACATGGCTCTCATGTCCCCTCTTAACCTTTGCTTCTCCAGGCTAAACATACCCAGCTCCCTAAGCTGCTCCTCATAGGGCATAATGGCTTCCAGTCCTCCCACCATTTTGGTCACCCTCCTCTGGACACACTCCAGCTTGCCACTATCCTTCCTGAATTGTGGTGCCCAGAACTGGACACAGGATTCTAGGTGAGGTCTGACCAAAGCAGAATAGAGCGGCACTGTTACTTCCCTTGATCTAGACACTATACTCCTGTTAATGCAGCCTAGAATTGCATTGGCTTTTTTAGCTGCTGCATCAAACTGCTGACTCATGTTCAGCTTGTGGTCCACTAAGACTCCTAGATCCCTTTCACATGTACTGCCGTCAAGCCATGTGTCAGCCAATCCTATATCTGTGTATTTCATTTTTACTGCCCAAGTGTAGTATACTACATTTCTCCCTGTTGAAATTCATTTTGTTAATATTGGCCTAGCTTTCTAATTTGTTGAGGTCATTTTCGTTTCTGATCATATCCTCTGGGGTATTAGGTACCCCTCCTAATTTGGTGTGATCTGCAAACTTGATAAGAATACCCTCCTGACTTACATTCCAGTATCCAGGCTTGGGGGAAATTATGTTTAGGACTCCAGTTCCCAATATCCTCTATCATGCAAGGCCTTGAGGATGACTGGAGTTGTTGTTGTTGGGGAAAGACCACCGTGAGGATCCCCGTCCTCCTGATTTATATCAAAGCCAAGCTGGGACAGACTGGCTCAAAATCCACCTGGATGAGAAGATTCTTAGGAGAATCCAGTGTAAAGAGCTTTGTTTGTTTGTGTCTCTGGAAGGAATGCTCAGAGGTGGTTTTGCTGGTTCCTTCCTCTGAAATAGTGCCTATAGCCCCTGGGATCCCTTGGCACTCCTTCTGTGCTTGGGGGAGGTTCTTCTTTTTGGACTGTGACTCCCAGAATCCCCCAGCCAGCTATGCTGGCTGGGGGATTCTGGGAGTTACAGTCCAAAAAGGCACCTTTCCCCATGCTCTAGAAATTCTAGCCTGCAGCATTTGGGGAAAAGGGACCAAGGTCAGATCTTGTGGTGTGTGTGTGACCTTGCTTAGCTTCCAATATCAGCCAAGATCTGGTGCCTATGCTTCCTGTTGTAGTGTGCCCTCAAGTCTTTCTCAATTTATGGCATGGGGGTTTTGCTTGGCAAGATTGGTTCAGAGGGGGGTTGCCTTTGCCTTCCTCTGAGGCTGAGAGAGTGTGGCTTCCCCAAGGTCCACCAGTGGCTCTCCAAGGCTAAGTGGGGATTCCAGTCCTGGTCTCCAGACTCCTAGTCCAATGCTCAGGAGCAGGCAGGAGAAGGATGGCCCAGGGAAACAGGAGTTGAGGGCCATAAAAACACCTTTCTGGGGTCCACCCCTGGTCTGGCTGCCCCTGGTACCCCTCTGCTAGCTGGGGACGCTGGTCAAGGTACATCAGGGGGAAGATTTAGCTCTCCACTGGTCATGTTTCCTCACTCTGTCCATCCTAATAAGCTGCTGACACACTGCAGAAATAATGCAGTTTGACACTGCTTTAACCGCCATAGCTCAGTGCTATGGAATCCTGGGATTTGTAGTTTGTTGTGGCACCAAGATAAAATATCTCACAAAACTACAAATCCCAGAATTCCATTGCATCAAACCACAGCAGTTAAAGCGGTGTCAAACTGCATTATTTCTGCAGTGTGGCAGCAGCCTCTGTCTCTCTAGTCTGCTCCTTTCTGACACGGCCAAGGGTCCAATCTTACTGTTTAATGAACTGCATATCCCAGTTTTCTTCCAATATAGGACTCAAGACAGCTTGCAACATAGTGTAAAACACAGTACAACTAAAACCATTAGTACAATTTTTTAAAAAGCAGTCTCATTAAAATAAATACCAATATAAAATGGTTCACAAACATTTAGGACTTGATATCAATAGGAGTATAGTGTCTAGATCAAGGGAAGTCATTGTGCCACTCTATTCTGCTTTGGTGAGACCTCACCTGGAATCCTGTGTCCAGTTCTGGACTCCACAATTCAAGAAGGATATTGAGAAGCTGGAACATGTCCAGAGGAGGGCGACCAGGATGGCGGGAGGTCTGGAAGCCATGCCCCATATATGAGAAGTGCCTTAGGGATCTGGGTATGTTTAGCCTAGAGAAGAGAAGGTTGAAAGGTGACATGATAGCCATGTTTAAATATTTGAAAGGATGTCATACTGAGGATGGAGCAAGCTTGTTTTCTGCTGCTCCAGAGACTAGGACACCGAGCAATGGACTCAAACTACAAGAAAAGAGAATCCACCTAAACATTAGGAAGAACTTCCTGACAGTAAGAGTTGTTTGGAAGTGAAATACACTCATAGGATGGTAGAGTCTCCTTCTTTGGAGGTCTTTAAACAGAGGCTGGATGGCCATCTGTGTCGGAAATTCTTTGACAGTGTATTCCTGCATGGCAGAGGGGTGGACTAGATGGCCGTTGGGGGTCTCTTCCAACTCTATGATTCTGTGATTCTATACTGGAGTTAAAAACAAAGCACTTCCATTAAAATACCTTCTGTCAGTCAGTTTACAGCCATAGGGCTGTCTGAATGAAAAGTTCTTTGGAGTCCAGAGGAAAGTGAGCAGGGAGGGGCCAACAAGGGAGGGGATTCCATAGACTGGAGCAACCACCGAGAAGGCCCTCCGCCATGTCTTCACCAGACCTGCCAGTAAGGGTTTGGGGAGTGAGAGAAAGTTCTCCCCTGAAGATTTTTTAAAAACTCAAGCTCGTTTCTCATTTCTATGGGCAACATTGGGTTCATCTGCCTCCACAGGGAGCTCCTGTACATAACATGAGGAGGCTGGGCACCATTTTCACCCTTTGCATCAACATACCCTCCAACTGTCCTGATTTGACACAGACAATCCCTATTAATCCTTTGCTGCCTCCCTTTTGCAGGCTGCTTTTAAAATGTCCCAGTTTCTCTCTCCTTCCCCTACCACTCCCTTCCTTTCTCTTCGGCTAACTTCCATTGCTGCAAACTGTGTTTGAAACACAAAAGTAGTTTGTGCTCTAGTAACCCAGCAGTGGGAAGAGGGGAGAGAGGGCAGAATCCCACCCTTCCTAGTGGGCTCGAGCCGAAGCACACTGCTGCAGCCTCTTCTAGCTTGCCTCTTGCTCATTGATAGCTTCAGCCATCTTGACCACATTCTGATGTAGCTTGGCCAGGTTTTCATCTGGAACGCATGCATCAGGTGGCAATAGACCTCAGCCAAGCCTGGGGAACAGTGTGTGTGTATGTGTGTGAGAGAGGTGGAGGATGGATGGATGGGCAGGGAGACAGAGCACTAGCTAGCTTAACCTGCCTCCTAATGAACAGCGGGTGGCATGAAGGCAGCTTAGAGGCTTAGCAAGGTGAAACCAGGTTGCACAGTTGTCTGAGGCACAGAGAAAAAGAAGAACCGGGTACTGGCTTTTGTGGGAGGTGGAGAATGGGGGGTGATATAGCCTTACAGAATGAACGACACCCTCCTGACTAGCCTTTGAAAGACACACACACCCTGCTCTTTAGGAAGGACATTAGTTAAGACGCAGAGCAAATGTCTTGGGAAGAATGATCTAGTAGCTCTTGCTGCTAGCCAGGCTTGAGAGGTGGGGCAGGGTGGTGATGGTGGCAGCGGCAGGGTTTCCTACAGACTGAGCATAATCTGCGCCACCATTTTCCTACTGATGGATTCAGAAGGATGAGGCATTGGGTTGGGAGGCGGGCCCACAGGCAGAGCTGGGCCATAGGTGGACCGCTGGGGCTGGTATTTATTTATTTCATTTGTATGCCACCTTCCTGCCAAGATGGGACCCAAGGTGGCTTCCATTTAAAAAAAAACAGATTAAAAATAGAATATATACAATTAAAATAGTATAGAAGTATGACAAGCTAGTATGACAAGCTGGAGCGTGCCCAGAGGAGGGCGACCAAAATGGTGGGAGGTCTGGAAACCATTATGCCCTCTGAGGAGCGGCTTAGGAAGCTGGGTATGCTTAGCCTAGAGAAGAGAAGGTGAAGAGGTGACATGATAGCCATGCTTAAATGTTTGAAGGGATGTGATTTTTGAAGAGGGAGCAAGATTGTTTTCTGCTGCTCCAGAGACCAGGAAGTGGAGCAATGGACTCAAACTATGGGAAAAGATATTCCGCCTAAGCATTAGGAGGAATTTCCTAAGGGTAAGAGCTGTTTGACAGTGGAATCCGCTGCTGCCTGGGAATGTGGTGAAGTCTCCTTCTTTGGAGGTTTTTAAACAGAGGCTGGATGGCCACCTGTTGGGCGTGCTTGGCTTGTGTATTCCTACATGGCAGAATAGGGTTGGACTGGATGGCCCTTGTGGTCTCTTCCAATGCTATGATTCTATGAAAATCAAATTAAAACATATAAAATCTAAAACATACAAAGATAAAACAAGCCCTGCTGCTTATACATTAAAAGCCTGCTTGAAAAGAACAGTAGTTGACTGCTGGCAAAAAGAAATCAGGGAGGGAGCCACCCTAGCCTTCCGTGGGAAGCCGTTCTAAGGGTGGGAGCAGCCACTGAGAAGGTTCTCTCTGGTTTTGTGGCTCTCACCCATTCCACGCTCTGTGGAGGCCCTTTGGGGCAGGGGAGTGGGGCTGAATCACCTCTCCTGGGAGTCTCCATGAGTGGCCATTCCCCTTTAGGGGGAATGCTTCCCAAGCAGCACCAGAGTGTGGTCAAGATGGCAAAAGTTACTAATGAGGAAGACCACGCAAGTTAGGAGAGGTTGCAGCAGTTTGCTTTTGCCTGAGCTGATTGGGAAAGGCAAGATCCCATCCACTCCACTCCTCTCCTGCCTACCGAGTTAATTGAGGTCCAACTCCTTTTGTACTTTGAACTCCGTTTGCAGCAATTGGAGCAAGCTGAGGACAAGGAGGGAGGAGGAAAGAGAAACTGGGACATTGTAAAAGTAGCTGGAAACGTAGGACAACAAAGGATTATTGGGGACTCTTCGTGCCAAACTGTCAAGTTGGAGAGCATGCTATATTCCGAGGAAGGTCATGGCAAACCACCCCTGAATATTCCTTGCCAAAGAACATCCTTTGAAAGTTCTGGGTTGTCTTTAGGGTTGCCAGATTGGAAACTGGAGAGGGTTCCTGTGTCTTTAATGGCTGGACAGAAAAAGGAAATTTCAGCAGTTGTTGCTTGTCACACAACGAGGGTGTTGTCTAAACAGTGAAAATACTCCTCATGGAATTTGAGACTATCTTTTGTCCCAATGGGATCCCACATCATTTTGCCATATTCGGAAGGTGAGGGGCCAAAAAGTGGCATATACTCTGTGGGGAGAGCCTCCGTGGCTTTCCCTAAAGTTTAAAAAAATAAAAAACAGAGTAGGAAATGTGCATTCCCGCTAATTGGGACAAGCCACACAAATTGATGCGCTTTCTCAATATGAACAGAAGTGAGAAGATGATGGGTTGGACATGAACGCAGGGGAGCTTGCTGGCAAGGCAAACACCCGGAACTGCCATTTTGGATTTTCTCCATAGTGATCATGCACTACAGGGAGAAAATAGCCTTTTGTTGTTGTTGTTGTTAAAGAGGAAGATTGCGCTTCCACACCTTGGATTTAGTTGTTGTTTTTTTTTAACTGTTCAGCAACGGCAACTTGAGGTAAATAAAACTGTGAGTAATTCACTCTCCCCCACCCTCTTGATTCACAGGCATGCCTGTTGGAACAGCGAAAGCAGATAGCTCCGCATTCCTGCGATCTTCAAAAAACCATTGAGACAAATAAAAGCTGCTGCAAATTGGCATTACTGTGCACCGATCCACATGTTGTTTCATATAGACAAGCCCCAGGTAACAAGCAACACTGGCTGATATTCTTGCTTCTGCACAACCATTCAAGGTAGAGGATCCCTCTCTGGTTTTACACTCTGCCAACCCTCAACACCATTATTGGCAGGTGACTTGAAGGCATGTATATACCGACCTACACAGTACAGTACGCATCTTCCATATTTAAAAACCTTTTTAAAGTGGGGATTTCTGTCCTTTCTATCTCAATCAATATATCTTTCCCAAGCGCTCCGAATGCATCTCTGCAATTTTTTCTTTCTTTGTGTCTAGCTACTCCGGGATTCTTCATGACACTTCCAAGGAAAATAAGCACTTGATTTTCTTAAGGAACAGGATTGTCCTTCAAGTCACACTTGTGTCTGTGTATATATGTGTGTGTTGGGAAAATGCCAACTGTGTTCCCACCAGATGTACCAATGAGGGTGGTGGGACAGTGAGACGAACCTCCCCAGAAGGTCTCAAAACACAGCCAAGCTTCTATGGGGGAGAATAAGGCCCACCAGATAACCTGGACCTGAGCTGATACCTCCAGACCCCTGGAGAGAGAAAAAAACTTGGGCGGCGTCTCACCTGTGGCCACCCATGCTTTGTTTCTACCCAAAGAAACTGGACAGTCCGAAGCAGGTAGTCCATACCTGCAGCCTCTGGCAGGTTCTTTCTCCTCATTCCCCCCACCCAGGTCCCTCCTGGAGGCTGCTGGTATGCCAGTCTCCTTTGTTAATACACACATTTCTCTCCCCCTCCTCACCCCAAACTCCAATTTGCCTGGATCAAAACCAGCCAGGAAACTGATCCTTGCCATGACACTTGAGCCGTTCCCTGGGCCACGAGTTCGGATTACATTTTGTAACCTTTCTCCCAGCTGGAAAAAAAGGCCTGTCAGATCGGTGGCCATTATTAATGCATGATGTTCCGATGGAAGCAAGAAGCTCGGCCTGGGAGGGGGCATTCAGAAACCAGGACAGAAGCAATGGGGTAGGGAGGGAGGCAAGCTGTATTATTGTATCACAGATATCTTTTTGGGAGGACTGGGAATGGGAGAGAACCCCCCCCCCACAATGGGAGCAGATGTATTGGGGCCCACCCAACACTCTAAAAAGGCTTTGGCACCAAAGAAACCTAGTATTAGTCCTCACAAATAAAAGGAGGCCAATATGATGCTTCAGCTCCAAACTGGTTCTGAGCTGACAGCAAGATAGGTTTCTTGTTTCCAAAATGGAAGATCAAACTGTTCTGCCTTTCTTGCTCCCAGAATTTGGAATGGGTTTACTCTAGGAAAAACCCGAAACCGTCACCAGAAGTGGGTGATGGATCCCATGTCAGTGGTGGTGGAGTGAATCCACCCTGGGTTTTAGTCTAAACTTAGTTTGAGTGGGGAATCCAAGGGATTGAAAAAGAGGAAGGAAGAAAGGAAGGAAGGGACAGAAAATAAAGAGGAAAGAAGGAAGGAAAAGAAAGAAAAAGGAAGGAAGGAGGAAAGGAGGGAGAAAAGAAAGAGGAAGGAAGGAAGGAGAGGAGAGAAGAGGAGTGATGGTTTCTCTTTCAGATCCCCAAAAATCAACAAGAAATAGAAACCAGAGGTAGATTTCCAGGTTGACTTTTTGGCCAAAAATGCCCTGGCGCGGCTGGCTGTGGTAGCCAAAATGTTCATCTGCCCCTGCCATAAGCGCCCACTCCTGGCTTCAGTGCTGTGCCCATGCTGCAGACAGGGACCAGTTACCCAAAGCTTGAAGAAGTTACTTTTCTAAGCTCTGTGACTGGCAGACATGTTTCCAGCAGTGGGGTTTGGTGGCTCCCATGTCAGTTGGGCCATGAATCCATTGCCGGTTTGGGTTAGCTTGAAAGGAGCTCTCCAAGGTGAGAAACTATGTAGGAAGAAGCTATAGTACTTTGGAGAGTTCCTGTAAAGCCTAGATTAAAACTTGGGGTGGATTCGCACATGTACCCTGACATGGAGCAACCAGCCCCCAGGGGATTCTAGTATGCTCTGGCATCCAATCTGTTTCTGAGCCCAACTCAAAATGCTTGTTATCACCTTATTAATGTGTTCCTATACATGTCTACTCAGAAGTAAGCCCCAGTGAGTTCAATAGGGTTGAGTCTGGAGTAAAAATGTATAGTTTTTTGTACCCTTAAAGATGTCCCATATGAGTCTGTTTCCCCCATGAAGATGTTCAGTAGAGATTCTCAAATTAAATGGGTGCACATGAATGACAAGGCCTTCTCTAGGGTGACAACTTGGCTTTTGGCTTCTTTTCTTGAAAGCCATTTGGCTGATCTTTGACTCAGCCATCTGAAAGGCTTTAGAGGCAACCCTTTCTTACAGGAGTGAGGTAGCTTTCCAGACCTTATTGAACTTCGACAAAGGGAATAACCATGATGGTCAAAGGTCTGGAAACCAAGCCCTGTGAGAAACATCCAAGGAAGCTGAGTATATTTACCTTGGAGAAGAGAAGATTGACAGATGGCATGATGGCCATCTTCAAATGTTTGAAGGGATGTTGTGTAGAAGATGGAGAAAGGTTGTTTTCTGACGCTCTATTGTGGTTCCCAAACTTTGTTCTTCCTGGTGTTTTGGACCTCAGCTTCCAGAATCCATGGCCCTTGGCCTAGCTGGATGGGGCTTTTGGGACTTGAAGTCCAAAAATTCCAAAGAGCCAGAGTTTAATAACCTTTCTTCTGGAGGATAGGACTCAAACTAATGGATTCAAGTTACAAGAGATCTCAAGTAAACATTAGGAAGAACTTCATGGAGGGAAGAGCTGTTTCACAGTGGTCTATCTTGGAAGGTGGAGATATTTAAACAGAGATTGGAGGGCCACTTCTCAGGGTTGATTTAGCTGCAGATACACACACTGATGGGGGGTTGACTAGATGACCCTTGAGGTTCATGCCAACTCTACAGTTCAAGATATGATTACTCTTTTCTTTTACTCCATCTTAGGTGTGTCTTTATCCAGGCTTTCAACCACAAGGTATGTGTTTGTAAAATCACCATTTGGCATCTCTCAGACTTAGTCTTCGTGTCCACTAGTAGCAGCCAGTGGTTCCCATTTCAGTGGGGCAGCGAATCCATTCCAGGTTTTGGCTAGCTTTAAAGGAGCTATTGTCTTTCCTATCACCGTGTGGATGTGAGAGCTGGACAGTGAAGAAAGCTGATAGGAAGAGAATCAACTCATTTGAGATGTGGTGTTGGAAAAGAGTGCTATGGATCCTGTGGACAGCCAAAAGGACAAACAAATGGGTCTTAGAACAGAGTGATCCCAAACTCTCATTAGAAGCCAAGATGACCAAATTGAGGCTGTCGTACTTTGGTCACATAATGCGAAGGAACGGTTCACAAGGAAAGTCAATAATGCTAGGAAAGGCATAAGCAAAGAGAGGAAGAGCCCACACTAAGTGGTTTGATTCAGTCAAGGAGGCTGCAGGCCTGAACCTGTGTAGGGCAGTTGAGGACAGGGGGTCTTGGAAATGTGTCATCCATGGGGTAGCCATGAGTTGAAGCTGACTCGAGGGCAGTTAACAACAACAAAAGGAGTTATCTACAGTGTTGAAATTGTGTAGGAAGAGGGTACAGGACCTTGGAGAACTCCTTTAAAGCCTGGAAGAAAATGTGAAGTGGATTCACAGCCCCACTTACATGGAGCCAACAGTCGCCACTGGTCTCCACGTTCAAACATACCTTCCTACAATCTTTAGGTGGGGGTATTTTATAGAAAACCAATGAATGTGCCCAGTCACTATCAGTCACCACTGTGAAAGCACCCTCATCCTGCGCCATTCGATAGTCTTACAACCATGAAATATTGATGGGAGTCTTGCTTGCCCAGAAAGCAAATGAAAGCACCCTTCTGGCAAGCAAGGAGACTGGAAATGGAGGAAGGCAAGAGAGGAAGCAGAAGCAGATAGAAAAAAGGGAGGCAGGTTGAAACACAGGGGGAGCAGGACCCAGGCAGTGTGATAAGACAAGCGGCACCAGCGTGAGGAAAAAGGCCACTGACACAAGCAGCCATGAAGGAAGGAAAGTCTTTGAGAAATAGCATGTCCTCCAACGTTCCCAATTTGGCACAGACCACCCTGCTTAACCCTCTGCCACCCCACTTTCTAAGCTGCTTGTAAAATGTCTCTTTCCTCTTCCCCCGCTTTACCCCTTCGTGCTCAGCTTAAGTCAGTTACTGCAAATTGAATTCAAAGTTAACTTGGCAGGAAGGAAGAAGACCAAGACTTTCCATTCCCAATAGGCTCATTTAAGTTTTTGTTTTTGTTTTTTCAGGCTTCCCTAAACCCAGCTCATAAATTCCAGGGTTTTCTTTTTTGTCCCAGGCTTCCCTAAACCCAACTCATAAATTCCAGGGTTTCTCTGCTTTAAAGGAGTACTTTTGTGGGTTCTTCCATATTAAAAACAGTGGGGCAGTTCCTTTAAGGTGCAAACTAATACCTGGAGTGGATTCTTTGCTCCACTGACCTGGAAGGTTCCAGCGAAAGACAGACAGACAGGAAGTCAGGCAGGGAGACAGGCAGACCGAGATTTCCTGGCAGCGTGGCTAGAGATTCTCTTTGGGGCGGTGTGTTGTTGTGATGAGTTCAGCACTGCTGCTGCCCTTGGTTGGAAACAGAGCACTAGGTTATACTTAGATGGACCTGGGCAGAGGCCCCTCAGGCAAACAGGAGTAGGAAAGGGTGAGGCAGGGAGACTGGAGGAAGGGATGCAAGGTCTTCCAGCAAAAACATCAGGCTATTTTTCAGCCTTAAGCCAGACAAGTTTAGGCAAGTTGCAGGTTGGGTGGAAGGAGACAGCACAGGATGAGTTGATGGACACTAGAAAAAGGAAATTTGCCAAATCCATCCAGGAGGAGGGGCAGGGGTATAGCTGTGGGAGGGGCAAAAAGAAGGCATTGCCCATTTGGGAATTCTGCCCCCCAAGGAAATTTTGTTCACTCCCCAAATGTTTATAGCCTTGCAAAGAGTGACTCTGAAAACTTCCACTCCCAGACCTCTTCCTTTTACTGTGTTCACATTCCCTTGGTCACTTTGCCTGCCCCTTTTCTTTGGATACCTAAACTCAAGGTCTAAAAGCTCAAGTGAAATTTTAAACTACTGCAGCACTAGAACTTTGGGGACAGCAAGCTTATCTGCTTTCCCCTTTTCTCTCTATTTTGCTGTTCGCACATGCTCGGTTGGCAGTTGCTGTTGATCTTGCCTATTGTAGGCAGGCATGCATGACTATAACAGGATGGACTAGATTAGAATCCTGCTTTTTCACAGCTCAAAGAGTTTACTGCAGACATACTGATGCAACCTGGCACCAAAAGTCTGTGTTTCTCTAGCTTTCCTTCTCCACTCTCTCAGTGCAGATGCTGCTTAAAAACACTCCAGCTAGGTAGAGGATAAGGAAGAAAAGGGAAAGCTGGGCAGGTGTAAAAAGGTTTTGCAAACAGGAGCTTCGTTGTCAAGTTTTTGTTGATGGAGGCAGGCCTGTACCTCTAAACACCAAATACTGGACTGAATCTAATCTCCTCTCTGCACTTAGAGGCTCCAATAGAAGACTTGAAGAGCTGGGCAGAAATTGTAACTTGCCTTCCACTATAATCTTGTCTAATTTAGCAGGAATAAGGTTGACTGCGAGAAACCTATTCCAGAAAGTTGATTTCTGGGAGCCTTCCAGCATCCTGCTAATAGCAAACCTACTTTTCAAATGCCGATCATTTTATAGCCCAAAATGGCACCATTCACACACATGAGGGGAGACAGTTGCAGGCTTGGGGAACCCCAAAGTAACACACACACACACACACACCATTAATGTGGGGGAGAGTACCTAAAAGTGTAGACAAAACAAGGGCTTGGAAAAGTTACAGTGACCTTGCTAGCTGTGGGATTCTGGGAATTGTAATCCACAAACAGAAGCGTCTAGAAAAGTGGCTCTTAACCTTTCCTTTACCAGGGACCCCCTTTAAATATCTTTTTGTTGCTGTGGCCCCCCAAGACTTAACTCAAGATTTAAAACAACAACAACAATACTAATACAGTTACACCATCCATTAAATCTTCTTTCAGAGGCACTGGAGTGAGAGGAAAAACTTTTCTCCTGCTTCTTCCTGCAAGTTTGTGGCTGGAGTGGATTGAATGGCAATGCACAGCCCAAGCCAGCCAGCCAGCCTTTGCCTTGGCTCCAGTCACGTGGTTGCTCCACTGCAAGGAGGAGGTGGTTCCAAGCAGCCTTCAAGCCTTTGCAGACCTCCTATGAGGCCCTCTGGGACTGACAAAACCAGATCTGAGGATTCCCTGCCTAAGAAATTGATGGGGTTGCGGTAAGTTGACCAGCAACTTGAAGGCACATAGACACATAAGAGCTGTCCTTGGTCCCTTTTCCTCAAATGCTGCAGGCTAGAATTTCTAGAGCATGGGAAAAAGTGCCTTTTTGGACTGCGACTCCCAGAATCCCCCAGCCAGCATAGCTGGCTGGGGGATTCTGGGAGTGGCAGTCCAAAAAGAAGAACCTTCCCCAAGCCCAGAAGGGCTGCCAAGGAATGCCAGGTGCTTTTCGGTTCTATTTCAGAGGAAGGAACTGGCAAAACCACCTCTGAGGATTCCTTGTCTAAGAAACCCCTGTGAAATTCATGGGGCTGCCATAAGCCGACAGGCAACTTGAATCCACATGCACACAAGTGAAAACAGAATGGCTTATCTGAGAAAAGATATTTGGCTGACAGGTTGGACTATTAGGCACGGCCACGGCCACATTCTGTTGCAACTCCCATCTGTCAAATATTGAATTTGGGTGCCATTTGTAATACACGTTTGGCAGCAGACACCAATCCAAGGAGAAGGCAGGCAGGCAGGGCTGTCACCTGCTGTCCTAATGGGGATTCTTATCTTTCCATTTTGTCTCGGGTCTCATGGATACCTCGTCTCCCCTTCGCCTTCCTCGCTAGGAGGCTGTTGTGTCACGACACCGGACAAAGTCTCCCACAATTCCATTAGAAGCTACACTCTGTGAATAAAATCTCCATCTTACACAGTGCAAGTCTTTCCATGGGGGTCTGGCGATATATTTATTTATAAAATATTTGGCTGAAATCTTGTCAGTCAGTGGCAACTAGAGTAGACCCATCCAAACAGATGAATTCAATTGATTGAAAAGCTGGTCAGAGCTGACACTGGGATTTCATCTTTTAAATTCTGCATTTCTGCATTTCTAAATTCTGCAGTGGCAAAAGTTGGAGGCGGCGGAGGGGGTGGTCCATCCCAGGCAGCACTATTTTAGGGATGGCACTTTTCACATGAGACACAATTTTAATTTTTGATGATTTAAACAAATCATAGAATCATAGAATTGCAGAGTTGGAAGAGACCACGAGGGCCATCCAGTCCAACCCCCCTGCCACACAGGAAATCACAATCAAAGCATCCCTGACAGATGGCCATCCAGCCTCTGTTTAAAGACCTCCAAGGAAGGTGACCCCACCACGCTCCGAGGGAGTGTGTTCCACTGCCGAACAGCTCTTACTGTCAAAAAGTTCCTCCTCATGTTGAGGTGGAATCTCTGTTCCTGGAGCTTGCACCCATTGCTCCGTGTTCCAGTCTCTGGAGCAGCAGAAAACAAGCCTGCTCCATCCTCAGCGTGACATCCCTTCAAATACTTAAACAGGGCTATCATATCGCCTCTAAACCGTCTTTTTTCTAGGCTAAACATACCCAGCTCCCTAAGTCTCTCCGCATAAGGCATGGTTTCCAGACCTTTCACCATTTTAGTTGCCCTTCTCTGGACACGCTCCAGTTTGTCAATATCCTTTTTGAATTGTGGTGCCCAGAACTGGACACAGTATTCTAAGTGAGGTCTGACCAAGGCAGAATAGAGTGGCACTATTACTTCCCTTGATCTAGACACTATACTTCTATTGATACAGCCCAAAATCGCATTGGCCTTTTTAGCTGCCGCATCACACTGTTGACTCATGTTCAACTTGTGGTCTACTAGGACTCCTATATCCCTTTCGCATGTAGTCTCATTCATACTGCACGTTTGCGGCAATCAGGGAGCTGTTACGAAAACGCCTGCCAGTATGATGCATGGTGATGGTGACGAAGCCTTAGATTGTTATAATTTGATCTCCTTAAGTGTATGTAGTATCTTTATGATTTTTTTACATCATTCTTTGTTTTTCTGAGGTGAGTTAGAGTATCAAAGTTTTTTAAGCATGCGGACTATACAAACTAACATTTAAAAAAGATATATTTATCCCTCTTATTCCTTATTTGTTTATTTAATTACTTTAATTAATTTCCCTATACATCATTTTGACTTTTTGTAGTATCTTTGCTGTGTATTGAGAAGGGCAGCAAACTCAGGGACAGCCCTGGGCGGCCAAAGCTCTAGCTATGTCACTATATTTCTTCCTTATGTAAAACAAATAGGCACATATGCTGGTTAACGCATTTGAACCAAAAATAAAAATAAAAATACTTTTTTGATAAGTTTTCAGAAAGGAAAAAATGCACATCAAATATGGTTCCTCATTTTATTCAGCCATTACGAACTCTCCCACATGGAGGAAAAAAGACACAATTTAGTAGCCCGGTGTAAGCTCCACAATGATGGAGCCAAACTGGTATTTTTTTAGAGGGAATTTCCTCATGAGGGTCTACATGGTATTGGGGTTACATTGTCAGACTAAGGGTGGGGAGACTAGAGCATGGAAAAGTTACTTTGTTGGACTATGAGGCTCAGGACTCCCTACCGCACTAACAGTGGTGATTAGACACCACCACTGACTTTTCCAGGGGGTTGTAGAATATCATAATTTAAAAAACAAACAAACCAAGAGGTTGTCTAAACAGCGAAAATACTCCTCATAGAATTCAAGGAAAATACAATTTTTAAAAATGCCATCCTGCATCAAGCCATCGTATTTGGAAGGAGGGGGACCAAATCCACCAAAAACTCTGTAAGAAAAGCCTTTGTGGCGTTTCCCGTATTTTTTTAAAAACTCCATGGGAAATGCACATTTCTGCTCATTGGGACAATCCGATTCACATTCCCTATAAGAACAGAAGTGGAAACTGATAGTTTGGATGTGCGCAGGGGACAAAGTTTGCTAACAAGGCAAGCACCTGGAACTGCCATGTTGAATTTTTACCTTAGCAATCGTGTGCTGAGACAACAAAACAGCCTATTTTTCTTTTTAAAAAAACTATTTAGGTGGAATATCACACTTTTTCACCTTTGATATGCTTTTAAAAAAAGATTGTTCGGTGGCAGCAACTGACAACAATAAAAACATGAGTAAGTCACTTGCGCCCACCATCTTGATTTGCAAGCATGCCCATTTGAACAACAAATGTATATGGCTTCACATGCCGTTAAGACAAATCGAAGCTGCTTTGAATTGGCTTTAGTGTACATCAATCCACATTTCCCCCCCTCATATAGAAAGCCCTACATCTCTGTCTGCAAAGAACAAAGCTGAATGTCAACAGAAGGGAAGATAAAATAATGCGGAAAATGGAGGTTTGGCCAAGATGGCGAGGAACATAAGTAAATAAAGCTAGATGTCCAAGGCTTGGCTTCAAATGAGGAACAGGAATAAGGGGCTCATATTGTTACACTACACAATTTTAGTGCTACGATTCCACTTTAACTGCTATGGCAACATCCTATGGAATCTTGGGGTTTACAGTTTAGGGAGGGGCAGTTAGAATTCTCAGCCAGAGAGCTCTAGTATCTTACCCATACTACAAGTCCCAGGATTCCCTGGGATGCAGCCACGGCAATTAAAGTGGCATCATAGCGTTGTACAGTGTGAAAAGGCCCCACTTGAGCTAGTGTGTATCACACACTAACACCGCACCCTTTGACTGATCCTTAGAAAACCCCAATGCTTTATAGTACAGGAGTGCATATCTGTGGAGACCCCCAAAGGCAGCCATCTTGTCAGGAGACAGCCCACCAAGCAGCCATTTTGTATCTTTCTACAGTTCAAAATGGAATCTGGGAGCTTCACTTCCGGAGATCATAAGGGAGAGAAGAAAGAAAGCAGGAGCCCATATGTGGGCAAAACTGATGCATGAAATAGTGTGCATTTCAAACCAATCTTATGGTTTGCATTCTACGAGCCTCAGAATTATCTTTGCAAATGTCCAGAGATGGGCGTTTGTTCTGGCTAATAAAAACATCAGTGTCCGATGAAGATACAGGTGGAAATGGGGATTACGGGCAAAAGCAATCAATACCAAAGGAGGTGCCCATGTGAAGACTATAAATAGGAAGCTGTGATGAGACAAACACAGACCTGGACCAGCAATGCCCATTAAGGATATAGCTTTCTCTATCCCAGCTTCATTTAGATTATATCATATTGTATCGTTATCTTCTTCTTCATCCTCTTTTCCATCACCTTCTCCATCTGACCCCAGACGACAGACTCGGCAGCGGATTTTAAGCCTCTCTCTTTCCCCCTCATGGAAACAATGGCATAAAAATTTAACAAAACACAACAAAAACCACCCTCCTCTTCTCTATAGCAGCAATGCTATCCTGTGGCATATGCCATCTCTGTGAAGAGGACGAGGCAGGGGGGCTGTGGAGGGGGGAGACAGAAGAGAAAAGACTCTGGAGAGCATGGCAGTAACGTGAGATGATCACTCAGCAAGGGTGCATGGGGGGGGGGTTGGAAATTGCGTGGACGGCCGGGCGAGAATGGATCAGGCGGCGGCCAGGCCCAAGCCCATTTCTTTAATTAATTTAAAAGTCTGCCTTTCTTATCCTTCCCTCTCAGGGCAGGAGATGTTGACTTGACCACTGTAAAAATAAAAATTAAAAAATTAAAAATGGCAGCATGCACATGGAATACACTAAAGAGAGAGGCAGGCAGGCAGGAAGGTCTCTCTCTCTCTCATAGGCAACTGCAGGGAAGGCATGGACCAATCTAGGCTCCATTGATCTTCCCTCCATGAGCCACACCAGTACCTAAAGTGACATCACATCACTTCCAGTTGCCATTTTCTGTGAGCTTCTGTCCTAACTATGGCAATTTTTGGGAGGGGGGAGGACAGTGGCATCACTAAGGGGTGCAGAGGGGTGAAGACTGCACCAGATGACACCATCAGAGGGGGTGACACCAAAATCATAGAGTTGGAAGGGACCACAAGGGCCATTGAGTCCAACCCTCTGCTCTGTTGGGATACCCAATCAAATCATTCCCAACAGATGGCCATCCAGCCTGTGTTTAAAAACCTCCAAAGAAGGAGACGACACCACACTCCCAGGCAGCAGCTCATTCCACTGCCAAACAGCTCTTACTGTTAGGAAGTTCTTTCTCATGTTTAGGTGGAATCTCTTTTCCTGTAGTTTGAGTCCATTGCTCCGTGTCCTAGTCTCTGGAGAAGCAGAAAACAAGCTTGCTCCATCTTCAGTGTGACATCCCTTCAAGTATTTAAGCATGGCTATCATGACCCCTCTTCACTTTCTCTTCTCCAGACTAAACATAGCCAGTTCCTTAATCTGCTCCTCATAGAGGATCATGGCTTCCAGACCTCCCACCATTTTGGTTGTCCTCTTCTGGACACGTTCCAGCTTGTCTGTATCCTTCGTGAATTGTGGTGCCCAGAACTGGACACAGTGTTCCAGGGGAGGTCTGACCAAAGCAGAATAGAGTGGCACTATGACTTCCCTTGATCTAGACACGATACTCCTATTGATACTCCTAAAATTACTGTCTATAAATTTTTTGTGCAGAGTTTCAGCAGAAATGTCCTATTTTTTAAATAAAAATATCCCTGGCTCTGTATCCAGCCAGGTGAGCCTTCTTTCTTGTTCTTCTGAAGCATGTAGGCTTTTGGTGATCTGCAAAGTCGTGTGTGGATTCCACAGATTGCTGGGATTCCTAAGGATTCTCTATGATCTGGTACAAGAGGAGGTCCACAGAGGAGAGACACCATGAGTTACCTCACTGGGTGACACCAACCTTAGTGACACCACTGGGGGGGGGCAGATTCAGAGAGTTCTGGGGCAGGTTGGAAAGATGAAACCACCACTTTTGATTGTCTTTCATTTTGGTTCACTTGGGAGAGAAAAATCACAGAGAAAACAGTCCCATTTTTTAATGTTGAGGATTCAGGTGGGTTTGGAGCACTGCCACAAGGCCACAAAGGTTGGGTTCAGGGGCCACATGTGTGGCCCTCAGGCAGCACTTTCCTTGTCCTTGATTTACTGGCACTCTTCTGAGAATAGGCCTCACTGCTACAGCAAAATGGGAGCTGCAATATTGACAGAAGGCAGAATACCACAGTCAAGTACTTTTAGCAGACCATAAAGGTACACCGGAGAGACAGCATGGTGTAGTGGTTTGAGTATTGGACCACAGCTTTGAAGATCAGGGTTCAAATCCTGCTTGGACATAGAAGTCCACTGGGTGACCTTGGGCAAGTCACATTCTCTCAGCCTCAGAGGAAGACAATGGCAAACCCCCTCTGAACAAATCTTACCAAGAAAACTCCATGATAGGTTTGCCTTAGGGTCGCCATATGTTGGAAGCAACTTGAAGGCACACAACAGCAACAACAATACACCAGCGTAGTCACAAGGAATCTCCCAGTTGTGCAACTGACCCCACTAGCCATGGCCTTGAGCTTGCCCATTGTGCAACAAATCGCTCCCCACCCACCAAAGGACAAAGGTGAGAGAGAGAAAGAGAGCTGTGCATACCCCCCAATGTGGAGTGGATTAAATGCCCCACTGGAGGGGGAGCCAACTAGTGACACTGCAGACAAAGAGACTGATTGAAGCCATTCCTTCTACTCTTAAATATGGCCAAATACTTTGGTATGTGCAAGTGAGAAAAGCCATAGCTGCTAAGACTCTACACAAGTTTCATTTTTTAAAAAAGTTGCACTTGATTGCAAATAACATATTTTCTCTTAATACAAGCAGCTTTGCATAATCCATTTGGACAACACAGTGCAATAAACAGGCACATGTTTATCATTTCTGAAAGGAGTCACTAGGCCTTTCCACTGTAGCAGGCATGGTTAGGAGCACCAACTTCAGAAGAGCACAGGGCTCCTGCTGTCGTGATTTCTTAGTGATAGAGAATGGGACATTTCAGGACCCCTGTAGAGTCCTCCCCCCACCATAAACTTCCATACCTAAATGCAGAAAGTTGGAATTTCTTTTAAAGAGACCTTAACTTAAACATTTAAACAGCCCCTACTTCCCCAATCCAGTGCTCTTCTGGTAATATTCTGGTAATATTCCTGGACTACAAACCCCATCATCCTCAGCCAGCATAACTAACTGGGCCAAGTGGAAGGCACAAGGCAGGGGAAGAATGGTTTAGAAGCAAGATGAGAAAAGTGGGTTAGCAAGAGGACCTTCAAGAGGGAAGAAATAGTAGGATATACCAGAGGGAGGGGTTTAGAGATGCACATTTCTTTCCCAGGTTATTGGATGGAATGGAATGGACGTATCATTATGGGAGAATTTTTGTGGGAATCGTGTGGCTCTCCAGCTGTTGGACTTCAACTCCCAGCATTTCTTGCCAGTGGACATGCTGGCTAAGGTTGCTGGAAGTTGTAGTTTAACAACATCCAACTGGGCTTGTAATGGTATGCTGTCTTGGTTGGTTTTTATTCTCTGTCTTGTAATGGATTTTCAAATTATCTTAACTCTTTAAATTATTTTAAAATGCAATTAAACAAATTTGATATACTTTATGGATACTTTTGTATAGCTCTCTGTATCCATGGATTTGGCATCCACAGATTCTATCATTCATGGCTTGAAAATATATTTTTTTAAAAATTCCAAAAAACAAACCTTGCTGTTCACTATTTTATATGGAATAGCCTGCTGGAAGAGGTTTGACAGCTGCATATACTGTCTGAATTTAAAAGAGCATTAAAGACAAATCTCTTCCAGCAGGCCTATCCAGATGACTTTTAAACTGTGAATTTTAAATTGTTTTAATATGTACTGGGTTTATTTGTTCTTTGAAACTGATATTGTGTGTTTTGATGTGTTTATGTATTTTTAACCAAGATGTATTTTAATTGATATTAATTGTTTTACATGGATGTGCTGTTCCCCGCCACAATCCATTGGGAGAGGTGGGTAATAACAAGAACAACAACAATAGACACCATTTTACTATGCCATTGTACATAACAGAATTTGAGCATCCATGGATTTTGGTATCCATGGGGAGCCCTGGAACCAAACTCCTGCGGATACCAAGGGCCCACTGTATTTTAATTTGTACCTATTTTAAACTGATAGAATAAAATGTGTGGATTTTTAAAATGTCAATAGATGTCATAAGAAAGAGGGGGGGCATATGTTGTCAATCATGTTTTTCTTTCTTTTCTTCTTTTTGGTATATATGTATATATGCAAATAAAGATTTTTTTTAAAAAAAAATCTGTATCTATTTTAACATTTTGTCAGACATCCTGAGTCCCAGTATTGGGGAAAACGACAGGAGTAGAAAGGGAAGAGGAAGATGATAGTAATCATTATAATAAAAAGAGTTTTTTAAAAATTGAACAAATAAATAAAAAAACCAAAAGCATTTAACATATAACAATGAGAATAAAAATACAGCATCTCTTCTCCCATTAAAAGACCTTTCTGCAACCACCAATTAAAAACCACAGCCCCTGTTTGAATAGAAAAGTGTTTGCTTGCTGGTGGAAAGAGAGCAGAAAGGATGCCGGACTAGTCTCCAGTGGGAGGGAGTTCCACGTGTCCCCACCAAACATGCTTGCAATGACTTTTGGAGCGATTTTCCTAGAACTGGCTTACTCCAAGAGAATTGGCTGGACCTCTTCCAAATCAGACGGCTTGCTCACTGCCAGGGATTGCAAAGCTGGCGATGGCACAGGGACTGTTCTCTCCTGTTCTCTTCGAAATGCTCCTTTTCCTTAGGTCCAGTGGCGGCTGGGGGGCTCCCATGTGGCGTGAGATGGCGAATTCACCTGGGCTTTATCCTAGACTTCGAAGGAGCTGTCCCAAGTGCTGGCTCTGTTGCAGAAATAGGATTCAGCACCTTGGAGAGTTCAACTGAACCATGAAATAAAGCCTGGCGTGGAGTTCCTGAACCCCTGACATGGACGCCACTAGCCAACCCTGCTTAGTTCCAGCCTGACTCAATTAAAAAGGCACCAAAGAGTCTTGTGACACCTTGCAACTGGCCATATTATTGCTCTGCAGGCAACCCTCTGCAGGCAAAACCTTATAACCGCTCTGATCGGGCTCTTCCCCTTTGATGGTATTGATTCCAGCTAAAAGCAAATGTCCTTTTCTGTTCTCTCTCCGCTGCTGCTGCTTAGATAAAAGCCATTCACAATAATCTTTGGGGAAAGAAAGACAAAAACATCTTTCCAAGGATGCTCTGTACACGCTCAGGAGTGCTTTTTTATCCAGCCAAGTGATGGGACTGAAAACAGATGCTGGGGAACAAGGGGACCACAGTCCCACTCGCCCCCAGTACCAGGGCTGGGAATGGTGGGAGTTGTAATCCAATGCATTTAGGGCAGGAAGACCTTGGCTGGTGTTTTTCATGTTTAAAACACACACACACATCTATGCAGTGCTTTAGAACAGGGGTGGAGGAATCCTGTGGCCCTCTAGATATTGTTGGACTGTGATTCTCTGCACCTCTTAGCTAATGCTGAGGGATGCTAGGAGTTGCAGTCCAACGATATCTGGAAGAACGCACAATCCTCACCTGTTTTTATTGGCAGAGGTATATTTTTAAAATTCATAGGTTGGAGAAGTTGATTTTTGTGGGGGGAAATACTATTTTTCAAAGATGCAATTACTGTAATAAAACCGTCAGACCATGTGCCTGAAACAAAAGGAAGCTGTTAAAGACCAGATAATTTAAACCTGCTGTAAAAATATGATTGATTAAAAAAAAACCCTGATTCTTCTGCAGTTATTTTAAAACCTGTTTGATTTATCTGCATGTTGGGGGGGGGGGAATCTAATTTAAACTACTTTGAGCTGCTAGAAGCCTAAATATGTTTTGTTCTTCATGTGTAGACAGCCACATGCATGCAGAGGCTTCCATTTCCTTTATTTCTGGTTCTTCTCAATTTATCGTACCAGCAATGCATCTAGTATTTTGCAGAGAAATGTAAGCCAAAAGGCTCTTGCCCCAAGGAGTTTACAGTCTGAAGAGAAGAAATCACAGAGACAAGAATGGGAAAGGCATGGGCACTATAAGGCAGTATTGGTTCCAAACCCTCCACATTGCACTACAATTCCCATGCTCCCTGGGGATGAAGGGTACTGTAGTCCAACTCAACTAGAAGGCCAGTTTAGGGTGGATTCAATATAGGTGGAAAACCCAGTTAGCAAGCCCCAGTTCTGCTTCAAGTATTATCCTTAATACTTAATACTCCTCTTCCAATATATCTGCAATCTGAATGATATCTTCAAATATTTAAAACATCTTTATTATTTGAGTGGATGGGCTTTTAAAACTTGATTTAAAATTTCATTCAACTTGATTAAAAATTTCATTCAACTGAATTTCATTTAATTCAGTTGTGGTGCAATTCTGCTCTGTTAAACCTTATTTCTTACCAGTTTTGTCCTTTTTAAAATAATAATTATAATAATGCTTGAACTGCTTTGGGAGAAAGGAACATTATAAATCCAGTAAATCAATCAATATATCTTCAGGTGCCTGGCATCTTTTTAATATTCATTTTAATCATATGTTAATTTGCTAGAGGAATGGGAAGGAAATCTATTGTCCTCATGTCTGGATGGACCAACCGCTGTTTCTTTTTTTATATATTGTTTTTAAAGCTCTGTCACATTTTATTATTATTTAATATTTTAATTTTGACATTTCATTATGTAAAATATACCACACCACGTTTGTAAAAATAAAGATTTTCCCACCTCAAGTCGATCCCTTTTCAAGAAAGCTGGGAGGCAGGGAATAGAATTTCCATTATCCACCTATTTATATCTTTTTGACATGTTATCAGAGTTGAAAATATAAATTTCAATGGAAAGGCAAAGCTCAGTCTGTGGGAAATGAAGCATCAAAATGCAGAGGTTTACAAAGAGGCAACACCAGGGCTCTGGAGGGGTCTACTCAGGAGTAAATCCATATTTCTCTGCAGCAGCACTTAATCATAGGTAACTGGCACTTACTGAAAATTCAGGAAGGAGGCAGGGAAGGGCAATCGATCATTTCGACCAAAATATGGGCATTTTCTGTGTTAATTATTGGAACAAAGATCTCAAGTTTCAGTGACAAAATCCATCATCAGTCTGTTGGCCATCAGCTCAGAAACTGGGTGGGAGAAAAGGAAATTGGAGTCTTCTTCTTCTCCAATTGCCTTCCTTCATAAGATTCCTGACATTTTACAACCAGCACTTTTTTGTGAAAGAGATTTTTCTCTGCTTAAGGCCCCTTTTTTCTATAGCTTTCATTTCAGTTTCTTTGTTTCTGTTGCAAACTGTCCACCCTAATAATTAATATGTGTTTGTCTGTGTGAATTAGCAACACAATTTCAATTTCCTGGCTAACTGTGAACCTTAAAAACTAAACTATACATGCATATTTCCAATTACTTTGCAAACTTTGGACATTACAACTTTAAAAAAAGTTGTTCAAATTATGGGCCTTAAACATTATAAACACAATTTCAGTTTCTTTGCTAATTGTAAATATTAATTTGTGTGGGGTTTTTTAAATGTACATTTCTACACACACAATTCTAGTTTCTCTGCAAACTACGAACCTTTAAAAATGACATATTTATCATTTCAATTTCTTTGCAAACTACAAACCTTTTAAAAATGATATAACTATAATTTAAATTTCTTTGCAAACAATGAACCTTAAAAAAATGATATAACCATAATTTCAATTTCTTCGCAAACTATGAACCTTTTAAAAATGATATAACGATCATTTCAATTTCTTTGCTAACAATGCACCTTTTAAAAATGATATAACTATCATTTCAATTTCTGCAAACAATGAACCTTAAAAAATAATATAACTATAATTTCAATTTCTTTACAAACAATGAACCTTTAAAAATGATATAACTATCATTTCAATTTCTGCAAACAATGAACCTTAAAAAATAATATAACTATCATTTCAATTTCTTTACAAATAGTGAACCTTTAAAAATGATATAACTATCATTTCAATTTCTTTACAAATAGTGAACCTTTAAAAATGATATAACTATCATTTCAATTTCTTTGCAATGAACCTTAAAAATGATATAACTATAATTTCAATTTCTTTGCAATGAACCTTAAAAATGATATAACTATAATTTCAATTTTTTTGCAAACAATGAACCTTAAAAATGATATAACTATACTGGTCATTTCAATTTCTTTGCAAACAATGCACCTTTAAAAATGACATAACTATCATTTCAATTTCTTTGCTAACAATTCACCTTTTAAAATGATATAACTATCATTTCAATTTCTTTGCAACTGAACCTTTAAAAATGACATAACTATAATTTCAATTGCTTTGTAAACAATGCACCTTTAAAAATGATATACTGTAACTATCATTTCAATTTCTTTGCTAACAATGCACCTTTTAAAATGATATAAGTGTCCTTTCAATTTCTTTGCAAACAATGCACTTTTAAAAAATGATACAATTATCATTGCAACTTCTTTGCAAACAATGCACCTTCAAAAAATGATGTCACTATCATTGCAATTTCTTTGCAAACAATGCACCTTCAAAAAACGATGTAACTGTAATTGCAATTTCTTTGCAAACAATGCACCTTTAAAAAATAAATGTAAACCTCGGTTAGGGGGATTTAAACCCTTCATTGGGGAAAAGAGAAGGGCGAGAGCAGCAGAAGCCAAAACCCAGAGCCCAAATAATGCCATGGTTTTTCCCCAGCCCATTCCCACCCCCATCTCCCTCCCTCCCTCCCCGGGTCTGTGGCTTTTCCGCTGTAATCCTCCCCGGCCGGCCAGGCTTTCAGCAACCTGATCCTCCTTTTTCTTTCTCCGCCGACTCGTCCAACTGGTTTAGTGATCCTTCCTTCCCAGTTCCATCCTGGACACATTTCTATAGACGTCTCTTTCACTCTTTCTCTCTCTCTCAACACCCATCCAAGCCCCCTTCCTCCCTCCCTTCCTCCCTCCAGCAGGAGAAAATTGCTCCCCCGGACACGTGAGAACACATGCACACGTTACGTGCAAACACGCTCCGTCGAAGCATCCTCTGCAAATGCTGGCCCCAAAGCGTGTAAGGGGAACCCACGGCTTTAGCAACCCTCCCTTCCTCCAAATGGAAACAAAAACATTTATTTTAAAAACTGAGGCTGTTTCACACGTGAACGCTTTATTAGAGCACCACGACACGGGTCGATGTGAAAGCAGGGAAAGCGTGTCACCCGCGGGGAACGATCAGAGAGCCTTACGTGTTGCTTTTTTTTTTTTTTTTTTTTTAAGGGAGTTCAATTCAGGTTGTCACTTGCCTGTCACCTGTACAAAAAGAAAGCCAGGGAGCTTGCACGTGTGAATCTGCCCTTCCTTGTTATTGGGGACTCCTAGTTATTTATTTGCTTTGTATCCTGCTTTCCTTCTCCCCCCCCCAAAAAAAAAACAGGGGCACAAGCAGCCTTCTCACATGATTTTTTTAAGGCTACAAAGGAAAACACTATGATTTAGAGGAGACCCATTGAGTTAATTGCTCAAGGGTGAGCAATTAATTCAATGAGTCCCCAATAACAAGGAAGGGTGAGATAGGTTAGTCCTACTGAGTCAGTGGCTCCACTCTGGTCAGGACTAGCATTAGGGATTAGCCTGACAAATTATAATATTAAATTCCAGTGAAGCAAATTAGAATACAGGTTGACTCCCGCATCTATGGATTTGGTATCCATGGTTTCACTTATCCACATCTGGAAAAATGGTCCTCTAGGCATTTCAAGGGCCTCCAATGCAATTCTATGGTCAACTTCCGGCATTCATCTCATTGAAAATAATAGGGTCCCTTATTATCCACAGTTTCAAGTATCCATGGGAGTCTTGGAACCGATCCTCCCGCAGACTATGCTGCTATCTGGGTGCATGGTGAAATCGCCTTCTTGGGAGGTTTTTAAACAGAGGCTGGATGGCCATCTGTCTGGTGTGCATTGATTGTGTGTTCCTGCATGGAGAATGGGGTTGGACTAGATGGCCCTTAGGGTCTCTTCTAACTCTATGATTCTATGCTTCGAAGAAGGCCCATCTCTTTTTCTTGGTACTATCTGGACCGCAGAGCTAGCATGCTGTAGTGGTTTGAGTGTATGCTGTAGTGGTTAGGACTCTGGGACACCAGGGTTTGAATCACCCCCAGCCATCGAAACCCACTGGGTGGCCTTGGACAAGTCACACTCTCTCAGCCTCAGAGGAAGGCAATGATGGGAAGCCTCCTCTAAATAAATCTTGCCCCTGAGAGGCAGTGTGGTATAGTGGTTTGACTGAAGAGACCAGGGTTCAAATCTCTACTTAGACTGCGGGACCTTGGGCAAGGTACACTCTCACAGCCTCAAACGAAGGCCATGGCAAATATCCTCTGGAGAAATTTGTCCAGAAAAACCCCAAGAGAGGGCACCATAAGTCTGAGAGCGAGTGTGGTATAAGGGGTCAAGTGTTGGGCTAGAACTCCAGAAGACCTGGATTCAAATCTTTGCTCAGCCACGGCCTCGGCCTCGGCCTCGGAGGAAGGCAAAGCTTAACCCCCTCTGAACAAATCTTGCCAAGAAAACCTTGTGATAGGTTTGCCTTAAGGGAAATGACCAGAAGGTACAAAAACAAACAACAAAGCATTGAGAGACAGTGTGTTTTAGTGGTTTGAGTGTTGGATTAGGTTTCCAGGAGACCAGGGTTTGAATCCTTGCAAGTCACACTCTCTCAGTCTCAGAGGAAGACCATGGCAAACCTCGTCAGAATAAATCTTGCCATATAAGAAGATTGCATTAAGTGGAAGTTGACTTGAAGGCCCACAGCAACAATCAGGAACTCATTTGCCACAGGTTTGTTTTAATCTTTATGATGAGCATGGGTTGGTGGGGCTTTGATTTTTTTTGGTGGTGATAAATACTGTAAATGTAAAGAAAAAAACAGGTATGTTCTTACATATGTGGTGGACATGCAAAAAAGCTGTAAAATACTGGACAGATATACATGAAATTATAATGAAGATCTTAAAATGCAAGATAGAAAAAGAACTGAAAATGTATCTACTAGATTTAGAAAAGAAAAACGGCGAAATACTATTCCACATGATAATTGTGGCGAGAATTGTTTATGGGAAGATGTGGAAAGAAGAAAGGATATCCCTTTTGGACTCTGAAATTACAAGGGTTTTTTTTCCGGTGGTGGGGGTGGTGGGAGGTGAAATCCCCTTGGTAACCATAGAAAGTCCATCCAGGTAAGGTTATCCTATAGAATCCCAAAAATGGCCTTGGGAGGGACATATACCGGCCTGTGAGTCTCACATTCCCCACCCATCTTTGGGCATTAATCTGGGAGGTTTATTGATTAATGACTGCATTAACTGGGAAGCAGATTTTCTTTTAAAGGAAATCTATCCATCCATTAATCCCCCCCAGACAATAGGATCCATGCCTGTTTTAGGGTGGTCATAGCAGCTAAGAACCACTGCCAGAGATCTTTGGCAAGGGCACTGGATTCACAATATTTGAATCAACTAATCGATCGATTGATTTGACAGGATTTTGTAGCCTGCCATTCCATCTTCATGCATTGGCAGGTGACCTTTCTAAAAACACAGCTCTAAAGAATGGGTTGTGTTTTAGTGAGTGAATCAGTCAAGGGATGGGTTTAAATATGAAAGTGTTTTTTTTTAATCTGTATCTATTTTAATTTTGCACGGTGCTTTGAGTCACAGGGCTGAGGGAAAGGCAGGATATTAATTTTGCTGTGTGCCTTCAAGTCATTTTCCGATTTACTGCGATGCTAAGGCAAGGATTTTTTTGGCAAGATTTGGTCAGAGGGGATTTGCCTTTGCCCTCCTCTGAGGCTGAGAGAGCGTGATTTGCCCAAGGTCACCCAGTGGGTTTCCATGGCTGAGTGGGGATTTGAACCCAGGTCAACAGAGTCACAGTCCAATGCTCAAACCACTATGCTACACTGGCTCTTTTAGGATATTAATAATTCATTAATAATATTAATAAATATTGATGGAAATACATTTATTGCTGTTTAATAGAATTTTAAAATTTAATTTATTCTTATTCTTTTATTTGCATGGGGAGAAATGGAAAGAAAAGGTAGATTTTAGCCAGGTGTCCTCTTAAAGCACCTTTTGATAGGAGGAGGAGAGGATGGCCAGGTTGCCTACTGCCTTTTCGCTTGCTCTCTCCTATAGGGAGAGAATACCTCTTCTTTGGCCGAATGCCTCTTCTTTTGAAAAAAATGCCTCTTCTTTTGCAGAATGCCTCTTCCTTTCAAAAATGCTTCTTTCTTTGCAGAATGCCTCTTCTGACCCCTCACACTGGTGGCTCTGGTACCAGCTGCCAGTCAATGGACAAAAGGGGGGGGCTGTCTGATGAACCCCCTTTAAAGTCCTATGCATGTAGTTTTTTAAAATGACTTGGACACTGGCCTGCCCAAAAGGAGGGTGTGACCCCCTGTGTTGGGGAGGGTCTTTTCACAGGTGGAGCAGAAATGTTTTGGCCCTGGATGACCTGAGGAGCTGTGGGGCAGATAGGCTGAGTGGCAGGCAACGTGGACACTCAGTGTTTGGAAAGTGCCTTTTCTCTGAGGGGAGGGGCAGAAATGGCCAGACTCTCTTCATCCAGAGCCATCCATTTGCCCTGGGTTCCAGAGTAGCCAGACCTTTCCCCCTTTCTTTTCTCTCTCTCTCGTTCTTTCCCTTCCTTCTTTTTTCTCCAAACCACACAACCATTCCCTTCTGCTCTAGGTTCTCCCTCCAATATTCCTTCCTTCCTTCTTCTCTCCTTCCTTTTTGTCTCTTCTATACAGAAAATCTCTCTTTCTTTTTTTCTTTTCTCTCATCTTCTGTCCTCATTTTGTGTATCACAAATACATATCTTCCTTCTCTCAATCTCATCCCTCCTTCCTTTTGCTTCTCTACATCCTTCCTTCCTTCGCTCCCACACAAAACATATCTTTTCTCTCTTCTTCCTTCCTTTTCTCAAATACACCTTTCTTTCTTTCTTTCTTTCTTTCTTTCTTTCTTTCTCTTCCCTTCTTCCTTTTTTCTTCTCCATATCCTTCCTTCCTTCCTTCTCCTCTCCCACATAAACAAAACGCATCCTTTCTCTCTTCTTCCTTCCTTTTCTCAAATACACCTTCCTTCCTTCTTTCCTTCCTTCCTTCCTTCCTTCCTTCCTTCCTTTCTCTTCCCTCCTTCCTTTTTTCTTCTCCATATCCTTCCTTCCTTCTCCTCTCCCACATAAACAAAACGCATCCTTTCTCTCTTCTTCCTTCCTTTTCTCAAATACACCTTCCTTCCTTCTTTCCTTCCTTCCTTCCTTCCTTCCTTCCTTCCTTTCTCTTCCTTCCTTCCTTTTTTCTTCTCCATAACCTTCCTTCCTTCCTTCTCCTCTCCCACATAAACAAAACACATCCTTTCTTGTCTTCCTTCCTTCCTTCCTTTCATCAAATACACCTTTCTTTCTTCCTCTTCTCTCCTTCCTTTTCTCTTCTCCACACCCCCTTCTTTCCTTCCTTTCTTCTTTCCTTCTCTTCCACGTAAAGCACATCATTTCTCTTTTTCTTTCCTTCGTTTATTCTTATCTCTCACATGTTTTCTTTCTTTCTGTCTCGCCCCTCTATCTTTTTTCTGTCTTCTTCAGCATCTTCTTCATAGACACACACACACAGTCTTAGAAGCCCCAATTTCGACCATACATTTAACTGGCCAAAATGGCAAAGGATTCACAATAAGAGCTGTTTTGTGCTTTGGAGGATGGCCAAATAAAGGGATTTAGGAATTAGCCTTCTGGCTAATTAAGTATAGTTAATGATTTGCTAATTAGTAATTATAAAGAAATAGCATGGACCCCTCCATAGCTGTTGCAGAAGGTCTTGTATTTTTAATAATGCTACCACCTCCATCATGTAAGTGCATTTTAACTCTTCTAAATCAATGTTTTTAATAAGAATCTTTATTTAACTGCTCTTTTAAACTTTTCTGTTGGCCGTTTGTTGTCACCCCATGTGGCTTTAATATGTGTGGTGCCTTGGGTTCCCATCTCGAGAGAAAGGCGGGCAATGGGTGTCACTCCGGAGTCCAACAGGGTTCTTTTTCCCCAGTCGGAGTCTGAGCTCTTTTCACTGCATTGAAGCGGTCAAAGATATCTTATATTTTTAGCCCTTTGAACGGTTGCTTTTGCTCTTTATTGCCTGAAGCTGATTTTATTGCAGGCTGCTCTGAGATCTTCAGACCCAGGGTGGGCTATATATATCTTAATACAGACAGACATGCATACATACATCAAATATTTAAATAGATTTGTCCCTTCTTCTCTGCTCCTTTCCCCCCTTTGCTCCCTCTTCTGTCCCAATACCTTTGGGTCTCCAGCTGCTCCTGTCCCCCTGGGGGGGGTCACCTGAGAACACCCCCATCAAAACCATCGAGCACCCCCCAGCCCCTTCCTTCCTTCTCAGCAGCCCCCACAAAGATGGGGAGGCCCAAGGGAGTCTCCCCTTGTTTCTAGCCATGCCTCTTTGGGTGGGGGGAGATGGACCAAAGCCCACCTCAGGCTCTGAAATCCCCCCCCCAACCCTGAAATCCCCCCACCCTCCTGGTGCCTCAAGAGCAGAAAAGGGGGGCCCATCAATATTTAAGCACCCCCAAACAAATATGCAAGTTAACAAGAGACTAGCATTGAGGTCTTAACAACATAGTCAGACAAGGAAGAGCTGTATAATGGATAAATGACAATATGTAGTAGAATCACTGTGGAAATTAGGTTCATTATAGAGACCTGACTTACTTTACAATATATATAATCCAGGAACTGTTAGGTAGGAAGTTGAATGGTAGAGAATGGATAGAATCATAGAATTGTAGAGTTGGAAGAGACCACAAGGGCCATCTAGTCCAACCCCCTGCCATGCAGGAAATCCTTCAGGGCAAGAGGGAACAGGCTACAGACTTGTAGGATCTAGGATTAAGACTGTCAAGGATCCCCAACTTTAGTCAGGACTGCAATAGTGCCATGATGATGAATTAGGGAAGCATATATTCATCTTTATTTTTATTGTTTGGTAAACAGAAAAAAATAAAACAATGACAAAACATTCTGCTAATGCTTTCCAATAATTATCAGGATACTTTAGGGTCTTCAGATTTCACACAATTCTAGAATCCCTTCAAATTTCAAGAACACAATAGTGAAGTCTGTGAGGAGGTCTGTGAATGTCTTTAAATGCTTAAGGTGAGGAAGGATTGGGAAGAGGATTTTGGAATAATAGAGAAAAGAAGAAGAAATGAAGAAGAAGATATGGAAGGATGCCTGCCGATCATGGTTTGCAGAGGGCAGCTGTAAGAATGTAGAAACCATGCTGAGAGAGTGTGAGAAAAATTGTGAGAAAAAAGGGCATGTGAGCAGAAATTGTAGGGGAACAGTTGATGGTTTATATAATTTTGTCTGAGTATTTGAGATATAAGAAGACTATGTGTTTTAATAAAAATATCTTTTAAAAAAACATTTAAGGACCCCCCCATTGAGATGCACCAAAGGTGGGGGGGGGAGTTGGAAGATCTCCTTTCCTCCAGGACAAATGACCCCCCCACTGAAGAAACCGGATCTCCCAAGGTGTCCGGTTAGCAGCAGCAGGTAAGTGGACACAAAGGCAACTCTACCCCCTCCCCCGGCGGGGAGGAGGAGATGGAGGAGCCCCCCCAGCCCTACCCCCCCCCAACACACACCTGGAGCTGGAGAGTGGGGTATATAAATCCCCTCTGGACCAGACCCCGAAGGGAATCGGAGTCGGTGCCATCGGGGGATGTCCAGTCCAGGTATGGGACCTTCTGCCTTTCCCCTCTTTTGCCCCATGTCTTTTCTTCCTACACCCCCATTTGCCACCTGGACCCCCCTCCACTCCAAGGTCCACCTGCCCTCCAAGGGCCATCCAGTCCAACCCCCTTCTGCCATGCAGGAAGACACAATCAAACTCTTCCTTCTTTCCCACCACCAGCCTGGCACCTTTCCCCCCATCCTGCATGGGGGTAACTCCAAGGGAAGCAAAATGAGGGCAACCCCCCCCAAAAAATTAAGACTTCTGCCCCCCTCCCCATGCCATTCTCCTTCCGGCTGCTGCCACACTGCAGAAATAAGGCAGTTCCAGGCTGCTTTAACTATCATGACTCCATCCTATGGAATCCTAGGATTTGTAGTTTGTTGTGGCACCAGAGGTCTCTGATAGAGAAGGCTAACTGTCTCACAAAACTACAGATCCCAGAATTCCAGGGCATTGAGCCATGGCAGTTAAAGCGGTGTCAGACTGCATTATTTCTGCAGTGTGGCAGCAGCCTCAGTCTCCACATCTCCAGCATGGCAGGAACTGGAAACTTTGTGCTTTTTACAGAAATATCCCCGTCCACAAAACACCAATAATCCAATTTGGAGCTGGATGATTTGCCAGGGCTCCTTCCTATGGAATCGTGGGATTTGTAGTTTGGGGAGGCACCAGCACTCTTGGGCAGAGAAAGGAGAAAGACTGTATCCAACTACAGGATTCCATAGGAAGGAGCCATGGCCAATAATCCAGTTTCAAACTGGATTATTTGTGTAGTGTGGATTGGTTTAGAGAGGCATCCAAAGAAAAGGGGCAGGCATGGGACTTGAGGAAAGGAGGACGAAGTTCTAAGGGTAAATGGTTATCTATGAGCATCTCACTCTGCATGGTTAGAAATTTGGGGAACTGAGGGGAAATTTCATTTTGGAGGCAGGAACAGAAATCTAATGTGGTGGGCAATGCACCTTCATTTTGCACCTTCAGTAGCTATGCTCCTATTACCCCCCTCCCTCATGTGTTTGGACTACACCTCCCATGCATGGGATGCTGGGAGAGAGAGTACAAGGGGAGAGGGGCTGCAGAAGAAGGGTGGGTCTCCTCCGCCGGGTCTTTGCTCCTCCTGGGCTGGAGGGGAAAATGTGGGAGGAAGGCCTCCCCAGCCCCCTGCCCTGCCTGCCTCCTTCTCCCCACCCTACAAGCCAGAAGAGGGAGGGGAAGTGAGGGGGAGATCCAGCCAGCCCGGGAGGCATCCCAGGGGAGGGGGGTCTGGACAGGTGGACATCTCTTTTAGGCTCCTGACACACTGCAGAAATAATGCAGTTTGACAGCGCTTTGAGGGCTGTGGCTTGATGCAATGGAATTCTGGGATTTGTAGTTTGGTGAGATATTTTGCCTTCTCGATCTCTTGGTGCCACAACAAACTACAAATCCCAGGATTCCATAGCATTGAGCCATGGCAGTTAAAGCGGTGTCAAACTGCATGAGTTCTGCAGTGTGTCAGCAGCTTATTAGGATGGACAGAGTGAGGAAACATGACCAGTGGAGAGCTAAATCTTCCCCCTGATATACCCCGACCAGCATCCCCAGCTAGCAGAGGGGTACCAGGGGCAGCCAGACCAGGGGTGGACCCCAGAAAGGTATTTTTGTGCCCCTAAACTCATGTTCCCTGGGCCATCCTTTTCCTGCCCGCTCCTGAGCATTGGAGTAGGACTCTGGAGACCAGGGCTGGAATCCCCACTTAGCCTTGGAGAGCCACTGGTGGACCTTGGGGAAGTCACACTCTCTCAGCCTCAGAGGAAGGCAAAGGCAACCCCCCTCTGAACCAATCTTGCCAAGCAAAACCAGGCTGATCCTGGAAGTCAAGCAGGTAGCTCTGGTTATTTACTTGGAGACCACCAACAAATACCAGGGGCTGAAAGCTCTATTTCAGATGAAGGAACTGGTCAAACCACCTCTATTTCTTGCCTAAGAAAACCCTAGAAAATGCAGGAGTCGCCATAAATTGACAGGCAACCTGAAAGCACACACACGCGCACGTGCGTGTGCGATCTGGTCTTAGTCCCTTTTCCCCAAATGGTGCAGGCTAGAACTTCCAGAGCATGGGGAAAGGTGCCTTTTTGGACTGTCACTCCCAGAATCCCCCAGTCAGAGAGAGAAAGAGAGATGGATGGGCTGGATGGATTAGGATTGCCAGATTTCCCTTATTTGAGGGTAGGAAGGCTTGTCCTTCATTTGAGTGCTGGAAAGAATGAGACGCCCTCCCAAAATCCCATATTTGGGGGTGTGGGCCCTTTATAAAGATAGCTGTCTGTGCATCATGTAATGTATGAATGTGGACCATATGTTAATTTCACAGAGAAACACGTGGGTAGGGTTCACTGAACTCTAGACTTTCATTTTTTTTTTTACACCCTGAGCCTTTGGCCAAATCCACACTACATCAACAATCCAGTTTGAAACTGGATTATTTGCTATGGCTCCTTCCTATGGAATCCTGGGATGTGTAGTTTCACACGGTCTTTCACCATCTCTGCCAAAGAGCGCTGGCGCCTCAGCAAACTACAAATCCCAGGATTCCATAGGAGGGAATCGAGGCAAATAATCCAGTTTCAAACTGGATTATTGGTGTTAGTGTGGATTTGGCCCTGTCTTCTTCACACCCTTTTTCATGGGATGCTATGTCTTCGGTGCTTTTTCGTTTGGAAGACCTGGCCACCCTGGGAGGGATAGGCTAGGGAAATGGATGGACTGGCAAGAGGGAAAGGATCAGGAAGGATCATAGAACCATAGAGTTGGAAGATACCCCAAAGGTAATCTAGTCCAACCCCATTCTGCCATGCAGGAAGACACAATCAAAGCACTCCTGACAGATGGCCATCCAACCTCTGCTTAAAAACCTCCCAAAGAGGAGACTCCATCACTCCAATGTCTATTAGCTAACTTTTGGTCCTTTGGAAGTGGGGACTTTTGGGGGGGCAGTTTGGGGAGGAAATGGGGGCTTGGGGCCACCTGTGGTCTAGGGGCCAGAAATGGTCTAGGGGCCACCGAATTCCCCTTGGCACCTGTCCCCCATTCACTCCTGCCCCCCTCACTCGGGTGAATGGGAGGTAGGTGCCAAGCTGGGAAAAGACTTTCTAGTCTGGCCCATGGTACCTAAAGTACACTTGGAAGCTCACTGAGTTTGGGTGGGGCTGGGGGCTGCCATCCCTCAGACTCCTTCCTCCCCCCTCCCCATTCCCAAGCAAGGCTCTAGGAGGGGACCCGTGCCTTCATCTAGTCGGACCTTTAGCACAGGTGGGCACCCCTCCCTATCCCCTCCAGGGGTCCCATTTTCCGGTGGGGTGAAGGCGGGAGGGGTGGGTGGGCAGGGGGCCAATTCCAGGTTTGGTGGTTGTGGGGGGCGTTTTGTAGGCTCCCCCCCGCGCCCACCCAGCTCTCTTCCCAGTGTGGCTCCATACCTGCAGCTATTGCAGGCGGGAGGGCGGCCAAGGGCTGGCCTGGGGGTGGGTGGGGGGGTGGGATGGATGGCCTTTGGTCTTCTCCCCCAACCTGGCGTCTTCCAGGTGGGCTGGACAGCAAACCCCTCCCTTTCATCGCCCTCTAGCCTGGACAAGCCAGCTGGGGATGATGGAAGTTGTTGTCCAAGGTGCCCAGTTGGGAAGGGGAGACTGCCGGGGAGAGGCCAAAAAGTCCTTAGAAGGGCTGGGAGGAGGCGTGAATCGACAGGACGTTTTTGCACCTCCGTTTAACGACCACCGGAGCCGTTCCTCGTTGTTTTCTCCAGCGAAGGGGCGAGTAATTTCCCCGGGGTTCAAGGAGGACTTTTTTTTTCGTGATTGAAATACAAACTCAGCAACGTTACCTTCGTTACTCAGTGTCGTTTCGTTATTGCTAGATAGTGGGGGAACGGAGGAAGAATTGCATTTATTCTGAAAACCAGACTTTTTTGCTTTGAGGGACCTGCAGGCTTTCTAGGACAGCAGGAACGGTCTGTGGGGTGGGCGTCCTTGTGCAATCATCATCATCATCATCTGCCATGCTGACTGGGGGGGGGATTCTGCCAGTTGTTGCCCCCCAAAGTAACTTCTCCAAGCTCTGCCCCTGAGTGTTAGTTTCTTCGTTTGCAAATATTGGTCTTGCACAAATTATCACACTACAGTGTTATAGCGCTATTATTCCACTTTAACTGCTCTGGCTGCCTCCTGTGGAATCCTGGGATTTGTAGTTTGGGAAGGGCATTTAGCCTTCTCAGCCAAAGAGCTTTTGGGCCTCACTAAACTACAAACCCCCGAATCCCACAGGAGGAAGCTAAAGCAGTTAAAGTGGAATAATAACACTATAACAGTGTTAGCGTGATAACATGAAAAAAGCGGAATAGAAATAAAGATGATGATGATGATGATGATGATGCAAACATTACAAAACGGGGTGCGCAAACGGAATGCCTACAAAAACGCCACACACTAATTTACACCCAGCCTTTACTGAAGCAGGCAAGAAGTACAGAAATACTGTATAGTTGTCCCTCCGTATCCACGGATTTGGTATCCACGGTTTTAAGTATTCACGGCTTGAAAATATTCTTTAAAAAATAATAATCCAAAATGCAAACCTTGATTTTGCCATTGTATATAAGGGGCACTATTTTGTTATGCCATTGCATAGAATGGGACTTGAGTATCCACGGATTTGGGTATCCACGGAGGGTCCTGGAGCGAAACCCCAGCGGATACCCAGGACCCCCTGTACTTGCCTTTTTGCATGTCAGTCTGATGCGTTGGAGAAGAGCCCTGTGAGTCTGAAGGCGTTCCTGTATTAGGGACCAGACTTCTTGTTGCAAGGAAAAGGGGTGTTTGTTTGTATCTACCCAAGACAATTAGAGCACTTTGATGCCACCTTAACTGCCTACCGAAAAATCTGGGATTTGTAAATTTGGGCGGAGGACAGAGAATCCGCACTTGGGAGTTCTAGTTCACGAGAGAATTCTAAGTACGCACCCAAACTACATGTCCCGGGATGCCATAGGGCGGAGTCATGGCAGTTAAAGCAGAATCAAAGGGTCCAGTGGGACTAAGTATCCCGGGTGGGTGGCCACGAGGAGCAACTTGTTGCATTCCCTGGAGGGGATTCTGGGTCTTGTAGTCCAAAATAAAATAAAATAAAATAAAGGAACGTTCCCCAGCTCTGCAAAGCCATGGGAAGCTTCCAGCAGCTCCGGCGTCTGCCACCGGCCCCCCTCTCGACCCGAGGGTGCACTAGAAGTCCAGCAAGCCCCCCACCCAACCGTGGCCCCCCACCCACCATCTGGCGGGCTGTCACTTGATCCTCGGAATGGCTGAGCTGCGGCAGCCGGTCTTAAAGGGAACACGCAGGGTGGCAAAGCCAGGCAGAGGGGGGACCAGGAGGAGGAGGAGAGGGGCTCAGGATGCCCTCCCGAGCCCCTCGCAGGGGTGCTTTCCAAGGAGGGGGGATGCAAGTTTTTGCAGTAGTCCGAATTCCCTGCAACCAGAGACACCCCACCCTGAAAAACAGCCAAAGCAGAAGCAACCACGCATTGCATTCCTATCCGGCCCTCCGGCCCTCTTCTGGCAACCAGCGACTGGAGGAAGGGTCAGGAACCAAATCCGCACTACAATTGTCCCTCCGTATCCACGGAGTTGGTATCCACGGATTTAAGTATTCATAACTTGAAAATCTCTTTTAAAAATAATTATCCAAAAAGCAAACCTTGATTTTGCCATCTTATATAAGGAGCACCATTTTGCTATGCCATTGCATATCATGGGACTTGAGTACAGTTGTCCCTCCGTATCCATGGACTTGGTATCCACATATATAAGTATTCACGGCTTGAAAATCTTCTTTAAAAAATAATAATCCCAAAAGCAAACCTTGATTTTGCCATTTTATATAAGGGATACCATTTTGCTATGGCATTGCATATCATGGGACTTGAGTACAGTTGTCCCTCCGTATCCACGGATTTAAGTATTCACGCTTGAAAATCTTCTTTAAAAAATAATAATCCAAAAAGCAAACCTTGATTTTGCCATCTTATATAAGGGACACCATTTTGCGATGCCATTGCATAGAATGGGTCTTGAGTATTCACGGATTTGGGTATCCAGGGCGGTCCTGGACCCAAACCCCAGTGAATATGAAGGGACAACTGTACACCAATAATCCAGTTTGAAACTGGATGGTTTGCCATGGCTCTTTCCTATGGGATCCTGGGGTTTGTAGTTTGGTGAGGCCCCAGCAGAGAAAGCTAAAGACCTTGTAAGACTACACATCCCAGGATTCCATAGGAAGGAGCCACGGCAAATCATCCAGTTTCAAAGTGGATTATTTATGTAGTGTGGATTTGGCGAAATTACCAGTCTATTCCTGCTGCTAAAACCAGTAGCTCTCAAACAACCCCCCCCCCCATTCCATTCTTGGTTTTTAACTTCTGGAAAAGCGTTGTGATCCATTTCCAGTTGCATTGTGGTTGTTGTGTGGCTTCAAGTCATTTCTGATTTAAGATTTGTTCAGAGGGGGTGCCATTGTAGGATATTTTATTATTTATATTAAGCAGATTGCAGCAGAGCCCCAGTGAGCGCATCCTGAGTTTCTGGTCCAAGACAGGACATAAAGCATGCAGGATGCTCCAGCAAAGTTATAAAGCAGAAATTAGGTTTATTATGGCAGAGGATACACCTGAGAGAGGAAAAATAGATAGATAGGAGATAGTTACCTGACTTTGGGTAAAAGAGTCCCTAAGCCTGACTCTTTAGTTTCTTGCTTTTGAGACAAAGGGTTGTAAAACACTAAAATTTCCTGGAGCAAAGAGGGAGGAAGTTGACCTGTTGGGGTGTATGAGCATAAAAATTAAAAATGCAAGCCCTTTGGGAATATCTTCTTGTTGCAATTAAAGAATGATTTAATGATTTAACACGACCTCTGCATGCAAGCAGGGAGTAAACACGTCAGGGACGCACACAACAAGCCTTGATGCTTCCTCACTTCCCGCAGCCATTGCCTTCCTCTGAAGCTGAGAGAGTGTGACTTGCCCAAGGTCACCCAGTGGGTTTTCATGTCCGAGCGGGATTCGAACCCAGCTCTCCAGAGTCACAGTCCAACTATGTACTACGCCAAGCTGGCTCTCCAGCTGCATAGCTCTCTCCAAATGGTGTGGCCATCCACACTAGAGAAATAACCCAGGCTGAAACTGGATGATTTGCCAGGGAATCCTGAGATTTGTAGTTTGGTGAGGCGCCAGCCCTCTTTGGCAGAGAAAGCTTAAAGACCTTGGGAAACTACACATCCCAGGTTTCCATAGGAAGGAGCCATGGCAAATACTGCAACCCAGTTTCCCCTATGAGCCCCCACTCCAACCAGGAGTAACTCCTTAGTACCTCCCAGCCTGGGAGACTCTCACTGTGGTTCCTCCCGGGTAACGCCCGTTCCCTCCTCGTTCCCGTTGCCGTTACCCGCCTCGGCTGCTCTTCTTCCCCGGCCTTTGAGGCGTCCGCCTCCCCGCTTGGCCCAGGGGGGCTTCCCAGCACCCCTCCATCTGCCCCACCCCACCCGAGGGCCAGGCAGCCGCGGAGCCCCTCGCCCACGAAGGAGTCCATCATCAGTTTCCATCTCCGTCCGCTTCCCTTAAGAGGGATTTCAGAGGGGGGGGGACACGGGGCTGAGGCAAAGGAAACCGACCGGGGGGGGGGCTTCTGGGTTGCCTTCCTCAACCTGGCGCACGTCCCCCCTCCCACGTTTTCGGAAGAGGAGGACTGCAAACCCCATCACCGTGACTGGGATGATGGGATTTGTAGTCCGGCCCCTCTGGGAAAGAGGCGGCGGCAGGGCTAGAGACTTTGGGACCCGTTTCCAGCAGCACCCCTCGTCTCACCAGCCCCACCCGCCTCTGCTTCCGTGGAGACCCCCGCCCGGGAGTGGGGGGCCCTCCTGACCCCCCTGCAAGGAATGGGGCGCCCCGGAGTCCCCCGCGGGCCCTGAAGGCTGGAACAGCCCCCCCCAACTCCCCTGCCCCCAGAGCAGGCCTTCATATATGCTGTATAGTCATATTCATACATTTGTATGAATATGAACACACACACACATATAAACAGTTCTTATGTTCCATACATGTGTATGTATGTGTATATATGTGTGTGTATACATATATACACACATGCACATATATATAACAGTTCTTCTGTTGCATAAATATATGTGTTCCATATATATGTTCCATATATGTGTGTTCTGTTCATTTATTTATGAACACACACACACACACACATGAACAGAATATATGAACAGAACACACACACATATGAACAGAATATATGTATAATATGAACAGAATATATGAACAGAACACACACACGCACACATATGAACAGAATATATATTGTATATATACTGAACAGAATATATGAACAGAATACATATATATAGTTGTCCTTTCCTATTTGCTGGGATTTGGTTCCAGGACCCCGGTGAATTCCCAAATCCTTGAATACTCAAGTCCCATTATATGCAGTGGCATAGCAAAATGGTGCCCCTTATATCAGATGGCAAAATCAAGGTTTGCTTTTTGGATTATTATTTTTTAAAGAATATTTTCAAGCCGTGAATACTCAAATCCGTGAATGTGGAGGGTCAACTGTATATGGAACACACATATCTATGAACAGATAGACAGATAGATTGCTATGGGCCAGAAGAGCTGTTTTGCTCTGTCAACTCTCCCCTGCGTGTGCCCACCCGGGCCTCCCTGTTGCCTGGGTCCAGGGGCTTTTGCCAGTTCCTGCCTCTGAAACATGACCCACAGCACCTGGGATTCCTTGGCCCTCCTTCTGGGCTGGGGGATTCTGGGAGTGACAGTCCCCAAAGGCACCTTTCCCCCATGCTCTGGAAGTTTTAGCCTGCAGCTTTTGGAGGGAAAGGACCGAGGTCAGACCCTGTATCTGTGTATGTGTGCGTGTGTGTGTCCCTGTGCCTTCAAAAACAGTCCAAAAAGAAGAACCTTCCCCAAGCCCAGAAGGGCTGCCAAGGAATCCCAGGAGCTGGAGGCTCTATTTCAGAGGAAGGAACTGGCAAAACCATCTCTGAGGATTCCTGGCCTAAGAAAACCCTCTGAAATTTGGCTGGGGTCCCCCAACCTACTGCAGCCAGATGCTCTAGGATAAAAATTAAAATAAGTCCATTGAAATGATGACCCCCAAAGTAATATTTATATTTATTTTTTAAAAACTAAATGGATTTTCATAATAAAAAAAACTTACAATAATATCAAAAACTATCCCAAAGTATATTTTTTAGCTTTTGTCGAAGCAAATTTTGTCAATAACTTCAGGAAAATCAACTGGCTTAGCTAAATCATTTCTGAGGTCGAGAAGGTAATGTAATGTGCCTAATAAAATAATTAATATTAGTCAATAGTTTATAAAGTCATGTTTTTGGATTCTGTTCCTCTCACTTAGCTGGCCAAATGGCCACTCAGGGCCCCCTCCTAATCCAAGGGGCAAATGAAGAGGGCATTGCCCAGCCAAATAAGGATTCTGCTCTCCAATGAAACATTTCTTCACTCTCCCAATTTCTCTCACTGCAGGGAGGGAGACAATGAAAACTATTCCCACCTCGAAAACCATTTGCTCTAGGAAACACATCCAGGCCATGTTTGGCCATGCAGCAAAACAAAATCCAGAACCTACAAAAAAAGTGATACCTTTATTGGCCAACCAAATGCAAAAACACACATGATGCAAGCTTTCGGAGCTCTACTGGCTTCTTCACCAGGCAAAAGATGTTTCAAAAGAAAGAAAGAAAGAAAGAAAGAAAGGTGAGGATGTTGGAGTCAGAAGCCTACATACTGTTTGAGATGTTCCTTGTGTTGTTGTTCAGGTGAGGGGTCTCACACAGGCAGAGGCCACCCCTACTTTTTGGCCATGTGGGGCTGAGACAAAAGGCAGTAAAATTGGAATCCTTTTGCAGCAGTATCTCGGATATGGGGGGGGGGGGCTCCATGTGGCCAAAAAGTAAGAGTTGCCTGCATAGAATCAGAGTTGGAAGAGACCACAGGGGCCATCTAGTCCAACCCCAGATTCACTTTTCCTGTAGTTTGAACCCATTGCTCCATGTCCTAGTCTTTGGAGCAGCAGAAAACAAGCTTGCTCCATCCTCAGTATGACATCCCTTCAAATATTTAAACATGGCTATCATATCACCTCTTAACCTTGTCTTCTCCAGGCTAAACATGCTCAACTCCCTCAGCTGCTCCTCATAGGGCATAATGGCTTCCAGACCTCCCACCATCCTGGTCACCCTCCTCTGGACACTCTCCAGCTTCTCAATATCCTTCCTGAATTGTGGTGCCCAGAACTGGATACAGGATTCCAGGTGAGGCCTGACCAAAGCAGAATAGAGTGGCACTATGACTTCCTTCCATCTAGACACTGGACTCTATGGGTGAGACCCCTCACCTGAACAACAACACGAGAAACACCTGAGACAAGAGGTAGGCCTACTGTGACTCCAACTCCATCCCTTTTCTTTCTTTCTCAAACACTTTTTGCCTGATGAAGATGCCAGTATAGCTTGGAAAACTTGCACCATGCCTTTTGCATTTGGGTCAACCAATACAGGCATAGTGGTTGTTGTGGTGGTTGTAGCTTCTAGGTTTCCTTTTCTGCTCTGTTTGCCTTCCCTGGGTCGCCCTGCCTACTCCTCTTTGGAGGCCTAAACTCTGGTTTTCTAAAGGTTCTGTGGAAGGTTTAAGTTACTGCAATGCTAGGAATTTGGGGACCGTGGGAGCATTTCGGGGGGGTGGGAGCAAAATGTTTATTGGGAGGCGAGACTCTCCTTTCGCCCCTCCTCCAGTAGCTGCACCCCTGGAAATCTATATCTATATATCTATATCTATATCTATATCTATTTCTATATCTATACAGTCGTCGCTCTGTATTCACGGATTTGGTATCCACGGATTTAAGTATTCATGGCTTGAAAATATTCCTAAAAAATAATAATCCCAAAAGCAAACTTTGATTTTGCCATCTTATATAAGGGTCACCATTTTGCGATGCCATTGCATAGAATGGGACTTGAGTATCCACGGGTTTTGGTATCCACGGGGGGATCCTGGAACCAAACCCCAGCGAATAGGAAGAGGAAACTTGTATATTTAAAGCCAATCAAGCTGTGGCATGAGTTAGGTGGGTGGCTCGGGGTGGGATACACCTGGGATGGAGGCGGCGGGAAGGGAAGGTGGGGGGCTGTTTGGGGAGGGGGATATCTGGTTTTTATGCATTTATTTGTTGCATTTATTTGGTTGCTCTTTTTAAAAAAACTCCAAAGGGAGGAATGGGAGAGGGGGGGGGAAGGCGAGGTCTGAGTTGCAGAGACAAGCTGCCCTTTGTCTGCCCGGCCAGGGAAGCAACCCAGGGGTGGAGGAGAGGAGGCTCCAGCCGGGGCCCCGGGGGAGATCAGTTGAGCCAGGAAGCGGGGCGCGAGTTCGAATCCTCCCCTTCGCAGCCGAACACCTCCTCTGTCCCCCCTCGCCCAGGAAACTGGCCAGGGAAACAGATTGCTATGGAATTTAAATTTTGGAAGAAGAAAGAATAGACCTTCATTGGCTTTCAAAAAGTAAATATTTCAGGATGATCGAGGCAGCTAATATATATAGAGAGAGAACCTTATATATAACCTTATACACAGAACCTTGCTTATATATATATATATACAGTATATATATATATATATATATATATAAAAATTAAAAAAGTTTTTTGAAAATGAAGGAATATTTTTTTAAAAAAAATATGGTGTGAAAATGCATGAACTGAGATTAAAAAGAGTTTGAAAATGAAGGAATGGGTCTTTTCTAAAAAAAAACTTGAAAATGGATTTTTTTTTTTTAAGTAGTTTGAAAATGAAGGATTTCATGTCTTAAAAAAGAGTTTGAAAACGAAGGGATTTTTTAAAAAAACAATTTGAAAATTGAATGTTTTTTTTTAAGTAGTTTGGAAAGGAAGGATTTCATTTCTTAAAAAGAGTTTGAAAAGGAAGGAATGGGTGTTTTTTTAAAAAAAATACTTTGAAAATGTGCATGTTTTGAAAATAAAATGCTTAGTGGCCCTAAAAAAAAAAGTAGTTTGAAAATGAAGGATTTCATTTCTTAAAAAGAGTTTGAAAATTAAGGAATGGGTGTTTTTTTAAAAAAAAAACTTGAAAATTGACTTTTTTAAAAAAAAAGTAGTTTGAAAATGAAGGATTTCATTTCTTAAAAAGAGTTTGAAAATGAAGGAATTTTTAAAAAATAACTTGAAAATTGAATGTTTTTAAAAAGTAGTTTGAAAATGAAGGATTTCATTTCTTAAAAAGAGTTTGAAAATGAAGGGAAAATGAGTTTGCAAATGAAGGAATGAGATGTTTTTTTAAAAAAATAGTTTGAAAATGATGGAATTAATTTTTTTTAAAAAAATCAGTTTGAAAATGACGGAATTAGTGAAAACTGGCTGGGAGTGAGTTGAGAGCCTTCTCACAGGCGCCCGCCGCCCCTCCAGAGGGGCCGGACTACAGCGCCCATCATCCACGGCCGTCTGGCCAGGGATGATGGGCGCTGTAGTCCGGCCCCTCTGGAGGGGCGGCGGGCGCCTCTTTCCAGGGGTCTTTCACGTTCAGACTTAGCGACACTTCATCCCCACACATCTAGGGCAAGGAGTCGATCCTGGGTTGGAATTTTATAGGGAATTTTTTATTGGAGTAAGACGAAGGAATTAAACGGAAGGCGTTAAGGAACGAAAGAGGAACGGAACCAGGGTCCTTGTTTATCCATCCCTCCTCTAGTTACATAGTGCGATGAAAATAAATATATATATAGTCTGTGTGTGTGTGTGTGAGTGTATCCCCATATATATATGGGGTTGAATATATATATATATATATATATATATATATATATAGTGTGTGTGTGTCCGTCCCCCTATATATAGATGGGGATGAATATATATATGTATATGTATAGGGTGTATGTATCCCTTTATATATACGGGAAAGAAAATAAATATATATATAGTGTGTGTGTGTGTGTGTGTATCCCTATATGTATATGGGGATGAAAATAAATATATAGCGTATGTGTGTGTATCTATCTATATATATACACACACACACACACACACACACACATATACATATACGGGGATGAAAATAAATATATATAGTGTGTGCGTGTATTGTGTGTGTATCCCTTTATATATACGGGAATATATATATATATATATATATATACATATATAGTGTGGGTGTGGGTGTATCCCTATACGTATATGAGGATGAATATATATATATATATATATATATATAGTGTGTGTGTGTGTGTTCCTATATGTATATGGGGATGAAAAATAAATATATATCGTATGTGTGTGTGTATCCCTGTGTGTGTGTGTGTGTGTGTGTGTGTGTATGGGGATGAAAAAAAAATATATAGTATGTGTGTGTGTATCCCTATATATATACGCACACACATACATATATGGGGATGAAAATAAATATATATAGTGTGTGCGTGTATTGTGTGTGTATCCCTTTATATATACGGGAAAGAATATATATATATTTTCATCCCCATATACATATAGGAATACACCCACACTATATAGTGTGGGTGTATTCCTATATGTATATGGGGATGAAAATAAATATATATCGTATGTTTGTGTGTGCATCCGTGTATGTGTGTGTATAGATATAGATATAGATATAGATATGGTACATGGGGATGAAAATAACTATATATCGTATGTGTGTGAGCATCCCTGTCTCTCTCTCTCTGTGTATATAGGAACAGGCAAGCGGCTTTAGGCTGAGGGTTTCCTGGGGGCTCCTTTGGCATCAGATTTCTTGTCTGCGATCCATCAGGGAGGGGATCCATCGCATACAAGAAGTCTGATGCCAAAGGAGCCCCCCAGGAAACCCTCAGCCTAAAGCCGCTTGCCTGTTCCTCCCAGGTCGAGTAGACCCATCCAAGGGAAGCCATTTACACCCCCTGACTCAAGCAGCCCCAATGGTGGTGTTGGGGGGGGGCAAGGGGTCTACCCTAGATCCAGAGCCGAGCTTGAGGACCCCGGGGGGGGGAAGGCTGGAGGAGGGCCCGATCCACCTGAAACTTTGAAGCTCAGGGGTTGCAAACAGGAGGAGGGAGGCTTTTTCCCCTTGGGGAGGGGGATCGTGTCCTTGGATCCCCTTTCTAGCAGCCCTATGTTTTGCCTCCCCTCCTTCTTTTGCATTGGGGGTGTGTGGGGGGTACAGAAATAAAAGGAAACCCTTCCAAAATCTCCCCCCTTCCCAGCCAAAAAAAAAAAATCCCAATCATTCCAGCTCTCCATCTTTTTGGAGGGGGGGGGCTTTCTGGGGGAGTGGGGTTTCTTTGGGAACCCCCCAAAAGTGACCCCCTGAGAAGGAGAGGACAGTGTGTGGGGTGTGTGAGGGGGGGTTTCAGGGCTCTGAGCCCACCCCCCAAAATCTGGGGAGGGGTTTTAAAGGAGGGGGATTATGAAATGATGCTTTCCGTGCCAGGGAGAAAGACTTAAAGGGGAGCTTTGGAAAATGACATCAGGGAGGGGGGGCGGAGGAGGGGATTAGAGTTCACACACACACACAACACACACACACACAACACAACACACACACACACACACACACATGGGCCCATGCTTACCCCCCCTCTCCCGCCCTAGGCGGGAGAGGGGGGGTGAGCATGGACCCATGTGTGTGTGTGTTGTGTTGTGTTGCGTGTGTGTGAGAGAGTGTGTGTGAACTCTAATCCCTTCCTCCCCACCCCACCCCTGATGTCATTGGACCCCAGCCCTATGGACAATATATCCCATCTGCCGCCCTTCCCACCTTTGCATCCTGGCCAAAGCCCCCCCCCTTGGGTGCCTTACTCCCAAGTAAGCCCTATGGGAACCCAACAGCCCCCCACTCCCGTGGGAAACCCCCCCCCCCAGGATTGCCTGGTGGGCAAAAGAAGAGGCAGAGAAGCCCCCCATCCTTGAAGTCGAGGGGGCTCAGCTCTACTCTAGGGAGGGAGGGAGTCCAAGCCCCCAGGGCAGCAAGAGGGGTCTTTACACGTGAGTAGACCCCCCGGGGTTGTTCTCCTTCCAAAACCTGGCCCCAAAGGTAAGCTAGGACCCCACTTTTTTCCTTTGTCTCCTGAGACCCCCTTCCAAGGCAGCTGCCGCCCCCCTTTCCCCAGCCGCCTGAGGCAACCCAAAGGGACGCCCCCGAGCCCCCCCAGGCCTCGATTCACCTCCTCCCCTCCCTCTTTCCTTCCTCCCATTAGCACCCTCCTTTTGAGCAATCATTCCTGGGGGGGGGGAATGGAGGGGAGGGGAAGCACCCCCCTTTCTGTCTGTGTGTATGCAAAGGGGGGAGTCAACCCCACCAATTTGGGGGGTGGGCCACTTTTTCTCCAAGAGCTGGGGAGGGGGGAAGCAGGAAAGTGGAGGAGGGAAAAGAGTTGGGGGGCCGACTTGGACTGGGGGAGATGAGAGAGGGAAAGAGCCCCCCCAGTCTCTTTTCCCCAAGGGCTGGCGGGGGGGGGGTCGGAGAAAAAGGCAGGAGAGACAAAGTGGAGGAGAGAAAAGAGTTGGAGGGCTTAGATTGGGGGGGGGGAGGAGAGAGGGAAAGAGCCTCCCCTCCCTCTCCCCCCGCCTCTTTTCCCCAAGAGTGGGGGGGGGAGGAAAAAAGAGCAGGAGAGACAAAGTGGAGGAGAGAAAAGAGGGGGGGCTTGGCCTGGGGGGGAGGAGAGAGGGAAAGAGCCTCCCCTCCCCTCCCCTCCCCTCCCCCGCCTCTTTTCCCCGGTGCCTTTCCCTCCCGGGGGCTCCGCAGTCGACACCTGATCGCCGGGAAGTCTGCTGGACCTGGGCGGCTCCGGGCCCCTCCCTCCCCCTCCCTCCCCTCCCCTCCCTCCCCCCTGGAGCCGGGCTGGGCTGGGCTGGGCTGGGTGGGCCGGGGTGGGAGAGGGCGGAGGGCGGGGAAGAGGGAGGGAGGACGGGGGGCGCAGGAAGGAGAGCCAGGTGGAGCCCCAAGCAGCAGCAGCCGCAGCGCAGCCCTTGAACCCAGGGCTTGGTCCTCGGGGGGCAGCCGGGGCTGGGGGAGGGGGAAGGTCTAGATGTCCTCCACCCACCCACCCATCCTGGGTCCTTCCTTCCTTTCTTCCTTCCTTCCTTTCTCCCCACCGTCCTGGACCTTTCTCAGGGAAAAGAAGACTTTCCACCCACCGCCCGTTCCCGTTGCTTTCTTTCGTTACTGCAGCTCGTTGGCGTTAAAAGGAGGGTGGGCTTCCTCCGTCGATGGGAAGGCATTGATCTCCCCCCCCCCGCCTATGATCATCTCCTGGACCGCCAGGTAAGCGCCTGCCTGCCCGCCCAGCCTATTGGGTTGGGTTGGGGACGTTATTAACGCGTTTCTTTAATCTCTGTCACCCAGGAGTTGAGCTGAGAGGTTGGATAGATTTTAAGCAAGGACGGGTTTTCTTTCCTCCCTGCAAGGAATTGGTGGGAGCAGAAGAACAGGCTCCACTCTCATTTTTTTTTTTAATAATCCCCCAACCTTCCTTAACGAGGGTTTGCGCCGTTACCCCGTGGCGTTAGGTGCCCGTTAGCGAGTAGCGAGGTTGGAATCGGAAGGAGAGAGGAGAAAAAACCCAGATTTGTGGTCCTCCCCTCGGACTGACTTGTCTGGAAACGGACTAAAACCATTGCAAGAGACAGAACATCTTTCGCCTTGGGGACAGAGGTTTCTTGGAGAAACGAGAACGGGGAAGCGGCGTTAGGAACGTCGTTACTAATGGAATCCCGACCCTGCCTGTAAGCCCCCGCGGTGGGAGGAGAGGAGGGGGAAATCAGCCCATCGGATTACTTTTATTTACGCTGAAGGAGATTTATGAATTGCAAATACCGACAAAATCGCATCCCAGGGATATCTATCTTTTTTTGCATATCGTGTGTGTGTGTGTGTGTGTGTGTGCATAGACATATGTGTGTGTTGTATCATGCACTTCTGTCTGAAGGAAATAATGTTGCATTCCTTTGCAAAAATGATGCGAATAATGCATAAGGCAATTCTCTCTCCCCCTTTCTTTGTTACCATCGACATTTCCGATAAAGCGCAAGGCAACAATTCTACATTCTTTTGCAAAAGGATGGAAATGAATATCCTTATTTTAGAAATGCAAGCTCATAGCTTTATCGTTCTGTGTGTGTGTGTGTGTGTGTGTGTGACACGAAATAATGGAAAGTAACATTAATTATTATCGATGGAAATTTGACCTAGATTTCTGTAACTGATACATATTAATAATATCTACCTATATTAATAGTAGAAACGAATAGCATTGTTTTTAGAGGGCTACTATTTCCCCCTCCCTGTCTCTGAGATGCGTATCTGTCTGTCTTGTCTGAAAGATACCAAAACCTATACCCATAAAATGCAAAATAATTGAAAGACACCCCCCTCTCTGCCTGTCTGCCTGTCTGTCTGTTTGTCTGTTATCTATCTTCTCCGAAGGTGGTCAATTCTAGTTGAAACAGGACTGGAAAATAATACAGAAAATCCGTGGGATTATTCAGTGTGGATCCACTAAGGCTACATCTGCACTACAAAAATAATCCAGTTTGAAACTGGATGATTCGCCAGAGCTCCTTCCTATGGGATTCTGAGATTTGCAGTTTGGTGAGGACCAGCACTCTTTGACAGAGGAGGCTAAAGACCATGTCAAACTACACATCCCAGGATTCCCTAGGAAGGAGCCATGGCAAATAATCCAGTTTCAAACTGGATTATCTGTGTAGTGTGGATCCTCCCTTAGAATCATAGAGTTGGAAGAGACCACAAGGGCCATCTGGTCCAACCCCATTCTACCATGCAGGAATATACAATCAAAGCACTCCAGATAGATATTTTAATCCCATTCTTATTTTTCTGCGATTATTATGTTTTTTAGCATTCAAGTCCTGCGTTGGAATGATATATTATCGAATTCTTTAAAGAATAAATAAAATACAAGTCATTCCAACGCAAGCCTGCGTTGGAATGACTTGTATTTTATTTATTCTTTAAAGAATTCGATAATATCGTCCCTTTCCCTTCCTTGTGATCCTAGAAATCTATTTTCCTTCCTCTTCCTTCCTTCTTTTCTTTCTTTCTTTGGCTCTTCTTCTAAATACCTGAGCCGTGTTCTGCCAGGCCTGCCTGAACCGCAAAGGATATAAATAGCTGCCTCCTCTTCGGTCGCCGACCCAGATCGAATTACATAACGAAATCCTTCTTTTCTTTTGAAGCTCTTTGCAAAAAATAAAATAAAATAAAAATTGCAGAAGGAGGCGCCCGGTGCAAAATCCCGTGCCTGTTTTGGCAGAGAGGATTCAGCAGTACCTCTATTGAGCGGCAGCAAAAACAGGGTAATGCAACCCCCCCAATAGAAATTCCTTTCTCCCCCCACCCCAATTCATTTTACCTCCAGGCCCCAAACCTCCAGCATTGGAGTAACCTCAAATTCCAGCTGAGCATTCAGAAGTAGAATTTTTAGGCATGCAAAGAAAAAAAAAAAGGGTGGGCAGAATTTCCAAGGGAATGTGAACACAGCAAATGTAAGAATTAGGTGTGTGCAATTATTTTTTCTCTGTGCAATGCTCTAAATTGGGGGACTGAAGGAACATTTCATTGGGGTGACAGAATTTTTTTTATTTGGGGTGCAATGCCCTCATTTTGACCCACTCCTAGCTATACCCCTAACTGCACTAAATTGCCTCTCCAACCCCCCAACCAAATTTAATTTAAAAAAAAATTAATTAGGTATTTATACCACGCTCTTCAGCCACAAAGACTATCAGAGCGGCTTACAATTTGTTTTTAAGCAATAGCAATGTACACATCTACACTGCATTAAGCAGTTTCCAATGTGTGTTAGCTAAAATGCAAAAATGCAATTTAAGGGGGAAGGAAACCAGAGCATTGCCTCCAAATAAAAATTCTCCCCTCATACACAATTAATTTTTCCTTTGCAGTTTCTTAAAACTCCAGTCGATACAGTTTAGGCATCCCAAGAAGAGGGGACTTAAAAGGTAAAGGGACCCCTCCAGGGAAGATGAACCTAGGACAAATAAAGCAGTTTTAGGTGCGAGGGATTTCCAGGGTCTCATTCTCTGCCATGCTAGAAATTTCTTGCTAGCATTGCAATAATTGGGAACTTCGCTTGAGCCATTAGAAATAGAGTTTAGGGGAAGACAACACAGTAAAGAGAAATTTTTTTAGGTGTGAACGAATTTCAATGACGCACTTTCTCCAAGGCTAGAAATTTGAGGACTGCAAGAAAAGGCTTCATTTCAAGCAACGTTTTTCTTTGCGTGAATCTAGCCCAGCCTTATATTTGAAGGCTTTTCTTAGCTGATAACACCCTCACAGCCCAATTTCTGCAAATGTATTGCTGTCTGTGGGCGTTCATTTTTCTTCCTTAAAATTCAGGTTGTTTGTACTCCAAGCCTTGTATTCAGATCCGGAGCTCAGTGCTACGATTCGTCCTACCAAATTAGAGTAGGCTCATAAAATCAATGGATTTTACATTAGTGTAAATCCCCATGAAATCAGTCGGTTTGCCCTGTTGGGGACGAGCCACTCGGGTTTAGCTCGGTATTTGCTGGGTGGAATATCGTGGATTAGGATCCCACGGAAATCCTCCAGGTTTACATTGCTAGGTGGGCTTCCTCGAGAGTAAATCCGTTGTTGTTGTGTGCCTTCAAGCCCTTTCCGAGTGAGGGCGACCCTAAGGCGGACCTCTCTCTCACGGGGTTTTCTGAGGCTGAGAGAGTGTCTCATGGGTTTCCATGGCCGAGCGGGGATTCGAACCCAGGACTCCAGAGTCACAGCCCAACACTCAAACCAGGAGGTGGACTTTATTTAGGAGAAAACACAGATAGAGTTCCTCTTTTAAATGGCGATGCTATTTATTTATTTATTTTATTTCTCTAGATTTCTCTGGATTATTTTTCTTTAGAGAGACTTTTTGGATTCTGTTTCTCGCTTCCACAAACTTCGTTGTTTTCTTCTTTTTAAAATCCATTTCTATTGCTCCCAATTTTGCAAACTCTGACCCGGGATTGTGGCGTTCCCGATCCCTTGGAGGAGGCGGAATTATTTTTTGCAACTTTATGCAAAAAAAGCCACCGAGGACATTGAGTGGGCCTTACTCCCGAGTAGACAGTTTTAGGCTTGCCAGGCTCTGAGCCTCCGCATCATACCATCCTACAAAACCCACATTTGGGTTTTCTTCCAATTCGGAAGGATTTGCATTTTTTAAAAAAATCGAAATCCCATCATAAATTGGAATGGATCACCCCTTGATCTCTGGCTGGAAAGAAAAACAACTTCCCGTGTTCCCAATGTAGGATTTTAGGGTCTGGATCCCTTACAGTTGGGGGTAAGCCCCCAAACAGCCTCACCCAGTTAGTGAGTCCAATGCAACAGTTATATTCCAAAACCTACGCTCAGTCTCCTTGTGGTGGGAAGTAGTAGGAATCAGTGGGTGCCTCTGATCATATGTAGAGTGCATTTTTCTTTTCAGTATGGAGTAAGCCGCAGATCCAAATGAAAAGGGATAAACCGTTTCCAGATCAACGGGGATGCTTTCCAGGTGGACACAAGGTTGTTAACGCGCTTTTTGTTGCGTTGGGTGGGTTAGAGACCCTGGAACTATTTTTAAGATGCTGGAGGCAGGGAGACACTTTTGCATTTTGTGTATTTGCATGCATGTGTTTTGCACGATAGTGAAAGCAGAAAATACAGATGAGGATGATGGGGATGATGCCACCAAGAAAAGCAGTTTGCTACCTGACTGCTACCATCAAGGAAAAGCGAAATAATAACCGAAATGGATTTTCCTTGGGATTTTTTCCGGGCTGTGAGGCTGTGTTCTGGAAGAGTTTATTTCTGACGTTTCGCCTGCAGGCGAAACGTCAGAAATAAACTCTTCCAGAACACAGCCTCACAGCCCGGAAAAAATCCCAAGGAAAATCTATGGATGCCTCCATAACCAAAATATTATGAACTGCTTTAAAGCATAACTTTAATAGATCATTGATGGCTGATCAGTTTTTGTGGGAAGGGGCTCAGTCAGCCCATCCTAGCCTGGAGTGGGAGAGGACTCACCCCCCTCTTCCGGGGCCCATGGGTGGGGTCAGTCCAAGTCCTGGACAGGCAGTGGGGAAGAAGAGGTGGGTCTCTTTGCCTCGCCTCCTGCAATAGCCAGAGGCAGGGAGGAGGGCAAGCTGGTGCAATGGAAAGGGACTTCATTGATGCCAGGGCTCAATGGGAGTGCAACTGACTAGGCGGTTGGGTGAAAGTGGTCAAGTTTGAAGGTTGCAAAAGGGTGGGTTTGGGGGGGGGTTGCTTGCTTGCTTTGGTTTTTGGGGTGCTGCAGGCTGGAGAAACCGGTTCCCCAACCTGCTCTCCCTCCTCCCCACATTCCCCTTGTTCTTGGCATGGAGGAGGAGGAGGAGGAGGAGTGTGGGAGTGACTTGGATCCCCCCCTCCTCTCTAGAGGATGCTGCTACTGCAGGAGAGGTACCGCAGTGGCGTCTTTTCCCAGCTGGATGGATGGGGAGGGTGGGGTTGGACTGGGGTGGGGAGAAGGGGGGGGGGTAGGAGGAGAGAAAAGGATGGACCAGGGCAGGGAGAGCATAGCTAGTCTGGACCAGTCCTTCATCCCATCTTCTCCATCTCTGCTGGTGGAAGGTCAGTGGTCTAATTTGCAAGGACTTTTTCTCCACCCCTATTTCCCTCCCTCTTTCGCCTTCCCTCTTCCCTCCAAACCTCCCTTCTCCCCCCCCCTGAAAATATCCCCACCCCACCTCCAACTGGTAGGGGAAGTGTAGTCTATGATAATCCCAGTAGTCTGGACCAGTCCTTCATCCCATCTTCTCCATCTCTCCTGGTGGAAGGTCAGTGGTCTAATTTGCAAGGACTTTTTCTCCACCCCCATTTCCCTCCCTCTTTCGCCTTCCCTCTCCCCTCCAAATCTCCCTTCTTCCCCCCCCCCTTGAAAATAACACTCAACTCTCCCCCCCTCCAACTGGTAGGGGAAGTGTAGCCTATGATAATCCCAGTAGTCTGGACCAGTCCTTCACCCCATCTTCTCCATCTCTGCTGGTGGAAGGTCAGTGCTCTAATTTGCAAGGACTTTTTCTCCACCCTCCCTCGCCTTCCCTCTCCCCTCCAAATCTCCCTTCTCCCCCCACCCTTGAAAATAACACCCAGCTCTTCTCCCCACCTCCAACTGGTAGGGGAAGTGTAGTCTATGATAATCCCAGTTAAATGCGATTAAGACCAAAGATGGTTGGAGCTGGGAGTAAGGGCTGGGGGAGATTTTGCAGGTGGGGGGATTGGGGGTGCCTGGCTTTAACCCTCCAAGCATAAGGGAGTGGGTGGTCTCGACTAGATGGCCTTGCCTTGGGTTTCTAGAAGATTCAGACCAGACCAAAATCTCCAAAGCAACACATAGGCATGTGTGTAGAGACAACAACTAGTATGGATAATTGGCTTTTTGCTTTTATTGTTTATATAAAGATGGCAATGAGCAGTCCTTGAAAATCCCCAGCTTTCTCAAAGTCAGTGGGGAAAAATCCTTTCTGTCTTTTGCCTCCCTTCCCTTATCTGTTGCAGTAATAATTTCTTGGGCTTATTATTTCTTTGTGTGTGAGTGTGTTAATTTTATGGTGCTGAGGATGCGGGGAGTTTTGCAATGAGATTTCCTGCCATGAATAGATGCAGACACAGGGCTGTTATAGCCCTTAAAGAAAAGAGAGAAGATGTAATGCCCAAAAGAAAAATACACCAGAGATTCTTAAAAACCTGCCTTGAATCCCAACTTGGGAGAAAGGCGGGATATAAATCCAATAAATAAATAAAATAAAAATTAAAATATATTATTATTATTATTATTATTATTCAATGTTATATGTTATATATTACCCAGGAGTGTGGCTGTGGTCAGGGCAAAATGAGAGCATTGGTTCCCCAAATAAAAAATCTCTCCCCACCCTGGAAATTTTCCTACAGACTCCAAATTTCTAGCATTGTAGAGAGCCAGACACTGAAAATCCTTCACACGTCCAACTCCCTTTGCCTTTACTTTTCCTTAGGATGCCTCAACTGTATCTCTAAATGCTCAGCTGATGTTTTAGGTTACAGCAATGCCAAGAAATTTGGGGAATGAAGGAAAAATTTCCTGGTGGAGAGAGCAGAATTTTTATTTGAGGGGGGCAATGCACTTATTTTGCCCCCTCCCACCCACCCCCCCGGCCGTCTACATCCCTGCTTTTATCCTGTAATTTTCAAGACAATGTTTGTTTCCCAGGGAGAGGTATTCTGAAACCCACACCTATTAATTGCAAAGTGGGTTTGCAATGATTCCATTCAAGCACTGTTCACTTGTATCCCTCCCTTACATTTTACAGCTGGAAGTGTTGGCTTTGTGCCTCTGTTTTGATACATTTTCAAGACTTTTTTTGGATCATATCCCTGCAAATTTGAGACAGAATGATATCTTCCTTTAAAGAAATCCCTTTAAAACTGAGAAAAAACAACTCCAAGGGAGAGGAAATTTGTCTTTTTTCTTTTGGTTCAGTGTTCTTTTGTGGCTGATCATTCGTGTGTTGCTGGGTTATCTGACTCTTCGGTGTGTGGTGTGATAGGACTTGCAATGCTGCCTTTCTTTTCCTTCCCCCAATCCTGCCCACTTTTGGTTGTTCAGCTAAGAACAAGGTAATGAAATTGCATAATTAAAACTGAAAAAACAGAGTGTGAGCTGCACAATTTTTCTTTCCAAAACAATATAGACATGGAGGAGCAGTGAACGCCACACTGACAATCCACCTCAAATCTGTAGATCTGTCGAGTTGTCTGTGATGATTCTGTCAGTGCAATCAGAAGAAACACACATGCACGCACACACACAGATCCTGGTGTAGACCTTTCAGCCTACATTGTTTAAAAAAAAAAAATCCAGAAGGCTTTTTGATAGTATTAGTTTTTTAAATGAACAGGAGGAAATTTTCTAATGAAATGGATTGCTTAGGAGGACCTCAGCCCCGTGAGTAATCTTGTTGGTTTTAAAGGCTTCTGGGACAATTAAAATAATTAGTCTGCCCAAGATGAATTGTTTTTTTTAAAGAATGTAATCCAGTTCCATTCAAGTCAATGGGAGTTATGCCCTTTGACTGCTACATTTAAAAGGAACAAACCAGGATCATATTCTGCACAATTGTACCCACTTTGTCTTTTGCTACCATCCAGAAGCAGAAAGACCAAAGGAAATGTGAAATAAATCCCATTTAAAATTGCATTAAAACCAATTCAAATGAAATCATTTGTGGGTTTGCCTTTAGTTTCTTTGGGGTAAAGTCTAGGCAGAGAGATGCAGAACAAAGCAGGTGCTCAATTGCACACTCCTCTATGTGCCTACTCAGAAGTAAGTGATTTCATTGGGGCTTACTCCCAGGTAGAGTGCAATTAGACGGTGGTCTAATTCCCAATGACGGTGACTCCAATTTTGGCTGTCCACACTGCACCATACCACTTCAACAGCCGCTTCAACAGTCATGGCTCCATCCTATGCAATCAATCCTGGGATTTGCAGTTTGGTGAGATTCTTCAACTCCTCCTCCAAGGAGCTCTAGTGCTCCAGGGGAGCTCACTAAAGTTTTCTAGCAGTGAATTCAAAGCACTTCCCCAAACTACAAATCCCAGGATTCTGTGGGGAGAGAGGCAAGGCCATGAAAGTGGGGGAAATTGCTAGAGTTGTGCAGAATGGAGACTCTGGATTTTACCTTTGGAAGGGGTAAATCGTCTCCTTTGTCAATGGCTGTCAAATACTGAGGCTGCCTCACGGCCAGTATTGTTAGCATTCAGGCCTATGCAGTAGATTTGGAAGAGGATGACGTAACTTTCAAACATTAGCAGCTTTGCCTCTTGGGGCATGGATCATATTTCGGCTCTCATTGTATCAGCCAAGCCTTCCAGAAGCAAACTGGAACAAGGGGAATAAAAAGCCTAACCTTCTGTGATGCTCTATAAAAAGAGAGATGCCAAATGCCAACATTTCATGGCTTTTTTATTTTTTATTTTATTTTATTTATTTGGTTTTCCAATGATTTTTGGTAGAACAACAGTGTCATGATAGCATTACCACATTTCTTTCTAAATTTAGGCTGCCATAGGAAATGTTATGTTATATCCCCATTTTCCTATCCTTGTGGTAGGCCATTGGATGGAAAGAAAAATGGCTTTTCATAGAGTGATGTTGTGCACTGTAAAGTGACTGACAGTATAATAGGTTTACAGGGCCAGCTTTTACCTGTCTACTCAGAAGTAAATCCCATTGAATTCAGTGGAGCTGATTCCCAGGAAAATAGAAGCTGAATTCTAGTTCATACTGACTGGAAGGTCAGCCCCATTGAACTCAATGGGACTGAATTCTGAGCAAATGCTTGTAGGGTTCCATGGAGATTTTGATGAATATCTTGCTGAGATGTTGTTTCTCTTTGCCTCTTTGAGTTATGATATGTCTGTTTATCTGAAACATTTTCTGTACTCAACCCCTCTGCCTCTGAAGTGGTTTCAAAATCTAAAGTGGGTCATTTCAAATCTTTTTTAAAAGCCACCATTTTAAAACAGTACAAAAAGTGAGCACATACTTTTTCAAATATAGTGCACACTAGTTTTACAGGCCTTATGGCTGGAAGCATTCAGGTTGATTGTAATGTAATATTAAATAACATACTGTATACCAACTTCTTAAATCTGTCCTTGAAATTCAAGTGATCTCAGAGTGAGCCACCAGGCAGGGCTCCTGTACCTTTGATAGTGAGATAGAAATGGATATTTCAGCAGGGACAGGTCAGCATAGAAAGCTGCCCCTGCATCATTTCTTTTTCTGCCCTGGAGCTTGGGAAAGTTCCTTTTTGGAATACCACTCCCAGAAGCTCTGACAGCTAGGAGATTCTTGGATGGTTGTCCAAAACAGACCTTTTCCAAGCTTTGGTCTGTACCACTACCACCACTTTGGGTCCCCAGTAGGAAGAAAAGCAGGGAAGAAGTAATGAAGAAGATGATGATAATTATTATTAATGATAATGATGATGATGATAATTATTATTAATGATAATGATGATGATGATGTGGTAGGAGCTCTCTTCCCTATTTCACTTGAGCCAGCATGAAAGTTGATGGGATTTTGTCCTTTTGTTTGGAACATGGAAAGATTTAGAATGATAGAGTTGGAAGAGACCACAAGGGCCATCTAGTCCAACCCCCTGCCATGCAGGAATGCACAATCAAAGCATTTCTGACACAGATGGCCATCCAGCCTCTGTTTAAAGACCTCCAAAGAAGGAGACTCTACCATCCTAAGAGGCGGTGTATTCCACTGCCAAACAGCTCTTACTGTCAGGAAGTTCTTCCTACTGTTTAGGTGGAATCTCTTTTCCTGTAGTTTGAACCCATTGCTCCGTGTCCTAGTCTCTGGAGCAGCAGAAAACAAGCTTGCTACGTCCTCAATATGACAGCCCTTCAAATATTTGAACATGGCTATCGTTGTACAGAGAAGGAAAGCCAGCGTGGCTCACTTCTACATAAGTGCATCTAAGGTAAAGCTTGGAAAAGGTTCTTTTCAGGCTACATCTTCCAGAATTACCTCGGCCACTTCGACTGCTAGCTGTAATGGCGACGGGATTTTGTTATTGGCTTTAGTAGCTAGGAAAATCTAGGAGCCAGAGTCATAAAAGTTTGTATTTCCAAACTCTGGTGTAGTGATTACATAATTATAGCACAATCTTACGGTTTCCATCCTATGCACTCCTACCTAGGACTATGCCCTATTGAATGGGGATTACTCTTGAGTAAGCAGGGTGAAGTCGACTTTGTAAGGCAGCAAATCCTTCCCTTTCTATAGTAGGTTCAATGCTACAACTGTGAGCAGATCTAACTTGGAAAGTAAGCCTGATGGAACGCAATGTGGTCTTTACTTTTAAGTAAACCACGTTACATACATATGATCAGGTTGTATGTGTGCTTTCCTCTGCAGTGAGCTTAATGGCAAAGCTTCCACTGGTTTTAATGGAGCTTCTGCTTTGAAGCTGGTTTTCATAACCTGGGCACCTCCAGATGGACTGTGTGTCCGTGTGTGTCTGTGTGTGTCTTCAAGTTACCTGTCAACTTATGGTGACCTCATGAATTTCACAGGGTTTTCTTAAGCAAGGAATACTCAGAGATGGTTTTGCCAGTTCTTTCCTCAGAAATATTGCCTACAGCACCTGATATGCATTGACAGCCTCCCATCCGAGTACTATCCAGGGCTGATCCTGCTTAGCTTACAAGATCAGATGAGATCTGGTACCTTTAGGGTATTTAGAACTACAATCCCAATTACCCCCATTTAGAGAAAGATGCAGACCAAGCATGCATACTTGGAAGTAAGTATCACTGAATTTGGTGGGACTTATTTATGAGAAACCAGTAAGGGCTGCTGGCTCCATGTCAGTGGAGTAGTGAATCCAAGTTTTAGTCCAGGCTTTAAAGGAACTCTCCCGAATGCCAGACCCTCTTCCTAAATAGGTTCACCACCTTGGAGAGCTCCTGTGAAGCTAATGAAACCCTGGAATGGATTCACAGCCCCACTGACATCGGAGCCACCATCTGCCAACCGTGAACAACCATAGTTAGGACCAGGCTATGCAGTCTTATATCACGGTTGCACCTAAGCTCAATTACATTTAAAAAAAAAAAACAGCAGAGATTCAAGAAAACCCATCATGCAAATCCCTTTATTATATTCCTGCATTTCCTTTTTGACCAAAAAAAGAAAAAGAAAAAAAAAAAGACTGAAAGTATTACCAGTAATAAATCCAAACCTGTTTTATGAAGTAGCAAATATATGAAGAGGCCTAATCCCTGAGGAAGTGTGGTGGAGTCTCCATCTTTTGGAGGTTTTTAAACAGAGATGGATGGGTATTCTTTGATTATGTGTTCCTGCAGGGCAGGGGTTGGACTAGATGGCCCTTGTGGTTTCTTCCAACCTGTGCATACAGCCTGCATAGAATCAGAACCACAGCACTGGAAGGAACCCCATGGGCTATAGAGTCCAACACCCTGCTTCAACTTCCTTAAACTGAACTTCATTGGGGGAGAATACCGGACACTCAATGTGAAGTCGAAGGCTTTCACAGCCGGCATCCATACATTTTCCATGGTTTTTTTTCCGGGCTGTGAGGCCGTGTTCTGGATGAGTTTCTTTCTGATGTTTCACCTGCATCTGTGGCTGGCATCTTCAGAGAATGGTTGGGTAGGAGTGTGTGTGGGGTCCTCCTTGCATATCTCCCCTCAAAAACTAGCCATTCAAATACACAGATTTACGTATCCTCCCCAACAGGGGTTCACAGCATATAAGCTCCACACACACCCCTACCCAACCATTCTCTGAAGATGCCAGCCACAGATGCACGCGAAACATCAGAAAGAAACTATTCCAGAACACGGCCTCACAGCCCAGAAAAATAACCCATGGAAACCCTAAGAATACAGGACAGTTTCCTGGTAGATTGGGCTCCAGTAGAGGTTAATTTCAGACTAGAATACCAAATCCACTTACTTTGGGGCCCTTTCACAGTACACAATTATGGCTGCTTCCTGTGGAATCTTGGGATTTGCAGTTTAGGGAGGGGCACGTATAATTCTCAGCCAGAGGGCTCTGATATCACAGCAAACTACAAATCCCAGGGTCCCACGAGAGGCAGTCTTGAAAGTTACAGCGGAATCATAATGCTATTATTCTGGAGCGTGAAAGGGTCTTTTGACGAAGTCTGACTGAGTTTGCATAAGGAAATGTGTAGGCTTGCTTTTGCACACTGACACAGTCGTAGACAAGTACCTAAGTTGTCTGACTGGATAAAGAAGGATTTCCTTCTGAGTCAGTGTGCTTTGCACAGATCGGTGCTTCCTGTGAATCTTAGTGGGGAGCATTTTAGAATCTACTGAATCTTGTCCCCCAAGTCAGTGATACTCAAATGTGTTTATATTTGGTCAGATCCAGCCCATTAACTAGGATGGAGGCACATAAAAAACAAGTCTGTATGAATTTGGTGGAATTTGCAGTTGCGGATAATATTTTCAGCTCTAAGTTCAGCCTGCCATCACCGACTTCTGCCATAGTTTTGCAGAAGTTTTGCAAAAATTTCATACAATATTTGTGATGATTGATTTTTATAGCCATTATAGGCCTGATTCCTATTAGTCAGCTTAGCCTCAGTCTCCAGTGGAGGGTGGTCACTGTGACAATGTCACCGGATGAGCCCATTCTGGACTTTAGTCTGAAATATAAAGGAGCTAAGGGTTTAAATATCCTCAAGGCAGCAGATCCTGTCTGATCTTGGAAGCTAAGCAGGGTCAGCCCTGGTTAGTACTTGGATGGGAGACTGCCAAGGAATCCCAGGGGCTGTAGGCTCTATTTGAGAGGAAGGAACTGGCCAAACCACCTCTGAGGATTCCTTGCCTAAGAAAAGCCTGTGAAATTCTGGGATCACCAGAAGTTGAGAGGTGCACACATATATGCACTAGATCTGACCTTGGTCCCTTGTCGCCAAATGCTGCAGGCTAGAATTTCCAGAGAATGGGGAAAGGTGCCTTTTTGGACTGCCACTCCCAGAATCCCCCAGCCAGCATAGCTGGCTGGGGGATTCTGGGAGTGACAGTCCAAAAAGAAGGACCTCCCACAAGCCCAGAAGGACTGCCAAAGTGTTGCAGGGTCTATTTCAGAGGAAGGAACTTGCAAAACCACCTCTTAGTGTTCCTTGCCTAAGAAAACCCTCCAAAATTCATGGGACCACCATAAGTCGACAGGCGACTCGAAGAAGGCGCAGACACACACCCATAAAGAAGCTATCCAGCACACTAAACCTATTCAAGCAGGTATGATCTCAGATCATTGCAGATAGCAAGTCCAGTTAGGACTAGAGTAAACAGATTGACTCCATTATTGAATGGTCCGTTGACATGTAGGTAAATCCCACTGATGCAATGGGTCTACTCTAGTAGAGGACTAACAGTAGGATTTCGGCCATAGTGTTTCAGCAACAACACCTATGTTCACCTTCACCTGAACGCTGTGAGTGAAGCCATTCACATTCCAACTTTGATTGTGTTTATTTCCCATAAGGATGGAATGGCATGTTAAGGAAAATGCAACATGGGACATACAGTGAAAGAAATAAAATATGTATGTGAAAGTCACAATGACTAAGCAAGAGCAATTATGAAGCTACACAGGTGAAACTGCTAATGTAATCTAGAAGGCCTGAGAGCCAAGGACAGAGGTATTGGAAACACCTGAGAATCATTAAGTGTACAAGGTGAAATGTTGAAATACATGGGTTGCTCTTAAGTATGGGTGGAACTATGTGGACCAATCAGAATGGAAGTACACACCCACTGGGTGGAAACTAACTAGTGGGTGGTGATAAACAATGGCTATAAAACTGCAATGTTTGCCAATGTATTTTTGTGGTTGAGTAGAGTTGGAGTGGTTTGGAGATATTGTGGAGTAGTGTGTAGAGATTGTGATTTGTTGACCATATAGTATATTTATATAGAAGAATAAAGTAGGTTTTATATAAAACTACTGAGTTGCCTGAGTGAATCCTGGAGACGTTTTGGAGACACCTGGAGAAGAGTGAGAAGGCTTGGAGAGTTTGTCAGGATCTTCAGCCTATTCTCTGAAACTCTGCTGCTTTGAAAGAAAGCATTAACCACTGATCTAAGCTGGTCAGCTCTGCTGCATAACAAGGTGGTGAGTTAGAGCCAGAGGTGAAGAGCTACAACTCCCATCATCCCTGACATGGCAAGGAGCGCTTGAGAGAATGAACAGATGAAAGCTAGTAAAACATTTTCAAAATAGAAAAAAGTTTATTGAAAAATACATACAGAGACAGGGGAGGCCAGGGGTGCTGATGTCAGTGAGGTGGTGAGTCTGTTTTGGGTTTTAGTCTGAACATCCAAGGAGCCATACAAGGTGCTGCACTATACAGTTGTCCCTTCATATTCGCTGGGGTTTGGTTCCAGGACTCCCCGTGGATACCCAAATCCGTGAATACTCAAGTCCCATTATATGCAATAGCATAGCAAAATGGTGTCCCTTATATAAGATGGCAAAATCAAGGTTTGCTTTTTGGATTGTTATTTTTTACAGAATATTTTCAAGCCATGAAGACTTAAATCTGTGGATACGAAATATGTGGATATGGAGGGACAACTGTACCTTCTCCCCAAATAGGTCCAGTATCTTGGACAACTCTTTTTAAGTTGCTTTTTTTTTTTTTTTTTTGAACGACAACTCCTGAAATTCCCAAGCCAGATGCAACAGTCAGAGCATAGAAAATTACCTTCTTGGAGGACAAGTCCCAAAGTCCCCCATGGTCATACTGACTGAGGAATTCTAGGACCTGTCCTCTAAAAAAGGAACTTTTCCATTCTCTGGCTATGTATTTAAAAATAAAATTATGTGCCTCCCATAGAAGTTTGTAAAATATACATTTTTGAAGAGCAGGAGAGATATTTAAGTATGAGTTTATCTTTATCTCTCCCCCTGCCCACTCCCTGCTCCTAAGTAACCGTGCGCCTGTCTGTTTATTCGGGTAATCCGCTACTTCTCAAATTAGGAGGAAACTTTTCTCCCAATCTTCCCTGAGAGTTGCTCTTCGTGAAACCCCACCGTACCCCCAAACTTCCCTGGAGGTGCAGAAATATTTGCACACAGTTCTGAGGCTCCTGACCCTGTCTATTTTGGATGAGAATTATCCTGGGTCCCCCCACCCACCCCGGTCTCCTTGTTTTGGAAGGTGGAAGACATGTCCTATGGCTCTCAGCTCTTCAGAAAGACCTTGGACCAAAGCCAGTCTTCTTGAGCAAAAACTTCTCGTAATCCTCTAACCTTCCCTGTGAGGGAAGCAGCGACCTGTGCAGAGAAGAGACTTTGGCTGGAAACCTAACAAGAGCCCCTTTCTGCCAGGGGAGGGACATTAGCTTTCCCCCTTTGCTCTTGGATCAATCTAAGTGCTCCAAAATCATGACTGCCACCCGGGGAACTGAGCAGACCAGACCGCTTAGTGATGGTAAAATATTAATAATCCTTCTAATTGATCCTCCTCCTCATCCCCCCTCCCCTTTCACCCTCCCCAACTGGTGCCCTGAGGAGATCCATGCAAGGAAAGAAGTGCCTTTGGAGAAAGAGGATTATGATCCGACTAAAGGGTGGGAGGGAGTAGATGGAAGGAGAAGAGCCGATGGGGAGGGGTTGCCTTTATCCTTTTGACCCTGCATAGATTGATTTGCGCGGAAAATGGGCGATACTTTAGCAGGGAGCATTGTGGCATCCCTTAAAGGGTTCATCTGCAGGGGGCTCAGATCAATGCTGGGCCTGCCAAGATGAATTTAAAAATGGGAAATGGAAGTCAAGGGGAGTCAGGAAGGGAGAGAAAGAGAAGGGGGGGGCATATCCTCAAGGCACAACCAGTAACATCACCAGCAGTATGGCCCCGTATACGGTGTCGTGGAGTTCCTGAGGCAGTTTTGCTTTCAGACTGTCCATATGGTGTCAGAGAGGAACCCTGGGTAAACTTGCCAGCTGTTGCTAGGCCTATGCACAGGCCGTCGTTTCTGTCTGCAGACCGTTCGTGGCAGGGGGGATAAAAATAAAAAGGATGAAATAGGACAAACGCAACTTGTTCAGGTTATGCTCTGACATCTGGCAAGAACAGCTGAGCAAAAATGGGTGTCATTGAAGAGCTGGAGAGAGATAGAGAATGCTGTCTTTCTTCCCTGCATGCTGATTCCCTGTGGGTGTCTTTCTGCTCTTTGTACAACTTTTGACTTCAGGGTAACGGGGTTTTGGACAATTACTCTTTTAAGACAGGGTGGGGATGTGCACCCTGGTCTCCCAGATACTTAATCCAACATAGAATCATAGAGCTGGAAGAAACCACAAGGGTCATCTAGTCCAACACTGAAACCACTACTCAATGCTGGTTCTCTAGTCATCGTAATACTAATAGCATATACCTGTTCCTCTGGCATGTGTGAGGCAGGAGGCATGTAGTAGTTCTTTCATCAGTTCTCACCCCTTTGTTGTTACGGGTCATCAAGCCAACTTATGGCAACCCTATGAATGAGAGACGTTCAAGTTCCCCCTGAGGGCCATGTCTTTCTTTCTTGAATCAATCTATCTCAAATGTGGTCTTTCTCTTTCCCTACTCCCTTCCACTTTACCAAGGATTTGTATCTTTTCCAATGAGTCATAGCCTCTCATGATATGTCCAAACTACCATAGTTTGATTATTTTGGCTTCTAGGGTGAATTCAGGCTTGATTTCCTCTCAGGCCCTTTGATTTCTCCTGTTGACAGTCCATGATATCCACAGGACTCTTCAGCAGCACCACACTTCAAATGAATTGATTCTCTTCCCATCAGCTTTCGTCACTGTGTCGCTTTCATGATTGTACAGAGAAATCAGTAATACTATAGCTGGTTGATTCTGATTTTGGTACTGACTGATACATCACGTGTTATAGCAGATTCTCTAGTGCTACCAAGCAAAAGATAATTATGCAGCTATTGTATATTATTTTCCTTGGGAGTGTGAGTTTTCAATAGGGGTGTAATTCTTCACTAGGTTTCTTCTAGAAGGTTGCAGCAAGTAATTTCAGCAATTTTCTTCCTGCTGTGAGAAAGTCTTCAAAAAGCACACAGTTTTTGAAAGCTATTCGCAATTCAGGACTTATTCTGTGCAAAATTCGCACATTGTTATTTTGTGTAGAGAACAGCATTTTCTACCCGGGAAACAGCATTTTCTCTGTGGAAAATAATATTTCAATGCAGAAATATTAAGTATTGCACAGAAAATGTTGTTTTTCTGCACAGGTAAGGCTGTTTTATATGCAAATCAACCATGTGTTAATTTTACACTGTACAAGTTCCCAATTGCAGCTTTTTTTTTTCTGTGCAGAAAACATTTTCTGCACAGGAATTAATACTCCTGTGTTGAAATATTATTTTGCATGCATAAAATGCTGTTTCTTGTTCAGAAAATATTGTTTTCTGCACAAAACAACCATGTGCGAAATTTTGTGCAAAATAAATGCTGAACTGCAAAGAGTCTCGTCAGTCCAGGATTCAACTTGCAGGGTTTCTAAACACCTGAAAAACATGTTTTTCAACCATTTTTCAATTTTTAAAAAACTTTATTTCCATCCTTAGACAGAAAGATAGACCAAAGGGTGGAAAAACAAAGGAGGGTTGCGTTTCCAAGAGGCTTTCCCTGCCAATAAAATTCTGCATTTGAAGCAAGATGATTGCAGTTTGTTTTTTTAAAACTTGTCTGGAAGCCAAACCCTGAGACAGAAGCAAAATGCTTTAATACTTCTGCTCCCAGGCAAACAGCAAATGTGACCTCATGGTTTTCCCTCTCTGAGACACTGGAGCACTTCCTCCACAGTAAAAGTCAAAAGGGATGAAAACCATGCTGGAAAGGTGAGGACATAGAAATTTTTGCTAACGTCTCTGTTGCTATACTTTCTGAGGAGAAGAACATTGGATCTCTTTACCTGGTTCTCAGTGTGCTACAAGGTAATCATGGAATCAGGGCTCATTGGGTTGGAACTTTTTAATTAACTGGCCAAGATTGCACCCTGACAAAATGAAGCATTGCATAAAATGTGAACAAAATTTTGCATATGCAAATATATGTACAAAGGTAGGCATTTAGAAATGGTAGCTGGAATTTAGAAGAGAAATGCAATGTATTCCAACCTCATAAGAAAGGCTCTGATAGAGAGTGCATAAATAAGGTGATTTGAGTGTCAGACTATGATTCTGGAGACCAAGGTTCAAATCCCCACTAGGCCATGGAAACCCGCTAGGTGACCTTGGGCAAGCCACACTCTCTCAGCCCCAGAGGAAGGGTGTAGCAAACCTCTTCTGAAGAAATCTTGCCAAGAAAACCCCATGATAGGGTCGCCATAAGTCAGAAATGACTTGAAGGGACACAGACAACAGCATAAATCATTACTTTCTATGGAACTGTGTGGCATCGTTCAAACCTGCTATACTTTGCAAGGCATGTTAGTAGGAAGCTAGTTTATCTTTTGATACAGAAACGCCAGCAATGACAGCAATGGTGATTTCATTTTCTTCTGGCTCTAGAGTAGAATAATAGAATTATAGAGTTGGAAGAGACCACAGGGGCATCTAGTCCAACCCCATTCTGCCACGCAGGAATACACAATCAAAGCATTCTTGACAGGTGGCCATCCAGCCTCTGCTTAAAAACCTCCAAATACAAAGACTCCACCACACTCTGAGGTAGCACATTCCACTACCAAACACCTCTTACTGTCAGGACGTTCTTCCTAATATTTAGGTGGAATCTCTTTTCCTGTAGTTTGAACCCATTGCTTGATGTCCTAGTCTCTGGAGCAGCAGAAAACAAGCGTGCTCCATCCTCAGTATGGCATCCCTTCAAATATTTATACATGGCTCTCATGTCACCTCTTAGACACAGATCTTCCCTGTGCCTTCCTGCTTGCTGCCACCAAGCCTTGGTGTCAGAGTCTCTTGATGTCAGGGTCTCTGGGGATGCTGAAACTTGTGGGCACAGAGAACTTGGCCCACCTCCCACCTGGCAGTGTTTCCTTCTAAACACCCAGACACAAATACCTGGATTATCTGGAGGCAAAGTCAAGTCAAGGAGAGGTCAAGCCAATGGCTGCAGATGACAACCAGAGCTAGTTGGGTAGAGGAGGTAGGAGAATCACCCAAAGCAATCTTACAGAGGCACCAGAGACACAACCAATGGCCAAGATCCTACTTGGTCACAGCGTAGCATCAGTACTTGCCAGAGGAGTTATGCTAGGCTGGAACAATGCAATCCTTATACTGAATACTACCATAGCACAACTTATGAGAAACTGCAAATGCACAGAGCTGTCACCTCATTGTAAGACGTGTGCATTTGCACATTGAGGCAGTGTGCTATGCACATTGACACATTCCTCCAGGTGCATTATTTCGCATCTGCAATGGTTTCCACATGCGGGACTCCATTTCTACCAGTATTGGCTGCATGCATCCATTCTGCATTGTCCAAGAAAGTTAGTTCATATGCGTGTTATTGTTATTGTTATTAATATTAACCTGATTTTCTCCCAAAATTGGTACTCAAAGCTGCTTACAATTTAAAAAAGAATAACAAAGCTAAAAACATACCAAAAGTGAACATTAAAATGGAATTAAATGGTTTACAATATTAAAACAATTTATACCTACACTAAAAAAGATAAAAAGCAATTGAAAAGATAAAAAGCAGTTAAACACAGTTCAGTTTAAAACAATACAGAAACCTCAGCCCATTCTTTGAAAAGACCATTTTAAAAGACCGTTGGAATAAAAAGCTCTTGGAAGGACAGTAAGGAGGGGGCTGTTCTGGCCTCCCTGGGAATGGCATTCCAAAGCCTAGGGGCAGTCACCAAGAAGTGCTGTTGGGAGTGCTTTGATTGTGTATTCCTGCATGGCAAGGAGTTGGACAAGATGGCCCTTGTGGTCTCTTCCAACCTGATGATTCCATAATTCTACTCTAAGGCCCTCTCTTGCAGCCCCACTTATGGCGACTTAGGGCTGCCTATGTCACCAACCTGATTCTGGGCAATGATATCTAGTTGGCTATCCAAGCTCCTCCCTTGTAAAGTTAGAGTAGATGCCTCCTACCCTCTTTCTGGTTGAGAGGAGTGTTGGGAGTCAGGTGGACAGCACCTCTTTGGCACAATTGATAGCATCACCCCATCATTCAAAGTCTACCTGTACTAAGCCGGCTTCATCTCTTGAACACCTCAGCCAGAACCCTCTTTCTTGGTGTCAAAGACAAGTGTGAATTCCGTTCACATGTGGTTGTATTTATTTGGCCATTGTATGATGGATGAATTCAATTTGTGGAGCTCCACATTTCACACAGATGGTCGTGACTGCTGGCTCCATGTCAGGGGTGTAGTGAATTGACACCAGGCTTTAATCCAGGCTTTAGCAGAGCTCTCCAAAGTGCTGAACCCTATTCTGAAATTTGTAACCACAGTTTATGTAAAAATATTTTTTTAAAAACTTGCTATTTTACTCTGCCATCAATTGCTGCTGCTGCTGCTGTTATTGTGTGCCTTCAAGGGGACTCTCACTTATGGCAACACTATCGTAGTGTTTTCTTGGTATGATTTATTCTGAGGTTTGTCATGGCCTTCCTCTGAGGTGAAGATTGTTGACCTGGAGCCTCTTCTTTAAGATGCCACCCCTCTTAGGTTTGAACTTAAGATGAAGATTTAGTTTACATCTGACGAGGCGATGATCTGTTTGGCATTCTGCACTGGGCATCACTCGGGTATGACGGACATCACGAATGTCTCTCTGACGGACTAGAACGTAGTCAATGAGGTGCCAATGTTTGGATCGGGGATGCATCCAGGTTGTCTTCAAGCTATCTTTCTGCTGAAAGATTGTGTTTGTAATAGTCAGCTGTTGTTCTGCACAGAACTCTAGCAGGAGGCGTCCGTTATCATTGCAATTTCCAACACCATGCTTGCCTAAGACACCTTTCCAGGCTTTGGAGTTCTTTCCTACTCTGGCGTTGAAGTCACCAAGGATAATAATTTTATCTTCTACAGGGACTTTTTGTATGAGGTGGCATAGGTCTGTGTAGAATTTTTCTTTCTCTACAGGGTCGGCTTGCATAGTTGGGGCATATATACTAAAGAGAACAACATGTGGGAGGCGTAAGGAAATAATGCGATCAGAGTGTCCTGTTGGCAAGGTTTCGAGTTTGGAGGCAATGGAGTTTTTAATCATAAAGCCTACTCCTGAAAGATGTTTTTCGGTTTTGGGTTTGCGAAGAAAAGCCAGAGAGAGAGGGGTTTAAACCATGGGTAAAGAACCCCTGAAACTGTGGGCCACCCAACCACCTTCCATGATAGTCTATTCCATTGCTGAATACTTCTTTCCACCAGGACATTTTTCCTAATGTTTAGAATTGTTCTTTACAAGTCATCTTCATTTATGGAAAACCTTTTATCAAGAGCCATAGCCAGGTGATGTGTAGGGATCCATTCCCGACCAGACTAAAATTTTCTTTGATGGCAGGGCAAAGTCATTCATGTGGATCTGTGTGCAATTTCACTGGCATGTTTTTTTTCCTGCAGTACTAAATGATCATTAGTACTGTTGGAAGTTAGCGGGTACAAGAAGTGCCTTTACTAATAATGAGTTTTACAGGAGGGCCATCTGTTGGGAGTGCTTTGATTGTGATTCTTGCATGGCAGGGGGTTGGATTGGATGACCTTTGGGATCTCTTCCAACTCTATGGGAGCCCTGGTGGCGCAGTGGTTAAATGCCAGTACTGCAAGCCACAAGGTTATGAGTTTGATCCCAGAGGGCTCCAAGGTTGACTCAGCCTTCCATCTTTCCCTAGGTTGGTACAATGAGTACCCATCTTGTTGGGGACAATTAGTTAAAAAAAATGGTAAACCGCTTAGGGAGTGCTTCAGCACTGATAATCTGTATATAAATATAAATGTTATTGCTATTGCTATGGTTCTAAGATTCTAAGTTACTTTTTGAAGGTAATGAGGTGGGAGATAACATAAGGAGGAATAACACTACTTTATTCATGTAAAAAGCAGCTTGTAATTTCCATGCCAATGGAGCAATAAACCCACTCTGGATTTTAGTCTAAATCTTAAGGGAACTGTGAAGTCAAAGGCTTTCATGGCTGGCATCCGTAGATTTTCCTTGGGTTTTTTTCCGGGCTGCGAGGACATGTTCTGGAATAGTTTTTTTCTGATGTTTCATCTGCATCTGCGGCTGACATCTTCAGAGAAGATGAAGATGCCAGTCAGAGATGCAGGTGAAACGTCAGAAAGAAACTATTCCAGAACACGGCCTCATAGCCCGGAAAAAAACCAAGGAAAATCTTAAGGGAACTATCCAAAGTGCTGAACCACACCCCATGTTTCCAAACTAGGAACAGCACCTTGGACAGCTCACTTAAAATTCAGACTAAAAGCCAGAGTTGATTCACTGACCCATAGATGTGCAAGGCACTAGCCATCTTTGGTAAAAAGCAATGCTTAAAATTACCTTTAAAGGGTTTTTTAAAAACTGTACTGTTTCTTAACAACTTTTTATCCTTTTTAAGTGTGTGACCAAATCCACACTACACAAATAATCTGGTTTGAAACTGGATTATTTCTCATGGCTCCTTCCTATGGAATCCTGGGATTTGTAGTTTTGCAAGGTCTTTAGCCTTCTCTGCCAAAGAGTGCTGGTGTCTCACCAAACTGCAAATCCTAGGATTCGATAGGAATAATCCAGTTTCAAACTGGATTATTTGTGCAGTGTGTCTGTATCCTGAGTTTGAAATTGTTTCAATATTACAAATAGTTTAATTCTTTTTAAAAATTATTATTATTCTAAAAGGCAGGATATAAAGGAAGACCATAACAACAACAAAAACAACAGCGATGTATATGTAACTTCCCCTATAGAAGGGATAGGACAGTTTTGTCTGATGTCCACACTCAGTTCAAGGTTGGGGAAATAGATTTGTGCATGTGGTACCGTGCGCATTGTGTTGTGCATTGCACATGGGCCCACATTGCACATGGTTGTGCCTTGCACGTCATGCATGGATATGCACACATATTTGCTTGTAAATTCATTGCACAATTGGTGTCTTAGTTTCATTGTGCAATATTGCCATTCAACACAAGGGTGGCCATAAATTCATAACATTGCCTTTAAGGGTTTATGCCTCACAGACTTCAGCTCAAGCGATTAAGGTTTTTTTCCCCAGTTAACTTGCAAATGATAAAAATGGAAACGGTAAAGACCAAGCCCAGTCCAAGATCAACGGGCTCCTGTTCCAAAACAGAAATATTTAGAAAAAGCTGCTCCTTCTTGCACCAGATGTCACACATCAGACATTATTGAAACATTTTGAGGGGGAAACACAAAGAAGGGACATGTGCTAACCCCATCTTGCATAGAATCATAGATTCATAGAGTTGGAAGAGACCACAAGGGCCATCCAGTCCAACCCCATTCTGCCATGCAGGAAGACACAATCAAAGCATTCCCAACAGATAGCCATCCAGCCAGCCTCTGTTTAAAAACCTCCAAGACTCCACCACACTACGAGGCAGTGTATTCCACTGCCGAACAGCTCTTACTGTCAGAAACTTCTTCCTAACATTTAGGTAGAATCTCTTTTCCTGTAGTTTGAACCCATTGCTCCGTGTCTTAGTCTCTGGAGCAGCAGAAAACAAGCTTGCTCCATCCTCAGTATGACATCCCTTCAAATATTTAAACATGGCTATCATGTCACATGGTTTGTGTCTTTTATTTATTTGATTTATATCCTGCTCTGTTCCCAGGGATGGGTGGGTTGTGGGAGGTTGTTAATAACTTTATTTATACCCCAGCTTCCCTCCCCCCCCCAAATTGGAAGTCAAGGCAGATTGCAGTTTAAAATAAGGACACTATAGTTAAAAACACACAAAGGTCACCATTAAAGTAGAAGTAAACTATTCACAATATTAAAACGATATGAATCATACACCTAAAAGCAATTAAAACAGCTCCACGTGATTTTTGTGTTGAACAGCAACATGGCGCAATGGATTGAACTCATGCATGCCCACCTGAATGCACAACAAATATGCAACCTAAACTGCAACAGAATTCACAACTGAATGCACAACCAGTTGTGTAACACTGTAATGGCAGTTCTTGTGCAGCTTTGCTTCCGTGAGTTTGGTCTGAAAGCAGACATTGTACATTAGACAAAAATGTCCAAGAACTTCGATGGGGAACTTACACATATGTAAAAAAACAACAGGATGCTGGGCATCAAGCTATTTTTTAAACAGTATATTGGGTGATGGGAATGAATTACTTTTAAAACATATTTTTGTACAAGATCTGCATACAGACAAGTGTGCGGAGCTGGCCAATAGCTGTTCAGTTTTGAAAACCTGTTTTAAAAAGTAAATTTCCAAGAACTGCATACAGAGAAATGTATTGAGATGGTCAATAGTCGTCCAGGTCTGAAAACAATGTTGTATTTATATCTCATGTTTTCCTAACCCTGATACTCAAGGCAGCTTACACAAGTTAAAACAGATACAGATAAAGTTCACAGCATTAAACAGTTAAAATATAATTAAACTATCAGTAGAATTAAAAGCATGCCCATTCCAAAGAAAAACAACCAAGACAGATGATACAGCTCATTATTAGAGGCCTGTCAGAGCCTTGGAGCAATCACCAAGAAAGCTTCTCCCATGTTTGCACCAGCTATACCTGTGAAGGTGGTTGGAAAGAGAGAATGGCCTTGTTTGCAGGTGTGGTCTCCCCTTTAAAGAGGTGATTGGTGGGAGCTGTGCTCCTAATTCTCAAACTAGCATCAGAAACCAGACACAACAAGTGTGTAATGCTCCTTGTTTTCTCTCCATTTCTTTTTTGGCATGCATATAATGCAGTGGCTCTTAACCTTTTCTTTACTAGGGACCCCCTTTAAATATCTTTTGTTGCTGCGGACCCCCAAGACTTAACTCAAGATTTAAAACAACAACAACAACAACAATAATACAATTACACCATCCATTAAACCTTCCCATAGCATCACTGGAGGGGAGGGAATACTTTTCTTCTGCTTCTTCCTGCAAGTTTGTGGCTGGAGTGGACTGAATGGCAATGCACAGGCCAAGTCAGCTGGCCTTTGCCTTGGCTCCTGTCCCCTGAGCTGAGCAGCCTTCATGTCTTCGCAAAACCCCTGTGAGGACATCACGGCCCCCTGGGGGTTTTCAGACCACAGGTTAAGAACCGCTCGTCTAATGCAATATCTTACAAGCCACCAACATGTCAGGTTCCAAACACACGGCCATTGCATGTCTCCCATTAGATACAAGGTGCCATTGAATGTCAGTTGTCCAATGCTGAGAAAGATCCAACACTGACATCTGTCCCCTCTTCCCTTTAGATCTCAATATTATTACACAGTTGGTGAATATTTATGAGGTACTGGGGAAAAAGCAGTGAATATTCACCATCAGAATTTGCAGAATTTTTGCAAGGAGTGGGAATTGTTTCACATTCTGAAAGCAAATAATTAATGGACTGCAAACATCTTTGAATCCCAAATCTGGAAAAAAGCAAGATAGAAATAAAGATGAGGAGGAGGAGGAGAGGAGGATTTTGTCAAAGGACAGCCCTAACAAACATTAAAACAATGCAAGCATTATAGTCTGATCAACGATGCATGGCACCTTTTTAAAAAAGCTAAAAACCTACTGAGCAGCTACTTGAAGGAAAGGGGGAAAGAGAAGTAAGTAAGAACTTCCATCTTGCTCTTGAGGAGCCATTTAGTGTGGCTTTTTCTCTTAAACAAGGTCTCCATTCCACAAAGTCAGCCTAAGCTGTGTGCCAAAGAGCCCAATTTCAGTACCCTATCTCCTGATCTGGTGGTATCTCATCTCCTTCTTTCGGTAATTATGACTTGTCTCTCAGTGCTTCATATTGACACATCATGCTAAGCCTTGTTTTATGTTAGCCAACATGTCCAGAGGAGGGTGACCAGAATGGTGGAAGGTCTGGAAGCCATGCCCTATGAAGAGCAGCTTAGGGAGCTGGGCATATTTAGCCTGGGGAAGGGAAGGTGAAGAGGGGACATGATGGTCATGTTTAAATATTTGAAGGGATGTCATACTGAGGATGGAGCAAGCTTGTTTTCTGCTGCTCCAGACACTAGGACACGGAGCAATGGGTTCAAGCTACAGGAAAAGAGATTCCACCTAAACATTAGGAAGAACTTCCTGACAGTAAGAGCTGTTCGGAAGTGGAATACACTGCCTCTGAGTGTGGTGGAGTCTCCATCTGTGGAGGTTTTTAAACAGAGGCTGGATGGACATCTGTCAAGAGTCCTTTGATTATGTATTTCTGCATGGCAGAATGGGGTTGGACTAGATGACGCTTGTGCTCTCTTCTAACTCTGTGATTCTATGGTTTGTTACTTGAACCATGAATTGTCCCAAAGATAGCCAAAGTGCAATTTGTTTCCCCCTCTTTCTGGTCAGTTTCTCTCCTTCCCCTTTTGTTAACTCCTGCTTCACAATGGAGAGCTGGGGAAAGAAGCCATGGTTTCAAAAAGCCAGAGTTGTAAGAAAAGAACAAACCATGGCTTCCCACTGTGGCATGTAGCAAACCATGGTTTGTTTGCAGGGATAGCTTCAAACACAGCAACAAGCTGGCATTCAATATGTTATAACAAGATTGATCCTCTTTAGGGGTGAGGATTTTTAGCATATGCTTTTCCATGATTATGGCAGCTCTGTTGGTATATAAACACTTAGAGGAAAGAAAACTGCTGACGCTACAATCGCTGATGTTAGAACTGCTATTAGTTCTGTGATTTTGTTGGTTTGTGTTTCATAGAAGGTCTTTGGGCAGGGAGGGGTGTACAACCTTTTTTTGCCCTGAGGGCCAAATGGAATGCTCTTTTGAGGTCAGGGGTTGTACAGTCAGATATGGGTGCAGAATTCTGTTGGACTGCAAGTCCCAGAAGCCCTGGCTAGCATAGCCAATGGTGAGGAATGCTGGACATTGCAGTTCAACAGCATCTGGAGATGCTGTTATGATTCCCATCCCTGCTCCATTGGAGGAATGTGTGTTGGGAGGAAAGTAGCAGAGGAGCAGCAGCTCAGGGTGGAGTCCATATTTCTGGAGATCCACAAATCCCTTTATTGATTGTCCTCAACACACTAAATTGCATAGATTTTCTGTGGGTTTTTTTCTGGGCTGTGAGGCTGTGTTCTGGAAGAGTTTATTCCTGACATTTTGCCTGCATCTGTGGCTGGCATCTTCAAAGAAGCATCAGCCACAGATGCAGGCGAAATGTCAGAAACTCTTCCAGAACACGGCCTCATAGCCTGGAAAAAACCCACAGAAAACGTATGGATGCCGGCCGTGAAAGCCTTCGACTTCACACTAAATGGCATTTGCTTATAACTGCATTTGCTTATGCCCTTTAATAGGAGTGCCTCCTTTTCTCTTCCTACTCCATCATGTCCATGATCAAACCTGCCTGTATGTTCCTTGGGACAGAGAACTGACCCCCGCTTTACTGGGCTGAAAAGGACCATGCAGATAGATTATATCCTCCATATTAATCTTTCCTCATTTAAGCACAGGATTTGGGCCTAAATTACCTTGTCTGTCCTGACTAGAGTAGAGCCATTGAATCAACTGGATTTACCTAAGTGTTGACACACCAGTCAACAACTGATTCAGTGGGTCTGTTCTGGTTGAGACCTTGCCATTGTTCTGTGCCTTCAAGTTGACTCTGACTTATAGTGAGTCTATCCCAGGGTTTTCTTGGCAAGATGTAGTATTCTGAGGAGAATTGCCATGCCCTTCCTCTGAGGCTGAGAGAGGGTGACTTGCCCAAAGTCACTTCATGAACAAGGGAGGACTTGAACCCCAATCTCCTGGTGTCATAGTCCAACACTCAAACCACTACACCATGCTGGCAACTTTCTTATGGGGTTTTCTTGGCAAGGTTTCTTCAGAAGGAGTTTGCCATTGCCTTCCTCTAAAGCTGAGAGAATTTGATTCATCCAAGGGCACTCAGTGGGTTTCTCGGCTGAGCAGGGATTCGAACCCTGGCTTCCCAGAGCCCTATTCCAGCATTCAAACCATACCACACTAGCTCTCATATTAAAAACAACAACACACAACTTATGACAACCCCTGTGAGAGTGTGACATGCTCAAGGTCATCCAGCACATCTCCGTGGCTGAGCAGGAATTCAAACCCTGGCCTTCAAAAGTCCTAGGCCAACTCTCAAACCTCTGCACCTGCTGGCCAGTTGGGACTAAATAACAACAGACCGGCCATAATCTTCCCTGAAGCTCTAGCTTCTTCATCCCACCCCGGCAAGAATGATCAATGTGATCCATTTATATCCATGCTGGGAAAGTAACAGAGTTCTCCCCATGTGCAAAAAATTAAAATAAATCCAAATGAGCACCGACTCATTGAAAGAAGGAATGGTAATTAACACAGCACGCTGAAATAGTTTTTACTGTAAAGTCACAATTCTTTTATGCAGTTTTTGTAAGGCACTAAGGAAGCAGTGGAAGGCGGGAGGAAGAAAGGTTAAAGAGAAGGAGAAAAGGAGATACGGAGAGCAATTGGCAAGCAGTAGCAAGTGTGGAGCAGTACTCCTTCCTAATTAAATTGTAATCCTCCCTAGCTTAGAGTTCTAAGATTTTCATCAAGCCAAAAGCCTGCAGGCTCTGAGAAGGAGGGGAGCGTGTGCTTTGAGGAAGGAAGGAAAGAAGGGGGCTTGGATGGATATTTGCCAGTTGGTCAACAAACCATATGGTTCCCCCACCCTGCCCCAGGAGGGCTAAGATGTGATTAAAGGAGGTAGGCGGGCAAGGAAGGCAAGTTTAAGCCTTTCCTCTTACATCCTTGTCACACGCCTCTATTGTAGTGCTATATTCCACTTTTACTGCCATAGCAACATCCTGTGGAATTGTGGGGGTTGTAGTTTAGTGAGGCCTGCTGCTGCTGCTGCTACTACTACTACTATTAGCAGGAAATAGCAAAGACTTGGAACAGTTATTGAAGAAAATCAAGGAAGAAAGTGCAAAGGCAGGTTTACAGTTGAACATTAAGGAAAGAAAAATAAGAACCACAGAAGGTTTGCACAACATTAAAGCAGACGATGACGACATTGAAATAGTTCAAGGATACCTTGGCTCAATCCTTAATCAAAATGGGGAGTGCAATCAAGAAATCAGAAGAAGACTAGAATCTGGAAGGGCAGCTATGAAAGAACTAGACAAGATCCTGAAGTGTAAAGGTATATCATTGAATAGCAAACTCGGAATTCTCCATGCAGTTGTATTTTCAATTTGTATGTATGGTTGTGAAAGCTGGACAGTGAAGAAAGCTGATATGAAGAGAACCAACTCATTTGAAATGTGATGCTGGAGAAGAGTTCTACGGATACCCTGGACTCCTAAAAAGACAAATCAATGGGCCCGAGAGAAAATCAAGCCAAAATCGTTAGAAGCCAAGATGACTAAATTGAGGCTGTCGTACTTTGGCCATGCAAAGGCATGATGGAGTAGAAAATACAGTCATGCTTGGAAAGGTAGAAGGCCGTAGGAGAAGAGGAAGATCGCAATGCAGGTGGAGAGACTCTATCAAGGAAGCCATAGCTGCTGCCCTGAGTCCGTAAGACCTGATGGGGTTGATGATGGGGTAACTTGGAGGTCTCTCATTCATAGGATCGCCATCAGCCAAAGTTGACTTGAGGGCAGTTAACAACACCAAGAACTCTCTGGATGTGAATTGTAAATACCCCTCCCTAAACTGCAAATCCAAGAACTCTGTAGAATGTTGCCATGGCAGTTAAAGTGGAATATTGTACTATAACAGTGTAGTGTTGTAAAGCTCACCGATGCAAGAATCGCCATAGCCATCCAAATGTGGGTAACCTGACCTACTGTTAGCCTGATTTTGTGTGTTTCTATGGAGCTTTTAATCGGCACACTGCTTTTAGTGTTCCCTATTTGCATGCTTTTTAAAAAATATAGAGACTGAGATCTTTATATTGTGCTTGCACAGGGCATGTCTATACTACACACATGTAGTTGAAGAACGGTTGCACTGCAGCACCTTTTTGCTGAAAGCCAACATTGTGCAACTGAGGAATGTATCTGTTCCTGTGCTAGTTATTTCCCCCTGGTGCAATGGGGAGTAGCACACAGTGGCAGTTTCTGCAATCCCTGGGGATACATTGAAGGCACTGACCAATAGTTATGTACCATCCAAGAATGTGCAACTGCAAGACTGGAATCCTCTTGGTTAGTCCAAACCAGAGTAGATCCAACCACTCAATTGTTGAATGGTGAGTCAACACATAAATACAATCGGAACCCCATATCTGCAGGCACCGGAAGCCATGAATAACAGTGAACCCTATTAAAATAAAGGATTCCTAGCCTAAGCATACCATTGAGTTGTGTTGGAGGACCTAGAAGATGCCTAGAGAGACACCTCTCTAGGCATTTTCCAGCACGACTCTATGGTATGTCCCCTATTTTGTGTCCCGTGGATAACTGAAACTGCGGATATTGGTTCCACGGATACGAGGGCCTGACTGTTAATGCACTGGCTTCAGTGGATTTGCTGTAGGCAGGACTAACAAAAGGATTTAAGCCCACGTACAGTGGCAGCTCCCATGTCATTCGGGCAGTGAATCCTTTCCAGGTTTTTAGCTAGCTTTGTAGGAGTTCTCCAAGGTGCTGAATCTATTAGTATTGTCTGTCTAGTGTTGCAAGTCGGGATGTCCCTACCAGTGTGACTGCTTATTCTCCCATTCTGCAATGGGGAAGGCACAGGACCTCTTTCTGCCATCCCAGTGAGTCAAGCGGAACATTGAAGGTGACAAGGAAGAATTACACACCCTCCAAGAATGCACAATTGCAAAGCTGGAATCCTGTTGCTTAGTCCCAACTAGAGAAGTCCAAGTGAATCAAGAGCAAGGTTTATTCGGAGCAAGTTTGCTGTTGACGTCCTCTTAGGCTGAGGGACTGTGGATTGCTTAAGGTCACCCAGTGGGTTTCCATGGCTGAGCAGGAATTCAAACCCTGATGTCCCAGAATCCTAGTCCAGCACTTAAGGCAGGGCACTATGCTGCTCTCAGACATAACAGTGGTCCTTTCCTAGGGTTTTCATGACAATATTTCTTCACGGAAGGTTTGTCGTTGCTTTCTTCTTGACGTTGAGAGGGAGTGTGCCTTGCCCAAGGCTATTCGATGGGTTTCCAGGGGGATTTGAACCCTGATCCCCTAGAGTCCTAGTCCAGCATGCAAACTGCTACACCATGGGGGTAGAATCCAAAGACATAGCTGTGTTAGTCTGGAATATCAGTATGCAAAGGGATCTTCTTTGCAAAAGTAGGAAGGGCTGTATGCAAAGGGATCTTGTAGCACCTTTGAGACTAACTGAGGGGTTGTCTAAATGGCAAAAATGCTCCTCACAGAATGCAAGGAGAATCCTACCTGTCTTAATGGCATCCTGCATCGTTTCGCTGTAGTGGGAAGGAGAGGGACCCAAACCATCAAAAACTCTGCAGAAAAAGCCTTTTTGGCTTTTCCCATAGTTTTTTAAAAGAGAGAGGTGAATCTGCATTCCTGCTCTTTGAGACAAGCAATTCGATATGAATCGCTTTCCCATAGGAGAGGAAGCTCAAAGCTGATTGGCCAGTCAAGCATGGGGGTGGGGCTTGCTAACAAGGCAAATGCCTGCTGCCGCCATGATGAATTTTTGGTTTAGCAAGTGAGCGCTAAGGCAAGAAAACAGTGTGTGGTGGGGTTTTGCTTCTCTGTTAAAAAATCACTATCGCACCTTGGACATCGGGGGTTTTTTAAGTTTGGCAGCAGCAAATTTAGATAAGTACAAATGTGAGTAAATCACTCACAACCACCATCTTGAATGCAAAGCTTATGGGGGCAAAAACGTTGTTAAGACAAGTCACAGCTGCTGCAAAATGCCATTACTGCGAGGCTCTCCATATTTATTTATTTTTGCCTTGTATAGACAAGCCACGGAGAAAGCAGTTGTAGCATAAGCGTCACAAAAGCTTATGCTACAACTTCTTTCTTTCCGTTACTCTCAAAGGTGCTGCAAGATCCCCTTGCTTTCTACACCATGCTGGGTCTCATAAAAATACAGTAGTTACTTATTCTAAATATGTGCACGGCAAAGTAACTTTCCACATGCTGTGTGCCTTTGACATAGGCTACCAAGTCAGATCATGGATACTTCTAGCTAAGTATGATCTGCAGCAACTCTTTGGCACAGACCTTTCCCTGGCCCTTCCTGGAGATATTGGGGATTGAATCTGGTACTTTCTGCATCCAACGTATGTCTGCAGAGAATCTCAGGAAGAGTGGGAGCTCTTCTCCAGCCTCAAAAGTTAACATCCTTTGCTGGAGAAGGTGACAACTGAACTGGGGACCCATTGCATACAAATGCAATGCTCTACCTCGGAACTAATGTCCACGCCGCAAATTTTAAGTGTAAAGGTGACATGCCCATGGGTATGCAGTGAGTCTGTGGCAGAGGTGGAAGGTAAATCTAGGCTTTCTTATTTTACTTTGTTCTCCCAGATCATGGCTTTGCCTGCGGTTCAACTAAGAGCATTCTGGGAACTGTAGTCAAACACATCTGGAGGACACTCAGATGAGAAGGCTGCATTAGTATGTGGGATTTGTTTGTTCTGGTTGGGGCCTTGGGTATTTTGGAACCCAGGGCAAAATCTTGAAATTTAAGAAAGCTACGGGGGGAGGGGGGAAGCAATTGGTGGGTTAATTCAGAGGTTGAGGAATGAAAAGGTCCTGATGGATTAGACAGACAATGGTAGGGTCATCTCCCCCATTATCACATCTCCAATGCTGATCAGCTAGAAAATCCAGAGGCAGGATTTGTTTGTCCTTCATCAACTAATCTTATATAGTTTTATTATTTATGTAGTTATTTATACCCCGCTCTTCAGCCACAAGGCTATCAGAACGGCTTACAAATTGTTTTAAGCAATAACAATTTACACATCTACACTGCATTAAGCAGCTTTCAATGTGTGTTAGCTAATTGCCCCCACAAGCCGGGTCCTCATTTTACCGACCTACGAAAGGATGGAAGGCTGAGTGAACCTTGGAGCCCGCTGGAATCAAACTTGCAAAGTGGTGTCTTGCAGTACTGGCTTTTAACCACTGTGCCACCAGGGCTCAGAGGTACCGGTACCTTGGTCTTTCTCCTTAAAGTGCACATTTTCTATGTGCAAGGAATTTTTAAAATGGGGGAGGATTCAAAGTGGTACCCTCCATCTGTCACCTGGAATGGTACACTCCGCTCCACCACCTCTGGGTTCTACCACTTCATTCTACTCCACTGGTCACAAACTGATGCTAGACAGGCTTGGGATTTGTGTGGCCCTTGTTGAACTGCAACACCCAGCAGCCCCTAGCCAGAGTGAGGAATGCTGGGAGCTGCATGCCAACAACACTTCCAGGGCCATGCAATTCCCAACCCTGTCTTAGGGGCTGAGGAGGAAGTGTGGCAGCCAACAAAACCAACAGCCCCACCTCATCCTTTGTGACATCATTCGACACTAAGTTAGGGATGTGAGGTCACTGTAGTCTTTGTGCTTCCCCAAGAAATGGGGTGGTAGCAATAAAGTAATGATGTCAAATCTTGTGTTTCTTTATTGTTCTGGACAGAGAACAATTATGTATTCCTTTGATTGTGTATTCCTGCAGGGCAGGGGATTGGACTAGATGGCCCTTGTGGTTTCTTCCAACTCTATGATTCTATGACACAGCCCTCTTGTTTGAAGAGGCAGCGAGGACAAATCTGTCCCCTCTTAATGGCTAATTCTCAATGTATGAGTTGAAATCAGGGTTAGGACTATCCCAGTCTCTGAGAGGACAGGGCCAGAAATGGAGAAGCTAGGGATGACCCTTTGTGGTGCCACTGGAGACAGGCCCCAGCAAGGTTGCAAGGCTGAAGTTACAAAACATGGCACATTATGCATCAGTGACATTTGCACAGAGGATGCCATTCAAGGAAAAATCACCAAGTCTAACGAAGGAGGAAATGACACACTTTTCAAGGCAGCGCTCTCGCCCTGAGGGCCAAAGAAGAAAGATCAGGCTGTAGGAGTCAGGGCCAACCCCCGAGATCTGAGAGCCCTCACAGAAATGCACAAGAAAAGTACAAGGTATTTTGAGCTCATGGACACACAACCACTGGAATCCTACATGAGCTGTTAACATTACATAACTTTACAAAGACCTAGTTATATAGCAAATGTGCTAAGAAATCTCTTTACTGAATTGTGAATTGGCATAATGGGACACTAACAGGAGTGTCCAATGTACACTGGTGCCCCATGCGCATCAGGCACGTTGCTGGTCCTGATGTGTAGCAACGTAACAGCAGCCCTCTACTAGAGATGGACATTATACAACTGCACAATTCTAATTCCCGTAGGTGTAAGTCCACTTACAAAGATGTACATCTGCAACAGGATTCCAGCCAATATCTGTAGCCATAGTTCTGGGTCACCCGTTATACACAGATGAGCTGCCATCCTTTTGATTATTCCCAACTAGAGTAGACCTGTTCAATCAATGGTTGAACGGAATAGTGAGTTAACACAGAGATAAATGCCATTGATTCGACTCTATGCCACTCTACTCAGGACTAACAACAGGATTTAGACTGTCAACTGTCACTTGACTATGCAGTCACCTCGAGACTAAGACATGGTCTTGTGGTTTGAGTGTCGGACCAGGACTCCAAGAGTCCAAGGTTTGAATCCTCATCCAGCCATTGGAACTCACTGAGACCTTTGGCAAGTCATACTCTCTCAGTCTCAGAGGAAGGCAGTGGTAAACCTCTTGCAAATAAATCTTGCTGGAGTCAAAAGTCAATCTGAAGGTACGTCACAACAACAACAATAAATAGGTCCTCAAGACATAGGTCCTCAAGACAAGCATAGCTAGAAGCAGTATTTTTCCAGTTTCATTTGAGAAGCAGCACTAGGCAAAAGTAATTTAAATTGCCTTTAAGGTGAACCCAATCTAAATCAAAATCAGGCTGGGTTAAGCCTGCCCACCACAACACAATCCTATGACCCCAATCCATATCAGAGATCCTGCACTTACTCTAGAATACAATAGTGATTCAAGGGTGGGAATTATGTGGCCATTCAGATGTTGTAGGACTGTAACTCCCAGCAGACCCTAGCCAGTCTTTCCTAGTGAGGGAACCTGGGAGTTTTTGTCGTACTGCAGTCAAGTTGACTTTGACTTACAGCACCCCTATGAATGAGAGCTCTCTAAGAGCTTGTCTAGATGAGGGGAAATAATGCTCATTCCTACACATTATTACAAATTCTCAGCAGCATTCTTTTGTCTCCACGGACTTTTAGCAAAAATGATATGCTGAGAAGCTATCCACATTTTGAAGTTCAGACACCTGCAAATCAAGATAGTGGCTGTAAATTAGTGCAATAAATACTGCAGTCACTGAACTGTTGTGTTTTTTTAATATTAAAGTAGAGGTGCGGAAGTGCAACCTTCTGCCTGGAAAAATTATTTGAGCAATCAGTGGAGCAAGAAAGTTCACAACTGCTAACTTGAAAACCCAACAGGGCATTTCCAGGCACTGCCTTGCCAGAAAGTCTGCCCCTCGCGCATGTCCAAACAATCAGATGTCCAGTTCTGCCCTCTCTGAGACTGTGCAGCAAATCGAACCGGTTGTCTTGATGGGCACAAACATGCATTTCCTTGCATTATTTTTAAAAATGCGGGGAAAGCCATGAAAGCTTTTCTCGTGCAGTAAATGGAGTTTTTTGCCCTCTCCTTCCAAATAAGGCGAATTGCCATGGGATCTCGTTGGGACAAAAGGTATTGCCAGCAAATTCTGTGAATAGTATTTTCATCATCTAGATGAGCCCCCAGTCTCCCTGTTATCAGCAGTCCTGTTCAGGTTTTGAAAACTCAGAGCAGCCTTGGTTTCCTTGATGGAGTCTCTCCACCTGTTATGCGGTCTTCCTTTTTTTCTACTGACTTCCATCCACTTTGTTGAGCATTATTGTCTTTTCTTATGAGTCATGCTGGGAGTTGCAGTCCAAGAATTTTTCAAGGGAGGGCTACATGACTCCCACCTCTGCTTTAAAGTCAAGTCCATTTTGGGCTGCTGTGTGCGAACTGTCATTGCAAATCTGTGGAGGCAGAGGTAATGCAACATTTTGGGATGTGCAGGTACATTCAGACTTGGGCAGTCTTCTTTGATGCTACATCCATATAGTAATAATAATAAAATAATAATAAAATTTTATTTCTATCCCGCCCCTCTGCAATGCAATATAGCAATTTTATTTATGGATTAAAGTATTTCAAACCCACCCTATATCTTAGGATCTTATGGTGGGGATACCATAACAAAAATAAACCCATCACACTCCAAAATGTGAACAGCTAAATTTTAAAAAGAACACAAATTGGAGACAAATGATTATATGATGATAATACTATCTTCATTGTATTTTGATAACATTATAACATCAAAATCATAAAGTAATATGAAAATAATATGATCACTTGTTCAATTGTGTTTTACCATTTTTTATCATCAGGTTTTAGCTCTGTCTTGTCTTAATTTTGTTGTTAAGTGCCTTGGGCCCCATGTCAGCAGAAAGCCAGGATTAAATAAAATTAAATTAAATTAAAACCCACAATTCAATAGATAAAAAGAAGCCACGATTGCACTATTCATTCATTCATTCATTACACACACACACACAATCTACACAGCACTCTACACAGCTAACAGACATACAGTTTGCCCCAGTATCAGCAGAACCAATACCCACAGTTTCATATATCCACTGCTGAAAAAAATAGAGGCACATACCATAGCATCACACTGGAAAATACTCTAGGAACCACTAGGTCCTCTGTGGTATGTTTGTACCAGAACTCCTTTATTTTAACGGGGTTTGCCATTATTCGCAGTTTCACTTATAAATGGTAAGTCCAGGAATGTATCCCCACAGATATGTGTGTGTGTGCGCACGCACCCATAGTTTTTAAAAATTAAGCAATTAAAAACATAAAGAAAACTGTAAGTATTAAAATCAGTTTCAAGAGGCCATTGAAATCAGTTCAAAGGCCTTTAAAAAAAAAAGACATGCCTGTTTGGACAACTAGGTTTTCCTTAGATTCAAAGTGAAGCCAATCTCAATCCCAGTCACACCTCCCAGAGGCCTGAGGTGCATTCCACAACCGAGAAGTGCATTCCACAACTGGGACACAACGACCAGATTCCTGTTGGTGCCTTAGCATGCCTATGTTCCCCTACTGGAGCACTTGGATATTTTTGTTTAATACAGAACAGCCATATTCAGTTCAAGGCTGCAGAGGTGGAGTTGTAGATGCAGTGCTATTGTGCATGGATGGTTAGTTGCGCTGTACATGCATATGCATTATACATTGCAGAGGAGATGCCCATGCACATTTGTTTGTGCATTCAGTTGCACAATGTTGCAATTCACTCATGAGTCAGAGCTGTCCGACCAGCCCATAACTCCATGAGTGTGATGTGTAAAAAAAGAGAAGCAACCTTTTCAATACTCTAAAATATCTACCTTGGTTGATGGGGCTCCTTGCCTGGCACTAGAAGACTTTTTGGAGACTAGCATGTGGAAATCTGCAATTGTGACAGAACCTTCTTTCTTGGAGATTATTGGGAAGCCAAGCAGACACTTCTCTTCCGCTTGTTTCTTTTTGACTGCTGGTCTGACCCAGGGCCGAAAAACTCACTCCTGTCCTGTGTATGGCACTGGTAGAATTCACTGTGAAAAGACTCTATCAGTGAATTACCATAGGGCCATAAACAGAGCAGAGAAAGATCCACGAGAGCATCTTCACCTCCATGGCCAATTTTGCCTTCTTTGTTAACTCTCTAGCTGGCTGCCTTAGAGAATTATGGACCTGCCAAGTTGGAAGGGATCTCCAAGGGTCATCCAGTCCAACCCTATGCTGACGGAAGAGCTTAATGTCAAGATAATCATGGAAGGAGGAGATCTATGTTATGTTGAGTCTCCCATGGATGGTGGCAGCTGGTGGTCTCCAATGTCAGCGGGATGGTAAATCTGCTCTGAGTTTTATGTCTCTTTCATATTGCACAATTATAGCAGTTTGATACCACTTTAACTCTCATGTCTGCTTCTGATGGGACCCTATACATCCTATGGATTTGTAATTTGGTGTGGCACTAGCGCTCTCTGGCAAACAATTCTAAGGACCTCAGCAAACTACACTTCCCAGGCTCCCATATGCTGGATCCGTGAAAGTTACAGTGGAATCAAAGTGCTATAATTTTGTAGTTTGAAGGAGACCTTAGTTTACACTTTAAGCTCTCCAAGATGCTGAACCTCTTTGAGAAATAGGGTGCAACAATGTGGAGAGTTCCTTTAAAGTTCAGACTACAACTCAGAGCGGATTCACCACTCTCGCTGAATTGTGGGCCTTATAAGAATCAAGTGTCGTGCATGGCATGGGCAAAACTGACCTTGCTTTTTCTGAAGAGGTTGGTGGGTGTCATTTCTTTGGTGTGTGTGTGTGTGTGTTTGTTTTTAAGATTTCTAGCCCTCCCTATCCTTTGGGCTTAAGGTGGGCTTTGGGGCTGCTTCCATCTGCCCAAGAAGTTCATCAAGGTTCTGCATGACCCAGAGTTGGATGAAGGGGGAATATCGCTTCTCCAGGCTCAGCTATCCTATTCCAGGAAGGAGGTATGGAGTCAACCGAAAAACCTCTGCTTAGCCCTTTTTGGCACTAGCACATTTTTGCTGTGTTATTTATGCGTTGAGCAATTATGTGTAGTGCCAATATGGGAGAAGATGGAGACCACAACGGTTTTAGCTTTGTCCAGCAGGAACAGCCTCTGCAGCTATCAACAGAGAGAATTATTTTTAAGCACCTTTGAAACTGGTCCTTCTGAAACTGCCCAGCGTCTGTCCTGGGCTTCTATTGATTGAATGATTTCACTCTCATATCTTCAGGGATTTGGGTTCAGATCCCATGCTGAGGGATAACTGGCAGTGTGCTGTTTAAAACAGAGAAGGTTATCAATGGCTCTAGGCAACATAGCTGATGTTGTAGTCATTCCAGAGTAGACCAAAAGAAGCATTTCTTTACAAACTTGTATAACTCTTGGGGGTGGGGGTACAGTTAGAAAATGAAGGGTTGGAGACCAAGCAGCTTGAAAAGAAAAGAGAGAGAAGGTCATGAGTTCTATGGACTGACCACAATGGTTCAAAGGAACTTCTTTTGCCCTACTGAGTACCAGTAGGGAAAGGCTTACTGGTAGATACAGCCTACTGGAGTGGACCAGAGCTTGGAAAAGTTACCTTTTTGGATGGGTTTCTGGAATCCCCCCACCCCAGCCATCATGATCATTAGGTATGTGCATATGATGACCACAACCATGTTGCTGTTGTGTACCCTCAAGTAATTTCTAACTTGTGGCAACCCTCAGCTGAACCTATCATAGGGTTTTCTTGGCAATACAGTGGGCCCTTGGTATCCACTGGAGTTTGGTTCCAGGACCCCCCCATGGATACCAAAATCTGTGAATACTCAAGTTCCATTATATGAAATGGCATAGCAAAATGGTCTCCCATCAAGGTTTGCTTTTTGGATTATTATTTTTTAAATAATTTTTTCAAGCCATGGTTGCTTAAATCCATGGATACCAAATCCTTGGATACGGAGGGATGACTGTATTTTTTCAGAGGAGGCACATCCTCATTACCTTCCCCTGAGGCTGAGAGAGTGTGACTTCCCCAAGGTTACACCATAGGTTTCCATGGCTGAATGAGAATTTGGTTTTCCAGAGTCACAGGCCAACAATGAAACTACTGCACCATGCTGGCTTGACCACAAATGGATCTTAAATTATGTCACACAGATAGACAGACATATTCTCTCTCTCTCTCTCTCTCTCTCTCTCTCTCTCTCTCTCACACACACACACACACACACATGCGTGTGCATGCACTTTGCATTTAAAGCAATGACTTTGAAATTTGATCTCAACATTGACTGGACTCTGGTTGCTTTAGACCTGGGAGGTAGATGGGTTTGAATGAAACAGGCATTTCTTCTAAGTAATATGAAAGGATGTGTCCTGGACATCAGCACCTTCAACCCCTCCCCTCTTTTGCATCAAATTAAAATTATCTCTGCAGCCTTTGTCATCTGGCCAAGCTTGAGTAAAAGCACCTCTACTTAGGGTAGATAACTGCTGGGGCTAGCATGTTTTAATTGATGGTTTAATGAATGTATTAATGTATTTTAATTGACCTATTAATATATTTCAATGTTTAAAATGCTTTAAATGACTTATTTGTTCTACATCCCTCTGAAGTATTGCTAAATGTGGGAAATGGTATAGAAACTGAAATTATTATTGTTGTTATAATTAAGTATACTTAGTTAAGTTAGAATGTTTAACTAAGACTGCTGCCACACTGCAGAAATAATGCCATTTGATACCACTTTAAGTATCATGGCTCCATCCTATGGAATCCTGGGATATGTAATTTGTTGTGGCACCAGAGGTCTTTGACAAAAAGGCTAAATTCTCACAAAACTACAAATCCCAGAATTCCATAGCATTAAGCCATGACAGTTAAAGTGGTGTCAAACTGGTTAAAGCGGTGTCTGCAGTGTGGCTGCAACCTTTGTAACCTCTCCTGGCCCAAACCTGACAGAAATGTCATTCAGCAGTGCTCTGATCACTGGCAGCATGAACTTTCTTCTCTTCATGCAGCTGATGCCCAGTAAAGTAAGTCGGGCAGTAGTTACAATCATGGCATCAATAGGAGTCTAGTGTCTAGATTAAGGGAAGCCATGGTGCCACTCTATTCTGCTTTGGACAGGCCTCACCTGGAATACGGTGTCCAGTTCTGGGCACCACAATTCAGGAAGGATATTGAGAAACCGGAACATGCCTGGAGGAGGGCGACCAGGATGGAGCAAACTGGTTTTCCGCTGCTCCAGAGACCAGAACACGGAGCAATGGACTCAAGCTACAGGAAAAGAGAATCCACCTAAACATTAGGAAGAACTTCCTGACACTAAGAGCTGTTCGGAAGTGGAATGCACTGCCCCAGAGTGTGGTGGAGTCTCCTTCTTTGGAGGTTTTTAAGCAGAGGCTAGATGGCCATCTGTCAGGAATGATTTCATTGTGTGTTCTTGCAAGGCAGGGGGTTGGACTGGATGGCCCCTGTGATCTTTTCCAACTCTATGATTCTATGGCAATAGTGTCACAACCATGACTAAGTAGCGAACATGAATCCGAAACAGTTACAGATGAGTACATCGAGATAACTCTTTTGTATTCACAATCACTTCTTAGTCATGATGGCAACACTCTTGCCACAGCCATCATTCCCTCCCAAATCTGCTTGACTAGGCATCAGCTGCATGTGGAGAAGGAGGGCCAGTCTACCACTGATTGGGGGGTGGGTGAATGGCATTTCCGTCAGGTTTGGGGGAGGGGGTTGGGCCAGGAGAGGTTACTTAGTTATGTACATGTGTCCCGTCCTGTCCCCCGATATCCACAGGGGATGCATTCCTAGACTTATCATTTATAAGTGAAAATGACTTCTGGTGCAAACTTACCATAGAGTTGTGTTGGAGGACCTAGCAATTCCTAGAGAGGAAAGCTCTCTAGGCATGCTCCAGTATGACTCTATGGTATGTGTCCCTATTTTATTCAGCCATGGATAACTGAATCCATGGATAGTGGTTCTATGGATGTGGGGGCTTGTATATTTAGCTGAGTAGCTGATACAGGATTCTGGCCAACATTGTTGTTATTGTTAGTCTCCAAAATCAAACAAAGAATATGGTTTTCACTTTTGGAAAGACTAGTTTATTCCTATGCTTCCTTAACTGATGCATGACTTGCTCAAAAAGAGAAGCAAAATTGATAATGATGTCACAGGCATGTTTGGTTAGGGTTGTCTTAGTGGTTGCTCCCGGGCTATGGAACTCCCTCCCACTGGAGGCTCTGTTGACCCCCTCTCTGCTGACTTTCCACCAGCAGACAAAGACTTTTTTTATTTAGGCGGGCCTTATGCTGTTAGTGGATTGTTGCAGAAGGGGTGGGATATTTTTATTTTCATAAGTATATTTTAAATGTTTGGAAACTGTTTTCCATTAGTGTTTTTGGATGGAAATGTTTGTCTAGTTAAACTTTTTTTTAATTGGTTGTACAGTACTACAAATGGTTTTATCTGTATTTTGTTTTTAACTTATGCTATAAGCTGCCTTGGATCCCATACTGGGAGAAAGGTGGGGTATAAAGTAATTTTAAAAATTAGATAAATATATAAATAAATTGAATGAATTAATCAGATACCAGAATGATAGGAAGGATAAGTGGCATTTTATCGCTGTACCTGTCAAAAAATTTGCATGAGACATAGCCCTGAGGGAGTCACATCTGGTGAGGAGTGACTTGGGGTGTATCCACACTAAATAATTGTATCGGTTTCATACCGCTTTAATTGCCCTGGCTACATGCTATGGAATCCTGGGATTTGTAGTTTTGTGAGATAAATTAAAATTCTGCACCAGAGAGCAATAATGCTGGAATTCAGAGTACAGTAGAGAATTTTAGAACCTTCACCAGACAATCCTAGGATTCCATAGGGTGGATCTATGGCAATTAAAGTGGAATTAAAGTGCTATAATTGGGCAGTGTGGATGCACCCTAAGAAGTGGTGTTCACCAGCTTGGCGATCCAAAAGGTGAAAGATGGACATTGTTTCTTGAGTCATTTTAGTTCTGAACAATTAACTTCCTTGCAGATCGAAAGAGAGGCAGTAAAAATTTACAAATTAACCACAAGAAAAACAAAACAAAACAAAAAGAGGAAAAGGAAAGAGAAGAAGGTAGGAAAGGACTGTGTAAAACTGCGGCAAGATTCCAAGGATTTTACAAACTTGGTGGCTGAATTGGTCCATTAATTAAAAGTAATACATAGCTTAACACTTTTGAAAGAGCTAATTGTCAGTATTTTACATCATCAAAGTGCTTATTTGGCATCCTTACCCATGGCATCTTTGCAATAAAGACCTGAATCCTAGGTAGTTGCAGTTAGAGGAGACCTATGATATCAATGCTATTTAGTACTTAAGTGCTGTCTCATCATTCAACAGTTGGTTCAATGGGTCTACACTCATTGGGACTACCAACAGGCCTGAGGCCACTGTGCTCATGAAGTTGGCAAGTGTTTTCACAGAGACAGGGAGCTGGTGGTGGCCTTCCAAATGCTGAGGAACCACTCCTTCCTTCATTCCTCACCATTCACCATACTGGCAAGGGCTGATGGGAACTGTAGTCCAACAACACCTGGAGGACTATACAACATCTCCTAGCTCTACCTGGGGCTGAGGTACAACCTTCTTTTTTCATCAAACCTTTTGGGAAAGGAGGACATGGCATCCTTCCAAGCTCCTATGGTTGATTTTCCCTTCCCCTACTATGAAAACCCACTGGGTGACCTTGGATGAGCCACACTCTCTCAGCCTCAGAGGAAGGCAAAGGCAAACCCCCTCTGAACAAATCTTGCCAAGAAAACCCCGTGATAGGTTTGCCTTTGGGTCACCATAAGTCAGAAATAACTTGAAAGCGCACACCAACAACAATTATGGCCTACTACACCATTTCCGCTGCCTCCGCTATCCCAAAGTCACACACACACCCCACTTTGCTGCTCATAATCTTGATGGAGGGGAAATTGGATCAATCCCCCATAGATTTTCCTGTCAGCTTTGCTGCAAGAGCTCAAAGGCTCCATTCTTCATCCATCCCCTATCTTTCTTTTTCGTTTTTGACAATTGGCTGGTGAAACCACAAACCCGAGATGTGAGGCCTTAATGGAAGCACTGATGGATTTAGATGCATCCTTGGAGGTTTCTGATGGCATCAGCTAGGAACCGCTTGGGCTATTTTGCTTTCCGCGATGGCTATGCATTTATGGGATGGTAGCAAAGTGGGAATCACATGAACCAAAGTCCACACCTTCCCAGAAAATATCAAAGGCAGATGGGGCTCTGCTGTATCCGCCCCTTCTTTGCTACTTTGACTTACGATCCCATAAAAAGATGGAGGATCCAGAGTGTTAAAACAAATTGCTAACCCTGACTAGCAATTGGATCAACTGAATGTACATAAGTGTTGATTTACCAAGTTCCCATTGATTCAATAGGTCTACTCTAATTGGGACTATCATTTGGATCGAGGCCATAGCTGATTGGGAGGAACACATATTTCGATGATCTGATTCTGGCTATGGCCACTTCGTGACTATCCAGAAGCTTCCATTTACTAAGATCGTATTTCTATCAAATTAAAAGGTATATTTTCTCATAATCTGTCAAATCTGGCTTGTAAATTGTAAATTTGTAAATTGTAAATTTCACCGAGTTTTTTTTAAGAATTCCATTGTTGTTTCCATTATCGTCATCTGCATCATCACAAAAATAAGCTTAAAATTATAAAATTTCCCCAAGTGATTACATACCCTCCAACTTTTCACAGATGAAAACTGGAACACATGTGACCAAGCATCATCAGAGTGTGGCCAAGTTAATAATGAGGAATAATGCACAGGGTAAGAGAGGGTGCGGTAGGTTGCTTTTGCCTGAGCCTATTTGGAAAGGCAGGACTCTGACCCCTTCTGCCCTCTTGCCCAGCTGAGTTTCAGGAATTTGAAGTAAGCTGAGGACGAAGAGGAGGAGAGTGGATGGAGAAAAGAGAAACTAGGACATTTTAACAGAGGCTGAAAAAGTGGGAAGACAGAGGATTACGCCATCCCAAATTGGAGGGTATGTGATTCCTGCCAAGCAGTGTCTTAAGCATTGTCATTAGATGTTACTATTACTTGGTAGATGTTGATGGATGATGATGATGATGGCTGGAATCATAATGGTTAGTTTCAACTAGAGTAGACGCACTGACTCGACTGTCAAGTGGTAAATCAACACATAGGTTAAGCCCCATTGATTCACTGGAATTGGTCAGGACTAATAAGAGGATGCAGTAAAGCTGCTCCCAGTTGTTACGTTGCTTTGTAAAATATCATTAATATGTTACAGATTTCCCCAAAAACTCTAGGGAAAAAAAACAGTGAAGGAGGAGGAAGGAAGAGAACTAATAAAATAGGGAGGAATGCAAAGAAATATAAGGTTAAAATAATTTTTATTCAGTAATTGAATACACAAACATCAATATATAAAGGACAGTAGGCTTACAATAACTAACTAAACAAATAATATATGATATACAGTTGTCCCTTCATATTCACTGGGGTTTGATTCCAGGACCCCTGTGGATACCAAAATCCATGAATACTCAAGTCCCATTCTATGCAATGGCATAGCAAAATGGTGTCTCTTATATAAGATGGTGAAATCAAGGTTTGCTTTTTGGATTATTTTTTTAAAGAATATTTTCAAGCCGAGAATACTTAAATCCGTGAATACCAAATCCATGAATACGGAGGGACAACTGTACAACATTTAAGACAGCAACAAATCTTTTACCTCCCACCTCCCCTTAAAAAAAAATAAAGACACATACTCTCTGATTGCTTTCTTAATTAATAATGCTATTTCCACCTCTATTTATCTATAATTTATCCTATTTAATCTAATACCATAATTATAGTCAACATTCCTTTCCATAATAAATCCATTAAGAAAAAAGTATTTTTTTTAAAAAAGGAAGAAAAATCACCCTCTCTAGCTATCAAATCCAATTATACTAGTATCCCCTCTTATTTGCTCAAGATATTCAATAAATGGTTTCCATGTTTTCATAAAGTTTTCTATCGGATTTATTTTCACTAGATTTGTTAATTTGTCTAATTGTGCCATTTCCGCAACTTTTTCTAACCATTCCATACATGTTGGAGTTTTATTGGTTTTCCACTGTCTTGTAAACACCAGTCTTGCTGCAGAGAAATATAATTTCACCTTGTGAAGCTTTGTTTCATTGGTAGATGAGAACCAACATAGAGTTGCCAGAGTGAAAACTGGAGACAGCGCCTGTACCTTTAATGGTTGTGCAGAAAAGGGAATTTTAGTAGGTGTTGCTTCTTACCTGGTTGTGTGACAAGCAACACCTGTTGAAATTCCCGCTTCTACACAACCATTAAAAGGGACAGGAGCCCTGTCAGTTATTTCAGCTGGCAACGCTAGGATGGAGGGTGTTAAGAAGGGTGTGACAAATACATATTTCAAAAGCGATGTAAAAAGTAGAAGTGGGGAGGCTAACAAATACTATTTTAGTTCAGTGAATGTCCAGGCATTTTCAGGGGCAGATGAGTGGAAATTTTCACATTTAATGCCATTTTTAATGAACATCCAAGGTGTTTTAAAGCAACAAGAAAGCACTGAGTTGCCAGACTGAAAACTGGAGACAGCTCCTGTGTCTTTAATGGTTGTGTGGAGGAAGGAATTTCAGCAGATGTTGCTTGTTACCTGGTTGTGTAACAAGCAACACCTGCTGAAATTCCCACTTCTACACAACCATTAAAGGTATAGGAGCTGTCTCCAGTTTTCAATCTGGCAACCCTAGGACCAAAGAATTAAGTAGATGCGTTCATGGAAAAAACTGTGTTTGCTGAGAGAATCTGAAGGAGGAGAGAGTTAATACTACAGGGGTGCTTTGAGAGAATGTTGTTGGCAACGACGGAGAACAAGAGGAGCTCCCTGAAGAGCGCAAGACCTTTAGGAGGAAATGAGAAGGGAGATCCCTGGTGGAAATGAGCTGGCAGCTCAGCATGAAGGCAACTGAGGAGATGGCGGCCATTTTGTTTCAGTCAGGCTTCGCCATGAAAACAGCCTAATTAGTGGCTTGTTTTGTTTTTTGCTTATGAGGAATAAGTGCTGCCATTTATTCCCTCATGGCATGAAAGCTAATGCGCAGCAGTACAGCACTGCAGCTCTTTAGGCTGCCAGGATGTTTGGAGATCACACAGCAGCCATTTTGAAATGAGCAGTATAGGCAGCTTTAGCCTGCCTGGCAGCATCTTGATGAGACATTGCTGTGGAGACTGACTGGAGAGGAAAATGGCTGTTTCCAAAGGCGTCCGAAAAGGAGTCATCAAACAAGTGCAACAATGGGAACCAGTACTTAATTCCTAAGGAGAGATGTTAAATGTCTGTGGGATTTGATTCCATAGCCTTTGATGTACAATAAACTTATTTTATTTCAAATTTTTCATCCAACCAGCTAGTGCAGTAAGGTCTCTCAGCATGGCAACCAAAGAAGTAGCAATATTTTTTTTCCCAATTTTTATAAAAACTACAGCCGTCATATACCAATACCCTCCCCCAAAAGGTAAAATGCTACAAAACTACCCAAAAAGCACACTCAGGGCTTTTCTATATGAGGCAATAAAATATGGATTGATCCACAGTAATGCCAATTTGCAGCTGCTTTCATTTGTCTCCATGATTTTTTGGCAAGATCACAGCCATGAGAAGCCATACACATTTGATGTTCAAAGGGGCATGCCTGCAAATCAAGATGGTAAGCACAAGTGAATCATTTGCATTTTTATTCCCACCAGTTGCCATTGCTGAACAGTATTTTTTTTTTTTTAAAAGCAAATCCAAGGTGCTGAAGTGTGATCTTCCACTTAAATAAAGAGAGGGGAGCTGTTTTGTCACCTCAGCACACGATCGCTATGGTGAAAATCCAACATAGCGGTTCTAGGCACTGCCTTGCGGCAAGCTCCACCCTCTGCGCACGTCTGATCAATCAGTTTTCTACTTCCACTCTTATTGGGAAAGTGCAGCAAAGTGAACTGGTTGTCCCAATGAGCGGGAATGCACATTCCCTTTGGAATTTTTTTTAAAAGTCAGGGGAAAATGCAAAGGCTTTTCCCATGGAGTATTTGGAGTTTTTGTCCCCCTCCTTCCAATCAACACGGGATCTTGTTGGGACAAAAGGTATTCTCCTCAAATTCTATGAGGAGTATTTTCACCATCTAGACCACACAGGGCCGGTTTAAGGCACCAGCGGTGTCAGCATCCACAGGGGGCCCCATCCTGCAAAAACATTATTAGGAATAATTTGAATATCCTGTATTGTGAATAGCTTAGGTTGAGTTAGGTTACATTGACCTGAGATAAATATATGGGGCCCCCCAAATTCCTTAAACCGGTCCTGAGACCACACCTCTGTAAAAATAGATTCTCACAATTAAAACAACTCCATAAGGAACACCATTTTAAAAGGTTTAGAAAGAACCAAACTATCTTGGCTTGGCAAATACATAATTAACAGAGCCATCCTCCAAGAATTCACAGACAGCATTTGGGAATAGTTCCCTCCAACTTTTTTTTTTTTTTTTTAAAGATTAGAGATCCCAGAATATACCAGCAGTCTTGTTTATTGCCCATGCTGGCTGGGGATTCTGGGAGTTGTAGCCCAATAAAGTAACTTTTCTAACCTCTGTTCACAGATAATTAACTCATGTGGGATAGAGATTGAAGGGGGGGGGGGAGACCCAGATGCTTTGAAAGAACAGGGTCCCTTTCAGACTGCATTTTAACTTCACTTTCACTGCCATGGTTCCATCCAATGGAATCCTGGAATCTGTAGTTTAATGAGATGTTTAGAATTCTCTGACAGAGAGCTCTAGTGCCTCCCCAAACTACAAATCCCAGGATTCAGTAGGCTACAACCATGGCAGTTAAACTAGAATCACAGTGCATTAATTGTGTAGTGTGAAAAGATCTCAAGACAATGCACTTGTTTTTTCTCTTTATGGTGTGTTCAGCCCCGACTTTTAAGGGGACAGGTCAGCTGCTAGAGGCTTCAGGGCCAAATCTGCCCTCCCCAGACTCTGAAGCAAGTAAGGTGGGCATGATGCTTGTGGTGATGGGACTCACTGGCTATCTGCATGGGATCAAAGAAGGCCATCAAGCAAGATGTCTCCTATATGTCCTGTTCAATTTGTATGTTTTACTTTCCCTCTCTGCCTCAGGCAAGTTGGACCCAGTATCGACCTGCTGCAAGAGGATCAAACCAAACTTCAGCCGGAATGAAACAGCAGAAAAAGGAGCCACGTTGGATGCCGCCCAGCAATGCACCATCCTTTCCTCCTCTTTTGGAGAAAGTTGCAGTCCTGTCTTTTTCTCCATGCCCATGGGGTCTTTCTCTTGCTGTCTTTGGCAATGGTAGAACTCACACTGGTGAGGTATCAGGATCCGGTGGTTCTAGACTTGCCAACTACTGCCTGAGGGTCAAACCAACATGGTCCCAACCTCCATCTGGGCAAGAATGGAAGAGGTAGCAACCACCTCTCTCTGTCAGTGGCCAAGAGCCGGTGCAGCCAGAAATGAGATTCCAAATTCTCTGCCCGCTCAAAGTCACAGAGCTACTACTCCTTCAAGCAGGATGCGTTCCCACAGAGATGCAACATATTTACTTCGTGGAGTAAGGGTGGTACAGATCCTTCCATGCTAAGACTGTTATTTTTCCCCACAAGGACTAGAAACTTACAGTATTTTTAAAAAAAGAATTAGAGGCATACTCTTCAGGATTCCAGTTTCTAATACCTCAATAAGAGATGAGCTCTCATCTTGAAATTAGTATGCTTGAATGTTAGTGTTAAGATGCATTTGTGGAATGAAAGGTATGAATGAAGGATGTAGACCTGGAGAGTACATGAAGCACTATATCCTGAACATTTAGGAGATTATCAGCCATGGCAAAAACCACGTCAGGAGATTGCTACAAGAACAGGAAGGGGCAACTTACCAATGTCCTCCAGCATTCCAGGGGTATAGCAGGGCATCAGTAAGGCATCCCTTTTGATTAGCAGCTTCTCCCTGTCAATGGAAAGGAAAGGTTAGGAATGAAATTTTTTTGTGCATCCCCCCACATCTGATAATCTCTTTAGACAGGAGTGAACAACTGTCCATAGTTAGGGGGCCACATTGGCCGCCAAGGAGACCTTGGAGGGCTGCATCACCACAGCACCCCCTACAAAAAAAAAGAATTTAAAATGTTTTTTGACCCCAAATGCCCACAATCATCCTTTAGGACATATAAGGGTTGGTTTTGCCATGTTTTTAGCCACTGACAGGCCTTTCTTACAACAGGATGTAACCTGGAAGTCAATTTCTCATTTACTTCCTCTTAGAAGAAAGGTCTGTCTTGGTCAAAATGATCCAAGGGGGGCAAAAATGCAGTGAAATTGTCCTCCATGTCTTCCAGAGGACATTTGAAGGCAATTGTTGTTGTTGTTGGACACTGTGGAGTCTTAGAAGGCACAAAAATGGCCTGGAGTGCATCTGGCCCACACTTTCCCCACCACTGTTATATGTGTCCTCAGTGGTTTCTGTCCATGAAGATTAGAAACTTACCTTTTTCCATAGATATACGTAGGTATAAGCATATGCAAATCAATTGTGCAATCACAGCTGCAGTATGGTGCACAGTTCCTGCACCTAAAAAAGAGATACTGTATTTGAAAGCTGGAAAAGATGCAGAAAGGGGCAACCAAAATAATCAACAGGATGAAGCAACTGCCTTAGGAGGAAACAATTATTTTGGACTTGAGCACACCAGCCTGTTTTCTCACAGCAATTGCGTTAGTGAAGCAAACAGGTACTATACAACCTAACTCTATTCTTTCTGTGCTATTTCTACCTCTGGTACCAATGTTTCTGTTACAGAAATAATGTCCAGGAACACATTAACTGAGGTATATCTTTGCAAGGAAAAGACAGTAAAGCACTTTGCCAATCAGAAGGGACAGCTTTGCGTTTAAAATGGGATAAGCAAGCCTGAGTGTGTCCGTGCAAAAGACTTGCTCCCACGCATCTAAGAAATCCATTTTGGGGTGATAATGAAAGCTCTTTGCAAAGAGGCAGAGGTACAATGGCATTAGGAGCCATTACAACAAAGAGATGCAAAAGCAGCCTTTGAAATGGATCTTTTAAAAAGTATGTTTGAAATATGACAAGACAAATAATTAACCCTGCCAAGTCATGAGTAGTTTCTTTGGGCAGGTGTGTGCCAAAGGTTTGTAGATGCAAATGAAAAAAAAAAAAAGTTTTGCCTGCATTGCAGGGTGGCTTTGATCTTACAAGATCTATTAAAAAAAAAATGAAACAAAGACCTGTTCCTGTAGTCTATATATCAGAATGCACATGTTCATGACCATGCCTTTCAATCACCTGTCAACTTATGGCGAGCAGATGGATTTGATAGTGTTTTCATAGGCAAGGAATACTTAGAGGTGGTTTGCCAACGCCTTCCTCTGAATATAGTCTACAGCTCCTGGTATTCCTTGGTGGTCTCCCTCCCAAGTACTAAACATGCCTGACCCTGCTTAACATCCAAGATCAGATGGGATCTGCTGCCTTCAGGGTCTACCAGTGAGTTAAATTTACAAAGTAGTAATGCACACTCAAAATCCCTTAAAACTTAACTGATCTCTGTTTTTAGGGATTGGGAAAGTTGTTATTGGACTACAAATCCCAGAAGTCTCCAGTCAGTATGGCCAGTAGTAGCTCAGAATACTATTTCCCCCGCGAACTCTGGTCCTAGATACACTTTCTTGAACTACAACACCAGAACAGAAAATGTCAAGTCCTTCATCAAGCTATACATTTTTACCTGCCCTGATACCCCTCCCTTTCAATAATTCCTCTATTGGCCATATTTCATAAATTGGCTTATTTATCAGCACTCTGCGTGGTTGGTAGTAGACCAAGACCTCCGAAATGCAAGGACCCAAGGTTTACCCAGAAAGCCTAAGGAAGAGGCCATTCCAAATTCCTAAAAGAAACACCCGGTTAGTAATTATGCAGCCCCCTCCCGGACAGTGAGTTAGGGTGGAAATGTGCTAATTCTCCTGGACTTACCTGGAAGAGAATCATTCACTAATTAAATCAAGTGGCTGGAAAACTCATTACTCTGCAGACTGGTTTTCCTTTGTACCTCTTGCCTCAACAATAGAAGGTTCCCCGATGCCCATCAGTCTTAACGTCTCAGCCGTTAGCGATTGTTAACATAGCTGGAGTTTCCATTGTCTAACTATGGGAAGCTCCATACATTGTATTCCACTCATGACACCCCTTCAGGGGGAATATCGAATATAAATATCACCCCAAAATTCCTCCAAAGTGTGCTCAGTTTCCCAGAGGCTGTCACTGTTGGTTTTCTGTGTCACCCAGCATGCACAGCTGTATTTGCACAAACCTCTGTTCTTCAGACAGGTATAGTATAGCCCATCATCCCAAACTCTATTTATTCCTCTATCCCAATACTTACTAATTTCCCCAATAGCCTTGTGTGATTGCTTGAAGCCTGAGTGTTAGTGTGAATGCTTCTGAGATTATTTTTCAATAAAAAACATTTTTATTTTATTTCCTGGCTGTGAGTCTTGTCAGTTAGTACCAGCATACCTAGGTCAAAAGATCCCGTCGTTAGCCAACCTCTCGCTGCCATATTGTGCTAATTAAAATTCCCCATATTAATATCTAGACATGAGTGGGGTTCCCACAAACCCTTCAGTAATTCAGATAACAACATCCCAAGATTCCACAGGATAGAGCCATGACAATTGAAATGGTATGAAATGGCTATAAATGGTTAGTGTAGATATACTCTAGGGCCCTTTCACACTATCCAGTTATAGCACTATGATTCCACTTTAACCACTATAGCTACATTCTGTAGAACTTTGGGATATGTAGTTTGGTGATGAACGAAAGCTGTCTGGCTGAGAATTCTAAATACTCCTCCCTAAACTGCAAACCCCAGGATTCCACAGGATGGAACCATGGCAGTTAAGATGGAATCATAGTGTTATAACTGTGCAAGTGAAAGGGCCCTAGGTGTATATAGGGAATGGCATGATGCAGAACTTGAAGACGTTACTATTTAAACTGCAACTCTACAGCATGGCTACTTGTTGTTGGATTAGAAGTAGATTCCCGGGGTGTTTCCTTTTCCTGGAAAGATGAAGACTGGTTCAATTAAGACTCAGTCTCCTTTAGCAGAGTTCACAAGTGGAAGCTCTGAATGTCTTGGGTCTCTCTGAGTCTTAGCAAAGTAAGGCAAACAGGCAGTATGCAAAAATTCATAGCTCAAAACTTTACTAATTACATTTTAAGGTATATTCAGACATACGTACATGCAGCGCCTAAGCCCTGGCTAACGACGGGAAAGTTTCAAGAAGAGGAAAACCTCAACGGAGCCTGCACTCACCATCTTAAGGGAGGAGGAAGAGAGGGGAAGAGAGGAAGGAGTTTTCTGTGGGTTTTTTTCCCCTGGGTTGTGAGGCCATGTTCTGGAAGAGTTTATTTTTGACGTTTTGCCTGCATCCGTGGCTGGCATCTTCAGAGAATGGTTGGTAGGAGTGTGTGTGGGGTTTATATTCTGTGAACCCCTGTTGTAGGATATGTACATTTGAATGGCTAGTTCCTGGGGGGAGATATGCGAGGAGGATTAGTGTCTGTTTGGCTAATGGTTGGCTAATGGTCCATTATCTGCTGGGAATCCCCCTGTTCCTGGGTGGAGTTCATTTGCATGTGTTGAGTTTTGATTTCGGTGTTTTTCAGGACTGGTAGCCAAACTTTGTTTACTTTTAGGGTTTCTTCTTTCCTGTTGAAGTTGTCCAGGTGTTTGTGGATTTCAGTAGCTTCCCTGTGCATTCTGACATGATAGTTGTTGGCTTGGTCCAGAATTTCAGTGTTTTCAAATAACATTTTATGTCCAGGTTGATTTATACCATGTTCTGCTCCTGCTGATTTTTCTGGCTGGCCCAGTCTGCAGTGTCTCTCGTGTTCCTTGATTCGTGTTTGCACACTGTGTTTAGTGGTCCCTATGTAAACTTGTCCGCAGCTGCATGTGCTTTTATGTGCTTGTAAACACACCTGGAAGATCCTCTGGTCCGTGGTGTAGTTGCTTAGATACATCCCCACAATCAGCAAATGGGAAGAGTTTCAGACAGCATGTATAGGGTAGAGGCATGCAGGAAACCCTTACTGTCCAAAGCCCCACTGCTCTGATAGCAAATGGCAAATGGGTGAAGGGGGTTAAAGAGACTGCTTGGTTAGGAAGCATCTTCCAACACTTTTCTCACTCCCCACCCCCATAGCAAGGGAAGGAAGACTGGCCATTCCAGAGAAAGTGCAGGGCTTGACTATGCTTGCTGAAGGATTCTGGGAGTTGCAGTCTACAAAAACAGAATAATAACCTTTTCAAGCTCTGGTAGTGGAACTGTGCCAGATATCCTTGGTCCAGAGTTTTCTGGAAGAGCGGGGCTTTGGATGTGAATAATAGAACTTTGAACATGGCTCTGTTGTTCATGCGCAGCCAGTACAACTCTTTTGACGTAGGTATAATTGCATGTGTATAATTGAGCCAGGAAGGTACTGTAGTTTGTGTTGGACTAAGACACTGGGAGATCAGGGTTCAAATCCTCACTCACCCATGGAAACCCTCTGGGTGACCTTGGGTGAGTCACACTCAGCATCAAAAGAAGGCAATGGCAAACCTCCTCTGAACAAATCTTGCCAAGAAAACCCTAAGATAGGATTGCCATAAACCTGTTTATGAGAGCCAGTGTGGTTTAATAGTTTCAGAGTTGGATGAGGACTCTAGGAGGCCAGGGTTCGAATCCCCACTTCACCATGGAAATCCCATTGGGCAAGTCACATTCGCTCAGCCTAAGAGGAAAGAAATGGCAAACCTCAGCTGAATCCATTTTGCCAAGAAAACCCACAGTAGGTTTGCCTTAGGATCTCCATCAATTGGAGTTGACTTGAAGGCAAATAACAGCAGCAACAAATGACATAGAGTCAAATTACTGATTCCTTGCTTGCGGTGGAGAATTTCTCCCTCTCCAGCCCAGCTGGTGTCTCTTGCAGGTGTTTGAATCACTGTGCTTTCCACCAGTTTGGGTTTCTCGTTTCTTTCCTGCTTGTTTAGCTAAGGTGAGCTGATGGATTAAATTATGCATGATCTGGGAGTGGGTTTTGACAGATGTTTCTTTTGGGAATGGGGCTGTGTATCCCCCAGGCTTTCTCCAGGCAGGAAAGGGGAAAGCAAGCTGCCAAGAATGATGAGACAGGTGGCGGGTCTCATGGCAATACAGAGGTGTTCTTCTGTTCCAGGGCTTTAATATCTGCTGAACATTGCAGAGCTTAAAAATAAGACAGAAGCTGTTCCATTTCAGCCAGATGGGATCCCCTTGTTGTTGCTGCCTTAAGTGCATGAAGTCAGCTTCGATTTGTGGTAACCCTCTGAATGAGAGACCTCCATAAGCCTAAGTCAGCAACATCCCTTGCAAACTCAGGGCTGTGACTTTCTTAAATAATTTGATTTTATGTTAGAGTAGAATGAACAAATCAGGAGGGGTAGCTAGTACCCGAGAGGACAGGTACAGAATTGAAAATGACTTTAACAGATTATAAAGCTGGGCCAAAACTAACAAAATGAATTTCAGCAGGGAGAAATGTAGGATACTACACTTGGGGAGTAAAATTGAAATGCACAGATATAGGATGGGTGACACCTGGCTTGATAGCAGTACCTGCGAAAGAGATCTAGGAGTCTTAGGGACCACAACAGGAGTCAGCAGTGTGATGCAGTAGCTTAAAAAGCAAATGTGATTCTAGGATGTATCAATAGGAGTACAGTCGTCTCTTCACGTTCATGGGAGTTAGGTTCCACAGACCCCCGCGAATGTGAAAATTCAGCGAATGACAACTGCCCTCTCCTTCCCCTGCCAAAGTGACCACAGGGCCTCCGGAGGCCCCGTAGTCGCTTCCCCCCGCCTCCCCCTCCCTCCCCAGGCCTTGACGGAGCCTCCGGAGGCCCCGTGGTCACCTCCCCAGGCCTCCCCCCTCCCTCCCAAGGCCTTCACGGGGCCTCCAGAGGCCCTCTGGAGGCCCCATGGTCGCCTCCCCACTCCCTCCCAAGGCCCCCTTGCCACCGCTCCCACCTCTGGCCTGGCCTTCTAAGGTGGCAAGGGGGCCTCGGAAGGCTCGCTCACCACCTCTCCCACTCCCCGGCCTGCTTCTTTCCCCCAGAAGCGGCCACATGGCTTCTAAAGCCCTGTCGCTGCTTTTGGGAGGGCGGGGGGGGGCTCCCAAAACCACAAATACTCAAAACTGCGAATGCTAAATTCGCGAATGTGGAGGGGCAACTGTATCATCTATAGATTGAGAGAAGTCATAGCATCACTCTATTCTGCTTTGGTCAGACCTCACCTGGTATACCATGTCCAGTTCTGGGCACCACAATTCAAGAAGGATATTGAGAAGCTGGAAGGTGTCCGAAGGAGGGCAACCAAAATGGTGGGAGGTCTGGAAGCCACGCCCTATGAGGAGCGGCTTAGGGAGCTGAGTATGTTTGGCCGGAAAAAGAGAAGGTTGAGAGGTGACATAATAGCTATGTTTAAATATTTGAAGGGATGTCATACTGAGGATGGAGCAAGCTTGTTTTCTGCTGCTCCAGAGACTAGGACACGGAGCAATGGACTCAAACTCCAGGAAAAGAGATTCCACTCAAACATTAGGAAGAACTTCATGATAGTAAGAGCTGTTCGGAAGTGGAATACACTGCCTCGGAGTGTGGTGGAATCTCCATCTTTGGAGGTTTTTAAGCAGAGGCTGGATGGTTATCAGGCAGGAATGGTTTGCTTGTGTATTCCTGCAGGGCAGAAGGGGGTTAGACTAGATGGCCCTTGTGGTCTCTTCCAACTCTACGATTCTATGTTTCTATGATATGCAATGGGGAAGCCTTATCCACCCATCCCTGTTAACATCAATCCCGAGTTTCCTTTCTCCTGCTTTTTCTCTGCTTCCCTCTCCACTGAGGTCTTCTTTTGCTGTAGCAGCTAAGAGCCATAATGGGAATTCCTGTTTATTACTGACTGGGCCTGTGGACGAAAGTGAAATCTAGGCCACCATCAGCTGACGGTGTTGTTTTCAGCAAAAGCCCTTTGGCTATTGGATGAGGGCTGGATTAAGGCCGAGGGCTGTCAGCACTTAAAAATAACGTCAGATCCACAGCTGAGGTGGGGGAGGGCTTTGAGCCAGGCCCACACGAAACAGGCCAGGCATTTGGGTGATGAGACTTCGAGGATGGGAGAGGAATTGGTGAGTGTTGCCAAGCAACTGGTATATATACCAGTCCTGCAAGGAAAATTGGATCCTGGCAACTTCTCTTTCTAGATGGCCCTGCCCGCAGCTTTGACACCTCAGTTATGGAATGCCCTTCTTTGAAGGTTTTTAAACAGAGGCTGGAAGGCCACCTGTCGGGAATGCTTTGATTGTGTCTTCCTGCATGGCAGAATGGGGTTGGACTAGATAGCCGTTGGGGTCTCTTCCAACTCTATGATTCTATGATGCTGTGCTTGATGCCAACCTAACACTTGTATCCAAGGCTTCCTGGATTGCAGCTACTTTTGAGTATCAGCTTTAAAGAAAAGGAGAGGGATAAACTTTGTTGTTATTAACTGCCATCAAGTCGTCTTCGACTTATGACAACCCTATGAATGCGAGACCTCCAGGTCACCCTGTCATCGACAGCTCTGCTTAGGTCTTGCAGATTCAGGGAAGCCATGGCTTCCTTGACTGAGTCCATCCACCTGTAACACGGTCTCCCTCTTTTCCTCCTGCCTGCTACCTTCCCAAGCATTATTGTCTTTTCTAGAGAGTCATGTCTTCTCATGATATGGCCAAAGTACAAGAGTCTCAGTTTAGTCATCTTGGCTTCTAGACGGAGTTCAGGCACCATTTGCTCTAGGACCTGTTTATTGGTCTTTTTAGCAGCCCACGGTATCCACAGAACTCTTCTCCAGCACCGCATTTCACATGAATAGATTCTCTTCCTATCAGCTTTCTTCACTGTCCAGCTTCAACAACCAGTCAAAGAAATGGGAAACACTATGGTGTGGACAATCCTAACTTTACTATGCAATAATATGTCTTGATACTTCAGAGTGTTACCGAATTACTGAGGTCCATGGAAATTCCACACGGGTATACAAAAAGTCATTATTTCTATGGGGAATTTTAATTAGCTCAAATAGTGGCTGTGAGAGGTCGGGCAATGGTGGGATCTTTTGACCTGTGTCAACTGGAAAGACTCCAAGCCAGGAGGTAAAATAAAAATGATTTTTATTGAAAAATAATCAGGGGAATGCACACATGCATGCTCTCAGGCTTCAAGCACTCACACAAGGCTATAGAAGAAAGTACGAAGTTTTGGGATAGAGGAATAGAGTTTGGGATGATGGGCTATACTGTACCTATCCAAAGAGCAGAGGTTCATGCAGCAGAAGATACTCAGACAGTGTTCTGACAGTCACGTAGCAGACGGACGAAGTAGTGAGATACAGGAAAACTGTGCACTTAGTGACAGACTGTCAGAGGGATGGGAGGAAGAGAAGCTAAGTACCCTTTGGTGGTGTTTTGCAGTGATATTTATACTTGACATTCCCCCTGAAGGGGTGTTATGAGCAGAATACAATGTCTGCCGGACTTTGCCAGGGTTAAACAATGGATTCTCTGAATATGTTAACAATCACTGATGGCTAAAACATTAAAACTGATGGGCATCAGGCAACCTTCTATTGTTTAGGGAAAGGTGCAAGGAAAAACCAGTTTTGCAAGGCAATGAGTGTCCAGCTACCTTGATTAGATTCGTGATTGACTCACTACTATATATGTCCAAGAGAATTAAACCATTTCCATCCTAACTTACCGGTTCAGAGTGGGTTTTTTTTGCATAATTACTACCCAGGTGTGTCTTTTAGGAATTTGGGCTGGCTACTTCCTTAGGATTTCTGAGTAAACCTTGAGTCCTTGAATTTGGGAATCCTTTGTTTTCTACCAACCACATGGAGTAACAATAATAAGCCAATGTATGAAATACAGCCAATTGATGAATTATTGAAAGAGTGTGGGATATTGGGTAGGTAACAAAGGTCTTGTCTAGTTCCTTCATAGCTTCCCTTGTCCTAGTCTTCCTCTGATTTCTTGACTGCAGTCTCCATTCTGATTAATGACTGAACCAAGGTATGGAAAATCTTGAACTATTTCAATGACTTCATCATCTACTTTAAAGTTATGTAAATCATCTGTGGTCACTATGTTCAACTGTAAACCTGCCAAATCTATTTTTTTACATTATCTTTGAATTCTAAGGGGATGTTCTTTGGGTTGTATTTTGGCACAATGGTTGGTTCAGTATTATTCTTTAGCTTTACTTTAATTTTTTATATTAGCAGTTCATGATCTGTACCACAATCTGCTCCTGGTCTTGTTTTTTGTAGAGAGAATGGAGCTTCTCCACCTTATGCTCCCAATTATGTAATCTATTTGGTTTCTATATTGGCCATCAGGTGATGTCTATGCATACAGTCACAACTCTGTATACAGTCTTTGATTCTGCTCTGTTTCCTACTTTTGTATTTCAATCACCTATTAACAAGAAGTCCTGTTTTGGTGTGTGATTAATTCCCTCCTGGACTCCAGCACAGAATCTTTCAATGTCTTCTTCTCCTGCCTATGTAGCTGGAGCATGAACTTGCATTATGGTTATATTGATAGGTTTCCCCCTTGGCTTGAGTCCAGTTGCATCATTAGCCACAGCACTATTTGTAGTTATTCTCTGCTCTTCTCCAATAGCTTGTAGGCTGCCATCTGACCTGGGAGTCTCATCTTCTGGCACTATCTCTTGGTTCATTTTGGACTGTCTCATCACAGGGTTTTCAAAAGAAGGTTTATTGTGCCTCCTTCTGCTCAGTACTAACAAGCGTTAGCTACGCTGCCCCTATTGTTGTCTCTGACATCCTCCACTAGTGTCACCCTCCACTACAGCTGCTGAGCAGTAGCTATTTGGTACATTTCCTCTGTCTCCTCAGCAAAAGCCTGTCTGACATGGGAGACCCTACCAGCAGCATTGCTGCCATCAGTATAGCCGCTTGCCTCAAAGGAGTATGCAATTCCACCACTGGTGGGTGGGATAGAAATCTATCTATCTATCTATCTATCTATCTATCTATCTATCTATCTTTCTGGGTATGTTTGCCTGGGTATGTTTAGCCTGGAAAAAAGACGGTTAAGAGGCGATATGATAGCCCTGTTTAAGTGTTTGAAGGTGTGTCACGCTGAGGATGGAGCAGGCTTGTTTTCTGCTGCTCCAGAGACTAGAACACGGAGCAATGGATGCAAGCTCCAGGAACAGAGATTCCACCTCAACATGAGGAGGAACTTTCTGACAGTAAGAGCTGTTCGGCAGTGGAACACACTCCCTCGGAGTGTGGTGGGGTCTCCTTCCTTGGAGGTCTTTAAACAGAGGCTGGATGGCCATCTGTCGGGGATGCTTTGATCAAGATTTCCTACGTGGCAGGGGGTTGGACTGGATGGCCCTCGTGGTCTCTTCCAACTCTGCAGTTCCATGATTCTATGATCTATCTATCTATCTATAACACTCTTGAGTATGTTGCCTTTCCAAGTGTGCTGATTGGCTGCTCAGGAAACACACCCAGCCAATCACCACCCAGATGCAAATTCCCTCTCCACCTTATAAGCCACTCCTGCCACTCACTATGTGGCCCAGATTGGGACCCAGACAGTCTACTGCTACTGCTGTGGCAATGGGCTGCCTGCAATGGGCCACCTGTGGCAGGACCCAGGCAGTTGACTGGTGGTGGCAGCGGGACACCACTGCTGCCACTGCAACAGAACCCAGGCAGTCAACTGGTGGCGGTGGCGGGCCGCCTGCAATGGGACCCAGACAGTCAACTGGTGGCAGTGGCAGCAGTGGCAGGGCAACAGAAAAAGTCACCCTTAGCAATTCCAGGAAAAGTGTGGAACGCTGAGAAGGGGGAGAAGGAATTTTAAAATCCACCGGCCTACCTTACAGGGTTGTGAGGTCTGCCAGGTGTTTGGGAGGAGGTTTTTAAATGGTGTACGTTACACCAGGTACAGCTAGTAATTCATATAATACAGTGCAGCTCTTGGTTTGGGTTGCCTACGCTACAGCAGCTTCCTCCAGCCCCCTCCTAATATGCTGGACTACAGTTCCCATCACCCCAGCTAGCCAGATTGTGGAAGCTATAGCCCCCAAAAGGGGAATTGTAGTCCATTTCCAAGTGGCAGTTTGGCTTAAATAAAGGCAGTTCCTGTGTTCTTTGGCACTTCAAAAAATTCTCCCTAATCACAAGTCACCACTTCAAGGAAACCATTAAAGATTCCTCCGGGGGCTCCTTATTGATCTTTTCAGCGGTGGGCCTCTGATTCAAGGATGCCTTTGTGGAGAAAAAAGACGGAGCTGGTCATTCTCAAGACAGGTATCGGCTCCTATGGAGCACCTGCTCTCGACATGGCAGCCCCTTTAATCTTGGCTAATCATTTCTTAATTAGAAGGTCACGGACCTCCGGCTGGAGCACTGCTTGCAGCTGCCACATTTGATGTAATCCCCCCTTCCGCCATGGCCCTGCCACCTCCAGCATTCTTGTGAGCTGCAAGAAACTGGCAGCAGGCACAGCGGGAGGAAAGTCAGGGCTGGACAGGGCTAGGCCCGAGGAAGAGAGAGGAGCATGAAAAAGGGGTTGAGAGAAGACAGGGAGCTATCTTAGCTCAGTAGTTAGGGTTGCCAGATCTCAGGGCTTGGCCCCAAGTCTCCAGGTTTCGTGGGTCATCTCCAGGCATGAGGGGAGCATGCAAATTCTCCAGGTTTTTTTTTTAAATGTGTGTGTGTGTGGGGGGCTCAACTCCAGACAAGAGGAAAGGGCAAAACTCCAGCTCATTTAGTACAGCAGCAACTTGCTACAATTTGCAAGGCTTGATTGGTTGCTGCAATGTTACACAACTCTCCAGAAGGGTCTGTGGATTTGCTTACTTAGCTTCTTCCTTCCTTCCTAGTCCTTGTGGTGCCAGTGCTCACCCTCTGCTCTGCATCCACCTTTAGGCTAGAACCAAGACTACGTGCAAAAGGGATCTAGGAGTCCTAGTAGACCACAAGTTGAACATGAGTCAACAGTGTGGTGCGGCAGCTAAAAAGGCCAATGCGATTTTGGGCTGCATCAATAGAAGTATAGTATCTAGATCAAGGGAAGTAATAGTGCCGCTCTATTCTGCCTTGGTCAGACCTCACCTAGAATACTGTGTCCAGTTCTGGGCACCACAATTCAAAAAGAATATTGACAAATTGGAGCATGTCCAGAGAAGGGCAACTAAAATGGTGAAAGGTCTGGAAACGATGCCTTATGAGGAGAGACTTAGGGAGCTGGGTATGTTTAGCCTGGAAAAAAGACGGTTAAGAGGCGATATGATAGCCCTGTTTAAGTATTTGAAGGGGTGTCACGCTGAGGATGGAGCAAACTTGTTTTCTGCTGCTCCAGAGACTAGAACACGGAGCAATGGATGCAAGCTCCAGGAACAGGGATTCCACCTCAACATTAGGAGGAACTTTCTGACAGTAAGAGCTGTTTGGCAGTGGAACGCACTCCCTCGGAGCGTGGTGGGGTCTCCTTCCTTGGAGGTCTTTAAACAGAGGCTGGATTGCCATCTGTCGGGGATGCTTTGATCGTGATTTCCTGCGTGGCAGGGGGTTGGACTGGATGGCCCTCGTGGTCTCTTCCAACTCTACAATTCTATGATTCTATGAAACTAGATTAAATGGTCCTTCTCCTGTGTCCTTAAGAAAGCGAGAAGGAATAATCCTCTCATTTCATCTTGTTCTGGCTGGGAACTGCCCCCTGAGCTAAGATTTCTGTCTTAATTTTGAAACAGGAAAATATGTTTCTCTCTCTCTCTCTCTCTCTCTGTATTTGAACGACAAACTGCAACACTTAATGACACCACCAAGTACAGATCCTAGGTCTCAGGTTTTGGCCTGGATACCTCAGGACCCAGGGCAATCTCAAACTGGCAAACCTATCAGTAATAGTAGACCAGTTGTTCTGCATGCAAGATTCTAGGTTCAGAGCTTTGCATCTCCAGCTAAAAGGTTCTCAGCTAGCCAGTTAAGGTTCCATTTCATATATTTAGCCCAAGTGGCCTGCAGACTGGTCGGTCATTGGGTTGCCCAGGAGCACACACCTTTCATCAAGTCAGACCCATCACCCTGCTAGCCCAGGACTGAGTTTGAACAATACTGGGCTTGTCAGACCAATTGTCTAACTCTTATCTACTGGAGGTGGGCAACTTGTGGCCCTCCAGATGTTGTGGGACTGCAACTCACATCAGTCCTAAGGAGCCTAGAAGTTGCAGGCCAACCACCTCTGGAGACAGAATTCAAAGACATATAGAGCCATGTTAGTCTGGAATATCAGCATGCAAAGGGATTTTGTAGCACCTTTGAGACTAACTGAGAGAAAAGTTGGAGCATAAACTTTTGTAGACTTAGGCCAAACCCATGCTGCACAAATAATCCAGTCTGAAACTGAATTATTTACCATGGCTCTTTCCTATTGGAATCCTGGGATTAGTAGCTTGGTGAGGCACCAACACTCTTTGGCAGAGAAGGCTAAAGACCTTGAAAAACTACAAATCCCAGGATTCAATAGGAAGGAACTATGGCAAATAATCCAGTTTCGAACAGGATTATTTATGTAGTGTGGATTTGGCTTTAGTCTAAGTAGATTAAGTCTACAAAAGTTTATACTCAAACTTCTTTCTTTTAATTAGTCTCAAAGGTGCTACAAGAACCCTTTGCACACTTCTGGAGGGCCGGAGTTCCCCACCTGTTATATCCATACAAGTGTATCCACCATAGCCCATTTTATATGGCTAGCTCAAACTGGGTGACACAGGAACATAGGAAGTACATTTTCCAACATTTTACAGATGAAAACTGGAACACATGTGGCCAAGCAACATCAGTGTTGCCAAGGTGGCAAAGATTACTCATGAGGAAGAATTCACAAACTAGGAGGCTGCAGCAGTTGGCTTTTGCCTGAGCCTACTGGGAAGGGTGAAATTCCATCCTCTCCTTTCCTCTCCTGGAAATCCCTTGGGGGGGGTGTCCTTCATGTTATGGATGATAAAACATTCAGTTGGTAAATTTATGCTGTAAAGAGCTAGGCTGTAAAAATGAATACAAAGTTTTACTAGAATTAGCTTATATACTAAGATTAATGACTTAGATGAATGACCTTCAGCCTTTGGGTTTGCAGACAAGATGTCTAAAATGTCTCCATGTTGGGAGGGGTGAGATGTTTGTTTTTCTTTATATAAAGCTAACAGGATTGAATGTCCTATGCTTCTATTTTCTGAATATATGCTCAGTCCTATTTTAAATCTCTGCATATAAAGATATACTCTTAAAAATATTCCACTTATGCTTCAATAAAGTAAAACAGTTTCTTAGACAAAAAGACTTTGTTGATCTCTTTATTTTGCTACCTGAAAAAATGAGACTGCTGTAAACTTTTTGCTTCCTTGACCCCTTATTATGCTCAGAGGTTTAGTGCACTACCGTGATACCTCACCCTGGATAAGTAGGCCTGATCCTCCTTAGCTTCCAAAACATATGAAGTCAGGTGTGGCAGGGATGGGTGAAAAGGTGGAGGTCCATACTTTAGTTGATCATCTAGTGAAAACTGAAGTGAGACTGATGCCCAGGAACAGTTTGGCAGGCCAGTAGTCTTGTGGCCAGAGGCAAGAAAGAATGACAGCCAAAGACTGCCTTATACTGAGAAAGGCCATGCTAAGCCCATAAACAAGCCTTGCCACCTGGGTGGAAGTGATCTCTACGGATCCATGCAGAGGTCCCAAGCTGTCAGAGCCATCCTCAGCTTTGAATACCCTCCAACATTCTATAGATGGAAACCAAGACACATGTGACCCAGCAACATCTGACTGTGGTCAAAATGGCAATGTTATTCATGAGGAAGAACATGCAAGCTAGGCCAGGGTGCAGCGGTTTGCTTTAGCCTGAGTCTACTGGGAAGGACATGATTCTGTCCCCTCATGAAGAGCAGCTTAGGGAGCTGGGTATGTTTAGTCTGGAGAAGAGAAGGTTGAGAGGTGACATGATAGCCATGTTTGAATATTTGAAGGGATGTCATACTGAGGATGGAGCAAGCTTGTTTTCTGCTGCTCCAGAGACTAGGACACGGAGCAATGGATGCAAGCTCCAGGAACAGAGATTCCACCTCAACATTAGGAGGAAATTTCTGTCAGTAAGAGCTGTTTGGCCGTGGAACACACTCCCTCGGAGCGTGGTGGGGTCTCCTTCCTTGGAGGTCTTTAAACAGAGGCTGGATGGCCATCTGTTGGGGATGCTTTGATCATGATTTCCTGCGTGGCAGGGGGTTGGACTGGATGGCCCTCGTGGTCTCTTCCAACTCTGTGATTCTATGATTCCACTAAATTAATTGAGTAGTAAAAGGCGAAAGATTTATACGATCTGAAGAGAAACCACAAAAATATTGGTGTAAAATTCATAAGAAAATACAGAAGATTTTTAAGGTGCAATACCCGATGGATCCAAAATTGTATTTACTGAATATGACCTCAAGTTTGCAATTAACCTTTGTTAAAAAATATGGAAGAGTACTGTTATATTTAGTGACGGCGGCAAGAATAACGGTTGCGGCAAGTTGGAAAAAAAAGGTCCACCCTCAATAAATGAATGGACACTACGACTGAAAGAAATGTTCGAAAATGATAGATTGACTTTCATTCTTAATAAGAAAAAGATGTGGAAATGGGAGGAAGAATGGAAACCAATTCGTGATTATTGGAAAGAGACATGGAACATTACTGGATAACAACATAAATATTAAGTACATTACTATATGATTGTAGACAAGTGAGAGTAAAAGAGTTAACTTATGATGAAAGGAGAAAACAATGGTTGAAATCAAGAGCACAAAAATTTCACAACCCAAAGAGTACATTAATATAACCGTTATGGAGGGGTAGATAAGTGGAACAAAAAGGGAAGGCTACAAGATTGTAAAAGGGGAATATAAAATACAAAGTAAATTTAAGGAGGAAGTGGCAATGATACATAACGGGACAAAATATAAATATAAGGGCGTAAGGGAGATAATATATATATATATATATATATACCAGTAACTTTGCTCAAAAGAAAGGAAACGGGGGAGGTTTAGAATGTGTGAGTGGGAAGAAGAGTGAAAGGTAGGGAATGGGGGAGGGAGGGTGGTGGGGAGAGGGTAGAAAGTGGGTACATAATAATAACATATATAAGCTCTTTGGTTTTGTATGAAGAATTGATTTGTGTTAAACTGTAAATAAATATTGAAAAAAAAATTAATTGAGTAGTGCAAACTACTTCTGCACTTTGAACTCATTTTGCAGCAACTGAAGCAAAAGTGGGAGGAGCAGAGAGAAACTGGGAACTTTAAAAGGGGCTGAAAAGGTGGGATGAGAGGATTAATTCCTGCCAAATCAGGACAGTTGGAGGGTATGGCTTTCCTTGGACACACAAGGCTGTTCAGTCCTCATTCTTGATCTCGGAGAAGGCGGTACCAGAAAACTCCCTGCCAAGTTACCAAAGCCAAGCAAACTTAAACCACCTTTTGTTTCCCCTTATGCTCCCATCTGTGGGCCCATGCAATTTTGAATTTTTATTTTTATTAATTTTTTTCTTTTGCTAAAACTGATTGTGCTATTAAGTTTAATTCCTGGATCTTGAAAATACATATGGTACCTCTTTTGATCCCACTAGTATTTTCACAGTAGCATGTGATTGTGTATTCCTGTAAGGCAGGGGGTTGGACTAGATGGACCTTGTGGTCCCTTCCAGCTCTATAGTTCTACAATTCGATGATTTTCTGCCATAATTCAAATTGGTGACATGGAAGATTTAGAGGACGGTAATGAGCAGCACTCATAAATAATGGTTTATATCAGAGGTGAGAACCACTGAGCTGATTGCCCTATGGCAGGAGAGGAAACATGCGACCTTCCAGATGTTGCTGGACTACAACCCACAACATTCCTATCAGTTGCACTGGCTAGAGTTGCTGGGATTTGCAGTTCAGTAACAACAGCTGGAGGGCTGCATAATTCCTACCCTAGTTTATGGTATCCATATTGGGGGAAAGGAACATAGCTCAGTGGTAGGACATGTGCCTGACCTGCAGGAAGTTGCCAGGGGAATCCTTGCAATTTTGAATCCGAAGGACCAGGTGGGAGGAGAAGGGAAAGACTTCTGCCCCAGACATTGGAGATCCATCGCCAGAAGGTAACAGACAATACTGGGATAGATGGACAGATAGATTTGGCTTAGTCTAAGCCTGCTTCCAATGGTCCTATCCGGTTAGATCACCAATGCATAGAATCACAGAGTTGGAAGAAATCCCAAGTGTGGGCAGTGTGGTTTTCAGGCCTCATGCAGCCCCTGGACCCCACCTTTGGGGCCCTTGAAGCCACCACCCTCGAAGTCCCCCAATTCAGGCAACATTTGCACCCAACCCATGCAGAAAGCCACCCCGCCCTGAAAATATCCCTACTAGAGCTCAGAAAAGCTACTTTTTTGGACCAGAAGTCCCAGAATCCCGCACCTAATTTTCCAAAGTTCTACAAGCCAATGGTGGCTTCTGGTGACAGATACCCTAGTTGTGTACATTGTTAGCAGAATCCGCATTGGGAGAATTATGAACCAATACTGGAGAAACAGAGACTTTGGGTATCAGGTCACAGTGGTGTGTCTGCAGTAAACAATCCAATGAAGCTTGTGCCTCCCTGCAGCAGGCAAGGTAAACAGCAGCTGCCTCCAGAATCCCTTATATTAGCATGCAAGAATAGCAAAACAGACAGAAAAGAGGGGAGCAGATAAGCCTGCCTCGCCATCTATCCCTAGTATATTGAAAAAAGGCATACAGGTATAACTTTGGCAACTAAAATGGAAATCATAAATAACACAGAGGCTTTTTGTGGGATTTTTGCAGGCTGTGAGGCCATGTTCTGGAAGAGTTTATTCCTGACGTTTCAGCTGCATCTGTGGCTGGCATCTTCAGAGAATGGTAGCACAGCTGCAGGAGTTTACCACATACCATGCGGACAAGTGTAGATAGGGACCACTAAGCGCAGTGTGCAAACATGAATCAAGGAAGATGAGAGACACTGCAGACTGGGCCAGCCAGAAAAATAACCAGTAGCAGAACACATGATAAACCAACCTGGACACAAAATGTTATTTGAAAACACTGAAATTTTGGACCAGGCCAACAACTATCATGTCAGAATGCACAGGGAAGCTATTGAAATCCACAAACACCTGGACAACTTCAACAGGAAAGAAGAAACCCTAAAAGTAAACAAAGTTTGGCTACCAGTCCTGAAAAACACCAAAGTCAAAACTCAACACATGCAAATGAACTCCACCCAGGAACAGGGGGATTCCCAGCAGACAATGGACCATTAGCTAAATAGACACTAATCTTCCTTGCATATCTCCCCCCAGGAACTAGCCACCCAAGTACACAAAGATACATATCTTCTCCAACAGGGACTCACAATATACAAACCCCACATACCCCCTACACCACCATTCTCTGAAGATGTCAGCCACAGATGCAGGCGAAACATCAGGAATAAACTCTTCCAGAACATGGACTCACAGCCCAGAAAAAAAAAACATGAAAAACCTATGGATGCCAGCCGTGAAAGCCTTTGACTTAACTGGAAAAAAGACGGTTAAGAGGCGATATGATAGCCCTATTTAAGTATTTGAAGGGGTGTCACATTGAGGATGGAGCAGGCTTGTTTTCTGCTGCTCCAGAGACTGGAACACAGACCAATGGATGCAAGCTCCAGGAACAGAGATTCCACCTCAACATTAGGAGGAAGTTTTTGACAGTAAGAGCTGTTTGGCAGTGGAAGACACTTCCTCGGAGTGTGGTGGGGTCTCCTTCCTTGGAGGTCTTTAAACAGAGGCTGGATGGCCATCTGTCGGGGATGCTTTGATCGTGATTTCCTGCGTGGCCGGGGGTTGGACTGGATGGCCCTCGTGGTCTCTTCCAACTCTGCAATTCTATGATTCTATGAACTCAGAGGCTGGTTAAAGAAGAAAAAGACAAAGACAAATCATCCCGATACATTTTGGAAGAAGCTTCCAATTGGTCCCTGGACAGTTCAAAATTATTTCGTTTACATATGGAAGTCTTCCCTGACCTGGTTGCTTCATTTCACATGTGCATAACGTTCTGAATAAAAAGCATGCTGAAACCTATTGAACTGTCTTTCTTTCTCTTCTTTTGTGGTATAGAAATCTATGCTTATTCTTTAATTTCTTTCTACCACTGGTACCAAATTTTCTATTAAAGAAGTATACCCAGGAACACACTGACTTTGCTAATTGAGGTATACCTGTGAACCACATTCAGGGGTAGGCCTTGTTGGCCATGCAGCAAAACAGAATCCAAACACCATAAAAAAGCAATACCTTTATTGGCCAACCAAATGCAAAACACATGATGCAAGCTTTCAGGCAAAGAATGCTAAAAAGAAAGAAAGAAAGAAAAGTGATGATGTTGGAATCACAGGCCTACATGCCGTTTGAGATGTTACGTGTGTTGTTCAGGTGAGGGGTCTCATGCAGGAAGAGGCCACTTTTACTTCCTGGCCATGTGGAGTTGAGACAAAAGACCATAAAATGTACTGTAAAATTAGAGGTATACAGGTATACCTGTATTTTCATGGGTATCTTGACAACCCTTAAAGACTAGATGTTTGCTTTACACACACACATACACACGCACACTCACTCACTTATGCACAAACACAGAAACAGACACACTGAGTTCTGGATTCTGTGAGACAAACCAACCCAATATTGAACTCTGCCTTTTGTGACAGAATAGAAAGGAGACAGCAAGGTGTAGACACATCTGTAACAATTTATTGAATGAGGCAATAAGACAGAATAGGGGGAAACAACAGGAATTTCCATGCTCTGCTACAGGGCCAGGGTGGTGGTGGTAGAAACGAGGATGGCGTCTCTTTGGATTGTAGGGGAATAATTTCTCTGTCTATCAGAACGTTATTCCATTTTGCCAAAAATAAAAGGGAACACTGACTTTAAAGTCACACCTGACATCTTCACAACAACAATTTCTTTAAAAAAGATATATTTAAAATTAAAAATTAAAGAAAGTAAATTAAAAATCTGGGTTTTGCTTTTGGGGGGGAGGGCATGGGTTCCATCCCATCAGTCTAAGTCCACAGGAGGGAAAGTATATAAAGAAGTTTTGATATTTTCCATTAAAAAAAAAAGAAAGAAGAAGCCAAGTAAATACACAAATTTGAGGGGAGAAAAGAAAAGAAAATTTGTCTTCCCAGGCTGGGATGGATTTGGAGAGGTTTGGGAAATGGCATGGCATGTAAAATAAAATAACAGCAAAATTAAATACTGAAATTAATCCATGAGAAAAGAAGCAGAGCCCATCTGTGGAGAAGCAACAGCTTTTCCATGGAGAGCCCGGGATTCTCTGAGAGGCAAAAATTAGTGACTGAAAATGCATTGGGGCCAGGGCTGTTTCATGGGCCAAGAAGTGCCTGGAACTGAAGATTCCCCAAGGGCAGGAACATGCAGGGTGTGGCTTATGGTTGTGAAGGGGTGATCATGTCAAAAAGAGCCCTTGGTCAACACCTCAGCCACCTGGGTCCAGCGGATGTTCTGGGAAAGTGGCCAGCTAGGCTCATGGAAATATCTTCTGCACCCCTTCATTGCACCATTCATCTCCCAGGGCTCCTTTAAGTCTTGTGATTATTATTATTATTTTGTAACTCAAGGGAAAAGGTTCTAAAAATGCAAGCAAATACCAATTCAAGTGGGGAGGAGGAGGAAGAGAAGCATTGAGGGCAGGTTTCAAGCACGGACTTAGAAAAGGAAGGAGGTGGAGTCCCATCTGATCCAACATGTCTCCCAAAAACCATCAATCCCTTTCTCACGCAGGGATCCAGAGTCCATAGATCACAGCCCATGCTGTTTCCTCCAGGAGATTCTTATGCTTTTAACGCCTCTTCAAGGAACAAAAACCAAATCATTTCCCAAATGGTCTCTCTTGTTAAAAAAAATTATGTCCATGTTAAAATGACACCTAATTCTTGCCACAAGGAGGACAGCAGACAAGCCTGGCTCTGTGCACCTCTGCAGGAACGGGGCAACAAAAGTCTATGGAGAGCCCCATTTCAGACCCCCCAAGAAGGGAGGGAAATCCATCTTTTTCCCCCACATCTCACCCAAACTTTAATCAAGAGTGGTCCATGCAAGGTGGGAGAGGAAAGCTTGGCTTCACCCGTCCTGGATGGGGTTCCTTACGCCTCCTGGATCAGAGGGGTGCTAGAAAGGCGCCAACCGCCACCCTTCTGCTCTCTCTATTCCCCCCTGTATTGTTAAAAAAACCTTTTTTGCTGCTTCCAAAGCTGTGAGACTCAAAATGCCACCTGATCACGTCTCCAGAGAGGCATAGAAAAAAAAAATTCCACAGGCGAGAGAGGAGGAAGCCGCTGCATCACGCTCCTGCCACTTTGTCCTCACTGCTCCAGCGTCACCACTTCCACTGCCTGGCCGTCCATGGTGACGGTGCTGTCCGTTATCCTGGCCGCCACAGGCGCCATGGCCACCTGGACGGGGCCATTCCCTTGCGCAAGGCTGGTGACCACAGTCTGGTACATGCTCACCGGGATCTGGACGAGCCCTGGGGAGACAAAAGAGAAGGAAGAGGGTCACAGTTGGGCTGGAGACTGACAGGGGGAGGTTCTTTTTTTAAAAAAGTAAAAAGGCCAGGATAAAAAGGCCAATTTCAACACCAATTTTAGAAAATGTGAGAGAGTAAGAAGCATCCAGTTCTCTGGACTATTTTTTATTGATTTATTTACTTGATTTATATCCTGCCTCTCTCCTGTTATGGGATCCAAGGCTGCCTACAGGAAATTAAAACAAGAGGAAGCTAAAACCTAATTAATACAAAAGTATTTTTTTTAAATTAAATAAGCAATTTTGTCAGAAACATTAAACTGAAACTGTTTAACAACACAGTAAAACACAGTAAAACAAGGATAAAAGGATAACACACCCTGATAAAAGACTTAAGCATTCCCTATTAAAACATCCTTCTGCCACAGAAAGTTGAGAGCCAAAAGTCAGCCGAAATAAAGAGGCTTTTGCCTACTGGAGGAAAGAGAGCAGAGATCTCTGATGGGAAGGAGTTCCACAACTATAACAAGGATAACAATAAAAGTGCTAAACCAGGGGTGGAGAAAGTGTAGCCGCCAGGACAGTTTTTGTTGCCTCAGGGCTCCCCAAAAACATTTTTGCTTCCAAAAGCCCCCTATGGCAGGGCCCCATTAAGGTTTTTGTAGGACCCAGGCATTCTTTTTGTGGCTGAAAATATAAAATATCTTTGTAATTTTTTTTTTTAGGTTAATCCCGTTTTCGTAGCTCTAAAATTTTCATAGGCCCTAGGCACTTTGCCTAAAGTGCCTAATATTTCACCACATTTTTGGCCCTCTCTGTCGGTTTTGAGCAATGAAGGGGTCTTTTTTTCCCAACAGAAGGGAACCTGAAGTTAACTTTTGGGTCACTTCCTGTTGGAGGAAAAAGGCACAGGTGGGGGTGGGGGCCAAATTGTGGCAAATGCCCTCTATTATAAATTTGGGTGGTGGTGGCAGAGCAGTGCAGCCCTCCCAGCAGCAATGTGGCTCCCAGCCCTGTGTGGGATCCTTTTGCCCCACAGATCTGTTTATAAAACCACAGAGTTGGAAGAGACCACCAGGGCCATCTAGTCCAACCCCATTCTGCCATGCAGGATGACACAATCAAAGCACGCCCAACAGAAGGCCATCCAGACTCTCTTTAAAAACTCCAAAGGGGGAGACTCCACCACACTCCAAGGCAGCAGCATATTCCACTGCCGAACAGCTCTTAACATCAGGAGGTTCTTCCTAATGTTTAGGTGGGATCTCTTCTGCTGCAGTTTGAACCCATTGCTCTGTCTCCTAGTCTCTGGAGCAGCAGAAAACTAGCTTGCTCCCTCTTCAATATGACATCCTTTCCAGTATTGAAACATGGATATCATCTCACCTCTTAACCTTCTCTTCTTCAGGGCTGAGGGGAAGTCCTGCCCAATGGCACGCTGGAGGACTGTTTTTTCAGTAGTCTCCAACAGCTTCCCAGACTCTCAAAAATCCTCTGTGCTGTGCCCCTATTTAATATTTTCCCCAGTAATTTTTTGCCCCCAAACATCTGCAAGTTAAAATGGCAGAACCCTGAAGCAGGAGTCACAATCAGTAGTGGTCTCCAGTTGTGATTTTTGACTGAAAGCTGTTGAAAATTCACAGTGCGGCTTGCCACAAGGGTGGAAATTGGCCCCTACTTCAGTGTCCATCCCAGGTTGACTCACTCTTGCGCTCAAAAACACTTGATGCCAGTCAGGCCTCCAAGAAGAGGGCATTCCCATTTCCTCCCATTTTGTACCCCCCCATCAATGGTGGGATGCACAGTCCATTGCACAAAGGAACCCATAGGCAAGGGTGGGAATTGTGTGACCCTCCAGGGGCTTCTAGACAGTAAGTGCCTCCAACCCTAGACGGCGCAGCTCATGTTGAAAAATGCTCTGGACTGCAGTCCCACAGCATCCAGAAGGCCACACAATCTCCACCCCTGACATAAGCCAACCGACTTCAGCTAACTCAAGTAAATGTGCCAAGTGGCATAGGAGAGAGGGCAGCAGAACAAAGAGAGCTTCCAAGCCTTCTCATTAATTAATCCCCACAGGAAATCCCTTCCTGGTGGTAAAACATGGGTGCCTGGAAGATCGTAAAGGAAAGCAAACTTCTTTGACTTGTGGTCTGGCCTTCTTGCCCCATGAAACAAGAACATCTTGATATCTGCCACACAATGTACCAGGAAAAATGCCCTCCCAGTGGTCAGGCGAAGATGTGTCGGTGCCCAGGAAGAGAGCCAGTGGCAAACACATACATGTGTGAACGCACACCTATTCACACTGCCGCTATGCCATAGGGGACTAACACAAGCACCAGGCCAGCCAGCCCACACATATCTTGGTGGGCTAAAACATTTATTTAATCCAGAAGACATTATGTCACAAGCGAGGATATATCCACAAATTCCACTCCATTAGCTATGGTAGTTAAAGGGGGACCAAACTGTTATAATTCTATAGTGTGAAAGAGATGTGATTAGTTTTAAAAGTTGGCAGATGGAGCCAGCTTGTTTTCTGCTGCTCCAGAGGCCAGAACACAACCAATGGTTTCAAACTACAGTTGTCCCTCCATATTCGCTGGGATTTGGTTGCAGGACCCGCCGTGGATACCAAAATCCATGAATACTCAAGTCCCATTCTATGCAATGGCATAGCAAAATGGTGTCCCTTATATGAGATGGCAAAATCAAGGTTTGCTTTTTGGACTATTATTTTTTTAATAATATTTCCAAGCTGTGCATACTTAAATCCGTGAGTACCAAATCCATGGATATGGAGGGACAACTGTACATGAAAAAAGATTCCATCTAATTATTAGGAAGAACTTCCTGACAGTAAGAGCAGTTCAGCAGTGGAAGAGACCGCCTCAGAAGGTGGTGGATTCTCCATCTTTGGAGGTCTTTAAACAGGGGCTAGATGGCCACCTCTCAAAAGCACTTTAGTTGTATATTCCTGCATGGCAGGGGATTGGGCTAGATGGCCTCTGGTGTCACTTCTGACTCTATAGTTTGATGATTCTGTCAGGAAAACTATATCCATCAGTCTACAAAGTGAACATCAGGGTCTGGAACAACTAGTCTAGATTCCAAGGAAGGAAAAACGGTGCTGTGGATGGTTCCAACCCCTTGCAGGAATCAAAAGCCCCTCCCTTGGTTCCCAAATGTCCCCCAAAGACAACAGCGTGAGATTACTCTAGTAGATGAGCCCTAATATCAGGTGCAAGAGAAAACTCTGTGTGTGTGTTCATTTAACTTGATCTTTCCAGACACCCAATTTGTAACCTATTTTATTTGCTCCCTCTTTCAGCCATTCATCTCCTTTTGAATCAAAGATGACTCATGCGACCTGAGTAAACACTGGCTTGCCCATACCATCTTGTCTTTGCCATTTACTTTTGTATTGCCCACCTGTGCCTGAAAAGAAAAGCTCCAGTTGTTTGACACAAATACACACGCACACCTTCTGTTCTATTTCTTGTTCTCTGGGATGAACAAGCCAACTATTAAGACTGATGTGTCAGAACCAGCCATCTTTTGCTTGCTCCTATTCACTGTCTAGAAGGCAAGGTTCAGCCTGTAATTGCACCCCTGGACAAAGAAATGCTCACAACCTCCCTCGAACAGACAGGGCCATGTTCAAGCCCTGGATTTAGGAGGAAAAGATAGGACAAAAGGGGGTCAGAGGAAGAAGCTAGTAGCATCCTTGGGGTGAATTTTATTTTAGCATGAGCATTCTCCAATTTCAATCTACTGTACTTCTTCAGGTGCACTGATGGAGGATAGGTATCAAAGGTATGGAAAAGTAAAAATAGTGTAAGGTATAAAATGGAGGTGGACAATGGCAGAAGATGGGAGACCATTTTCTGGCTCTGGGACCTCAGAGATGTATGTGCAGAATGCCAAAAATAGCAAAAAGCAAAACAAAATCCAACCTCCTCCCCAGAAGTGACTACAAATCCTCTTGATTTTGAAAAACATGGGGTTTTTTATGCCAAAGGGTACTGGGGAGCTTGCTATCTATTTATAAAGGACAACTTGCCATTTCTTGCAATACCTCCACTGAGAGGCAAAGACTTTTTATTCCAGCAGGCTTGCAGAACTGAAAGTTTTTAAGCAAAGGGCTTTTAAGAGGATGCTGTATTGTTTTCAACTGCCCTATTTCTTAAATGCTTTTTATCCTTTTTAAATGCATGTTTCAAATGGTTTCAATACTGTTACTATTTTAATTTGATTTTAATGTTGACCTTATGCCTATTTTTAATTATACTGCAATCATTTTCAAGCCGCCTTGAGTCCCAGTTTCGGGGGGAAAGCCGTTCACGATAATAGGTTCATGACAATTCCTGGCGGTTTACAGGAGGAGCAATTCACCCTTCCTTTGCCAGAAATAGGGTGGTTTGAGGACTCTGAGGGCCACCAAAAGGGCCTCACCCATTGCCCACTCCCGGTTAAAAGATCTGTTGCAAAAATCTAGCCTGTGAAAGACAAGCTCTGAGCCAAGTTCTGGAAGAGGAGGCGGCCCAGGGCAGACCCAGGAAGGAGCTGCCGCGTCAAGGGACTCTCAAACCCGGCCAGGCCTTCCATCGCCTGAAGGTCGACACCAACGAGGAACAACAACAACCACGGGAGGCAGCCAAATGTGACTGTGTGTCCTCGTGTCACTCTGCTGTGCAGACAGGAAAGCTTAAGCCTTAAGCACTCTGACCCGCTGCCCGAGGCAGCTCCAGTTTTGGCAGCTGTGGGCTGTACCCTGTGCCCTGTTTGCTCTTTCTTGGTGATCTCAGAGCGCTTGGCACATCGCCCTGTCTGTCTGGGGACAGAAGGAGGAGAAGGAAAGAAAGGGGGGGGGAAGCCCTCTCCCTGCTCAGGCAAAGAGGGAGACGCCCACCACCCCAGGAAGACAGAGGCGAGCCATGATTTCATTCAGCAGTTGCACCTGAATGCTCATGCTGGAAGTCATCCCCATCCATGAAAATATTGCGGTGAGGGAGCTGATAACCTTTCAGGGCCAAACTAGGCCTCAGGCTGGAGAACCTGGTTTAAAAAGGGTGGCAAGAGGCAGTTGTGGGGCCAGAAGAACTTCACTGGGACCATACTGCTGTGTGAGGGAGAGTATAACCCTCTCTTCTGCCAATGCCAAATTCAGACTAACAATGGTCACTTTGCCCTTCCAAAGATAGTATTTCCTCTGCTAGAAAGCACAGGTACAGATCTAAGGGAATCCTACCTGATCACTAGCACCCTCCACCTTTCACATTGATTGCACTAGCTACTTCCTGCATTAAGCTAACCATAGGGCCCGTCTATACGAGGCGGCGGGGGGAACGGAAGATGGCGGCTGCAAGTGAATTACTTGTGTTTAAATCTGCCGCTGCTGATTAAAAAAAAAAACATTTACCATGGTGCACACAAGCAACCTTTCACATTTACAATAGAAAAATTAGAAAAGAGAGGAAAAGATCACCATTTTATCACTGATTACTGATTTCTCACTCAGCTGAAAATCGAACATGGTGGCAGCAGGTGCTGGCCCTGTTTGCAAGCCCTGTCCCCATGCTTGTTCAGCCAATTAGCTTGCGCTGCCTCTCCTATGGGAAAGCGCAGCAATGCAAAGGTGACTGTCTCAACAAGTGGACATTTGCATCCTCTATGGAGCTTTTTAAAAACTCTAGGAAAAGCCTCGAAGGCTTCCCCGATGGAGTTTGCAGTGGATTTGGCTGCCCTTCTTCCAAATATGACATATCTATGTGAATGTCCGTTTAGACAGATCATCTTCCAAGTGAATTCCATGAGGATTATTTTCACCATTTGGACAACCCCATAGTTTGCCACTACTTTTGAATCAGCAAACTCTGGTTTGTGTCTGACCTCCAAACCACGATTCCCCATTGAACCGTAACTGCTAAAGAACTATAGTTACAAACAATTCAGCCAGCCACTGTATCAGCTATGTAAGAAAAAAGTACCATCACTACAGTTCAAATATAGAAAACAAAATCACAAGAAATACTTTTTCCACTGCACAATCCAGACCAGAGCTTGGGGGAAAAAATTTTGTTTGGATTACAACTCCCAGAATCCTCAAGCCCGGGTGGCTATGCTAGCTGGGGGAATGAGGAAGCTACCCACCAAAAAACAAAAAAAGAATTTTGCAAAGCTATTTCCAAACCACATTGAGACACAGAGTTCAAGCACGGTGCAGAAAGATGGGGACTGGAGAAACTGATCCAAATAAAATTAGATGAAGGTGCCAAGCAGCAACTCTCTCCCTGGCCAGTAAGCCATTCTTACCCAAGAAATGGCAATCTGTTGGACTAGAACAGGAGCAGTTAAAAAAGGAGTAGTCAAAGTGTGGTCCTCCAGGTTTTCTCAGACTGCATCTCCCATCAGCCCCAAGACAGCATCACCAAGGGTAAGGGATGCTGAGAGTTGCAGTCCAACATCATCTGGAGGGTCACAGTTGCACACCCCAAATTAAAAGCAGCAAGGCTGTTCATTTGGGAACCTTTAGCATACTGATACTCTAGAATGTATTTACTGGGGGTCATCAATGCAGTGGGTCTCTACAGAATAATATAATACTAAGAAAAATCTCCTGCTTACACTCTAAATTTTGTCAATAGAGGAACTAGAGAGACACCAGGCATGTGGTTGCACAAACTGTGACATTTCTCTTTTGAATTCTACTCAGAAGTGGATTGTCACTGAAGTTGTTCCAAAATCAGCGAAAGGCAGACCCAGTGCTGATTCTCAGTGAGTAAAGCAATAGCCCAGCTTGTTACCAAATGGAAGTCTCCTGACGGCTGGTGCAGTTCCCATTCATTCCCTGTGTGTGAAGTGTTCCTTGCTGATTGTGCCCATAGTTGGTGTCCCCTCTGCCCAGGGCGGTTGCACCTGGAATGCCAGGGAATGTGACATTTCTGCTTTGGGGGACCTGCAGTTTTCGAGATCAGTGACTGTGCAATATTTCTGAGGTTGCATGGTGCTGCTGTTGTGTTGCTTCTGCATATGTTGAACAAACATGGCAGAAAACACAACAGCCCCAGCACTGCTGTCCAGAGGGCACAGACAAGCTACAAGCCTGAACCCTGACTCTCAAGAAAGGTACAAAGACCAAGACAAAAGCAGACAGAATGACGGTGAGGCAGAAAAATAAAAAACAGAGAAGAATGAAAAGTCAATATGCCACAAGGCTACTTGCAAGATGCAAACTTATCATAGAATCATAGAATCATAGAATTGCAGAGTTGGAAGAGACCACGAGGGCCATCCAGTCCAACCCCCTGCCATGCAGGAAATCACGATCAAAGCATCCCTGACAGATGGCCATCCAGCCTCTGTTTAAAGACCTCCAAGGAAGGAGACCCCACTCCCCAAGTGGTCTGCTGTCCACCCTCCCTCGCTGTTGTTCTAGACAGCCAGTCAACCTGACTTCACCTCACTCATGGAGGCTAAAAGTTGGAACTGTCCGTGCAAGATGGAGAGAGAGGGGAGGGGGAACACACACTGGCACATTCACAGGCACACATGTCCTCCTTCTCTGTACAGGGATTAGGCCAAATCGCCTCCACGACAGCAGCAGAGAAGCAAGAGGAGGGCCAGGAAGGCCAGGGGAGGTCTGCTGCACTCGTGAGTAGAGCTGGCCGCCCTTGGGAGGGACACGATTAAAGCCCTAGCGATATGGTAATCAGGCCTGGGATTGTCACCAAGCTGCATCTGCCTCTCTGATTAGCCTTAATCTAGCTGGCACATGTTAATCTAAAGCCCGGGATTTCGGACCCTTTCAATGGTATTAAAGAGAAAATCCCCTTGCTCACAACCTGGGGAGGGGCAGGTTAGGGTGGGGGGTGCTTGGAGAGCTGAATGTTCCCTGGCATTCCAGGTGCAACCACCCTCTCGCAGAGGGGACACGAACTATGGGCACCATCAGCATGAGCATCTCATGCGCAGGGAACGAATGGGAGCCGCACCAACCATCAGGAGACTTCCAAGCCAGACGAATGCTTTACTCACTGAGAACTAGCACTGGGTTTGCCTCTCGCTGGGTTTGGATCAGCTTCAGTGACAATCCATTTCTGAGCAGAATTCAAAGGGCTGGGCTGGTAAGAGTCCAAATAGTCAAAACAGCTCAGTTCTGAACTTAGTCATGACGCTGACAGGGGACCCCTTAGCCTGGTCACTCTTGCTCAGTTTAAGCAACCTCACAGGGTTGTTGTGAGGAGGTGGGAAGGGACACAGCTCTGAGTTCCTTGGACAGAAACACATTAAACACAGAGGCTCCTACCGCATCAATAAGTGGCTTCTTTCTGAGGCAATGCATTCTTTATAGTCCGTACTATTGACAGAAGCAACGGATAGCTTGTAAATGACACAAATCTAAAAGAGCAGTCTTATTGGATCAGACCAAAGGCCTAACTAAAGAGTTAGGTCTTTTTATTCCAAGAGGCAGTTAATGATTAATTGGTTGTGGGGAATCTTTTTGCTTTTTTTTTTTTTTGAGGGGGGTGTTGTATTTTTTTTACTTTCTTGTTCTGTTATTTTAAAAAATGATTTTAGACTTCTTACAATTTAATGGTGTTTTAATACGTTAAACTTGTTTAATTGTGTTTTAACATTGTTATGATTAGGTTTTAAGCTTTACCTTGTTTTAGCTTTATAGTGAGCCTCTTTGGGTCCCATGCTAGGAGAAAGGCAGGGTATAAATAAAATAAACTATTAACAGAGAGCCAGTACAGTGCAGTGGTTTGAGTGTTGGACTAGGACTCTGGGAGATCGGGATTCAAATTCCTGCTCAGCCATGGAAACCCACTGGGAGACTTTAGGCAAGTCCCATACTCTCAGTCTCACAGGATGGCAAGGGCAAACCCTGTTCTGAAGAAACTTGGCCAAGAAAACCCTAAGAAAAGCAGCATAGTGTAGTGGTTTGAGTGCTGGACTAGGACTCCACAAGACCAAGGCTCCAATCCCCTCTGGACAATGGAAATCCATTGGGTGACTACTTGCCAGGTCACCCTCTCTCAGTCTCAGAGGAAGGCCATGGCAAACCCCTTCTGAACAAATCTTGCCAAGAAAACACTTACAATAGGTTTGCCCAAAGGTCGCCATAAGTTGGAAGCGACTTGAAGGCACGAAACACATGCAACACACAAGCTCGTCCATCAGCCTGCTCCCTCAGTGGCCCAATATGATAACTCTAGAAGGAGCAGCCTTCTCTCATTTGCGTTTCACAGCAAATAATAATGAGAGCTGACTGAAAGTCTCATATAGCCATTATGACTAGAAGACACAAATAGCCTTATCCTCCAGAAACTTGTCTAAACTCCTTTTAAAATCATCCACTACAGTACATTCTTTTAGCTGGAAAAGGAATATGCCAGGAATGCATCTCCTCTTTTTTTAAAAAAGGGCAAGGTGTTGCTGTAGGGTCTGCAGGTTCAGTTAGATATGGATATTGTGGTGGCCGGAAGCAGTCTGAAGGACTGGAGGGAGCAACCTGCACTTCCTTCTTCATACTTTGTCCTTATGTGGTCTGCTGACCTCTCTCAGCCATTCCCTGCTCTACCAGCACCACCACCCTCAATATCCCTAAGACACTCCAGGGGGTTTCAGCCATACATCCCCTGCCACCTGTGGTCACCTTGGACTATCCTTCAGGTCATTACTGGACCACCCCCTGGAGCTATGTTAATGTGAATTCCCGCTCTTGAGGAAGACAGGAAGGTCATCCCTATCTTTCAAGTTAACCCCTTTCACAATCCTGGAGGCTGGGTTAGATTTACTCCTCCTTTTGTGAGGTCCCCATTGACTTTAGCAAGATCAGACTGGAAAAGCTGCTAGAAACTCCACCTATATCTTCAAAGGGGTAGAAGGGATGTATTCAAAGAAACTCCATGGGAATGGGAACTGTTGTCCAGACAGCCAATTCCAATGCCATATGAGATGGAAGCCTGCTTCTTTACTTTATCCAGAAACAACCATTCACCAAGATCAAAGAAGTTCTCTGAAGAAGATCATAGACTCATAGTCTCTTTCTTTGGAGGTTTTTAAAAAGAGGCTGGATGGCCATCTGTTGGGGGTGCTTTGATTGGGTATTCCTACAGTGCAGGGGGTTGGACTTGGTGGCCCTTGGGGGTATCTTTCAACTCTATGATTCTATAAAAACAGTCACCACTTGCACAATATAACACTGCAGAACTGTCTAGAACAGGGATGTCTAGCCCCTCCAGGTTTTTCCTAACTGCCCCCAGGGGGTATGTGAGGCAATTTTGGGATATCATTGACCCTCTCTGGTTGTTAGGCCCATAAGCAGCCTTTTTTTTCCCCATCAGGAAGTGACCTGGAAGTTGTGGAATACTGGGGGGCAAAAACTTTGATCAATTTTTTAGGGGGTGTTGCCCTGCAAGATCCCCTTGGGAACCAATGTGGCCCCTTTAACCCTATCAGTTGCCTACCCCAATCTAGGTGAAGTACAGGAGAGAAAGATTAGGCTCAGGAGGCCTTAAGAACCAAGTACTTTTGCATCAGCTCACCTTATAAATGCCACATCGTGAACCAATCTGCCTCAGTTTGCTTTGAGAACATGTGCACAGATACCTGTACATTTGGCATGATTAAATTTAAACAAGAGAAGGGCAGCCTCTAAGAGGCCTGCCTGGGTGTTGCTGCTCCCTGCAAGCCATGTGCTGTGACAGCCTGGTGTGACATAATGTTGAGAGTCTCCTGCACCACATTAAGACATAGATGGAAAGTATGTTCTTAGAGGCCTTTTGACTCAAAAGCTGAGAGACAAATAAGTCATAGAATCATAGAATCATAGAATTGTAGAGTTGGAAGAGACCACGAGGGCCATCCAGTCCAACCCCCTCCCACACAGGAAATCTTGATCAAAGCATCCCCGACAGATGGCCATCCAGCCTCTGTTTAAAGACCTCCAAGGAAGGAGACGCCACCACGCTCCAAGGGAGTGCGTTTCACTGCTGAACAGCTCTTACTGTCAAAAAGTTCCTCCACAGGCTTGGGATGGCTCCCAGTTCTGGGTAGGTAAAAAGAAAGTGCCTTCCTTACATCCAGTTCCCACCAAGCTTCTCCCCGAGGGTGAAATAAAATAAGACAAAACCAAGGAAGAGAGAGAAAGCTACCTCTTATGATCAATGCACTTCCCCCTCCCCCAAGGAAACAACAGTCTATTTCAGCACAAAAAAGGAAAGGGGTGTGGGGGAAGGAAGGGGGAGTCTAGCAGCAACCTTGAGACTCTTCCAAGGAAGGATATATTGTGTTGTGGGTGGATCTTGAGCCTTGCAGGAATCAATGAATATATGCCCGTGGGATTATATTGAAAATGTCCAACTGCTTCCACAGAGGAAGCTATGTCTATGTAAGACACTAACGGGAGCCTAGGCAACTGTCCATGGTCCTCTTCAGACAAAGTGTTAAACACCGGTTATTTGGCTTACTTTGCGATGATTTGGTAGCCAGTCACAAGGTTCTTGTGTTGCACATTGAGGTTTGCTTCCTCCTTGGAGGAAGGCAATGGGAAACATCCTCTGAATAAAATCTTGCCAAGGAAACCCTATGATAGGTTCGCTGTAAGTTAGAGTTGACTGGAAGGCTCACAACAACAACAAATCTAGAAACCAGTAGGGTTTCCAATATGGTGCCCAAATGACTAGATTTGCTCAACCATCCCCACTCTAGACATTTCAGAAGCAGCCAGAGGTGTTGAGCTTACACCACCTGGAGGAGATGCAGAAACTGTGGCCTTGGGTCATGGTGGACCTATCACAATGGCTTCTGTTCTTTGACCTTCTCTTCTGCAGGGTTGGGTACACATCCAGATAACCTACATGCCATACTTCAACTAGAGCAGCCTCCCCCAAGCCCATGCCACCCAAATATGTTGGACGACAACACCCATCATCCCCAGCCAGCATTGGCCATGCTGGTGGGGACTCATGGGAATTTGTCACAACACACCTGGAAGATACCAGGCTAGTAGATGCAGAACAACAGTAACTGCCCTGACCACAACTGCATGCCACAGAATGGACACAACACCATGGAACTTGGTTGTTTTCAAGGGTTGTGAAAAGACCTCTCTGTGGTAACCCAAAGCATCTATTTCCTTGTAGAAATGTCATCCTATGAGGCATCTGAAAGCTCATTCCATCAGTCCACAACTGCATTTCTTGCTCTTCTTAGATGCTCTGCTTTGACAGAGAATAAGATTCTGTTCTGCATGTGGAAAAATTCATTTACTTTCTTCAAGAGAAGTAGAGTGAGTGCTTCTCTGTTTTTTTTTCCATGTATGCCTTCACCAAAGCTTGTTTACATCTTTATTGAGGTGTCATCAGGGCATGAACTATACCCAGAAGAACCATGTCTTGGTACACACTGGCAACATCTCAGTAATGGCATAAACAAGCAGGGAAGTGCTTCTCTGACTTCCTCAGACAAACTAGTACCCTCAACTTGAAAAGGTCTTTCCTACAGACATGTCACAACAATTGGGACAGAACTGGAAATGGATCCTCCTGCCACAATGGTCAGCACCCACCCCACAAAACAGAGCTTCCTTAAAAATGCCAGCCAGTATTTGTAGATATTAGTGGTCTTGCCTGCCTAGCTCATCCTCAAAATCACGAAAAACTGTTAAGAGAATTTTAGAGTAGGGCACTCCAGTTAGGCCTACAGGTATTCTGAAAAGAGTGCTGGCTCCAGGATTCCTTGCCTTTTCTTCCCATACAAATAAGTTTATTTTCTGTCTTTTGGTTGTTGTTCTGCTTTATTGAGATTTAACTTCCAGAGATGGAAAACATGAAGCAAAAGCCAGGTGTTCTCATGGTTAGGGACTACGAGGAACAAAAGATACGCAGAATAGTAGGAACTATTCCTTTTCCTACCCTCTAAAACACAGAGGCCATACCGAGAACATCATGGGCGCCTGGAGCGAAGGCTCAGGCGACCAAAGTCACGTACAGCCTTTGAGGTTTACGAAACACGGTGTCCTCAGCAGAGTGCTGGCTGTCCCACGGCCTCTTGTTCTCCTTCCAGAATCTGCAGTGTGGCAGTTCTGTGCATTTGTGTGGTGGAAATAGGCCGATTCCGCCTGGAAGCCTCCTGCGCAGCTGTTTACTGGCTGTGGATTACTGCAGTCACATGATCCGCTTTCCAGCAAAGCCAAGCTGTCCCTGGGACTGAGAAGGTCAGTGGGGCTTGAGAGAGAAAGGCAGGCAGGCAGGCTGGCAGGCACTACCTTTCATGGTGCACCAGGAGGCACAGTTTGCACCCAAGGGGGGCTACAGCACTGCTGCACAATTCCAAGCACCTCCTACGAGATGGAGACATGCTGGTGGATTCACGTCTTTAGCTGGCCATCTGATCACAGACCAAGAAAGAGAAGGGTTTGAACATTTCACTAGCCTCTCTAGAGTTCTCTACCCTGTTCACTTGCTAAGATGTAGAGGGGGAGCGGATGAGGGGATCCCTCACAGAGTAATGAGGTTACGCACACAAATGCAACAGCACACAGGCAGGCGGTGCGTGCCAACTGCTCTGGGTAATCTGCGTTGGGCCTCTTTCAAATCCCATCGGACGGTGGCTTGAGCAGGAAATTCCAAGGCCATTTCAGGCAGTCTTAAACAGCATCACCACCAGTAAGGAGCAAACTGGGACAACTGCTCTTGGTGCCATTTGGAATGGGCACATATAAAATCACAGTTGTATTAAAAATTATTGAACAATAAAATGTTTACATTTCAGTGTGGGCTAAAGGGCCTAAAGCATCTAGATGAAAGCCTGGTCACTGGTAAAGCTGGGAGGCTCAGTAAAGGCAGAGACAGCCCTACAGCTTCCCTGTGGCTACAGCCTAACACGGCAGAGCACATCTGGGTGCTGGAAAACTGCCAATGGTAACGATATTCAACAGTACAGGAACTCATGGTTTCCCCAAGGAGAAGCGTCTGAGAAATAGATTTAAACGGTGAGAATTTCAACCATGATGTCCTTTTGGATTCCACAACAATTCTTGATCCACTCCAGTGCAAAACAGTCAAGACAAGAGAAGCACCGTGCGTCTGTCTCACGAATGAGGGTGACCATCTACTGAGTCAAATTTCTTGGTGCTGCTTGCCCTCAAGGAAGAGGTTCATGAACTAGGAAGAATTTAAAGGCAGGCAGTAGGCTCCGAAGGCATAGCAATGGAAGTAAAAGCAGAGCAGTTGAAGCAATTGGGTATGCAAGCCAGAGGAAGGTTTATCCAATGTTTTCTAGCACGTGGAAGGATATGGGAAATAAAGATAAGCACAGGGAGAGACAGAGTTTCATTTATACACTAAAAGAGACAAAGGGCTGGTACCTAAGGCATGCCACACACATCATGGCAACCTCCTCTTTCTCTATTATGCCCACTAACATCATGGGACACAATCCAGCAGGAACTGGAGTTGTGCAAATGTACCCAGTATAGTCACCACCCACAGGTCAAATCCCTCTTCCATTCTGTCCCCACTTAAGAGTGATCCCCAAATCTGCCACTCAGCAGGTTGCTTCATTGGCCTTTGTAGACATTAAGCAGCAAGAAGGCAGAGGTAGAGATGAAATATTAAGAAACATGTCCTACGAAGAATTCAGTAATGGAACAGGCAGTGCAGGAAGGCTATGGAGCTGTCTTCCTAGGAAGATTTTCAAGGGAAGGCTGTCTAGGCATCTGTTCATGGGTGGCAGCAGTGAAACGGCAACAAAGCTTTTGCTTACCCAGCCAGGCTAGGACAAAGGGAGACGAGGTGGCTCAGATCTTGGAAGCATTATTTTTAAAATAGGCTCTCTTGGAAAGCAGTTGGCTCTTCCTTGGTTGGAGGCACTGCATTTAGACAGGAAGAATGAAATGTACAAATATAGGATGGGTGACACCTGACTTGACAGCAGGAGATGTGAAAGGGGACTTAGAAGACACAAGCTAAACATGAGTCAACAGTATGATGCAGTAGCAAAAAAAGTCAATGCAATTCTAGGCTGTATCGACAGGAGTATAGGGTCCAGAGAGCTGATATGATAGCCATATATAAATATCTGAAGGGACGTTGCATAGAAGACAGAGCAAGCTTGTTTTCTGCTGCTCCAGAGATGAGGAATATGACCCAATGGGTTCAAACAGCAAGAGAGGAGAGAGCTGTTTCACATCGGAATGGACTGTCCCATTGGATGGTGGACTCTTGTTCCTAGGAAATCTTTAAATAGATGTTGGATGGGCATTTTGGGGGTAGTGCTGTAGCTGAGATTGTGATGTTTTTTTAAAAAAACTTTTTTGATCTGTAGATATAATCATTTTCCTTCATGGATTCCCTAAGAACTGGAAATTATTTCAAGAGTTCCTCCAGGGTAAAAAGGTTGAGAAAGGCTGATCTATCCAATTCATGGACTACAGTGGGGGTGTGGTGGGGGGAGTGTTGTCCTGGTGCCACATGTAGCCCCAAGATTGTTTTCCTATCCTGTGACTTTTCAATCCTTTTCTGGCAAAAAGAAAAAGAAAAGAGTGGAGGGGAAGGCCAACAGCCCCTTCCTTGCCATTAACATAAAATATAATATGCTTTTCAAAACCAGAAGTAGACTTCTAGTCACTTGCAGGCTTTTTGTTTTCATTTTTGGGCATTTGGAAGGTCACCCAGTATGTCTCCATGGCTGAGTGGGGATTTGAACCCTGTTCTCCAGTTGTAGTCTGATGCCCAAACCATACACCATGCTGGCTCTCATTTTGGTAGTACTTAGAATTCCCTAATCTATTCCCCTGAACTACAGTTCTTTGGCAGAGAATTCTAAGAACATCATGAAATTACACACCCCAAGATTCCATAGGATGAGTCCATGGCAGTTACAGTGGTATCAAACTACTGCATTTGTGTAATGTGGATTTACCCTTTTTTGTGAAGTCTCCAAAAAACCAACAACAAATTGATTTAAAATCTAAAATTTGCCACATGAAATACAGTTGTGTGGACTCAGTAACAGTGACTAGAAATTAAACACATACTGTGCATATAGTCTTCCTACTCTCTCTCTCTGGCTTTTCTTCGCAAACGAAGATTCAGGAAGGACTCATCCCGCGCTTTCTGCAAGCGCGCTGATGACTAAAAAGGATAGCGACTAATAAGGTCTAATACACTGTGATTTTCCGTGGTTTTTTTTCCCCTGGGCTTTGAGGTTGTGTTCTGGAAGAGTTTATTCCTGACATTTCCTCACAGCCCAGAAAACTCCCCACAGAAAACCTATGGATGCCGGCCGTGAAAGCCTTCAACTTCACACTGTGATTTCTCTGCAGGTTTGTAGAGAAATTGATCACTTGAAATTATTTCAAATATGTTATCTTCAAAAGCCAAGATTATGAAATCTGATTTTCTGTATTGAAGTCTGAACACTCACATGGTGTCAGCACCTGTGTCAAAGTTGAAAATGGCTTTTTACACACAGCTGTAACACACAAAGTGGCCATGTGTGGAAAGCCTTCCTTGTACACATAAAGGTCTCCCCTCGTATCTGCAGGGGATAGGTTCCTGGGCTTACTGTATTTAAGCGAAACCGTGGATAATAGCAAACCCTATTACAATAAAGGACTTCCAGTACAAACCTACCATAGAGTTGTGTTGGAGGACCTAGCAATTCCTATACAGGACACCTCTCTAGGCATCTTCCAGCACAACTCTATGGTATGTGTCCCTATTTTTTCAGCCATGGATAATTGAAACCACAGATATTAGTTCTGTAGATACAGGGGGCGACCAATACAATGTTTTAGTACATTTGTGAAATGTTAGTGCTGTCCGTTTGCAGTATTCTTCTATATTCTATTCTTTTGATGTTTAAACTATATAAGTTTAAAGTTGCTGTGATGCTAAACATTTGGGAACTGAAGGAAAAATTCATTTTCGGGGGCTGGGATTCTTACTGGGGTTGCAATGCTCTCATTTCCCCACTCCCTGTTACTACACCCTGGCCACAGACAGAAATAAAACTCCTTTCCTTGACCTCCAGCAGCTCCCCCATCAGCATAAATGGCTGCCATTATCCTTTCTCCTCTGTGCAGCAACCAGAGAATGAAAGGCTTATGCATTATATATGAACCACCCAAACTGTCCTGCCTGACCGGCTTGCTGCCGAAAACAAATTCACAAAATGCAAACCTCACTGAAGACTGCTTTTTAGAAAGGGGATATTTCCCTTCCTGGCATCTTACTTAGAGGCCAGGGCGCTAATAGCCTCATGCTCCCGTACCTGGGAACATAGGCGACTGCCATTCCTGCCTTGTTAGGAAAGGCCCAAGTGCAATACGCTGCAAGCTGCAGAGGATTTCAAAGGTTCCTGGTACAAAGAGAATACAGCCAGGAAACGGGAAAATGAGCAGGTCCCTGCATGATTCAGCACTGCAGTCAAGCTAGTCATAGCTCAGTAGGTCCAGTCATTGCTAAACTTTAATTCTGCTCTGTGCCTCTTGATTAAGTCCCTTCAACACCAACAGCAGAGTTCAGTTTTTGTTGTGACTCTGCAGCCCACAAAATGCAGGACCTAGTGCAAAATTCCATATTTTGACAACCTCAGCTGTCAGTTGAAATGTTTTTTAAAAAGGAAGTTTCTAGTCTTTATGAACCTAATGATATCTCTGAAAATACATATGGAATGCAGCCCTGGTCAAGTTTTCCTGACAGATGAGTTTTGTGCCCTGCATAAACATTACCCCAAGCCCTGGATTAGTGAAATGAAACTATGCATATTAGGGTTGTGTTTGTTTTTTTTTAAAAAAACACACATCTGCAGTTAGTGGAGACTATGCAAATCAGCATTAATACAGATGGGAGCATCTGGAAGACCCTGTGTATAAGTTTTGATTCCTTGTTTTGTAAAAGCACAGATTATCACACTGACCTGATCCTGATGCCCAAAAAATCAAAGGGAGAACAAAGCAGGGCTTCACCCAAAAAAGATTTTGCTGTCATGCAGTGGTTAGTGTTGGACTTGGACTTGGGAGACCCAGTTTCAAGACTCCCACCAAGCCATGAAACTCATGGAGTGTCTCTTGGGCAGGTCACTCTCTTTCAGACTGACCTACTTCTCAGGCCAGTTGTGAGGGTAAAATGGCGGTGGGGGGAGACCCATGTACACTGCCTTGGAAGGAAGGATACAAATACAACTAATTGCTAATTTCTAGCATTTGTATATTTCTTAATTCAGTAAAATGCCTAAATTTTGAGCCACCGATGACAAAGACAAGGGTGCATCTGAGCATGTGAAGAGCATGTGAAGAGTAAATTACTTCTGTGCCTGAGCAGTCCACTGTGGAGAATGAGAGGGTTTTTTGCACAAATCCACATTTTCCACACAAAACACTGCTTCTTGAAACACATCTTTTCTATATGAATTGTGCTTTTTGTACAAAAAAAAAATCCTTTTTTTTTTTTTTTTTTGAGAATTTCTGGAAATGGGTGTGGTGGTGGGGACACAATTCTTCCACACCAACTAATGTATTTCTGCACAAAATAGTTTTTCCCAAACACTTCGGGGTGTGAGAATGCTGAAAGAAAACTGTGCAGGAATATTCATTTCATTTTCTACTGCAGTGGGGAGAAAATGATGGATATCGCCAAGCTGGAATGTCTCCAGAAAAGGGCGACCAAGATGATGAAAGGTCCGGAAACCAAGCCTTATGAGGAATGACTGAGGGAGTAGATTATGTTTAGCTTGGATAAGAGAAGAATGAGAAGTGACACGATTGTCATATTTAAACATCTGGAGGAATGTCAGGTAGAAGATGAACTTGTTTTCTGCTGCTCCCGAGACTAGAACATGAATTGGTGGATTCCAATTACAAGAAAAAGGATTCTACCTAAAACATTTCAGGAAGAACTTGTTGACTCTAAGAACTGTACAGCAGTGGAACAGACCTTCTTGGAAGGTGGTGGATTCTCCTTCTTTGGAGGTCTTTAAAAAAGAGGTCAGATGTGGCAAGAGGTTGCTCCAGGCGGCCCCTGTGGTCCCTTACAGTTCTAAGATTCTAAGGTTCATCTTTGTATGCAAGAACAGAATAGTTGAAGATTCCTTCCTTATTTACAAACTATTTTAAAAAGTGAATTGCCACTCTTGAGAGGCTTCCCAGAAAGGCTATTCAGCTTTTGTTTTTTGTTTGGCCTGAAAAGGGGCAGTCCAGGGAACCTGAGAGGGATGAAGCCCTCAAAATGCATCTTGGAGCAGTGCGTCTACTCTGAGAGCCATACTTTGCTTGGAATTGCTTTACACAAAAAAAGGTCCCAGGTTCAGTGTCTTGGTGTCTCCAGTGAAAGAAGCCTCAGTTAAAGAGATGGCCAAAGAGCCTTGCCTTAGAGTACACACTACTGCACTAGAAGGGCCAACTGGCAGATTGTATGTAAGGCAGGCTTGCCTTGTACACTCAGAATCTGGTCTGCAAAACAGCTATGCAGGAAAAGCACTGTGAAAGGGAAGAGAGCATTTCAGCATCCAGAGATGGTCCCAAAGCGCTAAGTTCCTCTGGAGGTTTCTTGTGTCGCAGAAGCCCAAAATGGCTGCTGACTTCTCCTCCCATTACACGGCCTGCTATTCTTTGGCACAGGACCCAGAAGGGAACATATTGCAGTGGCAATGAGCACCAGAGGACGACCATCTCTTCCTTTAAATGCAACATTAATGCCTTGTAATCAGCTTTAATTTTTAAACAGACCCTGTCCCTCCTGTCCATTTCCCCCCTAATTCAGGCCATGGGGAAGGTAAAGCAGCCCCCATGCTTGACAAATGCCATAAATGCCACTGCCTGTGACAGCTGGAGGGACAGACTTGGCAGCTAGATAATGGGAGAGGATGTCAGGACTCCCAGCAGGGAGGGAGAGAAGAGTGGGGGCACAGGAGGTACCGCAGGCTGGGCTGGATGCTGGAAGACAACAGGGGCAACACACAGAAAATGTGCATCAACTGAGTGTTTTTGGGGGGGATACAGCATCAAAGGACTTCCTTCAGTAAATACCTCAACCTACCTGTAAAGCAAAGGTGGGAAATTTGCAGCTCTGGGAGTTTTTTGAGGCCTCCCAAACCTCCAAAGCCCCCATACCTAGGGTTGCCAGATGGAAACCACTGAGGGCTCCTATACTTTTAAAGGCTGTATAGAAGAGGGAATTTCAGCTGGTGTTGCTTGTCATGCAACCAAGTAAGAAGCCACATCTGCAGAAATTCCCTCTTCTACACAGTCATTAAAGGGATAGGGGGCCTCTTCAGTCGTCATTCTGGCAAACCTACCCCCACCACTCCAAAAGCTTTTTGGAGGGGAAGAAAATCACCTCAAATTAATTGCCTTTCCAGGTGTAGGTCATGTTTGTTTGTTTTTTAAAGCTCGCGAAACAAAAATTAGCTACAAACAGCAACCAGAACTTATTTCCAAAAATTATTTCTGATTTTGTTCTCAGTTACCCATTGCCCAATTTTTTTGGTGGGGGGGAGAGACTGAAGGTTGTTGGGTTGGGTAACAGGGTAACAGCAGCCCTTCTCTGCTGTGAAAGCAACCAATACGGTCACCTCCAAATTGCCAAAGAGGAACTGAGACTGAGCAACAATAGCTTGCCTCAAGCCACTGACTGAGCTCAACAGCAGCCAGGCCTACTAGATCTTACCATCTTGGGGCTGGAGCTGTGACACTGAGTTCCCTAACATGCTCTCTCAGCCCTAAGCGGGCCAGCACATTGATGTTCCTTGGGCCCAACCAATGGCCAGTCATCCAGCCCCTCTGTGACCTGCAGCCAAACGTAAGGAGATGTGTGGGTCCTACTAGGAAGCATGACTGTCCAACAGCAATTTAGGACAAGCAAGCAAGAGACACATTTGACAGAGATGAGAATTGGAGCAAACAGTATTCTCATCATTAAAGAGGGGTGGGACTGTTTGGTGTTGGCCCCAGGGAAACAGTGGTAATAAAGCAGGTCTCAGAGAGCACCCAATATGACAAACTGCCAGCATGGAGTGATCTGAATTGCTCTGATTTTCTGTCTCTCTCTGGCTTTTCTTTGCAAACGAAGATTCAGGAAGGACTCATTCCACACTTTCTGCAAGCGCACTGATGACTAAAAAGGCCAATCCAGGATAAATAAGTCCAGTTGCAGAAAGCACAGCAGAAGGTCTCCTTGGGTGATGTTTTTGGGTTGTGATTCTTTCTGTATTGTCATTTCTCTTCAAAACTTGTTCGGCGTGAGTTTTCAAATAAGGCGGCAGCATTGTGGATAGTGTGTCTCCATGCCTCCCGATGTGAGGCCGGGGCGGACCACTGTTGGTGATCAATTTGGCCAAGCCTGAGATGTTGCTCAGAGAGTCCTTGTATCGCTTTTTTGGAGTGCCCCTCTTATGCTGCCCCGTGGCGAGTTCACCGTAGAGTACTATTTTTGAGAGGCGATAGTCCTCCATCCTAGAAATGAGCCCTACCCAGTGCAGCTGTGTTCCCAATATCATGGCCTCAATGCTGGTGATCCCTGCTTGCTCAAGGATAGCAGTATTCATATCATAGAATTGCAGAGTTGGAAGAGACCACGAGGGCCATCCAGTCCAACCCCCCTGCCACGCAGGAAATCACAATCAAAGCATCCCCGACAGATGGCCATCCAGCCTCTGTTTAAAGACCTCCAAGGAAGGAGACCCCACCACGCTCCGAGGGAGTGCGTTCCACTGCCGAACAGCTCTTACTGTCAAAAAGTTCCTCCTAATGTTGAGGTGGAATCTCTGTTCCTGGAGCTTGCACCCATTGCTCCGTGTTCCAGTCTCTGGAGCAGCAGAAAACAAGCCTGCTCCATCCTCAGCGTGACATCCCTTCAAATACTTAAACAGGGCTATCATATCGCCTCTAAACCGTCTTTTTTCCAGGCTAAACATACCCAGCTCCCTAAGTCTCTCCTCATAAGGCATCGTTTCCAGACCTTTCACCATTTTAGTTGCCCTTCTCTGGACACGCTCCAATTTGGCAATATCCTTTCTGAATTGTGGTGCCCAGAACTGGACACAGTACTCTAAGTGAGGTCTGACCAAGGCAGAATAGAGTGGCACTATTACTTCCCTTGATCTAGACACTATACTTCTATTGATACAGCCCAAAACTGCATTGGCCTTTTTAGCTGCCGCATCACACTGTTGGCTCATGTTCAACTTGTGGTCTACTAGGACTCCTAGATCCCTTTCGCACGTAGTCTCATTCAGCCAGGTCTCTCCCATCCTATATTTATGCATTTCATTTTTCCGCCCTAAATGCAGTACTTTACATTTCTCCGTATTGAATTTCATTTTGTTAGCTTTGGCCCAGCTCTCCAGTCTATCCAGGTCATTCTGAATTTTGATCCTGTCCTCTAGGGTATTAGCTACTCCTCCCAATTTGGTGTCATCTGCAAATTTGATAAGTATGCCCCTAATTCCCTCATCTAAGTCATTGATAAAGATGTTGAATAGCACTGGGCCCAGGACAGAACCCTGTGGCACCCCCCTGGTCACATCTTTCCAAGACGAAGAGGAGCCACTGCTGAGCACCCTTTGGGTTCGGCCGGTCAACCAATTACAAATCCATTGAACAGTTAACTTGTCTAGCCCACATTCTACAAGCTTGTTTGCAAGAATGTCATGGGGAACCTTGTCAAAGGCCTTACTGAAATCAAGGTATGCAATGTCCACAGCATTCCCTTCATCTACCAAGCTGGTAACTTTATCAAAAAAAGAGATCAGATTAGTCTGGCATGACTTGTTTCTCTGAAACCCATGCTGACTTTTTGTGATTATGGCATTGCCTTCTAAATGTTCACAGACTCTCTGTTTAATGATCTGTTCTAGAATCTTCCCTGGTATTGATGTCAGACTAACTGGACGATAGTTGTTGGGATCCTCTTTTTTCCCCTTTTTGAAGATGGGAACAACGTTTGCCCTCCTCCAGTCTGCTGGGACTTCTCCTGTTCTCCAGGAGTTCTCAAATATTATTGCCAATGGCTCTGAGATTATATTTGCCAGCTCTTTTAATACTCTTGGATGTAGTTCATCTGGTCCTGGAGATTTAAATTCATTTAGATTAAGAAGGTATTCCTGTACTACCTCTTTACTTATTTTGAGCTGGATTTCCCCTATTGTGTCCTCTGTTCCATTCTCCTCAGGTTGGTCCTCCTTTTCCTTTTCTGAAAACACTGAGGCAAAGAAGGTGTTGAGTAATTCTGCCTTTTCTCTGTCCCCTGTTAGCATTTTGCCATCTTCTCCACATAGCGGCCCTATCATTTCCTTCTTCCTCCTTTTGCTGCGGACATACCCAAAAAAACCCTTTTTATTGTTCTTAACCTCCCTAGCAAGCCTGAGCTCATTCTGCGCTTTAGCTTTTCTGACTTTACTCCTACACGTGTTCGCTATCTGTTTGAATTCTTCTTTGGTGATTTCCCCCCTTTTCCATTTCCTATACATGTTCCGTTTAAAACTTAGCTCCATTGAAAGTTCTTTAGTCATCCATCCTGGTTTCTTGAGACACCTCCCATTTTTCTTCCTCAATGGTACTGTTTGAAATTGTGCCTTCAGTATCTCCCTTTTGAGAAAGTCCCATCCGTCTTGAGGTCCCTTCTCTTTTAGTATTCTTGACCATGGGATCATCCCCAGTATTTCCCTGAGTTTATTGAAATCAGCTCTCCTAAAGTCAAGAATGCGTGTCTGACTATGCCTGGCTTCTCCTTTCCATTGTATAACAAACTCCAGGAGAACATGATCACTCTCACCTAAGGATCCCACCACTTGCACCCCATTAACAAGGTCGTCTCTGTTGGTTAGGATCAGATCTAAAATAGCTGACCCCCTTGTTGCCTCTTCCACCTTTTGGACCATGAAATTGTCTTCCAGGCATGTAAGGAATTTGCTAGACCTTGTAGTTTTGGCTGAGTTAGATTGCCAGCAAATATCAGGATAGTTGAAGTCACCCATCACTACTACATCTCTCCTTTCTGCATGTATGTTCATCTGTTCTAGAAAGGCAACATCCAATTCCTCCGTCTGATTTGGGGGTCTGTAGTAGAGTCCCACAATAACATCCCTGTTGTTTCCCTCCCCTTTAATTTTTATCCAGATGCTCTCCACCTGGCTTCCAGTATTGATGTCATGGATCACTTCACTGGTGTAAATATCCCTGACATATAATGCTATTCCTCCTCCTTTCCTGTTTGGCCTGTTTCTCCTATAAAGGTTATACCCCTCTATTCCTACATTCCAATCATGAGACTCGTCCCACCAGGTTTCAGTAACGCCTATTATATCATATTTGTTTTGTAGTGCAAGGAGTTCTAGTTCATCTTGCTTATTTCCCATGCTCTGTGCATTAGTGTAGAGACATCTGAGACCATGTGTTCCCTTTACTTGCTTCCTGTGCAAGTTTTTTTGCCTCCCACTGTTGGGTCCTTGCGCTGTTCGCCTTGTTCCCTCTATGACAGTTTGACTATTTTCTCCAGCCCTTTTGCCTTCCAGAATACTGTCTCCCTCCCCCATTTGACTCAGTTTAAAGCCCTCCTGATCAAATTCTTGAGACTGTTGGCAAAAATGTTTCTTCCAACTGTTGTAAGATGCACCCCATCTCTTGCCAGAAGTCCCCCCGCATGGAAGCGCAGTCCATGATCCAAGAATCCAATTTGTTCCCGGCGACACCATCTACGGAGCCAGTTGTTTACGTCGGCTATTTTCCTCTCCCTTCTTGGACCATGCCCTTCAACTGGCAGAAGAGACGAGATGACCACCTGTGCGTTCATTTCTTTCAGCTTCCTCCCCAGGGCCTCATAATCTCTTCTGATCTTGGGAAAGCTGTGCCTTGCAGTATCATTGGTTCCCACATGGACCAAAAGGAAGGGGTAATGATCCGTAGGCTTGACGAGTCTTGTCAGCCTCTCGGTCACATCACAGATCTTTGCCCCAGGGAGACAACACACCTCCCGAGTCATCTTGTCAGGCCCACATACCACTGCTTCTGTACCCCTCAGCAAGGAGTCCCCCACCACCACCACACGCCTCCGCTGAGGCTTCGCAGCTGCTGTTCCTTGCGGTGGTCCTCTCAAGGTCCCCTGCTCTACCCCTGAAGTCTGTCCATGCTGTTCTTCCTCGTTGTCCTTGATAAGGGAAAGGGCTTCGAATCGATTCTGTAGCTGCAAGCTGCTGGAAGAATCCCTGGATTTTCTTGTTCTGTGTGTGACATTCCTCCAGCTGTCTACTTCCTGTGTCCGTGAAGTGACCCTCTCCTCCACAGCCACTTCCTCTGTGCGGTCCCCATCCAAGACTGTTCGTTCTGTTCTGTCCAGGAAAACCTCTTGCTCACGAATCTGTTGAAGTGTAGCTACCCGTGTCTCCAGCTGCTGTACTTTCTCCTCCAAGAGGGCTACCAGCTTGCATTTGGTGCATGTGAAGTTCTCCACGTCTGTAGACAAGAATACAAACATCGCACATGTGTTGCAAGTGACTGCTGCAGTCCCCTCAGTGTCCATGATGAGAGCTTTTAGGTAATCTAAGAACTCTTAGTTAACGCTGAGAATGCTAAGCTGTACTTTTAGGTCTGCTGTATTTTTGTTTGGTTACTGAAATTCGCGCGCCGTTAGGCGCTTGCCTCTGGCTCTTGAGGGTAAAAGGGGAAGGTCAGAAGTTCAAGCCCCTCAGCAACAAGCAGCCTCTCCCAACAGTTTTTTAAAAAAATTCAATCTCCCCAGTCAGAATGGCTGTTCAGAAGTTGCTTCCTTCTTCTCCCTGGCAGGAAACTGGCAGGAAACTTGCTGTCCAGAAGCTGCTCTCCTTCTCTCTGGCAGGAAACTGGCCTGGAAAGCCTCTGCAAGGACTTATATAGAGCTAGGCTCCCAGCTCCACCCCCTAATGACTCACAGGTGTGACTCACAGGTGTGACTCACAGGAAGGCTCTTGAGGGTAAAAGGGGAAGGTCAGAAGTTCAAGCCCCTCAGCAACAAGCAGCCTCTCCCAACAGTTTTTTAAAAAAATTCAATCTCCCCAGTCAGAATGGCTGTTCAGAAGTTGCTTCCTTCTTCTCCCTGGCAGGAAACTGGCAGGAAACTTGCTGTCCAGAAGCTGCTCTCCTTCTCTCTGGCAGGAAACTGGCCTGGAAAGCCTCTGCAAGGACTTATATAGAGCTAGGCTCCCAGCTCCACCCCCTAATGACTCACAGGTGTGACTCACAGGTGTGACTCACAGGAAGGCTCTTGAGGGTAAAAGGGGAAGGTCAGAAGTTCAAGCCCCTCAGCAACAAGCAGCCTCTCCCAACAGTTTTTTTAAAAAATTCAATCTCCCCAGTCAGAATGGCTGTTCAGAAGTTGCTTCCTTCTTCTCCCTGGCAGGAAACTGGCAGGAAACTTGCTGTCCAGAAGCTGCTCTCCTTCTCTCTGGCAGGAAACTGGCCTGGAAAGCCTCTGCAAGGACTTATATAGAGCTAGGCTCCCAGCTCCACCCCCTAATGACTCACAGGTGTGACTCACAGGTGTGACTCACAGGAAGGCTCTTGAGGGTAAAAGGGGAAGGTCAGAAGTTCAAGCCCCTCAGCAACAAGCAGCCTCTCCCAACAGTTTTTTTAAAAAATTCAATCTCCCCAGTCAGAATGGCTGTTCAGAAGTTGCTTCCTTCTTCTCCCTGGCAGGAAACTGGCAGGAAACTTGCTGTCCAGAAGCTGCTCTCCTTCTCTCTGGCAGGAAACTGGCCTGGAAAGCCTCTGCAAGGACTTATATAGAGCTAGGCTCCCAGCTCCACCCCCTAATGACTCACAGGTGTGACTCACAGGTGTGACTCACAGGAAGGCTCTTGAGGGTAAAAGGGGAAGGTCAGAAGTTCAAGCCCCTCAGCAACAAGCAGCCTCTCCCAACAGTTTTTTAAAAAAATTCAATCTCCCCAGTCAGAATGGCTGTTCAGAAGTTGCTTCCTTCTTCTCCCTGGCAGGAAACTGGCAGGAAACTTGCTGTCCAGAAGCTGCTCTCCTTCTCTCTGGCAGGAAACTGGCCTGGAAAGCCTCTGCAAGGACTTATATAGAGCTAGGCTCCCAGCTCCACCCCCTAATGACTCACAGGTGTGACTCACAGGTGTGACTCACAGGAAGGCTCTTGAGGGTAAAAGGGGAAGGTCAGAAGTTCAAGCCCCTCAGCAACAAGCAGCCTCTCCCAACAGTTTTTTAAAAAAATTCAATCTCCCCAGTCAGAATGGCTGTTCAGAAGTTGCTTCCTTCTTCTCCCTGGCAGGAAACTGGCAGGAAACTTGCTGTCCAGAAGCTGCTCTCCTTCTCTCTGGCAGGAAACTGGCCTGGAAAGCCTCTGCAAGGACTTATATAGAGCTAGGCTCCCAGCTCCACCCCCTAATGACTCACAGGTGTGACTCACAGGTGTGAATCACAGGAAGGCTCTTGAGGGTAAAAGGGGAAGGTCAGAAGTTCAAGCCCCTCAGCAACAAGCAGCCTCTCCCAACAGTTTTTTAAAAAAATTCAATCTCCCCAGTCAGAATGGCTGTTCAGAAGTTGCTTCCTTCTTCTCCCTGGCAGGAAACTGGCAGGAAACTTGCTGTCCAGAAGCTGCTCTCCTTCTCGTCACATAGTCACATAGTCATTCCAGTGTATATTTAGGATTGTGCGTATACAGCGCTGGTGGAAGTGTTTGAGGAGTCGTAGATGGTGGCAACAGGTGACCCATGTTTCAGACCCATAAAGGAGAACAGACAGTACAATGGCTCTATACACTGATTTTTGTGCTTCGCCTCAGGTGTTTATTACTCCACATTCTTTTGTAAAGTCTTCCAAATATGCTATATGCCTTTGCTAATCTGTGATCGATCTCTTTGTCAATCTTGGCATCTGAGGAGATGATACTTCCCAGTAGGTGAACTGCTGAACGGACTTGAGCACAGATTTGCCGACGGCAATGTGGGGATGATGGTGTTCGTCCTGTGGTGTAGGCTGGTAAAGAACTTCCATTTTCTTAAGGTTGACTTCCAGCCCAAACAGCTCTGCAGCTGTTGTGAAGCAGGATGTTAGGCACTGCACAGCTGCTTCTGTGTGGGCAACAAGGGCAGCATCATCAGCGAAGAGCAGCTCATGGACTAGATAGTTTAGAGTCTTAGTGCGAGCCCTCAGACGGCTTAAGTTAAACAAGCTACCATCAATACAGTAACGTATATAGATGCCGTCTTCTTTTTCAAGCTCTGCCATAGCCCTTTGGTTTTGATTTTCTGTACCCATCCCCCAAATGAACGACAGCTAATCTCCCCAGGCAGGCCTGAACGCTCCTGCCATCATATTTACAGGGAGGAAGAGATGATCATGTGACCTCTTGGACTGCAATTCTGACAGATCATTCAACAAAGCTACTTTCCCATCTATTTCAGGAACTAATGGATATCTTGTTTGTCCATGCTGCCATTCCACAGGAACTTGGGTTTTTTAAAAAAAAAAGACATGTACAATTTAGTTCTCTGAGAATCAAAACTGTCATTCTTTTTTTTTTTAATTAAGGTTCCTAGTCTTTATGCATATGAAGGTATGTCAACTAAAATTTCAGTAGACAGAAAGGAGGATGATTAGGATGCTCATCAACTAAGGCTGCAGTGATCAGCTCTGACTGATAACTAGCCCATAACTAGAAAAACTACAATTCTACAGAACACTTTAAAAAAAGTATTTTTTTAAAGGATGGATTATGCACATTCACCCGATTAGCAATATTTATACAAGTCACAGATTGCAGAATTCTGAATGTTAAAGAGCAGAGTACAATCAGCCCCACTAATAGCAACATCCCCCATTCCCTGGCACCCAAACAGCTGTGCTGGTCACAGCTCACCCCTGGAATGCACTCTCAAACCTTGAGCTAAGCCCAGGAACATGTGAGGTGAGGAAGCAAGCACCCTACTCTTCACCCACCCCATAACCAGTACTGACCCATGTAATCTGAGATCAAGGGAAGAAAGGGTTATCAGGTCAAAAGCTTCAGCACATCCCCTCTTGCCAATTAATCTGCTGGCCAAAGGGTGCCAGTGTAGAAAACAAACTGTGCCTACAACAGCAGAGAGGTAACACACTTGCTAAGGATGCCAGCTGACTGTCCCCACTGTCTCCATTTGCTGCCTTCCACCTACTCTGTGACTGGTCGGGTGGAAAAACAGCTTGATGACATGAACCAGGGATAACACAGGAAACAGATAAGGCCATTTTCTTGCAGGAAAGAATTTCAGGTTTAGAGAGTACCACAAAGCTCTTGTTAAGAGGAGAAGGATGCATGGCTGGACAGTTAACAAGCCCATTTGTTTATATCTAGGGCAGAATGAATTAGCTGGTTAATTCCATGGCCTGCTAAGACTCTGCCTCCCCCCCCCACCGGCCCTTGTCCACCCAGCAGCCAATGGGACCAATCACATCCTTTCCTCCTTAATCCTGCAGGGCCAAGGCCTCCCTGACTGGCTAGGCTGGAAAGCTGACGTGCTTATAACCAGGCAAATCCTTTCTTGGAAGTCAGGGGAAAGGTCTGGGAGGCTGTGGAGGGCAAATGGCTTGTCCAGAAGTGAAAAATCCAAATGCAACAGACGTGGGGCCACTAAGCACTGTGCGGCGCCCTCTACTCAGGCAGGTGGAGGTAAGGAAGGACGCTCTCAAGTCTCCTGACGCAGCTCCAAAAAGGGAAAGATCTGCCTGTTATGTAAGAACACTAAAAATGGCACCGCACCTTCAAGAACATTCCCACAGCTTAGCTAGAGGCACAGACCTTTAATACCACCAGAAGGTAAAGAAATTAAAATGCGTGTGGGCAGCTGCAGCAGCTCCGGGGGTCTCTGAGGGCCCAATGGACTTCCAAAAATGTTAAGACACTAACAAAAAATCAGGAGTGGCCAGACGTCCTCCTCTGGTTTTGAAAATAGCATTGTTGTTTTTAAATGTCAAACAATTCAGGGGATCCCTGAACCCCATTTAAATGGTAAATGCTGTTCCTGGAGAGGCAAGTCATCTTTTGGAGGGGAGCAGAAAAAAGGCAGGCTGAGGAGCAGCCAAGAGGAGTTGAAGGCCACAACAGCAGGCTTGTGGGGGGGGGGGCACACATGGCTTCAGAGCTACACTTGGCAGCCCTGGAGCCAAAAGGCGAGAGGAAAGGGCAGGGGGTGGCAGGGATGTGGAGCACAGCTGCAGGAGAAAAGGAAAAAAGTGTGGCTTCTCTCAGTGCCAGCAGCAGTGCTAAAACTCAGTGCTAGAGTTCTTCTCGGTGCTGATCAAGTCCTTAAAGATATTCGTTACCTCCACATCAGTACTGATTTGCCAGTGCCTTTAATGCACTACTTGATTCACTTTACAGCTGAAGTGAAGACACTGGGAAGAAATATTTTTTTGACTGTTGTTGTGTGCCTTCAAGTAATTTCCGATTTATGGCAACCCTAAGGCGAACCTATCACAGGGGTTTCTTGGCAAGATTTGTTCAGAAGGTTTGGGGGTTTGTTTGTTTTTGTATTTTTGTATTGCCTCCTAGCCCACAAGGGCTCCTGAGGCAATGAACAAATAAAAACCTATTAAAACAATACCGAGACAAGAACATTTTAAAAACACTTTAAAATACTCCTTAAAAATTCATAAAAGCAATTTAAAAAGAATCCAAGAATACAGTTTTAAAACAGTTATAATAACAATTTCAAAATGCTGTGCAGAACAGTGCCGTTTAGGAGTAGATTTTGATTGAACAAGAGAAGGAACTTCTTGACACAAAGAGCGGTTTGGCAACGGAACCAATTGCCTAGAGAGGTGGTGGGAGTCCCCTTCTCTGGATGCCTTCAAAAAGAGGCTGGGCAGCTACCTGCTGGGGATGCTCTACTGGAGTTCCTGCACTATTGAACAGGGGGTGAGCTGAATGGCCCATGTGGCCCCTTCTAACTCTAGGATCTCGTGACTCTAATAGGAGCAGTAAGGGAGTCCAGGAGGAACTGCAAGTAGGCTAACCCACTGACCCTCAGCACCTGGTACCTGAGGTGACTTCCTCACTCTGCCCAATGGTAGTGCCTGCACTAGAATTTTGTGTGTTACACATATGTCACATCACTGAATTATGGTCCCTCTAAAGCCCCAGAACTACAGTCTGACCCCACCTTAAATGCAGACGAACCAAGTAGAAAACAGAAAGAGAACCTAACAATAGCCCAACACAGTACATTTTCTGCAATTGAGTTCTCCTGTCTCCGCCACAAAAGCAGGTCATTATTCCTTTTGAGACATGGAACTAAGAAAAACATGTTAATTTAACTGTTCATGTTGGGAAAACTCCTTCTTCCAAAATGAGCCACTAGGAACTTTGTACCCCATTTGTCAGACCCAGAAAGTTTAGACCGGAATCAAGAAATACAATTACCTATCTGTGTCTGCCTACCGTTCGCATCTTGAACCCCAGTGAGTGCACCGACGGCTGCTGCAGTTTCACCAGACAAGACAATCTGGCCTCCACCTTGAAGGGTGGCTTCCGCAAGCGTGGCTACGGCGTGGGCAGCTGCTTCGCTGTGAGACACATGCATGAGAAGAAGAAGAGCTCATCAAAAAGAGAGAGAGAAGGGTGCAAAGTGGAACACGTACAGTACATAAGCGCCCAAGTTCATTCTTGCACAAAGGGGGGGAAATCAAGCTGCCCACAGACTGCCCACATCCCTGTTGAGGCTTCCCCATGGCCCTTGTCCCCACCAATGTACCCCAACCTCCCCCCCACATTTTTTTTTAGCCAAAAAAGCCCTATTTGGGGCCCAACTGGGCTGCTTCAAAACCCGCCCGACCCATAACAGCCTTTTGCTGTTGCTTTTGTTTTTCAAAGGCAGCCAGAAGTGATACAAACATTAATTCTGAGCTGCCAAAATGGCACCTGTGACAGAGGCAAGAAAGGGTAGCATGCACCCCTTTGGGTTCTAGCGATTGCCCATCCCTGACGTATAAATCAATAGATCAATCAATGGAGCAAATATAAGTGCTGGGCAAAATGTCTGTAAGGAAGATCGGACAGTTGCTACTGGACAGAGTCAACAGTTGTAGGCTAAATAGACCAATTATCAGCATAAAGTAGGGGTGGGCAAAGAGCAGCCTGTTGGGGCAGGCTTTTTGTGGGGCAGTTTTTGTGGCCCTCAGCACACACACCCCTCTCTGGCTTTTCTTTGCAAATGAAGATTCAGGAAGGACTCATCCTGCGCTTACTGCAAGCGCCCCCCAGAGGTAAAGAAACCCCCCAGAGGTAAAGAAAATGCCTAAAATAGCCTGGGGAGCCTAAAAACATGGCAAAAATGCCACACTGCCCATAGGGGGCTGGGGTACACCTGGGGGCAAAGGGTTTTTCCCCCCAGTGGGGCTTGTGGTGAGGGCTCCTAGCACTCCTAGTTGTGCTAATGTGGCCCCCTAGCTTCCCACAGTTACCCACCCATGGCATAAAGGGTGACTCCTTATATTCTCAAAGATGCATCTTAAAATGGAGTAGGAAACCAGCAATGACTGAGTTCACAGTAAAAGGGAGCCTTTGAGGCATCTGCTGTTGGACAGCAGGCATGGGGGGAAAGGAAGCTTGCATGCTGCCCCAATCTCCTGGACCCCCTCAACAACAACACAGGTGCAAAAATGCTCCTTCCCTCAAGCCATTCAAATGGGATTGTTGCCTTCTTAACTCCCTGACCCTTCAACCTGAAAACAGGCCAAAAAACTAAAGTTAAGAAAAGGGAGTAAAATTCTGATCACCTCTGGGTTGTAATTTTGGTTGACTTTGTCTGAAAATGCGGAGGTTCATCCCACCTTAGTGTGGGGGGCAAACTCTTCCAGCACTTGCCCACCCTTGGCTTAGAAGATATCATCAAATCAAATGCTAGAGATGTTCCACTGAAGTTCAGTGAGATACAGCCAAGAGAGACATAGGCAAGGCAGTCGAGAAGCCTGTCCTATGCACCCAAGTCCACATTCATACACAAAAGTCAGAGGAACCCTTAGGACATTTTAATCACTCTTGCTATGATGCAAGAGAGAAGGGAGCAGAAGTCAGGAAGGGGATAGAGCACAAGACTCCATTCAGACATGGACATAGTGCCCCTTAAACCAGTGCTTCTTAAGCTATGTGAGTAAGGACTGCCAGCGACGGGGACCCTATTTGTGCCAACAGTGTACAATTGTTTCTTTCTTTCCTGCTAACTCTCCAAGGACCACCAACCAAACACTTAGGAACCAGCACTGGTCCAGGGAACACCACTTTTGAGTAACCCAACCCTAGACTATGAATTTTTGTGGGAAAGTTAAGGACACATTGCCTTCCAGAAGGTTCTCTTCTCATAAACAAAGCAAGAGAGCAGCTCAAAGCACTCTTTTGTGGGATTAAATAAGGATTTCACATTTTCAGGTATTCACCAATTATATACAGGTTGAATGTCCCTTATCTGGAAATCGGAACTGCTTCAAAATCCAAAATTGTCCAGATGGGTAGCTGAAATAGTGACACCTTTGCTTTCTGAAGGTTCAATGTAAACAAACTTTGTTTCATGCACAAAATTATTAAAAATATTGTGTATAAAATAACTTTCAGGCTACATGTATAAGGTGTATATGACACATAAATGCATTTTGTGTTTAGACTTGGGTCCCATCTCCAAGGTATCTCATTATATATATGCAAATATTCCAAAATCCACCCCTCTTGCAAAGAAATCTCAATTCCAAAACACTTCTGCTCCCAAGCATTTTGGATAAGGGATACTCAACATGTACATTAATATTTTATTTTAAAATTTTCTATGATGTGAATTGTTTTAGCCATATCTATTTTAACCTGTGTAAGCTACCCTGAGTCCCACACCAGGAAAGACATACTACTAATATTATTACTACTACTATTACTACTACTACTACTGTTACTACTAACTGCAACAATAGTTGTGCTTCTTCGGGGCAACCTCTCCTTTTCTCTTGTTCTTAGAATGAACTATGGTGTCGTTGTGGTGCATATTTGTATAGACCGCTTGCCACACAAAGTCTCCCCACCCACTTTGAAAAGAATACTATCTCTCTCCCTCTCTCAGACTTCTGGATGTGATCCTCGCTTAGCTTTATTTGAGCTATCTACAGGTAGCCCCCCCTCTCTCTCACATACACACACGTTCACTCAAGGTGGCTCAGGTGCTTGGAGGCTTGTTAACGAAACCCTGAGGGACGCCATTAATCTGCTACCATCAGAATGAGCCTGAAAATGGAGCTGCGTTTTCCCCACAGCAAAGCGGCCAATATATAGTCATTCCCGGTCAGCGACAGCTTAAAATTTGATCCATGGGGTCATTTTCACAAGCAAGCAAGAGAATATTGCTACTGAATAGCACTGTGGGGGGGGGGGGGTAGGGTCATGTCATGATCGGCTACCACAGCACATGGTGTAGCTACAGCGAGTGGCAAAATGAGGGTGCTGCCCCATGAATGAGAATTTTGCCCCTGCAATAATATCTTTCCCCAATCCCCAAATTGCTAGCACTATAGAATGTCAAGACACTGAAAATCATCTGCACCTGGAACTCTTTTATTTGTGGCGTTTACATTCCCTGGGTCACTGTTTTTGCTCCTTTTCTTTAGATGTCTAAACTGATTTCTAAACGCTCAAATGAAGTTTTAAGTTACTACAATGCTAGAAATGTGGGGACTGAAAGAAAAAATTCATTCGGAGGGGAGGGAATTCTTATTGAGGGCAATGTCCTCATTTTGCACCCTCCCATAGCTACATCCCTGTAGCAGAGGGATCACCATTCATACTATGCACCTGCCATCTGGAATGCTCCAGTGTGCCAGCCCCAGACATCTGGTTTCTTTAGGACAGGGTAAGTGGCACTTTTGCCATTTTGCTACATTTGAGGCCTTTTTTCTGTCCTCCATCTTCTTTTCATAGACCTTTTCTTCCAAACAGGGAGATAGCAAGGAATTGCTCACCACAGCAGAACCAAGAAGCCAATCCCTCAACAATCTGACAATCTGTCCAGGGTTCAAGTTTGTCTAAAGATCCCTCCACTGCCTCCCGCTCAGCTGTTTCCAAGACTACCTTTTTCCAACATACCTGTTGAGCGCCATTGTGACCGTTGCACCTTGCTGCATCTCTTGCGATGCCGCCACGGCTGCCTCTGCCAGAGACGCCACTGCCTGCGTGGCTTCAGAAGCCTGTGTTGTTTGGATGGTCATCTCACCTCCTTGTAGCGTCGCCCAGTTCTGTTCTACCTGGTGAGGTGAGGACAAATTGGGTCACAAGAAACTGCCCTGATGGCACTTTTCATGTTCTGGAGCACCTCTCATCTTAAGATTTCCAGACACACTAGCAACTGTTCTAGTTTCTGCTGTGGCCGGACAGAAACACCAAGGTAGATTCCAAATGAACACACCTACCAACTAGTTCTGTGATAGATTAGTGGAGCAAAGAGCTACTGTTTTGATAAACCAAGCGCTGACTTTTAAGTGAATGGAGAAATAATTTGGGTGTTTGGAAATAGATGACCATTTCAGAAAACAAGAGAAGAAAATTCTACCTAAATTATAACACATTTTTCCTATATTGCAAACCTATCTTGTACTACTTCAGTGATTCCTGAAGCTGACAGGATAAAATGTCATCATTCTTAGCTATGGATTGTTTGACTTCTAAAACAGTCTTCTCCAATCTGGCTGCCTCCACAGATATTGGACTACAAGCCACATTATCCCACAGGGCTTGCTGGCTAAGGGCTATAAAAGTAGAACAGGTTGCCCTCACCCCAGTATCCATGGGAGATACGTTCCCAGACTTACTGCATATACACAAAACCGCATATAATAGTGAACCACCATCGAATATCATAGAATTGTGCTGGAGGACCTAGAAAATGCCTAGAGAGGTTGACCAGAGCTGCACTGGAGGACTTCCTGATCCCTAAAGAGACCACCTCCAGCACAACTCTATGGTCCTCCAGATGTCTAGAGAGACCTTTCTCCCCAACCATGGGTAAGTGAAACCGTGAGTACCAATCCTGTGTAAACTGCGGGGGGGGGGATGACACACCTGTAGACCAAACGACCTGCACACTAATGGGTTGGAGGAAACTGCTCTGAAGCATAACATGAACCATGTGCCTATACAGTTGTGCAAAGAAACTGTCACTTCTACTGCGATTGTCTGGCTTCAGGTTAACACAGCTTTTCTCATAAAGGCAAACTAAGCTGCAAGTATCTTCCTTCAAACATGATTTACAAGCATCAGGAATCATTCCTTTCAGCCAAAATTCTACCCGTCAAACCCAAATAGTGTAAAGTTTCCCCAGCTGAGTACCTGTGTGTTCAGGCAGACAATATGCTTTTCATACAAAAATATCAAGTTCACTCCCTGGCATCTCCTTTTGCTAAAAAGAAGTTTGGGCAAAAAGATACACGTCCCAGTCTGAGGCTTTGGGTCTAAATCCAACTTACTGCTGGCAAACTGAAGATCCCTTCTAGTGTAGGAGCACTGGATTACACCTTCCCAGAAGTGATTTTTGCAGAGCAGCTGTGCAACTGGTTGTGCAAAGTGGCCACACAACCTCTTTGCACAATCACATTGTACAATAAAAACTGTACTGGATACCACACTTGCACTAACTCTGAAACCCTGTCATTGCTAGTGCAGCAAGCTTTGCATTAGCACAGTGACACAGGTGGATACACACCCTGGAGAACTGCTGGTGGTCACAGAGCAATTGGCCCTGTTCAATATGGGTGGATGGCCTGTCCCAGGCGGACCCAGAAGCTTCAGGTGCTGCCACACTCAGACATAAGCAGAGGAAGTGAAGCAAAGGGGGAGGGGGCCTGCTTCTGCTTAGACAATAAGGGTCTGTTTTGCAGAGCCAGCGACTCCCTTAGTGAAGCACAGGGCTTTTTTCAAGGCCAGAAATTCAAACAAAACAACCTGTTTCTGGCTGGTTTTTCAAATGGAAATGCTGGCTACTGTGGGAACAAGGCTGTTTTGTGCTGCCATCTATTGACCTGAGAATATTATCCCTTCCCAAAGCAGAGTGGGGCTGACCACTTTTACTCTGGCTGGGCACAGATCCAAAAGGAGGACAAGGGAAAGAACTTTCTATAGGTGAGTTGGCCACTTAAGTTAGAGGAATGCCCAGGATCTCCTATACACAAGCCCCACTCAAAAGCACTTAGCTTTAAGGAATGTTACCTGCTTTCCCAGTTTGAGTTTCTCAGCTCTCTGACTTGTAATTTCACCTCATAAAACATCAACACAGTGACACTTCTGTGAAGCCCGTGACTTAATTTTTTGGCTAGAAAAGTACTCTCTCGGAACTACCGGCTCAGTAGCAAAATACACATTTCTTCCTAAGTGTGGCTCTGCACCCATGCAGATATCACATTAAAAATACTTTATACTTTTGTTAATCACTTTGCAATTGGGAAAAAAAGCTCTCACACAGAACCTGTGAGAGTAAAATGGATTGAAATTTCCAGAAGGTAGCTTTAAGTGATGTTAGGCTAAAGTTCCCAGATTTGGAGCGATTCAGTAGTTCATAATCCTTGAAGGGAGGTTATGGAAACTTCTTCCTTGGTCCTTTTCAAAAGGAGGAGGGGGGAATACGCTGTGCAGAATACTTGTGGTGTTAAGCATCCCATCTCTAACCACAGCGAGGAAGTGGAAGAGCCATGTGGCTGTTGCCAAACAACAGCACCCCTTACCTCTCCGTCAGTTACTGCAGAGTAATTGACCTGTGCGACTGTAACTGTGGTAGGTAATTCTGAAGCATCTGCCAAGGTGGCCACTGTAGCTCCTGTGCCCACCTGCAACAGATCACCAGAAAGTAGTCATCAGTGCAATGTGGCCAAGTGAAACCTTTAAAATGCTGTACAACATCGGGTCAAAACCATAATGTCAAAATATTCGTCTCTTTTATTTGTGTACTTTTCTAGCCTCTATAGTCCTGTAGTGGAGTTTTTTTAAAATTGTTCTAAGAACGAAGAAAATATATTGACAAGAAGGGAAGCCCAGCTTGTGAGGCTTCCAGGTGACAGCTGTCCCATGGAGAGTTTCTCTCCTCTAAGCTGCAGATCTCTCCAGCTTCTTACCATGGGCCTCTTAGTTGCTTCTCTAACCAATGCTCTCCTTACCCAATCAATGAATTTTGGTGGATGGTCTTCTCTAGGCAGAGTTACAGTTACAATATATTCTTTCCCTTTTTAAAATAACGGGGATGTTCACTGTCTGGAATTTTTCTTATAACCCAAGCTTCATGGATGCTTTTGCACAACACTGTCCTGGACTTGTTTCAATGGCCCCTTGGTATTCATGAGGATGTCTGCTTCAATATATAGTCAGCCCTCCGCATGTACTGGGGTTAAGGGCTCAGGACCCCTCAAAAGTGGGAAAACCACAAATATCTCTAGGCCCCCCCAAACCATATTTAACACATCAAAAAAGTACAATCCGCAGATTCAACCCACCACAAATGCCTTTGAAGCAGCTGGGTTCCTTCGCAAGGCAGACAGGACGGCTGGCAGGCCTTGCCACCGCCTCTGTTGCTGCCCTACACCATTTTTTATTAGAAACTTACAAGCCTTGCCACACATTTGCAGTCTCTCTCAGTCTTGAGCATCCCTATTAAAAATGGCCTAGGGCAGCATCGGAGGCATCAGCAAATAATCAGCAAACAATCAAATCTGCAAATGTTAAACTTGCGAATGTGGAGGGATGAGTGTACTGTTCTACACTCTCTGAGGCATTCCAGAAATGGGTGCAGCTAATCTGAGATTGTGTGGCACTGGAACTGCACACAGAGGACCCCATTCTATGGCTACTGGAGGAAGTGGCTGCACCAGAGCTTCTTCAGCAAAGAGGGTGAATACTTGTGCAGCTGATAATGCCAGCCGGTTTTTAGGTTTGCACTACAATCAACATATTTTGCAGCTTGGCCTTGTTGCCTATCTTTTATACATCAAGTACAACAATGCAACTTAAATCCATTTCAATTCCAGGCTGCAAAACAACAAAATGTGCGAAAGTCTTGAAGGAGGGACCTTCACACACACACACACACACACACACACACAGAGGCAAGGGTTTTTTTTAAAATGGCACTGTACTTCACATGAGCTCCATAAGATTACAAGATTAAGAACTTCTGAGCACATACAAAAGCAGAACAAATGGCATAGGATTCTGGGAGTTGAAGTCCAAATAGTAGCTTTTGCTCTAGGCAGAAAACAGTTTCAGCTCAGCACACTCCCTGCCAGGTAGGATTGTCTGGATCAAAACAAACAACTTTTCTAGGCCCGACTGAGACCTCATACTGGGAGATTTCAACTGCCCTGAGACCTCACCTGGATGAGTGAGACTGTGCCGTCTGGATTGCTGAAGGTTTGGACCACGGTTTGAGATGGTACCAAATGGGCTATACTGTGTGTTGCTGCAGCTGGTTGTGTTTGCTGGTCCTCAAAAGCGTACAGCAGGTCCTCACGGCCATGTTGCTTGTAGCAGTTCTTTACAATAGTCCGCAGCGCCTGAGTCCAAGATACCTGTTGGATGGACAATGGGATGAGGGGGGACAGAAAACAGGAGAAAAAAGGGAGTTAAGACATATTCAGGGATTTCAGTCTGGTTAAAACTAACAAGAGAAGCAGTAGCAAAAGCAAAAATATTCAACCTTTGTGACATCCCTGAAGTGACAGATAGGACTTCTGGGTAATTTTAATCAATAAAGACTTGGGCAAGTGACACTCTCTCAACCTCAAAAGGAGGTAATGGCAAACCTCCTCTAAAGAAATCTGGCCTAAAAAACCCTAGGATAGAGTTTCCATAAGTCAAAGTCAACTTAACAACAACAAACAGTTGTGAACCAGTGTGGTATGGTACTCTGAGTGTTAGACAAGGACTCTGGCAGACCAGGATTCAAATCCCCACTGAGCTGTGGAAACCTTCTGGGTGACCTTGGCCAAGTCACAACCACACCACAAGGTCAGCTAAGAGGAAGGCAATGGCAAACCTCCTTGGAAGCAATCTTGCAAAAAAACTCCTAGAACAGGGTCGCCATAAGTCAACATGAAGGCACATAACAAAGATTTTTTTTAAAGTACAGAAAAGCTTCCAAGTGATTCTGCACATCAGTTGATCAGTTGATATTTAAGTGATGGTCCTTCCAAAAACATGTGTGCATGAACCAACTGTCGTTTACCACAAATTAAATTCTCCCTGAAGATGGCAAAAGGGGAGACTACCCCACACCTTTAAGGTTTGTAACAGGGTAAATGAGGAATTCTGGCCTTCACTGGGAATTGTGAGAATAAAATCAGGAATACTAAGTTCTTCTGAGATAATTAAGCTAGAATGTGATTTTCTCAGTTTGAGGTTATGTAAAAGAGTAAACTCAAAGGCTACCTTCACAAACTTTCACCCCAAAATCAATGGCATTTTACTCTCCAAGTGCCTTTACCCTCAGAGATTAGGTAGATATCTATCAAGGACAGGACCTTTTGGGTTGTGGCACCCCAACATTGGTACACTGTCCCAAGCAAGATTCACTTGAAGCCAAATCTGATGAATTTTAGGCACCAGGCAAAGGTCTTTTTATTTTATTTTTTTTAAGTATGTGCAAATTTTATTTGTTGCCTTTCTGTTATTATCTTTGATATGTTAATATTGCCTTCATAGCTCATTAGATTATGAGCTATCTTGAAACTTTACTGATTTACAAAGCAGGGAAGAATTTTGGAAGACCAAGAGACATTCAGCTTGGAGGTATACTTCATGCAGAATTTATTTGTCACTGCTTCAAAAACAGCCCAGTTGTGACCATTGGCCAGACCTGAACCATCCATTTGTCCAAGAGGCTACAAACGGGCTTAGTGATAAATTCAGAAGCCCGTAAGCACACAAAACCCTTTACAGATTTTCACTGAAGGGCATCCCTTCAAAAATTATGTTTTGGGAGATTCAGTTCTGACAGTTCAGCCTTACGTAACAACATCAGATATCCTAAAGCGGACATAAGTCAGGCTTCTCCAAGCCAGGGACTGCACCTTTTTTTTGACTACAACTTCCAAGGCAGCTTGATTGTTGGGAACAATGGGAGTCATAGTCCAACATACACTTAGGGAAAGGTGAGGTAAATGATCATTTGCCAAGTGGCAAATTATTTCATTCCTTTATTTATTTTAAAGGACTCTATGTTGCCTCCCAACCCACAAGGGCTCCCGAGGTGATGAACAAATAAAAACCGATTAAAACAATACAGAGATTAAAAATATCTTAGAAACACATTAAAATACTCTTTTAAAACAGAGTCTAATTAGCCCAATAAACAGGTAACCAGTTAGCAATAACTGAACAAAATGTGTGGAAAAGCCTCCCAAATGGAGTTTATCTGGCTCCTTGGTACTACAGCATATTGACTTCATGACAGAAGGCTTTCCCTTCTCTCAAATAGGGCTCATCAGGTATGAAGTTTCACCGTGAATAGCTCTTATGCTTGTTGAGAATGCGAACATAATAAAAAGCAATAAATACTACAGTATCACCAGTCTTGTAGCAACTATACTGGCTTCCAATTTGTTTCTGAGCAAAATTCAACGTTTTGATCTACAAGGCCCAAAACAGCCTGGGGTCTCCTCCCATCTCAGCCTGGCCAAAATCTGGGATACTCAGAGAGGCCCTCATGTGTCCCATCACTCTGAGAGGCTAGGCTGGTGAGTACACATAAAATCGTAAGAGTTGAAAGAGACCACAAGGGCCATCTCATCCAACCCCTTGCCCTGCAGGAATGCACAATCAAAGCATTCCAGACTTCACACACAAATACACAGACTTCAACATGACAGGGCATTCTCTGTAGTGGCACTGCAGAGGTGGTGTGTCCACCCAAGGGAAGGCAGGTTCCATCTCTCTTGACCTTACTGCATAACTGTACTATTTCACATAGCCTTCAGATCGGTGGCTGCATCAGATGTTTTAGGTATGTTTTTTTTTAAGTATTTATAAATAAATTGTTTTAGCCTATTTTTAAATGTTTTAATCTGTTTATATTCAATGTTTTAAATAATGTTTTTATCTGTAGTACACTGCTGCAGGGAGATGAGCTGACAGATGATCAATAAATGCTTTCAAAAATAAATAAAGATTGAGCCTCCTTTTTTTTTTTTTGAGAAAAAACAAACACACATACTTCAACCCCTAAAAATGGGATCTGAGCACATTTTACAGGAAGCTATCAAAGTGAAGTCAGTTTTTCTATTTTACTATTTATTTCACCTTGTAGCCCAGGAGTAATCTGGACTTCATTTTTTTTTCAGACTCTGAAAAAGCAGAATTATGCATGTGGTGCCATCATGCCTGGTCATACACCATGCAGTGTATGTGCAATGAACAACAGTGATGTGCAATGAACAACAATTCGCATCATTGCACAATGCCCATTTAGCAGCACAGTGCTGCATTTCTCTAACAAGGCAAGGTAGCACAACCAAGGTCTAACTCTGTGTGTGTAAATTTATAATGTGCCCCCATTAGGCATAATCTTGCCCTATGACTGGTGCTGATGACTGAGGGAGATACCTATGCAATTAATTGTAACTGGTTGTTCTGATGGCCTCTAGCAAAAAAGCTGATTAAAAAGTACCTAAGGACACGTTGTTAATGGCTGCAAAGCAGGATGCCCGAGAATATGACCTTTGCATTCCACAACAGCATGGCTCTCGAGAAGGGCTGCCACCATAAATGCCTTGCTGGAAAATTCCAGGAGGAGCACCGGGCGAGGAGACAGAGAGCTGAGCCACACACACCTGATGCAGGATGGCGTTTCTCTCGAGCTCTTACCTGTTCCATGCAATTTGTGACAACCACTTAACAAAGCTCCCCAAGATAGATCTATAAGCCAAGCCTCTTCAATTGCCATACCAAGGAAGAGCCCTTTGCAGAAGCAAGAGGGCATTCAACACACACCCTCTGCTTCTGCTCCTCAGTCCGGACATCGCTGCGAACGTTGGCCCAGGGGATGTCTTCAGGCCACCAGACGGGTTTGCAGCTCTCCTTTCCCCAGCCCGGCTTCCCACGACCAGTGGAGTATTTCAGCATTTCGGGGATGAATGCCCGCAGCTGTGCCTGCAGAAAATAAATACAATAAAATCATTTGGAGACACAAGACCCAGACCAGAAGCAAATCAGAGAATAATAGAGTTGGAAGAGACCCCAAGAGCCATCCAGTCCAACCCCATTCTGCCATGAAGGAATACTCAATCAAAGCACTCCTGACAGATGGCCATCCAGCCTCTGTTTAAAAACCCCCAAAGAAGGAGACTCCACCACACTCCAAGGCAGCACATTTCACTGCTGAACAGCTCTTATCATCAGGAAGTTCTTCCTAATGTTTAGATGGAATCTCTTTTCCTGTAGTTTGAGTCCATTGCTCTGTGTCCTAGTCTCTAGAGCAGAAAACAAGGAGTAAAAAGAAGGCCTTGGGGGCAGGGTGGGGCCACCATGACACTCTGGGAACTGTACAGACTGCCAAAAAACACCAAATAAGCAAACAAAGTCAGAAGTAGCTAGAAGTCTGTGAGGGCTTCTACTTCTCTCACCATTGCCACCAAATTGTGAGGACCTCCTCCTGTCCCATTGCTACAGCATCAAATTTTGGGACCTTCTAGATGCTCTGGGGGTTCCTGTGAGACTTTAATAATCTACTCCCACCACTGGACACTACCACCCTTGAATAACTGCTACCACCACAGACACCGTGTGTCTGAACGCCAATAACCCTGAAGTAGCATTTTCAAAGGCACAAGTATATAATAAAAAATTAATTTATTAAACAGAAGTTCAACATACAGTTAAAATTTACTTATTTAGAACATCTAAAACCTGGCACTAATTCTAACTCTCATCTCTCTCGCTCTCTCATATATCTAACTAACCAACTACTGGTTGGAGTCTCCCTTATCCAGAATTCTAAAATCCAAAATGATTAAAATCCAAAATAGTCCATGTGGGTGGCTCAGATAGTGGCACCTTTGCTTTCTGATGGTTCAATGTACACAAACTTTGTTTCATGCACAAAATTATTAAACATATTGTGTATACAATTACCTTCAGGCTATGTGTAAAGTACATATGAAACATAAATGAATTTCGTGTTTACACTTGGATCCCATCTCCAAGATGTATAGTATTCCAAAATCCAAAATACTCCAAAATTTGAAATACCTCTGGTCCTAAGTATTTCGGGTACGTGAGACTCAGCCTGTAACTCCCAAGTAACTAACCTCTATCATTGACCCTGATTCTCTCTACATCTCTAATTCATATTCCTACCTTTGACACTTGTATGTTTCACTCCCTCTGGACTCACTGTCTTAAAACAGCAACCTTTTAAAAATCACATCAAACATTCAGCAGTCACCAACATTCCTTACTCTCACCCTGTCCCAACAGATCATTATTACCTTATTACATATAGTGTATATCATATCCATAACCATATTTTATCTACATTACTTTTTAAATGTGCAGAAAGCCCTTCCACCTACCCAAAAACGTGACCCTCACTACTGGAGACTTCTAGGAAATGCAATTCAATTTGCATTTAGGGAGGGGCAGAAAAAAAGGCAGTCTAGAGAGCCAGGAAAGGCTGAGAGCCCCAAAAATAGCTTTAGGGGGCAGGTATGGCCCCAAGTCCACTCTTGCCTGCCCACCCTTGCAGTAGAGGGTTATGGAACAGCTCAAGATGGGAAGAATGGGATCTACAGTAGTTCTCCCTGCTTTGCACTGTAGTACGGGGTACAGTCACCCAAAGTACCGCATTCTGCATTCCTGCTTGCATTTCAAAAAAGTCGCAGGTAGAATATTGCACAGTGATTAACAGAGAGCTTCCAAAAAAATTAGGATTCTGCTTTTTAACAACATGTGGCCTGGTTCATGTGGCTTGTTGTTTTTTGCCTTCAAGCCATTTCCAACTTATGGCAACCCTAAGTCGAAGCTATCACAGGGTTTTCTTGGCAAGATTTGTTCAGAGGAGGCTTGCCTTTGCCTACCTCTGAGGCTGAGAGAGAGTGACTTGCCTGTGAACAGTTGGTTTCCATGGCCAAGCAGGGGTTCGAACCCTGGTCTCCAGAGTTGTAGTCCAACTCTTAAATTAATACACCATGCTGACTCTCCTCATGTGGCTTCCTATGCCTGAATAACTGCTTGTACTGCAAACCATAACAAGTGACCATACTTTTTATGCTGGGGGCAACCTTTTCTGCCAAATTTCTGAACCTCAAGTTGCCATTTAAAGAAACAGTGAGCAGGTCTGGCCTTTCTCCTTTCCAGGCATCTGGTATCACTGTGCCACAACCTCTGGTATCACTGCGCCATTTGGCGTATTTCATTTCTTTACTGAAGATTCTCTCATAGGAATTGTGCCTTTCTTCCGTGACTGTGCAAAAGTAACCATAGCCTTAGAACTGGAATGGGTTTTCCCAGCCACACCTTTGGAAAATTACCTTTTAGGAGAATAACACTAAGAATGCCCCCCCCCAAAAAAAACAAAGAAGTAAAAAAGAAAAGAAAAAAGAAGAAGGAGTTTTTCCAGGCTCTGTCCCTCCCTATAATAGACATCAGATGAGAGATGGGCTGTTTTTCAAGGGAGATTTGTTTGTCTCTCTCAGGAATAAATGCAGCAGCAAGGCAAAGAGGGCTATAGCATCACCCAGTGACTAGGCATAAATAATATCACAAGAATTACACCGCAGAGTACTCTCTAAAAAAAGTTATCAGGGAAAATAGGATGAGAAATGGTGCATGCGTGCGGAAAGGTGTACATTGAATCACATCTGTGCCCTGAACACAGGAAACCAGTCACATCTACTGGACATGTAAAAGCTAAGATCTGTTTACACTGTTAAAAAAAAAAAAAGCAGATTCAAATCACTGTGGTCACTAAAAGGTATTCAAATATGCTTCTTTGGAATGAGTATGTTTATTTGCATGCTTTATTCTGAAAAGATGTATGAGTTTTGCTGGTGAAGGAAGAGATGCATGCAAGACAAAGGGCCCTGACATGGAGAGGCCTTAAGGGAGCTGTCATGTAAAGAACTGGGCAATAGCGTAGGAGACAAACAGTTTTTTGCAGGCTGTTTCAGAGCTATCTGCTACACCTCCGTGGAATGCTTTCAAATAATGGTTGTGATTTGAAGAACTCTAAATTTTCTATGAGATGTCAGCTGCTCACTTGAGGTATTTCACCAGAAGAAAGAAACGGATAATGGATTCATATGGCTGACTGAACACACAGACAGATAACAGTTCAAAACCAGTTATAATACAGCTTGTGTGTGTAAGAATATCACTGAAAGAACACTGCTGTGTTAGGACTTGCTACCAAATCAAACCTGCAGATTCCATCACAAGTGGGAAGTAGCTTCCCTTGTATCCTGCCAACCTTAACTAGAGAATACCAGACAATTAATAATGATTTTTCCAGGCCACCACTCCCATTCCAGGTTTTAAGCCAGGGCTGGGCAAAATGCACATACGGCCCTCTAGAGCCACCCAACTCCTCTAAAAGTATTTTTTTTAAACACAAAATGTCATTTTCAAGCAGTTTGTGCTCCAAAACTACAAAAAAGGCCCCTCCAAACATGTATAAACACATGAAAATACCTCAGCCACAGAAGCACCCTAGAACCCAATATTACCTGCAAATCCCTCCATTTTCCTCCACAGTCCCTCTCAAAATGGTGGCAGGAAGTGACATCACTTCCTGACACCATTCTAAGAGGGACTGCAATGCTATGGGAGGTGGCCCCAATGTGTGTGGACTTGTTATGGGGGTGTGTGGGCTGCATCCTATAGAATCTGGGGTTTGTAGTTTGGTGAGGCATGAGACCTCTCTGGCTGAGAATTCTCAATATCCCTCCCTGTAATCATACTGCTATAACTGTGCAATGTGAAATGGCCCCAGGTGATGCTGGGCAATACCACAGACTCAAAGAGCATCCGCAACTCTTCCTTGTTTGCAGATGGATTAATCAGAGGTCCTCCTCAGAAGCTGAGTTTTGAGCCACTGACAGTATGCTTGTTCAGGGCCTCAGAACCACTGGGGAGGCAATCAGTGGGAGCAAAATGTCTCACCCTCTCCAGCCCTTCTCATTAGCAGCCTAACAGGAATAGCCATCATCACCTCCTCAGGCCTCTTGCATCCAAAGGCCATGCGGCAATCTAGCCGCATACAGGCACTAGGGTTTGAGAATGGCCCAAAGGCACCTTCAGTCTCAGTTTCACCTGCTCTTCCACTGTTGTCCAAAGCCTCACAGAGTACAAGTTTCATAGCTCCTGCAGCCTCACAGATAGTGTGCCACATCCAGGGTGAGAAAGTTCACCATTACATGCCCTAGAAACTACTGTTTCATAGCCACCAGAGCTGTGTTCTTCTCCTGGGAACATACGTGCTGATGTTAGCAGGCCTAAAGCCTACTGTTAGTCCCAACTAGAGTAGAGCCATTGAAACAATTCGATTTACCTATGTGTTCACTCACCACTCAACAATTGATTCAGCGGGTCTAGCTAGTAACACAATGGATTCAGATAGACTAGCTACTAGTATAGTCTAACACAAGCTCATAAGCCACTCGAGGCGGTTTTCCTTGGAAACTAACCAAACTGACTCTCCTGATTCTTAAGGAAAACAGAGAATCATAGAATCACAGAGGTGGAAGAGACTTCCAGGGCCATCTAGTCCAACCTCCTACAATGCCAGAATACACAGCTAAAGCTCTGCTGAGAAATGACCATCCAACTGCTGTTTAGAAACCTCCAACAAGAAGAATCCACCAGCTTCCAGGAAAGTCTGTTCCAATGTCAAACAGCATGCATTCTACAAAAATTACTGGTATGTTATGAAACTAGCCCACATGAAACCTGGCTTGCTCACTATCCTTGAGCAAACCCCCACTGTCCATTTAATGAAAACCAAAACCAGCGTAATTTACAGTAGCTTATGGGCGTGAGAGGGAAGAAGGAGGAAAGGGATTCAAACACATATCACAGCTGAGCCAATTAGTCTCTATAAAAGGCAAACAACTCCCTTGGTGCTGAAAACATAGCTTGCCCTGCTATGACTTGGTGCATTGTGACTTCTGGAAACCATCTCAGTCTATACAGGAGAAATCCTGTGCCATAAACACCATGAGGGGAGTAGCTTTCCTCAGTGGCAAGCAGGACTAGAAAAATTGGCCAGCAAGAATTCCACCTAAAATCATGACCCATTTCCATTCCCAATATACTTCTTCCTTGTCCTTAACTTTAGAATTCTTCAGGAAACTGACTCTCCATATGTTCCTCCCACAATGCTTTGCTCCTGTGACTCCACCATGGTCTCTTGCACTACTCTGTTCATATACTCTTGCTGCTCTTTATGTCTGGAGCTCATGCTGAAAATATCTATATCAGGGTGAGCAAATGTAATGGCTTTTGGTCCTCTATGAATCATTTTAGATTTAGGAGAGGCCTTTTTTCCAAGTGGAAGAGACTGGAAGTGATAGCTTCTAGATCACTTCCAGTTGAAAAAAGGGGGTGCACTCTAGATGGGGGGGAAACTTTCTCAAAAATTTTTGGGTCCAGGGGCCAAAACATCTCCCCATACCTGTTTTTCAAACTCAAAAGTAGACTTCTGGCCAATCTCAGGGTTTTGTCTTTGGCAGAGATGCACCCAGAGGGTCCTAAGGGCAAAAACTGGCCTTCAGACTTGCCACAGTTCCCATTCTCTACATCAATTGTCAGAGCTGAATAATGCATGCATCCAGAATCATGTACACTAGGGGTAGGGCAAGCACAAGCCACAGGCCAGATGTGGACACTGAACTCCATTTTTGCCGTTCCCAGAGAGGGGGGACATTTACTGCCCCCAAATGGCACCAAAATGCCCTCCTACACATACCTGGAGCTTGCTGCCAATGTACCTATGTGTCTGACCATGTATTGGCCAAAATGGCAACCAAAAATGACATCAAATCATTTCTGGACACCATATTGGCTGAGTGGACAGCCAAAAACAGAGGTAACTGGGGGACAGGACAAGTGGGTGAGGCCCATGGAGTGAGGGGTCAAGGTGAAAACTGGTCCCCATCCCTTGTGCAGTTGCCCACCCCGATCTAGCATGGCACCTGCAGGGGCTCTTCATAAGGGTGACATTTGAGATGCTATCGCAACAAATGCTAGGAATTGTAGCTGGGGTTTCCAATTTAGATATTCTGAACTCTGCCACTGTATCAGCTTCATGGGCCTCCTGAGCAGCTGGCTTGTCTGATGCCCTGCTCATGCTACAGCATGACAACCCAGGTAGATGGCCTGATAAAAACAGGATGCTCTTCTCAGCAAAGCCAGTCAGGGCCATCAGCATTATAATCATCACAAGTTATTCTCCCACACTTTGTGGAAAAGGCGGTATCCACAAGAACATCTTTCTTGGAATCACTTAGCAGCATCACAGAGATTCCACCTAGAGCAAAAGAATTAATCTCTGAAGCCTTGTGTAAATAAGAAAGAGATTCTGCACTGGAAAAATCAACAGAGCAAAGACACCCTGAAGGCTCCTCTTTGCTGCTATTGTTTTTTCCCCACTTCCAGCTTTTCTGACTGCTTACTTGGGTCATCTTGTCCACAGAGACTGGAATCCCATCGATGGTTAGAGGTGGCAACTCAGAGTTAACCTCTTGTGGCGCAGGTGCATGTTCCAACAATGCTGACTCCAGGTCTTCCAGGATCATGCTCTTGTACTTGCGCACCTGTGGGGAATCAGAAAGGCTCAGGTAAACAAGGTGAAGAGCAACAGGAGAGAAGAGATGCTAAGGAACAGTGAGGGTGTGGGGGGGGGGTTGATCCACAAGCTGCTGCAGAGCAGAGCAAGCAAACAACACCACAGCTGCCAGATAAAAATACCCACTGGGCCCAAAGCCCTGACACTACAAGCACACTTCCAGTGAGATGATGATGAAACTGTAGGCAATGTCAGCAAGAGGAGCACACCAAGGTTTTCCAGAGAAGTTGGGAAACAGAGGAGTACTCCAGATTTATCTGGGGGCTCTTTTGAAGCAAGCTGGAATCTTCACGAACCAGTCCATCTTCATTGTCCTCATTCTTTCACAGCAAACACTGGAATACCAGTCTCGGGTATCTATGGGATCAGCCCCTCTAAAGCCCTTGATTAAGCTATATTTCTTTCTTTCTTTTTAAACTAGGAAAGTCATCCAGTGTTGCCAGGGTCAGTGCAGATGATTTTGCTTATGACTTGAATGAAGCAAATGTATGACTGGTAACAACTGCAACTCTTAAAATTCATTTCACACCTGGTTCCATGCGAAATGGCCCAGACGCAGCAATATATGCACACACACAAGCCGAAAACATTCAGGACATCAGCCTAAGTCTAAAAATGTTTGATCAAAATTGGTTTGTAAATCAGCATTCTACAGCCAAAAAATACAGAAACCTGAAGTGTTTGTTCAGGAGGGACTCAAAGCAGCTGATGGGTCAGGCACAAAATCTGACTGTGATCTGCGGTTTGGTCTCATCAGATAACACATCGAGCTGGATAACTGTGATTAAGCCTGTGGATTTGTACAGCATCACAGGCAGACAGGCATTTTAAATTAGAGTGCAGATGTGCAGTTAGCCTCTTCTATTCATTTGCTGTGGACTCCAGGGCTTGAGCGAGGAACTGCATGGGCCCAAGTCTGAAGGCTGGCTTCAAGAGGCCCTTGGGGCCAAGCATGCTAAGGCCTCATCCTTGCTGAGGCCACCAACTTGAGCCAGTGACCTCAGGCACTGTTTTGTTGTTAACTGCCTTGAAGTCAACTTCAACTCATGGTGACCCCCTGAATGAGACACCTCTAAGACCTCCTGTCCTCAGGCATTAGGGCTAAAGAACAGCATCAACTCCCACTGAAGAAAACAACACCCACAAACTGGGCCTGACACAATTCAGGACCCTCTGTGCAGCTCTTAAGTTTCCTGTGGGAAACTAGAACCAAGGGAATCTATCCTGGGAAACAAAGCAAGAGGCACCAAAAAAAAAAAAAGCCTGGAAGAGAAATCCTGCAGAAAGGAATGTGCACTTGTAGCTTCCACATCAGAGCTTGGAAGTAAGACGTTACAACCGTTATAGTTACCTGGGACAAGTTATTTTTGGGGAGAACAAGGGTGTAACAAAATTATGTTTCAAAATTAATGCAATAAATGGGAACAAAGTTTTTGTTGTTTTTAAAGGTTACCTCCAAAGGGTATTTTATAAGCATTATGACTAGAATTTTTCAAGTTTTATGCCATTCTCTTATCAATCCTTAGGCTTTTTTAAAAAAGGAATAAAAACAATAAGAAATGGAACAAGTTATTTTTTTAGACATGGTGGCAAGTAATAAAAATTACAACTTTTTAAAGCATTATGATGACAAAAGAGAATATATCATTTTTTAAAAATTAACTTTCCAAGCTCTGTTTCAAATATTAGAAATCAGGAAGAAAAAGAGAGAACCATCACTTCGCCCACACACTTTGGATAGGGGAAGCAGCAGGGGGCTTTGACCTACGAGAAAGTAGGATGTAGACTAGGCATTCAAAAAAGCTGTCTTCAAGAGTAAGAGGAGTTCAGCCTTCTAACAGGCAAACAAGGGACACAGCAACGAATTCTTGGCACTGAAAATAAACACCTCAGATCAAGTTCACATTTTCCAAAAAAAGACAAGTTTCTGAAACTTGCTTGCAAATTTGCATAATTTATAAATTTTGCTGAGTTTATCCTGCCAGCCACGTTCCCATGTGCAAAACTGAGCACAAAACTGTGGTGGACAGTATGGCCAAGGCTCACTTTTTAAAAGAACAATACAATTAAAAACATATTAATACAAAAACATTAGGAAGAACTTCCTGACAGTAAGAGCTGTTGAACAGTGGAATACGCTGCAGCCTTAGAATGTGGAGAAGTCTCCTTCTTTGGAGGTTTTTAAACAGGCTGGATGGCCATCTGTCCGGAGTGTTTTTTATTTGTGTATTCCAGCAGGGCAGAAAGGGTTGGGCTAGATGGCCCTTGTGGTCGCTTCCAACTCTCTGATTCTATGAAATACCTCTGTTTTTCTCTGCAGTTCCTCTCAAAATGGCAACAGGAAGTGATGTTGCATCAGCGGAAGTATTTGGGTGTAGTACAGTATTCTGGAATGCAGGTGGAGTGGGGTGAGGATATTTTTATGTGTTTTCAGACATTGGACAGGCTTTCCTCGTGATTTGGGGGAGAATTGTCCTAAAATCACACTTCATTTTTTAACTTGGGCTTGGAGGGCTTTGGGGGAAGGATGAAGGATTTCAGGGACCACAAGAGAGGGATCCAGGGAGGTGTGAAGTTGAAGGCTTTCACGGCCGGCATCTATAGGTTTTTCCTGGGTTTTTTCCGGGCTGTGAGGCTGTGTTCTAGAATAGTTTCTTTCTGACATTTCGCCTGCATCTGTGGCTGGCATCCTCAGAGAATCCTCAGATCCAGGGAGGCATGCAGCCTACGGGCCGCACTAAGCCCAGCCCTGCTCTAAGAAGCCTATGACTTCTTTATCCTTGGAGGATGTCAAGAAAAGTGCAGCTGGGCAACTTATGGTTGTGTTTTAGATGCCAGCTCTGTCCCCATAAGACAAAGGCAAGCTCTTCAGTTCAGCACCTTCCAGTTCTCTGTCAATGGACCCTCTCTTGAGGCAAGAGGTGGGATGCAGAGCCCCTCCACTCTGGTGGCGAACAGGCTCCTGATCCCATCTCTTCTCTGCCCTGCCTTCTTACAGTCACTCTCTGAAAGTATATCACCATCCCTCTGCAACTCAAGACACCACAGCTCCAAGCCTAGGCTGGGGTGGGATAAGGCTACAATACCTGGTCACAAAAGCCTTACCACGTTCTCTAGTGGTGCCGCACCAAATACTTTAAAGACAGGGTTGGGTTTGGAGGGCGAGATGCACAGGACGATGGCCTGCTGTCCGACGCGAGTGGTGTATTCATCCAACGTAGCACGTAGCTTCCTGTTGGGGCGGGGGGGGGGGGAAGAGAAGAAACAGAAAACTACCATTTAAAAAATGATAATAGCAGTTCATTATAAGAAAGCTGAGCCCAATGCCTGTCTTTTCTAGCGCTTGTTATGCCAGTGCTACTCAAAATGGGGGCTGCCACTCCATGGTAAGTTTTCAGGAAACTATGCGAATATGGTAATAATACGACACAAATATGCTACCAGTCTTTCGCATACTGGAGGCGGGGGGGGGGACCACTTGGCGGTCTGCCACATCACATCGCTTGAGAAGCAGTTACGTACACTATTAAATACTAAGGTGTTTCTCATTGTCATCTTGGTCTTATGAGTAGAATTCAGTTGCCTCAAGTCAGGAAAGACTTTTGTATAAGCACTGCACGATTACCTGGTCCCAGCTGAAAAAGCCAATGCTGTAGTTTCTTCAACAGGATGCAACCATCTCACCATGCCTATAATCTTCATTCTATTCTAAGAGTGAAGATTTGACTCCAGCATCCCAGGCCTCCGACCTGTGTCCAAGTGTTAACCACAGTGTGAATATATAGGAAACTACCTCTCCCAAGTGTCAAAGGCTTGTTTTTGACTGTGTGTATATGTGCCTTCAAGTCGCCTACTGATTTATGGCAACCACCATGAATTACATAGGATTTTCTTAAGCAAGGAATATTCAGAGATGGATTTTCCAGTTACTTCCTCTGAAATGTAGCCTACAGCCTCTGGTATTCATTGGCAGTCTCCCATCCAAGTACTAACCAGAGCTGACCCTGCTTAGTTTCCAAGATCAGATGGGATTTGGTGCCTTTATAGTATTTAGGCAGGCTTTTTGATTAAGAAACTGAAAAATTCCATGCTGGAGACCAGGAGGAAATTGATCACACACTAAAACAAGACCTCTTGTTAATCATAGGAAATTGGAATACAAAAGTAGGAAAGAGACAGAATCAAAGATTGCAGGAAAAATTGGGGGAGGATCACGAAATGAAGTAGCAGAACAACTGATGGAATATTGCAAGGCCAACAGTTTGTTCATTGCACACACATTCTTTAAACAACCAAAGAGGTAACTATATACACAGACATCACCTGATGGCCAATACAGAAATCAAATAGACTGCATAATTGGAAGCAGAAGAGCGAGAAATGCCCTTTTCTCTGCGAGGTGGGAGGAGACTAAGAGCAGATTGTGACACAGATCATGAACTGTTAATATAAAAAAAATGAGTAAAGATAAAGAATACCAAACCAACCACTGTGCCAAAACAGAACATGAAGAACATCCCCTGAGAATTTAAAGATAACGTAAAAAATTGGTGTCCACTATTAAGACTAATTGACTGGGAGCTTGAAGAACTCTGGACTGAAGCCAAGGATATTGTCAGGAAGGAATGCAAAAGGACACTATCTGCAGCCAAAAGGAAAGAGAAGCCTCAGTGGATGACCAATTAAAATCTTCAAGCAGTTAAGGACAGATGAGAAGCAAAAGTAAAAGGTAATAGTAACAGAGTCAGAACCCTGAACGCAACTGTTCAGCAACTTGTGAACAGGGGCAAGGAGACCTATTATAATAATAATGCAGATAAATAGAAGATGATATCAAAAATGGAAGAACAAGAGACCTCTTCTACAAGATCTGAGAAATCAAAGGGAAATTTAAACCAAGAGCGGGAATGCTATATGACTAGCAGGGAACACATTACATGACCATGTAGAAATAAAATAATAGAAACAATACTCTGAAGAACTATATAAAAGAGATGAAAGAATGGCAGATTCATTCAATGAAGAACCATTTGAAGATGAACCTACAATTTTAGAATGTGAAGTGGCAGCTGTACTCAGATAATTTGGGAGAACTAAATCAGCAACAACAATTAACAGCAACAAAAATCCTCCTGCCTATATGCCACAAAATCTAAAGAGCTCAGGCAGCTGTCTAGATGGAAAATACCTGCTGGCAGACAACACCAACCACACATCTTCCCTCCCTAAGAAAAGATTCAAAGTGGATCTGATCACCCACAGAATGAAGTAGACAAATGCCATACAACAAACAAAGCCTTGCTGTCCTACCAACCCAGCTTCTGGGGGCAGAAGAACAATTTTTACAAACTCCTTTATAAACCCAGATCCTCAGTTTGCAAGTGGTTTTAACTGGATCTGAAATGTCTGCTAACAAAGCAATGATATAACAAAGGAATGAACATCCTGAATTGCATCAGTCTTCAAACACCACCTAGAGGCAATATGGCATACAGATATGCTCACACTCCTTTTCCTCTCTTGATAAAAACCTCCCCTTGCCTCCAAGGTTCAGATATTTGAAATGCAACAGGGGTGTGGTGGGCATACTTATCAATACTGCTATCCTGAATAGCATACCATACTTAGGTAAAGGGTGGAGTTGGCTGGAAAGAAAGAGAGAGAGGCAGGCTCCAAATATCCACTCAGTCACAAAGCTTGCAGGGTAACCAGGGACAATTCATTATCCCTCAGACTAAGCAACCTCATAGAGATGTTCAAGGGATAAAGGGTCAGCCGGGAAGGAGAGGAATCACGTAGTGGACAAGATAAAACCCTAGCAGTCCTGATCAAAGAGATGGCTAAAGGATGATAGGTAGAAATAAAGCAGTCTTTGATCTACTCCACAAAGGCTGGTTTATATCTTCAGGATTGTTATCTTGCAAAAGGCACCAATCTCTACACCAACAAAGAATCCTCCTGGTGTTTTCCCAATTAGGACCCCAGCTAAAGAGTGCCGGTGTAGCACAGTGACTAAACTAGAGCTTAAAGAAGTGACTTCTTTGGACTACAATTCCCAGACTCCTCCAGCCAGTATGGCCACTAACATTGTTAAGTGGAGGATTATGGGAGTGATTATCCCAAGAAATAAATTCTCCAAATTCTCTGCTGGGAAGCAAGAAGCTCTCCATTTAAATCTTCCCTCTGTCATGAACTCTCATATGAGTTCCCTTAACGCAGTCAGTTTTGCTCAGCCTCAGTTCCCTCATCTGCAAAATGGGCATAATATATTTGACCTAATCCTTTGCAAGATGGTTGCATGGAGTGATTAGAGAATTTGAATGAATCACAGTGAAATGTCCTTCAATTCTATATAAATATTAACAGGAACAATTCATATGTCGATCTCTTTCTACAGGGAAGTGTGAATCCCACAAACCAAAGAGAAGAATTTATGTTACGGAAATGGAAAAAGGAATGATTCAAAAGCCTCTCTGCCTGCAAGTAGCTGCTGATCCTCTACCAAAGGAGCTCAAACTGGAAAATAGGAGCAGGGTGGGGGGTTGTTTAGTTTTCGTTTAGCAACTGCTATCTGACAATAGCAGAGAGGATTACATGGTTTTTAGCTCATATAGAGACAAAGAATACCAACATGCATCCATAGGAAATGGCCAGCTCATATGAGGTGTATGCAAAACAGGATGGAAATTATTAAAGCAGCAACTTGTATGCAGATTTGCATGCACAAATTAGCCCCAGCCCTCACATGGCCCATACAAGCTCCTCCTTCTGCTTCCACCAAAGGGAAGTGAATTCCTAGTCAGGGGCATGAAGTGAATGGTACAATGGTATATGTTTGTATATACAGTAATCATTCATTTTACAACTACCTGAAAGAGAGGTCTTACATCTCCTGTGGCATGGTAGTTTGAGTGTTGGACTACGGCTCTGGAGACCAGGGTTTGAATCCCTGTTCGGCCATGAAAGCCCACTGGGTGACCTCGGACAAGTCACACATTCTCAGCCTCAGAAAACCCCACAATAGGGTCGTCTTGGGGTCACCATAAGTTGGAAATGACTTGAAGGCACACACCAACAACCGTCATGCACAATGGTCAGGTGTCGAAAAGATGCATGAAGTGCTACTGTTGTTTTCTGGGTGGCCTCACCACTGGACACCACCACCACCCTTGAGCCACTGCTGCCACCAAAGACACCATGTGTCTGAACTCAACCAATAGCATTATTGTAGCTTTCCCAGGGACACTGGTGTACAATACAAAAATAACTTATTAAATAGAAGTACAACATACAGTTAAATATGACTGTTGTTGTTGTGTGTCAACTCTGACTTTTGGCAACTTTTTCCTAGGGTTTTCTTGGCAAGTTTTCTTCAGAAGAGGTTTGCCACTGCTTTCCTCTGAGGCTGAGGGTGGGATTTGCCCAGGGTCCCCCAGGGGGTCTTCATGACTGAGCAAGGATTCAAACCCTGGTCCTGGAGTCCCAGTCCAACACTCAAAACTACTACACAACATCGGTTCATTATTTAACACATCTAAATCCTAAGTTACTCTACTAACTCTTCCTATTTTTTCATAACCCTAGCTGAACCTAACTAGCCATCCTATGTCTAACTCCCTACAGAATCATAGAATTGTAGAGTTGGAAGAAACCACAAAGGCCATCCAGTCCAACCCCATTCTGCCATGCAGGAATACACAATCAAATCATCCCTGAGAGATGGCCATCCAGCCTCTGTTTAAAGACCTCCAAAGAAGGAGACCGCACCACGCTCCGAGGGAGTGCGTTCCACTGCCGAACAGCTCTGTCAAAAAGTTCCTCCTAATGTTGAGGTGGAATCTCTGTTCCTGGAGCTTGCATCCATTGCTCCATGTTCTAGTCTCTGGAGCAGCAGAAAACAAGTTTGCTCCATCCTCAATGTGACACCCCTTCAAATATTTAAACAGGGCTATCATATCACCCCTTAACCATCTTTTTTCCAGGCTAAACATACCCAGCTCCCTAAGACTCTCCTCATAAGGCATCGTTTCAGACCTTTCACCATTTTAGTTGCCCTTCTCTCGACACGCTCCAATTTGTCAATATCCTTTTTGAATTGTGGTGCCCAGAACTGGACACATTATTCTAGGTGAGGTCTGACCAAGGCAGAATAGAGTGGCACTATTACTTCCCTTGATCTAGACACTATACTTCTATTGATACAGCCCAAAATCGCATTGGCCTTTTTAGCTGCCGCATCACATTGTTGACTCATGTTCAACTTGTGGTCTACTAGGACTCCTAGATCCCTTTTGCACGTAGTCTCGTTCAGCCAGGTCTCCCCCATCCTGTATCTATGCTTTTCGTTTTTCTGCCCTAAATGCAGTACCTTACATTTCTCCGTATTGAATTTCATTTTGTTAGCTTTGGCCCAGCTATCCACTCTATCCTGGTCATTTTGAATTTTGATCCTGTCCTCCAGGGTATTAGCTACTCCTCCTAATTTGGTGTCATCTGCAAATTTGATAAGTATGCCCCTAATTCCCTCATCCAAGTCATTGATAAAGATGTTGAATAGCACTGGGCCCAGGACAGAACCCTGTGGCACCCCACTGGTCACATCTTTCCAAGACGAAGAGTAGCCACTGCTGAGCACCCTTTGGGTTCGGCCGGTCAACCAATTACAAATCCATTGAACAGTTAACTTGTCTAGCCCACATTTTACAAGCTTGTTTGCAAGAATGTCATGAGGAACCTTGTCAAAGGCCTATCTCTCACCCTAACTAATCACTAACTGACAGCCTCATAACTATCATTTTTATTTCTATTACAGATTGAGTATCCCTTATCTGAAATGCTTAGGATCAGAAGTGCTCCATATTTTGGAATTTTTTTTATTATGGAATACATGTATTTGCATATACGTAATGAGACATAATGAGGGTGGAGAAAGACTGAATATCTGTGAAATGGTGGGAGGCGTGGATTCCTGCCATCTCACAGATCCTCGCGTCTCTCTTCAGCTGCATCTCTCTCCAGACACTTCTTTCTCCAGCCTCACAAATACAGTACAGGTATATACTGTACTACACTACTTGTGTTTTAGCTCAAAAGGTTTTGGATTTTGCAATATTTCGGAATTCTGGATAAGGGATGCTCAACCTGTATTATTATTATATTTATTTGTATTCTGCCTCTCTCCCAAAATTGGGGAGTTACAATTTATAAAAAGAACAATACAGCTAAAAACTTAGTGCACACTAAAATGGAATTAAACTGTTCACAGTATTAAAACAATTCAAACCTATGCTTAAAAAGTTAAAATGCAATTAAAAAGATAAAAAGCTATTAACAACAGCTTTTTAAACTAACTGTCACACATAGCAGCAAAATCCCATTCAAACACTCACCAGTCACCCCAACAATCCATATTCTCCCTCCCTCCCAACATTTGCTATATACCACATACATAACCATACTTTACCTTAATTTCTCTAATAAAAACAATTTAAGAAAAACAAAAGTCCATAACATGACAGCTACCAACACCATTTTGTAGTTTAAGCAGCTTTAAGGATATCTTGGAACACAGAAGCATTGCCTATGAAAAGCAGGGTGGAAATAACATGGCTCTCCAGACACTGTTGGACTGTAATGCCCAGCATATTTCACCAGTGGCTAAACTGGTTAGGGATGACTGGGGTTGCAATCCCAAGACTGCATGATGCCCATCTCTGCTCTAAGTGGTCTCAAATGGCTACTAGATCCTCCATCATGGTGACATGCTCTATTGGTGTGTATAACACATCCAATCTCTCTCCCTTCCTCTCTCCCTCTCTCTCATTCTCTCTCTCTCTCTCTCCCAAGAAACAACATTCCTACCAAAATTATTTTTGTATGTTCTCCCCCCGCCTCAAAAAATGCTAGAAGTTAAAGTAAAGTATAAAATATGGCTAAGTTTATGGAAATTCAGAAACTTGGAACCCAGAACTCTTCACCTTACTGACAGCTGCCATCCTGTTCCTCACAGTGGTCCTTCTTTATAGTATCTCCAAGACTTGTAAAGGGTTTTTCACTAGTGCCCAAATTATTGGGTGTGTATGTGTAAGTCTTATGGCCTGCTTATCTCTCTCATCTGCTTTTGTTGTTGTGAAAGATGGCTGAAGCAGAATCATATGCAAACGCAGTGGACGTCAAAATATCGGAATTAAAAATTTCACATTAAAGGCTCCCCCAACTCTCCTTCTAGTCTGTCCAATGTTTCATTTCTGTTACAATGGGTATATTGATTTCCAGCTTCCTGTGACTTACTCCTCCTCTTTGTCTGTGATGATGCTCACAAACATGCTGTGACATCACAGCATGCTTCTCAACACCAGGGGTGAGACAGGACCCACAGCCAGGAGACAGTTTGTAGCATATTCTATAAAAGTGGGCAACTTGCACTGTTGTTCTGGATTTGAACCCTCATTTTGAGCAAGGAATTTCACAGCCCTCCCCCCCTGCATTGAGAACATTTTTGGTCATCTACTGTCTGATGAAATCAAGAACAAAACGGGAAGGGAACTTTTAAAAAGGCATTTAAACAGTGCCTGAGAACGTAACCCATCAATTAGAATAGTAATAGGCAGCATGTCGCATACTGCATGAACTCAAGGACTGCGGCACAAAGCCCTGGGACTGGAAACCTGCGCAAAGGTGCTGCTAGAATTATTCCACTGACACTGAGCAAGACTCAGCAACACATTGCACCAGCAGGAGGATGTGGCTATTTGGCTGGTGGTTGCATCAGAGCGCCCCTTGAGGAGGAATCCCTCTGTGGGAACAGAAAGCACTCTCAACTTGCACTTAACTTTCTCCTTCTAAAGTGCAAAGTACCTTCCAAGGGAGGCACTGATTCATTTCCAAGCAATTGGTAAGCACCAAGCCTCCCACAGATTCAGGTGATCACATCAAGCCAATCTACCACCCTCAGTACACATCATTTCACCAGATTTCTCAATTCAAGCAGGGCCTAGCCTGCTTAGTACTTGGAAAGGAGACCACTGTGGAATAATAACAGGCATCTCCAGATAAGAGTGAGGAAAGCATTCTCTAGTGCTATAATTCTCTAGTGGCATCAAGAGCTATTATTCTCAAGTCAGGGAGAGTTAGATCTTGTCAGCACTTGAGCCTGAGCATCCAACAGAGCTATGCTGAAAAGTAATCTCCCCTTTATTATTGCATACCTTTAAAAAAATGTTCTAGGGAGACCACAGACAGTCTCCTACATTTTCAAGCTGCTCCTATTCTCCTAAAGTGGGGAGCAATCACCTGTGTGTGCTCTCAACTTACATTATCTCTTCAGTAATTAAGAAAAAGGCAACCTTGCCTGCTTAGATCTCTCCTGTTTCTCCTGAATGAGGCTTCCCTTGGGAGGAAGAACCAGGGCTGTGAGCCCTAGAGAGAATAAAAGGTAAGGTCTGGTACCCCAAACAAGTCACCACATTTGAGCCTCCTGTTCGACATAAACTGATGGGATTCCCTGGCCCAATGCTTCTCAGGCTATCTCATACAGAATCACAGAAGCTTAGAGTTGGAAGGAAACACAAGGATCATCTAGTCCAACCCCTTGCCATGCAGGAATACACAACTATTGCACTTCTGAAAGGTGCCTATCCAACCTCTGTTTAAAAACCTCCAAAGATGGAGAGTCCACCAGCTTCTGAGGCAATCTCTTCCACTGTCAAACAGTTCTTACAGTTAAAAAGTTATTCCTAATGTTTAGGTGGAATCTCTTTCCTTGTCAGTTGAATCCACTGGTTCGTGTTCTAGTCTCCAGAAAGCAAGCTTGCCCCATCCTCAGTATGACATCCTTTCAGATATTTAAAGATGACTACCATGTCACCTCTTAACCTTCTCTTCTCCAGGCTACTAAACATACCCAGCTCCCTAAGCCGCTCCTCACAGAGCATGGTTCTCAGACTGTCTGCCATGTTCGTCGCCTTCCTCTGGACATGAATCCCATCTTGGGAGAAAGATGGGATATAAATCCAATAAATAAATAAAAATGTTCCAGCTTGTCAATATCCTTCTTGAAATGTGGTGCCCAGAAATAGATGTGGTATTCCAGAAGTGAGGATGGACTAAAGCAGAATAGAGTGGCACTACTATTGGATCTGGACACTATATTCTTGATGCAGCCAACAACTTCATTGGCATTTCTGGCAGCTGTTTCACACTGTTGACTCTTGTTTAGATTGTGGTCTACTAAGCCCCTAGATATGGAAGAAGAACAGATTCCTCCTCCCCCCACATGTGCCTGGGATCAGCACCACATTTATGCACATTGATAATACTGTGTTTTTTTTTTTCCAGGAAACTTGCCAGGGACTAGCAGCCAATGGTTCAGGGACCAACACCGGTCCAGGTACCACTGCTTTGAGTAGCACTGACGTAGACTTCTCACGAGCCTAAATGAACTCAGTAAACTGTTTCATTTTGCCATGATTATGAAGCTTTGAAAAGTTTCTTTTTTGGACTATGGCTCCCAGAATATAGTTGTCCCTTCACATTCGTTGGGGTTTGGTTCCAGGACCCCCTGTGAATACCCAAATCCGTGAATACTCAAGTGCCATTATATGCAATGGCATTGCAAAATGGTGTCCCTTATATAAGATGGCAAAATCAAGGTTTGCTTTTTGGATTATTATTTTTAAAGAATATTTTCAAACTATGAATACTTAAATCTGTGAATGCCAAATCTGTGAATATGGAGGGACAACTGTACTAAATTCTTTTAAGGTGCTTTACTTCCCTTCTGGTTATGGAGCTTAGAAAAGTTCTTTGGGGGGGGAGGGGCTGACTCCCTGAATCCCACCTGGGGGACTCAGGGAGTTATAGTCCAAAAAAGAGGAACTTTTCCAAACTTTGGATTTGCTTTGGCCATTTCAGATTAGCCACCACCAATTTCAAATCCTTATCTAATGGCCACAGGCAGCCTGGGGTGTGCTTGCTAGGCAGCTTCAAAAATCAGGGCAGCTTCACTGTTCACTCACTAGCTCAACAGCCAAGCTCTTGGAACATGTAGCAGAATAAGGCCCAGGATAGGGACGCATCAGGGCCCCCACTTTGCACGCATAAGGTCTCAGGTACAATCTCTTTCATTTACAATTTTAAAAATGTCTGGTAAAACATGAAAGGAAAGACTCTGCACTGTTGTCCAAATCCAGTAGACAATGCTGGTTTGGAAAAGCAAAAGGTCCACGAGTTTAAGATAACTTCATGCATTTGTACATTCTTACCGTAACAACCGTGTCTGCTGCCTCTTGCGGATCGAAGGGTTGGACTCAAAGACGTGAGGACGTTTCCTTTTTTTACCTGTTGCCACAGCTGCAGCTGCAGCCATCCCTACTGGGCCTATGAACAAAAGATGGATTTTGAATATTCAGACATACAAGTGCTCAAGAAACTATGAAAACAGCCTCTTTTAACGTATGCTGCGCTAAAACTTCCATCATCATCCCTAGCAAACATTGCTACAGCAGATGGGGGTTGTAGTCCAACACACTTAGAGGGCACCATGTTGAGGAAGGCAAATATAAGTTGCAGGAGGTCAGTAATTTAATTAAACAGGATAGCTGGTGTCCTGTTAGTGGCATACATTGGCACAAGTTAATCTTATGCCTGCATATGTCTATTTTTGGTCACCACTGAGATTGGTATTCCCTCCTTTCCTCCACAGTGACAAAATCTCTCCTCCACTGGACCGACTACAGACATGCTAAAGCCCCTCCCACAGCCATTCCATGCCTGGTGGGAGAGGGAGATAACAAAATATCTGGCTACATCCCTATAGCCAGACACAAAATGATTACATCATCCACTGTGACCTCTGGAGAACCCCAGCTGACCTTAGCATTTGGTTACAGGGACATAGCCAAACAGTTCTGTGATACTCCCCACCACCACTCCGTAACAGGGATTCAGTGGATCTTTGGTGGGGCCGGGGTGGTGGTGATAAAAGGCTCAGTGTACCTCTAGTTAAGCATGCAGAACTACTACGCGATGCTGAGTCATGCAGGAGTGAGGATATTATGTGCCTATTCTGAGTTATAATCTGGGAGCCAGTGTGGTATAGTGGTTCAAGCATTGGACTACGACTCTGGAGACCAGGGTTCGAATCCCTGTTCAGCCATGGAAAACCACTGGGTTAGCCACACACTCAGCCTCAGAAAACCCCATGATAGGTCCATCTTAGGGTCAGCATAAGTCAGAAATGGCTTGAAGGCATACAACAACAACAAATACTTATTCTACAGATTCTTGTGGGCAATCTGCTTCCATATGGTCCACCCTTCCCCTCACATTTATTCTGATAACCATCCTGCAAAGGGAATTGTTAGCAGCTTCTCAGCTTGGAGACATTAGGTTGATACCACTGGGAAAGAAACCAGGGAGCTTGCTTGTTATGACCCTACTGCCCTCTGCTGGTTACAATTCTGCGCTAAAATGTTCTGGTTTGAGGATGTGGGTGAAAAAGACAGACAGCTGAAAGGAGGCATCCCTTCTTGTTCTTGTATGAAATTGTAAACGTTGAAAAGATGAAATGCTTTCCAGACCTAGAATTCCAGGGCAGTATGGATAGCTAGGGTTCAGCCCACATATGCAAGAAAAGAGGTTGTGCCTGCGTCAGCCATTGGCACTATTTGCATTAAAGAGGAGCAAGCGCTGCGTCTGGCTCAGCTCCTTTTTACAAAGGAGAGGTTCAGCTGCATTTTATTTTTAGGGGTACATCATTCACTTCAACTTGCTCCTATACACTAGCAGTGAACCCATTCTCTGAGAGCCTAAACTAATGCAGCCCAAAGGGGACCATCCATACACAAGACTGTGGTATCAGCAGGTTTGGGGAAGCACCAAGGTTTACATAATGACTTTGTTAAACTTCCAGGGAAAAATAACCTAGGTGGAAGGAACAACCCAACTGAGCATGCTCACTGGCCACAGAGCAGTGAAGGTTGTTGGAAGGAAACAGAAAAATAAGGTAGAGAGAATAGAATGGAATATTCTGGATGATAGCCTGGCTGCCTGGCTAGAAACCTAAACAAGCACACTCCACACTGCAACATTTTGTGCAAACTTTGTGAATACAATAGAAAATGTTACTGTACCTCAGAAGAACTGGTTATGGTCTGCAACTTTTAATCAACTGATTTCCTACCTCTCAGTCCAGAAGATCTCCGACAGCAACTTATACCAAGTAACAAAATATACTTTAAATTGTCCAAATTGTTAAACTAACCCATGCAGTTAAAAAAGATTCTTATAGAAAAGGCCCTCACTCATTACTTAGCGGGGTGGTGGGCTCATCCCATAATAATGATAATAATACTAATAAAATTTATTTATACCCCGCCCCTCAGTTAAAACAATCGGGGCGGCTTACAAAAAAAAGTAAAATACAATACATATAAAAATCCCTAAACACTCCCCACCCCCACCCTCCCCCATAAAAAAATATTAAACACATATAAATTAAAAGCAACTGTCTAAAATCACCTTTAAAAACAATAAATCCAATAAATAGCCAGCGGACTAAAAGAGGCCAGGATCCCCTGAGGCCGGGATCTAATTAGGAAAGGCCTGCCGAAAGAGATCCGTCTTTAGTGCTTTATCGCTGGTGATCTTCAAGCACAGGCTGACAGCTGCATCTGCTGAGGACAATCTAGTCCTGCACTGAGCAGGGGGCTGAACTGGATGGCCTACAACCAAAGTGGGCAACTGCACAAGCGTGCATGTGTCTAATTCCCACCTCTCCCTGGGTTGGCTGCACCCACTCATCCAGGCCTTAGAATATGTGTTGGTTTAATTTATATCCCACTTTTCTCTCAACCTGGGATCCACAGAGGTGTACAGCATCTTAAAAGAATACTTCTTTTTCAGCCATTATACCAATCAAAAGGGCAAACAAAGGTTATCTTACATCACTCTGGTAACCATTTTGGCAGAGATGGCCAGAAGAAAGAAAGAAAGAAAGAAAGAAAGAAAGAAAGAAAGAAAGAAAGAAAGAAAAGAAAAGAGAAAGGATATATGGGTAGGTACCAGGAGCCGGTTTTTGCATATTTTGGGGCATTTTGAGCAATTTGGGGGTGAAAATGCCAACAAAATATTAAACTGGAGTGGGTGAATTTCAGGGGGCTTCAGAGATCAGAGAAGTGGGGTTTGTGACCCACAGGCTGCATTTCCCACCCCATTCTACAAAGACCCTCCAGTTTCTATGAATCTGTAGTGACCTTTTATAGTAGACAGCCTCTTTCATCATAAGATACATAATGCAAACAAAGAAGCTGGTGTGGATGAACGCATAAAGATTTTTCAGGTGGTTGTCAGAAAACAATCCAAAGAAAACTTGTACAGGGAAAAATATCTCCTAACCATGCAACACTCTTCCTGAATCATGTTTTTTCATATACATTAGCATAGACTTTAAGGGCCAGGAAAGGCATCTAATGGGGAAGGGGCATGCATAACTGGAGTCTCAACCCCACTGGCCTCCTGCTATCACCAGCCATTTAGGGTCTAGAGAATTTATGACCTGAAATACTAACCAGGCAACACACCCAATGACTCATAAAAGGACTCATGCAACTAGACTTCATAAAAAGGGAGTTGGGGGAGAAGGTATGTAGCAAAACCTTTAAAACTAACTGGTTTTTATTTTAGCATGAACGTTCATGGATATAAGCCCACTTTTTCAGATGCAGTATAGAGTGATACCCAGGCCTCAGGATATAAAGCATATTTGCATAGCTGTAGGAGTGGATTTCAGGGTTCAAAATATGAATTTTCTGCTTGCAAGGAAATTTAGTTTACATTTCATCCTTGTTGGGTTTTCTATGATCAGAAGTACCTGAGGCCTCAACTGGCCAACTCTCTACTGTTGTAGATTGTTTTAACAGAGGGGCAGGGTATAAATAAATTTTATTATTTATTATTATTATTATTATTACTGCCCAGTCAAACCTGTTGTAAAAGAAAAACGACTGAAATCCTTCAAGGTACACTTTTACCCCCTTGGGGGTGGGAGAATGGACAGATGATAAGAGTACACGAGCCAAATGTACCTGCAGCAGCCAAGTGGGCTGTCACCTCATCGGTGGCTGTGGAGTTGAGAATGTCCGAGTCATCATAGGAAGTGTCCTCAGGAGACGATGGTGAGTCTTCATCTGCACTGAGCATGCTGTGCTCCGTGTATGTGGCCACGTGAACCTGTTGCACCTGCTGTGCCACTGCATGGGCCTCGATAGTAGCCATGTGCTCCGTCTGGGTCACCGTGTGCTCCTCCATGAATAGCTACTGTTACAGGAAAGAAAAACACAGGAGGAGTGGTGAGAAATCAGGTGGAAGAATGAACGTCTAGAAGAGCCCCCCTCCTAATATATCAGTAAGGTCTAGAGCTGAATCCACGAGAAGGTGCCTTGAACAGATGAGTTCTGTTCAAAATAAAACCAGGAGGCACCAAACATGTCCCTTGAACCAACTTTCAAAAAATTCAGAGTTTTGTGCACATACAAATGGGAATGCCCGAGTCTAATAGAATACCAAACCTATGTGGTTAGTAGACTGATGACACTGATTGAGAACTCTTGGCTCTCCATATGTTTTGGACTTCTGCTCTCAGAAGCCTTTATCAGGATGGGCAATGGTAAAGAGTTCTGGGGACTTCAGTCCTAAACATCGGGAGAACCAAAGATTCCCTCACCTCTAAGAGTAACACAGGCCAAGGCTGAGCAAAGTGTGGCACAGGGGCTGAACATGGCCCTCCAGAGCTGCTTTTATGGCCAGAGTCCCTGGACTGTCCTTTGTCTGGCCAAAAAATTAAGGTCATTTTCCTCTCTGGTTACATTCAGAGGCACCCACACATCTTTCAATAACCTACATTGTCTAACATCAAAAAATTACCTATTGTTCAAAACCAGAAATGAACTTCTGGAATTTGGGGAGGAAGGGGAGGGAGTTATTTTTTGCAACCTGTGTGTCCCCTAGGGATCCCAAGACCAGAAAACTGGCCCCCAGACCCATCACAGTTGCCCACCTGACCCAGACTGTCTGAGCTTAAAGATCACTTGCAGCAGCTTCAGACCTGAATCCTGTCTGTTAGACCCAACTAGGCCAGACCTATTGAATCGTTTATTGAATAGTGAATCAACATTCCTATCAATCCCACTGATTCAATAGGCTTAATCTATTGGAACTAACAATAACATTCAGGTCTCAGTTTGGGACAGGGTGATCTCTGATGTGACTGCAATTGTTAAGCTGTAGACATGTTTTCAGCTTTCTTCCTCTGATCGGTTTTTGTTCTGAAGGTTCCATGAGATATTTTTAAAATTCCAACATATTTTTTCATTGGTTTGGATTTCAAATGGCCACTGGCCTTGCTGGCTGGGACTTATGGGGGTTGTTGTCCCAAAAGCAATGTTCACAAACTCTGCACATGGCCCATCCAACTCTACCTATTTCATGCTTCTCAATATCACCCACTTAAGGGGCCTGCCTCAATCTGTCTCATAGTGAAGCTCAGCTCTGCATCCACCCTGTTATTCAAAGAGGACGGAGGGCTGAGGAAGAGGCCTGCTTCCTGAGGGGTCGCTTCACTCTCTCCTCTTCCCTGCCCCCTGCCTAAAGCAGGGCCACCTGAGGCGTCCATCTGTGTCTCAGCAACAGCCCATTCACCAGACTGCGTTGTAGGCTCATAGCCCACTGCCTGAAAGTTGTAGTAGCGCGGGGGGCCCCACAGCTGCGGGTGCTGTGGGGCCCTTAAACCTGTGTTCTACAATCAATCCTTTAGTGAAACATGACTTCCCCTAGTTTTACTGAATCAGATTTTTCTCAATTTGAAATGGGGCTGATGAGTAGAGCAGAGTGTGTGAGTTAAGTGAAAGGCACTAGTTCTAGCAAAAGCTAGACTTCTGATATATGAGGTAAAGCTCTCTCCAGCTATAGTTGTTTTGTGTTAACTATAAGGGAAGTATACACTATTCTTTTTGCAGGTTTACAAATACTCCAATAAAATAATTCCACACAAAGCTTTGAGTGTGTTCAAACATAACATTTAAACCAAATGTGCTAAATCAGGTAACATTATTTACAGAATTGAAAAATGCCTTTTCCAGAAAATATTCCAGTTTTACTTTATCAGTTCAAGAAGGATATTGACAAGCTGGAATGTTTTCAGAGGACAGTGACCAAGATGGTAAAAGGTGTGGAAACCAAGTTCTATGAGGAATGGCTTAGGTTAGGGAACTGGATATGTGCAGCCTGGAGAAGAGAAGACAGAGAGGTGGCATGATATACCCATCTTTAAATATCTGAAGGCATGTCAGAAAATGAAGCAAGCTTGTTTTCTGCTGCTCCAGAGACTAGAACAGAAACCAATGGATTCAAATTACCAGAAAATAGATTCCACTTAAATATTAGGAAGAGCTTCTTTACTATAAGAGCTATTCAACAGTGGAATATACTGCTTTGGAAGCATATACTCCTTTGGAAGCATTTAAACAGAGTTGGATAGCAATCTCTCAGGAGTGCTCTAGTTGTGTATTCCTGCATAGCAGAGAGTTGGACTAGATGGACCTTGCCTGTCTCTTCCACCGCCATGATTCTACTTTTTCTGGAAAAACCACAATATTGCTGTCAAGGTATCAGCCTCACCTCCAACTCTCTCTTTGCTCCCAAGATGAGCCAACTGATAATATACAGCCAGTGCAAACATTCTTGGCAATTATATGCCTTTTGCAGAATGTATAAATATGCCCATATAGATTCTTTTAAAAAGGTTTAATGCTGCCTTTAATTAAAAAGCTCCCCTTCTTTTGCCTCCCTCCCAATAGAAAATAAGAACCCTGTTTGTTTTTTTTAAACAATAGCCATGCTGGTTAGGGGATTCTGGGAGTTGCAGATTAAAAAAGCAGTGTCTCCCAAGGACTGCTTAGTAGTCAGGCCTTGGCTTGGCACCTTCTAGGAACTACAGGTCACCCTCCCAAACCCACGGAACCAATATCTGCTGTTTCAGTTATCTGTGGGACACAAAATAGGGACGTACACCATAGAGTGGTCCTGGAAAATGGATAGAGCTGTATCCTCTCTATGCATCTTCTATGTCCTCCAATGCAACTCCACGGTACGTTTGTACCAGAAGTCCTTTATTTTAACAGGGTTTGCTATTATCCAGAGTTTCACTTATAAATGGTAAGTCCAGGAACGCATCCCCTGTGGATACAGGAGGAAACCTGTATATGGATTGAAGTACAGTTTTAAAGAACGGGGAAGGATAGTATGACTTTTAGACTACAGCTCCCAGAAACTGGCCAGGCTGCCTGGGAATTCTGGGAGCTATAGTCCAAAACAATAATTTCTCCATGCTCTAAGTGCAACAGAATGTCAAGCAAGGAGGACGGTCCAATGGTGTACAGGAGTTAACACAAAGCATGTGGAGGCTGAAGCACTCTCCTTTGCCTCATAATTTAGTCCGATTACAGGGAGGTAACCCTACTGTTCTGTCAGCGGCCGACTCATCATTTGCTTCCTGGTAACCTAGAGTTGTCAAATCAGCCCTTTCTGTAGCCTGAAATGCCCTTATGCACATTAATTACACTTTAATCATAGTTAAAAGACCATTGCACTGGCTTTAGCCCCTGAATTTTCTATGCACACCCATGTGTAGAAAGGTTTGAGCTGTACAACCCTATCTTCAGTCTTATACTTTGAGCTGACTAAAAGCTTGGTGAGCTCTAATAATAAGTACCCTCCACTAATTTACAACTCCATGGGTGACTGATTACAGGACTAGAATGGACCAACTGTGGGTACAATGTTTTCTAATGTAATAAAATGCAACCAATCTCCTCAACCTTTGAAACTGGAAGCAACATAGCTTTGGGGGGAACATGACCTGGACAAGGGAAAACAGATAAGCAGTGTAAATTAAGGAACCCCTCTCTCACTCCCCTTCCTTATTCTGTATTGCATTCTTTGCATTCCTCATTATCTTGGCAAAGGTGGATGATATTGAATTGCAGAGCTGGAAGGGATCTGAAGGGCCATCTAGTCCAACTCTCCCTGCCAGAGTAAGAACCCATCACTAACATATCCCTTGAGAGACAAGCATCCAAGCTGTTTAAAAACTTCTAACAAAAATTGTCCACCACCTCCCAAAGGAGTCCATTCCACTGTCAAAGAGCCCCTACCATCAGACATTCTTCCTAATGTTGATGACTGCCAAGATAACTTCCAGTTTGGCCCACAAGTTGGGACACTTCAACAAACCCACCCCATTACAGCCTTCCTGTAAACAGCAAATCAGACTTGTTATGAGTGTTCTCCATGTCTTAGAAAGGTTGCATTTTTGGACTACAACTTCTCAGAACTCCCTAGCCAGCACGCCCCTGGAGAATTCTGGGAATCCATAAAAGTAATGTGCTCCATCTTCACCCTCCACAGCATGCGTTTTGGCTACCAGAGTTGAATAAGAAAAAGGGAAGAATATTTGCTATTCACCCTGGGCTGGAAGGGGCTAAAGAGATCACTGGAGCAGGTGACATAGAGAGATCTAAATTGTTCTGATCCAGGAAAATCCTGTCTCAAGTCTGGTTGAAATCTATAGTCAACATGAGGTAGATACTGGGCACTATTACTGTTGCTATAACTCAAAACCTCAACAGTAGGCCAGTATATTCTCTTAATCAGAAGTTAAACTTACGAAAACCTTCCAACTTTGTACTTAATTCACTGCAGCTGTCATCTCTTGTCACATTCACATTGATGACAAGTCAACGGTATCTCCCAATTAACTATTCTGTTTATTTCATTTAACTCTACCCAAGATTGCATTTCATTACTAGGTAGGACCTTTATTCTCTTAAGAGTGCATTACTCTCAGACAGAACATGCATTTTTTGTTCTGGAGGTACATTCCCTATCACTTCAATGGATTTCTTAAACAAAATATAAATATTTTCTGGCGTTATGTCTCTGGTTTCACTTTTGTCTTAAAATGTGGTTCTTTAACCCAAGTTTGCGGGGGCAGTGACCACAGCTTGGTTCTCAATTGTGGGGCTATGGGTTTTTGTCCTCTACCGTATGTATTCTGTTTTTAATGCTCGCGAATTCCCTTGAGACATGCAGCTGTAAGATGGGATTCGTCACTGTTGTTTTCTATCAACTTGACCTTGACATATGGCAACTCTACCAATGAGACACCTCCAAGGTCATCAACTGCCCTGCTCAGGTCTTGTGAATGCAGGAGTCCATCCACAGGTAATGTGGTCTTTCTCTTTTCCTACAGCACTCCACTTTACCAAGCATTATCATCTTTTCCAGTGAGTCATGTTGTCTCCTGATATGTTCCAAGTATGATAGTCTCAGTTTAGTCATTCTGGCTTCTAGTGAGAGTTGGCTTGCTTTGCTCTCAGACCCATACATTTGTCTTTAGTATCCATGGAACTCTTCTCCAGCACATTTCAAATGAGTTCATTTTCTTCTTGGCAAATGACCAGTCCAGCACCGTCCAGCTTTTAAGACCATACAGAGAAATCAGAAATACTATGGCCTAAATTATTCTGACTTTAGTTTTTAATGATTTAGTTTTTAAAAATAGTACTCTACGGTGAACTCACCACGGGTCAGCATAAGAGGGGCACTCCAAAAAAGCAAAACAAGGACTCCCTGAAACACCATCTCAGGCTCGGCCAAATTGATCACCAACAATGGTCCGCCATGGCCTCACATCGGGAGACATGGAGACACACGATCCACAATGCTGCAACCTTATTTGAGAACTCATGCCGAACAAGTCTTGAAGAGAAACGACAACGCAGAAAGAATCACAACCCGGAAACATCACCTAAGGAGACCTTCTGCTGTGCTTTCTGCAACCGGACTTGTCTATCCCGTATTGGCCTTTTTAGTCATCAGCACGCTTGCAGAAAGCCCAAGAAGAGTCCTTCCTGAATCTTCATTTGCAAAGAAAAGCCAGAGAGAGAGTTTTTAATGATACAACTTTACACTTGAATAGGATAGAATTAAATACTTTAAGAAAATAAATAAACAAGCAAATATCACAGTCGCATTGGCAGTAATAGAGGACTTCTTCTCCAAAGCTAATGTCACTTTTAGAGTAGGGTTTTTTTTTTCAGGACCACTTTATAGGACGAAAGGATTAACACACCTGCTGCTGTTCTGTGTATTTTTTTTTAAGTGGAAAGGATGCACTGAATGTCATAGGTTCAAAGACAAGTCTATCTCATTCCTCCTTTTTTCTTTTCAAATTCTTTATTAGACCTTTTATTAAGACTTTTCTAGACTACAATTCCCAGAATCCTCCAAACATAGTCAAGGCCATGCTGGCTGGGGATACTGGAAATTGTAGCCCCCCAAAGTCACTTTTCTAAGCTTTGGGCAAAAGGAAGTAGGGAAAGGAAGGACAGAAAATGAATAGGCAACCAGGCCTAGGAAAGCTGGTTACCGACAGGGGGCTGGAGTGGGCCAAGAGAAACTGAGGCATGTGAAGACCAAGACAAAGGATGAAAGAAAAGGCAAAGGTAAGGAATACTAATTTGAAAGAGCACACCAGATCTTAGGCTGAAGACCTGGCACTGATTTTTAAAAATTAATAAGCCAAAATACTTTCCCATTTTCTTTTGTTTACTGGTTATGCTTACGATACTCCTAATTTTGTTGGACAGGTAAATAGAGAGACTAAACCTTGCTCAAATGCATGCCCTCTGATTTTATCCATATTTCAGATGAGAGCGCTCTATTTGCTGAGCCACGTCAGCTCTCCCTGACAGGTATAATGATTATCATGAAAGGTGGATAAACCAAATACTATTTTTTTAAGGTACATTAGTGAGCATCACCACACGTATAAAAGGAAACCAACATGGCCTCAAAAAGAAAGCAAATGAATACTGGATGAGATCTCCATTCTGTATTTTAAGTTATGCTATACTTTTAACTTCAGATTTTAGATTATACCCTTGGAGATAGGTTGCTCTGATGCCTGAAAAAGAGGTTCTTTTTTACTGTTAATTTTGTCATCCTGGCATCCACCAAATGCTTTGGGACACTGCATAGTCTCAGCTGCTTTGGAGCAAACCTGTCCCAGCTCCTCGGAAACACTTCCTCAAACTGAAAAAACTAGAACAGGATCTGAACTCCAGGCTCATGTGGCATTCTCTCAACAGCAGGGCTATCTGCTATTTTACTCTTCGTTTTTGTGTCATCTGACAAGGCTGACTTCCCATCCAAGACTGACTAAATAATAATACAAATATAGCATTGAGGTGGAGGGAGAAACACATATATCCAGGGTGGGAAGATTTGGGATGGGCACTCTAACATTACACCTATCTTGCCCTTCCCCATAAACTGCCTGATTAAAAAAGAAAAAACAGAAATGTGATTGTTTTCAAGATCTACACGGACCACAGAATCAACATGTGAATACTTTCAGAATTACAGTATATTAAAAAAAAAAAAAAGAAGTACAAAATACCCATTACAGTACATGGGCAGAAAGTGACAAGAAAATGAGAGACTCTCCATGTTGCTACACCATACAGATCCACTCCTATAAGCATAACAAATGTGAGGACAAAGTAGTCCTCAAAAAAGGATTCCAGTCTCTCAGTTTTATCTTAATTCCCCCTCCACACTTTTCAAAAAAGCAAGACCAATTAAAATTGAAGCACTTATTCAATTGGGTTCAGACAGTGCTGCCCCCATATTTCTACACAACTAAAAACTCTTGACCTCTGTTATGGGACCAGATGCAGAACGCCTTAAGGCATAAATGGTGACAGAAGCCTCCAAGCAAAACTCAGGTGATGGGGCGGGTTGCAATTAATTTGTTATGAAAAACTGACAAAAGGGGAAGTGAGAAATAAAAGTGAACAACTCTGATGTGAACACTTGTGGAGGAGGCAAACAGGGTTATTGTTGTTTGCTGTTAGGAGGCACATTTGAGTGAAATTTGTACAATCTCTGCCGTTTAGAAGTATACCTAGTCCATCCCCAATATAAGAAAAACCAGACACCATTTCCAAAACCAATACAAATTAACCACTGCAAGTACAGCACAATTAGTTTTGTCTGGAAAACTTTATTACTTGAATGCTATCACTCTGACAATTATTTAGCTAAATATCCACACACACAAATATATGAACTGCATCCACCTCACCAGCATGCCTTCAAAACCCCCGCTCTTCCATAAGGCAATCTGCACAGATTTTAAAGTGGAGGAGGACTGATGAAATGGGCTGGGATCCACAAAAGCTTATTATGCCAAATAAAGCTCGTTAGCCTTTTGGGTGCCACAAGATTTTTTATTAGTTCAACTTGTGAAGGTTTTGGAAACAGCACTCTAGGTTGTTGAGGGGACAGGGAGATGAAGAATTTGCAACCAACAGAAAATAATATTAAGTTAAATGCACATTATGCCAAACCTACCCATCATCTGAGTGGTCATTTTAAAGAAGAGATTCAAACTGTTGGTGCAGTACCTTATTTTGGTTCAATAGCTTTTTTATCAGCTATTTTTGAAACAAGACACCATGCAAACTTCTATTCCAAAGTGAGTGTTGTCTGAACCCGGCAGGTCAGCTACATGAGACAGGAACACTGTTAGCTAGTTGTTCACCAGGGGGCCATATACACATCTAACAATACCAAATGCCTACTAAGAAGGCGGGTACATCAAGAATTAATCAGCTTCTCTTCTGTGAGTACTGAGTACAAGAAGGCTGTCCCCAATACACTGGACAGACAAGAAATGGCATTTTAAAAAGCATACACTCTACTGGTAGCTTATTTTAAAGGCAAGAGAGAGATTCTTGAAGGAATGGTGGCCAGAGCTGCTGCTGAAAAGGAGTCAGGAATACAAAGTAGTCCTTTGTTTTAAATGTGTTAACAGCAGAATGGCTGTGGAATTTTGGCAGAGAAGTTTCCTTAGTAAGCCCCTTGAGCTATTTGCCTAAAGATTGCACCACTGCCCTGAATCAAAACCCATCTGAAACTCAACAAGTAAGGCAGGCACGGAAGTGCAAATCTGCAAGTACCGGCCAAATAAGCAAATGTCAAGTGGGGAAAGAAGTGGAGAAAGCCCAGTCCTCTTCTATAGCCCACCATCAGGCACTGATCTCTGATACTTAAGGAGAAGGTTTCTACATGGGGAGGGAAAACTGATTCCAAGGAAGGTGGTGAAATAGGTGGGAAGTATAAAAGAAGCCCAAGGAAGGCTTTGAGTAAAAGGAAACGCTTCACATTTTTCCCTCCAAGATTCAGCACAGAGGAGCTCAGATCTCTCAAGAGGTCAGGGGTTACCACCACAGAGTGCCCATCTCAAACTCTCTCTTGCATGGATGAGATCACTGGACTGCCTTTGTCACAGATCAGCCAAACAGCCTTCTCCATCACCCTTCCCAGCATGGAGCTGGAGGGATGGAATTGCCATCTTCTCGGTGGCTGTACTGCATCTTCAGAACATCCATTCAGCCACTGTGGAATCTCTCTACCCCTCTCCAGCTCCAAGATGGAAAAGAAGGTGGTGCTATGGCAGGTGGAATTATGGAACGGTCAGCATGCACACCACATGTACTCAGTCATGAGGAAGACAAGGGAGACCGTGACTTTCCTGTTAATTTTGAGAAATTAACAGAAGTCTGTCATTGCATGATGTGTGGAAAAGTCCCAAGCATTATTCACACCAAGTGGCTTCCTTTATTAATGGGTAAACACCACCCCATAACACGTGATCCCTAACTAGTCCCAAGTGGAAGCCTAAACTATTACAAAAGAGGTGAAACCTCTGGAAAAGCACACAATGGCTGAATGTTGTTTCAGCATATAAACTACCACCTAAACTTGATACTCTCGGACGGGTTGCACTACCAAAGGAAGAAGCAGGAGGTTGTCAGGCTGTCTCCAAGCAAATGCTTGGGGAAGTAAAACACAAACTATAACCACAAAGGGATCAAGGAGTAAGGAAAAGTGTGTACAGTGTGGCCATTCTAGTATGCTGAACTACACAAGCTTAACTGTGCCCAAGAGGAAGAAGTTGAAGAAAAGCATTAAAAAATTACTCCCATTTTCTGCAAGCAGGACTGTTCAACACAAAAACTTCATTATTACAAATAAATTAATGTTTTGTTTCAATTATATCCTGCCTTTCCCTTCAAGGAGCTCAAGGCAATATATATGGTTTTTGTTCCCATTTATACCCTTGCAATAACCCTTCGAGGTATGCTGAGCTGAGAAATAGTGGTTGGCCCATGATCACATACCCGGTGATCTTTTCAGCCAAGTGTGGATTTGAACCCAGGTCCCAAAGTCCTAGTCTAACCACTACATCATGTCTCTCTCTGGCTTTTCTTCGCCAACGAAGATTCAGGAAGGACTCATCCTGCGCTTTCTGCAAGCGCGCCGATGACTAAAAAGGCCAATCCGAGATAAACAAATCCAGTTGCAGAAAGCACAGCAGGTCTCCTTGGGTGACATTTCCGGGTTGTGGTTCTTTCTACGTTGTCGTTTCTCTTCAAGACTTGTTCGGCATGAGTTCTCAAATAAGGCGGCAGCATTGTGGATAGTGCCTCTCCATGCCTCCCGATGTGAGGCCAGGGCAGACCAATGTTGGTGATCAATTTGGCTGAGCCGGAGGTGTTGTTTCAGGGAGTCCTTGTTTTGCTTTTTTGGAGCGCCCCTCTTATGCTGACCCATGGCGAGTTCACCGTAGAGTACTATTTTTGGGAGGCGATGGTCCTCCATCCTAGAAACGTGCCCTGTCCAGCGCAGCTCCGTTCTCAGTATCATGGCCTCAATGCTGGTGATCCCTGCTTGCTCAAGGACAGCAACATTCGTCTAATAGTCAGTCCAGTGTATATTTAGTATTGTGCGCAAACAGTGCTGATGAAAGCGTTCGAGGAGTTGTAAGTGGTGGTGATAGGTGATCCATGTTTCAGACCCATAAAGGAGAACAGACAGTACAATGGCTCTATACACACTGATTTTTGTACGTCATGTAGTCTTGTGATTTTTACACACTACCCATGTACTGTTAAATTTATTTTTCAAAGTAACAAAATAATAGGCAATAATTGATTATAAGTCTTTTTCTCCCACTAGAACCCTCATTTAGCACAAAACTAGAGGACTATCAGTTTATTCACAAAATATTTAACTGTCCCAAACATAACTGATACTGTTCCTATCTCTTTCCAAAACAGAATGTCCCTTTGTGACATATTTAATGGAGACCAGGTCTGGGGAACCTATAGCCTCCCCCCACCCACTTTGTTGGACTGTAACTCCCATCATCTATCATCTGTCATCCTTCATGATTGGAGGCAGGCTAAAGAAAGGTAAAAGCCAACATCTGGCTGGCCAAAGGTTCCCTAGTTCTGCTGTAGACAACTATTACTGTATATTCAAATCAGATTGTTTATTTGTTTCTTAGATTACTCTCATTCTTCTCCCCAAGAAGTTCAGAGGAGTGTTTAACCTCAAAACATTCCTGTGATGTAGGTGAGACTGAGACAGCATCTTGCCCCAGGACAGTGTTGAGGGATCTGAATGTGTACAGTATTTGTTTTGAGCAATCCCAACTCTGTAATACTATACTCTACAATATAGGTGTAGGGAACTGGTGACTCTTCAGACATTGTTGGACTCCAATTCTCATCAGTTTCAACTAGGAAGCTGCCTTAAACTGAGCCAGACCATTAGTCTGTCTAATGCGGTTCTGTAAACCTGACAAACAGCCATGGCTCCCTATGGTTTCAGGCAGAATTATTTTCTAATTATACCTGGAGATCCCCAGTATTATTTCCTGGTCATCTCCCATTCAAGGACTGCCAGGCCTGACTCCATTTAGCTTCCAAAATCAGCCAATATCAGGGATATTCAAGGTGATCTGGTAGCTACATATACAGTATGGCAAATGGTCTGGGATAATGGGAGTTGTAATCCAACAATCCTGGAGAGCTACAGCTTTCCCACCTGTTGTAGATTCTTCATAACGCTATGTAAACTGCATTCTCTCTACGTAAACTGCATTTATTTGTTTGTTTATTTTATTGGATTTATATCCTGCCTTTTCCCAAAATGGGATTCAAGGTGGCTTACAATAATTTTCAAAAGATACAACTAAAATGTTAATTACAAAAGTTAAGAAGAATTCAATATTACCATTATTAAAACATAGTAATAGTTAAAAACATAACATAGTTAAAACAGTTTCAATTAAAAAAGGAAAACCTTAAAAAAAAGCACACCAATTACACACACACACCCCTCATAACTCTATAATTAAAATTCACATTCAAAAGCCTGCCTAAATAATGTCTTCACCTGCCAGCAGAAAGAGAGAAGGGAGTTCCATAGTCTGGGAGCAGCCACAGAGAAGGCGATTGGCAGAAAGTCCTCCCTGCCAATCCTAACACTCACGCTGGCTTGTATAGGGAGATACCGTCTTTCAAATAATCTGGACCCAAGCCACTTAGGGCTTTAAAAGTAAAAAACAGCACTTTGGATTCTGCCTGGATACAGACTGGTAGCCAATATAGCTGTTTCAACAGGGGAGTCACATGATCCCTGTAGGCAGCCCATCAACAGCCTAGTCGCAGCATTTTGGACCCACTGAAGTTTCTGAACAGTTTCCAAAGGCAGCCCCACATAGAGCACATTAGAGTAGTCCAAACGGGATGTAATCAAGGCATGTGTCACCGTAGCCAGATTCCACTTGTCAAGGAACAGGCGCAGCTGGCACACTAGTTTTAACTGCACTCCTGGCCACAGCTGAAACCTGAGCATCCAGGCTCAGATCAGAGTCCAGGAGCAGACCCAAGTTGCAAACCTGAGATTTCAGGGAGACTGTAACTCCATCCAGCACAGGCTGAATTCCTATTTCCTGATCTGCCTTCTGACTGACCAGGAAGTGCACCTCTGTCTTGTCTGCATTAGGTTTCAATTTGTTCATCCTCATCCAGTCCATTACTGATAGCAGACACTGGTTTAGTACAAAAACAACTTCCTTGGAATCATGTGCAAAGAATATTTGCTTGAAATTATGCAGACATATAGCTTGTGTATGTAGTTTCCCTCTTTTTGCAACAATTATCTTTAACTGCATGCTTGGGGGACGGAATTGTTGGTAAGGAACTATGTGTTGGTAAGGAATTGTTGGTAAGGAATTGTTGGTAAGGAACTATGTTAGGAATTGTTGGTAAGGAACTATGTGACAGCAAAGAGACTGGCATGTAACAATATCACAAGCAGTAGGATGTGTGGTAGAGATCATTTTTGTATTTTAAAGGTGGCCTGTAACCTAAATTTGCAGTGTAGTGATCACGAATAGAGATTACAAGCTATAGGCTACAAAAAAGATTTGTAGAGAGGAAATTGCAACAGCTCCGCTGGTTGCTGGTCTGTTTCCGGGCACAATCAAATGTGCTGGTGATGACCTCTAAAGGCCTACTGTATTGATTTTTTCATTACCAAATGGGTATAATTGTAATGTGTAAATATATTGTGATAATAGTGTGTTTAGATTAAGAGGAAAAATACATTAGTGTTAGGATAGATTTATTTTTGTATTAGTAAGAAAAGAGGAAAACAATTAGTATTATTTTTGCGTTGTTGTTATGGCCTTTTGCGGTCGGGTGTATTTTTTAGTAGAATGGTCTTATTCCAATAAAAATTCCAAAAATTCCAAAATTCTAAAGGCCTACTGTATATGGCTTGAGTCCAGGCTATCTGAATGACCGTATCTCCCTTTAATGAGCTCATTAGAACTCTTCAGGAGAGGCCCTTCTCTCTGTCCCACTACCTTCTCAGGCTCATTTGATGGGAACAAAGGGAGAGGACCTTCTCAGTGGCTGCTCCCAGACTTTGGAATTCCCTCCCTAGGGAGGCTAGGGAGGCTCCCTCCTGCTGGCAAGTCAAAACTGTCAGGCTTCCACAAACTGACTATGAGAGGCTTTTAATGGTGTGCTGTTTTCATAGAATCAGAGTTGGAAAAGACCACAAGGGCCATCTAGTCTAACCCCCTGCCATGCAGGAATACCCAATCGAAACATTCCCGACTAGTTTTGTGGCTTGTATATGGTTTTTTTAAGAGAGTGTGTGGTGTAATGGTTTGAGTGCTGGATTACAACTCTAGAGACCATTTGGTCATGGAATCCGACTGGGTGACCATAAGCAAGTCACACTCTCTTGTCCTCAGAGGAAGACAAAGGCAAACCCCCTTTGAACCCCATGACAGGTTTGCCTTAGGGTTGCCAGAAGTTGGAAGTGACTTGAAGGCACACAATAACAATATAGTATTTTAATGAATTTAAATTATTTTAAGCTTGTTTTCTGCTGCTCCAGAGACTAGGACATGGAACAATGGACTCAGACTACAGGTAAAGGGATTCCACCTAAACATTAGGAAGAACTTCCTGATGATAAGAGCTGTTCGGAAGTGGGAAATGCTGCTGCCTGAGAGTGTGCTGGAGTAGCCTTTGGAGGTTTTTAAACAGAGGCTGGATGGACATCTATTAGATGTGCTTTGATTGTGTATTGCTGCAGGGAAGGGGGTTGAACTGGATGGCCCTCATGGTCTCTTGCAAATCTATGATTCTATGAACTTTATAAATTGTTTAAATTGTCTTTTATGCAATTTTTAAATTGTCTTTTATGCAATACGTTTAATACTTCTATTTATATTATTTTACTTACATTTATACTTTCTACTGACTTTTTATATAGTTTTAACCTGTAATGTTTTTAACATGTTGTAAGCTGCCTTGGGAGTCCTATTATTGGAAAAAGGGTGGGGCACACAGAAAATAAATAAATAAACTCAGTGGCAACCACTTCTGAGCAAACATACTTAGGATCATGCTTCCTAGATCATTTCCTGCATCATTAAGATCTTGATTCCTGGATCATTTCATTACTTAGGATGATTTCCAAGACTGCACTTTACAGTCACTTCCTTCCAGGAAATATAAAGCAGATCTAAGGAGGATATGAGACAGCATGCACAGAAGTTCTTTTCCTTTTGTCTAGTGAAACCTTCTGAAATTCTTCCAATTTTTAACATGACAAAAGAAATATTGAAATACTGATATTGTACAAGCCCTCAGGTAGAAATTTTCCTTGTGGAATCTGTGAAGACAAAGTGCCCTAGACCCAGATAACACTGTCTAAAGAACCGCTGCATATCAAGGGAACCTATTTAAAAACAAGTTTTACTGCCATCATTTCCCTCTGGCTAACACAAGTGGGGAGGGGGGGCTTTTAATTTTATCAGGGATCATCCTTCAAACTTTCATTAAAGATGCAAAGTGGGAGATAAAACAGGCAACTGACCCAACTGGTGTCTGCCAGGTGACAACTTACCTCCTCCACTCTCTTCCTCTCATGCCAGATAATATTCATTTTAAACCCAGAATACACGAAGCCTGCGGCACTTAAAATAACCAATTTATTACAGCATAAGCTTTCACGGGAGAGCCACCGTGGTGTAATGGTTTGACCATTAGACTACAACCCCAGAGACCAGGGATCAAATCCCCACTTGGCCGTGGACACCGAATGGGTGACCTTCAGGAAGTCACATTCTCTCAGTCTAAGAGGAAGGCAAAGGCAAATCCCCTCTGAACACATCTTGCCAAGAAACCCCCACGACAGGTTCACCATAGGATCACCATTAGTCATAAAACTATTTGAAGGAACACAACAAGCTTTCGTGGACACTAACTACTTCAGGTCATCCCATAACACAGTGGTTCTTAACCTGTGGCCTGCGGACCCCTAGGGGTCTGTGATGTCCTCACAGGGGCACGCATAGGCTTGAAGGCTACTTGGCCCACCTCCTCCCTGCAGTGGAATGGCCACGTGGCAGGATCCAAGGTGCTGGCTGGCTTGGCCTGCGCATTGCCATTCAATCCACTCCAGTCACAAACTTGCAGGAAGAAGCAGAAGAAGTCTTCCCTCCCCCTCCAGTGCCTCTTAGGGAAGGTTTAATGAATGGTGTAATTGTATCATTATCATCACCACATTATCATGTGGTGGAGTCTCCTTCTTTGGAGGTTTTTAAACAGAGGTTGGATGGCCATCTGGCGGGAATGCTTTGATTGGGTATTCATTCCTGCAAGGCAGGGAGTTGGACTGGATGGCCCTTGTGGTCTCTTCCAACTCTATGATTCTATGATCATCATGTGTTGTTGTTGTTGTTGTTGTTAATATTATTGGGGTTTTAAATCTTGAGTTCAAGTCTTGAAGGTCCACGCCAATGGAAGATATTTAAAGGGGCCCCTCATAAAGAAAAGTTCAAGAGCCACTGCCATAACACATTTCTTTCTTAACCTTTAGGGTCTCACAGGACGATACTGCTTTTGTTACAGCTTCCCCTTCTGGAAATGTTTTAACCACAGTTATCTGGCTTGTCCTGTATCAATGTAAATCCTTGGAGCATTCATTGCAACTCTCCCAGGAAGAAAAAAAAAAGGACCCCAAAGATTAATGACTTTCAAAGAACTTGTTGAACAATTGGTAGTTTATACCTCTATGCCTAAATCTATCAAATGGACTAAATTCTATCCAAACCAAGCAGCGTTCCCACATCAGGGGACTGGGTAGGGGAACATGCCACTCCCTCTCCTTGAATGGACAAGGTTTACTGGTGCCCCAGACAGGCAGCCTGGACTAGATTAGAGCAATCCACCACGCCCAGACTCTCTCTTGATATGCAAAGAGACAGGCAGGCAACTTCCCTGACAAGCAAGTCCAGTATTCATTTACTCTCAACACTGCTGCAAGGTCTGACTCTTGGCAGACTCTTGCAGACATGTGCCTTCAAAAGAGGGACAGCAAATGAGACTCACTCCGCTTTTTATGTTACTTCTTTTCATGAGCATCCATGAAACACATGATGTGGAGAGGACAAGAATAAGCTAAAGCCTTCCGCATCCAGGTATCTCTGCAGAAACTGTGGACAGCAATTTCCATCAGCCTAAGCCATCATTCATGGGAATGGTGGGAGCTATAGTTCAAGACATCTGGAGGGTGCCAGGTTAATCTACAGAGACCAGATGGAGCACTCCTTCAAAAGGCACGTGCAGGACACTACAGGAGAAACTGAATGCACCTCCAACCCTGTGGGTCCAAATTCAAAGCTGCCAGGTGGTCAGACTACAACTGTTCCATGCTGATCCTATGACACAACAGAGGCCAGGCCAGGCAATGGAAGTGGTGTCTTACCTGCCTTTTCCACAGCAGTCTCTGTACCCTAAACTTGGAATGGAATAAACCATCTTGTTACTTGTAAAGTCGAAGGCTTTCACGGTCGGCATCCATAGGTTTTTTGTGCGTTTCTTTTTTTCCGGGCTGTGAGGCTGTGTTCTGAAGATGCCAGCCACAGATGCAGGCAAAACATCAGGAATAAACTTCCAGAACATGGCCTCACAGCCCGGGGGAAAAAACCACATGAAAACCTTCATCTTGTTACTACTTGGAGAGAAGACCAATATCAACAGATTAAGTATCGAGTCTTCCTCCTATACTTGTTGGGAAGAATAAGTCAAGTAGCAGAGCTTGGTATTTCAGCCAAGCAAAACTGAATACCAAGTCTGCTTACTTCAGAGCTATTTGTAGTAGAATGGCACAGGAACTGGAGCCTTACCATCACCACACACCCTGTAATGGGAGGGGGCAAGAAACTGTTCAGCAACCATACTCTACACTTGCCTGCCACTGCCTTACTAGACACAATTCTTCCACGGTTCTTACTCCTTTCCCTTTACAGTGCAGTTAAGGCAAGGAACATTAGGCAAATCACCTAGTCCCAAGAATTTAAAAACACTCCACTCCATTTTATACATACAAATTTACCAGCGAGACCTGCATCCATTAGCAAACAGGGTCTCTTCCTTGCTCCTTTCCTAGAGATGTAAAATTTCCAGAAATGGTGAAGCCATGGAAAAAACCTGGTTTTCAGAAAAAAGTGGAATTTTTCAGAAAAACGGAAAAAAGCAACATTAGCACTTTTTACAGATTGAAAGTCACTCTGTTACTTTAGGAACATAAAATATGACGATGTACAATTTGATATGGCATAAAATTATCACCAACTGGCATATTAAAGATTTTATTGTCAAAGATTTTATTCATCATGCTAAAATAAAACATTCCATAATTGATTTTCTTCCTTTCTTCAATTTTTTGGGAAAAAACAAAAAAGGCTTCAGGAAAAAAAAGCGGGAGGACTCTTTTTTTTCTGAATTTTTCCAAATTTTTCCAGGCCTTCACATCTCTACTCCTTCCCCATCACCAACCCTCAACTAGGCAAGGATGACAAAAAGACCCCACTGGAGATACCAGGGGAGACCCTGAAAATTGGTTAGACACTCCCCAATTTTTATCCAGAAACTACATCTTCACTTTCTAAAAGGTTACATGGGGGTATGTAAAAAAAAACAAAAATCAAGTTTACATGAACCTATAGTCTGGATGAAACTAAACTATCGTAATCAACATTATTATCATCATGATTAATATTATTATTTTTCTCTTAGTGGTATAAGATTCAATCTTCCCAAAAAAGTGTAGACTCACGGGGGGGGGGGGGGCTACAGGACAAGACAGTAGGGTCTGGGATTCCAGACCTCGCTCTACAGGTCTACCTCCTGATTCCTCCCAGAAAATCTTGGGAAGTAACAGAGTCCCCAACAATGGAAATTAAGCCTTGAGAATCTGTTGGTTTTTTTCAAAATGGAACCAGGTTTTTAACTCCTGGGACAGGCTAATCTCATAGCTCTCCCTGAAGCCTCTGGTGCTCTATGGTTTTTTTCTCTTTCAAAACTATTTCCATTAGGAACCATTCCACATGGCTGTATCATAGGCAAAAGTTGGAAACAAGATCCCTTCCAGTAGCACAGACACATGGATCTCAAGCTAATGCTAACGGCTCCTAGGCTAGCTGTTAAAGCAAGCACACGACCCATGGAATCAGGTTAACTCTTGGGATGGGCTTGGCTCATAGCTCTCCCTGAAGCCTCAGGTGTTCCACAGTTGTGTGCCTTCGAGTTGCTTCCGACTTATGGCAACCCTAAGGTTTTCATGGCATGATCTGGGGGTGGGGGTTGCCTTCGCCCTTCTCTGAAGCTGAGAGAGTGTGACTTGCCCAAGGTCACCCAATGGGTTTTCATGGCTGAGAGGAGATTTGAACTGTGGTCTTCAGGGTCCTAGCCCAACACTCAAACCGCTACACCATGCTGGCTCTCACACTCTGAGTTCCTTCTCTTTAAATTAAGAATAGGGAGACTACCACCATAATTAACAAGGGAAAGAATAAGGAGAACAAGGGGGGCGTGGAAGCAAAGGAAAAACCAACCCCAGTTTAACCCAGGGAAGGATCCCCCCTCCTATAACCAAAAGGTAAGTGTGGGAGATGAGGACAAAAGCCCCCATTTTGACACTACCAAGCATGCATGTGTGTGTGTCCGTGCGCACGCACGCACTCAACACAGGGTGGTGGCGAAAAGAGCGGGCATATGGTCAAGCCCTTACTTCTCCCATCTCTACCACCCAGATTGAATTAAATTAAAAGGAGAGGGGGAACAAACACCAACCCTAAACCACGGCCTACCTGAATTGGGAAGGTGTGTGTGTGTACATACCGGTGTGTGTGTGTATATATATATATATATATATATATGTGTGTGTGTGTGTGTATAGTGGGATCTTCCCATGTAAAAAAAAAACAAGGGAAAAGACAAACAGCCCCTCTTCCTGTACACACACACACACATATAAAAGTGCAAACTTTCCTTGTAAAAAAAATAAAAACAAAAACCAAGGGACAAACAGCCCTTCTTCACACACAGATATCTATATATACACACATACACACATATATATAATTTTAAAAGCAGGATCTTCCCTTTAAAAAAACAAGGGAAAAGACAAACAGCCCCTCTTCCTATATATAAAAAGGGGATCTTCCCTTGTAAAAACAAACAAACAAGGGAAATGACAAACACACCCTCTTTCTATACACACACACATAGAGAGAGAGAGAGAATATATAGACGTGCACACATATAAACTAAAGTGCAATCTTCCCTTATAAAACAAGCCACCACGTTGCAAGTTCGATTCCAGCGAGCTCCAAGGTTCACTCAGCCTTCCATCCTTTCGTAGGTCGGTAAAATGAGTACCCAGCTTGTGGGGGGCAATTAGCTAACACACATTGGAAACTGTTTAATGCAGTGTAGATATGTAAATAGCTATTGCTTAAAAAAAAAAACAATTTGTAAGCCGCTCTGATAGCCTTGTGGCTGAAGAGCGGGTATAAATAAATAAATAAACCAAAAGAAAAGACAAACAGCCCCTCTTCCTATACACACACACACACATATATATATACGGTAATTTTAAAAGCAGGATCTTCCCTTTAAAAAAAACCAAGGGAAAAGAGGAAAAGCCCCTTTTCTTATATATAAAAAGGGAACCTTCCCTTGTTTAAAATAAAAGGGGAAATGACAAACAGACCCTCTTTCTATCTATCTAATTTGTGTATGTGTATATATATATATATATATATATATATATTTGTATATACTTGTGTATGTGTGTGTATATATATATATATATATACACACACACACACACACACATATATATATATATATAATAGGGAAGACTTGCAAACAGCCCCTCTTCCAAACCAAGGGAAAAAATATACAGCCCCTCTTTCTATACACACACGCGCGCACACACACACACATATATAGTATATTAAAGTGCAAATTTCCCTTATTAAAAAAAAAACAAGGGAAAAGACAAACAGCCCTTCTTCACATACACACACACACACATCTATCTATACACAAACACATCTATAATTTTAAAAGCAGCATCTTCCCTTTAAAAAAAAAACAAGGGAAAAGACAAACAGCCCCTCTTCCTATATATCCATCTACGTGTGTGTGTGTGTGTGTGTGTGTGTGTGTAAGCAGGATCTTCCCTTTCAACAACAAAAAACCCACACACACCCAAAGGGAAAAAAGACAAGCAGCCCCTCTCTTCTTTCACCCCTGACAGAGAAGATCCATAATTTTTAGTCCCCACCACCACCACCCATATACACATCCACGACAATAAAATAAAATAAATATTATTATTCTGGGATGATTTCGCCCCGTCCCCACCACCCATATACACATCCACACTCCCCGTCCATGACAAAATTTTTTTAAATATTATTATTCTGGGATGACTTCCCACCACCACCACCCATATACACATCCACACTCCCCGTCCATGACAATTTTTTTTAAAATTATTATTATTATGGGATGATTTCCCACCACCACCACCCATATACACATCCACACTCCCCGTCCATGACAATTTTTTTTAATTATTATTATTATGGGATGATTTCCCACCACCACCACCACCCATATACACATCCACACTCCCCGTCCATGACAAAAAAACATTTAAATATTATTATTCTGCGATGATTTCGCCCCGTCCCCACCACCCATATACACATCCACACTCCCCGTCCATGACAATTTTTTTTAATTATTATTATTATGGGATGATTTCCCCCCTCCCCCCCCACATTTCCTAGCCTCCGTCGAACTCTGTGGAGAAAAGGGGGGGAAAATAGATATGACAACTGCCATGGCCGCCCCCGCCCGCCCTCAGGTTTCTTTCCCTCAGGTGCGAGGACCGAGCAGGGCCGCTTCGGGGGGTTTGGTCCCACGTACACTGGTGCGGCCCTCAGGGTTGGGAGGGCCGGCGTGAGGCCATCCAGCCGGGCCCCCCTCATGAGGGACACCCACCTCGCCCCGCCGCCTGAGGCGGCGGGGCGAGGTGGGTGTCCCTCATGAGGGGAGCCCGGCTGGATGGCCTCACGCCGGCCCCCGGCCTTGGGCCTCGTCCCTCCCGCGGCTCGCGTCGTCGTCGTTGCCGGCGCTGGGTCTGCGGGGCCCCCTCGTTGCTGCGGCTGCGCCGGCTGTGGTGCGAGGCGGCGGCGAGTGAGGAGCTGCTGGGAGATTGCGCGGTAGGACACTCACCTCAGAGCGGCTGCGCTGCAGCGGGCCTGCGCCGTGGAGGCTCGAGCCGGCGAGCGGGAAAAGGGAAAGCGGGGCTGTGGCTGCTGAGGAGAAGGAGGAGGAGGAAGAAGAAGGCGTTTGAGGCAGACAAAACCCCTCTCCTCTTCCTCTCCTTTCTTTTTCTCCTCAGCGGGGCCTACTAACTCTTGAAGCCACGGCGCTAAGGCCTCGGCTGAGGCGGTTTTGGCGGGAGCGGAAAGAGGGCGCGCCTCGGCTCGGGCCTAGGACAGGCCAAGGCCTGGTTGTGAGGCGGGCGGTACTCGAGTCTGGCGGCAGTAAGCAGCACCAGGCCTAGACGGAGGAGGAGGAGGAGGTGGTGGTGGTGAAGGAGGGGGCAGGGAGGACGCACAGCGTGAGGGGAGCTGCCGCGCCGCCATGTTGGGGAGGGCAAAATATTTTATGTCTTTGTTTTTTCTTCCTTTAAACGTACTTACTCGGGAAGATGGATCACAATGAATCGGAGACGAGAATACTGAGGAGGTTGGCTATTCATCCATTAGGATTCTAGGTTTTAATTAAGAGGGTAAATGGGTTGGTAGGGCGGGCGCCATCTTGAGAAGGTCGCCTCGGCTCGAGGTTTAGTCCCTCAGCGAACTGGTTAGGCCCGAGGTCGCCATGTTGGGAAGGGCTCAATGCAGCCAGAGACGGAATATGAGGGGGAGCCATGTTGGGAAGGTCGGCTCGGCTCAATGTGTCTTGCCTCTTAGTGGCTAGGCCAGCGGTTGCCATGTTGGGAAGGGCTCGTTGCAGCCAGAGCGGGAATATAAGGGGGAGCCATGTTGGGAAGGTCGGCTCGACTCAAGGTTTTTTGCCTCTTGCGAAGTGGCTAGGCCAGCAGTCGCCATGTTGGGAAGGTCTCGAGGCATCCAGAGCGGGACTAGGGATCCATGTTAGGAAGGTCGCCTCGGCCCAAGGTTTATTTTCCCTCTACGAACTGGCTAGGCCCGAGGTCGCCATGTTGGGAAGGGCTGAAGGCAGCCAGAGCGGGAATATAACAGACAGCCATATTGAGAAGGTCGGCTGAATCTCCGCAAACAAGGCCGGATTAAGAAGGGAGGCGCCATGTTAATGAGGTCTCAAGGGACTTTTTTTAAAAAAAGCCTTAGGCGCCATGTCCAGAAAATTAATCTAACCCTAATCCACGCTACATAAATAATCCAGTTCCAAATTTATATTATTTGCCATGGCTCCTTCCTATGGAATCCTGGGATTTGTAGTTTTACAAGGTCTTTGACCTTCTCTGCTAAAGAGCGCTGGTGCCTCACCAAACTACAAATCCCAGGATTCCATAGGAAGGCGCCATGGCAAATAATCCAGTTTCAAACTGGATTATTTGCGTAGTGTGGATACACCATAAAATTTTGGAAGCGAAGAGGTTGGAGACGTTACTGTGTGGACTACAGCTCCCAGAATCTTACAGATGCAGCACAGCTTCTGGAACCAAAGCTTGGGAAAATAAGGCTGCTTTGAGGATTGTGGGACTTGTAGTCCAAAAGAGGTGTTTTTTGTTTACCAAAACTCTTTGAAGCAACATAGATAGGTCTGAGTAAAAGGGCCCATTGTGTAAGGAAGGCCCTTCTGATGAATCCCAGGGGAACTGTAGAAGATGAACCCCTAAAATAAGAGCATAAGAATATCTTGGAATTAGTTCTTGGAAAAGTAATTCAGAGATATTGCTTCCCTTCTGAATTCTAGCTGGTGAACAGGTCCCTATGTCTCCCAAATGATTTGGGTGTTTTTTGTTTTTTTTTTTCTGGTGACTTGAAAATGAGCCTTCTTAAAATAAATAAAAAATCCCCATGGAAAGAGAGCAGAAGTCAAATACTGTATATCCTACAGAAAATAAACTCAGTACTGTACTTAACACTGCAGCATCCAGGTCTCTGCCTGAAGGAACTTCCAATCTCCTGTTCAGTGATGATGAGAAATAATAAAAGGAAGAGGCAAGGGATGGCTGTGATTATTTAGTAGAAACTGTGGTGTCTCTTCAGCGTCGTAGAGGTCTTTCCACCATAGTTAGAAGAAATTTGGTGCACATTATGATTGACTGGTTGAAGCCCAAAGAGAGTTGCATGTTTTACATGTTTATATTTTACCTTACCAGGAACTCAGAACAGCAAACCTGACTCACCCTTTTTCTCCTCATCCTCTCACTATTGGCTTTGCTGTCTGCAGTTTTTGGGAATTGTAGTCCAACAACATCTGGGGACCCACAGGTTGAGAACCACTGGGTTAGGGTGAAAAGAGAGACTTCACAGGAGGTGAATGACTGAAGTTGAAGGCTTTCACGGCCGGCATCCATAGATTTTCCTTGGTTTTTTTCTGGGCTGTGAGGCTGTGTTCTGGAAGAGTTTATTTCTGACGTTTCGCCTGCGAAACGTCAGAAATAAACTCTTCCAGAACACGGCCTCACAGCCCAGAAAAAAACCAGGGAAAAGCTAAGGTGAATTACTGTTTCCCAAGGTAGGCTAAAAATATAACAGAGGGCTTGGAAACTTGGCCTGATCATCCCCAGCCAATGCAGCCAATAGTGAGGGATGATGTGTGTTGCAGTCCAACAGCATCATGAAGAACCACCACATTCCGCATCCCTTTGCTCTAATTACTGTGCATGTTGCAACTTGTATAAAAATCCAAGTGGCTTTTCCCATCCTGAGGCTGAGCAATTTAACACTCAAATCAAAACACTTCATTTCCAGAAGAATCTGAAAATGAAAAGTCCAGGAACTGCAATTATGTGATACAATACGTGGTCTTACGGAAGTCTTTCCATCGTATAGTTTTTAGAAATAATTTGGGGACAAGGAGTACATATTTGAACACCTTGTCCTAAACACTGTATTTATCATTCGAAAAGAAAATATTCCATAATTCTTTTTCCCCAATTTTTCTAGGGAAAAGATTTAGGCCTGTGTGTTATATTGGTTGTTGCTGCCATTTCACAGAGGATTCATGTTTTATGCATACTGCAAAATCTCACCAGGTTTCTGGATGTGGAGCAAGAAGTGAAAACAATTCAAGAGATTACAGGAAATGCATTTACTGTATAAAATTAGCTACAGCAGCACAACATTCAAAGAACTCATTGACTGGTTCAAGAAACCATGAAATACTGCAATAAAATTTAATCTGACTGCTGCTATTGGCAATGCACACGATTCAAGGAAGTTTCCTAATTGTATACTGTAAGAAGTAAAGGGGGAAATCTATGCTATTGTTGTGTTTGTTCAAGTCGTTTCTGGTTTACGGCGACTAAGGCAAACTCTAAGGTTTTCTTCGTTCAGAGGGAGTTTGCTTTTGCTTTCCTCTGAGGCTGAGAGTGTGTGACTTATCTAACAGGATTGTGGAGAACAGTGTTCAAATCCCACTAAGGAATGGACTTGCCCAAGGTCACCCAGTGAGTTTCCATGCCAGAGTGGGGATTTAAGCCCTAGTCTCTAGAGCCCTAGCCCAACACTCAGAATAGTACTGGAATTTAAAAAATACTGTATACCAATGCTTCTCAAGAGCGGTGGTCTCTGGGCCACTTCTGGTCCCTGGCAAGTTTACCAAAAAAAATAATAATAATAAACTATTGTATCCAATGGGTCAGTCCCTGGCAATTGCCAGTCCCCTACATCAAATAGCCTGAGAAACACTGTTGTAGAGTAACACTCACTGTATGTTATTTATTTTGCGTTTCAAAGATGGATGAATATTTATGTTCTGTATTCCTTTATTTTTTTAAATCTCTCTCTCTGGCTTCTCTTCGCAAACAAAGATTCAGGAAGGACTCATCCCGCGCTTTCTGCAAGCGCGCTGATGACTAAAAAGGCCAATCCATGATAAACAAATCCGGTTGCAGAAAGCACAGCAGAAAGTCTCCTTGGGTCATGTTTCTGGGTTGTGATTCTTTCTGCGTTGTCGTTTCTCTTCAAGACTTGTTCGGCGTGAGTTCTCAAATAAGGCGGCAGCGTTGTGGATAGTGCGTCAGCGTTGTGGATAGTGCGTCTCCATGCCTCCCAATGTAAGGCCAGGGCGGACCATTGTTGGTGATCAATTTGGCTGACTGAGCCTGAGGTGTTGTTTCAGGGAGTCCTTGTATCACTTTTTTGGAGCACCCCTCTTACACTGACCCGTGGTGAATTCACCGTAGAGTACTATTTGGGGGAGGCGATGGTCCTCCATCCTAGAGACGTGCCCTGCCCAGAGCAGCTGTGTTCTCAATATCATGGCCTCAATGCTGGTGATCCCTGCTTGCTCAAGGACAGCAACATTCGTCACATAGTCAGGCCAGTGTATATTTAGGATTGTGCGTAAACAGCGCTGATGGAAGCGTTCGAGGAGTCGTAAGTGGTGGCGATAGGTGACCCATGTTTCAGACCCATAAAGGAGAATAGACAGTACAATGGCTCTATACGCATTTTTAAATTTTTCAATACAAGTATTTAAATTACAGTCAGCCCTTTGCATCCATAGATTCAACCAACCACGGCCTGAAAATGTTGTGTGTGGCGGGGGGGGGGGGGGAGTCCAAAAAGGAAACCTTGCTGTTTGCCATTTTATATAAGAGAAGCCATTTTACTATGCCATTGCTCCTTGAACGTTTTCATCAGCACTGTATACGTACAATCCTAAATATAAATATATATAAAATCCTCTGCCCCACCGATATTGGTAGCAGGCAGTCCAGGCCATGAGATCAGCTTTTGCCACAGCACCACAAGAGAGGCACTGTTCCAGTTTAGGCTACATAATCTCTTAAAAAAGAGGAGCGGCTGAGTCTTTGCCGATATGCCAACTGAATGCCTGGCCTCTCCTTGCTACTGCAAGAGGCCATATGGACTGAAAGCAAGCATGCAGCCCGTTGGCCCTCCAGATGTTTTGCCCTCCCTCCCCCCCCCACAAAAAAACCTCAAAATCCCTGGCCATACTGACTGGGACTGCTGGAAGTTGAAATCCAAAACATCTGGATGACCAAAGGTTCCCCAACCCTAGAGTAACTCAAAGGTTTAAGTCTATGGGTTCCCCCAACCTACCTACCTTCCTCATAATAATGTACTAGAATTCATCTATCAAAATCAGCAGATGATGAATTTTGGGCTGATAAAGTACATCACAAAAAAAAAAAGCCTCTTCATGGAATTTGCTGTCACAAGATGCAGTAATAGCCACTTTAGATAGCTTTAATGGGGGTTAGGTAAAATTCATGGAGGTGGTCTGCCAACAGCCATTAGTCATGCTGGCTAAATCCGACTGATGACATAAGAGGCAGTATTTGGAAACCGTTTTCTTGCTGGGATGCAGCAGCCAGTTAAAGCTATTGTCCTCACACTCTACATGTGGGCCACCCAGAGGCATCTGGCTGGGCACTGTGCCAAACAGAGTGCTGAATCTGACTGACCTTTCATCCAGCCAGCACAGTTCTTCTCACGTTTCTAGGAAGCTGAAGGTGGGCCTCTTATATCTCCAGCCACTTGCAGTTCTGTCGGACAGTGCTCCTCAAAGTGGAGGTCTTTTGACCAGTGCTGATCCAGGAACCATCAGCTATGGGTTGACAGAGAGTTTCCAGAACAGAAAGAAACATGTAGGCAATAGGCACAAATATGGTATCCATCTCTTGCACACAGGGGCGTGGGATTGCCAGACACACACATCAACAGCCTGGGAAGCTCTGCTGTAAGTTTCATATTGTATGTGTACCTCAAGTCATTTGTGGCTTATGATGAGCCTATCACATCTCATGTACATACATATCTATGAGACCAGTCTCATACACAGGATTACTAAGGGAGCTAACAATTGTAAACCAACGGGAGAATGCTAGAGGTCTCAAGGTTTGGAAAGATTTTTGTTGTGTGCCTTCAAGTTTCAGAATGATGGTGACCCTAAGGCGAACATATCACAGGGTCATCTGAGGCTGAGAGTGTGTGACTTGCTCAAGGTCACCCAGTGGATTTTCATGGCTGAGCAGGGAATTAAACCCTTGTCTCCAGCATCATAGTCCAACACTCAAACCACTACATCCTTTAGAAAGGTACTGTGTCAAAATTCAGCTTTGGAGTGGACATGCTCCTGGATAATGTATTAGTGTACAATACTCCCATAAGAGGAATGCTGCATTTTAGTGATCCAATGCTTGCTTTCAAAGTACAGTATAAACCTTTTCAAATAGCATTTTCTTCAAACTGCAGCTGTGTTGCATCCTTCAACCAGGGATCAAGGTTGCCTTCACAGAGCAGGGACCAAGAGGAGGTGCTTTGCCTCTATGGGTCAATGTATCCCAGGGTACACCCAAATTAGAACAGCTGTGATGATTTACACACTATGGGAGCAAATGCCACAAAAGAAGGCAGTGCCAATGGAACCAGATAAGTGTACGGTCATCACTTCTTAAAAGTAGTAATGAAGTCACTTAACAGCAGTGTGATCTATGGATATTAAATCAAGGAATGTCTTCAGTTTGTAGAATTTGAGCAGGGCTGTTGATGACAGGGTGTCTGGGAGGTCTCTCCGCCATAAGTTAAAGCCGACTTGACAGCAATTAACAACAAAGTCTTCTCCACCAAGCTATTTCCTGGCCACGTCATGGATTTCCCTGCTGAATTTCTGTGTATCTGGCTCCTGCTACAGGCATAGAAGCATAGCCTTTAAAACGGGGGGGGGAGCAATCCTCATTTAACAACCCCCCCCAAATCAACCCAACAACCCTACCTTGAAATGGAAACTGTACAAAGCTAGCTGGCAGGTGGATTAGCTGTTCAAGAACAATTAGAGCCTAATTGTTCCGGGTACCACCATTCAAGAAAGATAAGAAGCTGGAACGTGTCCAGAGGAGGGCAACCAAAATGGTGAGATGTCTGAAAGCCATGATGCCCTATGAGGAGCGGCTTAGGGAGCTGGGCATGTTTGGCCTGGAGAAGAGAAGGTTGAGAGGGGACATGATAGCCATGTTTAAATATTTGAAAGGATGTCATACTGAGGGTGGAGCAAGCTGGTTTTCTGCTGCTTCAGAGCAGTAGTGTCAAACTACAGGAAAGGAGATTCCACCTAAACATTAGGAAGAACTTCCTGACAGTAAGAGCTGTTCGGAAGTGGAATACACTGCCTCGGAGTGTGGTGGAATCTCTTTTGGAGGTTTTTAAACAGAGGCTGGATGGCCATCTTTCACGAGTGCTTTGATTGTGTATTCCTGCATGGCAGGGGGTTGGACTAGATGGCCCTTGTGGTCTCTTCCAATTTTATGATTCTGTGATTCCTTGGATACTCAAAATGAGAACACTTTGAATGAACAAGAGAAGCCTTGGGCTGAAATTTTATTGCCTCCAAATAGTTTTTCAAGTCAAAGTCTTACTATGATCTAGAAATTAAAACACATATCAACAAATAATAATCCCATGAACATAGCACCCTTCGGTTGCGTTTGGGTTTCCTATTGTCCATTTTGCAGTTTGGCATGCTGTTATGACCAAGCACACGGCACGTCTAGGAGGAGCCTCCAGGGAAAACGGCTCTCATGGTTTGGGGGCAACCACAGAACAAAATGGCTTGCGGACCACAACCCTTGACAGCAACTTAGCCATTTTCTTCCTTTGAGCAGAAAAAAAGAACCATGAGCAGGGCACAGGAGTTGTAAAGGAATTTAGGGAGTGGGGGGATCAAGAGGTAGAGTAAGCATATTGTAAACTAAGGAGGAGGAACGAACACTTTAGCACATGAACACCATGAGTTTCCCTTAATCCCAGACTCAAACAGGCACATTCTCCTCTGCAGGGGAGGCTGGTAAGTCAGCAAAGGGGACACTACCAGGCCAGCTGCCCCCATAGCCCTGTGATGCCCTTCTGTTTCCATTTTGGCATCTGGAGGGGGCCTGGGGGTGCAATCTATTGTGTGGGAAGGAAAGTAGGAGTTAGTCTGGCTACAACGCTTCACTCACCCTTCCCCAACCAACCTGGAACCTTCCAGATATGTTTGAGTACAACCCCCTTAAACCACTGGCTGCAGGGTTATGGGAGTTCTACTCCAACACACCTGGGACCCATGAGGTTGAGGAGGAAAGTGGCCTTGACTCTTCTGAAACAGCTGAGCCTCAGATGTGTCTCAATCTGAGCAGCCAGAGGTGGGCATGCAGGGAACTGTAGTCCAGTAACATCTAGAGCAGTGGCTCTTAACCTTTTCTTTACCAGGGACCCCCTTTAAATATCTTTTGTTGCTGCGGACTCCCAAGATTTAACTCAAGATTTAAAATCATCATCATCATCATCTAAATAACAACAACGCAATTAGACCATTCATTAAACCTTCCCTAAGAGGCACTGGAGGGGAAGGGAAGGTTTTTCTTCTGCTTCTTCCTGCAAGTTTGTGGCCAGAGTGGATTGAATGGCAATCTCCAGGCCAAGCCAGCCATTGCCTTGACTCCTGCCACTGTAAACACTCCACTGCAGGGAGGAGGTGGGCCAAGCAACTTTCAAGCCTTCATGGACCCCCGTGAGGACATCCAGGACCCCAGGTTAAGATCTAGAGGGCCTTTCACTTCCCACCATTATGGCAGGCTGTATCCAGCAATCAAGTACCCGGCTTGTGGGGGGCAATTAGCTAGCACACATTGGAAACTGTTTAATGCAGTGGAGATGTGTAAATAGTTATTGCTTAAAACAATTTGTAAGCCGCTCTGAGTCCGTCACATGACCAACATGTTCCCCTTCTCTCCTCTCTGCGTTTGCCCATCTCTTAAGCCAAGATCATCTTCATTTTGGTCCAATCTACTTGCTTTCTGCATCCTCTCTAGTATGGTATCTGTTTTGATTTCTAAATGCATTTTTAAGACCAGTGCTTCTCTCTACTCATGCCACCTTTCAGATGACAGCAAAAGCAACACCGATGAAGAAGAGAGGATCTTTTTTTCAATCAGTTCCAAGGGCTCAGTTACGCGGCAGTTTTTATTGCGATAGTTTGCACTTTAGTGCATTTTCGCAAACCAGTGCTGCATAGTTTACATGATTTAGTGCAAAATTGGTTGCTGTGTTTAGTTTTATGCTTTCTGGTTCACACAGACAGAGGTGGGGGGGCATGGACTCCCAAGGACATTTGGGGGCCCTCTCTCTCTCACAGACACAGACACACACACAGACACACACACAAATGCCATCACAGCAGGGCGAGGGAGCGAAAATGGGCGGATTGCTACTCAATCTCTCTCTCTCTCTCTCTCTCTCTCTCTCTCACACACACACACACACAAACACACAGGGGAACAAACTAACAGGATTCTTCAGCCGCAGCAGCCAAGCAAGCCAGGAGGCAGACAGCAAGGCAATTGGGGTGGGGATAGCTCTGGCTGGATCTTTTCCATGGCTGGAAACAACAGTGGCTGGATCTTTTCATTTGAGGCTCCTTGCATCTCTTCCAAGTCCACCCCCTCCGTGGTCAGTCCAACCAATCATGGCTCAGCTCTGCCGTTGTTGCTTCGGGAAGATTGCTGGTTATTCACACGGACTTTTGCAAAATGGTAGTTCACACAATCGAAAGTGCGCGAAGTCACGCTACTTTTCAAAAAAGTTGGGAAAAGTAGCAAAAGCCCTTATTACACTATTTTGAGTTTTTGAGCTCCCCCCTTCTGAATGAGGCGTTATTGTCATGTGATGTGTGTGAACTATTAGGAATCTTAGCGAATTCTTCACAGACTTACAGGATGTGGGTCAGATGATGGAGGCTGGGCTCAAATATTCTTTTAAACCACAGAAAGGAACACAAAGGGTTGTAATATGTAATACTGAATCATTAATAAAGCTATTTTCAAAACATCTCGTGGATCATTCATAACATAAGGAACAGTTCCACATTACCCTGGAGACACCCTTAATTTTGCCTCTCTTTCCATGTAGAGACACTGGGACACAAAAGGAGACTGGGGGGAAAGTACTGAAAATGCAATGGCAACAGTCCAACAGCGATCATCTCCACTGATTTCAATGGGACCAGAATTTGGGGGGGAATACAGTTTGACTACAACAACCAGAATCCACCAGCCAATATGGCCACTGGGGATTCTGGGAGTCACCATCCAAGAATGACTTTCTCATGCTCTGAATGGGGGACCCAGATAATTAATGGCAGACTAGATTATAGGCAAACACATGAACAGTCTTTCCTACTATCAGAGTGTTTGTAAGGAACTTATTGGAAAAATATCTGTATGTCAACATTTGCTTATCTGTTGGCTATCAGTTTAGTAAAGAGAAAAATTAAATTTGAAGGTTACAAACTGCACAACTAGTTGCCACAGCTCAAATAGTTGCCACAGCCTCCCTCTTGTGGTACTCCATGTGTGTTGGAATTCAACTCTTGTAACCTATGTTGGCTGGGGGGTTATGGGAGGTGTAGTCCAACACTTTTGGAGGGTGCCAAGTTGGGAAAGACAGAGATCTGTCAGGATGGCCATCTGTCAGGAGTGCTTTGATTGGGTATTTCTGCACGGCAGGGGGTTGGACTAGATGGCCCTTGTGGCCTCTTCCACCTCTATGATTCTATGATATAATCTCTCCTTCACAAACAAACTTTCTTGGCTCAGAATGTCAAATAGCACTATTGAAAAAAAAAAAGATGAAAAATGAAAAACATCAAATTTACGTGGCTCCCAGTAGTTGGTTAGTTTCATCCTCAGTTAGATAACAATAAAGACATTTTAACTCCCTTGAAGCTTGCTCTGCACTGGGTAGTTGGACAGATTAGATGGCCAATATAGATGGTGAGCAGTGGTCCAACATGGTGGGAAGGTCAGAGCTAGAGCTTGGTGAAGCAACTTTTTGGATTGCAACTCTCAGACCCCCCCCCCCATCCAGCATAGCCATTGCCCAAGCTGCAAGAAGTGGGCAGATCTGTGCAAAAAAAAATTTTTTTAAAAAAATTGGACACCTGCAAAACAGACATTCAAAAAAAAAAACCCCCGATCCCATCAGGGAACACATAAACTGCACTTCCAAATACTGTATATGTCCCTTGCTGAAAGAGGGTCACGTGCTCTCTATCAGCCTCCAGTTCTCTTCTTTTTTTCTGAGTCAGAAGTTTTTATCAACACCACGCAGCTGTAGGAGAGCAGCCGCTGTAGGATTTGGTTCCCGAAACTGGGTCAACACAGCTGAACTTGTGCAAAAGGAGGCAATGCCTGTTTTGGCAGGGCTCAGATAAGCCTCTGGAAGTACTCCAAAGCATCTCCCAAGCTGGGACAAGTCCTTTTCCTTACCTCTTTGGAAGTCCACAGGGTATAGTTTTTCCCCCTGCGCAGTTCAGCAAGGAGTCAAACGCTTTCCTGCTGCGGATGAGACCTTCCGGTCCAAACCTTTGGGAATTGGTTGAGTCAGAAGGACCAACCCTGTTGACCAAATAAACCTGCCTCTACATTCTGGGCAGTCTGTACCTAGCTTCCAATGAACCCTAGGGATTTTTTTTAAATACCCTGGCCCCTGTGGTCTAAATTCTCCTTCTAGTATCTAATCTTTGATCTCAGACACACATACATGCTGGGCAAAAGGGCATTTCAAGAATTTTCCTCTGTGGAATATGTCACAGGTTAACCTGTCTGTTGCAGCAAATACATTTGGGATTGTTAGGAATGCAGATGATGCCAGACCTGTACCCCAAACAGCTTAACTGAGGACAAAATACCAGTGTCTACTGTTCTTCTGGATCCAACTGAAGTGTCTCCAGATAAAATGCACCATATCCTAGAAGAGAGGCTGGAAAAATGCCTTTTTTTGGACTCATGAGTCTAAAAAAAGAACTTTTCCAAGCTCTGCCCCAGAACCTCCTAGGATGTTGACCAAAGGTAAGCTGGAACATGCCCAGAAGAGGGCAGCCAAAACAGTAAAAAGTCTGGAAGCAATGCCCTATGAGGTGCAGTTTGGGCTCTCCACACACCCCTAGTGCTGCCACTGGTCTGGAAACCATGTCCTGTGAGAAGGAACGCAATGCCTGGGAGTGTGGTGGCGTCTCCTTCTTTGGAGGTTTTTAAACAGAGGCTGAATGGCCATCTGTCAGGAGTGCTTTGATTGTGTGTTCCTGCCTGGCCCTTGTGGTCTTTTCCAACTTTAGGATTCTGTCACAACATATGCTAGTACACTTTCAAGCACCCATCCATGGCCAAAGCAATGAGAATGAACTCCTGCGCCAGTCCCTCGATGGTCGGCTGAACTATTAAATGTTGGTTCTCAAAGTGCCCAAGCTGCATTTCAAGCATGGTCTAAGCCAGGGTCAGCAACTGTGGCAGGAGCCCACTTTAGTAGCCACACACCTGTGCGTGACCTCTAGGATTTGAGGGTTGTTATAAGCCAACCCATCACTCCCGCAGACCTCCAGAAATGCAACTAAACTTTTGAGGATGTTCTTCATGTAAAAAAGAAACTGGGTAGGGCAATGGCTTTATGGGGGTCAGGGGGAGGAGACTGGGGAGCCTGTAAAAAAAGCAGGATGACATTAGGGTGTTGAAAAGAGGGGAGGGATATCTCCTGCATTGCAAGTCCCACAAGGAAAGTTCATGTTCTCAGAGCAACACCCTCAGTTAATGTAAGGGCCGGTACTTTCCACCTTTAAGACGAGAGATGCTCCTGGGGCTCCTACTTGGAGCGACTGACACGTTACACACCACAAAGCCACAGGAGGCCTCTGTCTTAACGCAACTTTTACTTCCTTAATGCCATGGGAAGCAGAAGCTCCCTCATCTTCTCTCCCACAGAGATTTTGGCAAAGTGAGAAACCTGAGTTTTGTTTGTTTCGTCTGCAGTTCACACAAAAGTCTTCCTCCTCCTCCTCCTCCTCCTCCCGTCTTGCAAGGGGGCTCTCAAGCTCTCCTGAAAACCTGAGGAATTCCCACTCCCTACTTCCGTTTCTTCCCTTTCTTTTTCGGAGAGCCTGGCCAGGGGAAGCCGCGGAATTCCAGGCAGGCGGCAGCGTTGTGGGCTATGTAGTAGAGGTTGAGCATAGCGGCCGGGCTCAAGATGTCCACCTCGGCTGCACCCTTCTTGGATTTCTTCCCGCCTTTGCCTTTGCCTTTCCGTTTGCCCTTGCCCTTCCCTTTGCCTCCGCCTCCCTGTATGGTTAAAAAAAAACGGGGGGGGGATTAAAAGAGAAGTTTGCTTGAGATCCTACATCATACTTGTATAGCGTTTATTATTGTTGTTGTAGTCGTTATAGTATTTATACCCTGCTTTATACCCAGTTTGGGACTCAAGGCAGCATTGTTGTTGTTGTTGTTGAAGGCACACAACAAGAAGTGTTATTGTTGTTGTTACTGTGTCCCTTCACCCTAAGGGTCACCATTATAGAGCTATTATTCTACTTTAACTGCTCAGGCTGCCTGCTGTGGAATCCTGGGATTTGCAGTTTAGGGAGGGGCATTGAGCATTCTCAGTCTGAGAGCTCTTAGACTTCACTAAAACACAAACCCTAGAATTTCACAGGAGGCAGCCAAAGCAGATAAAGTGGAATAATAGCACTATAACAGTGCGATAAAGCTCTAAGGCGAGTGTAACATGGGGTTTTCTTGGCAGAACTTGTTCAGGGAGAGGTTGCCTTTACCTTCCTCTGAAGCTGAGAGAGTGTGATTTGCCCAAGGTCACACAGTGGGTTTCCATGGCCATGTGGGGACCAGAACCCTGGTCTTCAGAGTCATAGTCCAAACCTCAAGGAGGCTTACAACAGTTAAAACAAATACAGCTACAGATTCACAGGATATCAAAGTTAAAAAGCAATCAAACTATCATAAAATTAAAAACAGTTTTAAAATGTTTAAAAACCACCACTACAAAGAAAAGTCCAGAACATTATACAAGGCCTGTTTCCAGTGACCCTCTGAATGAGAGACCTCCAAATCATGCCATTATCAGAGCCCTGCTCAGGTCTTGCAGACTCAGGGCCATGGTTTCCTCGACTGACTCTGTAATGAGTCCTGAATTTGTAATGCAGTCTTCCTCTTTTCCTGCTGCCTTTTACCTTACCAAGCATCACTGTCTTTTCAAGTGAGTCATGTCTTCTCATGATATCGTCAAAGTACAACAGTCCAGCTTTCCTCACCCACCATACATAAAAACAGGAAATACAATGGCATGGACAACCCTAAGTTTAGTATTCAATTATACATCTTGACACTTCAGAATCTTGTCTAGTTCCTTCATAGTTGCCCTTCCAAGTCCTAGGGCTTGTCTATACGAGCCCATAAAAAAGGAATGCCTTGCACTAATGACATTTCGCTGCAGCTCTGACCTGTCCTAATTATTTTTCTGCCCCGTTACGGTTTGCATGCCTGCTAGCAAACATGGCGGCTGCAAGTAATTTACTCGCATTTGCACTTACTTCAATTTGCCAATGATGACCTTATTTTTTTTCAAAACAATGTCCACAGTTCAATTGAGCAATTTTTAAATTGCATTCAAACATGGTGGCAGCGAGCACTTGCCTTCTTAGCAAGCTCCACCCTCTGCACTTGTCCAGCCAATCAGATTTGTACTTCCTCTTGTCTGGGCAAGTGAATCAACTTGACTTGCTTGTCCCAACGAGCAGGCGTGCGCACCCCCTTTGCTGTTTTTAATAAGAAACGGGAAAAGCCACAAATGATTTTCTGGTGAGGTTTCTAGCCTTTTTTGTCCCCCTCCTTCACAATGTGGTGAAATCACACAGAATGCCATTAGGACAGGTAGGATTCTCCTTGTATTCCGTGTGATTTTTTCACCACTTGGACAACCCCCTTAGTCTTCTTCTGATTTCTTGACTGCAATCTCCATTCTGATTAAGGACTGAGACAAAGTATGGAAAATCTTGAATTAGTTCAATGTTTGATTGTCTGCTTTGAAGTTAAGTGAATCAACTGTCATTGTTTTTCTTTCCTTAATGTTCAACTGTAAACCTGCCTTTCCACTTTCTTCCTTGATTTTCTTCACTAATTATTCCAAGTCTTTGCTGTTTTCTGCTAGTAGTATGGTGTCATCTGCGTAATCTTAAAATGTTGATGTTCCTTCCTCCAATTTTCATGTATCCTTCCTCCAAGTCTAACCCTGCTTTTACATATGATATGCTCAGCACACAAGTTAAAATAGTAGGTAATAAAATGCAATTTTCTCTGACACCCTTGCCATTAGAAAGCATTCCATTTCTCCTGACCATAGCATCATTACCTGACCTCGGAGGGATGGAAGGCTGAGTCAACCTGGAGCCGTGCAGGACTAAACTCACAATATTGTGGCTGCAGTACTGGAATTTAACCACTGTGCCATCAGGAATGCAGTATTGCATTATAACAGAACTTACTTAACATTTGTTGCAAAATGGTAAAAAAAGTAAAACCACAGCTGTAAGGGAAGTTATGTACAGATATGATACCAAGAAGACTGTAGCCAGGAGCTAATTTCTGAATATGGAGTCAGTACGTGAATACATACGATGCTGGAAGCCTGTGTCCAGGGAATACTGGGGGAAAAGTTGAAAAGCCTGAAGCAAATTTGGGATATTGACTTGGCTTGCGTACCACATGCAATCCCCATTCCTTTTTTCTAGCCTCTTTCCTCACTCCCCTATATTTCATAGAATCATAGAGCTGAAAGAGACCACAGGGGCCATCCAGTCCAACTCCCTGCCATGCAGGAATACACAATCAAATAATTCCCAACAGATGGCCATCCAGCCTCCATTTGAAAACCTCCAAAGGAGACTCCACCACACTCTAAGGCAGTGCATTCCATTGCCAAACAGCTCTTACTGTCAGGAAATTCCTCCTAATGTTTAGGTGGTATCTCCTTGGGGGAAAGGCAAAGAAATATTCCCCAAACCACCACCCCTAAAAGTTGAAAGGTGGTCTTCAAAATAAAACCTTAGCCTAAATTGTTTTAGTCCTACTAGAAAACAACAAAGACTTGGATAAATTAATAAGGAAAGTCAAAGAAGAAAGTGCTAAGGCAGGCTTACTGCTGAACATTAAGAAAACAAAAATAATGACCATGGAAGATTTACATGAATTCAATGTAGACGATAAGGAAATTGAAATAGTTAAAGATTTCCATACCTTGGATCAATTATTGATCAGAATGGAGATTGCAGCCAAAATTAGAAGAAGTCTAGGACTGGGAAGGGCAGCTATGAAATAACTAGACAATATCCCGAAGTGCAAAGATATACAACTGAACACTAAAATCAGGATTCACCAGGCCATTGAATTTCCCATCACTATGCATGGGTGTGAGAGCTCGATGGTAAAGAGAGCAGATAGGAAGAAAATCAACTCATTTGAGATGTGGTGCTGGAGAAGAGTTCTAGGGATGCCGTGGACTGCCAAAAAGACAATTAAATGGGTCCTTGAACAAATCAAGCCTGAACTCTCCCTAGAAGCCAAATGAGGTTATCGTACTTCGGCCATATCATGAGAAGGCATGACTCACTGGAAAAGGCAATAAAGGTTGGAAAGGTAGAAGGGAGCAGGAAGAGAGGAAGATCTCATACCAGATGGCTAGACTCCAGCAATGAGGCCACGACCCTAAGTCTACAGGAAGTGAGCAAGACAGTTGAGGAAAGGGTGTTCTGGAGGTGCCTCATTCATAGGGTCGCCGTGAGTCAAGGTTGATTTGAGGGCAGTTAAAAACAAAGAGTACACCTATTGAATCAATTGAATTTATCAACATGTTGACTCATCCATTCAACAGTTGATTGAATAAGTCTACCGTACTCTAGTTGTGACTAACCAACAAGATGGCAGCCCCCTCCCCCCGAATTCCACCAAAACCCTAAATTAACCCCTGGAAATTGCAACTGGAAGGAACTCCCAGTTGCAATTATACCAGAAACCGTGGATAACAGTGAAACCTACTTCCAGTTGAAAAACATACCAGAGTTAAATTGGAGGACCTAGAAGATGCCTAGAGTATATGCCTCTCTAGGCATTTTCCAGCACAACTCTATGGTATTTGTCCCTGTTTTGTGTCCCACGGATAACAGAAACCACAGATTTTGCCATGGATTTTGTTCAGATTTTGCTACAGGAATAATTCTGATCCAGCTGAAAGACAGGCAGCTGGGACACGTGGATGGAGACAGGAAAAGTCAATGGCCTGAATATCATTATTAGTCCCAACTAGAGTTTTTGTTATTATTTGCCATCCAGCTGACCACAACTTAAGACAATCCTACGAATGAGACCTCCAGGATGCCCAGTCACCAACTGCCTGTCTCAGGTCTTGCAAACTCAGAGCTGTGGCTTCCTTCCCAACCAAAGCAGACTCAATGAATCAACAACATTCCTTCTCAATCAAAGCAGACCCACTGAATCAACAAGACTCATCTACATGTTGACTCTACACACAATAATGTGAAGTTGAAGGCTTTCATGGCCGGCATCCATAGATTTCATGGCCAGCATCCAAAGAGACCCTCTCACAGCTGCAGGAGTTTACTGCATACCATGCAGCTGTGGACAAGTTTACATAGGGACTACTAAACGCAGTGTACAAACATGAATCAAGGAACATGAGAGACACTGCAGACTGGGCCAGCCAGAAAAATCAGTAGTAGCAGAACATGTTATAAACCAACCTGGACACAAAATGCTATTTGAAAACACAGAAATTCTAGACCAGGCCAACAACTATCATGTCAGAATGCACAGAGAAGCTACTGAAATCCACAAACACCCGGACAACTTCAACAGGAAAGAAGAAACCCTCAAAGTAAACAAAATCTGGCTTCCAGTTTTGAAAAACAATAGGATCAAAATGCAACACTTACAAAGGAATTCCTCCCAGGGACAGGGGGATTTCCAACAGCAGTTAATGGCCCATCAACCAACCATTAGCCAAACAGACACTAATCCTCCTTGCATTTCTATACCCAGAAACTAACCATTCAAATACACAAATTTACATATACTCCCCAACAGGGATTCACAATATATAAATTCCACACACACTCCTACCCAACCATTCTCTGAAGATGCCAGCCACAGATGCGGGCGAAACATCAGAAGTAAACTCTTCCAGAACACGGCCTCACAGCCCGGAAAAAAAAAAAAAAACAAGGAAAATCTACACACAACAGTTGACTCAATGTGTCTACTCTTGTTGTGGCTAACAAACAGGATTCAGGCCCAAGTCAATATGTTCTTCTTGGAGGCTGGCAAAAAAGGTCATAGGCTGCCTCCATCCCCACCAGTGTCGGTGAACTGGGAATGGAACCAGCTAAATCTACCTTCCTGTAATGTAAAACCATGAGACCTAGTCCTCCCCTCTGGGGCAGCAGAGAACAGACCTGCCCCCTCCTCTCTGTGTGACAGCCCTTCAGGTCTTTAAAGAGTAGAACCATGTCTCCCCCTCAGTCTTCTCTTCACCAAGCTGAACATACCCAGCTCCTTCAACCTTTCCTTGCATGTTTTGTTCTCCATATCTCTTATCGTGCTTGTTGACCTTCTCTGAATTTGCTCCAACTTGTCTGTACTCTAAATGAGGCCTGACCAGTGTAGAATACAGTGGGACTATTACTTCCCTTGACTTGGAAACAACGCTTCTATTAACACAAGCTAAAATAGCACTCGGCCTTTTTGCTGTGGCGACACACTGGTGCCTCATGTTCAGCTTACGATCAACAATAATCCCAAGGTTCTTTTCACATGTAGTACTGTGGCCTAAATGTAGAATTTTTTAATTTCTCTCTATTTCAATTCATTTTATTAATTTGTGCCCTGGGAAGCAGGTCTGGGAAAGCTCAGTCAGGAAACTCTAGCTCTCTCCCCCTCTTCCAGTGGCAACTAACAGCACCTCCTTTGTACACACAGAAAATGGTGGATCTAGGCATTACCATAGTGTTGTCCTTTTACTGAACTGAACTGGTGGCCATTGTGTCTAGTCCCACAGCATGACAGATGAACATCTTTCGTTTTTTTAAAAACTCCAAACACGACATCTGCAATGTATTTAAAAGGTTGTTAAAATCCATGAGATAATTACAGTCTAACTGTATCAAATAGTTATCCACTGACTCCCACAAACTTTTTGTGTACATACAGGATCCAACTACAGTAGGACCCCTGTATCCACTGCGGATTGGTTCGGGGAGAGGGCGTGGATACCAAAAGCTGTGGATAATAGCAAACACCATTGAAAATAATGGGACTTCCTGTTTAAAATACCATAGAGTTGCCTTGGAGGACCTAGGAAATGGCTAGAGGGGACACATTTTCTAGGAAAACTATAGTAGGTTGCTGTTTGTGTCCCAAGGATCATTGAATCAGTGGATAATGAATCAGTGGATACGGGGGTCCTACTGTAGTACTAATGAGTTTCATCATTTGCTAAGGCAGTTGCTCCTGCCGGAAACCTGAAACTGAAATTATCACAATGCACAGGGCAACTTTCAAAACTCATCGAAGGCTGTTGACACACTGCAGAAATAATGCAGTTTGACACTGCTTTAAGTGCCATGGGCTCAATGCTAAGGAATTCTGGGACCTGTAGTTTTGTGAGCTATTTAGCCTTTCTGTTAGGGAGCTCTGGGGCCCCAACAAACTACAAATCCCAGGATTCCATAGGATGGAGCCATGATAGTTAAAGCGGTGTCAAACTGCATTATTTCTACAGAGTGTCTGCAGCCTAAACTCTGTATGCCGAGTAAATTTCTTGCCTGGAAAAGGGAGGCACCAGTCCTAACTGATGGAAAACAGTGCATGTGATGATAGAGGGGAAAACACCGTAAACTGTTGGAAGATGAGAGATGTACTCTGGTGTTATCAAACTGAAGAAATGTTTGTTAAGCCATACTTTTAATAATTTAAATAATAATTTTATTATTTTTATTGTGTAAAAATAATGTTAATAAATGCATGTATATTTATTGATTTTATAGCTCGTGAAGAAGGGTTCATATCCGAAATGTGTCAGCTTAATAAAACAAGTTTTCCCACATAAGTATGACTTAACAAACATTTCTTCAATTTGATAACACCGAAGTACATCTCTCAAATCCCAGAAAACAGTTCCTGCCACATAAGCAGCTGGCATTTCTTGTCCCAACACTATCACAACTCCCAAACTACAAATCTATGGAAGGGGGGCTTATATTTTGCCCTTCCCCCCCTCCCGATTATGACAAATCAAGATGCTCTTAAGAAGTTCAATAATAGCTCAGCTTTCCCCAGTTGGCAGTCTAGTGAGCTGTTGGAAAGTGAGAGATGTACTCCAGTGTTCTTAGATTTAAAAAAAAGGTTTGTTAAGCCGCGTTTTTGTAGAGAAAACTTGTTTTATTGAGCTGACGCATTTCAGGTGTGAACCCTTCTTCATGAGCTATAAAATCAATACATACACATAGATTTATTGACAATGCCTTTACACTATAAAAGTTGTATTAAAAATAAATATAGCTTAACAAACCATCAACTTTAAATATCTACTCATTGATTTTCCTTGGATTTTTCTGGGCTGTGAGGCCATGTTCTAGAAGAGTTTATTTCTGACGTTTCGCCTGCATCTTATGCCAGCCACAGAGGCAGGTGAAACATCAGAAAGAAACTCTTCTAGAACACAGCTTCATAGCCTGGAAAAAAACCAAGAAAAATCTATGAATGCCAGCCGTGAAAGCCTTCGATATCTACTCATTGTTACATGCATCTTGATTAAGAAAAATAGGTAATTTACGCATTATGAAATTCAGGAATCATCTCTGATTCTTATTCCTTATAACTATGAGATATTCTGTTTTCTATACAGTAGGAAACACACAGCCCCGCCATATCCGCTGATTCATTATCCACTGATTCAGTTATCCGCGGGATACAAAACAGCAAACCTACCATAGAGTCTTCCTAGAAAATGCATAGAGAAGCATCTGCTCTAGATGTTTTCTAGGTCTTCCAAGGCAACTCTATGGCATTTAAAACTGAAAGTGCCATTACATGTGTCCCTCCGTATCCACGGATTTGGTATCCACGGACTTAAGCATTCATGGCTTGAAAATATTCTTTGAAAAATAATAATCCAAAAGGCAAACCTTGATTTTGCCATCTTATATAAGGGACACCATTTTGCTATGCCATTGCATACAATGGGACTTGAGTATTCATGGATTCAGGTATCCATGGGGGTCCTGGAACCAAACCCCAGTAAATATGAAGGGACAACTGTATTTTCAATGGCGTTCGCTGTTGTCTGTGGTTTTTGGTATCCCCGGGGGAGCCCCGGGAACCAAACCCCCGCAGATCTGGGGGTCCTACTGTATAGATTTTGGTGGTACAGTACAGTATTTCCCCCCACAAGAATAGTGTTTAGTTGACCCACACAAACCTTTCAAATCTACTACAACGGTGTATGTTATGCTGGGTACAGCTAATATATCTATATTTTCATGGTTTGTTGCTTCCCCATTAAAAAAACATACTTAAATATACATTATCTAATCCAGTGGTTCTCAACCTATGGGCCCCCAGATGTTGGACTACAGTTCCCAGAATCCCTCACTATTGGCTTTGCTGTCTGGAGTTTCTGGGAACTGTAGTCCAACAACATCTGGGACGGCTGTGCTTGACAGCTGATTGACAAATACAAGTGGATACAGGATTCTTCCCCATTTTGAAGGTCTAGTTAGAAGGCCTAAGTTTGGAAAAGTTAGCTTTTAAAAACTATAACACCCACACTCTGGTGGATTTGGGGATTTGTAGTCTAAAAAGGTGTTTCCCCTCCCTCTTTAACCAGAACCAAAACGCGCGCGTTAACATCCCAAATTACCCGTGACACGCAACCCTTCATTCACACGTGCTTCACGTGTCCTACACGCGTCCCAGCCTCATTCACGGAAAGACTCACCAACGACCCCCCCTTTTTTGGTCCAGCCCAAAGGGAAGCGCGCGACCGCAGCAACGCGCGCCCCCGCGACCTTCCACGGCCGGTTGAGTGGGCGTGGCTTCTCGCTCCAGGAGGCGTGGCTTGAGCTCTTTTGTTTACCTCACTCTTCCTTTCGTTACCATGGTGAAGGGAGGGCGGTATCTCCGCGTAGCGTGGCGACCAGCGACCTTAGCAACGCCTGAGCTTAGCGCATGCGCAGTCAGTTGCAGGTGATGGAGAAATGGTCTGGTGTCGTCACCAGAAAGGGAGGGGGGAGGAGAGGTTGTGGAAGGGAGAGTAAAGAAATGGCGGGAAGAAGGTTGCGCATGCGCCGTCATTTCATCTCGCCTGGTTTCTGCCTCTATTGGGTGGGTGGGGGAAAGGGCGGGAATATTGAATAATTTTTCTTTCTCTTATTTACTGGAGACATGCAGGCGTTTAATTATTTTTATTACTTTTAAAAACTTTTTTATTAAAATACATACAGCTTATACAGTACAAAGGAAAGAGTACATGGTTTCCTCTTCTTACAACTGAAGTCTACATAGTTACTTCATTTCATTTAACCATGTCCATCTTTCCATGGTTAAAACTGAAAGCTAATATTCATATTTCATCTTCCTTTCTCAACAGCGTTGGATTTGTTTATTTTTGCTAGTATTGTCATTCTAGTATTGTAACTGCATATCAATATTGTACTGTACTAAATAACAGAAATATTAATTTCAGCTAGCACAATTGAATTAAATGAAGGTGTTTACTTTCAGTGATTAATTTGAAAGGTGCTTGAAGAGAAACAAAGCCAAAAGGAATTCCCTCATAAACCCCTTGTTGTTATTGTTATTTCTATTTTCATTTTATTATCTTTTGTAAGAACAAGAGCATTCTTTTTTTTTAACAAGTCTACACCGCCTTCCCAAGGGGGAAAATGTTTTAAGATAGAAATCACAGTGGTGACACTTTAAAATAAATTCCTCTCTCAAAACTGGGTTACAAAAAATAGCATTTAATTAAAACAAGAAAGAGTCCTGTGGCACCTTTGAGATGAACACATGTTATTTGGCACATGTTTTCCTGGATTCCAGTTTACTTCCTCTGATGAAATGGGGTGCAGTCAATTAAAGCTTATGACAAATAAAAGCTGCAAATCTTTAAAAGTGCCACGAAACCCTATTTTGTTTTTGCAGCCAACAGATGGCAACCCATTTTAAAGTTTAACTTTTTAATGTTTTTCAGCCCACTGATGGTAAGAGCTGTTTGACAGTGGAATGCACTTCTGCCTGGGAGCAGGAATGTGCATTCCCCCCACTAAAATGTTTTTAGCATTTTTGGCCCTCCTCCTTCCGAATACAGCAATAGGATGCGGGATGCCATTAAGACAAGCCGTATTCTCCTCACATTCCATGAGGAGTATTTTCACCGTTTAGACATTTCTATCTTTCCATCTCTGAGGTTAAGTGGTGACCTGATAACCATGTTTAAAAATTTGAAGGGATGACACTGAGGATGGAGCAAGTTTGTTTTCTGCTGCTCCAGAGACAAGGACAAGGAGCAATGGGTTCAAACTACAGGAAAAGAGATTCCACCTAAACAACAGGAAGAACTTCCTGATGATAAAAGCTATTTGACAGTTGAACCTGCTGCTGCCTGGGAGTGTGGTGGAGTCCCCATCTTTGGAGGTTTTTAAACAGAGGCCAGATGGCCATCTGTCAAGAGTGCTTGGATTCGGTATTCTTGGAGGGCAGAATGGGTCTGAGCTCCATGGCCCTTGTGGTTTCTTCCAACTCTAGGCTTCTGTGAAAAGCAATTTAGGTACTCTACATTTCTATGATTCTATGATTCTATTACAGCATTCTTTAAATATGGTTATCCAATGAATGCATCTTCTCTTATTGCTGCAAATATTATGATTGCTGGGGTAGGGGGGATACTACACACCCATTAACCCGTTCACATGAACTTTAAATGTTGCAGTTACATTAAGGTCTAAAGTTGGCAACTCTAATAAACAGGTAAGAGGACAAAGAATAGTGGAGTACAGTAGGACCCCCGTATCCACTAATTTATTATCCACTGATTCAATTATCCACGGGACACAAAACAGTACACCTACCAGCCTTCCTAGAAAATGTGTTCTCTCTAGCCATTTTCTAGGTCCTCCAAGACAACTCTATGGTATTTTAAACCGGAAGTCCCATTATTTCAAATGGCGTTGGCTATTATCCACAGATTTCAGTATCCACGCACACACACACACACGAAACAATACCAAGCGGATACAGGGGTCCTACTGTAGCTGCGGTCTTTCTTCCGAACGTAAGCAACGGTTGAGGAACCTTTGGCCCTCCAGATGTTTGGATTCCCCCCCCCCAAAAAAAAGCCTCAGACAAGTATGACATTTGGTAGAGTATTGCAGGAGTTGTCGTGCAAAGCAACTGGTTCCCCCATCCCTGTTATTATGCTGGTGATGATCGATAAAGCCCTACATCATTCAAGTGCAGGCTGTTGGAAGGATTGCATTTCTCTCTATGAGCCTGTTAAAGCTCTTAGGATCTTTGGGAGAGGCCCTTCTCTCTGTCTCACTACCTTCCCAGGCTTGTTTATGGGGACAAGAGGGCCTTCTCAGTGACTGCTCCCAGACTTAGGTACTCCCCACCTAGGATGGCTCCCTTCTTGATCTCCTTACACCAGCAAGTGAAAACTTTCCTATTCTGTCAGGCTTTTAGGAACTGACTGTGATGGGCTTTTGATGGTTTTCTGGTTTGTTGCTTTTAAAAAAAATCTGTCATTTAATGCATTTTAAATGGTTTTAACTCTATAGATTGTTTTCTAAATAACATAAATAGATAAACAGACAGACAGATGTTTTTGTATGTTTTTAATCTGTACTCTTTTGAATAATTTGCAAGCCACCTTGAGTCCCGTTATTTCCAAAAAGGTGGGATGTACAGTTGGGCCCCCATATCTGTCCGGGTTCAGTTCCTGGACTTACCATGAATACTGGAAACTGCAGATAACAGCAAACTCTATTAAAATAAAGGACTTCCAGTACAAACATACCATAGAATTGCATTGGAGGACTTAGAAGATACCAAGAGAGCTCTGGTGGCACAGTGGTTAAATGCCAGTACTGCAAGCCACAACGTTGCAAGTTTGATCCCAAGGGCTCCAAGATTCACTCAGCCTCCCATCCTTTTGTAGGTCGGTAAAAGGAATTCCCAGCTTGTGAGGGCAATTAGCTAACATACATTGGAAACTGCTTGAAGAGTGCCTAGTGTGCTATAAAAGCGGTGTAGATGTGTAGGTGCTATTGCTTAACAATTTGTAAGCCACTTTGGGAGCCTTCGTGGCTGAAGAGCAAGGTATAAATACCTAAAAATAAAATAGGGTGCCTCTCTAGTCATTTTCCATTGCAACTCTATGGTATGTGTCCCTATTTTTTAACCATGGATTACTGAAACCACAGATATTGGTTCCTTGGATGAATAAAATAATAATAGGTGCAGCCTCTAGATAAGGATCTGGCTGAAAAAGAGTAGACAAGGACAACAGAGGCCCGATGGACTCATAACCTGATAGAGCATGCATTGCAAGCAGTCAGTAGCTATTCTGTTTAAGGAGCCATGATGCCAATGCCTATAGAAAGCAAACACAAAGTTTTATTACAGAAACTCCATTAGAGATATGAAAGCTCTCTAAGGGTGATAAACTAAGCTAGGCTAAGGAGGGACAGGAGAGACCAGGACTAAAATAGTTTCATTTTTGTAGCATTGAGGATTGTTAGGAGGTGGGAGAAAGAAAAGTTGGAATGATCTCTAAGAATATCAGTCTATATTTCAGAAAGGCTAGCTTGGGGGTGGTGGGTAAGACATAAGTAGACTTTAGGTCACTAAAATACTATTTAAACTATTTAAATATCACTGTTGCTCTCTCTAGGATATATTTAACACTTTCAGTGCTGAGCACTGTTGCATTTCCAACTCCGGCAACCTCAAGAATTAGATTAGAAGGATAGCCAGAGAGATGTATCCTTAATTTTCCACTGACATTTCAAAGCAGTCACTCCCTCTTACGGTGGAGCTGTATGTGGGTTCGCTGCCTTATGCTTGACCCACTTACATCTTATTATGCAGCACTGGTTTTAATCCATCACAGCAAACGGGAATTTGAAGAAAAAAGGGACAGAAACCATACATTGCCACACTCTCGCCACTAAAGGTATATCCCTGCTAACGCTTCTTCTTTAATTTATTGCTGCATTTACTACATAATATAGCTCTACTGAATTAATTTTTACATGCTCGGCATTAAATTAGTCCCTGGAATGTGTCCAGCTTGTGTAAATTCTTAGAAGAGCTTAAAATGTCCTTCCTCTGTCCATGTGAAAGTGCTTGTAATTTTAGTGCTGATATAAGTCATTAAATAGACAACACACACACACACTTTAAGAGTAACTTTTATTCTTGGTTATAAAGCTGTGCTTTAAAAGTGGGTTAACTTAATATGGCCATTTCCTTGAAAAATGATTTGTCAATACAATTCACATTGGGAAACAAACATTCTTCCCCACAGTAACAGAGAGTACATATGTATTATTGTAACTTGTGCGTATCCTTGATGAACAACAATAGACACAATCAATGTGCAGTATTTGTTTTAGAACATGCTGCTATGCTACAATAAAAGAAATAGTAGTAATAAAATTACTCCTTCCAAACATGAACCTCCCCCACCGCCAGAAAAGATAAAATTGGTTTTTAAAGCTGGTCTATGTTTTTCAAAAGGTTTTCAGCAAAAAAGGCCCCAATTTCACATTAGCAACTTAAAGATACAAGATTATTTTGTGAAAGTGTGCAGATGTCCTTGTGGACTTGATAGCATGCATATCTGGTTCTCAGATGTACCAGTGAACCATGGAACAATTTTTGGAATTTAAAGTCCACACATCTGGCAGGGAGCTAAATATATAAGCTAACTTTTTATACAAAAATGTCTGCATGTTTCTTCAGACATTGGAATAACATGTGGAAGTCCTTTTGTGCCTTTAAGAGGTAGTATGGAAGGGGGGAGGGAAAGACGATCCGTGTTTTTTAAAAAAACAAATTTCCATATTGGTGATGTGGAAGGAGAGAAGAAGAATTAAATTCCTGTCATTTGAATTTTATACAGGAGAAAGCTTTGCAGTGTTGCACACTGTGCTAGTAAAAATGTCTCTTATATATGCACACACGCGCACACACAAACACGCCATGGATTTCCAGTTAACCATTTCCAGCTAGTAATAGGGTTTACCTATCTTGGGCCACTGGACAGAACTTGATTTTGGCCAGATCTCTGTCACAGAAATGTCTTAACCTGCATCCATAGTCAGTAGCCTGTGCTTGTGGCATGCACAAACTATCAAGCAACAGTCCATGGTAGATCCCACCTATCACCTTTTGGAGGCAGGTTGTGTGAAGTGCAAAAATCTCATTAAGGTTTGAACAAGCAAACCATTTCTTCTAATATGCAAAAGTGGAGAACAAGAAATCAATGTAAAGATAATTGAACAAAATTGTTCAAACTGGATGCATGCATTCTCTCCCCCCCTCTCTCACACATATAACCCTTCAGCTACAATCAGATCAAAAATCTGCAAGTATTTCTTCTCTGTTTGAAGAACCACTCCTGTAAAACAGCTGTCATGCCTAGATCACCTACAGCTACAGGGAATCTCTGCAAATTGATGTCTATGAACCAGAGTTTGCAGAATTTGGTTTCCTGAGAAGCAAGCTACATATGGTGTCATAGGTTTACAAAGGTGTTCATCTGCTCAGGATCCAGATACAGGAGTTGCTCAGAGTAGTGACTCGAGTCTCAGAGCATGTGGCATATGCAATGACCCTCAAACCAAACCAAAAGCAATCATGGAAGGAAATTTAAAAATTTTAAAAATATACCGTTCAAGGCATATATCAGACTAAAATAAGGCTGTCTGCTGCCACTGAGAAGCCAATTTACAATAGAAAGACTGAAGGGGTTGAGTGAGGTATGTGTAAGGGGAGACTAGCAAGGATGGGGGGCATTGCATTTAGGTTGCCTAACATTTCAACTTATTGTAAAGGGTTTCCTGCCAGGCCTAAGGACTTCCAAACATGGAAGGGTCCCCCTTTCCCCCCAGGATACAGCACCAATTATCTGGAAAGACTTAAGATGGCGTTCGGTTCAGGTTAAGCTTCCCAGCATGCTATCACTGATAGCGTAGCAGTTCTTCCCAGTGGATCGGCTGAGAGAACACTTCCCTCTCCAGCCATAGTTCGTAGGAGTAATGGAAATCTTCGGGAAGTTCCAGGTGTTGCCCCAGGACACTCTGCAAACAGTTATCCACTGGGGCAAATTCAGAGTCCTGGGGTTTATCATACCTTCGGCTGTTAAAAGCTTCAATATTGGCTCGTAAAGTGCATTCTTCGGCTTGGAAGTCCCAAGGTCGAGCATCTATATCTATGTACCGACAAGGTAGAGTAGAAAAAAAAAGACATAAAACAGTAATAGAAGTAATAGAAGAATGATTATTTGGAAGGCTGGCCTATACCTCTGTGTGGAAAAAAAAAAAGAAATCCCTACTTCTGATATAGCTCTACAATGCCTCCTAGAGTGTCTAATAAGCTGGCACCATGCTGGGAAAATGGAACAGGCCCTACTTCATTGGTTGTTTCCCAATATGCTTCTGGAATGTAAGAGCCAGCATCTTGTATGATGCCGAATTGTTCTGTCAGCCCATCCTCTGCAAATAATTCTGCATCTGTTCTGAAACTTGAGACTCTACTCAAGGAGACAATATATAACTAGCTAAGTTAGGTTGACTATTGATATTGGCTGGGATCCTGTTGGTGAGTCCCAATGAGAGAAGACGCATTCAATTAATTCTCCAGCATAACTCTATGGCATGTGTCCCTATTTTTTCAGCTGTAGATAACTGAAACCACAGACATTGGTTCCATGGGGGGGGGGGTGAGGGACCTGTCCCTCACTTCCCATATTGAAAATCCAAGCCCCTGATAACCCCACAAGGGCAGGTCAGCCAGCTTTTGTGGGGAGAGCCATTGTAAGACCAGAGCTGGGGAAAGTTGCTTTTCTGGACTTGAACTCCTAGAGTCACCTGGGAGCTGGAGTCCAACAAGTAAGATTTCCCTGTTCTGTGAAAGAGATTTAGTATCTCAAAATAATTAGAGCAGAAAACATCAAGCCGTCACTAAAGAAGCAGAAAATGCCATTGTCCAGGAGCCTTTTGGGAACAGCGCAAGCGATTTTTTAAAAATGCACCTGTGATACTTTTGAGACTGGATTCTCCCTCACTGCAGATATGCAGGGGTGACCTGTCTCTGAAGGTCTGTCAAGTAGATGATTGTGAAAAGCTTCTTTTCTGCTGCTCCAGAAACTAGAACATGAACCAATGGGTTCCAATTACAAGAAAAGAGATTCTGACTAAACATTAGGAAGGACTGATTTGTCCACTGTTTAGCAATGGACTCTCCTTTCTTGGGGGGTTTTAAGCAAGGGTTGGATGGCCAGCTCTTGTGGGGCTTTAGCAGTGGATCCTGGCATGGCAGGAGGTAGGATATAAATAAAGTGACTGAATGATTGACTTGCTTAGATGGCCCTTCCAAAATGATAAGTAAACTTAACAGGTGGTCGTAGAATCTACAGTTCAGGAGCTATGTCAATGCCCACCCTAAAATTATTTAACACCACACTGACTTGATGGGGTTTATGACTCAAAAAATGCATGAGCACACAATATGGCTGGTGCTGGGGGACAATGGGAATTATAGTCCAAAAAAGTAACTTTTCCAAGCTCGGTTAAAAAAAAGATCCACATCAAATACATAGTAGCTGGTACAGAAACAATAGTTATGCTCATTGAAGACCAGGGAAAGGAAGGTCTTTGCAACACTCACCGTTCCCATAGGCCCAATCGTCATTCATACGGTGGCGCACTTTCTGGTAGATGGCAGACATGGTTTTCATGTTGCTTTTCCTCCACTGGCGTCCAAGGTACTTTGTCTGGATCTTGAGAAGCTTCAAGACATAGAGCTGCAGCATGGCTTGCTTCACTTTCAGAGCCCGTTTCAAGATCGGAGCAGACTTGAAGACCACCAACATCTGTTGATGAACCACCAGGAGGAAAAGCAATAAAATAGATTTTAAAAAACCACAGCCCTCACACATTAGGAATAACTTCCTGAGCTGAACGAACTGCCTTGGAAGGTGGCTGAGTCTTCTCTTTTGGAAGATTTTAAACAGAGGTTTTAGCTGTGGGTTGTTCCTACATGGCCAGGGGTGGGACTAGATGAACTTTGAGACCCCTTCCAAGTCTACAGTTCTACGATGCTATGTTACCGTAAAACACGCAGGCAGACTTCAGTTAACAATGACCCAAAAAATGCATAAAGAAGCTTTACCTCTTTAACATAAAATTTGGTACTGGAGGCAGAAATAACATGGAAAATATAGGGATACGTTCCCACACCACAAAAAAGAAAAATAGTTCAACATGTTTCAGCAAACTTTTACTTCAAAACTGACATTATGCACCTGTGAAATGAAACAACCAGGTAAAAGAAGCCTTGCAGAAGTACGTAAACAAAAACATTTTGAAGCTTCTAGAGACTGCTTAAAAGTTTCTTCTAAAATGCATCCAGGGATATTTTTTTTCCTTTCAACAACCTCCACTTTTCTTATGAGTTCCCTTTTAGTGGCAAAACTTATAGCTCTATGCTTTTTCAACATGTCAGGGTAGCTGGTGAGGCAGACTAACCTACTTTCCCCTTTCCTCTCTTTGCTCTTAGAATCATAGACTCATAGAGTTGGAAGAGACCACAAGGGCCATCTAGTCCAACCCCCGCCACAACAGGAATACCCAATCAAAACATTCCTGACAGATGGCTATCCATCCTCTGTTTAAAAACCTCTAAAGAAGGAGACTCCACAACACTACAAGGCAGTGTATTCCACTTCCGAACAGCTCTTACTGTCAGGAAATTCTTCCTAATATTTAGGTGGAATCTGGGATTCTGGGACTGACAGTCCAAAAAGGCACCTTTTCCCATTCTCTGGGATTTCTAGCCTGCAGCATTTGGGGAAAGGGAGCAAAATCAGCTCTTGTGTGTGTGTGTGTGTATGTGTGTGTCTTCAAGTCGCATATCAACTTATGGTGACCCCATGAATTTCCTAGGTTTTTTTTTAGGCAAGCAATATTCAGAGGTGGTTTTACCAGTTCCTTCCTCTGAAATATAGCCTACAGCCCCTGGTTTTCCTTGGCAGTCTCCCATTCAAGGACTAACCATGGCTGACCCTGCTTAGCTTCCAAGATCAGATGGGATCTGGGTGCCTTTAGGTTATTTAGGCCCTCAAAATGCTTACTTGTTGCAAATCGAAAGGTCCTTATTTTCACTTATTTCACACTTTTTGCATCCCACTTTTCAACTGTAAGAGTTCCCCAGGCAGTGTACAAATTCATTTTTAAAAACTGGGGGAAAAGGCAACAAAGAAAACCAAATACCACAAAAAGGGAATAACAATAACTGGAGAAAGGGTGGGGGAAGCATAGAAACCAAGAATAGCAGCAACAAGTCAGAATTATGGTATGGCAACGCAACCAGTTGGCAACAGCATGTTCCATTATAAACGTATGGGGAAATGTAGGGTTTTTTTGCATATATATTTTTATTACATTACAAAGCTTGCAAGATAAATGATACAATTACATAACTCTCTTCTTATCAGTTGTAACTTTTTTCTTTATTAAACAAACAAAAAAACAACAACACACAAAAGGATACCTCTTTGATAATATCAATATATAACATTCCCAATGTCAAACATATATAACAATCCTTTTAATCTTCCCTTTGAATGCTTATTCCTTCCCTCCTGGATTACTTGAGTTTTGCTACCTTCCTTGATATTGTTTTTCTGTTTATACAGTTCTTCTTCCTGTTACTTCTAATCTTAATCGAGTTTTCTTTTGTTTTAATTGCTTATCTATGTGTTCACGGCCATTAAAGGCCCTGTCTCTCTGCTTTAGAGGACCATATTATTCACATTTTCCCATCTGTCTCTCCAGTGTCTTTTTATTGGTTCTCACTCTTTTCCTACTTGGTTTGAAGGTCTATATTTCAGTATAGGTGTAAGTTTGTCTGCATCCAACATATCTCTAAGTTTAATTAACCAATTAAATGGGGGCAATGTAGTTTTACAAGCGCTGCACAAAACAACATTCTGGCTGAGATCCTACAGTGTGTTTGTGTAGTGTAAACTCACACTCATGTAGTTACACGGCAGTTGCACTACTCCCCGCTTCTACTGAACATGGGCAACCCGCTGTGTATCTGCCAATCTGCCTGCTTATAACACACAGTCACCCTTTCTGCAATCCCAGTAAAGAAAGTGACACACTGAAGGCACTGACAAATGGTTATGCGCCGTCCAAGAATGTGCAACTGCACAGCTGGAATTCTGTGGTCGGTTTATGCATTTATTTGTTTAATTCACATCTTGCTTTTCTCCCACATGAGACCAAAAGCAGCTTCCACTGTACAGTTAAAATAGTCAAAACAATCTCTAATATGAAAATTTAAAATGCATTAAATAAGCATTCACCTAAAAACATTCACTTAGAACAGTTAAAAACATGTTGAAACCTATTACATATTAAAACCAGCACATCTGTTGCACCATTCTCGACCAGTTAAAATCTGAAGACCTGTTTAAATAAGAAAGTCTTTGCCTGCCAGTGAAAAGAGAGCAGAGAGGCGGCCAAGCAAGTCTCTCTTGAAAGAGAGAGTTACAAAACCTGAGAGCAGCCATCCAAAAGGCTCTCCCTCCTTTAGTCCCAACAAGAGTACACCCATAGAAACAATGGTTGATGGATGAACCAACCTGTAGGTAAATCTAATTGATTCAATAGTACTTCTCTTGTCAGGACTAACAATAGGATTTAGGGCCGGTCTAGATGAGGGAATAAAATGTGGATTGGTGCGTACATATGCCAATTCGTAGAAGCTGTCATCTGTCTCAACAATTTTTTTGGCAAGGACACTGGTGTGCCAAGCTCGTGCCAGCGAATCGAGATGGCGGATGAGAGTGAACTACTCCCAGTTTTGTACTCCCCAAATTGCCCCCGCCAGACAGTACAGTCATCCCTTCACATTTGCAGGCATTAGGTTCCCCAGACCGCCGCAAATGCGAAAAATCCGTGAATAACAACTGCCCTCCCCCTCCCCCGCAAAAGCGACCACGGGGCCTCCAGAGGCCCCACAGTCGCTTTCCCCCACCTTCCCCTCCCTCCCAAGGCCTTCATGGGGCCTCCGGAGTGTCTACGGGAACCCTGTGAAGGCCTCCCCGGCCCTCCCCCCTCCCGCCCAAGGCCTTCATGGGGCCTCTGGAGCTTCTCCGAAGGCCCGTGATCGGCTCCCCAGCCCTCCCCCCTCCCTCCCAAGGCCTTCACGGGGCCTCCGGAGCGTCTCTGAAGGCCTCGTGATCGCCTCCCCGGCCCTCCCCCGGGGACCCCGTGAAGGCCTCCCCGGCCCTCCCCCCTCCCACCCAAGGCCTTCATAGGGCCTCTGGAGCCTCTCCGGTGGCCCCGTGAAGGCCTCCCCGGCCTCCCCACTCCCTCCCCAGGCCTTAATGGGACCTCCAGAGGCCCCGTGTCACTTCTTTTGGGAGGGCGGGGGCCCCTCCCAAAACCTACAAATATTCAAAACTGCGAATGCTAAGTTCGCGAATGTGGGGGGGGGCAACAGTATTTTTTAAAAAAAACTAATCCCAAGGTGCAGAAGAGCCATTTTCCACTGAAATAATGAAAAAAAGAAGGAAAGAAAGGCTGCTTCATCACCTGGGTGCACAATCACTACGGTGACAATCCTACATGGTGGTTCCAGGATCTGACTTCTTAGTAAGCTCCACCCCCTGTGTACGTCTGACCAATCAGCTGTCCTCTTCAGTAATGCACTGTGATGCAATTTGGTTGTCCTAACGTGCAGGAGTGCGCATTTCCTCCGCAGTTGTCAAAAAACTCAGGGAAAGTCCCGGAGGCTTTTGCCACGGACTTTCCCCGACTTTTGCTCCCCATCCCTCCAAAAAAGACGGAACACTGCGGGATCCCGTTTGGACACATGGGATTTCCTGAGGATTTATTTCACCATCTGGACTACTGAGAGAGGGGATATTGTAGCACCTTTTGAGACTAACTGAAAGAAAGAACTGAGTACCCAGCTTTTGGGGGCAATTAGTTAACACACATTGGAAACTGCTTAATGCAGTGTAGATGTGTAAATAGCTATTGCTTAAAGCAGTTTGTAAGCTGCTCTGATAGCCTTGTGGCTGAAGAGCAGGGTAAAAATAACTAATTAAAAAAAAGTTGTAGCATAAGCTTTCATAGACTTGGTCTCCATGCATCTGAGGAAGTAGACCATGTCTATGAAAACTTATGCTACAATGTCTTTCTCTCCGTTAGTCTCAAAAGTGCTACAAGATTCCCTTGCTGACTGATATTTCAGACTAACATAGCTATGTCTTTGAATAGGATTTAGGGCCCAATTACACTTGTGGAAATCTGTTCACACCACTGTGAGCTGACTGTGACTTCTCCAGTCCTTGTCCTAATGGACAAGATAAGAGCAATGACCTTTATACTATACTTCTTTCTCCTGGACCTTTGGGCATTAAGCTATGTTTTATGCCCTACACTCCTTCTCATGACATGCACACACTGAATACCACCATGCACCTCTTCACAGGGCAGCTCAGCTGACACACACCCCATCAGCTCACCATTGTCCTGGAATGTTTCCACTTGGTTAGTTTGTTGAGGATCCTCAGCAGGTTAATGCAGGAGAAAAGGTTCCTCCAACAGAACTGGTTGTTATCTCCCGTTTCCTACAACAAAAGGGGAAAGGACTTTTATAAAATAGGAATTATTTGCCATAATAGGGTATAATTCTCTAATAAATAGCTCCCAGAAATACATTTCTTTAGGTGAAACACGGATGCAGAATTTGCATTCTCTACCTTAACACACACAAGTCTAAATCCTATTGTTAGTCCTGACTACAGCAGACCCACTGAATCAATTGGCTCTCCACTACACCATTGGTTGAATAGGGCTCCTCTAGTTAGGGCTAACCAACAGAATGCCAAGCCAGTCACCACAAGCTGCTACACCTCTTTCCCCATCATTCCCCTGACAAGCTGAGAATTTATTTTAAAAATGAGAACATGAAGACGAGCCCACAGTAGGCTTTGTGTCAGTGTAAAGAGGTGCCTCTGTTTCATCCATCTGCTTTAGGCTTAGCAAAAGCCACACCTTTTGCTAGAGAAGAGAATTAACTACTGTGTATGCCAGTGGCAGCTGGTGGCTCCATGTCAGTGGGGCAATGAATCCACTCCAGGTTTCCAAAGAACTCTCCAGAGCATTGAAATCTATTCTTGAATAGCTTCAGCACCTTGGATAGTGCTGTGGCAGTGAGTTTCTCAGTTTATACACTGTGATTGATGCCTCCACCAGGTTTAATCACCTCCCTCCTGCAGCATCACATTTCCAGCCCAATTCTAGAGAAAACCAAACCCTGCTTTAAGTTTAGGAAAGGAGACAGGGATTACATCATAGCATCATAAAACCATAGAGTTGGAAGAAACCACAAGGGCCATCTAGTCCAACCCCCTGCCATGTAGGAATACCCAAGCAAATCATTCCCAACAGATGGCCATCCAGCCTCTGCTTAAAATCCTCCAAAGAAGGAAACTCCACCACACTCCCAGGCAGCAGCGCATTCCACTGCCGAATAGCTCTTACTGTCAGAAAGTTCTTCCTAATGTTTAGGTGGAATCTCTTTTCCCGTAGTTTGAGTCCATTGCTCTGTGCCCTAGTCTCTGGAGTAGCAGAAAACAAGCTTGCTCCATCCTCAGTATGACATCCCTTCAAATATTTAAACATGGCTATCATGTCCCCTCTCAACCTTCTCTTCTCCAGGCTAAACATACCCAGCTCCCTAAGCTGCTCTTCAATAGGGCATGGTTTCCAGACCTTTCACCATTTTGGTCGCCCTTCTCTGGACATGCTCCAGCTTGTCAACATCCCTCTTGAACTGTGGTGCCCAGAACTGGATGCAGTATTCAAGGTGCGGTCTGACCAAAGCAGAATGGAGTGGAACTAATATGAGGACTTTGGATCTAAGAATTGCCTTTGCACAGTGAAGAAATCATGAATCTATGACAGTTTGAATGAGCTACCACTAGAGGCCGCTGCTGCTTCAGGGGAAAAGCAACATTCTGGGAGGTGGAAGGTGCTTTTCCTCTGTCCCAGAGAAATAGTCTGTACAGGAAGGCCTGTGGAACAGACAACCCATTCATCTTAGCATACAGATGTTCTGGTGGATTGCTCCCAGTCTAACAGCCCACATTGAATCACAGAATCCTAGAGCTGGAAGGGACCACAAAGGTCATCTAGTCCAACCCCCTGCCATGTAGGAATACACAACTAAATCATCTTGAGAGATGGCCATCCAACCTGTTCAATGACCTCCAAAGAAGGTGAGTCCACCACCTCCAAGGTATGTCAGTCGAGGCTTCTGCAGGTGTAGTCATGGGCGGGGGGGGGGGCGGGGAATCAGTGATAGTTTCCATGGGGTCTCTAAATCTACTCGGAATTCTATTCCAAGCTTTAGAAGAGGTATTCATAGTGCTGAATCCATTTCAGAAATAGGGTTCAGCCCCTTCAATGAAACTTTTTGAAGATTTTCCTTGGGATTTTTCCAGGCTGTAAGGCCTTGTTCTGGAATAGTTTCTTTCTGATGTTTCGCCTGCATCTGTGGCTGGCATCTTCTCTGGGGATGCCAGCCACAGACGCAGGCGAAACGTCCGAAAGAAACTATTCCAGAACACAGCCACACAGCCTGGAAAAAACCCAAGGAAAATCTAAGGATGCCGGCTGTGAAAGCCTTCGACTTCACAATCTTTTTAAAGTTCAGACTAAAACCTAGGTCAGATTCACCGTGCACTGCCTCTCAATGACATGGAATCCACTCACCTACACTGGAAGTAGAAGGGATAGAATAGAACAGGAAAGCACACAACTAAATCTAATTTCTTTTAAGAGGCTGTGATGGGAACTTATTTTCCTGGTCCCAGGCATGGGGTCCAAGGACAGGCTGCCTGATGAACATAGTTTCCAAGATTCTCTCTCTGGGTTGTGTGGCATAAATCATGCAGGCAGAGTTAGGTGCTGATTGTGCTACACAATGCTTATGCTAAATAGCAATGCTGTGCAACTAAACGTACAACCAAGACAACCACGTGGGTCAGGAGGTCGCTGGAGGTTGCCGTCTTTGTTGCTAGCAGCTCCTTGGTAGAAGAGCTGTGAATTGGCATTGGACTTTAGTCTGAAGTTTATAAATGCTATCCAAGATGATGAGCCTGATCTCCCAAAATAGGCCCATTTGGTTTTAGTCCGAACTTTAAAACAGTTGTCTGAGGTGCCCAACTGTGCCCCCCAAATAGGGCACTGGTCTTTAGTCTGAATTTTATAGGAGCTGTCCAAGGTGTTAAATTTTATTGCCTCCCTCCCTCAAACAGACTGCACACTTTAGATAGCTTCTTTAAAGTTTCAGACCATGGCCTAAATACCCTAAAGGCACCAGATCCTGCCTGACCTTGGAAGCTAAGCAGGGTCAGTCCTGGTTAGGACTTGGATGGGAGACCACCAACAAATACCAGGCGCTGTAGGCTATATTTCAGAGGAAGGAACTGGAAAATCCACCTCTGAGGATTCCTTGCCTAACAAAACCCTAGGAAATTCATGGGGTTGCCTTAAGTTGACAGGCAGCCTGAAGGCGCATACACACACACACACAAAGTTCAGACTAAAACCCAAAGCTGATACCTCTCCCCAATGACATGGAAGCCACCACTGCCATGACCTGCAGGAAGAAAGTAAAAATCTAGTTCAAACTCACAATAATTTTTGTCTGCAATCATAGTATTAAGCCCATTTTACAGATGGAAACTGAGGCTGAGGCTGTTGCTTTTTGTCTGGGATGCCAAGAGTAACTGTTGTTCCCCTTACCAGGCTTTCAGCGTTGAGTTCTGGTAACTCATGGACAGTACAGAAAGGATAATCCAGGACAGATATGCTGTGGGAGGAGAGAGAAAGAGAGGCATCACTGCCCAAGTGTCTATTTTAAAACTGCTTCTGCCTTTGCAGGAGGAGAGGAGAGAGGGGCTGTTCACACAGACTGTACCTGTTTTTGGCAGTGATGTAGGACATGATATTTTGGTTGAAGAACTTCAGAATCAGTGGGATGCAGTTGGCGAAGACTAAATGCTGGGAGACGTACTCAAACTGCAAAGAGAAGAGCAGCCAAAACATGAAAGGAGACAAAAGATCTAAGAAACAGAGCACGCTGTCTGTGGAGGTTCTAAGGAATGGGACTACAAAAAAAGTAACTTTCCCAAGCTTGGTTTCAGACTTAACCCATGCTATACTGGAGGTGGGCAAAATGTGGGCTGTGGGCCACATGTGGTATGTGGGCCACACCGTAGCAAAAATGTCCCCTAGCAAGCATTTGGAGCAAATTTTTAAGCCTGGGGAGGGGGGGCTTTTTGCCACAAAAATGGCTGTGGGCCACTTTTTACAGGTAAACCTATAACCTTCCATATCTTGTAGGACTTCAACTCCCAGCATTCCTCATCATTAGCTATACTGAGCAGGGGGGCTGCTGGGACTTGCAGTCCAACATCATTGGGAAAGCCACAATATTCACACTTGTTTAGAACTATAGAGCGGCTCCTGAAGAAACCTGACAAAGCAATAGGGAGCCATGGGAAAAGAGGCTGTTTCACTCACTTTGTCCCCCACTTGCTGGTGCCAAACCCACCTGATAAATGTGGTTTAGTTTGAAGTGTTTCAGGAGCAGAAGCAGCAAAGCAGAGATTCCCTTGACAATGATCTCTTTGTGCCGGTTCACATCAACGCCCAACTTCATGCTCTGAAGGACTGTGATGCTAAACCCAAGAGGAAAAAAAAGATTAAGAACACAAAAGCAGCCTCATGGGATCAGACCAAAGGCGCATCCAGGTCTTGTGTCCTCCTCCTGACAACGGACAGACTGTAGACTGTGAGGTTTTCCACTACCCCCCCCCCACAGCCACCAACTGTGAGGGCTTCCACTTATCTCCACCTCTGCCACCAATGTGTGGACTTCCTCCTGTCCCACTGCTGTGGCCACCAACTGCGGGGACCTCCTAGAGGCCCTCATGGTTCCTGTGTGAGATTTCATTCATCTTCTATCCCCACTGGACACCACCACCCTGGATTAACTGCAGTCACCACAGACACTGTGGGTCTGAACTTAAGCTTTCCAATATCCCTTTGTGTAGCAATCTTGGAGACAAAAGCGTACAATACAAACAAAATTATTTGCTAAACAGAAATAGAACATAACACAGAATCATAGAGTTGGAAGAGACCACAAGGGCCATCCAGTCTAACTCCCTGCCATGCAGGAATACACAATCAAAGCATTCCCGACAGATGGCCATCCAGCCTCTGTTTAAAACCTCCAAAGGAGACTCCACCACACTACAGTGTATTCCACTTCTGAACAGCTCTTATTGTCAGGAAGTTCTTCCTAATGTTTAGGTGGAATCTCTTCTCCTGTAGTTACAGGCCATTGCTCCATGTCCTAGACTCTGGAACAGCAGAAAACAAGCTTGCTGCATCCTCAGTATGACATCCGTTTAAATATTTAAACATGGCTATCAAGTCACCTCTTAACCCCAGGCTAAACATACCCAGCTCCCTAAGCTGCTTGGCTTCCAGACCTCTCACCACTTTGGTCACCCTCCTCTATCATAGAGTGCTTATTTAATACATCTAAATCACATTTCTAATTCTCCCTCACACTCATCTCCTAGCAAACTCATACCCTGACTCTAACTAATCTCTACCTCTAACCCCCGACTAACTCTTCTAACCATGCCAACTCTGGCAGACTCCTAATCCTAACCTTGACAAACCCAACTCTCATTCAGACTAACTGCCTTTTTAAAAATCCCCTTGGACAACCAACCAATCACCAGTCACTCCCCAAATCCCATTCTCTCACCCCCTCCCAACAGATCCTTACCTTAGTACACCTACTACACAGTGCATACATAATTATACTTTACCTTACTTTATCTAGTAAATGAAACAAGATTCGCCCCCCCCCCAAATCCATAATATCATGAAGATCTCCGCATCCACAGCAACAGCTATACAGATATACAAACTCTCCAGGAATAGAAGCAGTGGTGGGTGGGTTCTTCCATGTCCATGAGGTGAAAGAGCTATCCAAAGTGCTGCACCCTCTCTACAAAATAGTTTCAAGCACCTGGGATAGTTCCTTCAAAGTTCAGACTGAAACCTGAAGTGGATTCAGCAGTACGACCCCCACCCTCCTGCCACAGAGGTTTCTTGTAGACCCAGGGGCTAGGAACCTGCAGAGGGGCTGGGGGCTGTATCAGGTGCACTTCTTACCCCCTCGACCCATCCCAGACCTATGTGGGTTGTCTTTTCAGTTTCTGACCAAATTGGAAGTGAAAATTGAAGGTAATTTTCCATTTTGTCCCAGACATGTGGGAAGGCCATGTCTCGCTTGAGGCATGGACAGATTTTATTCCAGTGATTCTCAGCCAGAGTCCTGCTGAATTTTTGACCACAACTCCCATCAGCCCTAATCAGAAAAAGTTAGGAATTCTTGGAATTGTAGTCCAGAACATCTGGAAGGCACTAGAATTGCTTGTGACAATATCTTGGTGATAGTAATGTTATTTATTTAGACAGTACAGGCCACCTCCAGTATCTGTGGGGGTTCAATCCCCAGACTCATCACAGATACCGGAAACCGTGGATAATAGCAAACCCTATTAAAATAAAGGACTTCTGGCACAAACATACCATAGAGTTGCATTGGAGGACCCAGCGATTCCTAGAGAGAACACCTCTCTAGGCATTTCCCAGCACAACTCTATGGTATATCCCCCTATTTTTTTTCTCCACAGATAACTGAAACCATGGATTTTGGTTCTGCAGATATGGGGACCAACTTGTATTGGACTTTAAAAAATTAAAATTTTCATGCTGAGTTAGCCCAAATTGTCATGAGTTTTAAAGGATAAATCAACTGAATTTTTTTCGGAAAGATTGGAAACTGCTTATGGACTTTTTGAGGAATAAGAAATTTAACGCTGTGGTTACTAGTAACTCTATTAGGTTTATTCAATTGGATCTGTAGTGGTAGAATAATATATTTCTTTTTTCAGATTTTTTTTCTTTTATTATAGTTTGGATTGAGGGGGGTGTATTTTAATCAGTTACTGTTTACTGTTTTAGTTTAGTGTTTTAGCATTGTTTTAGCATTAGTTTATATGCAGATATATGTGTGTGTGTATGTGTTCTTGTATACGTATATGTATTCTTTTTCTTCCTTCTCTCCCTTTCTGTTCTTTTTACTTTTTTCCCTTCCTTAACATTTATTACTTTGACTGTGAATTAGACTGTTTGTGTTAAAATTAAGAACATCCACAGGGCCCCTGCTCTACCATACTTCTAAATCTGTCTTCTGTTTTTAATAGATCAACAGGCAAACAAACCAGTAGTTTTATATATAACTTGTCACACAAAGAAAATCTCAATAAATCTCAGGCCTCAGAGAAATGAGGTCTCAAGTCACATATAAGATTTCCTTTGAACTGGTGCTTCAAATGTTCATCTGGAATTGGCTGGTCACAATGGGAAACAGGAGCTGTTTTGATTTGTTGGCTTCTGTCTCAAAATTTGACACACCAACATTTCAAAATGTCATTTTCCAGGATTTCAGTCTTGCTAGCATCTCTTAAGACCTTATTTTGACACATGTCAAATAAGAAATCTCATAAATCTGACAGTCATCTTATCTGTACGTCTCAAACACACACAGCAGCAGCACCACTTCCGGAAGGTTACATGACTCGGTGGTGGTGGTTCTGGGAACTGTCATCCAAAAAAGTAAAGTTTCCAAGCTCAGCACAGCTCTCAGACTATCAAAAAATAGTAGGTCTCAACAGAGTCAAGGGAACTCAAGAAAGACTCACAAGCAACATTACTCTATAACAAATGCAGAAGAGTCAAAGAAAACAAAAACGTCCACCCGTGTCTCCATACTGTAGCTCTGGAAGAAACTGCACAGCTATTCTTATACAGCGGGGACATGCAAAGTGTTGCCTGTAGGTCATATATGGCCCATGGATTCAAATTTTGTGGCCCCTGAAGCTCTGTACTAGTTCCTCGAAGCCCCCCAGTTTTTTTAAAAAATTGGCATGATTCATAGGCAATTTTGGCCCTCAAACCATGCAGAAAGCTCCCCAAATGCACAAAGACACATAAAAATACCCTCACCCAGCCCAACACCCCACCCACCCACCTCCTGCATGGCAAAGGGTTGGACTAGATGGCCCTTGTGGTCTCTCCCAACTCTATGATTCTATTATTCTATGAACAAGCACCCCAGACTCCTGTACTGTCCCCAAATGCCTGTTTTCCTCTACAGTTCTTCTCAAAATGGCTACCATTTCGACATTTTGAGAAGGACTGCAGAGAAAAACAAAGGTACCTGAGCTTGCTATGTTTGTGGGGGTGCAGCTACAAGGAGAGAGAGTCTAGGGGGGTGGGGAAATTGGTGCCTAGCCCCCACATAGTTCTCCATTCCTGTTATACAGACATCACCCAGCCGGCACTCCATCCGGGACTTACGGCATCTCCTCAGGTAACACGTCTGCCAGGATGTTGATGGAATCTGTCTTGGCTTTGGAAGTCGGAGCTGCAGCTAGAAGAATCTTTAGCAAGGCTATCTGCAGCAAAAAACAGGACAAATCCCCAAGGTAAGGCACATACAGTCTCAAAATTACAGAGTTTGAGGAAACTGGTATGTCCTTCCTCTCTTCCTGTACTTTCTAGGAATAGAATGGGAAGACCTCCAAAATTAAAGTACCCCCCGCCGTTAAAAATGTGAGTAGACCCGTTTCCAGCAACTTAGGGGAAGGTAAGAGCAGATTCTAACAGAATCCCATAAGGACTAAACTAAGGTAATAATTCTTTCCCATTCCTACTGGCTACAGACCTCAAACATGACCCAGAGCAATGGAGCCTGCTACAACTGTCTCTCTCTGGCTTTTCTTCGCAAACGAAGATTCAGGAAGGACTCATCCCGCGCTTTCTGCAAGCGCGCTGATGACTAAGAAGGCCAATCCCAGATAAACAAGTCCGGTTGCAAAAAGCACAGCAGAAGGTCTCCTTGGGTGATGTTTTTGGGTTGTGATTCTTTCTGCGTTGTCGTTTCTCTTCAAGACTTGTTCGGCGTGAGTTCTCAAATAAGGCTGCAGAATTGTGGATAGTGTGTTTCCATGCCTCCCGATGTGAGGCCAGGGCGGACCACTGTTGGTGATCAATTTGGCCGAGACTGAGATGTTGTTTCAGGGAGTCTTTGTATCACTTTTTTGGAGCGCCCCTCTACTGATGCTACAACTGTACCATCAATAGAAAAATAAATGTTGGGTATCATGCCTAGATCAGGGCAGGGCAAAGACAAGAGCTGGCCAGTAGTGCTGTTGCTTTGGGGCAGTGAATCCATTTTGAGGTTACAGAGATGGTTTAAGCGAGCTGCCCATGCTGGTGAACAGGAACATACTGTGGGAGCTGCCCTCAGTGCCAAACTCTATCTATTCAGAACCATGGAGAGCTCTCATAATACATATTGTAAAGCTAGGAGAAACCCACCATGGATCTGCTACCCTGAAGTAATGGAGCCACTACCCACCTACAGGCAAATTACAGTGGGCCTTCCATACTGGTGGGCTCCCAATCCACAGGCTGAACTGTCCACAGATCACCACGCTCCATAGTATTCAATAGTGACGACATGAATGCCGAACGCTGAAGCATGTACATTCACATCACTGCCACTGAATAATACAGAGCTTGATTGCCTGTGTTTTTTGGCATCCACGGTGTGTGTGTATGTGTGTGTGTGTGTGTGTGTGTGTCCCAGAACCAAAACGGAGGGCCCACACTGTACAGCCCTGCAGAGATTGGTGGACTACAGCTCCCATGGGTCTCAGCCAGCATAAGGAAGGCTGAGAGTTGCAGTTCCCAAACTCCACTTTGTTCACTCTTGGCCTAGATGAAGAGGCCCAAACCAAAACCACACAGTGCATAAATCTTACTTTAATCTATTCAATGAAGCAACATTTTCTCCCCCCAAAAGTCCTTAACATCACAGACCTCTACATCCACAGCAGCAGCTACACAGATATATTAACTCATTTTATTTATTTATTTATTTGATTTAATGTAAACCCCACCCTCCTCCCAATATAGGACCCAAGGCTTTGAGCATTTGTGCATCTGTCTGTATGTACGTATTACAGTACTCCTATTGGTTGTTTATACGCAATGCTCACCATGTACTGTGGCAAATTGTAGAGCATCACCCGATAGAGTATTTCACACGGCGTCTCCTGCACATCTTCTTCCCCCTGACATGGGAAAGGACCGGATCCATAGAGAGGAACAGTGGAGAAAAAGCTATGAGGTTCAGCTGTTAAAAAGACACACCCCATGAAGCAAGAAATCCAGAGACCAGAGCTAAAGACTGGCAACTTAGTTCCCATACTGAAGTTCCTAGTACTTCAAGGACAGTGGAACTGATCCTGCAAAGCCTACCACCCACACACAAAATCTACAGAAACTGGCATATTGTGGTTGGGATTCCAAAATTGTGAAGTTTGCACTTCTGTCTCCAAGAAGAAACTGAACTCCAAAGGGGACGACCAGTCAGCTCCTTAGCTAGAAAAGAAACTCATCCATACAATTTTCCTATTCTGAATTGAAACTGGCTATAATTCCAGGGTTCCCTGGGACACGGAACTCAAACAAAGGAAATTAAAGTGTGGAGGTATGCTCCATTTCCCTTCCCAAAAAGCTAGGAGAACTGTGCAAGCAGGTTGGTAAATGGGAAAATGTATTCCACTGGTCAGTTTGTGCAGCCTTGAATTGCCAGTCTAAAGCAAAAGTATCTAGCAGAGCTCACTAAGCACAAATTAACCCCTTCCTATGCCATGGGACACTTGGTAACATTTGGCCACAATGCTTACAAGGACTCTAACATGCCAGAAGGATGCTTACCATTGACATGGGACATTTTTCCATCTCCTCTTCATTCTTGATCTGCATTTCAGAGATTGAGACGTATTTGTGCTGAGGACGAGATGTGAAGAAATTTGAGAAGAAACAGTCCTCAAGGCAACTTCCTTAAATAATCCTTAAATAATCATATTAAGGAAAAATACTGGAAAATCATTTTGCATATGATTATCACTGTGAGAATAATTTTGCAAAAAAACTGGAAATGTCAAAAGATACCCTCAATGAAAGAATGGGTGTTAAAGCTGTATGATGTGGTGGAAATGGATAGGTTAACGGTTATTTTGGATGGGAAAAAGACTTTTAAATATTGTGAAGATTGGCAGATACTGAATCTGTTATGGAAAGAAAAATGGAGTGAATTGGAGATAATAAATACAAATTAATAAAATAAATAACCTGAAACATGTAAAGGAAGGAATACAGACTACAGATATAACATAGGAAGGTGGGGGAGAATTAAGGTGAAAATATCAACACAAGATGGAAATGAAAAATGAAGTAATTGTGTTGTTGTGTTGTTAATAAGTGTGTTTGATGATAAGAATCCCATATTAATCAATGGGAGCAGCCATTTCAAGTATCTGGTGATGCCATTTTAGGTATCCGGTGTCACCATTTTATGTATGGGCGTCACCATTTTAGGTCTGCAGTGACCGGCTATGGATGTTCAAATCCATGGAACTCGCAGATACGGCAGGCCCATTGTACTTGTGTAACTGAGATTAAGCCCTCCTTCAAGTCTTAAAATGTAGGTGGGCTCATATTGGGAGATATGATCTTACAGATGGTCTGGATGTAAGTCATTATGGCAGGAAAAATGAGGAACATTAAGAACAACTCTGAAAACACCCAGTGCTACCACAGGAGAGGGCACCACAACAACCACAGAAATGCTTTCCATGTGGGGAAGCTATGACATTCACAGCTAAAGCCATCTCTTAAGTCATAATTTCCACGTTACCTGTTTCAATGTCTTCACGCTTTCATGGATAGGCCGTGGTAAACCTACTAAGGTATCTGTGTCCCTGCAAGGATGGCCGAGGGAGAAAGGAGGAGGCGGAAGAAGAGGAGATTGGAGTTAAGTATCTAGATTTTATAGCACAAGTCAATACATCTTGTCTTCTTTCAGTTCTAGATTTACAGAATCTACATGCTAGTTTAGGGCAACTTTGCAAAGAATGCTTGCTCACAACAATCCCCAGAGCTTGGAAAGTTTTGGGAACTACAACACTCAGAACCCCTCAGCAAGCATGGCTGGTGGCTCCAGAATTGCTATTTTAGCACACCCTTCTGAACTAGAGCCCTAAGGCTCACTAGCAGAGAAATCTAATCCCCCTTCACCAAACTACAAATCCCTGGATTCCAGGGGATGCAGCCATGACAGTTAAAGAAACTGATATAACAATGGAGTGCATTTGTACTCCATGACATTCAGCAAACCCCAGCATGGGGGGCCGCTGATGGCAATGGGAATGATGGGAAGTATAGTCAAACACAGGGCTGGAGGAGGCTGTCTTGAAAACATAAATACATTTACACAAAGGGTTGACAGCTGTCAGGGATGAGAGGATTGCAATGCCCCCAGGAGACCTTGCAGGGCCATCCCCTGCTGTTTCTACTCCCAAATTCCTTTTCAAACATTATTCCCTGTTGGGGGAAAAAAGGCTTTCCCTGGGCAGAAAACAAACCACAAGGGCAAAAAGCATGGCAAAATAGCCTCCAATGCCCCCTAGTGGGCATTCAGGGGCAAAATAACTTTTTTTTTTAGATAAAATACTGTAATTGGGAGGTGCTGTCATTGTTGCTGTGTGCCTTCAAGTTGTTTCCAACTTATGGTGATCCTAAGGCAAACCTATCACGGGGCAAGGTTTGCTCAAAAGGGGTTTGCCTTTGCCTTCCTGAGGCTGAGAGTGTGTGACTTGCCCACGGTCACCCAGGGGGTCTCCATGGCTGAGTAGGGATTCGAACCCTGGTCTCCAGTGTTGTAATCCAATGCTCAAACCACTACTGACTCTCAAAAACTGCCTGCAGAGCCATATCTTATAAGGCCCACGGACCACACTTCCCTGAGTCTTACACCAAAGATGGAAGCCAGAAGAAAGAACAGCGTATTTCACACCACAAAATCCTGTCACAGAATTCACACAAACCTTGTGCAGGCATTTATGTATTTATTTATATCATGCCCTAGACCCAAAGATCTCAGGAGAGCTTACAATAAAATCAACTTAAAACAATAAATAATAATAATTTTAAAAGATTAAAATGTATTTATTAACTAAAAACCAGCCGGGAGTGCTTTGATTGGGTATCCCTGCAGGGCAGGAGGTTGGACTACATGGCCCTTGTGGTCTCTTCCAACTCTATGTTTCTATGAAAACTGGTTAAAATAAAATAAAATAGTGTAACCATTGCACATGTGCAGACTGGGTAAAATCAATTAATCCCAAAGGCTTTCATTAAAAGCCAAGTTTTGGGCACCAAAATGATCCCAAGGTTAGTGCCAATCAGGCCTCCAGGGGTGCCAATGCGGAGAAGACTCCGTCCCATGTCCTCCTTCCATGGATCTCCCCCACCAGTGGGACACTGAAGACTGCCCCACCAACAGACCTCAATTCTTGGGCAGGCATATACTGAGAGAGGTGCTCTCTCAAGTAACAGTATATGTAGATCCTGCAGAAGAATATGTGGCCATATTTTGAAATATGCCATGTAAAGCCAAGAGATGCAGGGCCCTTCTCCAGCCAGCCAGCTGCTGACTCAATGAGTGACATTGAGCAAAAGGTCTTCCTTTGGAAGGCAAAGAATAGCCCCAGAGAACCCCTCACCAACACATAAAATACTCACTGCCCAAGCGTGAAGCCGATGAATTTGTTCCGGCTTGCCTCCAGGAAATGTTCAATGTCCTTCTGTCTAGAAGACAAGCAGAGCATTGGGGGAGAAGAGAAGGCCAAGCAGCCAGGAGGGAAATAAAGAGAAAAAATGCACCAGACATTATAGCATGGGGGGTGGGGAGAAGCCATGCATCTGGAGATGAAAGTATTCTGCCTCCAGCCAATCTGTCTTCTGAAGAATCTCACAGAATGGTGAGAAAGATGCGTTTTGAAAACTGTTTTATAGACCAAGTGCAACATGCATGGCTGTTCCAAAAACGGAGCTGCTCTTTATAACAGCTGCGGAAAACTGTCTGTCCTCTAAGTAAATATAGTTGTCCCTTCATATCCACGGATTTGGTATCCATGGATTTAAGTATTCACGGCTTGAAAATATTCTTTAAAAAATAATAATCCCAAAAGCAAACCTTGATTTTGCCATCTTATATAAGGGACACCATTTTGCTATGCCACTGCATACAAGGACTCTCTGAAACAACATCTCAGGCTCGGCCAAATTGATCACCAACAATGGTCCGCCCTGGCCTCACATCGGGAGGCGTGGAGACGCAGTATCCACAATGCTGCAGCCTTATTTGAGAACTCACGACGAACAAGTCTTGAAGAGAAACGACAACGCAGAAAGGATCACAACCCAAAAACATCACCCAAGGAGACCTTCTGCTGTGCTTTTTGCAACTGGACTTGTTTATCTCGGATTGGCCTTTTTAGTCATCAGCGCGCTTGCAGAAAGCACGGGATGAGTCCTTCCTGAATCTTCGTTTGCGAAGAAAAGCCAGAGAGAGACCCAAGTTAGATAACTCTCTTCTATCTATTTTCCTGTCTCAGAAGTATTCTCTGCCACAATAAATGTACGTTTTTCTTTTTAATCTTACTAGAGCATCCTGCATACTTCTATCCTGTTTTATACCACAAGCTCATATTGCACTGGGGCAATGTTTTACTTTGCTTAATATAAATTTCCTACAAGATGTGTAGGAAGTGCCATTGAAAGCGCCAACCATTAAAAAAAAGACTCTAAGCAGAAGTCTATCACATCAAGGACAAAGGTTTGAGTCCCATTTGCTCTCTCTCAGTAGAGGCTGATGGCAGCAATGTCAGAAGGATGGTAAATGAGCACTGGATTTTAGTCTGAACTTTAAAGGAGCTATCCAAAGTGCTGAACCTTGGATGCACTGCTCTAGATAATCCTTTCAAAGCCTGATCTAAAACCTGGAGCAGATTCACTACTCCACTGACATGGGAGCCCTCTCCCTTTCTCTGTTGGTTTTCAGTCTGCTGAGATTTTATATCAGGGGAGCATCCAAAAAAGGTAACACCCACACACCATATTCTGAAATGGCCCAGCTGTTCCATTACTTCAACCTTGATGACAATTAACGTCAGTGGGGTGGCGAGTCTGAACTTTAAAAGACCTTCAGACCAGACCCAGGCAGGTGCCTCTGTTGATGCAGGCAGGGGCAGGGCATAGGAATACCTGACTTTGGGAGCCCAGGGGAGCCCCTTTGGGAAGGAGACCCTCTCGACAGGTGGGCGTGGAAGCGCTACAGCCGGAACCACTGGCTCCCGCTCCAGAAGGTCCAGCTCCCCTTCAATGCCGTTGTCGAGGTCGTCGGCCTCCTCCTCGTCCACCCCAGCCTCGTCGCTCTTGAAAGGGTCCCTCTCGTTGTACAGATCCAAGCTGTCTTGCTTCATCAGAGGCTGCGTTTGAGAAAGTGGATAGCAGTAGAGGAATAAAGGCAACGGAAGGAAGAAGAAATGCAAAGCCCAAATTATGGGCTGCTCTTGGACAGCTAGCATGTTCTGGGATCCTACCACTCTCACAGGTACATCTGGTGGGAATATAAGGGGGTCTTCGTGGTGGCTGCTCCCAAGCTCAGGCTCTGGAACCCCCTCCCTAGAGAGGCTAGATTAGTGCCTTCCACGGTGACCTTCCACAGACAGGCAAAGAACTTTGAAAACTAACTGCCAACCTGCTGTATTGTCCATATTTGCTGTTTTTAGTGGGCAAGTTTTAAAATTGTTTTTACAGTAGGCCCGCCGTATCCGTGGGCTCAGGATCTGTGGATTCAACCATCTCCTTCTCCAGGGAGCAACTCCATCTTTGGGGAGCCTGTCAGCCTCCATGTCTGCCTTTGGAACGAATGAGCAGAAGGGCCAGAGCCATCACCTCAAAGATAGAAGTGGGCAGCTGGCATGCTCCCAAAAGGTGGGGGAGCCCAAAAGATGTGCACCTAGCAGCAGGTGCTTGCTCCCACCTCTGCTGTTCCCTACACTGTGTTATTAATAAGGACTTGATCATCCGTGTTTTTTGCTATCTGCGCAGGGTCCCAGAACCAAACCTCCACGGATATCAGGGGGCCACTGTGCTTCTATAGATAGATTTATTATACTTTAACTTTCGCACATTTTAATGTGGAATTTTATCTCTACTTTTTAAACAGTGATAATACTATTGTGATATGCCTTCCAGTGGAGCCTGACTTTGGTCAGACCTCACCTGGAATACTGTGTCCAGTTCTGGGCACCACAATTCAAGAACGATATGGACAAGCTGGAACGTTTCCAGAGAAGGGATAACAAAATGGTGGGAGGTCTGGAAGCCGTGCCCTATGAGGAGTGGTTTAGGGAGCTGGATATATTCAGCCTGGAGAAGAGAATCATAGTATCATAGAGCTTGAAGAGACCACAAGGGCCATCTAGTCCAACCCCCTGCCATGCAGGAATACACAATCAACGCAGGGTTGACAATGGCCATCCAGCCTCTGTTGAAAAACATCCAAAGAAGGAGACTCCACCACACTCCCAGGCAGTGAGTTCCACTGCCAAACAGCTCTTACTGTCAGGATGTTCTTCCTAATGTTTAGCTGGAATCTCTTTTCCTGTAGTTTGAATACATTGCTCCATGTTCTAGTCTCTGGAGTAGCAGAAAACAAGCTTGCTCCATCCTCAATATGACATCCTTTCAACTATTTAAACATGGCTATCAAGTCATCTCTTAACCTTCTCTTCTCCAAGCTAAACACACCCAGCTCCTTAAGGGCATGGCTTCCAGACCTTTCACCCAATAACAACACCAACAATAGTACCAACAGTAATACAGTAAATTATATTTGAAAGTCAACAAACCTGCACTATCCCAAAAGTCCAAGGAGGTGCCAGCACAGGACTTGGTTGCAGGACTCTCCTGCCTCGGCTGATCAGTCTGACTGCAACCTTTGGGTGCAACCTTAAAACCCTTATTCCACATTAAAAGGGCCTCATCCGTAGCAATGGCAGATGCATAGCTCAGGCAATTGCACCTCCACTCCTGCTCCAGCTTTTCTTCTCCTTCTGAATTGAACCTGCACGTATAGTCCCTTCCTCAGGATTTTCCCACCCACTGGGCCAAAGCAGTAACTCCGAGGGGTCACCCCAACATCCTACCCTCCTGCTCCGATGTCCCCGCTTGGACTGCTGCTGCTGTTGCTGCTCCACCAGCTCGATGGCGTAGGCTGGCGGAGAGGCAGCCCGCATGCTGCGCACCACCTGGATGCTGTCTTCTGGCAGTGGAGGAAGGCCCAGCTCTTGGCGCTTCCTTACCTTCATGGTCTGCAGGGCCTCAAAGCCCCCAAGGGTGAACTGGAGGTGAGAGGGAGAAAGAGAGGAAGACATCATGACTGGTGGCTCCAAGCTGTGCATGATTATACACACAGTCACTTGTGAGCTGTAGCGGCAATGCTCAGGAAAGATTCCTCTTTTTTTGGACTCCCAAAATTCTTCAGAAAGGGCTTTTAAAAAGGCACTGTACTGCTTTGACTGTTCAGTTGGCCCTCAACCTTCGCAGGGGTTATGGGTGGATGACCCCCACAAATGTAGAAAAACTGGAAATATAGGCCCACTATATTTTTTTTACTTGAGAGCACTTCTCTAGGCATTTGTAGATCCTCCAGAATTATTCTATGGTCAACTTCTGGTGGAAGTTGACCATAGAATCACATTGGAGGACCTACAAATGCCTAGAGAAGTGTTCTCTCTAGGAATCTCTATGTCTTCCAACATGACTCTATGGTCAACTTCCAGCAGAAGCATACCTTAGAATCAGGCTGGAGGACCTAGAAATTGCCTAGAGAGAACAGATTTAGTAATCCGCAAATAATCAAATCCACGAATGCTTAACCCGCAAATGTGGAAGGATGACAACTTTTAAAAATTGCTTTTTAGCACCTTTAATTTGTTGTTGTTGTGTACCTTCAACTCATTTCTGACTTATGGCAATCCTGAGGCAAACCTATCACAGAGTTTCTTGGCAGAGGGGGTTTGCCCTTGCCTTCCTCTGAGGCTGAGAGAGTGTGACTTGCCCAAGGCCACCCAGGTTTTCCATGGCCAAGTAGGGATTCAGACCCTGGCCTCACAGTATCCTAGTCCACCCAACACTCAAATCACTACACCACACTGGCTCTCCACCTTTAATTACATGTATTAAATTGTTTTTATATGTTGTTGACAGTTTATTTCATTTTAATGCTGATCTTTTGTACACTTTTAATCGTGCTGTGTTTTAATTCGTAAGACATGCTGAATCCCAATTCTGGGGAAAAGTTGGGGCCTCATGATCTGCCTTTACTAAACATTACTTTTATTAAGTAAATATAATATTTAAATAAAGATTATTTAATCAATAAATATTTAAATCAATATTAAATAGAGATCAATATTATCTTTATTAAATGATGATAAATAAATTAATAGCCAACCCTGAAATGTGTTTCTCCTGTTCTGGCAGGCCTATCCAAATGATTTTAAAGTGTGAATTTTAAATTGTGTGTTGACTGTTTTAAAACGTCTTGGCTTTACTTGTTCTTTTAAACCCACATATGTTTTTTATCGATATGTGCTTTTAACCAATGCTATGTTTATGTGTTAAAGTGTTGTTTCCAACCTCAATCCCTAGGGAGAGGCAGGAAATAAATAAATAAATTGTTGTTGTTGTTGTAGAAGAGGCTGCTTCCACAGGTGGGAGACCTTCCCAGCACAGGCACACACAAAACGGCACTGACTTACCACAAGCACCTTCCAAAGCAAAAGCAGGACTTTCTTCATGGGGAAGTGCGGAGCGTGCCCACTACAGAATTTGGTCACCATGGTGAAAAGCAAGAGAGCAAAAGGCTCCTCGCTGTGTATTGGAGAACCTGCAGGACAAGATGGATCACTTTGCAACATTCATTCTTCTCAACCTCCCTGTAAGATAGGACCCTACGCTTCTTGGGTGGGGGGCATTCAGACAGGGAGGGTAAAATGGATCTTGCCCCCCAAGTCTAGCAAAGCTGTGGATCTAGCCTAGGAGCAACACTGAGCTAGGAGATGGGGCTGGGAGGGGAAGGACAAGAACTCTGTGGACTGGTGGTCCAGCTGAGCCAACGTTTTGCCTCAGTCCCAAAGCACTGAGCACTCAAATTCTAAGGAAATCTCACAGATTAAGTCAGCCCTCCACGCCCTAGAGCCCTAAACGTGTCTTGGACTGCAACGTGAATTTACTGTACTGTCTGGAGATGATGGGAGATATAGTGCCACACATCTAGAAGGCACCGGCATGGAGAGTCCACCACTCTCTGAGGCCATCCATTCCACTGTCCAACAGTTAAGAAGTTCTTCCTAATGTGTAGGTGGAATCTCTTTTCTTGTCATTTGAATCCACTGGTTCGTGTTCTAGTCTCTGGAGCAGCAGAAAACAAGCTTGCTCCATCTTCTACACGACATCCCTTCAGATATTTAAAGACAACTTTCATGTCATCTCTTGGTCTTCTCTTCTCCAAGCTAAACTTCCCCAGCTCCCTAAGTTACTCCTCATAAAGCTTGGTTTCCAAATCAGGTTTGGGAAATGTCTGGCCCGTGGGATTTGTGTCACACCAAGCCCATTTTGTGCCCCCTCAGGGCCCTCTGCATGCACACACACCCTTGCAAAAATAAATTTGCACCAAGAGGCTCCCCCTATTTCGCCTAAGGGGCATGAGGGGCAATTTTGCCATGGTTTTTGTCTCCCTGGACAATTTTCAGCCTAAGGAAGACCTTCTTTTCAACATGAAGTTACCCTGGACAGTTGCCCACCCCTACATAAATTGCTGTGTCCCCCGTGCCCAAACAAACATATGTGTTGTTTTGGGTTTTTTAAATCCCCTTTCCAAAACCAGGAATGGACTTCTAGCCACTTCCATTTTTGTTCACCTTTCCAGAATTTGCATCCCATGGCAAGGCCTAGGAATGGAAAATTAGCCCACAGACTCATCAAAGTCCCCACACACACACACCATGGAAGAGTTTCAAAAACCTAACTGAGCTCGGTCCTGAATGTCTCTCGGGAGGCTTTCCACTTCGGTGGATCTGTCGCCATCTCCACGCGGATGGTTTCCACCATCAGGTACATGACGCTCAGTATCACTCTAATGGAGGAGAGAGAGAGAGAGAGCAGAATCAGCAAAGAAAGGAATGCTAGAGTCCAACAAACAAAGCAGCTGTGAGGAGAAGAGCTCTGCTATAGGTCACCTAATAATGGGTGTACATTCTCAATTATTTTCTCCTGATGTGCAAGGATGAGTAATTGCCATAGTTTTCTCTCTGCTCTGGGAAAAAAATGAGTACAGATCGCCACCCCCACCCTCCCCCCAGTATCTGCAGGACCAATATCCACAGTTTCAGTTATCTGTGGCTGAAAAAATTGGGACACATAACATAGAGTCACACTGGAAAATGCTAGAGGTGTTCTCTAGGAATCGCAAGGAACTCCAACTCAACTCTATGGTATGTTTTTTACCAAAAGTCCTGTCGTTGTTATTTCTGCACAGTATTCAAGATGTTAGCTGAACACAGAATCGTGAAGAATCAAAGCCGTGGGGTTGATTAGCAGTCCAGAGGTTAAGCGCCAGAGGATTAGCAGTCCAGAGGTTAATCAAGTCAGACGCTGAGGAACCAAAGCTGGTGGTGGTGTGAAGAAGAGTAGTCTGGATTCACAAACAGGGCAGAGTCTCTGAGCTGGCTTGGATGCCTCTCACAGAGTAGGTGATCAATGTTGCTTGCAGTGGCCGTAGTAGAGCATTTGCTGCCTGCCTTACATCTAGGGAGGCTCAGTGCAAACAGCTCAGGTGTGCTGAGCCTCTCTCCAAATCCTCCAGTTCCACTAGCCTCTCTGAAGAGACCCAACAGGGTTCTAGACAGTCTGAGCTGTACAGGACTTTATAGGTCACACCCAGCACTTTGAATGGTGCCCAGAAAAAGACCAGCAGCCAGTGAAGCGGTTTCAGCAAGGGAGTTGTATCCCAGCAGAGACACAAGGAATTGCTTTTTTGGGTTTGTTTGTTTGTTTTTTAATCTATATATATAAAACACTTGGGTATGTTTCCTTTCCCAGTGTGCTGATTGGCCACTTTTCTAGGCACGTTTCTAGGATGGAGGACCATTGCCTCCCAAAAATAGTACTCTATGGTGAACTCGCCACGGGTCAGCGTAAGAGGGGCGCTCCAAAAAAGCGATACAAGGACTCCCTGAAACGACATCTCAGGCTCGGCCAAATTGATCACCAATAATGGTCCGCCCTGGCCTCACATCGGGTGGCATGGAGACACACTATCCACAATGCTGCAGCCTTATTTGAGAACTCATGCCGAACAAGTCTTGAAGAGAAACGACAACGCAGAAAGAATCACAACCCAAAAACATCACCCAAGGAGACCTTCTGCTGTGTTTTCTGCAGCCAGACTTGTTTATCTCGGATTGGCCTTTTCAGTGATCAGCGCGCTTGCAGAAAGCGCGGGATGAGTCCTTCCTGAATCTTCATTTGCGAAGAAAAGCCAGAGAGAGAGAAAGAGAGATATTAGCCACTTAGGAAACATTGCCCCTCCCTCCTCACTCCCTCAGCCAATCACCACCCACATGTAAATTCCCTCTCCACCTCACAATCCACGCCTGCAGCTCAATCTGCATCTATACCCCCAGCCTCACAAGGGTCCCGTTGCCGGCCACTCACCTGAGCGTGCAGTGACCCCTGCCCAGAAGGGGGGCAGTGGCGAGGGCAGCCAACTCAGTAGCCATGGCAAGGATTCCAGGAGCCTAAACGAAGCCCACCTCCACTATACGCTTCGCTGTGGGAGCGCAAGATCCACTGTGCCACAGAGGCCAGCAAGTCCAGGGCAGGAGAGCCAGCCAGCTACTATAACAGCATATATTATGCTGGTACAGCTAGTTATTTGGATATTCTTTCCATCCCTGCTCTGGACAGTTTTCCCCTCCCACCACACCGAATGCCAATGAATCTGCTATCAGTCTAGTAGCTGCAGTGAGAAAGCAGGTAGCTGTGTGGTATTTTCAAAGGGTACAGAAAGCAGCTAGTGAAGTCAAGGGGCAACTGGGAAAGTGGCGTGGCGAGAGGGAGAAAATTAAAACAATCCAGCCCCCAACCAAGAGTTGGTTAAAACAGTGGCTCTTAACCTTTTCTTTACCAGGGCCCCCTTTAAATATATTTTGTTGCCATGGACCCCCAAGACCTAACTCAAGATTTAAAACCCTATTAATAATAATAATAATACCTTGAGCGAGCAGGGATCACCAGCATTGAGGCCATGATATTGAGAACACAGCTGCGCTGGGCAGGGCACGTTTCTAGGATGGAGGACCATCGCCTCCCAAAAATAGTACTCTATGGTGAACTCGCCACGGATCAGCATAAGAGGGGCGCTCCAAAAAAGCGATACAAGGACTCCCTGAAACAACATCTCAGGCTCGGCCAAATTGATCACCAACAGTGGTCCGCCCTGGCCTCACATCGGGAGGCATGGAGACGCACTCTCCACAATGCTCCAGCCTTATTTGAGAACTCACGACGAACAAGTCTTGAAGAGAAACGACAACGCAGAAAGAATCACAACCCAAAAACATCACCCAAGGAGACCTTCTGCTGTGCTTTTTGCAACCGGACTTGTTTATCTCGGATTGGCCTTTTTAGTCATCAGCACGCTTGCAGAAAACGCGGGATGAATCCTTCCTGAATCTTTGTTTGCGAAGAAAAGCCAGAGAGAGAGAATAACAACAACAACAACACATACTGTAATAACAACAACAACATATAACAACAACAACAACACAATTACACCATCCATTAACCCTTCCCTCAGGGGCACTGGAGGGAGAGGGAAGACGTTTCTTCTACTTCTTTCTGCAAGTTTGTGGCCGGAGTAGATTGAATGGCAATATGCAGGTCAAGCCAGCCTTTTCCTTGGGTCCTGTCATGTGGCCATTCCACTGCAGGGAAGAGGTGGGCCCAGCAGCTTTCAAGCCTTCATGGAACCCCTGTGAGGACATAGCGGCCCCATGGGGCTCCCCAGACCACAGGTTAAGAACCACTGGTTTAAAATTAATTACACAGATTATGAGAGATCTAATTATATGCTTCCTGCATGTCTGTTTCAGCCCTAAAATATACAAACTGGCTCACTCACTCAAGTCACTTAATTTGTTGTTTTGGCAGTGCATTGTTGATCTAACCGCAGGGATGGAGTGGCGTTGATCAGGGGCTGGCAAAGGGAAGAGAGCGAGGAAGAAGACCCGTTGGGGGCTAATGGCTTTGAAGAATCTCTCTCCCATTTCTGAGGATCTCTGCCTTTTTGCCCAAACCAAAGCGGGCACGGAGTCCTCTGTCTGAATGACCTCCAGGGAAAACACACAATGGCCCATCTTTCCCACACAGCCCAAGCTGATGGCCGCAGAGTAACACACAAGGGGACTCACCTGAGTTCAGTGCTGTCGGCCAGAGAGATGGCCGGTTTCCGCAGGGCGCTGCTGCATGCTTGGCTGTTGCTGGAATTAAAGACAGGAAAAGATTGTCGACAACCAACAACCATTTTTACCTTTTCCAAGTATTTAGCTAGAGAAGTGAAACAAACTCTGGAAATTAACTTTATAGAAGGTTCACATCATGGCAAAAATATCCATTCCACTTTATGCTCCAGCCTCAGCAGGTTGGAAGGAAAGTAGACCAGTGGCTCTTAACCTTTTCTTTACCAGGGACCCCCTTTAAATTTATTTTATTGCCACGGATCCCCAAGATTTAAAACAACAACAACAACAATAATAATACAGCATGGTGATGATAATTATACAATTACATCATCCATTAAACCTTTCTTCAGAGGGAGAGGGAAGACTTTTCTCCTGCTTTCTTCCTACAAGTCTGTGACTGGAGCAGATTGAATGGCAATGCGCAGGCCAAGCCAACCAGCCAGCCCTTGCCTTGGCTCCTGTCACATGGCCACTCTACTGCAGGCAGGAGTTGGTCCAAGCAGCCTTCAAGCCTTCATGGACCCCCTGTGAGGACATTGCGGACCCCTGGGGGTCCCTGGACCACAGGTTAAGAACCACTGAGGTACACTGTCCCTGAGTGTGCCATTTTTTATTCCTGATTACCAGTGTTAGTGGCTATCAAGACACTTAGGAGCTTCATTTAAGAATGGGCAACTTAGGAGTTGCCTCTCCCACATCCTAACACCGGATTCTCCCTGAATACTGAAATCTTTCTCCATGCCCTTTCACTGTGCAGGGCCTATTTGGTACTGGCACCCAGGATGTGGAATTACCTCCCAACAGCCTGTCTCCATCACAGACTGCAAGCAGCAGAAACCATTTTGACTGCCACTGGCATTTTTGGCAAGGTTTTCTTAAGTAAATAAAGATCAAACCGAACCTTTCTTGATATCTGAGTAATTGTTTTAGAATTCTAGAGTTGGAAGGAACCCCAAAGGTCAACTAGTCCAAACTCTCCTGCTAGTGCAGGTAATCCATAGCTAAAGCATCCTAAAACTCAGTCGTATTTGTTTTACAGGTCGTCTCCCGTATCTGCAGGGGATTTATCTGCAGGGGACTTGCTGTTAATAAGTGAAACCATAGATAATAGCAAATGCTATTAAAATACAGTGGGCTGTCAGTATCCGCTGGAGTTTGGTTCCATGACCCCTGCCCTCCGTGGATACCAAAATCCGTGGATGCTCAAGTCCCGTTACATACAACAGCATAGTAAAATGGTGTCCCTTATATAAAATGGCAAAAGCAAGGTTTGCTTCTTGGAATGTATTTATATTGGGGGAAATATTTTCAAGCTGTGGATGGTGGAATCTGTGGATGCCAAACCCATGGATACAGAGGGCCAACTGTATACAACTTCTGGTGCAAACATACCATAGAGTTGCGTTGGAGGACCTAACAATTCCTAACGAGGATGCCTTTCTAGGCATTTTCCAGCATGACTCTATGGTATGTGTCCCCCTTTTTTTCAGCCATGGATAACTGCAGATACTGGTTCTGCAGATATGGGGGCTGACTTGTATTTCTTGTTGGTTATTTTCTCTCAGCCACCTCAATAATATGCATCATAGAAAGGCTATGCCTGACTGTATGTCCTTCCACAGCTTGGAAAAGTTTCATTTTTGGACTACAGTATCCAGAATCCTTCAGTCAGCGTACTGGGTACTGTCATTCAAAAAAGGAAACTTTTCCATGCTATGGGCATTTCACATCTATGAAGCCCTTCCTGCTTCATAGACCCACAGAATTTTAGGATTGGAAGGAACTCCAAGGGCTAACTAGTCTGACCCCCTGAAGCCACGCAGGAATCCATAGCTAAAGCAATCCTAAAAGAAATTTCTTCAATGCAGCAACTCTCTACAGAAACCCAGATATCCATATTTATGGTAGGAGGTTGTGTTGCAATGAAATAGGGATTCTTGATCAAGGCCTGGAGATCAGAGCAGCCCACAAGAATAAAGAACATGGTGTCCAATGTTTGATTTAGCAGGTTCATTTCATAAAACAAGGTATGCTACACCACAGACAGGGGCAATGAGTTCCAAAGGCTAATTTGAATTTTTTACTGTGTGTGTGTGTGTGTGTGTGTGTGAAGTAGGGATTCATTCAGCTTGACACTTCCACAGACAAGTGTAAAAGCGACCACATACCCCTAACATTTCACAGATCAAACCCGGGACCTGTGGGGCTATGCAACACCAGCACGTGGTCAAGATGGCAACAGTTATTAATGAGGAAGAACACACAATCTGGGAGAGGCTGCTGCAGTTTGCTCTTGCATGAGCCTCCTGGGAAGAGTAACATTCTGCCCCTTCCTCTTCTCTTCCCCCTGAGAAGTTAACTAAGTGCAAACTATTTTTGCACTTTGAACTTGGTTTGAAGCAACTGAGGACAAAGAGGAAAAGTAGGAGGAAGAGAGAGAACCCGGGACATTTTAAAAGCAGCTGAAAAAATGGGACAACAGAAGAATAGGTAATTTGGTCTGTCCCTGCCAGTTGTTGGGTATGCAACCAGTACTGAACGCCTGTCAGTGTTGACTCTTCAAAGAAGGGCTCCTTACGCGATTTCCATGTTAAGCAGCTCCAGGAATGCCGTAAACGTTCCCATCTGGTACAGCAGGAAGTTGTTGTGCCGGGCCCAGTCCAGGACCTCTGCTTCCGTGTCACATTCCCCAAAGACTCCTGGAAACAGAAAGGATGGGTGGGGGGGGCATATTTGGAGAAAGGCAGGATATAAATTAATTAAATTCTAAAAAATCAAATGGGAGGAAGAGAAAAACGGGAAAGGCGGTGGGAGGAGCAGTGAGAAACCTATAGTGCAAAGACCATCAGGCCAGCCAGCAGGGCAGTAAATATCAATGGGGTAGGGAATCTGTACTGGGTTTTAGTATGAACTTTATCCAAGGTGGCATGCTTATTTGAGAGATATGTTTCAGCACCTATCAAAGCTTGTTTAGGCTAAAACCTGAAGTGGTTTCACAGACCTACTGATAGAGATGCCACCAGTAAAGCAACACTTAGGCAAGTTTTATTGAGCCAATGGGTCTACTTTAGTTGGGACTTACAGGATTCAAGCCGAGCATATGATGACCTATCCAAAGTGTTAAAATTATCACCATCACCATCATCATTACTTCCACCTTTTCTTCCTCCCTCTTCCTGTTCTTTTTCCCCCTTCTCCTTCACTGCTTTCTCCCCCAAAACAGGGACATGAAAGGCACACAATGTAATTCTGTTGTGCATGACACATATAAGACATGCACTGCATGAAATATGCGTGAGAATCACATATGCAAAAAGTGTGCATTTGGCTGCATGCTCAAGTGTACATTCAGTTTTACAATGTTGCCATTCAACACAAAGCGTGTGCAACACACTCAGTGCAGAACTCTTTATGTGGTGATTTACACCACACAACCCCAGTGTGAGAGCCAGGATGGTGTCACAGGTTGAGTGCCAGACTACGAAGATGCAAGTTGTAGGTTCACATTTCCTGCTGAAACCACTGGCTGACCCTGAGCAAATCACGCTCTCTCAGCCTTAAAGCAGTGCCGTCAGTCTTTGGTCCTGCAGATGTTTTGGACTTCAACTCCTAGAAGTCTCAGTAAGTATGGCCAATGGTCAGGAATTCTGTGATTTGAAGTTGCAAACCATAGGAGGATCAAAGACTGAGAACTTCAGAAGCAGGCAGTGCCAAAACTCCTTAAAAAAAAAACCTGGTCAAGAAAGCCCCATGACTGGGTCACCATAGGTCAGGGTCAACTTGAAGGCACATAATAATAACTATTACTATTATTGTTATTACTATTTTTGTGAGCCGCCTTGGGTCCCACTCTGGGAGAAAGGTAGCATATAAATAAAATAAATAAATAAGTTGTTTTATTCATTTATATCCCATCTTTCTCCCACCAATGGGATTCAAGTCAGCTCCCAACATCTTTAAAACAATACAAGTTAAAAGCAATAATAAAAGTCAAAATTACAATACTGTATAAAACGTTTTAAAAAGAATTAAACACTTTTAAAGTTAAAAACATTAAACATTAAAGATATTAAAATGTATAAAAAGCCGTCACAATCTTAAAAACCACACTGCACAGCCTTAAAGGCCCAGTCCTTATCAGTTCATAAAAACCTGGCAGCACAAAACTGTTTTCTCCTGCTGCCGGAAAGAGAGCAAGGATGGGGTCATCTTGGTTTCTCTGGGGAGGGAGTGCCAAAGTCTGGGAGCAGCCACCGAGAAGGCCCTCTCCCTTGTTCCCACCAAATGAGCCCGAGAAAGGCTTCTCCAGATGATCTTAAAAGCTCTACTGGCTCATACAGGGAGATAATGGACCGAAGCTCTATAGGGCTTTATAGGTCCAAACCAGAACTTTGAATTGTGCCCAGAAATGGACTGGCAACCAATGGAGCTGCTGCAACAAGGGAGTCGTGTGCTCCCTGTAGTTAGCAACCTGGCTGCAGCTCTTTGGGCCAACTGAAGTTTCTGAGCACTTTTCAAAGGCAGCCCCACATAGAGTGCATCATGGTGATCCAAACAGGATGTAACCAAGGCATGTACCACCATGGCCAGATCCTACTTGTCCAGGAATGGGTGCAGTTGGCGCACTAGCTTCAACTGTGCAAAAGCATGCCTGGTCACAGCTGAGACCTGGGCCTCTAGGCTCAGAGCTGAATCCAGGAGTACCCCCCAAACTAACAGCCTGCATTTTCAGGGGGAGTGTAACCCCACCTAACACAGGCTGAATCCCTATTCCCAGGTCTTTTGACAGACTTGTCTGTCTTCTGTCTTGTCTGGATTATCCCAGTGTATGATTTCAGTCACTGTCTGTTTGTCTCTGTTGCCATTCCACCATATACTCCAAGAGTCCCTGATAACTTCCCATGCAGCTGCCGTCTCCTATGTACGTACCTTGGGCCAAGTAGAGAATGGCCCGGGCAACTTTTAGCCTCTTCTCCCTGTTGACCACCTCTAGCCCATCCAGTAAGCGCATCACATAGGCCTTCTGTCGAGTCAAGTCCAGTTCTGACCATCGCTTGTCTTTCACTGCAGAAAAGGAACAGACAAATGAAGCGAAATGTAGCTCTCCAGTCTGCATCTCCTCCCCAGCCGCTTTCCGAGGATATATCCACACTGTACAACTATAACAGTTTGATACCACTTCTAACTGTCCTGGCTCCATCCTATGGAAGGCTGTGGTTTGTTATTTGGTGACGGCTACTTAGAATTCTCTAAGGCAATGGCTCTTAACCTTTTCTTTACCAGGGACCCCCTTTAAATATCTTTTGTTGCCATGGACCCCTAAGACTTAACTCAAGATTTAAAACCATAATAATAATAATAATAATAATACCTGAAAATAATAACAATAATACAGTTACACCATCCATTAAACCTTCTCTCAGAGGCACTGTGGGGGATGAAAGACTTTCTTCCTGCAAGTTTGTGGCTAGAGTGGATTGAATGGCAATATGCAGGCCAAGCCAGCCAGGCTACTTTTGCCTTGGCTCTTGTAATGTGGCCACTCCACTGCAGGAAGGAAGTGGGCTGAGCAGCCTTCAAGCCTTCATGGACCTCCTGTGAGGATATTGTGGACCCCTGGGGGTCCCTGGACCACAGGTTAAAAACCACTGTTCTAGAGCCATGGTTTCCAAAATTTAGTCCTCCAGGCATTCTGGACTTGAGTTCCCAGAAGTACCTGGCCAGCTAAGGAACAGGAATTCTGGGAGCTGAGGTCTAAAACATGTGGGTGACCAAAGGCTGAGGATCACTGAAGCTCTCTGGAAAAATTTCAAGTAAATCCTTCTGCCCCAGCTGGGCCCTTGTGGCTCTGGGGTGTATCCATGACACAGCTTTCCAGAGTCAGCCTCTGGCAGCAACTACAGTTGTTTAGGCCTCCATCTCCTTTTTGGGGGAGGATAGAGGGTCTGCTACCACCACTGTGTCCTCACTTTTAGTCTAAGCATCTCCTCCTCTGCTAACACCAACAGGGAGGAAGCAAAATGAGGGCACTTTCCCCCAAACAAGAATTTTTGCCCCCAAATGACAATTCCCAACATTGCAGAGGTTTGAGACCCTGAAAATGGTTCCCACCATGAACTCTTCTATTCACTGTGCTTGTATTCCCTTAGGGTTTGTCTATACGAGGGGAGGGGAACGTGGACTGATGCACACTTAAGCCAATTTGAAGCAGCTTTGATTTGTCTTAATGGGTTTTTGGCAAGGCCACAGGCATGTGAAGCTATGGGCTTTTGCTGTTCCAACAAGCATGCCTGCAAATCAAAATGGCAGGTGCCTGTTCTGTGGATGCATAAACTCTATTTCTAAAGGTTCAACTCAAATTTTAAGCCACTGTAGCACTAGAAATTTAGCGAGAAAATGAACATTTAATTTGCAGGGCAGAATTCTTATTTGGGAGAATCCATTTTTATGCCAGCAAAAGAACACTCCCCACCTCCAGCACTGACCTCCAACCCTGGCAAAGCCAGCTCTGGTGATGAAAGAGGAAGTGAACAGAGCTCCGTTCACTTCCTCCTTTGAAATCCTATGAAATATTGCGAGACTTCATTGCACAGGAAAACAATTTAAAACAACACTTTTTTAAAAGCACAGAAACACACTTTAAAACTCACAATTAACCCAGGGAGGGTCATAAAAAGAGTGTCACTTACCTGGATGTTACGATCTCACCCAGAAGTGTTTGCGCTGGACTGGTCACTGACAGGGTAAGTACAGGGGGGAAAGGACACGAGGTTTCACACAGCAAAAAAACGGCAGGGGGGATGAATTGACAGCTTAAGCCAGTGATGGCGAACCGATGACATGCGTGTCAGCATTGACACGCATAGCCATTTCTGATGACACGCGGTCGCTGAGGGGGCCGCATGCCGAGAAGGATGTTTCATCCTCGGCTCCTGCACGGCCAAGTGCAGCAGCCGAGGATGAAACATTTGCTGCTCTGAGGATGAAACATTTGCGACTAGAGTCTTGGAGTTAGAGTTTAACTCTAAGGACATTTTCAGACACAAAAAAGTCGTCCTGAGGGCTCGGGAGAGGTACGTGCCTGTTTCGCAGCAGGGGGCCAGTTTCTGATGACAACGTCCCTCTCGCGTTATCCTGCGTGTTCCTTCCATGTCACATGGAAGGAAAAGGCACCAATTTTTACTCACGAAGAACTTCCATGAGTAAAAAGTGGAGCCTTTTCCTTCCATGTGACACGGAAGGTAAAGCGAGAGGGACGTCGTCAGAAACTGGTCCCTTGCTGCGAAACAGGCGCATACCTCTCCTGAGGATGACTTTTTTGTGTCTGAAGATGTCCTAAGATTCTAGTCGCAAATGTTTCATCCTCCCCTATTAGACAATAATTAGTTTTTGGTTTATTAAATACAATTATATATAACAATGATACATTTATGTTATTTAAACTATAAATATTGCAAAATAATGTTTTTTCCTCAAAGTGACACACCACCCAAGTTATGCTCAGTTTTTTGGCAAAGTTTGACACACTAAGCTCAAAAGGTTGTCCATCACTGGCTTAAGCCATCAACTAAAAAGTACGGTTTGGGGCAGGGATATAACCGCAAAAGGGTGATGTCATCTGATAGGAAATCTTCCTGCAACTGGTTTAAATGTTTTTGAACATCCCAACATCCTCAGCCAAAAGCCAGATACCTTGTGTTTGGAAATCTTCCTCAAAGCACTTCTGGTTGAGGGAAAACTCAGGTTCTTCTGTGTAGCTGTACAGTTCTGTAAGAGAGGTGTTTTGTTTTGGATTTTTAAGGAGGTAAAATTTAGCTAATGTAAGCATTACAGTTTTACATACTACGGTACCCTTTTTATCGAGAAATTTGGCCATTGAAAGGCACACACAGCCAATGTGATGTGGCTGCAAAACAGAGGCTCAAACTATACACAACACAAAACATAGGTCCTGTCTATACCGGGAGGGGGGACCTCCTCCGAAGAAGTAACAATTTACAGCATTGAGACCTGTCTTAATGGTTAATAGAGGCCCCCCCTAAACTTTGCATGCCCCCTAGCCAAGATGGCGGCTGCAAGTGAATTACTCACGCTTTTAAATCTATCACTGCCCCCCCCCAATTTTTAAGTTTGCCATGGTGTGCACCAATGATATTTCACCTTTGCAAAAGAAAAAAAAGAGAGAAAAGATCATTTTATCGCCTTACCAATCCCTTGCTTAGCTGAAAATCTAACATCGCGGCAGCAGGCGCTTTCCCTGTTTGCAAGCCCTGCCCCCATGCTCAGCCACCCAATCAGCTTGCACTGCCTTGTCGCAGCAACGTGAATGTCCTAACAATCGCACATTCGCATCCCCTACGGTGCTTTTTAAAAACTCTGAGAAAAGGCTTCCCTGAGGGAGTTTAAGGTAGATTTGGCTGGCCCCGCTTCTGAATGAGACATACTGATGTGAATGTCCGTTTAGACAGATCGCCTTCTGTGTGATTGCCATTTGGATTATTTTCACCATTTGGACAGGACCATAGAATCACAGAGTTGGAAGAGACCACAAGGGCCATCTAGTCCAATCACCAGCCCTGCAGGAACACTTAAAACAGTTTGTAAGCCACTCTGATAGCCTTGTGGCTGAAGAGCGGGGTATAAATAAATAAATAAATAATAAAAATAAAATACACAAACATGTAGTGTACAATCCTGTATCAAAATTTTATTTACTGAAGAATAAGCCTGCACGGAATGCATGCACAGGAATGGGGGAGACTTCAACCTTCCCCAAATGGCAGCTGGTAGAGTGGTGAATCTTATGCCAGTTCTAGTCTGACGGGCCATCTACATGGCAAAAAAAATACGTATGGCGTTCGGAAGATCGACCATGTGTATACATGGCCGTTCGGATGCAAACGTGTCTTTCGGAAGGGGGACTAGCGAATCCCCCGTAAACTACATGGATTCGGCATTCGGGAGGATTAGCGAATCTCGAGCTAAATCTATACAGCCGTTCATATTGTCAATGGTCTGTACACCCCGTTCGCACACATATGAACAGGCAGCGTAATCTGATTGGCTGGCTGAGCACAGGGGGCAGAGCTAGCAAAGCGGGGTATTGAGAATGGCCACCATGTTGGATTCCCAGCTAAGCGAGAGTCCGGTAAGTCCATGAAATAGAGATTTTTTACATATATTCATTTTTATTTTACATTGTAAATAGGGAAAACCAGCTGTCCGCAAAACAGGCACCTTTTAAAATAATAATAAAAAAGCAGCGGGAGATTTAAAACCACCGCTTGGATTGCTCACTCCAGCCAGCTGGACAAGGGGCGTCATACAGAGGGGTATGGGGGTAAAAAATCGTGTAGCCAGATTGTACACATACAATCAGCTGCCTTTTCGGATGTTTTACCCCCCAAATGGATTTTTTCCCCATTGTGTAGACAGGACCTCAATATCAAATGAGACACCTAAGGTGCTAATCCTAAGCCTCTAGGATTCAGCGCTTTCGTTAGTCCCTTTAAGGTCTGGGCTGAAAGCAGAGTTGGCTCAGCACCCCACAGACCTAGGAGCCCCGTGTCTTCCTGTGCTAGTTTGGTGAAACAGAATTATATGTAAAAGATAAGCTAATTTCCTAAATTGGTATAATGTATCTAGACTGCACAGCCTGTCTGACAAATGAAAGGAAGCAGTGATTGTCTCGCTTCTCGGATGGAAATGCACCTTCCCGGCCAAAGTCATTCCAGCTCCAAGTAGCAACAAGAGGCTGTGGAGCTAAAAATAGCAGGTCCTTCTACACACGGCTCAGCAAACAGAGAGCCCGTTAGGACCCTCTCCAAAACAATGGCAGGGACCACCAGTGACCTTGGAGAGCTGCTGCCAGCCTGAGCCTGCCCGTGGAGACTAGGAGGAGTGGGAAAATGCTGGTCTTGCCAGGAAATAGAAGGAGAACCCACATTAAATCCTACAACTTGTGAAGGTGGGAGGTGGGGTGAAAACAAGCTGAACAGGGAGAGGAGGGGGAAAGGAGAGAGGCACATGCACCAACATTTCACAGATGAAAATCAGGATGCATGTGGCCAAGCAAACTCTGGGTGCATCTACACTGTAGAAATCATGCAGTTTGACACCACTTTAAGTGCTGTAGCTCCATCCTATAGAATCCTGGGATTTGTAGTTTTGCAAGGTCTTTAGCCTTCTCTGCCAAAGAATGCTGGTGCCTCACACAACTACAACTCCCATGGTTCTGTAGGATGGAGCCATGGCAGTTAAAGTGGTCTCAAACTGCATGATTGCTACAGTGTAGATGCACCCTCTGAGTGTGGTAAGATTGCTGGCTGACATTTATTCATGCACACTGGTTGGCTGGTGCTCCCAGTGGCTTCACAAGATAATATTGCAAAGACATCAGCCCCAGTAAACCCAGGCAGCAGCGTAAGTCAAAGGGTGTGCCTTGGCATGTGAACAATAAGTGAAAAGAAGCACTTAAATCAGCAGTTGGACAAAAACTTGGCTCTTTTGGGGGGCCCTGGCTGCTCCCCGGTTTTTCAGTGCTTCTGCTCCCCGCCTCAATGAACACCAGGGACCTTTTCACACTATGTAGGTACAGTGCTATGATTCCACTTTCATCTGGGATTTGTAGTTTGGGAAGGCAGTACAGCACTAGACCTCTCGGGGCTGTGAATTCTAAACACCCCTGCAAATCCCATAGGATTTCATAGGATATTTCCATGGTGGTTCAAGTGGGACCACAGTGATATAATTGTGAAGTGTGAAAGGGTCCTTGATTTGTTGGTCGAAGGATGCTGGGAGTCCCAAAAGGAACTAAACCAAGCACTGGCAGCAGGTTTCTACCATCACCCCACATTAGTGGGGGTGCCAAATCCATCTCGGGTTTTAGTACAAACTTTGAATGAGCTGCACAAGATGCCAAAACTATTTTGGTCAGCCCATCTTTTAAAATTTGGATTAAAAACCCAACATGGTATTTTAGCTTTTAAGTTTTCTGGGGCAGAGACCTCACCCCTTATCCTTTGTAAGAGCACTATGTCTAAATGCTATGCAACTTGGGGGGTTTTATTAGCTAATTCCCATAGTCTCATCTCTCTCTTTTTGCCTTCCCCAAGCCAAGAGCTTCCAGATGGCCTCCTCTACACTTCGTACTAAAACACAAAGTTAATTCACTGCCACACCAACATGTTCAATTTGTTAGATAATCAGAGCATAGCTAGATGTATAAACTCCAGCATGGGCATGTCAATGGCTGTTGCTGTATTCCTTCAAGTTGTTTCCGACTTGTGGCAACCCTGAGGCCGTATCACGGGGTTTTCTGAAGCTGAGAATATGTGACCTGCACAAGGTCACCGGGAAGGTTTTCATGTCTGAGCAGGGATTCAAACCTTATACAGTACTCCTGTTTTTCTATTACCCATTCTGCAGTTCTTTAAAAGAAACAAAGAAGACTCTTTTCCTCAATTAGTTAAAATGTGGCATGGGTGAATTAACCTAAGACGCAGGAGGAAAATCCATCCCGCACACTATACCCAGAGAAAGTTTATTCCTTGTTCATCGTTTTTAAAAAGGCTCACTGAGAAGTCCTAAACCTATAGGCTAGAGGAGCGAAAAGGAGCAGTTAAGGCATCCCTTAACTGAAATGCTTGGGACCGGAAGTGTTTTGGATTTTTTTCAGATTGTAGAATGTTTGCTTATACATAATGAGATATATTGGTGATGGGCCCCAAGTCTAAATACAAAATACATTTATGTTTCATATACACATAGCCTAAAGGTAGAATTCAAAGACAGAGCCATGCTAGTCTGGAATATCAGTTGCAAAAGGATCTTGTAGCACCTTTGAGAGAAAGAAATTGTAACATAAGCTTTTGTAGACTTGGTCTACTTTCTTAGATGCATCCTCGGTTAGTCTCAAAGGTGCTACAATAGCCCTTTGCAACATAGCCTGGAGGTAATTTTATACACAATTTTTAAAATAATTTTGTGCACGTAACAAAGTTTGTGTTCATTGAACCATCAGAAAGCAAAGGTGTCACAATCCCAGCCATACATCTGGACAATTCTAGAGTATTTCAGATTTTCGGATAAGGGATACTCATCCTGTATTAAGAATGATGATGAAAAAAGGTCAAAGATTTTTTTCTTTTTAAAAAAGGGAGTCAGTCTGAAATGAAGGGTCTTTTGACACTACACAGTCATAACACTATGATTCCACTTTAACTGCCCTATGAAATCCTGGGATTTGTAGTTTGGCGAGGCATGAGAGCTCTTCCAGTGGGGAATTCTAAGTACCCCTCCCTAAAGTGCAAAGCCTGGGGTTCCATAGGACAGAACCATAGAAGTTGAAGTAGAATCATAACTCTATAACTGTTTAGTGTGCATGGGCCCCAAGTCTGGGATGGAAGAGGGTTGGACTAGATGGCCCTTGTGGTCCCTATACAACTGTATGATTCTACGGGATGTAGAGAATTCTACAGGCTCCTGGTCAACTCTCCCCTTAAAAATAAAAATGCAAAGAACAATGTTAAAAAGGCACTGAAATGGACAAAAGCAACCCAGCTTGCTTCCTAATCAGTTGGACTACAAGTCCCATCACCCCAGCCAGCACTGTGATGGGACTTGTAGTCCACGACATCTGGTGGCCACAGGCAGAGGGACAGGAAATTCTGGAATGAGCCAATAAAATCACACAGTTGTGTAGCATTTAAAAACACCTTTAATATTATGATAATGGGATGGGTAAGTATATTTTTAAAAACTTCATGCTTGAACAGCCCAATAGAGCCCCTCATTCTGCCCCCCCTGACCCCTACCAGTCCAATGCTTTTTTAATGTGGCTCTGGCCCCCAGGCTGCCCAGTGCCAGGCATCTGCTCTTTGCAGTGGGACTGGCAGACTGGCTGGAATGTTTTTAAAGAGGCGCGCTGGTCTATAAATACAGAGCGACTCGTATTATATCTCGCCTATTGACCACATCTTGGTTTGCCATCCTGGCAGGCGACTGAAAACTATTTTAAAAGCAGAGGGGAAGAGAGAGAGAAAGAGAAGCCTACGGGCATGGTTCTTTGTACAGCGGAATTAAAAACAAGAGAAAATAGGAGCCCAACTTCACACAGCATCACATGGTTGGAAGGGATCATAAGGAATAATCGCGCTATACCGTAATTCTGTCTCTGTATACAGTTGTCCCTTCATATTCACTTGGGTTTGGTTCCAGCACCCCCGTGGATACCAAAATCCATGAATATTCAAGTCCCATTATATGCAATGGCATAGCAAAAGGGTGTCCCTTATATAAGATTTGAGATAACAGTCCTTCAAATAACCTGGACCCAAGCCATATAGGGCTTTATACAGTAGGTCAAAACTAGCCCTTTGAAATGGACTGGCAGCCAATGGAGCTACTGCAGCAAGGGAGTTGACCTACAAAGGTAAAGGTTCATAAGGGTAAACAGAGCCTTTCAAATAATCTAAACGTGAGTTTTGAGTCCTGAACTGGAAAAATGGCAGGATAGAAATAAATGAACACCGTATAACAAGGACAACAAGACAGTAAAGAAGTCCTTCTTAATGTTTAGGTGGAATCTCTTTTCTTGTAATTTGAATCTACTGGTATGCAAACAGATCTTATGGCACCTTTGAGACTAACAGAGAAAAAAGCTGTAACGTGAGCTCTTGTAGACTAAAGGTGCATTTACAGTGTGCAAATAATGCAGCTTGGCACCACTTTAAGTGCTGTAGCTCCAGCCTATGGAATCCTGGGATTTGTAGTTTTACAAGGCCGTTAGCCTTCTCTGCCAAAGAGTGCTGGTGCCTCACCAAACTACAAATCCCAGGATTCTGTAGGATGGAGCCATGGCAGTTAAAGTGGTGTCGTATTGCATTAATTCTATAGTGTAGATGCAACCATAGTCCAATGCTCAACCTCCCACACCACGCTGCTTTACCATATCAATACATTGGAGTTGAATCCAGTTACCTTGGGTAGTTGCTGTAGGAGGTGAGGGGTGTTGAACTAAGAGTTTGTTGCTGTTGTGTGTCTTCAGGTCGCTTCTGACTTAAGGCAAACCTATCATGGGGTTTTCTTGGAAATATTTGTTCAGAGGGGATTCCTCATTACCTTCCTCTGAGGCTGCAAGAGTGTGACTTGCATAAGGCCACCAAGTCAGTTTCCATGGTCGAGTGGGGATTTGAACCCTGGTCTTCCAGAATCCTGGTCCAACACTCAAACCACTATACCACACTGGATCTGGTTAAAGTGGTGTCAAACTGTACTATTTCTACAATGTAGATGCATCCTTAGTCTACTTCCTCAGATGTATCGTAGGAGATTATCAGGCGCTGTAAATATGGTGTGACAAGGACGCCAGGAGATTGCGAAAGGGCTTTCCTTTCAGACAACGAAGTTCCGCAGTCGTTATGCTCCCATGCTGCTTCCATTCCGCCACCGCTCCTTTTAATTCGTGGCCTAAGCTGTGAATAGATCGCCCATTCCGTTTCTATGATGGGATGACGGGCGGGTGAAAAGGTGCCCCGTTATGCTGGCACGATGCCAGCGTCAGTGGGAGGTCCGTGCCAGTCACTTCCAGGTGCAATTGGGACACCGAGGTAAGTGACACACTTTTTTGTACCCTACCTGGGTTACTTGGGATTTTTTTAAGACTGTTTTTGTGCTTGCTGTCATTTTTTAACCTTTCTTTTTCTTTTTCTTTTTGAATTTCCCACGTGATTGTCCTCTCGCGAGAATGGCCAGGATTTCCATCCCAGGAAGTGAATGGAGCTCTATTCGAGCTCCATTCACTCCTGGGCTGCCAGGGGGAGGGAACAGTTGCGCTACAGGTAGGTCTGAATTTTTTTCTTTTTCTAGCGTTACAGGGACAGGAGGCGGGTGGGAGAGAACATAGCAAGATGGGGACATGCTTTTTTTGTTCCCGTCTGATAATCTCCTGAGTCTACGAAAGCCCATGCTACAGTTTCTTTGTCTCAGTTAGTCTCAAAGGTGCTACAAGATCCTTTTGCAGACTGATATTCCAGACTAACATGGCTATTTCTTTGAATTGAACCAATTGGTTCATGTTCTAATCTCTGGAGCAAGAGAAAACAATTTTCTAAACGAAGACCCTTCAGTCATTTAAAGATAGCTCTCAATGTTCTCCATGCTAAACCTACCCAGCTCCCTAAGCTGTTCCTCAAAGAGCTTGATTTCCAAACCTTTGACCATTTTGATCACCTTTTTCTGGACAATTTCCAGCCTGTCCATACCCTTCTTGAACTACGGTGCCCAGAACTGGACACAGGATTCCAAGGGACTAAGTGATGACAATCACTGGCAGTTTTGATTTAGCGTCAACCCATTTACCTTTTCCAAACATTTCTAGGTCATCCCTTCAGTACAACCCAAAATGGGAAAGGCACTAAGCACTTTGAATATAAAATGGTGGGAAGACAAAAAGCAGACAAACCTGCAGACAAACAGTGAATGATAACTAGAAGAGGTTTGCAAGAGAGTCTAGTGTCTATTTTGCCAGAAAAACAGCGGTCTGGGGAATCGGAGGCCCTAAGGCCACATGTGCCCCCCCCCAAGGCTGTTTTGCAGCCCTCAGTCCCTCCCCTGTCTTGGAAATCTCCAGTAGTTGTGGTCTGCCTTTGGAATAAGTCACATAAACAAAACAGGTGCCATGAGCAAAAAGGCCACGTCGCCAGACTTCACCCGCCAAACTAGTAATGGCAGGGAGATACAGCAGAGGGCCTTAGATTATGTATAGTGCTTTTATAAAGCACAAGAGGCAGAGGTCTCTGCCCCAGGGAATTTACAATCAAAAACCCCATGATGGTCAGACCACAGAGGGGAGCAAGGGAGAGAGAAACAATGGAGGCACGAGTAAAGAAAGGGGGGAATTATGCCTTGATTTCAGTTGAAGAACTTAAACCTAAACTCTTTCCAGTCTAGGCTTCATGTCAGTGGGATGGGTTAGGCCACTCTGGATTTTAGTCTGAACTTTGAATGAGTTATCTAAGGTACTGGACTCGATCAATAAAACAGGGCCAGCACAGTGGATAGTTCTTCTAATGTTTGGATAAGAGTGGATTCACTGCCCCACTCACATGGGAGACACCAGCACCCAGTGATGTCAATACTTGGATTGGTTACTGTTTTGGACTTAAGTTCCCAGAATCCCCCAGCCAGCAGACCTGAGGTTTGGGATAAGCAAGGAGCAGAGTGCTAGGAGCTCTGCAAGGCACCAAAATCCCATTTTTAAAGTTTTTAATACCCCAAAATGCCTTCCCCCCCCCTCCGCAAAATAAAGCTAACACAGCCTGTCTGACCCTGATGAAAAGTACTCATTTTTGCAAAGCAATTCACCCTACGGTAAAAAACAGCTGAAGAGCATTTTGACCTAAATAAGTCGAGCTGTGTGGCTGTTTTGAACAGATATGCATATTTGGGTGTTGGTTTCTGTTGATCACAACTAGCATTTTCCTTCTTCTCTCCAGAATTCTACATTTTTATTTAATCACATTGTTTGAATATTTGATGGTGATGATGATTTTAAGGTCCTCTTTAGTAAATGGACTGCAGCCTGCTCCTTTTAAAACAGTTAAAAATGCCCCCCAAATGGGGGGAGGATTATTGGAGCTTGCAATCCTACATGCTCTTATCCCCAGGGAAAAGGTTATGGCTATGCAAAACCCTGGGCTAGTGAAATATAGTGCCCCCCCATCCTGCTCTACACCCCGCAGTCCTGAACTCAAGCACACCACATCCGTGGGCCTCACACACAACCATTCAATGTTAACACAATAACAATGCAGAGGCGTGGGGGGAAAATGCCTTCCAGTGTACATATCTCAGTGGGGCATTGATCGGAGGTGGCAGCGAAAGAAAAGAAACGCACACGTATGCCAGGGGTAGGCGACACATGGCCCATGGGCCACAATGCGACCTACATACCCCTTCCCCCCCCCAACCATCCTTCTAACACAGAGACATATCGAACAGGAGAAATGGTACTCTTGCAAGCTTCCAGGAATTAGCAATTCTCTTGGGGAGGGTGGAAGTACAGTCCTTTGCTTTGGTGTCGGGTGGAGAAAGTGCAGTGCTGTGGGCTCTAGCTGGCCCTCAAGGCCATTTATTGAGGCCCACGAGAAACGAATAAGTCTTGCCAAGAAAACCCTACAATGGGGTCGCCATAAGTCAAAGTCAACTGGAAGGCACATAACAATTGTGAGAGTTAGTGTGGTGTAGTGGTTTGAGTGCTGGACATGGACCCCAGAAGACCAGGGTTTGAATCCCTGCTCAACCATGGAAACCCACTGGGAGATCATGAGCAAGTCACACTCTCTCAGCCTCAGAGGAAGCCAAGGGCAAACCCCACTGAAGAAATCTTGCCAATTAAACCCCATGATGGGGTTGCCGTAAGCTGGAGTAGACTTGAAGACACACAACAACAACAACAACAACAACAACAACAACGTATCATTAGAGACCCCCAATTTTTATTTTTAGAATTTCTCCCAATTTCCCCTTTTTTATTTTTTTATTATGCTAAAAATGGCACCTCATAGTCCCTGAGATGTTGAACTCTGGTTTAGTGCTGGCTAAATAAAGGCCTTTCCTGGACCCCAAACAGACCTGGAGAGTCCAGGGGTCGGGGAGTAGGAAATTGACACCCAGACCCCTGGGAGTTGTGGGCTTTGTTTTTTTTAGTTAAAAACAAATTTTAGAGGAAACTGTTTGAAAATTTAAAAAGTTGGCAGGGGGAGCAGTCCTCCAAGGTCTTGTAGGAGGCCAATGCAATACCCCCAACCTGTCACAATTTCCCTCCTATCCTAGTTTTGATTGGATAAGTTAACCAAATCTGAAGTGAACTTCTAGAAATTTCCAATTTGGGGTGGGGAACAATTTTTGGAGGCAGAGGAGTTGGACCCCTGCATCTGTGAGGAATCAATTCCCAGACATACCACAGATACCAAAAACAGCAGATCATAGCGAACCCTATTGAAATAAAGGACTTCCGGTACAAAAACACCATAGAGTTGCATTGGAGGACCTAGAAGATGCCTAGAGAAGACACCTCTCTAGGCATTTGCCAGCACAACTCTATGGTATGTGTCCCTACTTTTTTTCAGCAGCAGATAACTGAAACCAGATATTGGTTCTGTGGATATGGGGGTCTGACTGTATATACTATAGAAACTGAGACCTCCCTCCAACCAATGTTAACTTTTTGAAACAGCTATTTTCCGTCCCCAGGGCAGAGTTTACACATCATGGCTTGAGACATCAACCATCTCTCTTATTGTATTTTTAGATCTGTCTAGTAGCTTAAAGACACAGTCTTATTGCATTTGCAAGGAAAGATGTTCATTCCCTTTTTTACCTGAGAGTTCAGCTGCATAGCTGTCGGCATCTCCATATTCGAATTCCAGGTTGGGACAGTCCACTGAACTCTGCAAGAGATGAGCCAAATTTATCAGAGACTCACACACAGGAGACTGCAATCAACATGTCATCCAGGGTCTCCTTCATGAGACACAATTATAACACTTTGGTTCCACTTTAACTGCTACATTTGCATTCTATGGGATTCTAGGAGTTGTAACTTGGTGATGCTCTAAAGCCAGTGGTCATGGTTGCTGGGTGTTTTGGGAGCTGAAGTCCCAAACATCTGGAGGACCAAAATTTGAGAACCGCTGCACTATAGCTCTCTGGTGGAAAATTCAAAATACCCTTCCCTAAACTATAAATCCCAGGAGTTCAAGGTGGAATCAAAGGAATACAACTGTAATAACATGAAGGGGTCCAAAGATGGGACAGTCATGTGAAATAGGCTAAGGAAATTACAGTTGTCCCTCCATATTTGTGGGTTAAGCATTCACAGATTTGATTATTCGCGGATTTGATTGATATGTTCTCTCTAGGCATTTGTAGGTCCTCCAGCACAATTCTACGGTCAATTTCTGGTGCTGAAGGACCTACAAATGCCTAGAGATGTGTTCTCTCAGGTTTTAAAAAAATCAGACTGTATTCACCATACAATCACCATGACCATATTCATGGTTTCCCCACTTTCTTGGGGCTGTTGCACCCCCAAACCCCACAAGTTCAGGGCGGACTGTAGCTCAAATCTAGCTGCAGCCAATTGCCTGGCAGTACATAGCAGTAGGGTTCTTCTCCATAATTTACCTCAGTCTCTAAAATGGGTACTGCAAATAAACAAACAAACAAACAAACAAACCAGAACCCAACAATCTATGCATCTATCCATCTATTACAGGGGTAAGGAAACCTTTAGCCCTCTAGTAGTTTTTTAAGTACAGTTCCCATCATCCCCTACCATTGCCCATGCTAGGGGGTCTGACTAGAGAGGTAGGCCAAAATACCTCAAGGGCCAAATGCTCCCCATGCTTGGCCTACTCGCCTAGTGCCACTCCAACCCATCACCCCAGAGCCTCTGTCCCTCACCCCTAGGCCTTTCACAGGGTCAGCCCCCCCTACTCTCCACAACGTCCTAACACACACACACCCATCACAAGCAGCAAGGTTAGGAATTGTGAGGCCCTCCAGATGTTGCCAGACTGCAAGTCCCAGTAGCTCTGAGCCACCACAGCAGATGCTAAGGAATGCTGGGAGCTGCAGTCCAACAACATCTAGAGGGCCATATGATTCCCACCCCTCCTCTAGGGCCCAATCGCCACAAGGCAGTAGGCTTATAGGGACCAGCCTACACAGCAGGGTTGTGGCAAGTGTAAAAGTGTTAAAAGTATGAAGCCTTTGAGAATGGAGGACGACCTAAAGCCCTGTCTAGTAAATTCCAGAACAAACGGGGGTCAATGGCCTACCAATACCACTGGGATCGAAATGCCCCCCCCATTTATAATATCCACCCTGCCAAGAAGATGAGGTGTCTGCAGAAGACAGACTGTGCTTGACTTGGAAGACCTAGATTCAAATCCTCACCCAAGTACCCACTGGCCAAACCGACATTTTGGGTTATTGTGAGAATACAACAGGACAAGAGATTTGTTGTTTTTGATGTGTGCCTTCAAGCTGATTCTGATTTATGGGGACCCTCTCCTAGGGTTTTCTTGATCAGACTAATTCAGAAGATGTTTGTCATTGTCTTCCTCTGAGGCTGAGAGAGTGGGACTTCCCCAAGGTTACCCAGTGAGTTTCTGTAACCAAGTGAGGATTCAAACACAGGTCCCCCCAAGTCCTCGGCTGATGCTCAAACCACTACACCACACTGTCTCTCAATGGCTTGTCCTTGTTATATGTCTTCAAATTAACTTATGGTAACTCTTTCCTAGGGGTTTATCAGTGAGGTTTCTTCAGAGGAGGTTTGTCATGGCTGCCTTTTTAGGCTGAGAGAGTACAACCTGGCCAAGGTTCCCCAGTGGGTTTCCCTGGCTGAGCAGAGATTTGAACCCTGGTCTCCCAAAGTCCTGGTCCAGCATTCAAGCCGCTACAGCATGCTGGTTCCAAGATTTATGGCAAGTCTCTCCTAGGGCAACGGCTCTTAACCTTTTCTTTAACAGAGACCCCCTTAAATATATATTTTTTATTATTTATTTATTTATTTATTTATTTATACCCCGCTCTTCAGCCACAACGCTATCAGAACGGCTTACAAATTGTTTTGAGCAATAGCAATTTACACATCTACACTGCATTAAGCAGTTTCCAATGTGTGTTAGCTAATTGCCCCCACAAGCTGGGTATATTTTGTTGCCATGGACCCTAAGACTTAACTCAAGATTTAAAACAACAACAACAACAACACAATTACACCAATCATTAACCAGACTTTTCTCCTGCTTCTTCCTGCAAATTTGTGGCTGGAGCAGAATGAATGGCAATGCACAGACCAAGCCAGCCAGCCGTGGTCTGAGCAGCCTTCAAGCCTTCGAGGACCCCCTGTGAGGACACCACGGCCCCCTGGGGCTCCATGGACCACCAGTTAAGAACCTCTTTCCTAGGGCATTCTCTGCAAGATTTCTTTAGAGGAGGTTTGTCTTTGCCTTCCTCCCAGGCTGAGAGAGTGTGACTTGCCCAAAGTCACATGGTGGGTTTCCGTGGGTGAGCAGGGAATGGAGCCTGGTCTCCAAAAGTCCTAACATTAGATGTGCTGGCTCATTGTAAAGCGCTAGACTCACCCCAAGGGCATACGCTGTTGCATCTTTATGGGATGGCATGGAATCCACCCCGCGCACCTTCTCTCATCCCGTTCACGACACCCATTAGCCTTTTTTCCCCAGCCTTCTAACAATGCCCCACGGCTCGCTTTGACCTGCACGGACACAATCCCTTTGGATTCCTTTCAGGGCCCCATGGAATTTTGCTGGAGCATGAACAATTTACAGGGTCAGGAGGAAAGAGGGAAAAGACCATCGTTTAAAAGAGATTCTTGCCTCTAGCTGTGTGCTAGTGACTTTATTTTTTAATGGAGTTCATCTATAAGGCATCGTTCAATGACTCTGAAGTGCTGCTGACGCTTTATTCCAGCTTCTCTCATGGAGAAGCTATTATCCCCATCTCACAGGTAAAAAATCCAAAGGACTTAGGGCTTGTCTACACAGGCAATAAAACACATACTCACCCCGTATTTGTGGCACAGCTGACACACATTTTCAACAATGGAATAAAGTTTCAAAACAGCACTTCTGCAGAAACCCCAGATCCGTAAGATTCACTGTTTGCTCTGCATTTGAGGGGAAAACCCCAACTTTTGGTCATGTGGCAGCCGAGGATTGGCTTTGGAGCAAAACCGGGGTGAGACTTCCAATGGATAGGACTCCATTCTGGCACTTTTATTTTATTTATTTTTCGATTGTGCACGTATCCCTGGTATCCCTGCTTATCCAATAATATAGCACACATATATGCATTTATTTGAATGCATGAGCAAACAGGAGAAAAAAAACAGAGCAGCCCCGGCCGTGTGGCCAGAAATAGTATGACATATAGGACGCGTGGTCAGCGTAAGGCCACCCTTTTATTCCGATGCAAGCGTACAAGCCTCGATGCGTGTAGCGCTTGCGGGGCCACTGCGGATCAAAGAAATCCACCACGGCTATGAGGTAGGATCAGGATTTCCCGCTAGCGTAGACAAGCCCTGAGTCTGAGCCATTGCCAGAAGTGGGGCCTTTGATTCCAGAATAAAAAAGACAGCAATTGAAAGTTAAAAGCTTCTGGGTTGAAGAATTTTAGATTTTAGAAGCCACTCAGCACAGGTATATTATTGTTGTTATCGTTATCATCATTATTGTTGGTTTTACAGTCTACAAGGTGACGGGAACTTTGGAACATCAGTGATTCAGATTCTATCTAAAAATCTAGAAATCGATGCTGGCTAACTTAGGCCATTCCAAGTACTGTAATGTCCCTTTTCGCAGTTGTGATATTTTGAGTCTACTGATCGCAATTTTATTCAGATTTTTTTGTCAGTGCATTTGGAATTGATTCCGGAGCACCCATGCAGCACCACTGGAACCACTGCTATTTTCTCTTCCCTGAGGGGCTGAATCTCCATTTTTAGGTCTCAATATTTTATAATCCAATTTGCTACTGTATTTAATATTTCATTATGATATTTTATAACCATAACTGTAAACTATCACCATCATCATGATCATGATCATCTTGCCATTTTCCCAGTCCAGAACTGAATATGGCTTATAACAGTTTTTTAAAAAGAGAGAGATTAAAATTCACCTCATACCAAAGTTTAAAATGTAATTAAACTACCAATTAAAATTAAAACCAGATAAAATCCCACCTTCATCTCAGAATGGGACTCAAAGAGGTTTATGAAAATTAAAACAGATGGAGACTTTTTAAAACACAGAGATAAAAACAGACAAATTATTACTGTTAAAAATTATTTTTTGGAAAAAATCAAAAATAATTCTAAACATCACCATTAAGATGCAAGTAATGAGGACACTGTTACAAGTCCTTTCCTTATAAACAGTCAGTTCCCAAAAGACTTTTGGAATGTTTTAAAGAAGTGTTTACCTACCAGGATATCAATATTAATATCCAAAGGACAACTAAGTACAGGTTGAGTGTCCCTTATCTGAAAGGCTTGGGACCAGAGGTATTTGGGGTTTTGGAATATTTCAGATTTTGGAATACTTGCATATATATAATGAATCATAGAATCATAGCACTGGAAGAGACCACAAGGGCCATCCAGTCCAACTCTATTCTGCCTTGCAGAAATACACAATCAAAGCACGCCCGACAGATGTCCATCCAACCTCTATTTAAAGATCTCCAAAGAAGGAGACTCCACCACATTCTGAGGCTGCAGTGGACTCCACTGCCAAAAAGGTCTTACCATCAAAAGTTCTTCCTATGTTTAGGTGGAATCTCTTTTCCTGGAGTTTGAACCCATTGCTCCGTGTCCTAGTCTCTGGAGCAGCAGAAAACAAGCTTGCTCCATCCTCAGTATGACATCCCTTCAAATATTTAAACATGGCTATCATGTCACCTCTCAACCTTCTCTTCCCCAAGCTAATGAGATATCTTGGAGATGGGACCCAAGTCTAAACATGAAATTCATTTATGTTTCATATATACCTTATACACGTAACCTGAAGGTAATTTTATATACAGTACAATATTTTTAATAATTTTGTACATGAAATAAAGTTTGTGTACATTGAACCATCAGGAAGCAAAGGTGTCACTGTCTCAGCAACCCATGTGAACGTTTTAGATTCTGGAATATTTCAGATTTCAGAATTCTGGATAAGGACAACTCACCGTACATCAAAGAATAGAAACCTAGAAAGTGGAGCAGACTTAACTGAGTGAGTCTACAAGGCCCCTTAGCCAACAGGGCCCTTTTCACATTACACACTTATAACACTTCGGTACCAAATTAGCAGAATCCTGGGATTTGTAGTTTTGTGAGGCACTAAAGCAGAGCACACTAAATACCCCCCATGGGACTACAAATCCCAGGACCCCATAGGATGCACTCATAGCAAACAAAGCATTATCCAAGTGTGAAAAGGTCCTCCTCTTGCAAATTTTTGGCTTCAAAGGTCCCTAGCTACACAGTTTGCTTCATGGGGGATCAGCCCTCCTTTAGGGATGAAGGGCTGGATTTGACAACCTTCTAGTCTTTCATTTTTTAATAACAATTCAGGGAGTACAAGATCAATTAAAGAACATGCCTACTCAGCCTCTCTCTTAAGGGCATCTTAAAATAATTAGAGCAGAGCAAAGGAAGAACTGCCTAATATAATCCGGGTAATCATCTCCTTTTGACCTCAGCTGACTTCAGTTGCTGCAAACTGAGATGAAAGTCTTTATGATGAGTCTTTATACAGTTTTTAATGCATTTTAATATTTTAATGCTTAATGTTTATACTGTACATTCTTTAATTCTTTTTAAAATTTTATATCTATTCTGTAATTTTCACTTTTGTACCGTTTTTAATTTGTATTGTTTTAGAGATGTTGTTAGCTGCCTTGAGTCCCATTGGCAGGAGAACGGCGGGATATAAATTAATAAAGTAACAACAACAACAACATGCAAAAGTAATCTGCACTCAACTAACTCAACGTGGTAGAGAAGAGGGGCAAACTGCTGCAGCCTCTCCTAGCTTGTACAGTCGGCCCTTCACATTTGCGGGTTTAACTTTTGAGGTATTGATTATTCACAGATTATTTGCTGCGGCCTCCGATACTGCCCTATGCCATTTTTCAAAAGGACTACAAACCTCTATGGGAGAGACAGCGAACACATACTGAGGGGTTGTCTAAACGGTGAAAATACTCCTCATAGAATTAGAGAATACTATTTGTCTAAATGGCATCCCGCATCAATCTACTGTATTCGGAAGGAGGGGGGCCAAATCCACAAAAAACTCAGCAGGAAAAGCCTTAATAGTTTTTAAAAATTTCTACGGGGAATGCACAAAATATTTGGAGTTTTGGGGACCCCTCCTTCCAAATAGGGCACATTAATGCAGGATCCCATTTAAACAAAACATATCCTCCTCAAATTCTATGAGGAGTATTTTCGCCGTATAGACAAGACCACAGAGAGAGTCTTCCTGTAAGCAGAGAATTTATTTTTATAGCTAGTGGCAAGCCTGCAAAAGGAAACCCCATCCTGCTAGTCTGGAGTCTTGCAATCCAAGAGGTGCACCATTTGATTCCACCTCATATCTTGATCATATATTAATGAGATAATATACCTCAGATATGCAGAAGGCTAGGAGGTGGAAATCTTCTCAATGTTCTGCTGAAAACATACAATTGCCTTCAGAGAACAGAAATGCATCATCATCATCATCATCTTAGAACACATGACACTTGTGAGGGACCAGAGCATGGAAAAGTTACTTTTCTGTTCTACAGCTCCTCCCTGTTCATGCTGAGCAGAAGTTGTAATCCAAAAATAAAGTAATTTTCCCCAGTTCCATGAGAGATCCATGGACTCCCTCAACCACTCAACACATTCTTGCCACGCCTGGTACTGGAAATGGTCAGCTCCTTCCTATGGAATCCTGGGATTTGTAGTTTGGTGAAGCACCATCACTCCTGGGCAGAGAAGGTGAAAGATCTTGTAAGACTACAGATCCCAGGATTCCACTGGAAGAAGCCATGACAAATCATCCAGTTTCAAACTGGATTATTTGTCCAGTGTGGATATGACCCAAGATTCTCCTCATCCAGCCAGGAGCTATCCAAAAGGCTGAGCCTATTTGGCAGGGAGAAGACCCAGCACCTTAGGTACCTGTTTTAAATTTCGGACTAAAACCCAAAGCGGAATCACCACCCCATTGACTTAAAAGCTACCAAGCCTCCACTCATGGCCTCATTTGCATTAATGGCGGCTACTGACAACTGCAGAAAGATGTCAGTCACACCTTCAAGATATACACAAACACACACAGCGGCAGCACACAGTCCGAAGGTTTCCACAAGTTTCTCAAGACTTCAAGGGCGGCGGCAGCAATGGCAGAAGCCAAACAAATCTGACACGTCCCATCAGCTCCCAGCTTTTGTTCACCTTCAGTTCCAACTTTGATTTGAAGCTAACGATTTTATGAGGACTTTTGAGTGTATAATACCCAGCAAAGGGTATTATATTTTGACTGTGGGGTGGGGAGGGAAAGCCTGGTAACTGCTGACAAAGCAAGTTTCAGGGTATTCACGGCAACCAAGGACTGAGTAATTAGTCGGCCCTGTCAGCATTAATCCACCTGATAAGGCAACTGCAGAAGAGCAAGAAGCAAACTCTGCCTCCGCTTTGAGCAGCAAAATGAATTTGTTACCCGTACATTTCTTAAAATTCTCTCCAGTTTGAGTGACAAAGTGCAAAAATTACCTATTTTTCAATGATCACTGAGTGCAAAGCTTAGAAAGCTTAATTTTTCTGGACTCCAGCTCTAAGAATTTGAGATCTATAGCCCAAAAAGGTAACTTTTCCAACCTCTGATTAAATGGAACTTCTGTATTTGGAAACCGAATTGCTCATAAATATGAACTTCTGGAGATAACTAAGAACCAAGTTCAAACTTTAAGTCTTTGGTTGGCTTGTGGGAGAATGCTATATTCAGAGGTCTTGGCATGATCCAGATGGGGGTCTTCTCTCCCCCCTCCCGCAAACTGGTGCTCTCCAGAGGTCTTGAGACTACAACTCCCATTATCCCCAGCCAACTTCTTGAAGACCCCTTTGGCTGGGTATGGTTGAAAACTGAAGGCACTTTGAGAAAAAGTTGTTCTTTTAGACTACAGCTCCCAGAAACCTCCAACCAGCAATGACCATGCTGGCTTGAGGATTCTGGGAGTTGTAGTCCCAAGAGCTGCAGTCGCAACAGCTGCAGAGCTGTTTGGGCTGGAAGTCAACCTGAAGAAAACGGAAGTTCTTTACCAGCCTGCACCACAGGTTGAACACTACCATACCCGCGTTGCCGTAGGCAAATCTGTGCTCAAGTCCATTCAGCAGTTCACCTACCTGGAAAGCATCATCTCCTCAGATGCCAAGATTGACAAAGAGATCGATCACAGATTAGCAAAGGCATATAGCGCATTTGGAAGACTTTACAAAAGAGTCTGGAGTAATAAACATCTGAGGCAAAGCACAAAAATCAGTGTGTATAGAGCCATTGTACTGTCTATTCTCCTTTATGGGTCTGAAACATGGGTCACCTATCGCCACCACCTACGACTCCTCGAACGCTTTCATCAGTGCTGTCTACGCATAATCCTAAATATACACTGGACTGACTGTGTGACGAATGTTGCTGTCCTTGAGCAAGCAGGGATCACCAGCACTGAGGCCATGATATTGAGAACACAGCTACGCTGGGCAGGTCACGTTTCTAGGATGGAGGACCATCGTCTCCCCAAAATAGTACTCTACGGTGATCTCGCCATGGATCAGCGTAAGAGGAGCGCTCAAAAAAAAAAATGATACAAGGACTCCCTGAAACAACATCTCAGGCTCGGCCAAATGGATCACCAACAAAGGTCCGCCCTGGCCTCACATTGGGAGGCATGGAGACGCACTATCCACAATGCTGCAGCCTTATTTGAGAACTCACGCCAAACAAGTCTTGAAGAGAAACGACAATGCAGAAAGAATCACAACCCGGAAACATCACCCAAGGAGACCTTCTGCTGTGCTTTCTGCAACCGGACTTGTTTATCTTGGATTGGCCTTTTTAGTCATCAGTGCGCTTGCAGAAAGCGCGGGATGAGTCCTTCCTGAATCTTCGTTTGTGAAGAGAAGCCAGAGAGTCCCAAGAGGCAACTTTCCCAAGCTCTGCTTTAAGGCTAGGAAGAAGAGCGGAATTTGGACATATAGACAAATACTTCAGTAAAATCTGGGAGATCTAACAAGAGTACAATGGGACCTCCATATCCATGGCATGGTTCAGTTATTCGTGGGACACAAAACAATGAACATACACCTTAGAGCCTTCCTATAAAATGCCTAGAGAGGCATCCTCTCTAGGCATTTTCTAGGCCTCCCAAGGTAATTCTATGCTATTTTAAACCATAATTACCATTATTTTCAATGAAGCATCATCTCCTCAGATGCCAAGATTGACAAAGAGATTGATCACAGATTAGCAAAGGCATATAGCGCATTTGGAAGACTTCACAAAAGAGTCTGGAGCAATAAACACCTGAGGCAAAGCACAAAAATCAGTGTGTATAGAGCCATTGTACTGTCTATTCTCCTTTATGGGTCTGAAACATGGGTCACCTATTGCCAACACTTACGACTCCTCGAACGCTTTCATCAGCGCTGTATACGCACAATCCTAAATATACACTGGACTGACTATGTGACGAATGTTGCTGTCCTTGAGCAAGCAGGGATCACCAGCATTGAGGCCATGATATTGAGAACACAGCTGCGCTGGGCAGGTCCCGTTTCTAGGATGGAGGACCATCGTCTCCCCAAAATAGTACTCTACGGTGATCTCGCCACGGGTCAGCGTAAGAGGAGCGCTCAAAAAAAAAAAATGATACAAGGACTCCCTGAAACAACATCTCAGGCTCGGCCAAATGGATCACCAACAATGGTCCGCCCTGGCCTCACATCGGGAGGCATGGAGACGCACTATCCACAATGCTGCAGCCTTATTTGAGAACTCATGACGAACAAGTCTTGAAGAGAAACGACAATGCAGAAAGAATCACAACCTGGAAACATCACCCAAGGAGACCTTCTGCTGTGCTTTCTGCAACCGGACTTGTTTATCTGGGATTGGCCTTTTTAGTCATCAGCGCGCTTGCAGAAAGCACAGGATGAGTCCTTCCTGAATCTTTGTTTGCGAAGAAAAGCCAGAGAGAGAGAGAGAATCATAGAATCATAGAGCTGGAAGAGATCTCAAGGGTCATCCAGTCCAACCCCCTGCCATGCAGGAATACAGAATCAAATCATTCCCGAGAGATAGCCATCCACCCTCTGCTTAAAAACCACCAAAGAAGGAGACTCCACCACACTCCGAGGCAGAGTATTCCATTGTCAAATAGCTTTTACCGCCAGGAAGTTTTTCCTAATATTTAAGTGGAATCTCTTTTCCTGTAGTTTGAACCCATTGCTCTGTGTCCTAGTCTCTGGAGCCGCAGAAAACAAGCTTGCCCCATCCTCAGTGTGACATCCCTTCACATATTTAAACATGGCTTTCATGTCCCCTCCCAACCTTCTTGTCTCCAGACTAAACATGCCCAGCTCCCTAAACCACTCCTCGTAGGGCCTAATGGCTTCCAGACCTCCCACCATCCAGGTCGGCCTCCTCTGGACACGCTCCAGCTTCTCAATATCCTTCCTGAATTTGCTGTTATCCTCGGTAAGTCCAGGAACCAAACCCCCGTGGATACAGGGGTCAGATTGTACAAAGTTGGCACGTATTTAAGTAATAAGCGGGGTTTTTTTTTCCTGCTGTTTGAACACCACAAGTGTTTCTACTTCAAAGAAAAGAATTAAGAATGTTAGATTAAAAATGTGTGGACTTGGCACAGATATTAAAGCTGATGGATTCCTTATCAGTAAAAAGTGGAGGGGGGAGGATTTTGTTTTAGAAGAAATGGTCACCTTTTCCTCATTCAGAGGAATAAAGAACTTGGATTATTTGAGGAAAGAGTCGCGACTTCTTTTTGGACTGCATTCCTTTAGCTGTTTACACAGGAAGAAATCACACCAGATTTAATGGCACAAATCCAATGGGTTAGGCTCAACCAGAGTAGACCCATTTAATTGATGGAAATGACACAAATGTGGATTTATTGAGCTCCCACTGTTTCTAACAACATAGTCCTAGGTGCATCTACTCAGAAGTAAGTCCCACTGAGTTCAGCAAGACTTACTCCCCAAGAGTTGGGTATAGGATTGTAGCCGGCAGGCGGGTCTACTTTTGTTGGGACTAACAACAGCAATTAGGCTGATGGAACTTATTTCAGGTCGTTTCTGATTTATGATGACCCTAAAGCAAACCTATCATGGTGGATTTGTTCAGAGGGGGTTTGCCTTTGCCTTCCTCTGAGGCGGAGAGATTGTGACTTGCCCAAGGTTACCCAGCGGGTTTCCAGGGCTGAGCAGGGATTTGAACCATGGTCTCCTGAGTTGTAGTCCGACACTCAACCCACTACATGTTGGCTCAATAAGCCCTCGCTGTTTTTAAAATTTTGAAATTGCTTTAAATCATCTAAATAGATCTTGTTTGTATGCCACCCTGAGCAAGAACTTCTGATATACAGGGCAGGATATAAATGTTTAAGAAAGTAAAGAATAATATATTTGCAGAGGACCCCAAGCTGGGAAGAGTTAGATAGAAGACAGAAACCGGATTCCAGATTATCTTGACAGGGTGGAGAAATGCCCAAAGGGAAATAAAATAATTTTAAAGGAGATGAATCTAGAGTCTGCATTTAGGTAGGAAAAATCAGATTCACAAATACAGGAGAAGTGACACCGTTATCTAAGAACTGCTCAACTGCCCATTTCATGAGAAGGACAGGTTGCTTACCTGCAACTGTGGTTCTTCAAAAGTGGTCATCTGTGCCCTTGCACAATTGGGTTTTCGTGCCCACACAGAAACTCCCCTCAGAAAGTTTTAGAGCTGAGTAGCTTGGCAGGTCCCAAGCCAAGAGGTTCAAATTACAACAAAGGAGGGCTTTTTTGGCTAAACATTAGAAAGAATTTTCTAATGATAAGAACTTTCCAGGTGTAGAACAGGCTGTCTCGGGAGGCAATGTTAGAGGTTTTCAATACTGCCCTTCGGATGCTGGATGACTACCTAGCAGGGATGCTGTAATAGTGGATATCTTGCATCAAGAAGGGTTTGGACTAGAGAACGTTGACAGTCCTTTCAAAGTCTATAATTTAAACAAAGAAACTCACATACACACAAGCTCTGGAAGACTGCCAGTTTGTGTGGAAGAACAGCTGTAGACTCCTTAACTTCCTTACTGTTGTTTTTTCACTAAGCATCATTTTCCTCAATTTTCCATCCCCAAGCAGAAAGATACAACAGCCTGACCCCTTTTCCCCTAAAGGGAGAAAAGCACATTGGGGGGAAAAGGAGCTTAATCAGAAAAAAAAAAAACAAAGAAGGAAAAGGATCAAACACCCATTGCTGGAGGAAAGCATCACTAACAGAGAAGGGGGAAATGGCAGTTGTAGGCTATACTTTACAGAATCCAGTAACCATGTTGTCTGGGATTTTCTGGAAGCTGCAGTTCAAAAAGGCAACTTTTCTCAGCTTTGCTTCAAAATACCTTCTACTCTGTTTGCCCTAACTTTGTGCCACCCAGATGCTGACTGGGGCCAATGGGAATTGTAGTTCAACAGATCTGGAGGGCACCATGGCAATTGGCCACGTTGGGTGAAGGTTTCTGGGAGCAGTATTCCAAAAAGATAACATTTTCCAGCTTCATCCTTCTACCCAAATCAAGAGCCTCTCAGAATGGAGTCTCGGTTTGCAAAAAAAAACCCAAGTTTCTCAGAAGGTTGTCCAGACACCTGTCACATAAATAACAAGTTTACCCAGAGCTAGAAACAGAACAGAACAGAACGGACTTTCCTGAAAATATCAGCATGCATGTTCAACTGTGAAGGATTCCTTGAAGCATCTCTGGCTCGGGACCTTTCACCTCTCTGCTTTTCCTTTAAAAAACAAAGACTCTCTGGGTAGTGTTAGAATGAAAGAAAGTGTGTCTTGGCCCGCAGAAACACTATGATCCCAGACCTGCAATGTGCTGTGGTGGTATCCTTTGGGATGGGTAAACAGTGTGAGGACCATAGATGGTGCCTCCATTCAGTCGCTTCATAACATACAAGAACTCTACGGCTGTCCAGTATCCCTGGCTGTCCAGGATTATTGTTGTTGTTGGGATGCCAAAAGTCATTTCTGCCTGATGGCAACCCTAAGGTGAACTTCTCATGGGGTTTTGTTGGCAATATTTGTTCAGCGGGATTTTGCCTTGCCTTTCTCTGAGGTTGAGAGCATGCAACTGGCCCAAGGTCAGCCAGAGGGTCACCATGGCCAAGCTATGATTCAAACCATGGCTTCCCAGAGTTCTAGTCCAACACTCAAATTACTACATCATGCTGGCTATCCTATGCTACAGTTTTCTTAGCGAGATTTAATCCAAGGTTTGCCATTTGCCTCCTTCTGAGGTTGAGCTGAGCGGGGATTTGAAGTCTGGTCTTCTGGATTCCTAGTCCAACACTCAAACCACTACACCACGCTGGCTCTCTATTGTAAGGGACATTCCTTATTTAAGATTATCCCGTGTGAGCACTGAAGAGGATGCCTCAAATCCTGTACAGTATGACCCCCGTATTTGCAGAGGATATGTGCACAGACTTACGGTGAACACCGGAAACTAGGGACAATAGTGAACCCTATTAAAATGAATGACTTCTGGCCCAAGCATACCATAGAGATGAGCTGGAGGACCTAGCAATTCAAAGAGACATCTTCTAGGTCCTCCAGTGTGTCTCTATGGTCAGCTTCCAGTAGAAGCATACCATAGAATTGTGCTGGAGGACCTAGAAGATGCCTACAGAGAACTCTTTTTTTAATAAACAGGTGATTGAAATCGTGGATATTGGTCCTATGGATACAGAGGTCGTACTGTATTTTCCAGTATCGGTTAAACTTGAGTCCCTCAAATTACACACCAAATGTTGGGGAATCTGTGGTGAGCATGGTCAGCACCCATTCTTTTCCCTCCCAGCCACATGGCATGCTCAGCTTGGCAGCAGTAAAATTCCTCCCCTTGTTATGGTCATGGGCCTCCACTGCAAGGGGGATTTCTACAACATCGATCCCACATGCCCTCTCACAAAAGGCTCTCCGCTCATAAGACTTGAGTTGGGCCTTATATAGGCCTCCCTCATGTCTCCTGCCCAGTGCCGACAGACACTTACTGATATTTTGGAAACTGGAAAACCCTGAAGAACTCAAAACGACATAAGGGAATCCTGCATTACCTTTGAGACTATTTGAGAAAAAAGAAATTTCTAGCATTATCTTTCATGGAAACAGCTAAAAAAGCCAATGCAGTTCTGGGCTGCATCAATAGGAGTATAGTGTCTAGATCAAGGGAAGTAATAGTGCCACTCTGTTCTGCGCTGGTCAGACCTCACCAGTTCTGGCCACCGCAATTCAAGAAGGATATTGAGAAGCTGGAACATGTCCAAAGGAGGGTGACCAGGATGGTGGGAAGTCTGGAAGCCATGATGACCTATGAGGAGTGGCTTAGGGAGCTGGGCATGTTTAGTCTGGAGAAGAGAAGGTTGAGAAGGGACATGATAGCCATGTTTCAATATTTGAAGGAATGTCATGCTGAGGATGAAGCAAGCTTGTTTTCTGCTGCTCCAGAGACTAGGACATGGAGCAACAGGTTCAAACTACAGGAAAAGAGATTCCACCTAAACATTAGGAAGAACTTCCTGACAGTAAGAGCTGTTCGGAAGTGGAATCTGCTGCTACCTGGGAGTGTGGTGGAGTCTCCTTCTTTAGAGGCTTTTAAACAGGGGCTGGATGGCCATCTGTTGAGAGTGCTTTGTGTGTTCCTGCAGGGCAGAATGAGGTTAGACTAGATGGCCCTTGGGGTCGCTTCCAACTCTGTGATTCTATGGACTCCAGCCTACTTCATCAGATTGAAATGCACTGAAGTACATGGAAGCTTATCCTAGAAATGTTTCTCAGTCTCAAAAGTGCTACAGCATTCCCTTGTACAGAGTTACAGCTGGAATTCAGGATGGGACTTACATCTTCATAAGTAGACTTGTGTGTGAGGGAAACTGTCTGCAAAAGCTTGATACCAGCCAGCAAAGTATATATAAAGAGCAAATATCTCAGAATGTGCCAGTTTTTAATGAGTACACCAGAATGCAAACACATTCCAGAAAGTCAAAGGCTTACGACAGGCAGGCAGCGTGGGTCTAAACCAGTCCTTGAGTCAGTAGGAGCCAGGCAGCAGAGTAATCAGGAACAGTCTGGGGTTAAGACATGAGTCAAAGCAGCAAGGATCAAGGCAATGAAGTCAGCAAGAAGCTTTCACCAGGAAGATCAGTTGATCTCTGACAAAGCCTCCACCGCCTCTCACAGCATATATAAAGCAATTAAGGCTTTGTCAGGTGTTTCTTAACAAGCAGGTTTTTCTCATAAATTCTCAGAGATCTCCTTTGACTTCCTTTTGAGCTTGCTGCTGGGTATATGATGGTGGAGATAAGTCCGTCTCCTCTTCCTCATCCTTATCTGAATTGGCAGAGCTCTCTGCCGGGACTGGTGCCAACCCACTTGGACCAGGCTCTTCCTCTGCTTGAGCCTCCAGGTTGGCAGGACTCACTGCTGGCACAGGTGTCGATAAACCTGTGCCAGGGTCCATAGGGCCATTCCCTGCCATGTCCTCCTCCTCCTCGGATTCCATACCCTCATCAGGCTCACAGGGCATGACAGAAACAGAACTGAACACTTTTACAATATTCACTTAGGGGCTGCAGTGACATTACTACACATAGGCATCAATTGCAGTGGTGGAGCGACCAATGCACCATGCCCCAATACGCAATGGGTACCAACATACATTGCGGTGCTCCCCATTACGCATCCAGACACCAGCTGCAAAGTGCTGAAGGGCAACCAGATATGCATCAAAAGTTCCCAATGGGCACTGGAGCACTCTTGCCAATTCCCTGATATTCACAGAATCATAGAGTTGGAAGAGACCACAAGGGCCATCTAATCCAACCCCCTGCCCTGCAGGAATACCCAATCAAAGCATGTCCATCTTCACAATTCACTAACAAAATTTTGTTGCTCCTCTGCAACAGCTTGAGCCCCATTGGTCAGAGAAAGGTGGAATATAAATGAATAAAACAACAACAACAACAACAATAGTTTAGTTCCAGGTTATTTAAAGTATTGTGTGCTCCTTTACAAACCTGCCTGTGCTCTGAGACCTGCTGGGGAGGCCCTTTTCTCTATCCCACCACTACCCTCACAGGTACCTACATCTGGTGGGAACGTGGGAGGCAGAGCCTTCTCAGTGGCTGCCCCCAGGCTCTGGAACTCCACCTTCCTTCCCAGAGAAGTTAGACTGGCACCCTCCCCACCCTCTTTCCGTAAACAGGTGGAGATTTTTCTGTTTTGACAGGCCTTTGAGGACAGAGTGTACAAAGCCCATTCCACCTAAACAATGTGCTGGACTTGTTGTCCTGTACCTTGAAGTCATTTCCAACTTATGGGGACCCTGAGGTGAACCTATCATGAGGTTTTCTTGGCAAGGTTTGTTCAGAGGAGGTTTTCGCCACTGTCTTCCTATGAGGCAGAGAGAGCATGCCTTCCCAAGGTTGCCCAGCGGGTTTCCATAGCAGAGCAGGGATTCGAACTCTGGTCTCTAGAGACCTAGTCTGACACTCCAACCACTACACCACACTGGCTTCATGCTGGACTTTCTGTTATTTTCGCTGTGCTGTTTTTTAATGGTTTATGTTTTTAACAGGTTTTAATTTTTTGATAGTTTAATAGTCTTTTAGAATTCGTATTTTGTGAATTTCAACTTTACGCCTTTTATCTGTTGTAAGCCACCTTGAATCCCAAACTGGAGAAAAGGCAGGAAAATAATATTAACAACAACAATAATAGTAATAATAATGTAGTTAAGAATTTGCAAAGTTATGCAACATAGACCATAATGTAGAATCTAGGTCCACATCTCTGAATACTACAGGAACACAGACACAGAAGGAACCTGGAAGTTGCTGGTTTGAGAAGCCTAACCTACAGATCAGTGTTACCTAGGCCACAGGAGGCAAAAGTCAAGTCAGGCCCTCCAGATGTTGTTGGACTGCAACTCCCAGCAGCCCCTTGCCAGTGTAACAATTGGTGAGGAATGCTGGGAGTTGCCATTCAACCACAACATGAGTCAGCAGTATGATGTGGCAGCTAAAAAAGCCAATGCGATTCTAGGCTACATGAATAGGAACATAGTGTCTAGATCGAGGGAAGTAACAGTGCCGCTATACAGTATTCTGCTTTGGTCAGGCCTCACCTGGAATATTGTGTCCAGTTCTGGGCACCACAGTTCCAGAAGGAAGTAAGAGTTGTTTGGCAATGGAGTGTGGGTGGAGTCTTCTTCTTTGGAGGTTTTGAATTTATTATTTTATTTATTTAAACAGAGGCTGGATGGCCATCTGTCGGGTGTGCTTTGATTGTGTATTCCACAGGGCAGGAGGCTGGACTAGATAGTCCTTGTGGTCTCTGGAGAGCCTTGGTCAACATGTAATCTAGAATCATAGAAATTTAGAATTGGAAGGGACCATAAAGACAACCTAGTCCACCCCCTGCCACGCAGGAATCCCCCATCAAAGCATTCTGACAGATGGCCATCCAGCCCCTGTTTAAAGATCTCCAAAGTTGGAGAGTCCACCACCTGCCAGGGCAGTCTTTGTCAATGTTGAACAGGTCTCAAAGTAAAAAAGTTCTTCCTCATGTTTAGGTGGAATCTCTTTTCTCATAATTTGAATTTAGATCAGGGCAGGGGGAAGAGAATCATCTGTCCCCCCAACTCCAAGCAGCCCCTGGCAAGTGTAGCCAATGATCAGGGATTCTGGGAGCTGCAATCCAACCACACATTTTGCTCAAGCCCCAAATCTGTGCTCCTACAACTGCACGCTATGGCTAGCTGGACTTTGGAACCTGTTTTAAACCAGGCTCCAAGGTGCCTTTTGCTAAAGCTGCCACACACCCACAGTCCTGGGAAATGGGCCCATCTGGCCCCAGGGATTCTCTCTCCCTCTTGCATTCATGCACAGGCACACTCCTCCCCTTGCAAAGCCCAATCCCGGAGCAAAGAAAGAAATGGTATTTGGAGTGGCTGATGGCTCCCCCCACTCCTTGCAGCAACAACAGCCAGGAACTGTCTTGGAAAGCTGCAGGAGAAATCGGCCTGGCCTTAGCAGAGGGAAGAGATTTCCCCCACCTCCTTTGCATCCATGCGCTCTTGACAAGCCACACACACACACACACACACAACTGCCCTTCCACTCTCCTGACTCCAGCTGCTGCTGTACATTACCCAACAGGGACCTGCTTGCCTCTCTCAGTAAAACAGAAAGGGAAATTGGTGGTGGTGGTGGGGAGATAAACCAGCCAAGGAGGAAAACCAAGAAGCAAAAATTATTTTGGCAGAAGCGGGGGGGGGGGGGTGAGACGGCTGCTACTCCAGCTTGCTGCCTCCTTCACGCCATGCCACCTTCCTTCCTGGGCCCGAGAGGAGTTTGGTAAACAGATGGAGGCACTGAGCAGAGGATGGTGTACCAGGGCAAGCATGGCTCCAGGGGGCAGAACAGCCCGGATCGTGGCCCACGCACACACACATGCACAGATGGACAGGCAACATCTGCCCCAGCCAGGAGCAGAGCACCCCACATTTGTAAACACCCCCCAGAAAAAAAAGGACCAGAGGGCTGTCTTAATGATGATCTCCAATCCAATGCAAAGAGCAACCTGGTCTCTTCCTCCCACAACCACCCCAAAAGAAGACTTCCAAGCAAAACAACCCCAAAGGTGGATGGGGTTCTCCCAACAAAAAGCAGCCATCTCCCCCCACCCACTTTATTTCCTCCTGGCTCATGCCAACTCTATAGGGAGCATTCTCCCCCAATACCAACATGTGCTCCAGAGGAAGGGTCACTTCACCCTTGCCATGTTTTTTGGGAAGGGGTCCCCTGTGCCCACATAGTTCTGCCAGGCATTCCTTGCTCCCCCACTCAAGATGAGATTTCTTAGACCACCCACCACCCTGTATTTGGGGCTTTGCTCTCTGGGTCGCCCCCCCCCACAACTGCCCTGGTTTTGGGGGGTCCAAGAGGGCTTCTTCCACTCCCTCAAGACACCCCCAGTCTCTTCTCATGGCTGCCCTCCTCTCCCTCCCACTCCCCTCCACCCTCTTTTCTGCCCCTGCCCTCCCTCTCAGCAGGGACCCCCTCCTCCCCCCAAACCCCTTCAAGACCCCCTGAGCGCCCCCCACCCAAGGCTCTGCCCGGGCAACCAGACCAGGCGGACGCTGGGTTCCCCCCAACTCCTGCCCACCCCATCACAATCCCCTCCCTCCACCTCTGCCTTTTCTCCCCCTGCCCCTTCCCCTCCCGCCTGAGGTCCCTTTGCTGACCCATAACCCCGTCCCCGTGAACAGAGGCTACGACACTCTCCCACCCACCCACCCCCCAAAAGAAGAGAAGACCCAGTCCTCCTCCCTTGTCGCCCTGCCTGGCTCTGCAGTGCTACTCGACAGGTAAGCAATTTGCCAGATAAACAAAACATTCTGCATATGCACCTTGGGTACGCCTGTATTTGTGCATGTGTATATGTATGTATCCACAAACAGGTATTGCAAATATAGAGTTTGCCAAAAAATTCTAAACCTATACAGCTTGCAAAAATTAGACACAGATATTGCAAGTATATATATATATATATATATATAGCTTGCAATATATATATATATATATATATATATACTGTATATATAAGTGTTTGCAAATGCACCATATACAATTTGCAATATATGCATATTCTAGTTTGCAAATTTATAGAGAAGAGAAAAAGGGAAGAGGAAAAATATATGCGTGTATTTATGCATGTGTGTATTTATGTGTGTCTATGCACCCACAAACACGTACAATATAGTGTGCAAAAATCATGTACAGAGTTTGCAAATATAGTTTGCCAAAAAATTCTAAACCTATACAGCTTGCAAAAAAATTAGACACAGATATTGCAAGTAGATAGATAGATAGATAGATAGCTTGGAAAAATATATATAAGTGTTTGCAAATGCAACATATAAAATTTGCAATATATGCATATTCTAGTTTGGAAATGTATAGAGAAGAGAGAAAGGGAAGGGGGGGGAAACCCCACAGCCCCCCAAGGATTCCCTCCGCCCCCCCCCCGGGCAACCCCACTCATCCCCACCTCGGACTCCTTCCGCTGGTTCCTGAAGACCTCCCTGCCCCTGGCCTGCGGGGGCTGCGCCTTGCCTCTGCCCACCGCCCCGTTGCCGGGCAGGGGGGTGCCGATGCCCGCTCCGCCCGGCTCTTCCATGCGCCCAGCCCGCCAGCCTGCAGCCGCCGCAGCCAAGCCGATCCGAGCCACGTGGGGGGCTGGCACGAGCCTTCCCCTGCCCGGGAGCCGACGCCCCGCCCACCGCTGCCCCGCCCACCACCCCCATTGGTTGGCCTGTGCCTGTGGGCGGAGCCCAGCTCGCACACCCCCTGGCAGCGATTGGCTGAAGAGGGAAGGAGGGAGACCCCTGTTGGGAGAGCTGTAACCAGGGCAGCTGGCAAAAAGGAGGCGGGGCGCCAGGGGCGGGGCTTAGGGAGGAGGGGCGGGGCTTGCTGGTTTGCTTGCAGTCCCTGCCAGGGCTGAGCCTTGGGAGAGGAGCACAGTAGTAGTAGTTGTAGTAATAATAATAATAATAATAATAATAATAATTTTATTTCTATCCCGCCCCTTTGCAATGCTATCCAGGCGGCTTACCATATAAAAACTCCACAGTCCTAGTACCCTAGCCCACCCACCCCTTAAAATAATATTAAATTATGAAGGATTAAAAACATACAATAATTAAAAAAAAGCAGTGGCTCTTGTGCTGTTTTTATTAGGTATGTTTTGTTTTTAATTGCTTTTAATTGTGATTTGAATTGTTTGTGAGCTGCCTTGGGTCCAACTTTGGGAGAAAGGCAGCATAGAAGTTGCACAAATAAATAAATAGATAAATAACCTTTTCTTTACCAGGGACCCCTGTTTAAATATCTTTTGTTGTCGAGGTCCACAAATGCTTAACTCAAGATTTAAAACCCTAACAACAACAAAAACAATAATACCTAATAATAATACAGTAAGGCTGGGGTTTGTTACTTGGTGAGGGCTACTTAGAATTTTCTAAGGCAATGGCTCTTAATCTTAACCTAATAATAACACCTAATAATAATAATAATAATAATAATTCAATTACAGTACCCCCTCCATTAAACCTTCCCTCAGAGGCACTGGAGGGGGAGGGAAGACTTTTCTGCTTTCTCCTGCAAGTTTGTGGCTAGAGTGGGTTGAATGGCAATGAGCAGGCCAAGCCAGCCAGCCAGCCTTTGCCTTGGTTCCTGTCACATGGCTGCTCCACTGCAGAGAAGAGGTGGGCTGACCAACTTTCAAGCCTTTGCCAACCCCCTGTGAGGACATCATGGGCCTCTGGGGGTCCCCGGACCACAGGTTAAGAACCACTGGTCTAGAACGTTCCATTTGCAGGGGATACTTGGTAAAGGATGGCAATGTGGTATTTGTGAAATATTTCGGAATACTCAGAACATTGTTGCAATACTCCGTTCTCCAACAAGAGCCCTGGAAGGTAGGCCAATAGGATAATGCCCAAGAGGGGTGGACGGACAGGCAGAGGTGAAACCTTCAGGCAAGTTGTGGCCCAAGGCGAGAAGAATAGGCACTATCACTCTCCAGGAAAGGGATGGGGGACCTCCCAGTGGTGGACTACAGCTCCCACCCTCTCTCACCATTGCCTGTGTGGGCAGGGGCTGATGGAAGCTGCAGTCCAAGCACCTAGAGGCTAGTGCTTTGGCCCCAGCCACCCGGACTTAGACATGCTTGGACACGGGAGATGCTCTGCTAGGACACCTAGGACAGCAATAACCAATCCCTGGCGCTCCAGATGGGATTGCACTTCAACTCCCATCAGCCCTAAGCAGTGGACCAGGGGGGAGAAATGCTGACAGCTGCAGTTTGACAACACCTGGAGTGCCGTGAATTTGCCCCCTTCAGACAGGTCAGGGCGGAAGGTCCTAGGCTATTACATCATCATCATCATCTCAGCAGGTCCTAGGCTATCATCATCATCTTCATTACCTGTTCTGCCTGGGGTTCTGGATCGTTAATGATTTGGAGTCTATACAAGAACTGAGATGTTAGTTAAATACATGTGTCTGTGCCTTCAAGTCGCCTGTCGACTTATGGCGACCCCATTAATTTCGAAGGGTCTTCTTAGGCAAGGAATTGTCAGAGATGGTTTTGCCAATTCCTTCCACTGAAATAGAGTCTAGAGCACGTGGTATTCATTTTCAGTCTTCTGGGCTTGGGGAAGGTTCTTCTTTTTGGACTGCCACTCCCAGAATCCCCTGACATGTGAGATTCCAGAACTTGTGACGGGGTTGGACTAGATGGCCGGTGAGGTCCCTTCCAACTCCATGAGTTTCACAGCTTGACTGTAGATATTTCAACCTAAGAAGGACCAAACCGAAGATGAGATTCAAATATCCTTGAAACATGACAAAAGGAAGCAGTCATGGTTCGTTCTCTACCATAGTTGGCTGCAGACATTAAGGAAGGACAAGCTATTGCAGAGTCAACAGATATAAAACAGAGCAAAAAATAAAGTAACAGGAGCATTAGGAGATGCTGGGTGAATTAGACCAAAGGCCTACCAAGTCCTAGGTGTTGTCTATACGAGGCTATAACATGTGGATTGATGCGCACTAACGCCAATTTGCAGTAGCTTTCATTTCTCTTTTTAAAAAATTTCAAGATTGCAAGCATGCGAAGCTATCTGCATTCATTGTTCAAACAGGCATGCCTGCGAATCAAGATGGTGGGTGCCAGTGAATTACTCGTGTTTTTATTGCCACCAGTTGCCGCCACCGAACAGTGTATTTTTTTAAAGCCTATCCAAGGTGCAGAAGTGCAATATTTGGCTTAAATAAATAGAAAAGCGGGGTAGGGGAGGCTGTTTCATCACCTGAGGACACTATTGCTATGGCGAAAAGCCAACATGGTGGTTTCAGGTGTTCGCCTTATTAGCAAGCTCCGCCCCTGCACACATCCAACCAATCTGCTTTCCACTTCCGCTCTTATCGGAACTGTGCACCAATGCAAACTAAATTGGTTTTCCCAATGAGCGAGAAGAATGTATTCTCCGCAGACCTTTTTAAAAACTTCAGGAAAAGTCGCAAAGGCTTTTTCTGCTAAATTTTCGGCATTGTTGGCCCCTCTCCTTCCAAATACAGAGGATTGATGCAGGGTTTCATTAAGACCAATCATATTCTTCTCTAATTCTATGAGGAGTATTTTTGTCATAGACGCAACCCCCTACCTTGTGTTTACGTACTGGACAACCAGTTCTCCCATTGGAAAATCCATCAGTGAGGATGGCTGCATCCTCCATTTCACACTCCCTGGTATCTGATAATATAGATTCCTTTACTGGGAAAAAAACCTGGACCGCCTCTCAATTGAAGCCTGGTATTAAATTTTTTGGAAAACAGCACTTAGGGAAAAGCTAACATCTACTGTACAAGATGATAGAAATGACCAGTCAGAACTAAGCTTCTTTTCAACATGCTTTCCTTTTATTGATATCATCAATGACAGCAGCAGGGTTCTACCACCTCCATGGCCACATTTGGATCCATGGAGAGATGCTTTAGTTGAATGGTAAATTTATTGTTATTTTTTCATGCTGTGAAGCTCTGAACCAAAGATTTCATATAAACGTTGAAAATCTTTCTTTGCAGGGAAATAATATGGAATGCCTGGTGAGCTTCTGGTTTGTTCCGTTAAAAAAATAGTTATATTATGCCACCATGTTATATTGTTAATAATAAAATTAAATAAGGTCACCCACCCCGCCATATCCACAGGGTTCCTAGACTTAGCATTTATAAATTAAACCGCTGATAATAGCCCACTCTCTGGCTTTTCTTCGCAAACAAAGATTCAGGAAAGACTCATCCCGCACTTTCTGCAAGCTTGCTGACGATTAAAAAGGCCAATCCGAGATAAACAAGTCCGGTTGCAGAAAGCACAGCAGAAGGTCTCCTTGGGTGATGTTTCCAGGTTGTGATTCTTTCTGCATTGTCATTTCTCTTCAAGACTTGTTTGGCGTGAGTTCTCAAATAAGGCTGCCCTGCCCAGCGCAGCTGCATTCTCAATATCGTGGCCTCAATGCTGGTGATCCCTGCTTGCTCAAGGACAGCAACATTTGTCACACAGTCCAGTGTATATTTAGGATTGTGCGTAAACAGCGCTGATGAAAGCGCTCGAGGAGTCGTAGGTGGTGGCGATAGGTGACCCATGTTTCAGATCCATAAAGGAGGATAGACAGTACGATGGCTCTATACACACTGATTTTTGTGCTTTGCCTCAGGTGTTTTTTGCTCCAGACTCTTTTGTGAAGTCTTCCAAATGCACTATATGCCTTTGCTAATCTGTGATCGATCTCTTTGTCAATCTTGGCATCTGAGGAGATGATGCTTCCCAGGTAGGTGAACTGCTGAACGGACTTGAGCACTGATTTGCCGACGGCAATGTGGGGATGGTGGTGTTCGTCCTGTGGTGCAGGCTGGTAAAGAACTTCTGTTTTCTTCAGGTTGACTTCTAGCCCAAACAGCTCTGCAGCTGTTGCAAAGCAGGATGTTAGGCGCTGCAGAGCTGCTTCTGTGTGGGCAACAAGGGCAGCATCATCGGCGAAGAGCAGCTCACGGACTAGATAGTTTAGAGTCTTAGTGTGAGCCCTCAGACGGCTTAAGTTAAACAAGCTACCATCAGTACGGTAACGTATATAGATGCCGTCGTCTTCTTCGAGCTCTGCCATAGCCCTTTAGACTATCGTGCTAAAGAAGATTGTAAATAAAGTTGGAGCAAGAACACAACCTTGCTTCACTCCATTAGTTATTAGAAAGGGCTCTGAAAGAGCATCACCATATCTGACTTGACCACGCTGTCCCTCGTGTAGCAAGATAATCATTTTAAGGAATTTGGGGGGACATCCTAGTCTTTCCAGGATCTGCCACAGACCTTTCCTACTCACAGTGTCGAAGGCTTTGGTGAGGTCAACAAATGTTACATAGAGACCCTTGTTCTGCTCCCTACATTTTTCTTGCAGTTGTCTAAGGGCAAATACCATATCTGTAGTACTCCTGATTATCCCACCTGATAATAGCAAACCTCATTAAAATAAAGGACTGTTCATCAATAGGACTATAGTGTCTTGAGGGAAGTAATAGTGCCACTCTATTCTGCTTTGGTCAGACCTCGCCTGGAATACTGTGTCCAGTTCTGGGCACCATAATTCCAGAAGGATATGGACAAGCTAGAGCATGTCCAGAGGAAGGTGACCAAAATGGTGGGAGGTCTAAAAGCTATGCCCCATATATGCGGAGTGGCTTAGGGAGCTGGGCATGTTTAGCCTAGAGAAGAGAAGATTAAGAGGGGACATGATAGCCATGTTTAAATATTTGAAGGGATGTCATACTGAGGATAGAAAAAGCTTGTTTTCTGTAGCTCCAGAGACTAGGACATTAAGGTTATTTATTTATTTTTTGTAAAGTTTTATTGATTTAACAAAGAAAAAGTTGTACAGTTTTTATTTTGTAATAGGAACAATACCAGGAGAGCTGGAGTCGTAGATAGCAAAACAACTATACAAAACAAAATTAAAACATAACAAACACTGAGAGAAGGGGCATAGGATTTGTCAGGAAAGCAGTTCATGGCATAGAAAAGCTTGAAAGTCAGGGCACCAGGGGGAGTCGGGGAGGACATCCTTCCACATCTTACCAGGATGTGGTGGAGCTACTATTGCAAGATCTTAGAAAGATATGTGATTATTGGGAACCATTTTTCAATCAAGGATTCAGAATCGGCATGGACAGCTGTGTGTCGGTTGATGTCCGAAAGCTTCTCCATAAACCACACATCCCAAAATTTGGCCCACCAAGCAGTCACAGCAGGCATTTCATTCTTCCAATTTTTAGCAATAACAATCCGAGAGATAGCAAGCAGGAAAACAATAATCTTTTTATGTTTAAGATTTCTATTAGATTTAGTAAAAAGTGACAGCAAGACCTGCTCTGGAGAGGGGTCTATAGGTTGTACGGTGATGGCGCTAATAATAGACATTAAGGTTATTAAGCCTTTTTAGTCATCAGCACGCTTGCAGAAAGTACAGGATGAGTCCTTCCTGAATCTTCATTTGCAAAGGAAAGCCAGAGAGAGAGAGAGGTATTAAGATTATTAAGCAAGATACCTTAAGTGTCAACCACAATTGCAAGAATACACTGTTTAAATTAAAAACAACAAGACCAGGTCTACAAAACAGGAAAGAGAGATACACAGACATTTTTCAAGGCTGCCATCTCACCCTGAGATTCCTCCTTACCCTGAGGACCAGACAATAAGGACAAGGCCCTGAAATCTGGGCTTCCTTTCATCTGCCCTGAATCTCCCACCATTCACCGTGACCCTACTGGTTCCTATAAGGCATGTCCTTTTATTTAAAACATTTATTGACTGGTTATAAGATTAACAACAGTGCTGTAAATACACTGCAATGTCAGTGAACACTGCCATTTCACCCCTATCCTTCCCCACACACTCCCCTTTGTCCCCCCAACAAACATGATTAAGAATTAATCATATTGGATCTCTCTCTATAAGTTTAGAAACAATTCTTTCAGGACTTTGTTCTGTAAAAAGGAGAAGGAGAAGACTAGGGAAAAAAGATATATATAGTTGGAGGGGCTGTGGTTCCGCACTGCCCAATTCTCAGTTCCTAATTATATAAGCGCTTTCATCTATATTAGAGAAGTCAGTAGTGAAGGAAAAATTGTCCCCTAATATCTTATCGAGTAAGGGAAAAATTAAACCAGATGCATTTTATTTAAGTTGATACCCATTAATTAAATACATTAATGATGAAAACACATATAAAAGCTTTCCAGATAAATATAGGTTATACTGGCAAAAATAAATGCAGTTAGAAGGGGGAGGATTAACTTGGATAATTTGGATTGTTCTAATTATAGAATCTATTATTACAACCCAGGTAGGAACCGGAAAGAGGGAAATCGCTGGATCTTGGCTGGGATACATGTCTTTCAGATTTTTGTGGGTGGTGAGTTAGTATTGAGTGTGAAAGCAATAAATCTGGTTAACAAAAGGCTGTTCCCTTGGGGTTAAAACCTCCTCTGCAGAGATTCCTTTTGTTATATGTGCAGTAATGAGGATTCTTGTATTTATATATGTAGTGTGCCGTGAAGCCATTGTCTTTGTCCCTACCTCTGCTAGTGGATTGGAATTTGTTAATATAATTAAATTCAGTGGTTTCTCTTTGTAGTCTTCCATTGTAATTTCCTTGGGGCCTGTAAATCCTGTCCAGGAAGGTTGAAATGGAAGCCATTCCCTATGAGGAGTGTAGGGAACTGGGTATGTTTACCCTGGGGAAGAGAAGGTTAAGCGGGGACATGATAGCCATTTTGAAATATTGGAAGGGATGTCATACTGAGGATGGAGCAAGCTTGTTTTCTGCTGCCCCAGAGACTAGGACACGGAGCTTGAATGGGTTCAAACTCCAGGAAAAGAGATTCCACCCAAATATTAGGAAGAACTTCATGATAGTAAGAGCTCTTCGACAGTGGAATACACTGCCTGGGAATGTTGTGGAGTCTCCTTTTTTGGAGGTTTTTAAATAGAGGCTGGATGGCCATCTGTCGGGAATGATTTGATTGTGCATTCCTGCATGGCAGGGGGTTGGACTGGATGGCCTTTGTGGTCTCTTCCAACTTTATGATTCTATGAAATGTTCTGCAACTAAGTTTTTGCATATTGCCACTTCTAATGTCAGATCTGTGTCCATTTACCCTATTGTGCAGAGTCTGTCCTGTTTGTCCAGTGTTCTTGTTTGTTTGGGTGGTAGAAGATGCAGAAGACTCTTTGTATTGCAATGTAATAAAAAGCCACCAAATCTCTGCCAACTTGTCTTCATTAAGTCTCCCTTCTCATCTTTTAATTCATGTGTTAATTCCCACCCCCCTCTACCAAAGCAAGATTCCACACCCTGCCCATCCCGGGCTGGGTGCTTAAATCTTTCAAGTCCTCCCATCTCTTTGCCAGCTCCAGTCTAGCTTCCCCCAGCACAATGGAAATAAGAGTTTTGTGTGAGCTCTTCAAAAATAGACAGTAACAATAGTGCTTCGTTCAGTCAATATGTCACTTCATTTCCCACCTTTCCGCCAAGAGCGGGACTCAACAATCAGCTTACAGAACAAAAAGAAATATAAGAAAAACCACATATAACTAAAAACATTCAAAAAGTTATAATACAGTTGGCCCTCTGTATCCATGGATTTGTCACCTGCAGATTCCACCATCCATGGCTTGAAAATATTCCCCCAAAATAAATACATTCTAAGAAGTCATCCTTGCTGTTCGCCATTTTATATAAGGGACGCCATTTAACTATATAATGGGACTTGAGCATCCATGGATTTTGGTATCCATGGGAGGTCCTGGAACCAAACCCCAGCGGATACCAAGGGCCCCCTGTAATATTAAATTGTCTATAGAATTAAATCCTTATAAAATGTTAATTTAAAAGCATAGATTAAAAGCAGTATAGCGAGAAAACAGAAAACTCACTATACCGGTTGCCCCCCCCCACATTTATACAAGGGATATGTTCCTGGACTTTCCATAAATACATGGAATTGCGTATAATAGCAAACTGCCATAGAATCACACTGGAGGACCTAGAAAATGCCTAGATAAGATGCCTCTTTAGGCTTCTAGTGTGACTCTGGTTAACTTCCTGTGGAGGTTGAGTGTAGGATTGCGCTGGAAGACCTCCTAATGCCTAGAGACCACCTCCAGCGTGACTCTATGGTCCTCCAGGTGACTAGAGAGACCTTTTCCCCAGATTGCGGGAAAGTGAAACCGTGAGTACAGATCCCATGTAAACAGGGGGCGACCTGTATAAAACAACCAGGTCTTGTCTATACGAGGGGGGGAAATACGAACATGTCCAAAAAGGCAGGCATTTGCAACAATGCAATCTGCCTACACGGCCAAAACTCCCCCCTAAATTCTGCATGACCCCCTAGCCAGCTGGCCACCACAAGTGATTTCATAGAATCATAGAATTGCAGAGTTGGAAGAGACCACGAGGGCCATCCAGTCCAACCCCCCTGCCACGCAGGAAATTTTAAATCATTTACTCATGATTTAAAATCAGCCGCTCGCTGCCGATTATTTTTTTAAAAAAAGTTTCCTGTGGTGTGCACAGGCGTTATTTCATATTTACAAGAAAAATAAATTTTAAAAGAGTATGAAATCACCATTTTATCGACTTATCAGACCCTCGCTTAGCCAAGAATCCAAGATGGTAGCCGCAGCCACTTTCCCTCTTTGGTAGCCTCACCCCCTCTGCCCGTACAGCCAATCCAATTACACTGCCTGTTCGTATATGTGCGAACGGGAGTGTACAAATGGTTGCACATTTGCAAGTCGTACAGATCTTTTCCCAAAATCCGTATGAAGCCCCGGATGTGGCGGACATGGATTTTGCAGTGGATTTGGCTGCTCCCCTTCCAAATGACACATATTTGTGCAAACAGCTGTTTGAATGGATCGCCGTACGCTTTTGACCATATAGACAGGATCTATGTTCCCAACCAGCTGCTGGCATAGGAAAGTCTTCACTTGGTTATGGAAAGAGAGCAAGGAGGGAGCCAACCTGGCCTCCCCAGGAAGGGAGTTCAGAGTCTGGGAGCATCCACGGAGAAGGCCCTCTTGTCAAACAAGCCTGTCAAGTGGTGGGATGGAGACAAGGGCCTCCTTCATTCCTCTAAAAGAATTTGGAAGGCTTCCATGGGAAGACATGGTCCCTCACATCACCTGGACCTGAGCTGCATATATTCAGAGAAATATAACTTGAATCTGGCCCAAAACACCTATAAATTATTTATTGTGATTCACATATGCATCAGTTTTCCATGTGTACTGCACTCCCTCCAGCAGTGAGGAGATAATCTTCAGTTCATTTTGCTTCTTCTAATTAGGCAAAGACCAGTTATGTGTCTTTCTTTGTGTGTGATTTCTTTGTATTGTGCTGATGTTGATCAATGGGGGGGGGTGCTTCTAGATTTCCCCTCCCATTGTGAAGTAAAGCCTATCTTAACCTAATGGAAGGCTGTGGCCCCTCCTCTGGAGGTCACCTCTCTGAGGTATCCTAAGATATGGCAAGGGGTTGGACTAGATGGCCCTTGGGATCCCTTCATATGCTTATAATTCAACCCACCACACATAATTGCATACACCTGACATCATCTCTGACCTTTGTGGTTTTAGTTATGGGCCTCTAGCTCATGGCAACCCTCTCCTAGGATTTATTTTGCCAGGTATTTCTTCAGAGGAGGTTTGCCATTGCCTTCCTTTGAGGCTGAGAGAGTGAGACTTGCCCAAAGTCACCCAGTGGATTTCCATGACTGAAGTGGGGATCCAAACCCTGGCCTCCTGGGGTCCTAGTCCATCTCTCACACCACTATACCACACTGGCTCTTAACGGTTTGTTACTGTTGTTATGTGCCTGCAAGATGACTCAGATTAATATCCTTCCATCCCTTTGCCAGCTCCACGTGTGACTTGCTCAAGGTCACCCAGTGGGTTTCCATGGCTGAGTGGGGATTTGAACCCTGGGCCCCTGGAGTCCTCTTCCAGCACTCGGACCACTATACCACGCTGTCTCTCCTCCCTCCCCTTCCTTGCTTCCCCACCCGTTAGCCCAACAGCCCATAACATTGTGCCAGGCAAAAGGAAGGGTGGGCGGGCGGCTGAATAAATGTTCCATTTTCAGGAGGGGGTCTTGGGTTTGTGGAAAGGGGTGGGCGATGCCGCCAGCCTGGCGCTATGCACTCACCTGTGAAAAGGGGAGAAAGTGAGAGAGAGAAACCTGAGGTTGTGCAGAGCATGCCGGCTGAAAACCATGTTCCAGAATCAGGGCTTGCCCAAGGGGGGTGGATAGGAAATTGATTTTGCTGCTGCTGCTGCCGCCCCCGGAAATTTGAATAACTGAGAGAACTGAGCTGTTAAGGACACTGCAGTACAGTACTGCAGACATGGGCAAAGGGGCTGAATTTGGCACACTAAAGCTGTTTTTCAATCAACCCCTAGGCCCTCCAGATTGCCTCTTTTCTAGATTCAAAAAAGGTGTCCAAAAGAGGGCAACCAAAATGGTGGGAGGTCTGGAAGCCATGCACTGTGAGGAATGGCTTAGAGAGCTGGGCATGTTCAGCCTGAAGAAGAGAAGGTTGAGAGGTGACATGATAGCCATGTTTAAATATTTGAAGAGATGTCATACTAAGGATGGAGCAAGCTTGTTTTCTGCTGCTCCAGAGACTAGGACACGGAACAACAGGTTCAAACTACAGGAAAAGAGATCCACCTAAACGTTAGGAAGAACTTCCAGAGCTGTTCTGCAGTGGGATGTGCTGCCTTAGAGTGTGATAGAGTCTTCTTCATTGGAGGTTTTTTAATAGGCATCTGTTTGAAGCTTGATAGGCATCTGTCAGCAGTGCTCTGATTGGGTATTCCTGCAGGATACAATGGGGGTGGACTAGATGGCCCTTGGGATCTCTTCCAACTCTATGATTCTATGACTATGAATTGCTTTAAAAAGGTGGTTGCTGCTCGTCCTGGACTGAAGTGATTGGTGAGGTGCCTGAGGTTTCTATCCTGGCCCTGATTTTGTTCAGCATCTCTATAAATTACTTACATGATGGAAGAGAAACCATGCCTACTAAATTTTCAGATGACAACAAATTAGGGGGAATGTAGCTAATACCCCAGGGGAAGAGATCAGAATCAAAAATGACCTTGACAGATTAGAGAGCTGGGCCAAAACTAACAGAATTAATTTCAACAGGGAGAAATACAAGGTACTACTTCTACACATGGAAAAGGAACTGGTTGAAAGCAGCACATTTGAAACGGATCTCGGGGTCTTAGTCGATCACAAGCAAAACGTGAGTCAACAGGTTAATGTTGTGGCCAAAAAAGCCAATGCAATTTTGGGCTGCAGCCACTGGAATATAGTACCCAGATTGAGCGAAGTTATAGTGCTGCTCTATTCTGCTTTCTACTATTCGGGGCACCACATTTCAAGAAGGATATTGAGAAGCTGGAATGTGTCCAGAGGAGGGCAACCAAAATGGTGGGAGGTCTGGAAGCCATTATGCCCTGTGAGGAGCAGCTGAGGGAGCTGGGTGTGCTCAACTTGGAGATATAATAACTATCTTTAAATATTTGAAGAGATATTGTGATGAGGAAAGCCAGCATGGTGTAGTGGTTTGAGCATTGGACTGTGACTCTCCCGTCTGAATCCCCACTTGGCCATGGAAACCTATTAGGTGATCTTGGGCAAGTCACACTCTCTCAGCCTCATAGGAAGGCAAGGGGAAACCCCCTCTGGACAAATCTGGGCAAGAAAACCCTCTGATGGGGTTGCCTTAGGGTTGCCATAAGTCAGAAATGGCTTGAAGGGACACAACAAAGTCATGATGGAGTAAAGTTGTTTTCTGATGCTCCAGAGCCTAGAATGCAAGCCAATGGATTAAAATTACAAAACAGATTTGGTCTAAACATTAGGAAGAACCTCTTTACTGTAGGAGATGTTTGATAGTGGATTAGACTGCTTGGGAGGGTGGCGGATTCTCCATCTATGAAGGTCTTTAAACAGAGGTTTGATGGGCATCTTGTTGGATGCTTTAGTTGTATCTTCCTGCATGGCAGGGGGGTGGATTAGATGGCCCTTGGGGTCCCTTCCAGCTCTAAGTTTCTGTGATTCTACTGAAAGCCTCTAGGAGTGGCAATTCACCTTTAAAATAGTTTGAAGAGCCCCTCTGCACTGGTCAACATAAAAAAGGGATTCTCCTGAACCTATTGCTCACCTTTATCATTGCTGATCAATGGGAGAAGTTGTTTCAATCAACAGACCCAAGAGAACAAACCCCAATCACTCCCAGTCGTAGAAGGAATAATGCATTTGGTTGGAACAGACATTTACTCACAATATCTAACTCTATACATCTATAACATACAGGATCTGAATGTTCTGCAAAGTTAAATTAATCAGTAAACTTTGTTTTGTATTTTTTATTTCATATTGGCTTTTGCAATAAAAGATTTTTTTTAAGTAAAATAAAGAGGCATTTTCAAAGCCAAATGTTTTGGAGGCACAAACTTTGTCCCTAGACCTCCTCCAACTTTGCATGCTGTTAGATCCGAAGGCAATGAAAGCAGTTATAAGACTCATGCAGGAAACTGTGGCTTGCTTGTAGGAGATGTCAAAACGTTTCCTATAAAAAAAATCACCAGCCGGGAAGGTTATTTCGTGGGGCCTTCAACCTGTTTTCCTGCCTTCCGGAAATGATGTGGGAAGAGATTGTAGTTGACAGAGCTCTTGTCCACAATCTATCTTAGTCCCTCACCCTGCCCACATCCTTGAGCTGGGTTTGCCCTTGAGAGCTGGAGTGATAAGAAGCCCAGAGAACCCTTGATAAGAGGCCAAGAGCAGAGAAAGTGGAGCAGAGGGATGGGCTGAGACCTGGCATTTCCATGGCACCAGTTTCCAGCAGATAAAGGGAGTCTGGGGAAGGGTCTTTAGGCGCAGGACGGGGGGGGGGGGTCAAAGCAGTTTAGAGCACCAGTCCTAAATGGGATGGATGCCTTCCAGATGTGTTAGGCCACTGCTTCTTAACCTTTACTTTACTAGGGACCCCCTTTAAATATCTTTTGTTGCCACAGACCCCCAAGACTTAACTCAAGATTTAAACCCCTAATAATAACAACAACAATAATAACAACAACACAATTACACCACCCATTAACCCTTCCCTGAGAAGCACTGGAGGGGGAGGGAAGACGTTTCACCTGCTTCTCCCTGCAAGTTTGTGGCTGGAGTGGATTGAATGGCAATGCACAGGCCAAGCCAGCTGGCCAGCCTTTGCCTTGGATCCTTTTATGGGGCCACTCCATTGCAGGGAGGAGGTGGGCCAAGCAGCTTTGCAGACCCCCTGTGAGGACATCGCAGACCCCTGGGGCTCCATGGACCCCAGGTTAAGAACACCTGGGTTAAGAACACCTAGCTAACACACATTGGAAACTGTTTAATGCAGTGTAAATGTGTAAATAGCTATTGCTTAAAACAATTTGTAAGCTGCTCTGATAGCCTTGTGGCTGAAGAGTGGGGTATAAATAACTAAATAAATAAAATAAATAAAAAATAAATAAAACCACTGTGTTAGACCACATCATCCCAAATGAGATTTATAGTGGGGCGTGCTGTCTTTTTGCTGTACTTTGAATGTGTTCTTAACTGTTTTTAAAGTAATGTTTTAATCTGATTGTTTTAAGTTTTAAAATGTTGTGTTATACAGTCAGAGCTCCATATCCACAGGAGTTCAGTTCCCGGATTTACTGCAGATACTGTAAACAGCGGATAATAGCGAAGCCTATTAAAATAAAAGACTTCCAGTACAAGCATACCATAAAGTTGCATTGGAGGACCTAGAGATTCCTAGAGAGGATACTTCTCTAGGCGTTTTCCAGTATGGCTCTATGGTATGTGTCCCTATTTTTTCAGCCACAGATAATTGAAACTGTGGATATTGGTTCCATGGATATGGAGGTCCCACTGTATATTGTTTTAGCTACATTTTGTATTAACTCATGTTATTCACTGTCTTGGATCCTATATTGGGAAAAAGGCAAGATATGAATAAAATAAATCCATTTAAGAGAAGAGCCAGGGTGGCGTAGTGGTTAGAGTGTTGGGTGAGGGCTCTGGGAGACCAGGGTTCGAATCATTGATCAGTCCAGAAAACCCACTGGGTGACCTTGGGCAAGTCACACTCTCTCAGCCTCAGAAGAAGGCAGTTGCAAGCTTCCACAGAATAAATCTTGTCTAGAAAACCCTAGTAGAGGGTTGCCAGAAGTTGACTTGAAATTGTTGGAAAATTCCAGCATTCTTTCTCTCTCCCCACCCCCTCACTTGCAAGTGAGTTCTTAGACAGGACAGAATTTCCTGCACATTTCTGTTTCCCTCATCTCAACCTTCCCTGCTTTTACTATCTTTGAGATGCATGATCATAAATATTTTGTAAGTAAGCAACTAGACCCTATGTGTCATGCACTGCTACTCTGACTCTGAAGATGAACCAGGGGAGGATAGAGCTTTAGAGTAGGATTTACAGCAGGGAGTAAGTTTATTGGCAGAGATTCCTAACCCTTCTAGAGCAAATTTATCAGCACCCACCCCAGCAGAGCTTCCTGGCCCCTCAGATATAGCAGAGGGGCACACAGCAAATAACCTAGATCCAGCAGAGAGCCCTGGCCTCTTAGACAGAGAAATAACAGATAACCTGGGCCCAGTCTTACCCACCTTTCAAGAATGCAGGTACCAAAAGGAGCAAGTGCAACACACACAGGTTTTTATGCCAAACGCCGAGCAATCAGGGAACAGCTGTGTAAACACTGAAGAGGTATAAATCAGTGACAGCTGCTCTGCAAACTTATCGGAGATTGTCTTGATGGGAAACCTCTGTTCCTGTGAAGACCTGCTCTGTTTGGACCTTGACCTTTGGATTGTACAAGACACCCTGCTAGCCATGATCCTTGACTTCTGGACTGTTAAATTGGGCTAATCTCTTGCTCTTGTGGACTGGAGTTTTTGCCTAGAAATTCTGCCCTGCAATTGTTTTGTACTGGTGTATGTTCCTTGGCAAACTGCCAGTCAGCTATCTGCATTTCACCGTGGCTGGTTCCCTGTACACTGTGATCCAGGATGCTTCTTTGGGCATTGCTTATATAAAGATACAGTAGGACCCCTGTATCCACTGATTCATTATCCACTGATTCAGTTATCTGCGGATTCAGTTTCAGCATAGCTATCATAGAATCTTCCTAGAAAATGTGTCCTCTCTAGCCATTTTCTAGGTCCTCCAAGGCAACTCTATGGCATTTTAAACTGCAAGTCCCATTATTTTCAGTGGCATTCACTGTTATCCATGGGTTTTGGTATCCACGGGGGTTGCAGAACCAATCCCCTGTGGATACAGGGGTCCTACTCTTCATCTCTTTTCTGTAAACGCTTCCACTTTTGTTTTCTCTTCTGCTTTTCCAGCCCTACTTCACTTCTCATCAAGATGGTGAGTTAGATGAAGCGACTACCTTTTTTTATTCCATCTTTTCATTAGCTAGTTAGGATATAGGCTCTCTGTGCATATGTGTAAATGTAAGGCCATTTGTAAACTTTTCTAAGTTTGTAATCTAAAACTGTCAGCCTTGTTTTTTTTCTCAGTCAGTTTCAGTTTTCAGGGAAGCATCATCAGATTGTGGCACCCTTTATCGGCTACTCTGCTAAAAGGAAGGCTGGTTCCTAACAGTTTTAGCTTCCATAGAGGTTTCCCAAAAAGAGCCAACACCTGGGGCACTCTATTTCCCAACAGAAAGCAATTCAAAGATTCAAATCATAGGAAAAGAGATTGCTCATGAACATTAGGAATAACTTCCTAATGGTTTAAGAGCTGTTTTACAGTGGAATGTGCTGCTCCCTGGGAGTGTGTTGGGGTCTCCTTCTTTGGAGGTTTTTAAACAGATGGCTGTTTGTCAGGAATGCTTTGATCACATATTCCTGCAGGGCAGAAGAGGATTGGGCTGGATGGCCCTTGGGGTATCTTCCAGCTCTATGATTCTAAGCAAATAACAAAAACCAACACATTTCTGGATCTTGCACTCTCCCAATCTCAGAGGAAGGAAATGGCAAATCTCCCCAAACAAATCTTGCCAAGAAAACCCTAGGAGAGATGGGCTATTAAGCTGGACTAGAACTGAAGGCACATATATATCATCAAAATTTATTTAAGACATGTGTCCATCACCTCTCAGTCTATAAGAGTGTCAGGGTAATATTGCTTTAAGTGCAAAAGGAAAATTGTTGGAGCAACAGAACAATTACTAGCACAGCTGAAGTGGGTTTGATCATAGCTGTGGCTAGGCAGAAGGCTGACTAGCAAACACTCCTATATAGTCAAAGCACAAGATGCATTGTGTATGGGTTGGTGTCATGCAGAAAGAGGAGGGTTGGTGGATGTTGGAGAAATTGCTGTTGAGTTTATTAACTAAGTTTGCTATGTATATACTGTGTTTGTTTATACTGCAACTGAAGATAAAGGCCTCCAGATAACTTTGGAGGAACCTCGCTGCCTGTAAGTCTCTTATTGTGTGTGAAAGTGGGTCAGAGCTGTGAAACAGCTGCTAGCTGAAGCCTTTGCTTTTGTGCCCTTTCTGCTGCACAGTTCTGCTGCTTGGCTACTCCTGGGTTAGTTCATCCCCAAGCCAATTGCTGCTCAGTGAGCCTATACTGAGTGGACAAAGAGCCCATGAGCTTATGACCAGACTCTTGGCAGTCTCTTATTCAGAAGGTGGTCGTACTCTGAAACAACCAAAAAAAGCATCATCTCCTCTCTGGGCTTCTGAGGGAGGCCTTGATCTGGGACAGTCTCCTTATTGGGAAGAGGCAATCCTAGAGCACCAACTCACACAGAGAAGCAAGCAACAGGCAGCCCTTCACGTTGATGGTAGTTCTGCCATGCCTGAGTGCTGGCCGATCGAAACTGCAGACAGCACAAAAGAACTCACTCTTTGTTAGGGCCTCAGCGGAATGAGGTATGGCCAGGTAGAGGGAGAGAAAGCAATTGATAATATTTATGGGAATTACTTCTGTCAAGTATTGGAGAGAACGGGGCCTTGGTGAAGATATTATTCGGGCAATGAAGACCATCTACTCAGTTCAAAAGGTGTAGTAGTTTGAGCGTTGGACTATGATTCCGGAGACCCAGGGCTCAAATCCCTGCTCGGCCATGAAAATCCACTGGGTGACCTTGGGCAAGTCACACTCTCTCAGCCTCAGAGGAGAGCAATGGCAAATCCCCACTGAACAAATCTTTCCAAAAAAAAATCCATGTGGGAATTTCACCTTAGGGTTGCCATAAGTCGTAAATGATTGAAAATATTCTTGAATACAATATGACTCCTCTATCTGCAGTTTCACTTACCCGCATCTGAAAAAAAAAGTTCCTTTCTATAAATGTTTGAGAACCTCCAGCACATTTCTATGGTATGCTTCCGCCGGAAGTTGGACTGAATGTAATTTGTTTCAATAGGGTTCGCTATTATCCACAATTTCATGTATCCACAGTAAGTCTGGGAATGTATCCCCTGCAGAGACAGAGATCATACTTTATTTATTTTATTACTTACTAGACAGATGGTGAGAAACCCAATATAAAAAACAAAAATTAAAGCAATGGTAAGATTAATTATCCTACCAAAATCAAATATATGATGAGGAAATGTTCTCTGTGCTCTGGGGAAGGGAATGGACCCTTTTCATTGTTCCTGGCCAGTATTGTGAACCTAGAATGAATATTAGCTTTTAAAATACTTATTTATTATTTAATTATATCCTGCTTTTCTCTTGAATGGGACTCAAGGTGACTCAAAATTAAAATTAAAACAAGCTGAAGTGTTAAACATTAGTAATAAAAAAAGCTTTAAAAATTATTATTAGCAATAGCATTGATATTTCTATACCGCTTATCAGTGCCAAAACACTCCCTAAGCAGTTTTACGACATGTTAGCTAATTGCCCCCAACAAGCCAGGTACTCATTTTACCGACCTACAAAAGGATGGAAGGCTGAGTCAACCTTGGAGCCCTCTGGGATTGAACTCATAATGTTGTGGCTGCAGTGCCGGCATTTAACCACTGTGCCATCAGAGCATCATTAAAAGATCAATGCTTTGAAACAGTATCAAATCAGTTAAAAACATGACATTAAGAATACATGTGCAGCACTCTCCTCCCTAAGAGCTTTTTTGCGTAGCCACTTTGTTGCCAAATGGCTGCTGGTGGAAGAGCAACCTAGTTCTCTTGTGGCAGAGAGTTCCACAGCGTGAGAGCAACCACCCAGAAGGCCCTCTCCTGCATCCTCAACAACCATACCTATGAAGGTGGTGTAACCAAGAGAAAGCCCTTCTGTGGGGATTGCAAAACTCAAGCAGTCTCATATTATGACCCCTGTATCCATGGGACCGTCAAGGGTGGAGTCATGTACCTGTGTCTGAAAAACTATAGTCCCTCTATTCATCTTCTAAGTCCTCCAGCATAACACTATGGTATGCTTGGTCCGGAAGCCATTCATTTTAATAGGGATCACTATTATCCACAGTTTCTGGTATCCATGGTAAGTCCGGGAATGTATCCCCTGCAGATATGGGGGTCTTATAGGGAGGTACAGAAAAGACAGAGGATCAGAGGGGCTTGAGCTAGATTTGCAGCATTGGTCCTAAGCCCTCCCTGCTCCCTCCGAAACCCATCCAAATTCCTCAACAGCAGGAATTTTTCAAAACACGACAGCTTGAAGGAATCCTTCCAAAGTAACTCATGTTCCAAGAAGTTTTTGTTCCTCAAAGCAACGGAGTTTCAACCAGGCATGGTGCTGGAACAGGAAGGACTGGCAGGCAACCATCTGCCAGCTTGGATCGAAGAAGCCAGGGGGCGAAGATGCACTCTCGATAGACAACACAGCTCCTAAAGAGGACATCTGAGTCCTGATATGGAAGAGACATCTCTCTAGGGCAGGAGTGAGCAACTGCTGGGAATAAGAGGGTCACATTAGCGCCACAGGGGTTAGGAGGACCACGCACCCCACCCAAATCTTTGTGGCCTTTGCCTCCATAGTTGGTTTGGCCATAATTTTGCCACAGTTTGGCCCTTGCTAGTGGCCAAAGGAGAATCCTTTTTCCCAACAGAAAGTGACTTGGAAGTCAAAATTTGGGGAGGGAGCGAAAAAACAGCCCTGGGAGCCACATGCAGTCCATGGGCCATATTTTCATAGAATCCTAGAATCAGGTGGAGAATCCACACAACACAAATAATCCAGTTTCAAACTGGATTATTTGCCATGGCTCATTCCTACTGAATGCCTCACCAAACTACAAATTCCAGGATTCCATAGGAAAGAGCCATAGCAAATAATTCACTTTCAAACTGGATTATTTTGGGGTTGTCTATATGGTGAAAATACCCCTCACAGAACTCGCTTAGAATGCAAGCTGTCTTAATGGAATCCCACATTGTTTCATCATATTGTGATTGAGGGGGGACCAAAAAGAGGGGAAATTATGCGAGAAAAGCATTTGTGGCTTTGCCCGTTTTTTTTTAAAAAAGCTTCTGTTATATGCGCATTTTTGCTTGTTAAGACAAATGATTCGACATGATTAACTTCCCCATACAAGACAAAGCACAAACCTGATTGGCTAGACAAGCACGGGGGCAGGGCTTGGTTACAGGGCAAGCACCCGCTGCAGCCATGTTGGATTTTCGCCTTAGTGAGTGAGCGCTAAGGCAATAAAACAGGGATTTGTGCTATCCTCGTCTCTCTCTCTCTTTTTTGGAAAGGTGGAATATCATTTGTGCACACTGTAGAAATGGTTTTTAAAAAACATTTTTAAAACGGCCAGTAATGTCTCAGCTACAGGCATGCAAATGTATGGGGGCTGTAAAACCATTAAGACAGGTTGTAGCTGCTGCAACTTGCTATTACTGAGCAGGAGCAGTCCGTCTCTCCCCCACTTCATATAGACAAGCCCTTTGTGTAGTGTAGATGCAACCCTCGAGTTGGAAGGGGCCTCATGGGCCATGGAGTCCAACCCCATGATCAATGCAGGATTTCCAACTAGAACATCCCTAGCAGGGAGCTGTCCAGGCGCTTTCTGAAGACATCCAAAGGAGACCCCACCACCTCTCTAGGCAATGGGTTCCATTGCCAAGCTGCTCTTTATGTTGAAATCTACACTCCTATAATTACAGACTATTCGACCAGGTCCAACTCTCTGGGGCAGCAAAGAACAGGCCTGCCCCCTCTGTTCTGGGACAGCCCTTGAGAGATTTCAAGAGTGCCATCATGTCATCTCTCCAGTCTTCTCTTCACCAGGGTGAACAAGCCCAGCTCCTCCAACCTTTCTGCCTATGTTTTATTCTCAACCCCTGTGGACATCCTCTCTGCCCTTCTCTAAACCTGTTCCAACTTGTCCCTATCCTTCTTAAAACGAGGCACTGAGGACTGAACGTAGGACTCCAGATGAGTCTGGACCAGCACAGAATATAGTGGGACTATGACTGCCTTCGACTTGGAAACGACAGCCCTGTCTATACAGTGGGCGGAGGACCCCACAGTAATGGCATTTTGCAGCAGCAGCGACATGTCTTAACTGTGTTTTTTGCTCCCATAAGCCGTTGTACTGTCTGTTCTCCTTTATGGATCTGAAACATGGGTCACCTATCGCCACCACCTACAACTCCTTGAACGCTTCCATCAGCGCTGTCTACGCACAATCCTAAATATACACTGGACTGACTATGTGACGAATGTTGCTGTCCTTGAGCAAGCAGGGATCACCAGCATTGAGGCCATGATATTGAGAACACAGCTGCGCTGGGCAGGGCACGTTTCTAGGATGGAGGACCATCGCCTCCCAAAAATACTACTCTACGGTGAACTTGCCACGGGTCAGCGTTAAGAGGGGTGCTCCAAAAAAAGCGATACAAGGACTCCCTGGCTCGGCCAAATTGATCACCAACAATGGTCCGCCCTGGCCTCACATCGGGAGGCATGGAGACGCACTATCCACAATGCTGCAGCCTTATTTGAGAACTCACATCGAACAAGTCTTGAAGAGAAATGACAACGCAGAAAGAATCACAACACGGAAACATCACCCAAGGAGACCTTCTGCTGTGCTTTCTACAACCAGACTTGTCTAGCTCGGATTGGCCTTTTTAGTCATCAGCACGCTTGCAGAAAGCGCGGGATGAGTCCTTCCTGAATCTTCGTTTGCGAAGAAAAGCCAGAGAGAAAACAAAACAAAGCAAAAAACCCACCCAGTTTTATCACCTTAGCAATCGCTGGCTAAGGTGAAAATCCAGCATGGTGGGAGCATGCTTGCCCAGCCAATCAGCTTTGCGCTTCCTCTCCTATGGGAAAAGCGATTCAAAGTGAATCACTTGTCCCAATGATTGGGAATGCACACACCCCTCACTGTTTCTTTAAAACTACAGTGCCTCCCATTCTGAATACTGTGGATTGATGCAGGATCCCATTTGGATAGGTCAGATTCCCAGTGAATTCCATGAGGGGGTATTTCCATCATTTAGACAATCCCTATGTTTCTAGTAATGCAGGCTAAAATAGCATTTGGCTTCTTTGCTGCAGTGCCACACAGCTGGCACATGTCCAACTTATGATAATTAATAATCCCAAGGTCCTTTTCGTATGTAGTACTGCAGAGCCATGTATCCCTCCTCATCTGCATGTGGTTTTTGTTCCCCACCTCTGCTCTATAGAGGATGGCATGCACCAGGAAGTTTCTAGAGTATGTGAGGCTTGCAGAACAGTTGAGGAATTGTGTTTTGTCCTAAACAGGGTTGCAAGACTGTTATGCTAAAAGCATTCTCAGCCCTCAGCCCTTACCCTCTTGATGAACTTAGCCTTGAAAACCAATGTGGACTCAGAAGGAGATATAGAACTCACAGAAATAAGGGCAGCATAAATTTCTTTCAGGGCTTTCAGGGCACAAGCAAACTTGGATAAACAGCCCCAGTCTAGACAGAACTCTTCTAATTATCAGCAAAGAGGCTTGGATAATTTTTCCTTCAATCTAAGTGTGTCAAAGAGATCATTCAATAAAACACTCTTCAGAACTCAGTGTGGATTTTACAGAATTTTATTTGTATTTTTGAGATTACAGAGTCCTTATTGCTGATCTAATACAATCACTCAGACATTTAATATTTAAAACATCCTTTTGAAAATATTATAATCTCATATTTTTTTAAAACCTCTTTATTGGAGAATTACGATTTATGATTTTTGTTTCCTGGTTTCTGACATTTGGAACATAATTCATTGTTTATTCTTTTTACAGCTTAATTTCCCCTCCTTTATTTATTTATTTTTGCTGGTGTCGCCTGCCTTTTTTTTCCCCCTCTGGCCAAATCCACACTACACAAATAATCCAGTTTGAAACTGGATTATTTGTCATGGCTTCTTTTTATGGAATCCTGGGATTTGTAGTTTTATAAGGTCCTTAAGCATTCCCTGCCAAAGAGTGTTGGTGCCTCACCAAACTACAAATCCCAGGATTCAATAGGGAGGAGCCATGGCAAATAACCCAGTTTCAAACTGGATTATTTGTGTAGTGTGGATTTGGCCTCTTTTAATATGCTTTAAAATTACATTAGAAAATAAAACATTACATTGTTTAAAATTTTAAGAGGTGATCACAGAATATGGCGATTCCAGGTTGATTAGGAAAAGCTGAGCGAGCAAAAGAGCTTACAGGTTTTGTTTAAAAAAAAATAATCAGAAAACAGAGAAAGGTTTCTTTTAAAAAAATTAAACCAGAGGGGGAAATAAAATCCTGCTTTTTCCTCCCAATGGGACATCCTTTCCCCTTCATCAGAATTGAAGATTTTTAAAAAAATGATTACCACAAACAAATTTACAAATGAGGACAGTACTATCACACACTCTAGCTAGTGACAGACAGTGACCCCACTTTCCTCTCTCTCTCTCACACACACACACACACACACTCCCCCCACCCCACACACTTTGGGTTACACACTTTTAAGGTCACAAGGGTGGAATGGTTGTTTTTCTTGCTTGGGGGAGAAGGATCCTATTTTGCTCTACTCCACCCATCAGGATTCGTTCCTCTCCAAACCATTACGGCTCCCAGTTCCAGAAAGGAAGCCACGGGGAAAATGGGATCACTGTATCTGTTTGGTTTTTTTTTTTTTCTGCACAAAAATTGAAGCAGCATAAATGCCGGCTCAGCTGGCATGGCCAAGGGCTGAACACTGGCAGAACACCCTCTGCTAACATAGCAGCTTCCTCCCTCTTTGCTTACAACAAATGGTTCATTAAAACACACCCCTGCTTTTGTCTTCCTGACCCCAAAAAGTCTGCCTTTTGAGTGGGACGGTGGCTCTATACCTTGCAAACGGAGACTCCTGTCCCAACATTTGTGTCCTCTGCCTAACAAATATTAGCTTAAAAAGCCCACCATGTTTTGTTTTCCGACCGGAGCTTGGAAAGGTTTGCTGGTTTTGGACTGCAACTCCCAGAATCTCCCCAGCCAGACGAGCCATAGTCCAAAACCTACACCTCTTTCAGAGGCCTCATCCTGACCTTAAGATGCTTCCCACTAGATTGTTGTGGGTTCCTGCCTTTAAATTCTATGACCCTGCACACAAAACCAGGCTCAGGAAGAGAATGATACCTTCTCCACAAAAGCACACAAGGTGTGCCAAAGCGCCTGGTTCTAGAGAAGCGCCAACCCAGTGCCAACTCTAATCCCACCCTTCCTCTACTATCTCAGGCCTGATTCAACAGTGGCTGCGAAGGCGGCTTGCCGTAGCTTTCCAAAGATGCAGGCAAGTCCGTGCAGGTGGCCACAGCGCTCAGAACATGGCCTGAGGGGTGGGAGACGGATGCCTCCCAAGAGCGGGATGCACAACTTCTGGGAGATTGCAGGGAGGAAGGTTAAGAATGGGAACGCTGCATTGTCACTCAGCTTGGAAGGCTCTATTCTTGTCTCTTTCGAACACCAGAACATGTACGGAGACAGTTCGGACAGGCAAGCAAGGATGGTGGAGGCTTTGGCAACACCAGTGGAGACATGTCAGTGGGCAAGAAACTGTCATGTCTCCACAGAGTAGGCTCTGAGTATGGGATACTAAGCCTTTCCCAATTGCAAGCACGTTTCCCTGGTTAGTAAGTCTTAGCCATTGTGTTTCTGGAACAGAGCTCAAAAAGGGGGGGTTTTGGACTACAACTCCCAGAATCTCAGAGTTGCAGTCCAAAAACCCTCTGAGATTCTGGGAGTTGTAGTCCAAAAAAAGAGGAGAGTGTCACTCTGCTCTAAACTAGGCATCCGTAACCTCGGGCCCTTCAGGTGCTTTGACCTCCAACTCCCAGAATCCCCAACCAGTGCCACATCAAAAAGGTCACAGGGTGAGAAGCTCAGCCTTTCAAGAAGCTCAAGGGTAAGGCATGGAGAAATTCAACACTTTCCAAAGGAGGGAGCATGAGTTGCGCCCCTAATTTAGCAGGCAATCAAGCCAGCTTCTGCTCCCCAAAAGGCCAGCGAATTGAATCTCTATTAGCCAATGAACCCTGCGCTCAAAAAAGTGAAATCTGCCTTGCTAAATAAAGATACAAAGATGAATCCTCTTTCAGGCTTGCTCTACCAGCCACTAAGCAGATGCACAAAGAATATTCAAAAATATTTGAAAAAAACATTTGGAAAAGGGCTATTTTTTGTTCCAGGAGACCCTGACAAGGAAAATCCTAGGCTGGTGATAATTTTCCCAGTTCAGAACTTGTACCTGAAAAATGCATGCGGTTTCTTAGTGCAGAATGCATCATAGTCTGCACAGAAAATATCAGTATGCAAAAGGATCTTGTAGTACCTTTGAGACTCACTGAGAGAAAGAGGCTGTACCATGAGCTTTTCTAGACTAGGGGCTCGTCTATACAGGAGAAAATAATACACATACCTGCACATTATTGACAATTTGCACCAATGTTCCTGTGTCTCAACAGCATTTTTGGCAAAATCAAGTGTATTTGAAGCTCCCCTCCAAGATGTTCACATGGCCGCAAATAAAGATGGTGGCCGTGTGTCAGTTTTTTGCAAGGGTGTGTGTCTGTGGGGAGGAGAAACTGCCCCCCAGCTCTCCCTCCAAGCGGCTAGTCAGGCGCTTGCCCTGTTAGCAAGCCCCGCCCCCTGTGCTCATCCGGCCAATCAGCTTTGCACTTCCTCTTCTAAGGGAAAGCGATTCAAAGTGAATTGCTTGTCCCAATGAGCAGGAAAGTGCACCCGCCTCGCTGTTTTTGGAATTTTTGCCCCCCCTTCCAAATACGGCAATACGATGCAAAATCCCATTAAGACAGGTAGGATTCTTCTCAGACTGTGAGGAGTATTTTCACTGTTTGGACAGCCCCATAGTCTACTTCAGAGGCTTCTTTCTCTCAGTCTGAAAGGTGCTGCAAGATCCTTTTGCATGCTGATCTTCCAGACAAACATGGCTATGTCTTTGAATTCTGCACAGACAAACTGTACAGAAAACATTTCTGCACAGAAAATAATGATTTCTGCTCAGGAAACTTGTTTGCTGTTCTGAAATGTTACATTCTGTGCAAAAAATAATGCTTTCTGGGCTTAAATGCTCTTTTTTCACTCAAAAAAATGTGCATTTTAAGCAAGGTATAATTACAGAACACAAAAATAGTGTGTGTTTTTTTTAAAAATCTGCATGGATTTCTTTCTTGCAGTAAGGAGAAAGTTATCTGTTCTTGGCTATGAGAACAACATTTATGCAGATTTACATCCCTAGTGAGGTGTGCAATGAACACGAATGGCTGCTTGGGAATTGAGCACAGACGCGCTGCTTTGCTGTATGACTAGAGCTGTACCTTTTTCGTTTGGAGGCTGAGTATCGCCAGATCCAAGCTCAGAGGATGAAGCAAACCTGAGCTCTCTTCCCCAGCTTAGTCTGAGTTCCTTTCACATTACAAAAATTAAATCCCGTACTCTAATGCTCGCGAGTTCAGTCACGTTGCACAACCATAGTACTTTGATCCCACGTTGTGGCTGCACCCTATGGAATTTCTTGGGTCTATAGTTTGGGGGCACCCGTGGATTGACTCCATCAAGCAAGCCACTGCTGTTAAGACCCGAGCATGGCTGTTGATATCTGGATGACTTGGGAGGTCTCTCATTCACAGGATCACCATAAGTTGGAAGTTAACAAGAATAAATAGTTTCAGGAAGTACTAGAGATATCTGACAGAGAATTCTAAGTACCTCAACAAATTACCAATCCCAGGATTCCATAGGATGGAGCCCTGGAAAGTTAATGTGGCACCAATGTGCTATAATTGTGCCGTTGGAAGAGACCCAGGCTAAGCCAAGGAAGAATGTTGCAAGGGGCGGGGAGGGTTTTAGAGAACAAATACGACACAGTTTTCAAACAGTCTGTGACTTTGGCAAGGTCACTTTTGGGGGGAACTAAAACTCCCAGAATCCCAGAACAACTTCCAGAATTTGGGGGGTTCTGGAAGCTGTAGTCCCCCAAAAGTGAGCTTGTCAAGCTTTGGATATTTGACTGTTCACATACAGCAACCAGCTCAGAGTCACCAGCAAATCTGGGAGGGAAGGGAACCAGTGGATTCATACCCCCCCTTCTTCCTCCAGTTTGTAACTCAAATGAATGCAGCCGCCATTACCAGCATGCCCAAATTCCAAATATCATCTAAACGTCCTTGCTACTTAATGGCACCCCCCTAACCCAATGCCCTGGCAGGTATGAAATCCTCAGCTCCAGAGACACCTGCCTGATGTCTCTGGGGTGAAAACTATACTTAAGAGAAGCAAAATAATCTATATGATTTATTTTTTTACTTTATAAAAAAAGAACACCACCACCTGCATTAAATAAAAGAAAATCAAGAAAATTGCTCGACAGTCTCTACCTACGTAGGTCACGACTGGCATTGAAACACAGAAATCATCATTCTGCAACAGATGGCGGACAGCCACACAGCCAGACTCCTCACACAACCACCAGAAATATCACAGGGCTAAATGTTCCTATGATCATGGAGGTCTAGATTTCTCCCAGAACATTAGGCCAGTGCAGTCTCCAATTACTTTTGGAAAAGGATATTTTTGATGCAATGTCTCTTCCTCTTCTGCCAGCCAGACACAAGAGCTTCGCCCTCCAAAGGAACATACACTTTTGCTATTTACACTGGCACAAGCTTGGAAAAATGTTACTTTTTGGAATCCCAACTGGTCATGCTGCTGGGGAGGGAGTGCTGGGAGTTACTGTCCAATAAAGCAACTCTTCCGAGCTCTGTCCACATCCAGGTTTCACTGTCTCCTCTTTTAATGGGAACACTTTTGGCTTTCTATTCACTAATATTTCCTGATAGTTAATTTGCTCCCTTGGACTCAGACACACCAAGCTAGTTTGATCTGCCAGTTTCCTTTAGCAGAAGCCATAAAATCTCTGAACCCAGGGATTTAATTCATGATCCAACCTGAAGGCCTTTCTCACCACACCCTCTTTTCTCGGAAACTGAAATCAAATTGTTCAGGTGGGTAGAGACATGCATGTGTAATACTGTCAAGTTCTGAATAGATTTAAAATAAAATAAAATAAAATATTTGAGGCTTTAATGCCAGATGGTAACTAGATCCAGGGTATTTGCAAAGATTGCAAGAAGAACAAATCTTTCTTCGAGTGCCCATTGTTGAGTGCACTCCAAAACTTCAGAGACTCAAATGGGAAGGAGATATTTATTGTTACATCTACTAAGGGACAACTCCCCCCCAACACACACATAGGTTTCACGATCTTGTATAAGTGTTCCTTTTCTTCCCAATTTCCTGCCTGACAACACTTCTTGACAGTGATCCAAATGCTGAATGGTTGCTTCCTTTGAGCATAGAAGTGGAAACACCCTGAACTTGGGGGAAAAGTGACTTTTGGGTTGAAAGTCCCAGAATCCCCCCACCAGAATGGTTATGTAGTGTAAAATCTAACTTTTTGCAAGCACTTCCAGACATGAGGACACTTCAAAAAAGAGGATTCTTCAAATACAAGTGTGACCAGTTCTCTAAAACGACTGTCATCTGAGTTGGAGGGGTTCTCCACTGACATTCACACATTGTTCACCTATTCAAAGGAACGCAGCTGTGTTCTGCCTCCCTTTCATGCAGCTTCAAGACACAATGGACACGTCCCAGTGGAAACACCTCCTGTGCCAGACATCTTAAAAAGGACAGAACGTGAGCAAGCCCAGGAAAAGGCAACACACACCTGTTTCTGCTGCTCCAGGAGATTCCAATTAAACAGCAGGAAGAACTCCCTTTTAAAATCACAAGAGGAGTTTGACAGTGAAACAGACTACCTCTGAAGGTGGTGGACTCTTCTCCCTTGGAGCTTTTTAAAGAGAGGCTGGGTGGCCACCTCTCAGGAAGACATTAACAGGGGATTTCTGCACTGGCAGCGGGTTGGACTAAATGACCCTCCCAGCTCTACAGTTCAATGTGTCTTGCAGAGGAGGAGATGCTTCCTGCTGGATCATGCCTAAAATCTGGAACAAATTCCAACAATGAAAGAAAAATCCCTGTTCCGTTTGCATGACTAGTACCTGCTCAACAATAAATGTGGGGTGATTTGGACAAATCAATTCTCCACTGAAATGTTTGAAATGCCTGTTTAAAAAACAGCACCCAACAATCAGGGGAAAAAAGATTAGTTCTCAGAAAAGCAACTGGGGAACAAAGGCCAAAATCCTTCCACACTGAGAGAAGGACTGTGAGCCAAGAAGGGCCCAAGAGAGAGCCATTGTTCTCATTCTTGTGTTGTGCTGTTCCACACTGCCAAGTGAAGGGTGGGTTTCCAATCTGAGATGATGAATGGCAAGGACACACTGCTTGGCCAATGTAGCAGCCTGCCGCTGCACGTGACGTCCCAGCCCTGCAGCCTTGCCAGAAGATAGCTTTGGCAGGTTTGGGAAAGGAGGGTCCCGGCCAAATAATTTGCAAAACTGGCAAAGAAACTCAACAAGGATCTTTGACCAACACAAGGCTTGTTCTACAAGACCCTGGAAAACCCACCTCCCGAGCAAGGTGTGGGGGTGTGAGCAATTTTATCTGGGCTGCTGCTCCCTGAAAGATGCCCATCCACCCTCCCCATCCTTGCCCCGGTCTACAAGCAGCCACATTAAGAACACCGCTTCCCACATCAAGGTTGGGACTCTTGTAGCAGCACCAGCAGCTGGAGCAAGAGAAGCTCTTTGTGACTTCTGTTTCAAAGTGGCAGAGGAAGCTCCAATTTTCCTTGTGAATGTGCAGCTGCTTTGCCAACTGCCGTGGCTTGTAGAGAAGAAAGAGGCCAAGGAGCTCAGGAGTGCTTGATGGTCTCCTTCCACTCCCATCTGACTTCTGGCTGCTTCCTCCAACTCCCTGCCATACATAGGACTAGACACAACAGTGATAACAAGACTGCTCAAAAGCTGACAAAGCCTGCCCGCCAAATGCAATCGTCCCCCCGCCCCAAATGCTCTTTCCCCCCTTCCCTGGCTATGATGCCCTTTCACCCGCTCCCTGCCCTCAAAACAACCCAAGTCCATCCTCTCACAGTCCTGTGGCAGTTTAAAAAACACCAGTGGCAGAGGCCGCATTTACAGTATTCTAGTTTAATAAATAAATAACCTAACACACGTGGTGTACTACGGCAGCAAGCCGGGTTCTAAATTGAGAAGCTTGTCCTGGTTCCTCCTGTACAGCAGCTGAGAGAGATCGAGAGAGAGATCGAGAGAGAGAGAGAGAGATCCTGGTTCTTCCCCATCCGTCCAGCTACGGCCACAGGGAATTAATACCTGTTTGTAAAAAAATCAGAAAACACCTGGGTCAACCAAAGGCATCCACACTGTTTGTCCCCCACCCCCTTTGTGGGGCGGGAGAGAGGGAAAAGGGACTCACGCAGTGTGCTTTTACATTTGTCTCCCAGAGCTTGGAAGAGTTCTTCCGTTCCTCCCACTCACCCCTGATTTTCTGGCACTTTGGAAATTGCTATGGACCGGCAACCAGGATGTGAACATGAACGCTGCAGCTGGGCTTCTGTAAGCCCAGACTCTTTTGTGGAACATCTGTTAGCTGTGGTAGAACCCTTTTTGCCCCAAACAAAAATAAGAGGCATTCTTTGTTTACTTGGAAAATGTAAGAAGCAGTTTGGTAGGGGATAACAGTGAAGTGGAAAGCAGCAAAAAAGAGGAAAAGAGCAAGACATGTGGAGTGACTCCATCAAGGAAGCCATGGCTGTCCTGAGTTTGCAACATCTGAGCAGGGCAGCGGATCACTCTGTGTGTGTGTGTGTGTGTGTGTGTGTGTGTCTTGGAGGCCTTTGACTTGACTAAATCTCAAAAATGAAACAAAAGGCAGAAGGCCTTTCTTGGAGGCCTTTCATTCAGAGGGTTGCGATAAGTCAAAAACGACTTTATGCCAAACAACAGCAACAAAAGAAATAGTATCACCTCTATATGGTTCTGAGACAGGCATTGACCTGGGAAGGCCAACAACTGGCTCAGAGAAGAAACAAGCCACTTCCTCCTCACACTGGTGGTAATTCTGCCATGCCTGAGTGCCAAACCACAAACAGGACAGGACAGAATCACATACTTGTCAGGGCCTCAGTAGAAAGAGATGTGGCCAGGCAGAGGTGGTGAAACAACCATTGGCAAAGGGGAGGGGATTCCTCTGCCAGTGGTAGTTTGTGCTCAGGAGTGGTTTCAATCGTTTGATTCCTTTCTCAGGGCATGACTGTGTGCCCCAGCATGGAGTCACAGAATTACTGCGTGGCTCAATTGTTTTTTAAGTGATCCAGGGCACACAGAGACACCATCCATTAACTGCTTCACAAGAGGTGTGTGCCTATGTCGGTTCCCCATGGGAATGTGCAAGAAGAACTTGAAAACTGTCTCCTCCTTCCTCCACTCCAAAGCCACAGGGGAAAACCGCAGCAATTTGTGGGGGCAGACATTTGCATAGAAAACCACCCTTCCCTTGGGGAGGGATGTGTACCCTACAATTTCTTATTAGTTTTATGTTTTAACCAAAGGGAAGTACCGGTAGTAGTTTGGTTTGAAAGGCCCGTTTTTGTTCAGCCCCAAGTATTTTGCTTGTTCGTCTGTCAGCTCCGTTAGGTGTGCATCAAACGTTGGGAGGTGAAGGCTTGCCACATACTCATCTGAAACAGAAAAAGGAACACTAGATTAGCAGAGCTACAGCAAGTTCTCAAAGTTCATGATGCGGCTGTAGGGACAGAACTGAAGTCAGCAGCACTTGCGCCAGAAAATGCTCAAGACAGCTTCAGGAGGGATGAGCCGTAATCAGGACAGGAACAGTCATGTTCAGAGACAATAGGTTTCTCACCACCAGATCATGTGGATTAACTATGTGGGCCATGTGGGTGATGCTACTTCATTTGGGGAATATCCTTGAACACCAGCTGGCTGATGGCGTTGGATAAAATCCAACTAATCTAAACTAATGATTAATTTGGCTCTGGTGCTTGGCTCTTTTACCGATCAGTTCCCTAAGGGAAGACAGACTTTCTTCCTGGCATGACCTCAAAGGGCCCTTGCTTCTTAATGGCATGGACTACTAGGTGGGAGAGGACCTGGACACTCAGGAGAAGTTGAGGTTTCTAGCCTGTTGTAATGGTTTCTTCTCAGCACCCCTCCTGATTCTGCTTGAGTAGAATGGGACCACTAGAGACCATCTATCTGAGCTGCCACCACCCACTGACTGTGAACCCTAATGCAGAAACCCAATGACTACTGGCTACTGGGGAAAACTTGCACTTTTGACTCTGTCACTGCAGAGCTTTTCCTCCCCACACCATCCCTGTGGGGAATGAGACCAAGCAAGGCATGTGAAGAGATTATGGAAGGAAGGAAAATATAAAGGAAGTTTTATTCTAAGCAGAATCTACAAAGCAAAAGGGTATTGCTTTACATGAAAGGCACCTTCCCTTCAGGCACATTTAAGAGTGAGAAAGTTACAGACAGTCTAAGTCATTCCAGTCAAAAGTGACAGATGTGTCACTGGCTGCATGCCAAGGTGGCAAACTACCTCATCTTCTAGAAGCTGAGCCATATGTGCAAGTGGGTGATGTTACTGTCAGCAGTGCTCAGGGCTGGAGGAGGCACCGGCCCCAGCAGACTCAGTTAGAGCATCAGACCCTTTGTCCAGGTAGCCCCAGCTGGAGATGGTGGGGACTGAACCTGGACTCTTCTGCATGCAAAACGGGGCAGTCGAGCCATAAATTACAGTTCTTCCTACTTCACTTTTGCCTTCACACTGCACCCCACTAGGAGAGTCTGAGACAGGGAGCAAGTTTCAATGCTTGTCTTCCTACAACCACTTGCTTGGCCACGATGAGGAAGCTGAGGGCTGAAGCATACCCATTTTTTTAGGAAGCAGGTAGACATCCTGCTTGTAGCGTCCTTCTGGGGCATTGTAGAGCTCTATCAAGGCCAGGGCCTGGAAAAGAAGAAAAACCCAGTTGAGCCATGTTTCAATCCAGTGCTTACACCTGTCAGAACACTCAGTGGCAAAAGACAGAAACAAAACAGAAGCTCATCTCATCTAGCACTTTACCCAAAAGCCAGATCTTCTGCATATCATCTCACAGCAAAGAAAGTTTGGGGATAAACTATTGTTAATGGAGACATTTACAAAATATTTTTATGAGATAGAACTACTGAGCTGGGTTTTCCATGTTTACAGATTTTGCTGGGATTAAATTACAATTCCCCAAAGTTTGGTGAACAGACCAGTAGGATAAACAGGTGAAAAATATCCCATCCTTGACTCAGCCCCAAACTGTTCCCTCCCTGACCTTCCCACACCCCATAAGATAAACTCATGCACTGGAGATGGTGTGCCTACAGATGGAAACCACAAGCCAGCCAGCCTAAAGTGCACACTAAATGTGCTAGCACAGACAAATCCAGTATCAGTAGTCAGTCTGACCATGGGCAGTGGGTTTCCCTTGCCAATTCCTGATATATCAATCAGCTAAACACATGAATTAGGAACAGTAATTCAGCCAATGTTTTCTCACCCAACCTCTTGTGCAAAAAACGCTGCTTTCCTCACTAGGGATGCTCTGGCTTTTCTTCGCAAACGAAGATTCAGGAAGGACTCATCCCGCGCTTTCTGCAAGCGCGCTGATGACTAAAAAGGCCAATCCGAGATAAACAAGTCCGGTTGCAAAAAGCACAGCAGAAGGTCTCCTTGGGTGATGTTTCTGGGTTGTGATTCTTTCTGCGTTGTCGTTTCTCTTCAAGACTTGTTCGTCGTGAGTTCTCAAATAAGGCTGCAGCATTGTGGATAGTGCGTCTCCATGCCTCCCGATGTGAGGCCAGGGCGGACCACTGTTGGTGATCAATTTGGCCAAGCCTGAGATGTTGTTTCAGGGAGTCTTTGTATCGCTTTTTTGGAGCGCCCCTCTTACGCTGACCCGTGGTGAGTTCACCGTAGAGTAGTATTTTTGGGAGGCGATGGTCCTCCATCCTAGAAACGTGCCCTGCCCAGCGCAGCTGTGTTCTCAATATCATGGCCTCAATGCTGGTGATCCCTGCTTGCTCAAGGACAGCAACATTCGTCACATAGTCAGCCCAGTGTATATTTAGGATTGTGCGTAGACAGCGCTGATGAAAGCGCTCGAGGAGTCGTAGGTGGTGGCGATAGGTGACCCATGTTTCAGATCCATAAAGGAGGATAGACAGTACGATGGTTCTATACACACTGATTTTTGTGCTTTGCCTCAGGTGTTTATTGCTCCAGACTCTTTTGTGAAGTTTTCCAAATGCACTATATGCCTTTGCTAATCTGTGATCGATCTCTTTGTCAATCTTGGCATCTGAGGAGATGATGCTTCCCAGGTAGGTGAACTGCTGAACGGACTTGAGCACTGATTTGCCGACGGCAATGTGGGGATGGTGGTGTTCGTCCTGTGGTGCAGGCTGGTAAAGAACTTCTGTTTTCTTCAGGTTGACTTCTAGCCCAAACAGCTCTGCAGCTGTTGCAAAGCAGGATGTTAGGCGCTGCAGAGCTGCTTCTGTGTGGGCAACAAGGGCAGCAGCATCGGCGAAGAGCAGCTCACGGACTAGATAGAGTCTTAGTGTGAGCCCTCAGCCGGCTTAAGTTAAACAAGCTACCATCAGTACGGTAGCGTATATAGATGCCGTCGTCTTCTTCAAGCTCTGCCATAGCCCTTTGGAGCATCGTGCTAAAGAAGATTGTAAATAAAGTTGGTGCAAGAACACAACCTTGCTTCACTCCATTCGTTATTAGAAAGGGCTCTGAAAGAGCATCGCCATATCTGACTTGACCACGCTGTCCCACGTGTAGCAAGATAATCATTTTAAGGAATTTGGGGGGACATCCTAGTCTTTCCAGGATCTGCCACAGACCTTTTCTACTTACAGTGTCAAAGGCTTTGGTGAGGTCGACAAATGTTACATAGAGACCCTTGTTCTGCTCCCTACATTTTTCTTGCAGTTGCCTAAGGGCAAATACAATGTCTGTAGTACTCCTATTGGCTCTGAAGCCACATTGGCTTTCAGGGAGAAGTTCTTCTGCAATAGCAGGAACTAACCTGTTCAGGAGTATCCTTGCAAGGATTTTTCCAGCAATAGAGAGCAGTGTTATGCCTCGATAGTTTGAGCAATCGGATTTTGCTCCTTTTTTCTTGTACAGGGTGATGATGACTGCATCTCGGAGGTCTGATGGCAGTTCCCCTTTTTCCCAGCAATTCACAAGGAATTCGTGGAATTTTTCGTGGAGTGCATGACCTCCGTGTTTCCAAACTTCAGGTGGGATTCCATCAATCCCAGCTGCCTTGCCGTTTTTCATCTGCTGTATGGCCTTACGGGTCTCTTCCAAAGTGGAAGCTATGTCCAATTCATTTTTCATTGGTTTTTGTATCGTATATTGGATAGCTGAGGCTTGGACTACTCGGTTGGCGCTAAAGAGACTTTGAAAATGTTCAGCCCAACGATTTAGGATGGAGGCTTTATCAGTAATTAATGTTTGACCATCTGTACTGTATAAGGAGCTTTGGACCTGATAAGTAGGTCCAAACACTGCTTTAAGAGCTTCATAAAATCCTCTATGATCACCCAGATCTGCACAGCGTTGTGTCTTTTCTGCTATATTGATCCACCACTTGTTCTGCATGTCTCGGAGTTTTTGTTGTAGTTTGCTACATGTGAGGCGGAAAGCTGCTTTTCTTACATGACAGGTTGGCTGGGCGAGGTATGCCTGGTGAGCAGCTCTCTTCCTTGCCAACAGCTCCTGGATCTCTTGGTTGTTTTCATCAAACCAGTCTTGATTTTTCTTGTGGGAGAAGCCAAGGGATTCTTCTGCAGACTGGAGGATACTGTTTTTGATATGTTGCCAAAGCACTGTAGGAGAAGGATCTGTAGGATGGTCTTCAAGTTTCGTTTGTAGATCTGCCTGGAAGTTGTCTCTCATGGTAGCTTGTTGAAGATTGTTGACTTGGAGTCTCTTCTTTAAGATGCCACCCCTCTTAGGTTTGAACTTAAGATGAAGATTTAGTTTACATCTGACAAGGCGATGATCTGTTTGGCATTCTGCACTGGGCATCACTCGTGTATGACGGACATCACGAATGTCTCTCTGACGGACTAGAACGTAGTCAATGAGGTGCCAATGTTTGGATCGGGGATGCATCCAGGTTGTCTTCAAGCTATCTTTCTGCTGAAAGATTGTGTTTGTAATAGTCAGCTGTTGTTCTGCACAGAACTCTAGCAGGAGGCGTCCGTTATCATTGCAATTTCCAACACCATGCTTGCCTAAGACACCTTTCCAGGCTTCAGAGTTCTTTCCTACTCTGGCATTGAAGTCACCAAGGATAATAATTTTATCTTCTACAGGGACTTTTTGTATGAGTTGGCGTAGGTCTGTGTAGAATTTGTCTTTCTCTACAGGGTCGGCTTGCATAGTTGGGGCATATATACTAAAGAGAACAACATGTGGGAGGCGTAAGGAAATAATGCGATCAGAGTGTCCTGTTGGCAAGGTTTCGAGTTTGGAGGCAATGGAGTTTTTAATCATAAAGCCTACTCCTGACAGATGTTTTTCGGTTTTGGGTTTGCCAGACCAGTAAAGTGTGTAGCCGGCGCCATGTTCTTTAAGGCTGCCTTCCTCATGGAAGCGAACTTCACTAAGAGCAGCGATGTCAATATTAAGCCGTGATAGTTCAAGGGCTATTAGGGCAGAACGACGCTCAGGCCGTCCACTATCTTCAGAGTCTTGCATGGTTCTGATGTTCCAGCATGCAAGTGTCAGTTTATTTACACCTTTGGAGGCCGGTGTGTGCCTTTGTTTCTTTGCCTTGGTTTGACCGCATCAGAAGATTCCCGTTGGCCGCGGCTAGCCAACCAGGTAGTTGGGGATGAGCTTTCTTTAGGCCACCTTTTCTAGGCCCCTCTCCATATGGAGCAAGCAGTGCTCTCCTTAAAAAAGGCTGCTTGGTCGTTCAGAATGCTGCCGAACAAGACTGTCATCTCCCGGGTCAGGCTTGAGCGACCAATGTCCTGAACCGCCTGCATGCAGGGTTGGGGCTGCGGCTTCCAGTGCATCTTTACACCTGCCGGTTTCGTCCCTCGCCAGTCGCTACAGGGCTTTTTTGGAAATGGATTTGTCCTTCGAGCCTGTGCAATGGATTTTTCTGGTGGAGCGCAACGTGCACAGAACTGGCCTCACCCTTTAAACCAGAGATTCATCTGCCGTGGCCTTGCAAGCATGGACGTGGCAGCGAGGTCCTCGGGCCGTAGGTTTGATTAGAGTTTCCTTCTCTTAGATGGTTGACCTTACAGGGTTGGACGAGCACCATCTGCCCGGGTTTGGGATTGGAGTTTTCCTTCTCCTAGGACGGTTGCCACAAGGCTAGAGAGCCCATCCTGCCCTTTGACGCTCTTTGTCAGACCCTTCGGTTTTGACCTGTCTGGCATGGGAGACCCTACCAGTGGCTATTATGCCACCGCCAGCATAGCTCAAAACATCATTAGGGTACGCAAGCCTCTCTCCCACGACAAGGGGGCATCAATGGAGAGGCTAGGGATGCAAAGAATATTCAAAAGCATTTGGAAAATGGTTGAAAACCATGGTAAAAAAAACCTGAAGAGAAGAATCATGGACTGACAAGAATCTATGCAGTTCATTAACTTTTCTGTGCAAAATTTGCACATGGTTGTTTTCTGCAGAAAACATCATTTGCTGTGCAGGACACAGCATTTTCTGCACAAAAGGAATATTTCTACACAGAAATATGTGCTTGATTTGCATAGAAAGGAGACTTCTCTGTGCTGAAAAAGTGGTTTCTTATGCAGAAAATACTGTTTTCTATGCAAATCAACCATGTGTAAATTGTGCACAGAATAATCCACGCTACAGCATTTTGTGTGTGCAAGAAACAGCATTAATCTACACGGACAATAATATTTCTATACAAAAATATGTCGGTCTTTCTGTGTGGAAATTGTATTTTCTGTGCAGAAAACTGCACGTATAAATTGTTGTTTTCTCCCAAAATTGGGAATCAAAGCAGCTTACAATTTAAAAGAACAATACAATTAAACACATACAAAAAGTGAACATTAAAACAGAATTAAAGTATTCACAGTATGAAAATGATTCAAACCTCTTGTTAAAAGAATAAAATGCAATCAAAACAAAGATAAAAAAGGTATTAAAAAGAGTTGAGTTAAAATAATACAGCACCCCCTAGCCCGTTGTTTAAAAACTTTCTCTTTCAAAAGCCTCTCAAAATAAAAAGGGGTTTTTTGCCTGCTGACCTAAGGACAGCAAGGAGGGGGCAATTCTGGCCTCCTTGGGAAGGGAGTTTCAGAGTCTAGGGGCAGCCACCAATAAGGCCCTTTCTCGTGTCCCCACCAATCATGCTTCGGACTCAGAGAAGGGCCTCTCCTGATGATTGATTTCTGGGCTCAGGCAGGCTCATACAAGGAGATGTGGGCTGCCAGATAGCCTGGACCTGAGCCATATAGGGCTTTATAGGTCATAAGCAACACTTTGAATCAAACTGGCAGCCAGTGGAGCTGTTTCAACAGGAGTGTAGTTTGGTCTCTGTAATCTACTCCAGTTAATAGTCTGGCTGCAGCTCTTTGGACCAGCTGAAGTTTCCGAACACTCCTCAAAGGCAGCCCCAAGTAGAGTGCGTTACAGTAGTCCAAACGGGATGTAACCAAGACATGTACCACTGTGGCCAGCTCTGATGTCTCAAGGAACAGGTGCAGTTAGCGCACAAGCTTTAAATATGCAAAAGCACTCCTGACCACCTCAGAAACCTGGATTTCAAGGTTCAAAGCTGAGTCCAAAACTGCAAACCTGAGTCTTCAGGGCGAATGTAACTTCATCTAACACAGGCTGAATTCTTATTCCCTAATGTGTCTTTCGACTGACCAGAAGCATCTCCTTCTTGTCTGGATTACGTTTTAGTTTGTCTGCCCTCATCCAGTCCATTACTGATGACAAGCACCTAGTCATCTCTAATTGTGGGAAGCCCTCAACAGCCCAAAGGGTTCTGATATGTGACAGGCAGAGATTTCTCAGTGTTAAGAGTGGAGGCCAAAAGGGCAAAAGTCTTGACCTGTACAGTGAAGAGAGAGGAGATGCCTGCATAAACGGACCCATCTAGGAGAACAGCTGGAACGGCACACTCTGCACTTGCTTTCATGATGGCAACAGTGCAGAGGAAATGCCAGCTCCCAGGATGAGGGATGCTCAGCCCAGCCTGGCTGAAAGCTGGCAGACATGGAAGGCAGCTACTAAGTGCTTGCCTGCCTGCCTCCTGGAGTGCTCTTAATGGTCTGACTCTAGCTTCCACCAGACTCTAAGGGGCCTTTCACCACATTCTGGCTCACTGTCAACATCATATTATTCAGGATGATCATATCATAAGTAAAGCATGAAGAGTGCCAAAAGAATCTCTTCAAAGTGGGTAATGGAATAGCAGATCAGACACAGGTAAATAAAGTAAGCAAAATGATGCAGATAGAGAGAGTAAGGGGGTTTATATTGGTTGTGACCACTCAGGAAGATAAGATGTTGGGGTCACACAAAGAAGTGTGCTGAAAAGCATCAATGCAGAGCAAAGCTAGTTCTGCATTAGGAATTGCTGAGAAAGGACAAACCAACCGTTTTGTTAAATAGTGAAAGTATAGATGAATTCAAAAAGGTGTGGAAGTCTACAATAGCATTCCTGAAAAAATTCAATGGTGATATAGTGACATTTGATAATTTTTGAATGAAGTTATGAACATGTGTTTGAGATTGATACAATTAATTAGGAGATCTGAATTTTAAATTCTTTTAAAAAAAAAATTTATTTATTTATTTATACCCCGATCTTCAGCCACAGAGCGGCTTACAAATTGTTTTAAGCAACAGCAATTTACACATCCACACTACATTAAGCAGTTTCCAATGTGTGTTAGCTAAAAATTAACAGACAGATAGATGTTACAGATAATCAGATATCTTGGTTATCTTATATTATTAAGAAAAAGAATAACTATACTAGGATTAGAGAAGATTTATCATGTACAGGGTCTATAAAGTATTGTTTTACAACCTTTTAGCTGGTAAGTTGGAATCTAATTGTCCTTTGTTAGGTCAGTTTTTTATTTTTATTTTTGTTTTGTTTAGATTAGTTTTAGGGGGCAGTTAGATTAGGTGGTGGGGTTACTGTTTGTGTTTGTATTTTATTATGTTTATCCTTGTGTCTTGCTTTTAGATTGAAAAATTAAATGTTTAATATTTTTTTTAAAAAAGGAATTGCTGAGAAAGGGTCTGACAAGACAAAGTATCATATGGCTTTTGAGCAGATTTACAATGCAGTCACATTCAGAATGTGATGTATAATGCAACCCCTTTTTGCTTCTCAAGAAGAATTTTACAGAGCTGAAGAAAGTATGAACCATGCCTTCCCTATGAAGAAACCCCAATGCCCATGAAGCTTTGCAGTTTTGAATATAAAAATGAGTGGGGGCGGGGGGAGGAAGAGACAGAAAGATGCATAAAGAATCAATCAAGAAGTTCCCATCACACAATATTGGAACTTGAGAATTGCCCACTCAAGGTGATTTGCAGTATATTCCACACAAATAAGAAGATTGTGTCATCACATGAAGCACAACTTGTGGCATCGGCAACCACAAAATGGGATAATGGCCACAAGTTGAGATTTTTAAAAAGTCAGGGAAGACTATCAGCAGCTGCTTTAGCATGAGTTTAAGAGAGCCAGTACCTATGTCTAATTGTCAGTCCCAACTACAGTAGACCCCTTGAATCAGTGGGAGTTACCTACGTGTTGAGTGACCATTCAGCGATTGATTGTTCTATGTTAGCTGGGACTGGCAACTGGATTTATGGCCATGCTGTTGTGTTCACAGACAGCTTTTCTCTGCATATCAGAGGCCTGGCATAACACCAGAGAAGATACTTCCTGAACTGAACGTGACTTGTAAACTTCCCAGTGGTGGTGGCTGCAGGGTCTCACAAGACCTCAAGCAAGGCACCCTTGAAGGGATCTATTTAACCTGCAACAGATAAGGTGTGCAAACTAAAAACTGCTTGCAACATCTTTCTGGACGCTCTGTGCAAAGTGAGAATGGCATCACTGTTGAGGCAAATCCACAAACTCTCCGTTATTTCGAATGCTGGAATCAGTGACCTGTGACTTGACCCAGGAAGGCACTGCTTCGTTTCTTGAATACTTTCCCTCCCCCACATAAAATCCCCACTCACCTGGGTGGTTGCGGTGATGGAGAGCACAAAGGTTGGAACGGTGGAGCAGCTCAGGTTCAGCAGGCGGCCCTGAAAGGCAAAGGTGTGTCTGCATTTGGCACTGCCCTTGCCCACAGGCAGATTGCTCTGACCTGCAAGGGGCTACCAGCAACTGACCCCTCCCCACATCAACAGACAGCAAATATGAGGCAGAAACAGCAAGCACAAGCCGAAAAGGAGGTGGACTCACCAGTGCCATCTTCAGTTCAGCCAGAAAGGAAGCATCCCAGAGGCTTCCTAGTTATACGCTGGGCTCGTCTTCCAACTAGCTGACATCAAAGAGACACCCATCTTCTGACTCCCAACCACAGAGAGCACCCACAAAGAGTACCCACTTACCTGTGCAGGTTCCATTCTATCTGGAAGCCCTTTCCCTGCTCCCCCCACCTGCCCATGCTCCTTGAATGCCCCTTACCTCTGCCAGGAGCACTATCCTCTTCCCGTCCGGCCAAATGACGTGGTCTACCTGAGACCTCACCCGCTCCCACGTCAGCTCCGGTGTGCGCAAGCTAGCCTGAAAGACAGCAGTTTGAAGGGCTTTTAAACAGCAGCAAGGGGCCTTTCAACTCTGCAGTTTAGTTGCTTTTTTAAAAAATGGGAAGTGCTTTCTAGTCACTTCCTGCTGTAAAAAAAAATGGCTTGCAGGAGCTAAAGACATAGCAAAAATGTTCCCATGGTTCCAACAGGGCATTTGGGCGGGGGGGGGGGGAGAGCGGAAATTGGGGGTGTGGCAGCGATTGTGTTGCAGAGGGACAGGATAGTAATAGTAATAATAATAATAATAATAATAATAATAATAATTGGTGCAGCCCTCCAAGGTCCTCTGGGGGTGGTGGGTTAGGCTTCCACAGTTACCTATCCTTGTTCTAAAGTGTCAGCAGTCGTTCTATATTGCCGCCTCTTCCAAGATGGCATTTTGTGTCATGTGAAGAGCTTTATTTATTCTCACTCTTCAAGCAGTTATTTTCATTGGAGGACCCTGCTGGGTTTTAGTCTTATAAGAGACTTCTCCCTATCCACTTTCCAACTACTTCCCCCAATCCATTTTCTCCAAGCAGCACATGAATTTTATTAACGTCTGTCGTGACTTCCCTCCTCACCCTCCTCAACTCTTCTCCCGCTGAAGAACAAAAACACTGTTGAGTAAATGACCTGTGACTTGGTAGCTGCTGGTGGTGGTCTTGTCACAAAATAATAGCACCTGAGTCTTACTGCAATTGCTCTGAGGCAGTTTTTGCTGCCTTTTGTTTTATTTTTGAGATTAACTCAATTGCGATAGTTTCATTTTTGAGGTTAACTCAATTGTATCATTATGGGGTGGGTTGTAACTGCACAAAAACACTAAACAAATAAACTTGACTTTTAGGAAGCTGGTAGCAAAGAAAACAGCCCAGGAAATCTGCTCCTGGCACTCTTCTCTACGACACTCACAAGTGGAAATTGGGAACGCAACCAGCCAGCCCTCTGCCAGTGCAGATTGGTTGAAAGAACCCCTTCACTTCAGGCCGGGGAGGGCAACTGTCTGGGATTAGGAGGCTATACTGGCTTTCCAGGAGACCTTAGAGGGCTGCATCCCCTGCAATTTTGGGGGCATTTCTGCCATGTTCTGGCACCTCCCAGGCTGTTTTAGGCCCAGGAGAGGGGTGCTTTTTTTTTTAACAACATGAAGTGACCTGGAAGCCAACTTCTAATTTGCTTTCTGTTATTAAAAAAAGGTCTCCCATGGTGCTAAAACAGCCTGGGGGGCTCAAAAGCATGGTAAAATTTCCTCCCGGCCTCTACAGGTTGTTGGAGGGGGGTTAGGGGGGATTGTTTCAGATTTTCCCCCCTGACACTGAGGGGCTCTGGGGGCCACACATGTTCCACAGGCCACAATTTCTTCACCCCTGAGTTTGGGCCAGGCCACGTTCACAAGGGTTAACAATACTTGGCACTGGGGAGGGAGGAGGGGTGGGAACACCAAGATCATGGGACCTAAAAATACACATAAGCTAAGAGTGGTGGGACAATGAAATATTACGGTGACATCTGAGACAGGAAAATGCCACAGCTGTCACCTATCGCCTAAACTACAGACACACCCTGTTGTATCCTAGCTCCATAAAAGACAATGATAAAACCAGAGCCCAATAGAGGAAGCCCACTGCAGGTGCTCAGGTTACTCACTCCTGACACTGACATCTGGGGATGGTTTGAGCTGAAGGAACCTCTCAAGAGCAAAGGAGTGTTGACTAACTATTTACTGCATGGGTTGCTTAGCAGCTGAACACAATATGACATGCCAGCAGATGCCTGAACAAAGTGAACCCCCACCCCCCTTTCTTTCTTCTGGACTGGAAGGTTTTATGCTCATGCTTTTTGATATCAGGAAGAACCAATGTCAGCCTTCCCTCTCTCTGTGTGTGTGCACGCCTTCAAGTTGCCTGTCAACTTATGGAGACCTTATGAATTTTCCTAGGGTTTTCTTAGGCAAGGAAGACTCAGAGGTGGTTTTGCCAGTTCCTTCCTCCTGAAATACAGTCGGCAGCATCTGGTATTCCTTGGCAATCCTTCTGGGCTTGGGGGAAGGTTCTTCTTTTTGGACTGCCACTCCCATAACTCTGGGAGTGACAGTCCAAAAAGATACCTTCAACCATGCGCTGGAAGTTCTAGCCTGCAGCATTTGGGGGAAAGGGACCAAGGTCAGATTTTGTGTGTGGGCGCGCCTTCAACTTACTTGCCGACTCATGGCGACCCCATGAATTTCCTAGGGTTTTCTTAGGCAAGGAAGACTCAGAGGTGTTTTTTCCAGTTCCTGCCTCTGAAGTAGCGTCAACAGCACCTCAGCATTCCCTACTGTGCTCTTTTGGAAGGCCTGGGGTAGGACGGAGAAAAAGCTACACAAACCTTCTCCTCTGCCAGTGCCAATGCAAGGATGGGTGGACAGAGCACTTGATGAGATGCTGCTACACTACAGGTAAATCTCACCTCAAAGATACTTTCATACCAAGATTCTAGACTGCTTTTTTAATTACCCACTCCTACTAATACCTGCTTTATATTCATTCAAATGCCTAGATTTGCTATTTATTACATGTGAGGCCCTTTCAGAAATACAGCACTATGATTCCACTTCAACTGCCATGGCAGCATCCTATGGAATCTTGGGATTTGCAATTTAGGGAGGAGTATTCAGAATTTTCAGCCCAGAGAGCTCTAATACCTCACTGAACTACAAGCTCCAGGATTCTACAGGATGTTGCCATGATAGTTAAGAGTGGAATCATAGTGCTATAATTGTGTAGTATGAATAGTAGTAAATATCAGTCCAGAACCTGGAGATCCACGTTCAAATTTGCAGTCTGCTCCAGAGGTGAACTTGGGCCAGTCTGTCTCTTAGTTTCTATCTCTCAGCCTCAGCTACTCTCCTTCCAATAATAAAATAAAATGGGGAGGAGGACAACCTTGGACTCTGAGCTCCTTGGGCGAAGCAGCGAGTAAAAATGTAGTGAACAAAGAAGCAAGATGAAAAGATGCATGGGGATCCTTTGAGACTGAGAAAAATAAATTTCTAGCTTAAGCTTTTGTGGACTTCATCAGATACATCTGATGAAGTGGATGGGAGTCTATGAAACTCTCATAATGGTCTATGACTGTAATAAAATATCTACTATGAAATTTTATGCTAGAACTTTCTCAGTCTCAAAGGTGCTACACGATTACCTCTTATCTTTTTTTGCTGAAACTGACTAACATGGCTATGTCTTTGAAAGCAGCAAGGCATAAAGCTTTGGCTGGTTCAAAGAGGACACATTCCCACACATGTGTCAAGATCAGGGTTGTGTAGTATAAATCTTTGCATGTGGAATTATGCATTATTACACATGCCTTATGCTGAATGTCAATGCAGTGGAATCAAACCTACAACCAGATGCACAGCTGCATGCTGGGTGCCCCTGAAATTGCCCCTGAATGTCCAACGGTGCTGCAAGCACAACTCCTTGACCTGAATATGGATGTTGTGCATCAGGCAAAACTGTCCAACCACTTCTGTAGAGGAATCTTTGCAAGCAGAAAACACCAACAGGACTCTGGCAGTAGTGTTTCTTTCATAGTTATCTTGTACTATCCATTTAGTAGGAGGACACAAATGTCTAGGCTTCATAGAGATCTAATTCCCAGAGAAGAACAGCTCTGACACTGTTCCCTGTTTGGGACCATTTTCAACGAGCAAAACACATGCAGTTCTCCCACACTTCTGAAAAAATGCTTACTGCACTGGAGGTTGGTGGGGCTGTTTCTAAACCTCCTTCACCAAAGACTGAAAAAAAGAAAGGCCTAGTTCTTACCACATCAATTTCAGTGTTGGAATGTCCCATGTTACAAACAATACAGCTGTTCTTCATTCTGTCAAGATGTTCTCTGGTCACTACATTTTTGTTTCCTATACAGCAAAATGAGAGAAAGTAATTACAGTAAGCAATAATGATTGCTCACACCCTTCACACTTCCCTAATGACCATGTGTGCACACCATTGGGAAGTTCTCCTGCACACTGGTTTAAACAGATAGGTAATGGGCCCAGTCCACCAGAAAAAAACACAATACACATTTCCTACCATGTTTCATTTTTTACAGGTAAATCACAACAGAGTGCAGCAGATGTACCTGTACAGGTGATAACAATGTCGACTTGCCGAATGACTTCATTCAATTTCACAAGCCGGAAGCCATCCATGCTGTGAGAAAGAAGCAGAGATATCTCTAAAGGCTGAAGAACAACAGAAACCCAAACCTTAACTCAACCCACTGGGACTCCCAACTACTGGCAGTATTCCTTTGTAGCTAGTTACAGAGAACCAAGTGTGTGAGGTGGCTGTGCCACTGAGCCAGACTGGCGAGTTCAAAGGAACTCAGCCACTTGGGGGTTTTAGTGCCCAATCTGCTCTCTGCAAATACAGTCTTGTGTCCCTGTGCAAAACCTCTAGCAACGTGCAGCTAGAGGAAGTTTCCAGTTGTCCACAAGGAGCCTCTGTGCTGACATGATATATCTGAACCTTCTCCATGCACTAGCAGCACTGGAACGTCATCAATGCGGGAACACACAAATGCCCCTCCACAAGCTCTTGTGCCACCCAGCTAAACTTCCAGTGGACTGACAAAGTGGCATTGATGTTACTGTATTCTCTGCTGTGCTTTCTGCAACCAGACTTGTTTATCTCGGATTGGCCTTTTTAGTCATCAGCGCGCTTGCAGAAAGCGTGGGATGAGTCCTTCCTGAATCTTCATTTGCGAAGAAAAGCCAAAGAGAGAGAGAGACATTTACACTGCCCCTTTCTTCTGTCATGGGACTCAAGTCAGTGAACCCAGAGATGGGGAGGGACCAGTCCATTCCCAGGTCGTCTTAGGCACAGACTCACCCCAGACCCACTTCGCTTCTATGTGTATTTTTATATTTATTTATTATTTATTTTATTTATATTCCACCTTTCTCCCATCATGGGATTCAAGTTGGCATACAGCATCTAAAAACACAGTACAATTTTTAAAGTTCTTAAAACAAAAGTTAAAACACAATTAAAACTACATTTGATGTTAAAAACCCAAGTTAGCATTTAAAAACAAAGAAAGAGCACTTAAACAGAATGAAATAAAAAACACTACACTGTATGTGCAAAGACAGGAAAGGAGCCAGCAATGTGAATTCTATAAAGTGACAGGAATGCCACCCCTGCAAACTTGTACACACACACACATCCCTTGGCTTGATCCAGTGAGGGTGCTCTGATTTTCCCAGCCAATCTGAGAGCACTTTCCAAAGTTTATGGTTGGTTCTCCTTTGCTTTACCACCTTATTGCCCATTTAACACTGCAGTCTTTGTTTCTGTTCATGCACCTACCTCTACAGAAAACATTAAGATGATGTACTGCACTGTATGTATTAGACAGCATATATCATGACATTTGTGTTGTCTGTGTGTGGAAATCTTGCTATTTCCTATAGCATTCAGCAACTCCTTTGCAAACTGGCTTTTTAAATAACCAGTGACATCCCTCCTTCAGTGGGGTACCAAACTGCAAGGAGATCCCTTGATTCTGCCCCTCCGCCAATTCAAAATTATCTAGGCGATTACTGCTAGTTGGACTTTTGGCTGATTCAGGACGGACCAGTGGAGCTTCCTGGTACTGTAAGGCTGGGGGTCAAAGCTACTATCAGTCTCATCCCAACAAGTGACCAAAGGCTGCCTTCTCTCCTTTATGGCTTCAGTTCTTACCAGGCTTGTAGGGCACAAATGGGGTCTATCTCTGTCACATACACGATGGAGCCCATGGCTTTCAGTGCAGCACAGCAGCCCTTACCGACCTGTAAGAGAAGAGCAGAACATGAGGAAAGAAACAGACTGAAAGGACTCGGGGGCTGAACAGTTGTGCAAGGGAGGGCCGGGATACAGCAGGGAAACACTGAAGTGAGAATAAGTCCCAACACCGAGGAGGTTCAACTCTCCTTGGAATATTAGCTCAAACACGCCAGGGTCTGCATTCACATGCAGTGATGAAGAAACCGCTCTGCTCATAATGGAGGAAACTCACACCATGCCAGTTAGAATCACATAATGGGGCAGAAGGTGTAGCTACTCAAGCCCCCTGTCATGCAGGAATACACCAGTGAGGCACTTTTCAGAGGTGGGCATACAACCTCTATTTAAACGCCTCCAAAGGAGAGGTGACCACCCTCCAAGGCAGTCCATTCCACTGTTGAAGATCTTATAGTAAAGAGGTTTTTACCCAATGTTTGGTGGAGTCTCTTTTCCTGTAATTTGAATACATTAGTTTTATTTTCTAGTTTCTGGAGCAGCAGGAAACAAGCTTACTCCATCTTGTCCATGACATCCCTTCAGATATTTAAAGACGGCAATCATGTTGCCTAGATCAAGAGAAGTAACAGTGCCACCCTATTCTGCTTTGGTCAGACCTCACCTGGAATACTTTGTCCAGTTCTGGGTACCATAACTCAAGAAGATGTTGAGAAGCTGGAATGTGTCCAGAGGAGGGTAACCAAAATTGTTAAAGGTCTGGAAGCCATGCCCTATGAGGAGTAGCTTAGGCAGCTGGGTATGTTCAGTCTGGAGAAGAGATGGTGAAGAGGTGACATGATAGCCATGTTTTAAGTCTTTGAAGGGATGTCATACTGAGGATGGAGCAAGCTCGTTTTCTGCTGCTCCAGAGACTAGGACATAGAGCAATGAATTCAAACTACAGGAAAAGAGATTCCACCTAAACATTAGGAGGAATTTCCTGATAGTAAAAGTTGTTCAGCAGTAGAATGCACTGACTTGGGAGTGTGGTGGAATCTCCTTCTTTGGAGGTTTTTAAACAGAGGTTGGATGCCCATCTGTTGGGAGTGTTTTGATTATGTATTCTGGCAAGGCAGGGGGTTGGACTAGATGGCCCTTGTGGTCTCTTCCAACTCTATAATGCTATGATTCATCAGGTCAGTCCCACCTTGTAACACTTACAGCCAGAAGGCATCTCTCTTTTTAATACTGATCAACTTTTGATAACATGCATATACAGTTGGCCCTTGTTGTCTGCTGGGGTTTGGTTCCAGAATGCCTATGGATACCAAAATCCATGGATATTCAAGTCCCATTGTACATTACAAAATTATGTCCCTTATATAAAATGGCAAAATCAGTTTACTTTTCGAATTTTGTGGGGGGGGGGGATATTTTCAAGCCGTGGATGGTGGAATCCCTGGATACGGCGAGCCAACTATAACATCAAAGTCAGCACAGCAGAAACATTAAAACAGTAGTAAACCAAAATCTGCTGTCTCTGTTTAGTACATGCCAACTGTCCTATGTAATCAAAAGGTCTTTACAGGCATACCTAAGTTTAAAAAACCTCTGACGAAGATGCTGCCGAAACATGCTCCCGCCCCCTATTTTGTGGTATAGGAACCTAACCCTATTCTTGCCTCCTTGTGGGGAGAAGTTCAACAAAACAGTTAGCTAAAGACAGGCTTCACATCCCCAGCTTTTGATGATGAGGCTTCAACAAGACAGGACAACAGCAAACAGGCTCCACATTTCTTGGAAGCCAACCCTGCAAACTCCACAGATGGTGGTGAGGTTGCTCAAGCATATTTCTGTGCTCATTAATATCCAGAGAGAGAAATATCAGTGGAAGGTGCAGAGGAAACACCTCCACCCCAAGATTATACATAGGGAGTCAAGAGCAAACTTTTCCAACGGGAAATGCACAAAACTTTAACCTCTACCATGGGAAGGAGACCCAAAAGTTCTAGGGCAAGTGCTTACAACAATTCTCTACATATTTTGGTCATATCTGAGATGCAGACCCAGGAAGGCACTCCACTTATATTAAGAAATCACCAAAAAGATGGAGAGAAGAAAAGTGTTTCCACAGTAACTTTCTGCACCATCTAGTGCTCCCACAGGACCCCAAGAGCATGGGGAAGATATAGGACGAGGCCTCAAAAGAACCAGGCATGTCAGCACCCTGTGCCCCTAACTCTCATGGAAAGACAACACAGAGTGCATGGCTTCTCTTGACACTTATGTGAAATTCCTGTGTTGCAAACTTCCGGAGACCCAAGGGGTGGGGTAGGGTAGATCAATGCAGCATCAGCATAGCACAATGGTGTATACTTCTGTAGTACACCCAATTGTGCTGATGACATGAATGCATCTTCAAATGATTCCAGAACCCCTGAAGCTCTAAAGATACACTTAGATACCCAGAGGGAAGTCTTGGGAGGAGCAAAACGATTCCTGAGACAGTACTCGTAACAGATTGGTTGCTGCCACACACAGGTGTGGCATGGAGGGCTTGTTCAGAATGACAGATATTTGATGTCTTACCTCTCCATAGCCGCAGATGACCACTTGCTTTCCTCCAAACATCATGTCAGTTGTCCTTTTAAGGCTAGGGAGAATAACAACAATAGCATAAAATAGCTGCAGGTTAATCTTCAGTAGTTCTGTCTATATGGAATGTCAGGAAGAAGGTGGCGTGGGTTTTAGGTTTCTGAAAAAGAATTCCACTGTCAACAACTTCCATTATTGCTACTGACAAAGAATGGCTTACCATCCATGATCTGCACTAGCTGCTAGTACCAAAGACAGCACAGTACAGTCCTTGCCAATGGAGCTTCCAATCTACAGACTAGTTTGCATAGTTTGCAAAATTCCTACATAGGAAGACTCTTCATTCTTGGAGCCTGTGGGAGATATCTGTAGGCTGTCAGTACCACATATGTGTTTTACACTCTGTACACATGCTAGGAGATTATAGCACATGCTACAATAATCCTGTACGCATACATGGTGCTTCTTGCAATTTCTTGCCTGCTGTGTAGGCATTTGATAATGTTACTTAATGTGGTCCCATGGTTTGAAATGAATTAGGTGTAGAAGAGAGGTTGGGGAATTGTCAAGTGAGTTACGTGGAATGAAGAGTGGGAGGGGCAGTCGGTAGAAAAGGGAGTAACCAACAAGTAGATGGAAGAACTTCAAAAAGTTACTTTTCTGAACTGCGGCTCCTAGAATCTCACCGTCATCATGGCTACCAGGAATCAAAGTCCAAGGAAGTCATTTCTCCATGAAGCCAGCCACCCATGTCAATGGCAATTCTACCTTCTTTTGCAGGACTTACTCCCTTCTCATGTGTTGTCTGTTCTGGTTTCTCCAGTGCTACTTTAATACATTATTTATCTGTGTGTTTCTTCCACCTCCCACTAGCCTCTAAGGGATGTCCTCTGAGAATGCATTTCCCCCTTTCCTGTGATATGCTATGCTGGGGAATTCTTTACCATGTGCATGGCTGAGATAGCCATAGAAGGAATCCACACGGAAGAGTTGTTTCCTGGTGGATCCTTGCTGATCTGCACATGGATGCGCTTCCTCCTAGTGAATGTGGTCTGCCTGGCATCTTGGCAACTGTGCCCTACATTGTAGTCTATTTTTAGCAGACGAGTAAAATAGGTTAGCAGTGCAGAGAGAGTGTGCGACTCCCATTTCCCACCAAATGTAGACAGAGGTCCCTCCCAAGGGACTCAAGTGCAATTCTGTTCCAGTTTCTTCTGGCCCACTTTTGCAAGGGCCAAGCAGCCCAGCTTCTCCTAGTTGCTCAAGCATATGTGAAACTTTTAACTGCTTCTGTACCGCCCAGGCAGAAAGTAAGAAAACGCAGGTGAGGTTTCTTTTCCTGATGGTATCACATTTGTACATGAACGTATTTGCACCAAGGTAAGAAAGCATTTCAAGATAGTGATTTCTTTTGATTTTTATAACCAAGAAAAAGAGCAGTATGAGATGCTACCTCACCCTTCTGCAGAAGACCGGCTTCCAGCATGCCCCCGTGACACAGTCCCCCCCCCGCCCCAAGCTCATCACCCCGAGTCTGAGCTGTACAATGTCTGACTGCAGGTGGGAGATCCCATGGTGGAATGTTCCTCTACATTAGAGGTGGACATCTATGTAGGGGGCAGGGGCCAATTTCCACCCCCATGACAACTTCTGCAAGCTACATGGATGCATGTCGTATCATCTGCATTTTTAGCTTTTTGTGGTTTATGTACTGCAGGGTGGAGGATCGAGAAGGGTGGATAAGATAAACTGATGTATTTGGGGGTCACTTGATGATGTTTTGGGCTGTGTGGGTTGGAAAATATCCTGAAAACTGGCCCACTTTTCTGAAATATGGGGAGACTGGAGGGCCTCCTGGTACCAAAAAAGTGGGGATTGGGGGCAACACTTCCCCACCCCTGCTCTATTGATAGCAATTTCCCTTGCAGAGAGAAAGGTAGTATTCAGGAAGAAGAGAGTTAACCCACTCTTCCTGAGACATTAGCTTACCAAGAGCTGGAAATGGTTACTTGTGAGGGGACCCTTAGTCATGGGAGCTCCCAATGTAGTTGGAAGGAGCAAAGCCCAGACAGAGTGAGCTGCCTCCAATGAGAACTAATCCTACACATCTCTTTCAGGGGAAACTCTAACCACAGAGAGGGGTCGACATGCCCAAAGTGGGACATGCCTTGGCAGGGAACCACAACCGGCTGCATTTCCTCAGATGTGCAACTCTTTCTCCAGCACGGACATGAGAACTGGAAGGCACAATTACTACCTACACTGTGGAGCAGCCCAAAGCTTTGACCAGGAGGCCGAAAGACATCCAATTATGTTTACAACCAAAACAGATCTGGGACATTGTAGACCAGAAAAAGGTAGAAAATCAGGCAAGTAAAATAACAGAGAAGTGGAGCAAGTCCCCATGAGAAAAATGTTACAGTGTTTGAGGCTGCTCTGTTTCAGAAAGAAGGCGTAAGGAGAGACAAGACAGAGATGTATAAAGCTAGGCCACTGTGGAGAAAGTGTGTGTGTGTGTGTGTGTGTGTGTGTGTGTGAGAGAGAGAGAGAGAGAGAGAGAGAGAGAGAGAGTGGGTGCATCTCATACTAGAATGAGCTCTCTTTCACACTATACAATTATAGCACTTTGATCCCGCTTTTAATAGCTATGGCTTCATCCTACAGCATCCTGGGATCTGTAGTTAGATGAGGCACGAGAGCTCCCTGGCAAAGCATTCTAAGCACCTCAAAACACTACAAATCCCAGGAATCCAGAGGATGCAGCCATGACAGTTAAAGTGGTACTGAAATGCCACATGAAAGAGATCCCAATAATACTACAACAGAATGGGAGTCAATCCACTGAAGCCAAGAAGTGGGAGATTGAGGAGAGAGAAAAAGAAGGACTTCTACACAGCACACAGTGAAATTCACTGCCACAAGATATAGTGACAGAAATCAAATAGATGGCCATCACAAAGAGATTAGAGAAAGTTCATGGAAGATACGGCAACTGGTGGCTATTAGTCATGACAGCTATGTATTCCATCCAGTGCCAGCATTAATATCACCCTGTATACTTTTCACTGGGAAGAACGAAAGGGAGGCTGCTTTTGCCCTTATGTCCTGCTTGTGAGACTCCCAACTTGTTGGTCACTGTGTGAACAGAATCCTGTCTGACCCAGCATGGCTCTTCTACTGTTATCAGCCAGGATTACCCAAGGCCACGAGGTCACACTGATTCAAGCAGGATCACAGGTATCAAGTGACCTGGGCTCTGATCCCAGGGATCTACACAGAGCAAGATTATTTGGTAGATTCAGATGACACATTTAATCCTACCTCTTTATGGTCAGGCAGTGCTCTCCTCCAAGAGCTTTTCTGTTCCTGCCATCTAATGCCCCAGGATGTTCAAAAATATGGCCCATGGGCAACAATGCTAAATATAATTCAAGAGATGAACCAACTAATGTTCAGTTAGTAGGCGGTAGACAAAAAGGATAATGGGCATCATGTCATTTGCTGCTGAATCAAATAGGGTGTGTATGGGATAGAACTGATACACACATTTTCCTTCTTGTAAACAGGAGAGTAAGAGAAAAGGACGATGGTGTGCTGTTTCGCCATGTGATGACAGCTTCAAACCATCTGGTTCCTGAGTAATCAACACAATCACCATGCCAGAAACACAGCACTCTGAATCACCCACTGACTGCTACATGTAAAAATAACTGAGCCAGTTTACTTCCCCAGAAGTTATTGACAACCTGGATGAGTTTGTGCAAAGTTCACAGCTGAAAGGTTTTCCTGAGCAGTGCCTGTTCCTTGCTCTCTCCAATGATGAGGCATGATTGTAAATATGCTCTATCATTTGTTTGTCATGTGCCTTCAAGCAGACTTCAACTTGGAGTGACCCTCTCTTAGGGTGTTCTTGGCTAGATTTCTTCAGATGAGCTTTGCCACTGCCTTCCTCTGAGACTGAGAAAGAGTGTAACTTGCCCAAGGTCACCCAGTGGGTTTTCAGGGCAGAGGAGGGATTTTAACTCAGGTGTCCTAAAGTCCTAGTCTGACACTCAAACTGCTATACCACGCTGGGGTTTTGGGGTTTTTTGGATTTTTGTTAGAAAGCCTTAATATTTTTTTTTAAAAAAAACAACACAATCATCACCACCAGCAAGAAGAAATGCATCTGCATCCCCCCAAGTGGCTACGTGGGGAGCGCATTCACAAGGAAGCTTCAGCGTAAGAGAAGAGAGAGGCTGGAATGCTGTTGGTGTCTACACCAGCAGCCACTCTTCTTCCAGAGTCACGGAGCAATAGGGAGAGGAAACAGCCTATTTCTCCCATGCTTGACTTCTGTTGTGGCCACTGTGCCCAGTAGTTGCACCAGTGTCGTCCATCAGCTACACTGTAGTTCATCAACTACACACAGAGAGCCAATGCAGTGTAGTGGTCTGAGTGTTGGACTAGGACTCCTGAAGATCAGAGTCTGTATGCTTGCTCAGTCTGAAAACCTGCTGGTGCCCTTGGGCGAATCACCCTCTCTCAGCCTCAGAGGAAGGCAATGGGAAATCTCTTCTGAATAAAGCTTCAGAGCCAGGGTGGTATAGTGTTTTGATTGTTGGACAAGGGCTTCAGGAGACCAAGGTTTGAATCCCTGCTTGGCCATGGAAACTCACTGAATGAACTTGGGCAAGTCACCCTCAGCCTCAGAAGAAGGCAATGGCCAACCTCTTTTGAAGAAATCTTGCCAAGAAAACTCAATGATAGGGTTGCCATAAGTTGGAAAGGTTTAAAGGCACACAACCAAAAATAGCAACAAAGTCCATCAACAGGATTCTGGCCAATGACCCCACACTGTTGCTGTTATTTAACTCCACAAATGATATAACTCTTATCCTAAGAGGTGTAAGAAAGGAGACAAGCAAGCCAGTTGATCATCATTCGCCTCACAGCCCACTCTCCCCAGACTGTTTTTACTAGTGAGAAGACCTCCTTCTCTGAGAATATCCATGTAGGCAAGCAGATACAAACCCATCCAGAATAGATTCTCGGCAGCAGTAGAGGTTGTCAAATTTCTGTTTGGTGACGGAGTCATTCACATTCATTGCTGGGACACAGAGCTTGCCTGCCTTTGATAGCTGGTACAACCTGAGGAAAGGAAAACAGACAAACCAGAAGATGGTCAATGGTCTCCTCCTGTCTTCCAAGATAGGTATGACTAACTGAACAGCACAGCTGATGTTGAAAGAAGGTTATAACTGTGAAGAGTCAAGGTTCAAATAACGTGACTGGGTCTCTGTGCAGAATGAACATTAGCCAGATGAACAGTTCATGTTCCTTAGCAACCATTCTTTTAGTTGTACTTGAGTGTTTCAGAGGGTGCTGTCCTAATCACTTTAAGAGAAGCACCACTGTGAAAACACCCTGTACTTTTATATACAGCTACTTAAAGAATAGTCCACCTGGGAATGTATACTTTGCTAGCATCTGTGCCCCAATAAAAACAATGACCTCTTCAAGAGCGTATGCATTATTTTTCTAGAGTACTTATGTGCATGCAAATATCTGGAATGCTGAAGATGGAGCAAGTCTGTCTTCTGCTGATCCAGAAGATAAGATCTGAACCAACGGATTCAAATTACAAAAAAGGAGATTCCAAATAAACATTGGGAAGAACTCCTGACAAAAATAGCTGTTCAACAGTGGAAGAGACACCCTCAGAATACAGTTGGCTCTACTTTTTTTGGAGGTTTTAGAAATTAGACAGCTACTTATCAGGGAGGCTTTAGCTATGGTTTCCCACATTGGCAGGAGTTTAAACAAGATGGTCCTTGAGTCTGTTCCAACTCTTGTTTCTATGTGTGTAGAAATGGTAAGACGAAGGAAGCTGAGCAGGACTGTATCTTCTTTTCCATTAAGAGGAAAACACAAGAGCTGCAATCTTGTAGAACTGCAGTCGTTCAGTCTTGCTCTGCTCATATGACTAAATCTAGACACACCCAATTATTTGTGCACATTAGCAAGGAAAGGAATAATCTGAAGCTGTTTTGATTTTGAAGGGCTAAGGTCTCTATGACTCTCTTTCTAAAAGTCATACTTGAGAGGACAAGATATGAATATGTACACACACACAAGTATCCACCCCTTGACACTTTTTAGAAATGCAACCAGTGCTTATTAAATCTGGAATAGCGGAGGATGGGATTACAACTTTGCCACGCCAGTCAACAAATTCTGTGGAACTACAGTTCATGACAGTTAGATAGCATCTTGTCATTAGCTAAATAGCAGAACTCCTGTTTCTTTTGTTAGAGTCCTGTACCAACCAGTCTGGCTCTTCCATCTGACATCTAGGGCACACCAAGAAAGCCTGTGACATCCCTCTCCTGCCTCTCTGCATGACAAGAGTTACAGTCCACAGCCAAATGGCCACTGTGATGCAAACGCTTGGACTTCAATGTTCAATTCAGTGTGCAGAACACAATGGGCCCATGTTCCCCTGAACTGAACAGAGAAGAGACAGCTGACACCAAGCTCTGTACACACTCTGCCACTGGTGCTAATGCACTGGTGGTGCTGTACTGCTCTTGTGTCATATTTAATCCTCCACAAAATGACGTTCTGGGTCACCCAAGCAGCACTGATGTTTGCAGCACAAAATGTGGAGCTTGGAGATGGGAAATGGAATTCCCACTCAGCTGGTGGAAGCTGAACTTCCACTGGTGGAAGGAAACACATTCAGGGCTAGCTGTGTTGGCCATGCAGCAAAACAAAATACAAAACCCACAAAAAAGCAATACCTTCATTGGCCAAACAAAATTCAAAATACATGATGCAAGCTTTCGAAGCTCTACTGGCTTCTTCATCAGGCAAAAGGCATTTTTTTAAAAAAGGGAAAAAAGGAAAAGTGACAATGTTGGAGTCACAGGCCTACATGTTGTTTCAGAGCTTCCTTGTGTTGTTGTGAGGGGTCTCATGCAGGCAAAGGCTGTTCCTACTTATTGGCAATGTGGTCTGAGGCAAAGGGCTATAAAATTTAAATACTGTTGTAACAGTGAGCCAACCTCTCTGTATCCAGAATGTCTCTGTCCCTTTGTGAAGCAAACAACACCTTTGTTTAGGTAGAGATCACTGGATTTTTCAAAAAGTCTCTGCACTGCTGCATCTGGAAACTGGTGGGTTATTGTTGATGAAGGTGCTCCATACGGCAACCAAATTAAACAAACTGTTGTTTTTTTGCACTGCTTGAATAGGATAGACCCCCCCCCCACTCTCTCTATACATATGTGGGTGCTCTTACCTATGGACACCAGTAACACTCTCCTCTACAATTCCCTTGATCTTCTTAAACATGTTGGGATATTTCTTGTAGATCCAGTGAGTGAGATCCCCACCATCGTCCAAGATCTGCAACAACACAAAGAAGTCATCATCATCACACTGCTTTATCACAGATGTAATGCACAACTTTTCCCACACAGGGCATGGCTAGCATGGCTTCCTCTGACTTTTCTTACTTTGGTCTCTTACAGATTTTTTTAAAAGATATTAAATCCTATGAAGAGTTTAACCATATTTTAACAATAACAACTTTTTGTATGTTTTTGCTTATGTCCTTGAATGTGATAAACATTCATAGAATCATAGAATCATAGAATTGCAGAGTTGGAAGAGACCACGAGGGCCATCCAGTCCAACCCCCTGCCACGCAGGAAATCACAATCAAAGCATCCCCGACAGATGGCCATCCAGCCTCTGTTTAAAGACCTCCAAGGAAGGAGACCCCACCACGCTCCGAGGGAGTGTGTTCCACTGCCGAACAGCTCTGACTGTCAAAAAGTTCCTCCTCATGTTGAGGTGGAATCTCTGTTCCTGGAGCTTGCACCCATTGCTCCGTGTTCCAGTCTCTGGAGCAGCAGAAAACAAGCCTGCTCCATCCTCAGCGTGACATCCCTTCAAATACTTAAACAGGGCTATCATATCGCCTCTAAACCGTCTTTTTTCCAGGCTAAACATACCCAGCTCCCTAAGTCTCTCCTCATAAGGCATTGTTTCCAGACCTTTCACCATTTCTCCTAAATCATAGAACAAGGTACATTTCAGACTTTTTGCTGAAACTCTCTCCCATTGCTCCATCTAAATTTGTGAACCTACATCCTATCAATGATTTTGCTTTAGTTTCAGTAAAAGTTCCAGTTTTGTGGGGAAAGGCAGCATATAAATGATGACAATTCCTCAGAGTTGGGTACACTGGGTATATCAGGAATTTGGCTTGATAGCAAGAATTTGTGTGATAGGATATTATTACTCCTAGCTATAAACGATTCATAAAAAAAGGAAAGGAGATATTATTGAGAGGAGCTTTATTGTTGTTATGTGCCTTCAATTCACATGACTTGGAAGCACATAACAAAATGTTGTTGTATCAGAGTATGGTCAAATTTCACATACTTGTTTAGCTGGCACATGTGCCAAGGAAGTCTGACAATGCCACATTTAACATCTAATACAGACGTTTCAAGAAAAGAAAAGGGAAAGAGAGAGAAAGTGAGAAGTGAAAGAAATAAACAAGCTTAAAAGAGTTAGTTAAAAGGAAGGTGAAAAAGAAAAGCAGCAATGGTAATGTATCTCCAGGGTACTTGGGGGTTGTTTTATCTGAAAAACACATACAACAGATCAGGTAAGACACAAGGTTATGAGGCAGCAGCTGTGTGACCAACACGCAGAGCCAAGAAAGCCATAAAGAAGGTCACAAAAGCCACAAAGCAGATGAATTCTAACATTAAGAAACAACACTATAAATTCTTAAGATATGAGCTGACTCACATATAAGGACAAGCTATATTGCTAGTCGCAAACCTGTCTTGAAGGGTTCACAGCTCAGACAGAAAAGCAAACTTTGGTTTCTGTGCAAAGTGGAAGGCTTCTGTCAACTGGGGGTATCAGGTGCACCAAACGGTACCCTCGATGGGCATTAAGGTATATAATCTGCATCTAGAGTTCTATGGCCTTCCTATGCAAAGCCAAATGGTACACACAAGATAAGAACAGCAACTTATCCTTATTTTCCATCCATTGTGGCACTGCATTATGATGTGATAAGGCTACTACTGCCTCTAAGATTTTGAACGGGATCTTGTGGTGTCTTACACTAGAGTAAATCCTGGTTTCACCAGCCTAAGTACTCTTTAAACCTCCAAGGAAGGATGGATGCTGCACCCTCTTGGCCAACAAGTTTGTCCTGGCTGCAGAAGGGCAGTCAAGAGGGCTCCTACAAAAAGCGCCCCCACCCCCAGTCATTAATTTGCCATCGGGTGTGTGTGCAGGTGCCACTTTGTGGCATTTTGCACCAGTAGAGCAGCCTTGCTGTACAGCGCACTCTTTCCCCGGGTGGGCAAAGCTGCCTAGGCACTCTCCCATGGCCAATCCGTTGCAAGCCGTGGGGAGAGGCAAAGCTGAGCCCAGGAGCCATCTGCGTTCAGTCAAGTATCAGGGGTGAGGAGTGAGGGAGAAGGTTGCTCCGGCATGGCTGTGCTGGCCATGTAAGGAAATCCAAAATACACATTGTGATGGTACCATTATTTTGCCAACCAAACGATGCAAAATACATCACACTAGCTTTCAAAGTTTCACAGACCTCTTCATCAGGCAAAGAAGTTATAAATAATATGTCAGACAAAACTGTGACATTATCTGCATCGTAGAGCTGCATCTCGCTTGAGACGTTTAAGGTTTAAGATGGTTCCCAGGGAGAGCTGATGGAGATAGCGGTCCCATCCTTTGTAGGCCTTCAGTGGGCTTGAAACAAAGGAGGCAAAAGAAATGCAATAGAACTTCCTTCTCCATTAACAGCTCAGAGTAATTTCCTTTGGGATCTATCCCTCTCCTTTTGAAGCCTATAGCCTTTCCTTAGACCAAATCCAGGGATTCTCTTAAGAAGCTTTTGCACTGCCTGGTCTGGAGATCATTTTAGTTGTTCTGACAGGTAAAATATTCCAATAAAAGCTAAATTCAGATTGTTTTATCTGGTGTTGGAAGTAAAAACCTCAGAGAGTAAGTCTCCTGACATTAGCATTCCGCATTTTCAGCTGAATGTGGGATCTTCAAATCCAAAAAAAAGAGGTTCACAGAATCCTAGAGTTCAAAGAGACCACCAGGGCCATCTGGTCCAACCCCATTCTACCATGCAGGAATACATAATCAAAGTACTCCTGACAGATGGCCTTCCAGCCTCTGCTTAAAAACCTCCACAGATGGAGACTCCACCACACTCTGAGGCAGCGCATTCCACTTCCGAACCACTTTTACTGTCAGGAAGTTCTTCCTAATGTCTAGGTGGAATCTCTTTTCCTGCAGTTTGAGTCCACTGCTCCGTGTCCTGGTCTCTGGAGCAGCAGAAAACAAGCTCACTCAGTCCTCAAAATGATCCTTTCAAAGATTTAAACATGGTTATCCTGTCACCTCTTAACCTTCTCTTCTCCAGGCTAAACATACCCAGCCCAGTAAGCCACTGCTCATAGGGCATGGCTTCCAATTCACCATTTTGGTTGCCCTCATTAGGACATGTTCCAGCTTCTCAATATCTTTCTTGAATTGTGGTGCCCAGAACTGGACACAGTATTGCAGGTGAGGTTTGCCCAAAGCAGAATACATCCCTCGATCTAGAAGCTATATGCCTATTGATGCAGCCCAGAATTGCATTGGCTTTTTTAGCTGCCGCATTACACTGTTCACTTGTGTTCAGGTTGTTCTAGGGGTAGCCACGTCGGCCACACTACAGGGAACAAGGTGCCACCATTATCTTCTAGATCAGCAGTGCAAATCCACTAATGGAGAGATCCATACAGCTAGCATGTGAACAGGATCTTGGCCTTTGTGTGTTTTTAACTGCATTGTTGACATTTCATTTCTTGGTACCCATACAACACAAAACATCTTCTCCTAACCTGATAACCTCTGGATGAATTGGATTGTCACAGCCATATTCCCTGCTGGCTGGTGGGTCATAAGCGGTGTAGTTCAACACATTTGGAGGGCACCCAGTTGGAGTTTGTCTCCGGGTACCACAAAAAGGCTTGGTTATTCCTGCATCCCAAAACAGACATTTGCTTTGCATCCAGAGATGCCAGGAGGCCAGCTTGTCTACTATGGAGAGCCACACTGTTATGAACTAGAGAAAGAACAGTGATTTCTTTTGTAAGGGAGAGTAGTAGCTAAATGCATCTGGGGCTTAAAGGAATTTTGCTGGGAGAAATTCATGCCGCCCCCCGCAGCTAGAGAGGGACCCCAGAAAAGTTTGGGAACAGTCTCCCAGGGAGTCATCCTAGCTATATTTGGGAAACATAGGCCTGATTAAGGAAGATTTTAAAGAGCCAAGAGATTTATTATATGTCAGCTTAAAACTGGCATGGGAGGAGAGTTCAACAGATACCATGAACTGCAAAAAGACAAAGGAATGGGTCCTACAGCAAACCAAGCCCAAATTCTCCCCAGAAGTCAAAATGACTAAACTGGGGCTGTACTTTGGACATACCATGAGACAGTATGACCCACTTGAAAGGAAAATAATGCTGGGGAAAGGACAAAACAATAGGAGAAGAGGAAGACTGCATTACAAATAGATTGACTCAATCAAGGAAGCCACAGCCCTGAGTTTGCAAAGACCTGGATAGGGCTGGTTGATGACCTGGGCTCTCAGAGGTCTCTCATTCAAAGGGTTGCTGTGACTTGGCTGAAGGTGACTTGACAGAAAATAACAAAAATAACAGCAGCCTAAAACACACAATTATTTAGATGCCCAAAGGATGTGCACTGACTGATTCGATTTGCAAACTACTAGGCAACCTAGCGCCCAAACTCTTGTGGCGTGCAGCTCCCTCTAGTGGTTCTGCAGGGGCACTGCCTTGCATTCCTCCACCAAACTATTCTCTACAGAACTAGATGGTGACTGGGCAAATTTCTACCCACAAAATAAAGGCAGCCAGCTTTAAGAGAGGCTAGTGTCTGTTTTTGATAAGGAAATGTATGCAACAGAAGAATGCTAAGTGTGAAAGGATTATTCTAACATGTACTGTGAGAAACCTGTGTTGTTAAGTGCCTGCAAGATGGCTCCAACGTATGGCAACCCTGTTCTAGAGTTTTCTTGGAAAGATTTATTCAGGGAAGGTTTGCCATTGCCTTCCTCTAAGGATGAGAGAATGTGACTTGCCCAAGGTCACCCAGTGGGCTTCTATGGCTGAGTGCAGCTTCGAACCCTGGTCTTCCAGAATTCCAGTCCAACACTCAAACCGCTCACCATGTTGGCTCCGGAGAGAACTGCAGGCTAACAAAAAAATCAGACATATTTTCTTGTCTTTTCTGTTTTCTTGTGCAAGTTGCACTTGGAATGGTGGGCCTTCCATGGCATTTTTAAATCCCTTTAAGGTAAATGAAAAATTCCTTCACAAAACAGCATTGTTAATGTTTACTAACATTCTTTAGCAGCTGCTCACACTACGGAAGGATACTGTACATACATATACCTGGTCAGCTTTCAGTACTTCAAATTATTATACTGGAAACTGGTGAAATCAAGTTGCTAATCTTAAGTATGTTGCATGCATTTATATCTAACTTTCATCTTTCTAGGCATGTTCTAAAGCAAGCATATTGTAACATCTATGCAGTTATAGATGTATTAATAAAATGAACTCAACTACAATTCCACATGTAAGATTTTAAAAATCTTACAAAAATCTGAATTTCTGGAAAAGGTAGAGTTTCAGAAGTGAAATTTCAAAATGAAGTGCCAGAATTTGAAAAGCTTTTTGTTGTCCAAAACAGAAAGCGAATTTAGAGCTTCACTTTCTGCCTAAAACTTCTCTCAGCTATCTATACAAGGGGCATTTGGTAATAAGCTATCAAATTTAAGTGGGGAAACGACGTTTGTTAACAATGTTTTGGAGGGATCTGAATGGATTTAACCATCTCTAATGAAGACTTGCATTTTAATTAATTTCCTCTCATTTTTATTCTGTTCTGAGTATATGTAATTCATGTACATGTATTTTTAACTGTTTAAAAAAAAACTTTTTTAAAAAAACCCCAAGAAAAACAAGTGTGTCCCTTGAGTGCTTGGCCAGCCAGAGAAGTGGCTTCCAACTCTATAGGGCAGGTGCATTTTTGTGGATCCTGGGAGTTTAAAAAATACTGCCCCCAAAGGCTCTCTAAGGAGCTTGGAAAGCATTTCCTCCATGTGTGGGGGTCTTCTCCCAGGCCCTTTTAAGGCCAGACTAGAGGTCTTTAACAAGAAGGGACTTCCAGTCACTTTCTGTTGCTAAAAAATGCCTCTCCTGGCCCTAAAATGGACTGGATTTTAAAAAAAAAACATGGCAAAAGCTCCCATGCCCCACAGAGGGCATTTGAGAGCAATGATTTGTTTGTTTTTTCAGGGGACACAGCCCTCCAAGATCTCATGGGGGAATAATGAGGCCCCCTAGCCTCCTACAGTTGTCCACCCATGCTGCTGGGTGTGATAATGGGACCCCCATTATTCGGGCAGTGTGGGAGTCCCATTATCCCATAGGGTAAGGAAGAATCAATGCACTTGACTCTTGACTGGCAGCTGTTCCAGAAGATTCTGCAGAATGGCAGAGGGCACAAAGAACGCAGCAAGGGGTTCAAAACCCAGCTCCCTGGGAAGAGTTCCCCTTTTCTTCTTTCCAAAAACCAGCAGTTCACAGCCTTCATGTCTGTGAAGAGGTGCTCTATAACATTCTGGGCAAAAACTTCAGAAGCTGGGGAAGGGATGGAGAATTTCTGTGGTGGGGCTTTAAGGAAGACCCCAGTTATAGGCATTCACTACTATTGAGATGTAGAGGATCTACTGGTTTAGTGAACCCAGTTCACCTTCTTGAACTGCATCGAGGTGGGCAAAAACACAAAGACAAGTAACTCAAGGGTGTCTGGCTATCCCCAATGGGATTCCAAATATGAAATCCTACTGAGACACCTAACTGCTAGGTACGTGGTGGTGTCTGCAGTAGCACTGCCTTGCTAGTGGGGTTATTTATTCATTCAAAGCATTTATCTACCATTCATAGCCCTCCAGGGCCCCCAAGGCAAATTACAACAGATACCAATAATGAGAACATAAAAAAAAAAAAAAACAAATAACATTTTTAAAAGATGAAAACAACTGCTTAAAACAGTTTAAAAATCACAGACCATTAAAACAGGCAGAATAGCCCTCAGTTTTAAGGACCAAAGGCCTTACTGAATAAATAAAATAAAGGCCATGCAAAACAACACTGTCATCGTTGCCTGTCAGAAGTTCAGAAGGGATGGAGTCAAATGTGGGAGAGAGTTCCACTGTTGGGATGCTGCTATCAGAGAAAGCCCTACCAGGTGCTCACACCCATATAGCCTTATGGGTCACTGCTGAGGATCTCAAATTTTGGGCAAGCTCACATGGGAGGGGGAGGCTGTCTTCCAGATATCCTGACCCCAAGGGTAATACTTGAAGCAAGTCGCACAGAAGTAGGATAATGGAAGCGAAGGAGAGACCAGCAGCTCCAGGTTCCCAGCCCCTGGTTGAAATCACCTCATCTTCACCTTTGGTGGATTAGTGGCCTGGAGAAAACTTTGCAGTATAAAGCTCATTTCTCTCTCTTTCTCTCTCTCTCTCTCTCTCTCCCTCCCAATCTAGGCTTGAGCTCATTAATCTTTATTTAATTAAGAAGGTTGCATAATCCACTCCCCCTCCCCACTCCCCAAATGCACAAATCGGGCAAGAACAGCACATTTTTGCCAGCTTCCCTTGTACCCTTCTGGGAAAAAAGAACAAGGGCTGCTGCCAAAAGGTGCCTAGTTCCTGGGGAGAAGGAAGGAGGAAGGGTTGCCTTTACCCTAACATCAAGCAGCAACTGGCCCCCCCATTCTGGTTGTCTACTCCATTACAGCTTTAAGCAAACCCATTGATACATGGCTCTCTCTCTCTCTCTCACCTGGGGACAAATAGCAATGGATGGCCAAGCAGCAATGCTTATTTACTCTGCTCTAGCCTCCTCCCTTCTCTGCCAGTGGCAGCTGGTTGCTTCCATTTTGGGGTAGAAGGGTTAATCTAGCCATTTGCCACCATTCTGGATCTTGGAAAACTTAACGTTTTGACTACAACTCCCAGAATGCCCCAGCCAGCATGTCCATTTACTACCAAAAGTACATTTTCCAAGCTTACTACTACAGTACTCCCAAGGGCTTCTGGAGCACAGGCATAGAGGTCATGGAGACAGCTGAGCTTTCTATCTGCTTAAAGCAGCTATTATGAAAGGTACTCCTTGGATCACTTTGTAGCAGTGATGTAATTCAAGTGTTTTACTCCAAGTCTCAAATCATATCTCAAGTCCTTGCAAGATACTTTCAAGTCATATTGAGTCTCAAATCTGAGACCAACTTAAAAAGGAGGTGGTGGTGTGCGCGCGCATGTGAATGGGTGGTGTTTCAATAACTAGAAAATCAAGAAGACATGCACAAAGTTAGGTTAAAAAAATTAAATTATCAGCAAACATGTTAGGCAAATGACTTGAGGTGGGGGTTGAGGTCTGCTCAGCAGCCTGTCCCTGCTGCACATTGGAGGAGCCTTCTAAAGCTTTTCCGAAAAGCCAGTGATGAGTACTGTTTTTCTGGAAAGCGCCCATGCCTCTCTTCCATGTCTGGAGAAATACTAGCCTTTGCGGTACTAGCCTTTGCGGTAGAAGAGAATCACACAGGCTCTCTGGAATGCTGCAGGGAGACTCACTGGAAAGCCATACAATGCTTTGCTGATTTTGGAGCACAGTAGCTGAATTTTGGGGCAATGGAGTCAAAATACCCGTCCTCCTCTCAGCTGTGGGACTGAGATAACCTCACACCATTGTGCTGAGTCATGAGCTCAGTGCAATATCAGAACGCTCTGTCCCCTCCCTCTGGAAAGGGAAAAGTGGAGACAAGGTCACAGCAAGCCCTTGTTTTGGCAGGCCACCAAGGTTAGGTAAGCTTTGTTGACCCAGGGGCCCAGGCATCCAAGTCTGCCCTATCAGAAGAACTAAACTTGAAATATGCTTAGAAATTAATTGTCTGAAACAGAGCCCAGCCACTCTGAGCTGGGGGTGGGGGGAGGCTTCTCTTTGCAAGCTGAACTTTGGGGGAAGATTAACTCTTTCCTCCCTTTGCTCCAGTGGCACCTTTTAAGTCCGGACACAGTTCCAAAGGAACATCATTTTCGTGTCACCCTGCCAGATCAAAAATTCACTTGTAAATTCTTAATGGCCTTCTTGCTCCACTCAATGGGTCATACCCATTTGCTGTGTCCAGAAAAAGATTCAAAGCTCCCCCATGGACATCTATGGCCCCTCCACTAGCTGTGCACTGCAGTCTCCTGCAAATGCAACACTACTAATCCGCCAGAGAAAAGGTACTTTTATATGATCAACAGCACTCAAATCCCTCCTTAATCGATCTACTGCAGGAGTAAGCAACTATCAGAGATTAGAGAGCCCCCCCAGGAGGTGTGGGAGGGAGCATTCTCACTACATTTTTGGAATCTATGTATCCATTTTATAGAATCATAGAATCATACAATTGTATTTTAGTTCTTTTTCCCCATCAAGACATGACTTAGAAGGCAACCTTTCCTTGTAGGGAAAAAAGGACTCTCCTGGGCCCAAAACATGCCAAAATTGCCTCCCACATCTGGTGGGAGTATTGGGGCAAAAAAAATGGAGGGCACTGTGGGCCACAAAATGTCCCTGGGAAACCACATGCGGTCCATGGGCTGCATTTCTCTCACCTCTGATCTGCCAAACCTCTGGGATTGATGGTGCTGTGGGCTGCCAGTGCAGACCTGTGAAAGTGGTAGGGGTGGGCAACTGCAGTTTAATGGGACCCTCTGAAGGCCAGGTGAGAAAAACACCCCACAACTCAGAAATGGTTTTTAGTTTTGAAAAATGGAAACTTTTTAGTATTATACAGTGTCTGAAGACCATGCAACCTATCTAAAGGGTGAATTACTACTCCTGGACACTTCCAAGGTTATAGGCACTAGAATTTTTCTCAGCCTGCCCACCCAAAAAGCTACTGACACTGCTGAGTAGATTAACCTGTACTGGACAGACACACAAGTTCACCAGGACTAGGACCTTTCCATGCAATTAAGACACCAGACGATCTGTCCAGCTTGATTACCATTTCCCATCTCACTTCTGCCAGCAATAAGATCGACATGCTTCAAGGAATGGGTATCACCACAACCACACACTCTTGATTTCAGATGACCATTCCAGTGCTATAGCTATCTGCTACAAATGTTATCCTCACAAATGTTTGCAGGCAGAAGAAACTCTGCTGTACATTACTGCCATCTTTTGGCTCGGAAGGCACACATTCTTCTCTGATTTCGTGAAATATGTGACTCCTTTACAAAGTGTGATACTTTTATCAGACAGGTGAGAGGGCCCAAGCACAGATTAACTGGTCAAGAGAACAAAGAGTATGTGTCTTTGTCAAAGAGCTCCTTGATAGGCCTATATTGATCCTAGGGGAGTTAAGGGCACCAAACTCATGTACCAGCACAACAGAAACATTTCCATCAGCTAGGCCCCTTGTTTCCAGCTGTGTGTGTGAACATTTTCTGTAAACTGCTTTTGTAGACATCAAGCAACTTCTCAATAGTTTCAACTTGGAACATGCTCCCCCAGCCCAAAATATGAACTGGAAAGAATTGTTGAAAAGAAAATCAAAATAAAAGACTTTACTAAAAGACAAGTCATAGAAGAAGTAGCCCAAACAACATTTCCAAGAAGCAGCAGCTAGAGGTTTGGTTAAATATGTTAGGAAGTTAAGTACACACCCACAGAGCATACCTAGCCAATTATAAAGGGTCAGGCTCTCAGGTATAGAAGTGTATCATAGAGCACTGCTACTCAAAGTGGTGATCCCTGGATCAGTGCCAGTCCTGAGCCATTGGTTGCCGGTCCCTGACAAGTGTCCAGAAAAGAAAAAAGCAATTGTAGCCAATAGGGACAAATATGGTGGCAGTCCCTGGTACAATGGGGGCAAATGCCAGTCCTCTGCTTCAGGTAGACTAGGAACACTTAGAAACAGCATCTCTTTTGTCAGGCAGATCTCAATTCTAATGAGACAGAAGATTACTTAATGGGACGGGGCTCAGAGCTTGCTGCTACCAAACATGTCCGGAGCTTGGGCAAGTTAAGTTTTCTAGGAAACTCCCAGAAATCCTGTACTTACCTGTGAATTTCAATTCTGGTTGAAGAAAGGAGGTGGAAGTTATATTTGAAAAAGTAACTGGCCACAGCTCTGCAAATGTTTTGTATGCAAATAGACCCACAGTCCTTGGAAACTCCATCCAAAAGGATCAAGGGGTGAAAGACTTTCTTTGCCTAAGACCTTGGAAAGCTGGTGCCTATCTAGAACAGAGAGTACTGGACTAACCAGATTAACACTCTAACACAGACAGAAATCCTGGCACTTGGCAGCTTGCTTTATCTCTACTCGTCTGTCAATGTTCCAGTGTTCCAACACAGCAGGCTCTTCTTCCGGACTCACCATATTTGGCTGCCATCCTTCAACGTTGACACAGCGGTCAATACACCACCAGAAGTCATCTTCTGATTCTCCTTTCCAGGCAAAGACAGGGAAGCCTATAGTAGAAATGGGGAGAGGGTTTACTTCAAAGGGCAGCAGGCAGATCATAGCAAAACAGGCTATATACAGAGAGAGACCACAACATTTGCCCAGTGCCATCAGAAATACTGTCAAGATATCCTGGTTTCTGATTCTCAGTCACGAAGGCAGAATAGAATCCTCAATCTTTACTCTGAAAGACAGCCAAACACTTCTCTTTTACCACTTTATTGCCCACTTGGGAGTCTGCTTTATCTAGTTCTGAAATGGCACAGAAGGGGCTTTCCTTCTATCTACATTTTAGCTACTCTGGTCATGTATGTAGGAATCACACAAGTTGAATGTACTCTCTTAAAGAAGCAGTAGCAAAGCAGTGCAAGTCCCGGGAGAAGCAGCTCTGACAACTGAACCGGACCAAACTCTGACAGTGACAAGGATGTTAGCAAGTCTGTGACCACTCTTGAGCATGCAGTGATATCTAGTTCCACCATTGGCACAAGGGGGGGTCATGTGGTCCTCATGGCCAGCTTGTGGGCATCTCATTGGAAACTGGGTCACTATGAGGAGAGGATGCTGAATTAGCTCGTCCTCTGACTTGATCCAGCACACCTCTTCTTATGTCCTTAAGGCTAGACAAGCCAGCAACCATCATGGCCTACACAAGCCCAGCCACAGTGTCATCAACATCAAAACTTTCTCTCCCTCACTGGAAGTTTCTAAACAGAGATTGGATACCCATCTCTCAAGAACACTTTGACTGTGGATTCCTTCCCTGGGAGGGGACTGGACTAGATGTCCCTTGGGGCAAGGTCATGAGCATCTAGTGAGTAAGGAGTCCCTTGCCAGAAGAAGTGTCATAAGGAGGTTAGACCCAAAGCCCATTCAAAGTGTCATCCTAACGCACATTTTCCAGGAACAGAAACTCACACTGTCCTGCATTCTGCGTCTGTTTGCAATTCCCAACACCCCACAAGAATGAGAGAAAGGCAAGATCATGTGAAGAGAAAGACAGCACTCCCAATGAATCACAGTGCCCAGGAACAGCCACACTAAAATTGTCATGTATGAGGCAGGAGCATTCTTAACTTTTCACGTCTGGACACTTAAGTCACACACTCTCAGTTCCTCCCTATGGGTCAGGATGGCCTCCTGTAGAACAGAGAGAATCTTTCAAGCCAGTGTTCCTTCAGCCATCAAATACACCAGCTAAGGGAGCCAAGAGCGACAGAATGGAGTTGTCCTGAGGTTTTGTCTGATTTAAGCCAAGAGCACTGACAGTCCCACCGAATCAGTAACTGGCACCATCATACTGAACGGCTCTTAAAAACTTCCAAATAACAACTAGCCACACCTTTAATCTAGAACTTAGAAGAAAGCCAAATCCTTACCGCTCTCAGCCAGGGCAGCTGCCACTTCATTGAGGGTAGAGTAGATGTTGCAGGCAGCCCAACGACACTGAGCACCCAAGGCACCAAGGGTTTCCATGAGAACCTGTAACCAGGAGAATCAGAAGAAAGACAACTGAGTTTTGCAAGTGTCAGGACTAGAGACAATTCCATGCACAAAACTTCCAGTCAGGATTCAAGGTACTGGTGATTCAAGGTACTTAGAAACACAGAATCATAGAGCTAGAAGAGACCACAAGGGCCATCTAGTCCAACCCCTTGCCCTGTCCTAAATGCCCTGGGACCTGAATGCTTTTCCTCATATACTTCTCTGTCTTTGGGGAGGACATGGGAGAGGGCCTTCTCTGCTGTGGCACTGTAGCTGCAGAATATCTTCTCCTCAGAGATGCAACTGAAACCAAAGCTGGTGTTATTCTGGTGCCAATTAAAACACAGCATTTTACTAATGTTTCTGGAGGTCTAATTATTTTTTCCAAACTGTTCACGCACATGATTTTAAACTGTTTTATTCATTCATTCATTCATTCATTGTTCAATATGGTTTCAGCAGTTTAAATTACTTTCATTGGTGAAAAACCTGAATTCTTTTAAAGTGTTTACATTTGTTTTACTTGCATGCTGCCCTGAGACTTCATAATATAGGGCAGGATATTGATCAATCAATCAATCTTCCAGTTATCTCATGACAGTGGTATTCAGTCTTGCTACTGTACTTATAATGTTTGTTTTAAAGTATATTTCAGCATGGATTATACATACTCCCAAGCATATTTTAGAGTATCATTATCAACAACACTACTGTCAATCTTCCTAAACTCAAAAGTTATAACATATAGAGGATGAAATTTCTGAATGCTTCCATTCAGCAGGAGTGATTTTTCCTGGAAGCTAAAATGCTGGATCCCATTGCTTGGCTTCAGCTTCCTTCTCTTCTGCTGAAATAATCAAAGCACTCTTCTCACTTTATCTCCCATCAACTCTCTTAGATAACATTCTGACACTTGCCCAGGACTAAATCAATTAAATACAAACTATCACCGTTGCCAGTGTAACACACTTTACAACCCCACTCCCAAAAGGGAGGCTGGGACAGCAGAAAATAGACTATCAGGTGATAATATCAGAGGATAAGTCTAAGAAACAGTCTTATTGCAAAATGTAACAAAATACAAAATACATAAATCAGTGATACCATTATTGGCCAACCAAAATGCAAAAAATACATCATGCAAGCTTTTGAAGCTTCACTGGCTTCTTCATCAGGCAAAGATGTTAAAAATCAAACAGCCTTATTACAAGACTTGAAGAAATGGATATCAAAGTTGAAGTGGCTAGTGGAGCATTAAGCCACCATCCAAAACTACAAATACTATCAGCCCTCCGTATCCACAGGTTCTGCATCCACGGATTCACAACTGCAGCTCAAAAATATTTGGGGGGGAAATTCCAAAAAGCAAACTTTGCTGTTTGCCATTTTATAGAAGGATGCCATTTTACTACTCCACTGTATATAATGGAACTTGAGCATCCACAGATTTTGGTATCCACAGGGGGTCCTGGAACCAAACCCCAGCGAATAACAAGGGCCCACTGTAATTAAAATAAGGGACCTGTTAGGATAGATCAAGTAATGGAAATTATGTCACCTTCCTGATGTTGTTAGACTGCAACTCCCGGGATTCACCACCTTTGGCTGTGCTAACAAGGGAGATTATGAGAGCTGCAGCCAAACAACCTCTGGAGACCTACATGATTCCCACTCCTGGGGTAGCCAGAAGTTTGTTCTGATCTTACATAGCTCTTTATGTGTCAGTGTAATCTTTATCTTCAGTACTTTTTGTCTGGGCCCTTAAGGATCACAGGCCAAGTGAAATTCATAGATTCAGGACAGTGGATACTAAGGATCCACCTTATCAACCTGCAGGGATAATGGGTTAAAAGGAGAGGGTGGAAAACTCAGCAGTCTTGCTTGTTCCATGCACCCCATTCCCAAGCCAACCTCTAAATTCTTTCAACCATGACTTTTCTAGCATAGGAGGGAAAGAAAGTGTGCATGGTCAGGTTTCAGAAGGCCTTTGGAAAAAGCTCCCTCTCTGGTGGTGCCTTGGTCTTGGGTTTACCCAGCGGCGCCAGCCACAGGAACAGAGGGTGGCCATCCAACAAAGACTCTGATGCTGTAGTACTGTAGGACATTGAAGAACATAGGAAGCTGGTCTTCTACAATGACTGACCCTTGGTCCATCTTAGCCCAGTCTTGTCACCTTTGACTGGCAGCAGTGGCTTCCCAAGGTTTCCTAGTCCTACCTGGATATCCCTGTTACTATTCCCTGGTAATCTCCCATCCAAGTAATAACCAGGCCTAACCCTCCTTAGCTTGCAAAATCAGCCAACATCAGCTCACCTTGGAGGTATGTGGGCAATGTAAATACTGTCTCACAGTGCACAGTGCTCACAGGATATCTGGGGCAGCCATGAATTGTAGTATGCCCTTCCAAGGCTCCCCTGTCAATGGATGCCAAGTGATGACATTGGCCTGATGCCTGGATATTGCAGGAAGTTCAGCTATTAGAAAACGGTAAGCCACCATGAGAGCCAGTGTGGTGGTGTGGTTTGAGAGTTGGACTATGACTCTGAAGCCCGGGGTTTGAATCCCTGCTTGGCCATGGAAACCCACTGGATGGATTTGGGCAAGTCACACTCTCCCAGCCTTAGAGGAAGGCAAGGGTAAACCTCCTTTCAACAAATCTTCAATGAACCCCATGATAGGTTCACCTTAACGTCTCCATAAGTCAGAAATGAGTTAAAGGCACACAACAACAACAACCCATCATAGAAACTGTAGGGTATGGTAGACATTCAGTTCCAGTTTCTAGAAAAGCACTGCACGGATTTCCCTACAGTAATGAAGCGTCTGAAGGCTGAATTCCAGGGGACATGTAGAGGTTTCCTGAAGAAGTCAAAAGTGGCTGACATCTGAGCTGCCTTCTCTCCCAGTAGCACAGTGAAGCACATCATATATAGTCAGCCAACCCTTGATTTTTGCAGGTTTAACTTCCAAGGATTTGATTATTCGTGAGTTTGCAGCTGCTGCTTTACTAGAAATGTAGTTGCAGCTTTACTAGTTTAAGCAGCAGCTACATCACACTTAACACCACCCCTTCCACAACAGGTAGTTCATGCCATACATGCTGGCCTTGTTCTCCCATTTCCTATGGCCTGGGTAGTACTGGTGGTGGTACTGGTGGGGGTGGTGATAGTACTGTAAAGATAACGAGTAGCAGTGGGAACTGCTCCTGGGGACTGCTGGCTCTGTCTCTCCTCCTCCTCTTCCTCCTGCTATTGCCCTACTCACTTCATGGGACTCTCTTCAGCCAAGACCTCCAAGGCTTTACAAGTGGTGGGTGAAGGAAGTGGTTGCGACGGCCACGGTCTGGCCCATCAGCAGAATGAAGAGGAGGGGGAAGAGAGAGAGGAGGAACTGCCACCACCACCAGCACTAGATCCAGCCCTAGAAAAAGCCCTAGATCTGGGAGACCTCACAGGGCTAGACTGCCACTGCTGGCAGCTCATCCTTCTCTTCCTCTCTCCATCTTCTTACCCACCAACAGCCCTGACCCATTAATCCCTTTGCTGCTTTGGCACCATGGTGCCTCCACCTTGCTCCAAGGCTGCCTTCCCTGGACCTCCATTACCTCCACTGGTCTCCAAGCCTTCCTCCACCGCTGCCTCCCTGCCACCCAGACTGTGAAGAAGTGGGTGCCATGACTGCTACAAAAATCTTGTTCAGTGTCATCATAATTCTCTTCCTTCTCCTTGAGAAGGATGACAACACTGAAGGAGATTTTTGCTGCAGCAGCTTGGAACTGTAGTCTATAGCATGCATGTTTGGGGGGGCAGGGTAGAGATATTTGCAGTTTTTCTACTTTTGCAAGGGTCCTGCACCCCTAACTCCTGCAAATGTGGAAGACTGACTATACTGCAGCCAGGTTGTGACACTGGGGTGGGCCTGTGTGCTGGCTACCAAGTATTGGAAGAGCAGGCAGGTGGCTCAGCTTACAGCAGTCTGGGCTGTGATGTGTGTACAGCCCACAATCTTGGCTCCAGCCAGCGGCTTCTCTCCCTGAGCCCGTTTCCTCAAGGCCATGAGCGCAGGCATTTCTAGGAAGGAAGAGAAAGGAAGTCACAGAAACAGGGGCTCCGATGAGCAAACACCCCAAAGCCATTTGAATATCTAGTAGAGGCTTTCCAACATCACATTAGGCATTCATCCCCTTCCCCCAGAAATTCATTGCTTGAAATTTATGCAAAAAGTGTTTTGCACCCAGCACCCACAAGGTCATTCATAATCCATTTCAGGTGAGGTTGGGGTGGTGATGAGAATCAGCAGGGACAAAATCCTAACTGATGAGGAATATTGAAAGGATTGTTCCACTTCACAAAACCCATCCACAAAGACTAAGACCCCTGCAGGATCAATCAGTCTAAAGGCTTGTCAAGCTCAGCATCCTGTTTCCCCACAGTGGCCTATAAGATGCCCCAATGGAAAGCTCAGAAACAGGATGTGGGGGTCAACAGCACCCTCTCAGTTGTGGTCCTCAGCAACTGGTATTCAGAGATGTCCTGCCTCCCATACTGGAGGTAACCGTATGCCATAATGACTTAACAGCCACTGAGAGTGTCCTCCTTTTTGTCTAATCACCCCTTTTCAAAGCCTTTTGAAAAGCCAAGTAAACCAATGTCTCTCAGGTTACCTTTAATCTTGTTGAGTTCTTTTGAGAATTTTTGGCAATTCAGAAGACAAAAATGGTGCAATCATTAGGTTGGAAGAGAGAACGTTTAGGCAATTAGAGAGACAAAAATGGTGTGATCACTCAGTTGGTTGAGAGAACAGGAGGCCTTCCATGTCTATGGTAACCAAACAAAACTAAGCCATGAGGTTAACATAATCAAGAACCCTCAAAAAAGCCTCACTGATTATGGAAACAAAATGTAAGGGCAAAACTACCCATCAGAGTGATAAATGTAATTTTGGGGAGGGACAGAGTTTGATATTGGGGCTTGGTCTTGACCCTGGTGGGTCTTGGAGGCAGGAAACTAGCCCTTGTCCATCACTACCCATACTTTTGTGAATGTACATCAAGAGGCTCTGGGACAGACCAGAAGAGCCAAGTCTCAGCACTTGTCCACTTAGCTGTACAAGAAAGGGTGTGTGAGACCAAGGACTCCCGATGAAGCCAAAGTCACCCATGTAGGCACCACTCCTTACCTTGTTCAGCAATTTCAATTTCCCGGCGCCCAAAGTCAGCCTGCTTGATGTTTTTCACACAGAAATCACTGCTGCCTTTGGAGTTCTTCTGCTGCTTGTCTCGGGGGGAGGTTTCATCATCCGAACTGTCTGTGTAGGAGGCAGCTGGAGAAAGAGGAGACAGGAAGCACAATGAGAGAATGGCCATCGCAGCAGTCCAGGCAAATAGCATATGGGTGCACAATAGGGAAAAGGGCTCTAGGCTAGGAAACCAGAGAAAGCAAAGCTCCTGACCCAGGGGAAGCAAAGGGGTGGCGGACGGTGTGCCCACACTCCAAGACTAGCACAGATGTGCCTCCTCCCCCTCTTGACAGCCAGCAACCACCTAGGCCATGTGGAACCTGCCACCATGATTGATCCTAAGAAACTGGGTGTAAATGGCAGCTCACCAAGCCCAGAACTAGATTACACATTTGCCCCAACACTGACATTTGCAAGAGGGTTTCCAGAGTGATTCCTGAAGCCAACTTGTGAACCTGAACTTATGTGACAATCCTGCAATGCAAGGCAGGATCCTCCAACAACTGTGGTTAGAAAGAAGCTGCGTGAAAGGTCCCACTTGCCCAATGACTTTAATGGAGAGAGGCCAATGGCAAAAGGCTACAGTACCTGTAGATTGTACAACAAAGTGAACCCAAATACAACTACAGAACAGGATTTTTTTTAAAGAGGATTCATTTGCTGCCAAGTTTATTTTGCATATCTAAGCAAGCTACATCAGTGCTTTTATCATTTTGCACCCATCGGTGAATAAAAGCGAGGGGGTACAACAGAAGGACTGCAGCACACCAAACTTAACACTCAAGCTGTTCACCCTGAGGTACACAGGCCATGCAGGCACATGGGAAAGTACATTTTTATTTGCTGCTCAGCATGGCTAGGGAAAGAGGAACCAAGCTTGCCAGATAACCACCAGAACTGAGATCCAAGTTATGCCCCTCCTTACCACCAAAAATGTAAGTGTAACTAAGCAACTGGCTTTCTTAAAGAAAGTCCTGCTCTCTCCCTTGTGGTGATGAAATTTCACAACTATAGCTTTGGAGTCATTTGAGTATAAGCCAGACAAATCTTGGTGTGGTCATTACAGGATGAATTGCAGGTCCACTCACCCTGATCTACCTGTTTACTTAGCGACCGACATGGCATTTGCTCTGACCAGCTTGAACGCTGTGACACAGGAGGCATTTCTTCATCGTAAGAGTCCCACGAGTAGACTCTTGGCGCATCCATCTTATCTGCATAGAATCCTTCCACTCAGTAGAGAAGTGATATGCATGCACACACACACAGGGACATACGGGAGGATCCTCTTGCTAGGTCACTTCCTGGCCTACAAGTCAAAGTCATGCTCGGGGCCAGAGATGAGTCATAACTGGCCATTGTGAGTGGAAGTTCTAAAGACAGGATGGAACTGAGCACCATCCTGACTTTCACTGCCAGGCGCAACCGTTTCCTGACCTCTTCTGTTTCAAAAAAAGCAAAAGGTTAAGAAACCAGGCAAGTAAAGCAAGGCCCTTAGGAACATGGCAAGACGCCCTATACTGAGTGAGATCCTTAGTCCATCTAGCCCACTACATTCAACTCTGTTTGGCAGCAACAGCTTTCCAGGGTTTCAGGCAAGATTCTTCCTGAGTCCTATCTCGGTTTACAACTGGTTGATGGACTAAACCCAAACAATGCGCACCAACAGTTGGTTGCTCTTCAACCTGGAAACATGTGACTAGTAGGGAGCCTCAGGGTTCTGCCCTGGGCCTGGCGTGGTTCAACAACTTTATAAATGACTTGAGTGATGGAACAGAATACAAGGTTATCAGATCTGCAGATGACACCAAATTAGGAGGGGTACCTAATACCCCAGAGGACAGGATCAGAATCCAAAATCACCTTGACAGATGGGAGAGTTGGGCCAAGTTATACCTGAGTCAACAGTGCAATCTGGCAGCCAAAAAAACTCAAATCAATTCTAGGCATGCACCACCGTTCAAGAAGGACAAGCTGGAATGTGTTTAGAGGAGGGCAATCAGATGATCAAAGGACTGGAAACCAAGCTTTATGAGGAGTGGCTGAGGGAGCTGGGCATCTTTAGCTCAGAGAAGACTGAGAGGTGATATGATGGCCATCAGTTACACATCTGAAGAGATGCCATGTAGAAAATGGGACAAGCTTATTTTCCTCCTGCCCCAAAGACTAGAATGCAAACCAGTGGGTTGAAATTATAAGACAAGAGAGTCCACTTAATTATCAGGAAGGACCCCTTTACTATATAAGAGCCGTTCAACAGTGGAATGGACTGTCTCAGAGTGGGGTGGATTCTCCTTCTTTGGAGGCTTTTAAACAGAAGTTTGATGGCCATCTCTCAAGAGTTGTGAATTCCCACATGGCAAAGATTGGACTAGACAGTGCCGTGGTCCCTTCCAACTCTATAATTCTATGATTTTATACCTGGAGATTCTCAGCAGTATTTCCTTGTAGTTCCCTACCTAACTACTTAACAGGCTCACCCTTGCTTATCTTTTGAAATCTGAAGAGACAGGGTGTATTCAGGGTGGCCTTCAACATCTACAGATGTTACCATTTTTATCCATGGTTTTCTAGTTCCCAACCAGTCCAAAACCATTTATACTAACAGGCATAAAATTTATTTAAACTGATACAATTCACTCTAAGGAAGAGTTCAGCCAAGGTCCACTTAGTCTGGCATTCTGTTTCCAACACAGTCAGCCACAAATTCACAAACCGTTGTCCTGAAAACAAGAAACTTTCCTCAAAGTCACTCCCCAGCAATGGAGGTTTGGTGGCATACTGCCTCTTAATGAGGAGTCACCATGGTTGACGTCTACTGGGAAACCTATAACCCACTTCCACTCGTTTATCAATCTCTTCTTCAAAGCCATTTGAAAAAGTGCTCTCTTCACATTCCTTGGCAATTAGTTTCATAAATTGATGATGTATGGGGAATTACTGTAATTATCTGAGAGTTAAGCAACCTTGAAAATGCATTCTTTTATTGGTGTCTGTGTCCAAATTAGCTTCAAAGTACCATTTAATTTCTTGTTTCACCTTTTGTAGAATATCTTCTTTTAACAAGTTATCATTGAGCCGCCAATGGAACTCTGATGTACCTCCTCTTTTAATTCCAATAGAACAGGGTTATGATCTGAGCATATCTTAGGAAGTATTTCCAATTTTTGTATTGTGTTACCAATATTTTTTGACGTCAAGAAAAAATCCATTCTTGAGAAGGATTGATGTCTCTCAGAATAAAAAGTATAGTCCTTGGTGTCATTATATTCTCTGAACTTGTGGACACATCTAATACATCTATCCTTAGACATGTGGCTTTTTAATTCATAGGAACCCATAAAGCTGTGCTCGGCCAGTAAACCACTAGTCCCACTTGCCCAATATTGGCCATTTCTGTGTGACCCTGACTTTCCAACGTCTTTGGCAGAGAAGCGTACATCCAAGCCCTACTACCCACTATCACCTTTCCCTCCTGCTCAGATGATTTCTGACCATCACACATCTGGGCTGGAGCTTATGGAAACTATAATCCAAAATATCCGGATGGTATCAGGTTGCCTGCCTTCAGGGGAGCTTCGGTGGAGCTGGAGGGTCAGTCTGACCAGAGTACTTCATGGATACGAACACTGCTCTAAGGACCAACAAGGGACCTGGTGAGAGCAAGGCCTCTTTGGGCTCGATGGGGGTACATTAGTTGAAATAGGGGAGCTTTTTCACTTGCACCTTGGAGTGGCTTTGTGTATGAAACCAGCCAGTGAAAGGGCTGCTGTTGAGGTGCTTTGAGTTTGGAGTTAGAGGTAATGTTTTTGCAGCTAACTCTGAACTGATGTTTCCGTTTGGCTCCTAGGCCCTATTTGTACAAATGTCTGTGGGTCATTTAAAATTAGTGCAATTGTAAATGTATTTGTGTGGTATATTTTCAGTTGGTTTTCTGATATGTTGACTATAGACTTGAGAGTCTTGCTGGCTTGTTCTGAAATGCTTAATAAAAATGTTAAAATTGTATTTTTATATTTTGCCTCATTTAATTGTCTTGTCATTTAGTAGAGAGAGATATACTGTGGTACTAACTTTGATTCTGTCTTCCCAAATTTATTGCTAAGTTTTTAGCATGATGTTGTAAACTGTTCAGTTCTTATGAACATTTGACTTTATTAGTCTGAAATATTAATGTAATGGTTCTATGGAAATATTATTTTGCTTATATTTCGCTGATATGTTCTTAACTGAATTGTTAATTTGTCTTGGAAAGCTGCCATTTTTAAAAACATTTATTTGATGCATTAAAGGGATTTTAAAATGTTAAAAGGTGTCTTCTGTACCTCTACCACATTTCTGTAAATACAATATAAATGTCCTTATAAAGATTCACATTATTATAAGCTTCAGTGACAGCGACTTATTAGGAAAGGTGGCAAACACCTGTCAAATACCTTTTTTAAATCAAAATCCATTTGAGGTGATTTCCCAATGCTAATCATACCTGGTGCCAATGTCTCTTTCTAAAACCATCTTCATATTTAGAGAGGATTATAAAATCTGGTTTGTATCAGCACCAAAACGGTTACTTGAGAACAACTGAATTACAGTGATGCTGAGATGAGACTGGGGCAATGATACATACCAGAACTGTAACTATCTGTTGACGACTGAGAAATGGACCGGGACAATGAACGGCGGCCGATCTTTGTGGGACGTTTGTTGAATTCTTGTTTTTGGTCAGCAAACTGGATCTGTCAAGAGAGTAGACCGGATTTAGCAAAGTGAGGAGATAATAAAAGACCAAATATGCAATAACTTCAGGCCTGCTGTTGGGGTCAAGGAACAGAGCTACCTCTGTTGACAATTAGACACGTTTGCCATGAATCTTGCATAATAGATTGGGGACGCTTTGACTAGAGATGTGAATACCTGGAAAAATCCATAAAAATTTGGACTGCCCTCCACAACGTGTGCACAGAAGGCTGGGAGAGAATAAGGTATTTATTTGATTCCTTTCTCCCTGCTTTCATGTACTTTGCTTGCTTCAGACATAAGCAACACACATTATACAGCATTACTATTTTCCACAACATCCTCCATCTTCAGTTTACCAAAGTACACACACTCTCATTCCAAACTTGGCATTTTTCTCCCTTACTGGGAAGAATACTAAGCCTTTTTTTTTTTTTTTTTTTTACAAGCACAGACTTATCTGTGGGACTACAATGCAAAACTATTAAGGTCCAAGGCACCCAGAAAGCTAAGATTTGTACCATCATGCTGTACTAACTCCCTCACCTCCATTCCTATATGGCATACTATCTAAAACTTCGACATATGGACTATAAGAGCTGGGTCCTAGTGCTTTGGAACTTGAAAGCATTTTTAAGCTATGTCTGCAGAAAATTTGGGAAAGATCTTTTAAAAAAAAAAAGAATAAGAAGAAGAAGATGAAGAAGAAGAAGAAGAAACCAACACACACACATTTCCAGGGCAAGTTGAGATATCAGGCAATATGTGGCAAAGGGGAACTTCTACCAATGAGTAGAATGAACTGAAAGCCACAATCAGTACCAGGACCTGTGAGACATTTGCAAGTGGCAAGCCAGATGTCTAGAAACACTTTAAGTCTGAAGTGGAACTAGATGGCAGCAGAGATATTTTGGGTGGGGTGGGGATCAGATGGACATGCACTTGCCATCACAACCTTGAAATCACAACTCCTAGAAAGCATACCCATACTAGATGGGAGTTGTTGTCTAAAAAGTAAAATGTTTGAGCTCTGAGCAGGACTACAAAGGAATGACCAGGAGGCAAGCTGTCAGAGATGTGCATCAAAGAAGAGTAGAGCATTCCTGTTTCCATGGGGCCTGCAGCCAGCAGTCCTGCTCCAAGCATTCTAACTCAATAGTTTTCAAACTCTTGGTCCTTCAGATGCCTTAGGCTTCATCCCTCCAGAAGTCCCAGCCAGTAACAGTGGCATTCAGGAATTCTGGGAGCCGCAATATCAATATTCATAGGAAGGACCAGAGTTTGAGGCACACTGTTTCAAAGAAACTATTCCCTCTATGCCAAGGTAGGGGGAGAAACTAGCTAATTGCCCCCACAAGCCGGGTACTCATTTTACCGACCTAAGAAAGGCTGGAAGGCTGAGTGAATCTTGGAGCCCTCTGGAATCGAACTTGCAACATGGTGACTTGCAGTCCTGGCATTTAACCACTGCACCACCAGGGCTCCTATAATAACAGTCCAATATAATTATAATCATGGGAGTAACAGGAACAGCATGACCTGGTAGTTACACAAATGGGCAGCACTCAACAACAATAACCACAGAGTATACCATTTAAAAATAAAATTGAATGAAAGGAAATCAGAATTAACAAAACTTTTAAATGTAAAAGGAAGAAACTGTTTCTGAAAATGGCAAAATGCATAACAGGTGGCAAGCTAAGGCAGCTTCAGGCAAAATGCCTTTTTCTTCACTGCCTTTGTCCAAGCCAGTTCCATCTCCTTTCAAGGACCATTTGCTGCCATAAATACCTGCCCAGATGCTCAGATTCTATCCTGAGGCTATTTTTCAGGTTCTCCTGCTTACAGGGGCAAGATTCATGGACAGGGCCTTTTCCATGGTAGCACCTTGCATTTGAAATGTCCTTTCTTGGAAAGCTTGCTGGGCAGCAACTTAGAGAGCCATCACATTGTCTTGGCTGTAACATTTCCATCAGTGTCAGAAAAGAACTGTCCTTTCCAATAAAGCTGGGGAAGTATCAAGAGTTATACGTGAATTTCCAGTATATAAAACAGACTGGGGGAAAAGATTCCTTGACCAATTAAAAAAAGAAAAAAAATCTGTGAAAAATCTATCTAGATCACAAGGGAAGGCAAATAATGTTTTTTAATCACATGTAAAAAGTCTGATACTAACGAGTCTGTCCTACATACAAGATGAAATTACACATTTTACACCCATGTAAAAATGGGTTTCCTCCACAGGAAGTTGAAAATACAGTGTTATAATCAAAGAGACTATTTGAGACTGGGACGGGAAAAGTTTCAGATTTTAGGAAAGATGGCGCTGGATCAAGTTAAGTTACTCTAACTTTTAGAAATCCACTCAATTTTCATCAGAACAAATAAAAGAGTTTTTTAAATGACAGAAACAATTGTTTACACTGGGGCACAGAAAATGTGAGAATCAGTGTGGTGTAGTAATTTGACTGCTAGACTAACACTCCAAGAGATCAGGGTTCAAATTCCAACTCGGCTATGGAAACCTACTGGGTGACCTTGGGCAAGTCTCACTCTCTCAGCTTCAGAGGAAAGTAAGGGCAACTCACTTCTGGATAAACCTTGCTAAGACAAGCCTAGGATAGGCCTGCCTTAAGTCAGAAACAACTTGAAGACACGTAACACCATCACCATCAAGGGAAAATGTGCCCCCCCCCAAGATGGTCTTGGACTCCAGTTCCCATCAGCCCTAGCCAGCACAGTCAATAATGAAATATGGTGAGAACTTCTGTTCAACAATATGTAGAAAACTACAAATCCATCATTTCTGGTTTATACTAAGAAGTAATGTGAGACAATACTGCAGCCTTATTTGAGAGCTCACGCCGAACAAGTCTTGAAAAGAAATGACAACGCAGAAAGAATCATAACCCGGAATCATCACCCAAGGAGACCTTATGCTGTGTTTTCTGCAACCAGACATGTTTATCTCGGATTGGCCTTTTCAGTCATCAGTGCACTTGCAGAAAGCGCGGGATGAGTCCTTCCTGAATCTTTGTTTGCAAAGAAAAGCCAGAGAGAGAATGTGAGAACCCCTGATTACTGAAACCTGCTGCTATGTCTTTCTCTACCCATGGGAGACTCTGAGCCCCACTTCTTTTTCTAGAAACAAAAGTTTATCCCTTAAGAATCCACCTACCCCTGTTTTCAGGCATTATTTTCCAAGGGATCTATCCAGCAATCATTCTAAAAAACAGGTATGTTAATGATGACCGGGGGGGGGGGCAGGCCTTTAGCTATCCAAGATGATTTCTTTGCATTCTACAATTTTATTTTTAAATTGTACTTTGTATTGTATTTTTTAAATTGTACACTCTATCCTTGTTCAGATGGTGAACTGCCAACATCCCTGTGTGTATGTATACATATCCCTGTGTGTGCATACCCTGTTATTTCATTTGCACCCTCTCTTTCCACCAATGAAAGTGCTCAGTGTGGCCAATCAAGCTGTTCCACAGTTTGGGTGCAAACACAGAGAAGACGCTTCTTCTCAACCCGCAGCCAACCTTCCTTCTGCAATCATCAGGCTTAGGCAGCAGGCGGGGGGGGGGGGGGGAGGGAGGGATGGTCTGTTAAAAGTGTCCCATACAAGTGCCTGCTTGGATCATCTCCCCAGGGCCAAAAACATCAAGTAGCTACACTGCCTTCTCCTAAAGAACAGAGGAATTGAGAGATCACCAAAACAGACCAAAACAATTCCATGTTAAGGAAGGAAGAACTAATTTTCTTGGAGGCAGGACAGATATACACAACATTTATTTTAAAACAAGGTTCTTAAGTTTGCTTCCCTCAAAGAAAAATGCATGGAAAGCAACAGCAAACTCTCATGGTATATAAATAAACAAGCATTCTCTGTTATCAGAGTTATCAGATCGCCTCTTGCCATCCAAAGCCAGAATAAACAAGGAGAGCTTGCCTATGGGGGCAGTTCACTTCAAGAAATAAGGATCTCTTGGAAAATGTGTGGGGGGGGTTTCTTGGGCTAGCTGATTTGGGCTTGTTGGTTTATTTATTTTTAATGACACATCCTGGGTCCCTAAAAGACATTTGCACACCCAGTCTTACCTGGTGCGATGAGGTGAGTGCTGCTTTATGTAAGTTACACAAATCTGACTGCTGTGAATGTTTGAAGGGAGGCAACATTTGCCAGAAGACAACCAATACAACAAGGGGTCATCCTACACATCACCAAAGAAACTGTGCTGAGAGCAGCTGGGTCTGTCCTGTTCTCCCTGAAAACACACAGCCTCATAGGAGCACCTCCTGCCATGCAAGGAAACATTTCCCAACAACAGGTGTGTCTGCACAAATACAAGCCCAGCACCCTGAGGGAACTGAGGGGATGAAAAGAACCCTTAACAACCAGCCCTTTCTACCAAACCCCTCTACTACCCTTGACCTTATGGGAAACGCTGACCCTGGGACGCTTGCTGTCTCCAAAAGACATGGGGAAGATGAGAGCTCCCGTACCTAATGGAAAGGCTTCCCTCACCTGGGCTTTCATCCCCGGCTCACCATTCACGACGTACTTCTTTTGGTTCGGCATGGTGCTCCTGCTACCTACAGCCCTCCTGCCACCCTGTCCCGTCCGCCACCGAGGCCGCTGGCCATTCCTTTATACCTCCCTGCACCAGTGATCCTGTCTGCTCTGGTTTCAACTCTTTTGCTGGGGAGGGAAGATGGGGTAGAGGCGGGAGAGGAGGGAGGTTGTGGGAGGTAAAGAGGACTCCTTCCCTCTGGCCCCCTTCCCTTGGTTCTCTTGTCTAGGGGGCTCCCCTTGAGCAGGAAAAGAACCCCAAGGTTGAATTGCTGTGTGTGGCTGGCAAACAAAGTCTTTTACTGACTCTCTGTGCCCCCCCTGCCATTTTTCCTCTTTAATTGTGTTTTATGTGCCTCTCACCTCAAACCATTAAGCTGTGGTTTCTAACATGGCCTGCCTTGTGTATGCATAACAATAGCTTATTTATATAACCAGTACATTTTCTTGCCTGCTATAATTAACTTGCTAATTAGGCACCTTTTCACTTGGGTCGCTTCCCCGCCCCTTCCCTCCCCCCCCCTCTGTTTTTCCCCCCCTCAGGGACAGATTATGTTTAAACAGAGGCATGTTAACTAATGAGCCACTGAAACAATGAAAGCACTTATTGGCCCGCTTGGTGGTCAAGAGTGCCCTGGCCTCTCTCTGGAAATTATCAGGGCACTGGCAAGAGAATTCTGTGTTCTTTGGAGGGTCAAGGCCTTGTGCAAAAACAGTGTAATTCAAGGCACCTACACCAGGCTCACACCTGCATGGCTCTCTCTTTCTCTCCATTCGCCCTCCTTGAAAAGGGAAAGGAAAGAGGAAGGACAAGGGCTGGTGGACAGCCTGCTCCCATACTTTCCCAGGAAGACAGCACATCACATGTATTAGATGGGTGCCCTCCTCCATCCATCCACTCCTGGGTACCCAGAAGGGCACAGATACAGACAGAGAACACACGCCAAGAGCCAAGAGCAAGAATGAAGGAACAGAAACTGGCTGTAATTCCAGGCCTTCCCAAGACTTTGGGCCTGTCTACATTACAGAAATGCAGCAGTCTGACGCCACTTTATCTGCCATAGTTCTGTCCTCTGGAATCCTGGTATTTGCAGTTTGGTGAGGCACCAAAGTTCTCTGATAGAAAAGGCTAAATGCCTCACAAAACTACAAATAACAGGATTCCATAGGACAGAACTACAGTGGATAAAGAGGTGTCAAACTGCTGTATTTCTGCAGGGTAGACAGGCCCTTTATTTGACACTGAAAACTGACATATGTATCTACTGTAAGATAAGCTTTACTGGTGGTAAATGGACGCAGCAGGTGGTCTGGAGTTCTTTACTTCAGTGGGAGGTAAAGACTTGGATAAAATGGGTTTAAATTCCATTTTGGAAATCTAGACAAATTTTGGAATCCCACTTCATTCTCCATTCTCCATCTGGGAAATGGGGCGGCAACCACTGACCTGGCTAGTTGCAACAATGAACGCAGTAAGTTTGTAAATGGAGCAGTTTGCACAGAGTGAAGAACTGAGTTGCCTGCAAGAAAATCAACCCAGCAAAACTTTTACTACCAGAGGTAATAAAACTTTTTGGTTATAATTTCATATCTAGAAAAGAAGCAACCTATTTCTGTATTTATTAGATGTACCCCTTCAAGTACGACCCCTCGAACGTTTCCATCAGCCCTGTTTACGCACAATCCTAAATATACACTGGACTGACTATGTGACGAATGTTGCTGTCCTTGAGCAAGCAGGGATCACCAGCATTGAGGCCATGATATTGAGAACACAGCTGCGCTGGGCAGGGCATGTTTCTAGGATGGAGGACCATCGCCTCCCCAAAATAGTATTCTACGGTGAACTCGCCAGGGGTCAGCGTAAGAGGGGCGCTCCAAAAAAGCGATACAAGGACTCCCTGAAACAACACCTCAGGTTCAGCCAAATTGATCACCAACAATGGTCTGCCCTGGCCTCACGTCGGGAGGCATGGAGACACACTATCCACACTGCTGCAGCCTTATTTGAGAACTCACGCCGAACAAGTCTTGAAGAGAATCATAGAATCATAGAATTGCAAAGCTGGAAGAGACCACGAGAGCCATCCAGTCCAACCCCCCCTGCCACGCAGGAAATCTTGATCAAAGCATCCCTGACAGATGGCAGTCCAGCCTCTGTTTAAAGACCTCCAAGGAATGAGACCACACCACGCTCCGAGGGAGTGCGTTCCACTGCCGAACAGCTCTGACTGTCAAAAAGTTCCTCCTCATGTTGAGGTGGAATCTCTGTTCCTGGAGCTTGCATCCATTGCTCCGTGTTCCAGTCTCTGGAGCAGCAGAAAACAAGCCTGCTCCATCCTCAGCGTGACATCCCTTCAAATACTTAAACAGGGCTATCATATCACCCCTTAACCGTCTTTTTTCAGGGCTAAATATACCCAGCTCCCTAAGTCTCTCCTCATAAGGCATTGTTTCCAGACCTTTCACCATTTTAGTTGCCCTTCTCTGGACACGCTCCAATTTGTCAATATCCTTTTTTAATTGTGGTGCCCAGAACTGGACACAGTATTCTAAGTGAGGTCTGACCAAGGCAGAATACAGTGGCACTATTACTTCCCTTGATCTAGACACTATACTTCTATTGATACAGCCCAAAATCGCATTGGCCTTTTTAGCTGCCGCATCACACTGTTGGCTCATGTTCAACTTGTGGTCTACTAGGACTCCTAGATCCCTTTTGCACGTAGTCTCATTCAGCCAGGTCTCTCCCATCCTATATTTATGCATTTCATTTTTCCGCCCTAAATGCAGTACTTTACATTTCTCCGTATTGAATTTCATTTTGTTAGCTTTGGCCCAGCTCTCCAGTCTATCCAGGTCATTCTGAATTTTGATCCTGTCCTCTAGGGTATTAGCTACTCCTCCTAATTTGGTGTCATCTGCAAATTTGATAAGTATGCCCATAATTCCCTCATCCAAGTCATTGATAAAGATGTTGAATAGCACTGGGCCCAGGACAGAACTCTGTGGCACCCCACTGGTCACATCTTTCCAAGACGAAGAGGAGCCACTGCTGAGCACCCTTTGGGTTCGGCCGGACAACCAATTACAAATCCATTGAACAGTTAACTTGTCTAGCCCACATTTTACAAGCTTGTTTGCAAGAATGTCATGGGAAACCTTGTCAAAGGCCTTACTGAAATCAAGGTATGCGATGTCCACAGCATTCCCTTCATCTACCAAGCTGGTAACTTTATCAAAAAAAGAGATCAGATTAGTCTGGCATGACTTGTTTCTCTGAAACCCATGTTGACTTTTTGTGATTATGGCATTGCCTTCTAAATGTTCACAGACTCTCTGTTTAATGATCTGCTCTAGAATCTTCCCTGGTATTGACGTCAGACTAACTGGACAATCATTGTTGGGATCCTCTTTTTTCCCCTTTTTGAAGATGGGAACAACATTTGCCCTCCTCCAGTCTGCTGGGACTTCTCCTGTTCTCCAGGAGTTCTCAAATATTACTGCCAATGGCTCTGAGATTATATTTGCCAGCTCTTTTAATACTCTTGAATGTAGTTCATCTGGTCCTGGAGATTTAAATTCATTTAGATTAAGAAGGTATTCCTGTACTACCTCTTTACTTATTTTGAGCTGGATTTCCCCTATTGTGTCCTCTGTTCCATTATCCTCAGGTTGGTCCTCCTTTTCCTTTTCTGAAAACACTGAGGCAAAGAAGGTGTTGAGTAATTCTGCCTTTTCTCTGTCCCCTGTTAGCATTTTGCCATCTTCTCCACGTAGTGGCCCTATCATTTCCTTCCTCCTCCTTTTGCTGCGGACATACCCAAAAAAACCCTTTTTATTGTTCTTAACCTCCCTAGCAAGCCTGAGCTCATTCTACGCTTTAGCTTTTCTGACTTTACTCCTACATGTGTTCGCTATCTGTTTGAATTCTTCTTTGGTGATTTCCCCCCTTTTCCATTTCCTATACAAGAGATCGATCACAGATTAGCAAAATCATATAGTGCATTTGGAAGACTTCACAAAAGAGTCTGGAGCAAAAAACACCTAAGGCAAAGCACAAAAATCAGTGTGTATAGAGTCATTGTACTGTCTATCCTCCTTTATGGATCTGAAACATGGGTCACCTATTGCCACCACCTACGACTCCTCGAGCGCTTTCATCAGCACTGTCTACGCACAATCCTAAATATATACTGGACTGACTATGTGACGAATGTTGCTGTCCTTGAGCAAGCAGGGATCACCAGTATTGAGGCCATGATGTTGAGAACGCAGCTGTGCTGGGCAGGGCACGTTTCTACAATTCAAACTCACAGAGAAAAGGGAGAGAATTGTATTACTGATATTCCAAGTTATGTTGAGACCTTCTGCTTCTCTGCTTTATCACTAATGATATGCAGATAAACTATTACTGGTGGAACCTTCTTTTTGTAAAAATGTATTCTACAACGCAGAAAAAATCACAACCCGGAAACATCACCTAAGGAAACCTTCTGCTGTGCTTTCTACAACCGGACTTGTCTATCTTGGATTGGCCTTTTTAGTCATCAGCGCGCTTGCAGAAAGCGCGGGATGAGTCCTTCCTGAATCTTCATTTGCGAAGAGAAGCCAGAGAGAGAGATGTACACTGTTATGACTGAGCTGCCTAACTCAGCATATCCTGGAAAGGCAGAGAGAATAATCTGGTTCTAAGCCCATCTTCACAAGAAAATAGGCAAGAAATAGTTCATAGATCTAGTTAAAGAAACTAGCTTTTAAAAAATTATAAAATCCTTAGGAAGTTACATTTTATGGCCACATTTTGGGCCTGTGAAGTGTCTATAGAGTCTCACATCCTATTTTCTCATTAGACTAACTGCTCAAATATTCCTGCACCCCATTTTCCACATGGGCCACCTGGACAGGAACTCATACCCATATTATGAGCAGCTAAAAAAGGTTGCTTTTGCTAAATTAGTGGGCAAAGTTAGAACTGAACAAAGCCCAAACTAAGAGAGGGGAAAAGCAAACCCCTCGAGCTTCTATGGTCTTGATGAGAACGCCAGGTTATTCCAGATGAGTATCAGGCAGAGTTAACCAAGCAAGAGGATTCCTGGGCAGAGGATATATTCTTTTGCAAGAGTGAGTGAACTCTACCACCAAAGTAGGCAAGAGTTCGAGGCATCCAAACAGCACAAAGTCACATGTGAGCTTGCCTGCCCCCTGCATCTGATTCTGTCTTCATAACATGGCTCAGTAAAGAGAAGGAAGAAAGCTCGGCTGCTATTGCAAAAGGAATCTACAGCCCCAACAGAATCCCACTAAGGGCTCCAAGGCAGAAGATGGCCAGTTTTTGCTCAGACCTGCTTTTGTATCGAAGAGTCTTTCAAATGGCCATCATTGCAGGCTTGGGCGGAACTTTCCTTTTTGGATTCCAAGTCTCTGTGATCAACTTCACTTCCCCATACATCAAGGCGTTCATCAATGACACCTGGCTGGAGAGATACAATGCTCCTGTCAGTGAACAGAGCCTCACGTTGCTATGGTCGCTCACTGTGTCTACCCTCAGCATTGGAGGACTGATTGGAGCCTGGCTTTCAGGATATCTGTCTGCAAAATATGGGAAAAAGAACTGTCTAATATTCAACAGCCTAGTCATGATGGCAGCCTCAGTGATTGTTGGTACTAGTAAAATAGCAAAATCTTTTGAAATGGTTCTGCTTGGACGACTCCTGTATGGTTTCAGTGCAGGTTTTGGCTGCTGCATCCAAGGTCAGTATCTTGCAGAAATTTCTCCTAAGCATCTCCGTGGTTTCATCAATGTCTCTCTGGCGGTTTTTGCAACCTTGGGGAAATTCCTAGGGCAAGTGGCAGGACAACATGAACTTTTGGGGACTGAGTATCTCTGGCCATTCCTGTTGGCCACCAGTGGAGTTTTAGGTTTGGGAATCTTAGTCACCACTCCATTCTTCCCTGAAACTCCACCTTACCTTTTGATCCAAAAGAGAGATTTGGAAGGATGCCTGAAAGCTCTAAAACAGTTCTGGGGTGAAGGGGATCACAAGGCAGAAGTGGACAATTTTCTGAAGGAGCATGCAGCCATGAAAGAAGCCAAAATCATGACTGTCTGGGAGTTCTTGAGAGAGAAGTCCATCCGATGCCAGTTATACCTGCTGATCGTTTTAGGGGCTGTGCTGTCCCTAAGTGGCATCAGTGCTGTCTACTTCTACGCTTCTGATGTGCTTAGTACTGCTGGTTTTGATCAGGAACTTATCCCCTATGTGACTCTTGGGATTGGGGCCTGTGAGCTAGGTTCCAACATTTTCTGCTTCATCCTCATTGAGCATTTTGGCAGGCGAAAACTGCTACTCTGGGGATATGGTTTTATGATCCTTGCCTTGGCACTCCTAACAGCTACGCTCTCTCTACAAGATAAAGCCTTCTGGGTACCATACTGCAGTACTGGTCTCATCTTCCTCTTCATCGTGGTCTATGCAATGGGTCCTGCTGGAGCAACATTCCCTGTCATAGTCGAAATCTTCACAACGTCATCCAGGCCTGCTGCATTAGCCACTTCCATGAGTCTCCACTGGGTGGGCATATATTTGCTTGGGATGCTTTTCCCATATGTAGTGCTCTATCTGGGTACCTTCTGCTTTCTGGTTTTTATTGGTTTCATTGTCATTGCCTGGGGTATCATCTTCTGGTTTCTCCCAGAGACAAAAGGCAAGTCAATTGTTGACATCCAGGAGGAATTCAACAAATCAAAAAAGGAAAAGAAAGGGGATGTTGCTATGATTAACCCTTTGCGTGAAGATATCACAACGTGCGCAAAACTCTAAAAGAATTAAAACAAAGGGTTTATTAGAGGGACAGACCAGACTATCACAACCGGGGCAGATGGCAGAAGCCCAAAAGAGGCAGAGTTTCATTTCAGAAGAATAATGTAGTGCAATCTTCCTTGGACTATACTGACTAAAATGCAGGTGAGGGGGAATTCCATAGTTAAATCTTTCCACATGTTGAATTACAAACGCATGCCCTGTTAAAACAAATACAACAACTGGAATTTAGGAGAGAAAACTAGTCTTGAAATCTTGTCTGTGGCAAAATCTCTGCTTGTTGAAAGCTAGTCCGACATGGGCTCCATTTAACCTGGATGTACGCATCTGCATTGTTAACAGTTCCAAGCAGTCAGAAGCACATGATGCTTCTGAATGCGCAAGCTCTACCATTAACATCTGTCTCCCTTGAAAAAAGCATGGGGCTCTTCCAAACTCCTATGGTCCTTGCAGGCCATTCACAGCAAGAGACCACGGTCCAGATGTGAGGTCCTAACAGGCATGGTTCAGATGTTTACTTCTACAAACGTAACTTCCTCTCTAAAAAGCAGCTAGCAAGACCTGCAACAAAATGTTGCAGTCAGGGGTGCTCCATGCAAATATTTAGTCATCACTGGGTTAACTAGGGGATTTGTGTGGCTCTTACCATTCTCTCTCTCTCTTTCTCTCTCTCTCTGGTACTTCTGAAAATCTTAGGATTACCCAAATTTAATAATACCTCTTCTTGTATATGGATGATGCATTCTGGCTACATAAAGATCCATACACTCTTATCCGAATTTGGGTAACAGAGAAAGTGAAAGCTGCAATGACTATCCACAATGCTCCACATCCACAATACTTCAGGGTCACTAAACAATCAGCCACATCACCAGTGTGGTGAGTGCTTATTCTCTACAAAATGCTACACATCGATGCATGTGTTATATGAATTTCAGCTGCTGTAACTTACAGGATGAGAAGGCAAATGGAAAGAAAAATAAGAGCCCATCAATAAAGCCCAGCTTTTAGTCCACCTTTGGCTCCACATGTCATAGAATCATAGAGTTGGAAGAGACCACAAGGGACATCTGGTCCACAACCCCATTCTGTCATGCAGGAATACCCAATCAAATCATTCCCGACAAATGGCCATCCAGCCTCTGCTTAAAAACCTCCAAAGAAGGAGACGACACCACACTCCCAGGCAGCAGCTCATTCCACTGCCAAACAGCTCTTACTGTTAGGAAATTCTTCGTAATGTTGGAGTGGAATCTTTTTTCCTGTAGCTTGAGTCCACTGCTCCATGTCCTTGTCTCTGGAGCAGCAGAAAACAAGCTTCCCCCATTCTCAATATGACATCCCTTCAAATACTGAAACACAGCTATTATGTCCCCTCTCAACCGTCTCTTCTCCAGGCTAAACATACCCAGGTCCCTAAGCCGCTCCTCATAGGGCATGGCTTCCAGTTCTCCCACCATTTTGTCTTATTTGTCTTCCCAACTACACCAAAGAGTAAGGAGGTAGTGCACTGTTTTCACAGGCAGAGGAGCCAAGGTGACAAAAAGCTATCAAGCCTGTGCCTGAAATGGAATCTAATTCCAAGGTTCAAAGAGGGGGGAATAGAGGGTGAATAGCTTGCTGACCATAAAATAATGTCAAGTGTTAGTCAATAATGTCTTAAATATTAAACTTATTAAAACAAAAATACCTTTTAATCATCAGTAGGTTTGATGCTTATGCTAGCTGTTGTTGTGAGCCTTCCAGTCATTTCCAACTTATGGCTACCCTAAGGTGAACCTACCATGGCAAGATTTCCTCAGAGGGGGCTTGCCTTTTGCTGTCCTCTGAGGCTGAGAAAGTGTCACCGAGTGTATATCCATGTCTGAGTGGGGGTTTAAACCCTGTTCTCCAAAGTTCTAGTATAACACGCAAACCACTACACCACACTGCTCTCTTATGCCAACTACAAATCACATACAGTTGGATCCCCATTCAGTTTGGTTTCCAGACTTACCATGGAAACCACAGATAACAGTGAACCCTATTAAAATAAAGGACCTCCAGTAAAAACATACTATAGAGTTGCATTGGGGGACCTAGAAGATACCAAGGGAGGATGGCTCTCTATGCATTTTCCAGCATGACTCTATGGTATGTGTCCCTATTTTGCGTCCCGCAGATAACTGAAACCGAAGATATTGGTTCCATGGATATGGAGACTCTGACTGCATTAGTTACATGTTACTGATGAAACAGTGTCACTGATTTATTTAAAAAATGGGACTCCTGCTGTTTCTTTTCACCTTCAAATGCCAACACCTTGGCCTTTCCCATAACCCAGAAGTCACAGAAAAGGCACTGAGGGTGACAACAAATGACATCTTGCTTGAAAGCCAAGCCAAGAATGAAAACCAAGCTAAGCACTCCCATTTCAACCTTTTCTGTTTTCTTAGGAAATTTTGCACAGGGTCTTCATGGAAAAGGTTGTTATTGGGAGAGCCTGCAAAGAGTCTTAATGAAGGCACATGGCTTAGAAAGACAGACTACTTAAAGTGGTGGCCCGTAGACTGGTGCTGGTCCAAGAGCTTCTGGTCCATGGTGAGTTTCCAAAAAGGAAAGAAACAGTTGTAGTCAATGGCAACAAATATGGTGCCAACCCCCAGCACATTGGGGGGAAAGTCCAGCCAGTTCTGCAACATCAGATAGCTAAAAGACCCCACAAGTGTTATCACCTCTGAGACAGTAATGGCCGATTCAGACATGCATGTAACAGGACTCTGCTGAATGAATCAGTGGCCTCCAGCCAAAACAGATTCTGCTTCAGATGATATAAAAAATTCTGTCAGGGAAAACTCGCCCTCTGCTGCCAACTAACAAGAAGATCCCACCTGAACCAGCTTACTTTAGCAGAAGTGTCCACCTGCCTGCTCCAGGTATGTAAGGCTGAAAATGCATTTAGCAAGGCCAAGAGCTGTCCTCAAACAATTCTCATTTTACAACACAGGAAGAGTGAAACGATTTGGGTCTTGTAGAACTGGACAGACAGACAGACACAAAGAGGTACACTGTGTACCAACACACAAGATGCTTCCCTGAAGGTCTCCATTAACATCTGTTACAGCTGTCATTCCAAAGTCCAGCCATTTGTTCATTCATTAACAAAGACTCCAATACACTTTTAGTGTTCTGTAAACTATGCTATCTGAAAAGAGAATTCCAGGTTTCCTGGAACACTTTCACACCAAAATACACTCCCATAATCAAGAAGAAAACCTTGAGCTCTTTGAGCATGGCCAAGGCCAGGTGATAATCATGAGCAAACTTTCATTCCAGCCAACAAATGGTCCTGGAAAATTGAGTCAAGGGAGCAAGTTCCTGGGAAACCTTAGCTATGCCGATTGCAGAGACCAAAGGGTTCACTTTTCTATAGTATCTCCTTATCTTGAATATTCTCACTCTGTCACAAACGGAGGTATTGTTTGCAGTCATGGACAAGGGCTGCCGGGCTTCAATAGAAGCCTGGCGCCCAGAACTGAACTCTGTACTTCTAGCTGTCAGACCTGGGCTGTGCAATAAGCAACATGCCAAGGGCAGCTTGCCAGCACCCAAGAACTCTTCTTGGTCAGGAAAGGAAAACCACGTGACCGCAGCAACCAGAAAAGAAGCAACGCCTTGGTTACAGGGCAAGATGCTTATCACCTGCCCTACTTTCTCAAATGAAACAACATCTGTTTCTGGGTGCTAACATGAGAGAGGGAGGCACACTGAGGTGGCTTTTAGACTCAGCCTTGGCCCTAATGGTAATGCACACCATCCTTCTTTTGTTATTGGAGAAAACAGCTGACTTGCATGGGTGGGGGCATGAAAAGAAACCTCTGTTGCTTCCAATGTGGGATCCTTAGAATCAAGAAAAAGAATCCTCAAGACCCCTCCCCTTCCTACAAAGAGGTAGCTGCTTGCATCAAATTCTCATGCTTCAGACTAAGGATGCAGTGCCAAGGCTTTTGAGGATTTAGCAGAGTGGTTAAGATTCCAGCCAGCACCTAGAATGTCACATGAGTCAGAACCTCAGGAGGATTAACACACGTGCTTTTAACTCTTTACTGTTCTTAAATGCAGTCTCTCTTTCCCTCTCATAAACACACACACACAGAATCAAAGACTCGGAAGAGACCACGGGGGCCATCTAGTCCTACCCCATTCTGCCATGCAGGAACACAAAATCAAAGCACACCCGACATAGGACTATTGAGCCGGCCATCTGTCAGAATGATTTGGTTGTGTATTCCTGCATGGCAGGGGGTTGGACTGGTTGGCTTTTGTGGCCTCTTCCAACTCTATGATTCTATGACTATGATTATGATTCTGTGTAAAAACCTCCAAAGATGGAGAGACTCCACCACACTTCCAGACAGCGTACTCCACTGCCAAACAGCTCTTACCATCAGGAAGTTCTTCCCAATGTCTAGGTGGAATCTCTTTTCCTGTGATTTGAATCCATTGCTCCATGTCCTAGTCTCTGGAGCAGCAGAAAACAAGCTTGTTCCATCCTTAATATGACATCCCTTCAAATATTTAAACATGGCTATTATGTCACCTCTTCTCCAGGCTAAACATGCCCAGTTCCCTAAGCTGCTCCTCATAGGGCATGGTTTCTAGACCTCCCACCATTTTGGTCGCCCTCCTTTGGACACGCTCCAGCTTGTCAACATCCTTGAATTGTGGTGCCCAGAATTGTGGTGCCACATACTATTATCTGCATCTTTCCATGGCACAAACTCTTTGCGCTCATGTCAATCCCACATGGGTGTTTTTACTCCAGAACTTATGAAGGCCCCTTTCACCAAAACTGTGACTGATGCCCAGTGACTAATAGTTTCTAATGACTGAATTCTGACAGCACCTAGATGTTTACTTTGTATGTGGATGTTGTCCAACCCTGGGCTGCTGCCCTTTCTCCCACAACAAGTAAGAGAAATCAGCCAACAATAAGTTACTTCTCTTCCTACCGGTCAAGACAAATGCTAGGGTGCTGAATCTGACTGTCACAATAACCAAGCCACGAGTGGCAAGTACGTGGTTTGGTTGGCTGCTCTTCCTTGCAGTGGGAGCAATCAAGTGGTGTGCTCAAAGCATACCCAGAGAGTCCAAGAACAGCAAGGTGTGTGTGTGTGTGTGTGTCTTCAAGTTGCCTGTCAATGTATGACGACCCCATTAATTTCAAAGGATTTTCTAACCGAAGTAATCCTCAGAGGTGGTTTTACCAGTTCCTTCTGACATACAGCCTAGAGTACCTGGGATTCCTTGGCAGTCTTCTGGGCTTGGGGGAAGTTCTTTTTGGACTGCCACTCCCACAAGTACAAGTCCAGAAAACCTTCCCCAGCTCTGGTCTTACAATGCCTCTCTCCACAAAAGCTAACTGATCGGCCCTCGTGGGGTTATCAGGGGCTCTGATTTTCAATACGGTAAGCAAAGTACAGGTTACCACACACACACACACACACACACACACATACACACACACACACGGTATCTGCAGAACCAATGTTTGTGTTTTCAGTTATCTATGGCTGGAAAAATAGGGACACATACCATAGAATGACACTGGAAATGCCTAAAAAGCTCTCCTCTCTGGGAACTGCTAGGTCCTCCAATGCAACTCTATAGTAAGTTTGTGTCAGAAGTACTTTATTTTAATAATGTTTGCTAGTATCCACTGTTTCATTTATAAACATTAAGTCCAGGAATACACCTCCCGTGGACATTAGAGGAGACCTGTAATCTGTGACAAGAAGTGGAGTCTTCCCAATGAAGTCCTAGGATTGTGGAATGATCTCCTTTAAGAAGAGCAATTGGTAATCTCTTTCCTACATCCAGAATATTGAGCAAAGGCCCTTTATTTAGAAAAGCTTTCACAAGCATTTTTCACGCCTCGCCTTCTGACTGGCCGTAAACATACACGTCAGGTAGGGAATGCCTTTAAACTGCTGTGAGAATGAGGCATGTTTTAGTTTTTGAGTTAACATTCTAGTTTTAATACACACACTTTAAGCCATTTTGAGCATTTGACCAAAGCAAAGTAGCGAAGTAAAATGTTTATGAATGCATTTTTAAAGAAATGAAATCAGTTCTTGAAGATTCAGCAACAGTCCAGAGATTCCCCAAGGAAAGAAGCATTTTTGGTGGTGCTGGAAATACCAGGAAATGAGAGTGCATGCCTCCCACCCACTTAGTTCACTGCAACCTTTTCATCCGTTTGTAGCAGAAAATACACCAAGTATAAGAAAGAAGAATGCCAATGTGTGCGTGCATGCAGAAGAAACAAGTACCACTGTTAGTACATAGCATTAGTACCAAAAGGGGGAAGGATTGATTAATTAGTCCGAAGGAAAAGGTTTTGTGGGAAACAACCTCAGTTTTGCAAAAGGAAAAAAAAAAGGCAGGGCGACATAGTTTGAGTGAATGAATTTGTCCTAAGAAATTATGATACTCTTACACAGTGACAAGCCACAAGTCCCTATTTTGGTGAAAAGGCACAGTATACACAAGGTATACACAAAGAAGAGGAAGACAAGGAAGCAGAGGAAGAAGAAAATCCCTACAGACCAGAACTGGGTAATTGCAAACAGTGCAGGGGCTGTTTTTTCTTTCCTGTTCCCACCCGGCAGGCAGGCCACAGCAGCGCACTTCAGCACGCCTGAAGTGAGGCGATGGCACTTTGGGCTGCCATTTTTTGACTGATTTGGGGCCATTTTTTTGTCTATCTTGAAGAGGCCTGGGGGCTAGCAGAGTCAGTTGGGAAAAAACCGTTGCATTTTTGGGAGGTTTAGGGCAATTCTGTGGCCAATTTTTTTTACCCCAAAATCTCCCCTAGAATTGGGGATTGAATTGGGCCAGCCTGCCATTGCCTTGGCTCCTGTCATATGGCGGCTTCACTGCAGGGAGGTGGGCCAAGCAGCCTTCAAGCCTTTGCGGACCCCTGTGAGGACACTGCAGCCACACTGACTACTCCATAAAGCCCTATCAAGTTTGTATCCAGTGGTAGAAATCTGACATCTTAGCTTCAAATAGCCAGACTCCAAAGGAATGTTTTCTCACTCGGAAATGTTTATGCAGGTAAAAGGAACCGCTGGAATCAGCACTAAAACTGTAGGAGCAACTAATAAAACTTTAAGTGTGTAGCAACTTTATTTTCAGTAGGCTTTGGGTGGGCAGGAATGCAGTAGTGGGAAGGTTGGTTATTCAATGCTGTAAAGCCTTTTGTATGGTGGATTTACTAAGGTGGATTTACTTACGATATGTTTCTGCCCCCGCTGAGCCACATGTCCACCCTCAAGAAGCCTCTCCGGAGAGCTGAGGTGGCCTTCCTGAACAATGGGCAATGGGGTACCATTGGGAGAGAATATTTGCCCCTAAGCAGATGTGAGTCCCACAGCGTCTTCCTGGGTCTGGGATACTGGGGTACAGCTTATTCTGATAGGGTTGCACAGCTTCTGAAGGAACAGGTATGCACGTTGGGAGTGATCCTTACTCAAACACTGTCACTAGGAACCCTGGTGGCTTTAATGGTTTGAACCACCTTCAGCCAGCTTTAGATGGTCCATCACCTATGGCCATTCCTGGATTGTGGTAATCTAGCTATTATGATACACCCTCTGGTAGACTTACAGATGTGAAGTCCCTCCCCCGGCAAAAAAAATGGAAAATTTTCAGAAAACAAGTTTTTCCCCATTTTTCCCTAAGACTTTTTTTTCCCCAGAAAAATTGGGGGGGAAATGGATTATGGAACACTTTCTTTTAGAATGATGAATAAAATGTTTAAGACAAGATGTTCATATATCTCAATTACAAAAATTATTTCTAAAAAGTATGTAAGAGGAAGACTTTAATTTAAACTATGTACAGTATCAAATCATTGCAATCGTTAGTGTTGGTTTCCTATTCTCAGTTCTTTTTACAGAAACGAGCACATCGTATCTGCTTGATGCTATGGAAAACTAGAGGAAATAAAATAATTTGCTTCGCTTTGCCTGTGTCAACTGTTTCTTCTGTTTTTATTGTTTTCTGCCTCCTGTTAATAAACTGGCAAAGCTCAAAAGGTTCCTTATAGTTCAGGGGAATATAGTCTCATTTGCTTTTTTAAAAAGTATTTTTATTGATAAATGTAATAATTTTCTGAATAAACTGTACTTTTATTATACAAAACATGATAATTTAATGCCAAACCAAATTATATGTAATGCATTTTATGTTTCTAAAGTAACAAAGTGACTTCTGATCTGCAGAGGTTGTTACGATAGCAATTTTTTAAAATTCTTCTGAAAATTTCCATTCTTTAAAAATTTTTAAATTAAAAAAAAAAGAAAAAAACCCAGCTTTTATCCATGCCTTCAAATATTTCCAGAATTTTTACATCTCTAAGTTGGATTACTGTAATGCACAATACTAGTTGGAAGCCAATGCAGAACTGGTTGGCAAAAAATCTGATTGTTCTGTTTAAATGGAGTCATTCTACATTTGTAAATTCTAAATACCCCAATGGCACTAGATCCTGTATAACCTTGGAAGCTAAGCAGGGTAAGGTCTGCTTAGTACTTGGATGGGAGACCGCCAAGAAATACTAGGTGCTGCAGGCTACATTTGAGAGGAAGGCAATGGCAAACCACTTCTGAATATTCCTTGCTGAAGAAAACCCTATGAAATCAGAAGACTTAGAATACCTGGAGGCGGAATTCTCAACTTACTAGTTGAGGTCCTTCTCTGAATGTTACCATTAGAAGAGATTGAAGTAGCTAGCATCTGATGAGGTGGACTGGAGTCCCCAAAGCTTATGCTAGAAATTTCTTTTTCCCAGTTAGTCTCAAAGGTGCTACTGGATTCCTTTGCATCTTTTCATGATACAACAGACTAACACAGTTATCTCTTTGAATACTACTAAAACAGAAGGCATTCATTTAACTGTTTATCTGTAGTCTTTGCATTGTGATTTTAGTACTGCATTCTCAAAGCTCTATGTACACTACCCTGAAATTCACTTTGTGCTTGAAGGGGAAGAGCAGAATTTTTGTAAGTAACAGAAAGTTTACTTAAGGGTATTCACAGAAGGAGAACTTCCCATTCACCTCTTCATCCTTCCCAAGCAGCCCCTGTGGTCCAATTCACTTTATTCATTTTGACTCTTTGGAAAAGCCTATCAAGGACTGCAAGTGACTGCAAGGTCATCCACACCAAGTGACATCCTACACCAACAAGGAGTTGGACTAGGTGATCTATGAGATCCCTTCCACCTCTAGGATATGTATCAAAGCACAGCTAAAAATACAGTTGTCCCTCCATATCCATGGATTTGGTATCCATGGATTTAAGTATTCATGGCTTGAAAATATTCTTTAAAAATAAAAAGTAAACCTTGATTTTGCCATCTTATATAAAGAGCACCATTTTGCTAAGCTGTTGCATATAACTGGACTTGAGTATTCACGGATTTGGGTATCCACGGGGGGTCCTGGAACCAAACCCCAGCGAATATGAAGGGACAACTGTACGATAAATTAAATTACCTCCTGATAGGCAAAAAACTTAACCAAGGATAAACTTATTCAGGCGATGGGTTTCAATCTAGTTCACTTGGCTCTGCAAAATAAACTAGAAGAGATTTCAGGCATGCACAAGTGAAGACAGAGGCATAAGGTAGCAGGAAATCAAAAGCAGTTTTCACAAATCCTATAATGGCAACACATCTGACTATCAGTGCATCATCACTTCTTTGCTACCACATCAAATACTGGTTATGATTTTAAAATAGTCAAGGTTGAATCTTTCATAGTTACAATGACAGTAATTCTAAGAATGCCAGGAAAACAGAATTCTGGAGCATGCAAAGTCCTAGAAGTGCACCAAACTGAATTGGGTTGCACAAAGCGTCCTTATAAAAAATTACGCTACATCTATTACCCCTTGGTCATCTCAGGAGTATAGGACAAGAGGAGGCAAAAAAAGTAGGGCTTGGAAAAGTTCCTTTCTTGGACTTCAGCTGGTCACACTGGCTGAGGGATTCTAGGAGTTATAGTCCAGAAAGGCAATTTTTCCAAACTCTTGGGGGGAAAAGTTAAAGGAAGAGAAGAAAAAGAGTCCACATGGAATAATACAGTATATATATATATATATATATATATATATATATATCAAAGAAAGGCACTTTCTGCAGCAATCAACAGGGATTTGATAACAAAGGGGTGAGAGGAACCCAAAAGATGGGACCATATAATCCTACTCTTGCCAACAAACGACAGCACTGCAACCTGTCAATCAAATATGTGACCCAAACCATCCTCACAAGGTGCCCTGTGGCTCAAGAACCAGGCTATAGAGTAGTTTCCAAATGGCAGGGCCAGCACAAATGGAAAATTAAAATGACACCCCTCTCCTACTAACTGCCAGAGGACACAATCCATGTGGATGTCTTCCTATACCGGCTTTGAGGAAATAATCAGGAGCTTTGGAGGAGCACAGGGGCACTCCTGTGCCCCTCTTTCTTTCTTTCTTTCTTTCTGGCTGCTCACAGAAAGGGGCAGACCTGTTTATTTTCCAGCTCCATCATCCTCCAATAGCAGCTAAACGACTGGTACCTGAGGTGGCTACCTCATCTGGATGGCCCTTGTGGTCTCTTCCAACTCTGTAATTCTATGATTCTATGGTTCCTTCCAGCAAGCTGTTCTTACCTAAAATACCGCTTTGTGCCTAGACTAAGTCTGGGAGAAAAACATCTGGGAAGGATGGGGGAAATATATGCTTCGTTCTACAGACATAAATCAGTTTGGGCAATTAAGCACATAAGTCAAAAATCACATCCGCTTCAGACCTGACAAGGCTATAGCCAAAGGCATGGATAAAAGCATGGTGTGATCAATCCAGCTCTAATCAAGAGCTGTTTGCTGCTTACAAAAGAAAACCGGATAGCACTTCACTCACCATCCAGTCTGGCATGTGGAAAGCCGAGGCCCCTGCACTGTTGTCCCACTTCTCCATCACAGACACGTGGTGAAGTTTGGATCTGCTGCTGCTGTCGTAGCCCCAGGCAGGAGGGCTTTGATTTGGATCTGCAAGCCCAACGCAGTGTGGATGTTGGTATTTTGAAGGAGATCACAGGGCTGTTTCTCCCCAAGTTGTCAAGAGACTATTTGGCTCCCTAACAGCCTGTGGCTTGTGTCTGCTTCGAATCCTGGGCCAGGCAAAGGTTCTAAATGCCTTATCTCTTGCTGTGGCTTTTAGCTCAGGTTAAATGCAGACTACATGACAGGCAACCTTGGCGGTGTGCATGTGTGGCCATCCATCATCGGTCTACTTTGTCCTTCCAACAGAGTGTATCACCCAAGCAGCCAATAGTGGGGATCAATAAGGCTCAAGGTCAAGGAGGCACTTTATGACACGCATTGCCAAATATATGTCTTCCCACATGTAGCTTTAGAACTTGATGGCATTAAAAGTTCAGGCAACTGAACCAAAAGACCCTGTAGGATTTCCAGCTGCCAGGCAAGAACACCTGGCAATAGACCAGCAAAGGAATATTTAGAATTAACTTCTGAAAGACTTGACTTTTGGGAGAACTGAAAAGCTATTGTTCTCACAACCAGTCTGAGCATCATTTGTTTGTCCACAGCTCCCTCTGCTGGGCAGCGCTAAAGCTGAAACTGCATGACTTATTCACATGGTTGACAAGAAGAAAAAGTCTCATTGTTTTTACCAGAAGTCCTTTATTTTAATAGGATTCGCAGTTTCCAGTATCTGCAGTCAGTCTGGCAACTGAACCCCTGCAGATATGGGGGTCTGACTGTATAGCCAAAGCCTGACATCATCAGTATTACTCTGTACTGAATCTGAAGAAGTGGCTTTGTATCCACATAAGCTCTTGCTAAAATAAAAACCAGTCTGCCTTAAAGGTGCTGCCACATTCCTTTTTTCCTTACTTCCTCCTTTTTATGCTTCTTTGAATGCCGTTAGCCATCTAAGTTTCTATTAAGAGTTCTTGCTTGGTTTGCTCTCAAACCCATTGTCTTTTTAGCAGTCTGTAAAACCCTTCCTCAACACCACATTTCAAATGAATTTATTTTCTTCCTCTCAGCTTTCTTCACTGTCCAGCTTTCACAACCACACATAGAAATTATAAATGCAATGGCATGGACAATCTTGACTTTGGAATTCAACAATATGGTGAGCCCTTGGTATCTGCTAGGGTTTGGCTCCAGGACCCCATGTAGATACCAAAATCCATGGATGCTCCATTATATACATTGGTGTCCCTTATATAAAATGGCAAAATCAAGGTTCGCTTCTTGAAAAAAAATTTTTTTAAAAATTCAAGCCATGGATGGTGGAATCCATGGATTCCAAATCCAAAGCAGCATTTAGAAACAGAGGAGTTTGAAGTATTAGTTGCTGGAATACGTGGCCAAATCTGTGTATACAGAGGACCGACTATGGTATATATCTTTACACTTGAGGGCTGAATCTAGTACCTTGATAGCTGCCCTTCCAAGTCCTAGTCTTCTCCTGATTTCTTGACTACAGTCTCCATTTCAATTAATGACTGAGCCAAAGTATAGAAAATCATTAACTACTTTGATGTCTTCCACAACCCACTTTAAAGTTACATAAATCTTCTATAGTTATTTATTTTCATTTTCTGAATATCTTGTTGTGGAGCCTGCTTTTGCACTTTCTTCTTTCATCAACAATCATTCCAAGTCTTTGCCATATTCTGCAAATGACACGGTATAATCTGAATATCTTAAATTGTTGATAGTTTTTCCCCCAGTTTTCAGGCCTCCTTTCTTTGAATCTAATCCTGCTTTCTATATAGGTTCTGCATATACATTAAACAGAAAGTGTGATAAAATTCACCTTGCCTGACCACCCTCACCAATGGGAAACCATTCTGTTTCTCCATATTGTGTCCTGACAATATTCTCTTGACCATAGTATAGGTTACACATCAGGACAATTGCAACATACACACCCTTTTTTTTCCAGCGAACCATATAGAACCTGAAACCCTTTCCAAGTCTACATATCAACATATCTTTAAATAAAGGAACACAAGTCTTAAGAGAGACAGCATGGCCCAGTGGTTGACTAGGTCTCTGGGAGACCAGGGCTTGAATCCCCGCTTGGCCATGGAAACCCACTGGGTGGCCTTGGACAAGTCACACTCTCTTAGTGTCAGAGGAAGGCAAAGGCCCTCTGAACAAATCCTGCCAAGAAAAAACCATGATAGGGTCGGACAGTCACACAAGTGGACTTCGGCCAAAAGAAAGCCACTGTGGAATGATTTCAGTCTTTCTGGATCTTATTACTTTCTATCCCACTCCCATAACTGTGTAAATATGCTTTATAACCAACGGATGTCATACTAAGGATGGAGCAAGCTTGTTTTCTGCCTCTCCAGAGACTAGGACAGGAAGCAATGGACTCAAACTACAGGAAAAGAGATTCCACCTAAACATGAGAAAGAACATCCTGATGGTAAGAGCTGTTTGGCAGTGGAATACACTGCTTCCAGGGAGTGTGGTGGAATCTCCTTCTTTGGAGGTTTTTAAAAAGAGGTTGGACGGCTATCTGTCAGGAGTGCTTTGATTGTGTGCTCCTGCAGGGCAGAATGGGTTTATACTGGATAGCACTTAGGGTCTCTTCCAATTCTATGATTCTATGATTCTAAGGAGTGGGCTTATATCCACGAAAGCTCATGCTAAAATAAAAACCAATTGTCTTAAAGGTGCTGCCACATTCCTTTCCCCCCTCCTCCTCCTTTCCTCCTTTTTACACCCTTTAGAGAAAGTGTTAGAGGATCCAGTTCTAAACCTGTTTACACTCTATGCATATGATCTGCCTCCTTCGCAAAGAGTGGGAAAACTGCATGGATACAGCATACAGATGCATAGATCTGAATGCCTGCGGCCTACAATCATATACCATACGTTTCATGCCAAACATGAGTGTGCCCAATGGTCCCAGCATCACTTATGTTCTCCAACATATACAGATTCCTCCTATCAGCACCTTCAGGAACTGACTCCATGTTTTTCTTCATTAGCCAGAGCTGGAGCAGCATTGCAACATGGTACAATGATACAATGAGATGGGTTGGCAGGGTTTTTTTAACACAAGGATTAACTTTCCAGGACTGCATGCCAGTAATGCATACAATCAAAGCCAATGCTGGGTGAGAGCAAAGCAACATTCTCTCCTTCTCCCCCCATTATGAAACCTTCTAAGCGTCCCAATGAGATGTGATGGAGGGGGCAGTCATTACACAGGGTAGGACCCCTCCCCTCTTCGTGCACCATCCCTCCCCAATACTGACCCACCACCAGGAAGTGAGTCTTTGAATAAGGGGATTTAGTGCTTCCCTGGCTAATTATGTTCAAGAAGGCGGTAGGCCAGACAATGTAAGTACAGAACAAGTGTGGCACTGCCTTTATTCAAACTGATCTGGATGTAAACCTGATCCTTCCTCAACCTAAATTTTCACTGTAGAATTAATTCTGTTTGACTCTGAACTTAGCCACCCCTGCTGTCCTCCTAAAGCAAAAGCAGTAAATTATTTAATGCAGACCCTGCTAATTAGATTACAAATAACCTATGCCAGTCAGAGGACAAGTTACACAACAGGCTGTGACCTATGCGGCAAATGCTGCGCATGGACACCAGAGGGTGCTACGAATCCACATGAATGATCTCAGCCAGCTTAGAGCCAGGTGGTTGGGGAGGAGAGGGGAGCAGAATTAAAATCCACACTTCTTAGTGGACATTAAGAGAAGTCAATAAAGGGTGAGTATCATCACAGTGGGGTTATTACTTATGCAGTGTTTCATCAAGCCCAGTAAGGCCTTTGAGAGATTTATCATGAGCAGGGCCAACATAACAAGTCAAGCATGGATATAAAAGGTCAGACAAAAAGATAGGAACTCCCATGGCAAATGCAATCTCATTTTAAGGAGTCAGTATGGGACAAGCTCAGAAAACTGCCCTGTTTAAAGTCCTCAACTAACACAGGGGCCCTTGTGCGAATTTCTGCACACGTCTTTAATCCTCTCTGAAATTGTTCCCATGAAAAGAACTGTAGTGTGAAGGCGTAAAGTGAGAATGGAAAATAATCTGCAGAAACACAGTATTCCTTCTGTCTCCCTGTTCTTAGATCTTTCTTACAAAACACATAGGAATTCTTTCCTTTGGTTTTCTTCACCAATTACTTCTTCACAGGAATGAAAATGTTGTAAAAAGTGGGCTACAAATTCATAAAATGATTAAGTAACCATACATCTGTAGGGGGAAAACACTGACAAATACAAGCCAGACTTCTGACTCAGTTCCCTATCTTAAATCAAGAACAACCCATTTCAAACAAATGAGATCTCAATGCACTTTGCAAATGCAATTTATCAAACAGAGTTTTCCCTCAAATGTGCATATTACTGTGCAACCATCTTTTGTGAAATCACTGGTGAGGCCCAAGAACCCAAACACCTCCCTTAAACACATTCCAGTACTCCACTGCCTGGAAGAGTCAAATAGACCATGGTGAGTTTTTCCACTTTCTCTCAGCTGTGGCCAAGCCTAGGTGGGTGGGATCCCTGGTAGCCTTGCTGGCTGGCCCAGAATTCTTGCTTGCTAGCTTTGGAAATTCACAAGCTGTGAAATGCAAATCCCAGAATTTGCCAGTGGAGCTCTTGCTAATTGTGCACAAAACAGCTATAAGCCGCAGGCAAGCTCCCTTCTGAAGGGAGAAACCGTGGAGTTTCATACCACCACCAGCACCACCACCCCTGAATTCCTATGCTGGGTTCAAAGGATAATCCAAAAGGGCACTTCTGTGATTAGGTTGCCTAATTAGCATACATTAAACTTTCTTCTGCCTTGAGTCACCACAGTTCTTACTCATGCCTCTTCTACAAGCCCACCAAGCCACCCCCGTGCCATATGCCTGATCACACTGGCAATCTTTCACTATTTCCACACCTTCTTTTTGATGGCGAGCAGTTAGCTCTGCTATTCGCAGGATGCCCTGGCACAGAGTTAATGCCAACCAAGTCAAAGCCAGAGCTGCACAATTCTGAGTGCATGTAGAGAAGTTGCTGGATTTGGCACCAGGTGCAGAATTCAGTATTGTAGAGATCTCAATATTCTCAGGGTATGGAGGGGAAACTTTAAAAGTACCGGCAGTGCCTGGTTATGTCCAAGCTCAGAGGTGGGACACCTGCATCCTGTGTTATTTATTGGCCCTTTCCTCTATGACTAGCAAAGCAGGTTAAGGAAACTAACAGAAGTCTGCTGTTTGAACAGTGAACGGTGATGAGCAAGAGTCACACATCTTGCAACAGCAAGCTTGTCGGATATGTGCCCATTAGGATCCGAAACAGCCTGCAAACCAACCAGGTGGAAAACCTAACACTCACAAGAACAGCACATATCCACTTTTGTGGATGAGCATACCTCCCAGATACACAACCCTCAACTTTTCAGGACTATTTCTGGAGAATTAACCATGGATGTGTATGAGAAAGTGTTTTAGCTAGACTACACCCAAGAAAAAGAGAGCCTGCAGGGCTGAGGTCATGTGTAACCCCATCTTGCCAGTGGGGAAACTGGAGAAGGGCAGGCCAATGTGCTGGAGTTGCCCAACATCATGAAACTGAATGACTCAACAGGATAAAAGTTCACCAAGAAAATGTTCCAGCTCATACCTTTGATAAGGAGTTTCTAATTTTATGAGACATGGGTTCACATTTGAAAAATCAACCAAACGTGACAGAAGGGAGTTCACCATATCATACGTGTAGGAATCTGCTACTCACCCACAACCCAAGCCATGCAGTTCCATTTCTTTCCAACCTACACAAAGGCTAAGCAAGAGCACTAACAGCATTTAAATGTCTTGTGTCAATTCAAGTACTGTTATAGGGGGAAAATAAAACACAAAAATCGTTACAAGAAACCCTCAACTGCCAAGGACTTTCCAACCATCAATAACCCAACATTACTTGACCTTTAGTAGTAGGTAGAGAAGGCGATGTTGTTTTTTTAAGTGGATATGCCTGACAGGTCATGCTGCTTCTCATATTGTTCCTATTGGCTCCTCTTACTCTTCTGAGTCCAGAAACATCAAATGTTGCTCAAGTTATGACTGTTCAAACAATCCTGTTTTAAAATACAAGGGCATCTGCAAAGCAGTTTTTAAAGGGCAAATGGAGTATCTGATCAACTTCCAAGCCATTCCCATAAGGGCTCTGGACTTCCCATACAACCCAATGGAAAGAAGAGCTGTATGACTGTGATGCGTGGTCTTAAGGTGTCCTAGCAATTCCCACACTTCTAGCTTCCTGCATTCCTAATTCAGCACTTTGTCTGTGAACTCATGTGGATACACCTGTATAGCCTGCCATGGATACATCATTGGTCCAACTCTAGCCCAGTATTTTCTCTTAAAAGTTGGGCTCCTGGCAGTCATGGCTCCCAGCCTCAAGAAGCCATGGGCTGAATCTGGAACTTCTGGGTGCACAAAACATGGACTCTGCCAATGAGAACAGGCCTGCTTTCAGCAGGAACAACTCGAACACTGTGTTCTACTGGAGGGAAATTTGTTTTCTTAATTCACACACTGATTGTCCAACATGCTGTGATTTCTGACATGCAGGGGGCAGTTCTAAAGAAAAACAAATGCATTTGTTCCTGATAAGTAGCTGGCACTGACCCACCCAGCCAGTGCGAGTGCCAGCAGTGTGTTACTGGTATGCTAAATGTGCACGAGACGGAAAGAGGAGAAAGTAGTTTGGATATTGCCAGCATGGATTTTTCCGCAACAGCCACAATCAGCTAGAGTTACACAAACACAACGTGAAGCTTGTTCAGCAATGACAAATCATTACTTGCTCTTTGACATGGTAGCCACATTTAAATATCTGAAGGGGTGTCATGAAGAAGATGAAGTAGGACATGGGCCAATGGATTCAAATGAGAAGAAAAGAACTTCTTGACTTTGACTGCTTGTCTCACAGAAGTGCTATAGTTGTGTATTCCTCCAGGGCAGGGGGTGGACTAGATGGCCCTTGTGGCCCCTTCCAACTTGTATGGTTCCTTAAGGCTTTCTATATCTCTTTATATATGTGTGTAGTGGGGAGGTTCCCTATGGGTAAATGTATGTTAAGAAACCAGCTGGTCTCAATGCTGGTTTCATTTAGACACAAAGTCATCAATTTATCTCAAAATATATTGCACATGGTTTTAAAACTGTTTTAAATCTTTTAAAACCTGGGGCAGGGGGGTTGGACTAGATGTCCCTTGTGGTCTCTTCCAACTCTATGATTCTATTATCCTTTTTTTTGTATCATTTCTTTTTATTCGTTTATAGTAATAAAATACATAACAATTCCATTTTGTGGTTGACAGTCTCCACAAAATGACAAGTAACAATAATATTTTCAACATATATGGTGATAAGAAAAAATAAATAACTACAACAACACAAACAAACAAGGATAAATATTAAAAGGAAAAATTATGCTGTTATATATGTCTGGTATGCAGTTTCTTAATATATGATTCAATTTGGTTGTGCTGAACTTTATACAGTGCGTTTATATGATACAGTACAGGAGTTAACATCATAATTCTCCAGAATATCATTCCACAGTTTTCCATGGGTGGTGGGCGGGGTTTGATGAACCAGGCTGTGATTTATATATTCAATCATTAGGAACCATTTTTCTGCGAAGGTTGTTTTTGTAAGACTGCCTTGGGATGCTCTAATTTGCTCCTTAAATTTTTCCATTAGCCAAATGTTCCAAAATCGATTCCACCATTTTTCCATTGTAAATTTGCCTGTTTTCCAATTTTGCGCAATTTCCAGTCTTGTTATTGCTAATAAAAATCGTATCAAGTCTCTATGTTTGACTGTGGTGTTTTGATCAGTGAAACAAGAGAGGAGTACCAGGCTGGGAGTCACGGTAATGGTTTGTTTCGTAATTTGTGAGATCAGTCTGAGTACCTCAGACCAAAATTTCTGAACTACAGGGCAATGAAACCACATGTGGAGATATGTACCTTTTTCTTTGCATCCTCTCCAACAGGTGGGGCTATTGTTTTTGGTGATTTGAGTAAGTTTGTGGGGCGTCTGATACCATTTGTACACCACCTTAAGTATGTTTCTTGTATTATGACTGGGCTTTTCTAGATGTTCGACCAGTCCAGATTGCTTAAGGGGTGTGCAATATCTGCTTCCCAAGCTAATTTAAAACGTGAAGTTTCAATCATGGTAGTTTCCATCATGAAGTTATATATTGTTGCCATGTGGCCTTTGACTTGGTTGGTAGAGGATACACATAAATATTCAAATTTTTTTAGAGGTCTGGGTACAAATCCCTGGCGTTGAATATGAGACAGGAAACGCGCAATTTGGATATGTTGTAGCCAGGTGGGTTGAATAGGGTATAGGTCTCTTATTAGCTCCTCTTTAGTTTTAGGAACGTTTTTGTTATAAAGGTCAGATATCGTATATATCCCCTTTCTGTTCCAATCCGAGTAGGACTTGTATTTGATCGGGTCATAAAATTCCGGATGTGTCAGAAAAGGGCGGACAGGTGAGACTTGTGGCATCATTTTATGGCTCCATTGTTTCCAAATTTATAAAGATGTTTGTAAAAAGGGGTTGTCCAATTTATTAATCTGAGAGTGGGAAAGGTTAGAAAAATATGTTTCCAGCTATTGGGGTGTGGACTGCTGTGAAGGAGTTCATTATATAAATTGTGTAAATGTGGGGTGAGATCTGTTTAAGTTGTTTATAAAATTCAGCAGAAAATCCATCGGGTCCAGGTGACCGTCCCAGTTTGAGTTGACTGATAGTTTGTTCAACTTCCTGTATGGTGATTGGGGAGTTTAAAGTTGGCTTGTATTGTTCAGTGAGTTTTGGGATTTTGAGTGAATTTAAAAAATTGAGTTAAGTCTAAAGACTGGGGGCATTCTGAAGTATATAGATCTTTGTAAAATGTGAGAAATTTATGAAGTATATCTGTGGTTCTGGTTATAGTGGTTCCATCCAGAGTTTTAATTCTTGAGATAATTCTCTTTTCAGCTTTTCTTTTGATTAAGCGTGCTAATAATTTTGAATTTTTATTTCCGTGTTGGTAGTACTGTGCTTTTGTATATTGGGTGGCTATATGAATGTTTTTGAGGTCTAATTCTTCTATTTCAGATTTTATTGTTGTCATTTGAACTAGTATCTGCTTATTTTGAATCTTCTTGTGCGTTTGGGTCAGTATGTTTAATTCGTTCAATAGGAAGTTCTGCACACCTCTTTTAATTTTTTTTGTTTAGCTCCTTCTTGAATCAGGCCGCACAAGACTCCTTTTAAAGTGTCCCAGAGTAGTGATTCTGGGGTATTGTCTCTTTTATTCTCTTGATAGAATTGTTTTATTACTTGTTGTATTTGCATTTTGAACGGTTCATTGTTTAGTAAGTAAGAGTTAAATCTCCATATTTTAGTGGGATATGTTGTTTCTGTCAGGGACCAATCCATAGTTAGTGGAGTGTGGTCTGAATGGAGGGCAGGGTGGATGGTTACTCTTTCGATGTGGGACATCGTTAGTTTATCAACAAAGAAATAGTCAAGTCTTGAGTAAGAACTGTGAACTTTGGAGAAATAGGTGTAACCTCTAGTAGTGCTGTTTAATAATCGCCAAGGGTCAACCAAGTTAATTCTTTTAAGATTTTCCACGGGAATTTGTGGTACTGATTGGGATTTCAGTGATTTGTAAGAGGATTTGTCCATGTATGGGTTGAGAACTGCATTAGCATCTCCAGCGATTATAGCTGCACCCTTTGTCATCTGTTCTAGAGATTCCAGGAAGGATATCAAGAATTGGGTTTGGTTTGAGTTTGGTGCATAGAAACTGGCTAGAGTGACTTCCCTGTTCCTAAGATTACCTTGTACTATCACAAATCTGCCTTTAGGGTCAATATGGGTTTTCTGTGGAGTGAATGGGGTGTGTTTGTCAAATATTATTGCAGTCCCTTTCGCCTTCCTATTACCTCCAGCCACAAATTGTTGCCCAAATTGGGATTTTGGAAGCACCGGGTCAGACCATTTGTTGTGAGTCTCTTGTAGGAAATTTATATTTGGATGAAGTGGTCTGATTTGTTTCAAAATCTTGGCTCTCTTGACCGATGATCCCAACCCTCGAACATTAAAGGAGAGAAATTTGAGACTAGACATGTTTAGTTAAATGAAAATTGCTATTATAGTTGTTACTCCATGGGTGGGCTGGAGGTGTCAGTTGTAAGGGGCCAGAGAGAGTGCAATTGCAGATATTTAGTGACCATATAGTAGGAGTCCAGCATTTTTCCAGAACATTGTAAGGAGAGATGTACAGCATAATAGTTAAAAATATCAACATAATCAACATTAACATTTGAACATTCAAACACCTGGGTGTGGAGTCCCACAGAATGCGTGGGACTTCGGGTGGGGTTCTATTATCCTTTTTAAGCATAAAAATGTATACCTGAACACTGCTTTCCCCCAGCATTCAACAAGTGAACAAACAAGCATTTTCCAAAGAATGCATTGAGTGCAGAAACAAGAGACTGGAAAAACTGAATGATCTGTAAATGAAATTATATCCATACTGTGGCTATAAAGACAGGCTGCTGGCTTCAATGGTCTGAGAAAGACCTGCCCAAGCACACCAGGCTCCTTTCTGAACAGCTGCCTCAAGTAGCAATCTGACACTGCACCTGGGCTGTCATCAACTTTTTCAGAAATAATTTTAAGGAAGAGAGCGCTGGGAGGAAGTGGGAGCAGCAACTTCTGTAAAATGCAGCACAATCACCAGCACACACCAAGAAACCCTTGAAGAATGAAGCTCTAGGCAAGGGTTCAGCCTTGATTCTGAAGGGTCCTCAGTCACTCAGAGGCTTCCATTCACCATGCCCATCCCTTCCCAAGGCAATCTGGAGCTGAAGCTGCCCACCAATTCAGATCTTCCAAGGCCCTTTTCTAGGTATTCCTGCTGCCCTCAGAGTTTAGGGGAGTGTGGACTTGCGAGGTGTCCTTTCCTGTCTTGGCACCCAATGCTGTTCTTAGGTTTAGTCTGTCCCTATTTTTAGGAGGCCAGGCAAAGTCTGTACTCCCATACATTTAGCTCGTGTCTACAGTCCTCAAAGAGTTTTAGCTAACATTTATACTTACACAGTTCAGTGTCTGCATGCTGCATTTGTGTTGTACAAGTTGCCCCCTGTATCTGTGGAACCAATATCCATGGTTTCAAGTTATCTATGGCTGGGGAAAAAAGGAACACATACCAAAGAGTGTCCTCTCTAGAAATTGCTAGGTCCTCCAACACAACTCTATGGTATGGTTGTACCTGAAGGCCTTTATTTTAATACGGTTTGCTATTAACTGCAGTTTCATTTACAAATGGTAAGTCTGGGAACATATTGCCACGGATACAGGTGGGGGGACCTGTATTTTTTACATTTTATTGCAGGGGGGGCAGAGTGTCCTGTGGGCCACATAAGACCCCATGGCTGCGGACCATATATGGCCTCAAGCCCCCAAACCCCTCCAAATGTGTTACCAATGAAAAGCACCTAAAGATGGTAGATTGCAAGACACACACACAATCACAACTAGAAGTGGACTTTGGGTCACTTTCTGTTGCAATTATCCACTGACCATTTGCCAGTTTGAGGCAGCTTGGCCTCCCTAAGTCTGCAGGAGCACAAAAACTGCCTACAGCACCATCACAATTGCCCACTCCTGCTGTACTAGGTAACTTTAATACTGTTGTGAACCACCTTGCAATAACTATGTAGTGCAATACTGGATATATATCCAAGAAGTAAATGTTGAACTTTAGCCAGGGACACCTGGGTTCAAATAGGAGCCAAATCATGAGCTCACTAGCATTGCTTTGGGCCAGCAATTCTCTCAATCAACACCACACCTGCACAATGGAGACAGTGAACTTGTTTTCAAAACAATCCAATGAACAAATGAAGGGCTTAAGGTGGTTGAGTATTGGAAGCACTGTAGAAATTAGACTATGTGAATAGTTGCAAACAGAAAAAGCCAAGGATATGTTCAAGGAAATCACAACCTACCCTAGCATGAGGACGCCAGGTGGACTATAGCAACCCCATCATAAGGAGACTTCCCTGTCCTAGAGGTACACCATCTAAATTAAACACAGCCCCACCTACATCCTTGGCTCTCCCTCAAGGGAGCACCTCCTAATACACTCCATCAGCCATAGCCACCATTGCCCAACCAGTGTAAAAACATGTCCAGCCTTTCTCTACTCATAAATTGCCCTCTTCCTCCATCCCACTTAGTCATACCTCTCTAAATCAAAGCTCAAAAGGAGACATTTCTATCACCTAGCCCTACCCTTAGGTTTGGGAAATGCCATCCCTCAGACCATGTGCCTTTCCTGGCATCAACCAACCCAGTGACAACCTTCAACCTGCCTTGCTTGAAGTTTAATGGTTTCCGGTCTTTCAGCACACATGTCTTGTGTTTCTGATTTTGTGAGTCTCCTCAGCTCCCTCATGCCTTATCAACATAAGGCTTCCTAATAAGAAGTGGCCCCCACCTCATTGCACCTCAGCCATTTGTGAGAGTGTGTGCTGTGTGAATCTCCCCTGCCAGTAAGCAGTCCAGCTCAGAGGTTTGCTGAGTGCTTCCCACTGACCAAGCAAGACACGCATACCTTTCTATCTTTGTCAACATAAGAAGGGAGTACTCTGAAGCCATATAATGGATCCACTATTGAAAACACTAATGTAAATTTCAACCACTCCAAACCTATTTTGGCAAAACACTCAACACATACGTACAAGTGCTTTAGCTGTGTATTTGACCATGACAAGGTTTTGAACACGTCCAGAGGAGGGCGACCAAAATGGTGATTGGTCTGGAAGCCATGCCCCATGGGGAGTACCTTAGTGAACTGGGTATGTTTAGCCTGGAGAAGAGAAGGTTAAGAGGTGATATGATAGCCATGTTTAAATATTTGGAGGGATGACATATTGAGGCTGGAACAAGCTTGTTTTCTGCTGCTCCAGAGACTAGGACATGGAGCAATGGACTCAAACTACAGTAGGACCCCCATATCCACTGATTCATTACCCACTGTTTCAATTATCCACGGGACACAAAACAGCACACCTACTATAGAGTCTTCTTAGAAAATGTGTCCTCTCTAGCCATTTTCTAGGTCCTCCAGGGCAACGCTATGGTATTTTAAACTGGAAGTCCCATTATTTTCAATGGTGTTCGCTAGTATCCATGGTTTTCAGTATCCACGCCCCCCCCCCAGAACCAATCCCCAGCGGATACTGGGGTCCTACTGTACAGGCAAAGAGATTCCACCTAAGTATTGGGAAGAACTTCCTGACAGTAAGAGCTGTTTGGCAGTGGAATACACTGCCTCATAGTGTGGTGGAGTCTCCTTCTTTGGAGGTTTTTAAACAGAGGCTGGATGGCCATCTGTCAGGAATGATTTGATTGTGTGTTCCTGCATGGCAGGGGGTTGGACTGGATGGCCCATGAGGTCTCTTCCAACTCTATCATTCTATGACTAGATGGCCCTTGTAGTCCTTTCCAACTCTATGATTCCAGGGTGAGGAGACTAGCCACAAAACACCCAGGAAATCATTTTATGGGACTAAAGACAGCTACTGATGAAGACATTCAAAGCAATTCAGTTGCTTTGAATGTAGCAAGTCAGTATTTCTCATGCAGTACACACTCAGAAACCAGGGAGAAGTAGCTAATTCTAGCTCTGAAAAGTGTATTGGGGTGGGCAAGCTGGGGTCCTCAAGATGCTAGAATCATGGAATCACAGAGTTGGGAGATACCACAAGGGCCATCTAGTCCAACCCCATTCTGCCATGCAGGAACACACAATCAAAAGCACGCCTGACAGATGGCCATCCAACCTCTGTTTAAAAACCTCCAAAGAAGTAGACTCCAACACACTCCAAGGGAGTGCGTTACACTGCCAAACATGTTGTTTGTTGGACCTCTGTTCCTATACTCCCTTGCCATTGCTTACATTGGCTAGGGCTGATGGAAATGGCAGTCCAGTGGCAATTAGAGGACCATGGTTACCCACCTGAGCTGTACAAAACACACATCTCCAGAATTACTCACAGATTTTTTTTTTTAAGCTGGATGCAACTGTAACATCTTAAGCAGCCTTCAGTAATTTAATTTTAAATATATATAAAGTCATCAGATCCCATCTGTTCTTGGAAGCTAAGCAGGGTCAGCCCTGGTTACTACTTGAATGAAAGACCACCAAGGAATACCCGGTGCTGTGGGTTGTATTTCAGAGGAAGGCAATGGCCGCCTCTGAGTATTCCTTGCCAGAGAAAACCCTATGGATTTCACAGGCTTGCCATAGGTCAACAGGCGGCTTGTTTAAGCAGGCCTTTGACATAAATCTTCACAGTGCACCAAAAGCAACAGGAGAGATGTCCACAAAAGGGTTAAACTCTGTGGCTGCCACAGGCAAGATCCTCTGCTGTTTGTTCCTGCTCAGATCTCAAGCTAGAACTCTTTAAGGGGGTCAAAGAGGCCAGAGGCATCTCGCCTTGCCTCCTCCCCACCCTACTCTCATACATGCATCAGCCTGTCACAAGCCATTCCTTCTCCAAGCAAACCACACAAAAGAGAGAAGAACACACACCACTTGATTCCCACCCCAGAGGATCTGTTCTGATGAGTCACAGGAAAATTTGCTGGGGGGGGGGGTGCAAGGTGACGGGACATGTAATTAGATGGCATCACTGGTTATGAGCACACATTTGGTGAGAAGCCTTCTGAGCTCAACCCCAAACTCGGAAATGAGTGCAGCTCTCCTTCACATCACACACAAATGACAGCGCTGTCAATGGGCCAGAGAAAATGAAGTTAATGAGCAAGGCATTCATCAGGAGACCTTGTTCTAGTCAAAGGAATGGCCTTGTAAAGAGGGTGGTGATAGGCAACCACCCCATGCCCACCTCCCATTCTCATGGGAACCTAGCTGAAATTAAGTTGGTATTTTAAATTCCAGAGCCGCAGCCATGCTCAAAGTTTGCTTCAGGAGAAACAACTACAACTACAAAGACAAGAAGGTATTGTGTTGGGTGTTTTCATGAGCTAGAAGCCCATGTGTTCAGGTATGTTACAAAGCTGTACCAGCGCACACAAATACAAGGAAAACCCCACACAACCAGAAAGAAAGGGATACAGATTGCCTCTGTATGTGTGGGACCGGTACCCACGGTTTTAATTATCTGTTGTCAGAAAAATATGGTAACTTCTATGCATTTCCTAAGTCCCCCAGCACAACTCTATGGGAACTTCTACCAGAAGTTACCACAGAGTCACGCTGGAGATGTCTAGAGAGATGACCTCTCTTGGCATTTCCTAGGTCAGTGGTTCTTAACCTGTGGCTTGTGGACCCCCAGGGGACCATGATGTCCTCACAGGGGGTCCATGAAGGCTTGAAGGCTGTTCAGACCATGCCCTACCCATAGTGGAGCAGCCCACATGACAGGAGCCAAGGCAAAGGTTGGCTGGGTGGCTGGGTGGCTGGCTGGGCCTTTGTGTTGCTGTTCAGTCCACTCCAGGCACAAACTGGCAGGAAGAAGCAGGAAAAAAGTCTTCCCTTTCCCTCTGAAGACTCTGAGGGAAGGTTTAATGGATGAAGCAATTGTTATTGTTCTGTTGCTGTTGTTGTTTTAAGTCTTAAGTCTTGAGGGTCTGCAGTAACAAAAGATATTTAAACAGGGTCCCTGGTAAAGAAAAGGTTAAGAACCACAGTCTTTGGTTCTCCAGCACAAGTTTGTAGGGTTTGCTATTACCCGCGGGTGTTGGTTTGCTATTACCCTTAAATCTGGGAACATATCCCCCTTGGATACAGCAGGGGACCTGCTGGGCAAGCCAAACTTCTGCTGGGCAAGCCAAACTGAGGGTCTCTGTGGCAGCCACTTGCCTATCAAGATAACACCATACAGCCTTGTGAGGGCCACCCTGCTCTTGGCAGCTGCTTCTTTCATTTTCACTGTAGATCCAAAATACAGTACAGTTGTCCCTTCGTATTCGTTGGGGTTTGGTTCCAGGACCCCAAGTGGATACCAAAATCCATGAATACTCAAGTCCCATTATATGTCTCTCTCTCTCTCATTCTCTCTCTCTCTCTCTCTGGCTTTTCTTCACAAACGAAGATTCAGGAAGGACACATCCCGCGCTTTCTGCATGTGCGCTGACTAAAAAGGCCAATCCGAGATAAACAAGTCCGGTTGCAGAAAGCACAGCAGAAGGTCTCCTTGGGTGATGTTTCCGGGTTGTGACTCTTTCTGTGTTGTTGCTTCTCTTCAAGACTTGTTCGGCGTGAGTTTTCAAATAAGGCTGCAGCATTGTGGATAGTGCGTCTCCATGCCTCCCAATGTGAAGCCAGGGCAGATATAATGGCATAGCAAAATGGTGTCCTTTATATAAAATGGCAAGATCAAGGTTTGCTTTTTGGATTATTATTTTTTAAAAGAATGTTTTCAAGCCGTGAATACTTAAATCCGTGGATACCAAATCTGTGGATACGGAAGGACATCTGTATATACAGTACTGGGAACTGCAAGCATCTACAGTTTGAAGATGGGTTTTAATGACTGAGCCCCTTTCTCCATCCAAGTTCGATTCCAGCGGGCTCCAAGGTTCACTCAGCCTTCCATCCTTTCGTAGGTCGGTAAATTGAGTACCAGCTTGTGGGGGCAATTAGCTAACACACATTGGAAACTGTTTAATGCAGTGTAGATGTGTAAATAGCTGTTGCTTAAAACAATTTGTAAGCCGCTCTGATAGCCTTGTGGCTGAAGAGCGGGGTATAAATAAATAAATAAATAAAAGAGAAAGTGGCTTCACTCCAGCAAAATATCTTGCTGGCAGACTACTTCAGCAGCTGTACCTCAGTCTTCATTTATTAAAGCTGGCATAAACTTTGGTTTATTAGAAGTGGTTATTAATCAAAGCACTGGCACCAATTAAGCCTCCAAGGGGAAGGCATTCCATAGCTGGGTGCCACAGCAGAAAAGCCCCCCTTCCATCTCCACACACAGTGTACTGCTCCCCCACTAGTGTAGGAGTGAGCAATTACTGGGGAACAGTAAACTTTACTGACAAGCTGGATTGTGTCCAGAGGAGGGCAACCAAAACGGTAAAAAGTCTGAAAGCCATGCCCTGTGAGGAGCAGCTTAGAGAGCTGGGTATGCTTAGCCTGGAGAAGAGAAGGTGAAGAAATGACATGATAGCCATGTTTAAATATTTGAAGGGATGTCATATTGAGGACGGAGCAAGTTTGTTTTCTCCTTGTTTTCTGCTGCTCCAGAGACTAGGAAAGAGAACAATGGACTCATACTACAGGAAAAGAGATTCCACCTAAACATTATGAAGAACAGTAAGAGTTCTTCAACAGTTGAATACACTGTTGCCTGGGAGTGTGGTGGAGTCTCCTTGTTTGGAGGTTTTTAAACAGAAGCTGGATGGCCATCTGTTGGGAGCACTTAGATTCGATATTCTTACATGGCAGGGGGTGGACTAGATGGCCCTTGGGATTTCTTACAACTCTATGATTCTAGGGGGCCACACTGGCCCCCAACAGACCTTGAAGTGCCACTGTCACCTAACAAATATTGGAAAAAATGTCCTGCAAAATACTGCCAAACAGCCTCTAGGGACTGTTGAGCACAATTTTGCCACACTTTTCAATCCATTTGAGTCGACTTACAGGTCATTTCTCATTGAAGAAAAGGCCTAAAACAAAAGGGTTGTTTTTTTAAAAAATAATAATCCAAAAATTGTTTTTCAAAAAGTATTTTGGGCCCGGAAGCCCACAAAAACTGCCCTGGGGCAACTGCCTTTGCCCTACCTGCACCAACTGAAACAGCATTTGTTCCTAAATTGTCTCTCTCACCTCAAATTGGTCATCTAGACCAGCTAGTTGCTGAACTGAGCTAAAGGATTCCCATTATGTTACTAAACTTTTCTGAAATAACATTAAAATAAAATAAAGAGTAGGAAGCTTTAACGTAAACTGCTTGGGACAGGCACACCATACAAGAAGATTGGGTTTTAAAATTTGTCAACATTTTTACTTTTTGATTAGTGCTGTTTTTAGATTTTGACGTGGATCATTCCTGACATCTCCTTCAACTTTAGCTGCTGCTGTTAGGCAACTTGCAGGAAAAACATCTGCTGTAACACTGAGCTCCATGAATGTTCTCACGGAAAGTTCACAGCGGTAGGAAGGAAAAATACAACTTTATAGATGAAGTGGGTGAAGAAAAGGGGAAAAAAAGGGAAGCATTAACGAATCATGCATTAGAAGGTACTATATGGACGTAAAACTACAGCTAAGTCAATCAGGCACTTGACATATTATGGGACTCAGAAGAGCACTGAAATAATGAATGTGCTTTAAAATAAAATAATGGAAAATTGCTAATGCTTCTGGACTTAGCGAACAAGAACATTCTGACAGCTGAAGAGGCAAATGTTTTATTATGTCATCTGCAGGGGTGGCAAAGATTTACGCCCACACTTGGGAAAGGAAACACAGAGGTGACTGGCATTCTGTGCATGGCTCTGTGAGTTGCATAGAGTGGGAGTCCACAGTGGAGAAAAAGCTATTTCTCCAAACTTGGTTGTCATTCTTGTTGTTGGAGTCAAGGGAAAAGAGCCAGATTTGAGGGGTTCTCTCTCTGTTACTAAAGATCAGCCTTCTCCCTGTGTAATCAGAAGGCATATGAAGAGGAGTTTTGGTTGAAGAGAAGGATGGGTGCTACCCCACACTTTCAGCTAGTCATTGACACAGAGCAAGTAACTTGTAAGGCATACTGCTCAGGCTGTGGCTCCTGGCCAGCTACACTCCCCTTTCCATGCTTACTGCACCTCTCTTTCTCTGGTTTTTCTTCGCAAACAAAGATTCAGGAAGGACTCATCCCGCGCTTTCTGCAAGCGCGCTGATGACTGAAAAGGCCAATCCGAGATAAACATGTCCGGTTGCAGAAAGCACAGCAGAAGGTCTCCTTGGATTATGATTCCTGGTCGTGATTCTTTCTGCGTTGTCACTTCTCTTCAAGACTTGTTCGGCGTGAGTTCTCAAATAAGGCGGCAGCATTGTGGATAGTGCGTCTCCATGCCTCCCGATGTGAGGCCAGGGCAGACCACTGTTGGTGATCAATTTGGCCGAGACTGAGATGTTGTTTCAGGGAGTCCTTATATTACTTTTTTGGAGTGCCCCTCTTACGCTGACCTGTGGCGAGTTCACTGTAGAGTACTATTTTGGGGAGTCGATGGTCCTCCATCCTAGAAACGTGCCCTGCCCAGCGCAGCTGTGTTCTCACTATCATGGCCTCAATGCTGGTGATCCCTGCTTGCTCAAGGACAGCAACATTCGTCACATAGTCAGTTCAGTGTATATTTAGGATTCTACATATACAGCGCTGATGAAAGCGTTCGAGGAGTCGTAAGTGGTGGTGATAGGTGACCCATGTTTCAGACCCGTAAAGGAGAATAGACAGTACAATGGCTCTATACACACCGATTTTTGTGCATGGCCTCAGGTGTTTGTTGCTCCAGACTCTTTTGTAAAGTCTTCCAAATGCGCTATGTGCCTTTGCTAATCTGTGATCGATCTTTTGTCAATCTTGGCTTCTGAGGAGATGATGCTTCCCAGATAGGTGAACTGCTGAATAGACTTAAGCACAGATTTGCCTATGGCAATGTGGGGATGGTGGTGTTCATCCTGTGGTCATGAGGGCCAGCATGGTCAAGTCAGATATGGCGATGCTCTTTCAGAGCCCTTTCTAATAACTAATGGAGTGAAGCAAAGTTGTGTTCTTGCGCCAACTTTATTTATAATCTTCTTCAACATGATGCTCCAAAGGGCTACGGCAGAGCTCAAAGAGGACGACGGCATCTATATACGCTACCGTATTGATGGTAGCTTGTTTAACTTAAGCCGTCTGAGGGCTCGCACTAAGACTCTAAACTATCTAGTCTGTGAGCTGCTCTTCACTGATGCTGCTGCCCTTGTTGCCCACACAGGAGCAGCTCTGCAACGCCTAACGTCCTGCTTCGCAACAGCTGCAGAGCTGTTTGGGCTGAAAGTCAACCTGAAGAAAACGAAGTTCTCTACCAGCCTTACTGCACCACTGCCTTCCTTATTACCCCTGGGAGCAGAAAGATGGGTGATATGCTTGTTACTTGAAAGCCATTATTGGCAAGGAAGTTAAGAATGGCTATTAACGATAGCTTCAGTCCATGCTGGACACTTTTAAATTGCATACTGTAAATCTTTTGTATTTAAAGTTTCTAGTAAAATAACCTTCTCTTATTAAATAGTATATTTTGGAAAAAACTCTTTATTACATAGAAACAAAGTGCACATTTGGGTCGTGAAACCATAGAGTACAAAGCTAGTTCCATAAAATGCTTATCTTGTTGCTTTATATTCTGCACTTACACTGTAAAAAGTTAGCTAGCTTCTCAAATTCAGTAACACTGATGATTACCTATCAACAGTGAATGCTCATTTATCTCAGAGAAAACAGGCTAACTTCACACTCAAAATAACCAACGGTTATGTGCCATATTCTAAATTAGGGTTATTGTTTATAAGATATATTGTATAATGTATACCTTACTTGACAGTAGATATTTACCAGTGATGTATTCAAGTCTTTTACCCTAAGTCTCAAGTCAAATCTCAAGTCTCTATCTTCAAGCCTCAAGTCAACTTGCAAGATACTTTCGAGTATCAATTCAAGTCTCAACTCTGGCAGCCAACTTCAGCAGAAAAAAAGGAGGTGGTGTTGGAGTGGGGTGGGGGCTGCTGAGGGACACAACATGTTGATGCAGAAAGCTGTTTGTATTTTGATGGCTGACCCCACTACCAGTAGCAAAGTTCATGGAGTCATTCACTTCGAGCAGCAGGCAAGACTCACCCCTGAGAGTGAGGGAAGTGTTTCCCAGAGTGGAACAGCAAATGTGTTAGGCATGAGCCCTGCACTCTGGGGGTGAGTCTTGCCTGCTGCTCCTAAGAAAAGCTTTAGAAGGATCCTTCTGCCTCAAGCCATCGCCTAACACATTTGCTGTTCCCCTCCAAGAAACACGACCCACCCTCTGGGAGTGAGTCTTACCTGGTGCTCTTAGGAAAAGCTTTAGAATGATCCTTCTACCTCAAGCCCACTGCCTAACGCATTTGCTGTTACTGCTTCTGTCATGCAACCAGTAGGCAAAAAGCAGTGATATCATGGAAGTGTTGTTCAAAGGATGAAACACATTTTCTGTTATGTACCGTAATGTTTCTGGATGAATGCCTTATGTTACTGAACCAAGGCTAGCAAGTTGGTCGCTAAAAATATGCAAGTCACGAGTCGAGTCAATTCAGTTCATCATTTATTGTTGAGTCGCGTCCAAGTCCGGTCACTGAAACAACCTGAGTCTGATTTAAGTCCAAGTCAATCAGATCAAGTCTATATCCCTGGTATTTACTATCCTGAACATATTTTAAAGACTGTGTAAAGCAAGATGACTGATTTGAAACCAAGTCAATATAAATTTGTCATTTAAATCCCAAAGAAATTAAGCCCATTTTAATGGTAATATGGGCATAAATTCTGTTAGTTCAGACTAAAGTACACCCATTGAATCAACGGGATTTATCTACATGTTAACTCATTGTTCAATAGTTTATTGAATAGGTCTACTCTAGTTGATGCCAACCAATAGATGTCAATCATGAGGTTTATTGTGAATCACATTTGGCATAGTTCAACCTAGGAAAGCAGCATATAAATTCAACTATTTTACTCCATGTATCTGATGAAGTAGACCAAGTCCACAAATGCTTATGCTACAATTTCTTTCAGTCAGTCTCAGAGGTGCTACAAGATCCCCTTGCTAAACTATTCTATGTGATACTTTATATACAATTAGACAATTACCAGAATTTAGTTATTATTCCAGTTGCTAAAACATGTAAATGTAGAACTAAACAGAACATTTACATAAAGTCTGCAATCCTATACTGAAATGGAAGATATGTATACAAATATGCTGCGAAGGTTATTGTGTAAAACTATCTCAATTGTACAATATTACACACTTCCAGATCAGTGCATTTTTCTGTTGCACACTGGATTGACATTTTTACTGAGTTATCCACCACAACCAAGATTCCTTTTGCTGGACTGTCATCACCAATTAAGGACCTGTCAGTAAAAAGATATTATTTATTCAAGTTAGGTAGTTGGAATTTTTGGCTCAATACACTGATGGAGGGCCAGTGTGGTGCAGTGGCAGTGCTGGACTCGGACTCTGGGAAACAAGGGCTCAAATCCCCACTGGGACATGAAAACCCACAGAGTGGCCTTGGACAAGTCACAGTCTCCATGGAAAGTAATGGCAAATCTCCCTGAACAAATCTTGCCATGAAAGGCCTAGGGCTGCCTTATAGGGCCCAGTGTGATACAGTGGATTGAGTGTTAGACTAGGACTCTGGAAGATGAGGGTTCGAATTCCTGTTCAGCCATGGAAACCCACTGGGTGAACTTTGGCAGCCCCAGAGGTAGGGAACGACAATGACAATGGATTCTCTGCTGCAGGCTTTTGAGAGACAGTGTTGTGTAGTGTTTTGAGTGTTGGACTAGGACTCTGGAGACCAGGGCTCAAAGTCCTGCTTGGTCATGGAAACTCACTGGAGTGACCTTGGACAAATCATAACTCCCTCAGCCTCAGAGGAAGGCAAGGGCAAACCAGCTCTGAACAAATCTTGCCAAGAGACTCCTGTAAAACGTTTACCTTAGTGTTGCCATTAAGTCTGAAACAACTCAAAGGAACATGACAACAGCACTGATGGAAATCTCAGCTGGCTGCAAAAGGCACCGTTCATATTAGGAATAATTAGGAAAGGGTTAAAAAAATACTGCCAGTACCTTACCATCTTCATAAATGTGTATGGTGGCAACCATACTTGGGGGTGTGCATATGGTATTCCAGCCACCACAGCTGAAAAAGAATACAGGCATACCTTTGTTAACAAAGCCTCTGACAAGGAAGCTTCTCTTTAGGAAATCTTTTTACACCCACCCAGCCTCACTTTTCTTCCTAGCGCTCTGTCTACCAGGAAGATTTTTTACAACAGTAGCATTTACAGGGAGGATGGTGACGGGGGGCTGGAGAAACACAGAGTTTTGGTGCTGCATTGCAGAAGTATATCTGCAGTAAACATTGCAATAAGGCTTGAACTGGGAAAAAATGGGACTTCTATTTTAGCTGATCCTACAGTACCTGTGTGTGCCTGCCTACAGCAGGCAAACTAAACAGCAGTAGTCTCCAGAATCCCTTACTGAGCATGCAAGCACAGCAAAAGAGAAAAGGGGAGAGCAGCTGCCCCACCAGCTACCGCTAGCACGTTTTTAAAAGCAGCAGATCTATATGTTTGGCCCAGCAAAACGGAAATCGTAAGAAAAGCAGAGCCTGGTGAAGGAAAAGTCACCCCTGGATGCATTTTGGAAGAAGCTCTCAAGTTGCCTCTAGAAGGTTCAAAATGTTTTTGTTTACTTATGTAAGGTTTACCTTGCATAACTCTGGGTCCTCTGGGGAATATTTACTTCAACCGACCAGGACTACACTGGCAACTGCCACCCAGAGGACTCTTTTGTCAACCACCCCTAGACGGTGGAATGACCAGCCAGAAGAGATTCGACAGAAGAGCACACTGTCTCTTCTGGCAAGCCTACCCAGTTTATTTTAAACTATGAATTTTAAATTGGTATTTTAATGCGTAAATAGCTGGACCCAGCGTACCATGTGCCGTTTTCCCGGAATCATTGTGGGTGACTCGTTCTGTGGCCCTGCCACTGCCGCCACCGCCAGTTGACTGCCTGGGTCCTGTCACAGTGGCCACTGTCCTCTAACATTTCAATACGATTTATTCTACTGTTTCTTAGAATTCTTACACATGGTTCAACCATTTTTAGAAATGATATTACTGTGTAGACTTAAATCATAACTGGGAATCATGCAACCCTGAGACATTAGTGAACAAGAAAGCCTGCAGCCTTACAGCACATTGTTTGGTCACTCCCAGTATGCATACTGGCCATGAGTGGCAGGAGTGGATTGTGAGGTGGAGAGGGAATTTGCATGTGGGTGGTGATTTGCACGTGGGTGGTGATTCGATGAGGGAGTGACAGGAGAGGCCAATCAGGACACTGAAAGAGGTAACATACTTAAACCCATTGTACACCCAAGAGGCAACATACCTACTTACCTAAGGCCATTGTGCATACCCAAGAGTTTCATATAGATAGATAGATGGTTGTTTTTATCCTATGTGTTTTAACTTATGAGTTTAAGTAGTTTTATGTTATTAGCTATATATTGCATTTTAATTCATGTACCCAATGGTGAGAGGCAGGTAAGAAATCATGATCATCATCATGATCATCATCCCTGTTCGTTTCATTTCGTTGTATATTGTTAGTTCTGGATAAAAAGTTTGTTGAAACATGTTGAACTGCTGGCTCATCTTTTTTTGTGATGCAAGATCCTATCCCTATTCTTTTCATGTTATTTTTAACTCTGGTACCAAATTTCCTGTTAAAGAAGTAATGCCACGAACACATCTCTCTCATTAACTGCAGTATACCTGTATTGTAGAAGTAGAAAAGGTCAACCAAAATGATTAGAGTGGTTTAACTCCTCTATGAGGCAAGGTTCCAACATTTTGGGCATTTTACCTTTAAAAAATGGGCAAATGGGGTAGAAGCCATTGAGAGGTGTACCATCATGAATGGCATGAAAGAAGTGAACAGAAAAGAAAATGTTGTCCTAATCATTCCTCACAAAAGCAAGGAGCTAATGCTTTGGGTGAAAGGAAGCAGAATTTGAGTGGGAGTGCGGCCATATGTCAAGAGAGCCGCAGTTCCACTGACAAAGCTTATTTGAAGAAAGGGCCTTGGCAACAGCTTTTGCACACTGGTGGTGGTGGTGGTGGCATCAGACACTAACAATGGGTTTCAAGCTTAGAAATGCTTGACTGAAAGTGATTTTCATTTTAAGCACTCAAGCTTAGATCCCAGACTAATTTGTCAAATTGCAAAGCAGCAATTCAATCTTTTTACCTCCATGTACCTTGCACATAATTACCTGCTAGTTCTTAACCAGAGCCTGTATGTCTTCATTCAACGTATCACTGATTGCTTAAGATTTCTGCCAGTAAACCACTACCCCACAAGCCATTAATTTTTTAAAAATGCACCTTTAATCTCAGGTGTGTACCAGAGTACTATGTAACAGCATAAGAATGCACACATCTACAATTCACTCTCTGGCTTTTCTTCGCAAACGAAGATTCAGGGAGGACTCATCCCACACTTTCTGCAAGCGCACTGATGACTAAAAAGGCCAATCTGAGATAAACAAGTCCGGTTGCAAAAAGCACAGCAGAAGGTCTCCTTGGGTGATGTTTTTGGGTTGTGATTCTTTCTGCGTTGTCGTTTCTCTTCAAGATTTGTTCGGTGTGAGTTCTCAAATAAGGCTGCAGCATTGTGGATAGTGCGTCTCCATGCCTCCCGATGTGAGGCCAGGGCGGACCATTGTTGGTGATCAATTTGGCCGAGCCTGAGATGTTGTTTCAGGGAGTTTTTGTATCGCTTTTTTGGAGCGCCCCTCTTACGCTGACCCATGGCGAGTTCACCGTAGAGTAGTATTTTTGGAAGGCGATGGTCCTCCATCCTAGAAATGTGCCCTGCCCAGCGCACCTGCGTTCTCAATATGTAACATTTGTCGACCTCACCAAAGCCTTCGACACTGTAAGTAGAAAAGGTCTGTGGCAGATCCTGGAAAGACTAGGATATCCCCCCAAATTCCTTAAAATGATTATCTTGCTACACGAGGGCCAGCGTGGTCAAGTCAGATATGGTGATGTTCTTTCAGAGCCCTTTCTAATAACTAATGGAGTGAAGCAAGGTTGTGTTCTTGCGCCAACTTTATTTACAATCTTCTTTAGCATGATGCTCCAAAGGGCCGTGGCAGAGCTTGAAGAAGAAGACGGCATCTATATACGTTACCGTACTGATGATAGCTTGTTTAACTTAAGCCGTCTGAGGGCTCACACTAAGACTCTAAACCGGTGATGGCGAACCTATGACACGCGTGTCACCACTGACACGCGTAGCCGTCAGTGGTGACACGCGGCTAGGTCGCTCCCCCCTCCCTCTCCCCCTCACCACCCTTCCTAAAGTGGCGATCAGGGCTTCAAAGCCCTGGTCGCCATTTTAGGGAGGCGGAGGAAAGAATTAAAGTGGTGGGCGGGGCTATGAAGCCCCGGTCACCACTGGGAGAAGGATTTCCAGCTAGCACCCTCCCTTCCAAAAGCTGCGATTGCGGCTTTGGGAAAGGAAGGTGGCTGGTCGCTGGAGAGGAGGGGCTGGAGGAGGGAAAAGCCCTCCCATTCAGAAAACCCCTCCCATCCAGCCCTCCCATCTAGCCAGCGATGCTCTTCCCCCCCTGTGTAGCCTCGCTGAAAGGGAGGGGTGTTCTCCGTGACTGAGTCACGGAGAACACCCCTCCCTTTCAGCGAGGCTGGACAGGGGGGTAAAAGGTCGCTGGCTGGGACCTTTTCCAGCTGGCGATGCTCTCACCCCCCCCCGGCAGCCTCACTGAAAGGGAGGGGTGTTCTCACGGAGAACACCCCTCCCTTTCAGCGAGGCTGGATGGGGGGGGGTAAAAGGTCGCTGGCTGGGACGTTTCCCAGCCAGCGATGCTCTCACCCCCCCGTGCAGCCTCGCTGAAAGGGAGGGGTGTTCTCCGTGACACAGTCACGGCGAACACCCCTCCCTTTCAGCGACGCTGGACAGGGGGGTACAAGTTCGCTGGCTGGGACCGTTCCCAACCAGCGATGCTCTCACCCCCCCCTCCAGGCAGCCTTGCTGAAAGGGAGGGGTGTTCGCCGTGACTGAGTCACGGAGAACACCCCTCCCTTTCAGCGAGGCTGGACGGGGGGGGTGTAAAAGGTCGCTGGCTGGGACCTTTCCTAGCCAGCGATGCTCTCACCCCCCCCCCCGTGCAGCCTCGCTGAAAGGGAGGGGTGTTCTCCGTGACTGAGTCACGGAGAACACCCCTCCCTTTCAACGAGGCTGGATGGGGGGGGGAAAGCTCGCTGGCTGGGACCTTTCCCAGCCAGCGATGCTCTCAACCCCCCCCCTGCAACCTCGCTGAAAGGGAGGGGTGTTCTCCGTGACTCAGTCACGGAGAACACCCCTCCCTTTCAGCGAGGCTGGATGGGGGGGGGGTAAAAGGTCGCTGGCTGGGACCTTTCCCAGCCAGCGATGCTCTCACCCCCCCGTGCAGCCTCGCTGAAAGGGAGGGGTGTTCTCCATGACACAGTCACGGCGAACACCCCTCCCTTTCAGCGACGCTGGACAGGGGGGTACAAGTTCGCTGGCTGGGACCGTTCCCAACCAGCGATGCTCTCACCCCCCCCCTCCAGGCAGCCTTGCTGAAAGGGAGGGGTGTTCGCCGTGACTGAGTCACGGAGAACACCCCTCCCTTTCAGCGAGGCTGGACGGGGGGGGGTGTAAAAGGTCGCTGGCTGGGACCTTTCCTAGCCAGCGATGCTCTCACCCCCCCCCCGTGCAGCCTCGCTGAAAGGGAGGGGTGTTCTCCGTGACTCAGTCACGGAGGGTGGCGGGTGGCTGGAGGGGAGGGGCTGGAGGGGAGTGGTTGGAGCGGGGAGCCTTTCCAGCCAGCACCTTCTATTTCCAAAGCCGCGATCAATCGTGGCTTTGGTAAGGGAGAGTGGCTGGCTTGTTGCTCGAGGGGAGGGGTTGGAGGGGAGGGGCTGGAGGGTGCCTCATAGCCTGGATGGGAGGGGCTGGAGGGAGGAGGCTAACCAGAAAGCACCCTCCCTTCCAAGGAGGCCGCCATTTTGGCCTTCTTCTTCCCAGCAGCCTCGGCTGCTGGGGGGAAGGCGGGAAAAAGGGAGCCAATCGGGGCTCGTCAGCTGTGCCCCAATTGGCTGCCTGGAACAGAGGGGAGGGCCATCTGGCCGCATATCCGGCGCAGCTGGATGATGCGGTGGCTGGCGACGGGGCCGGTATAAATAGGCCGGCCCCGGTGCAAAGCCTCCAGTTCAGCCCCAGCAGGACTTCGGACACTACCTCGGATACCACCACCCCTGCCCTCCCTGCGCATTGCTAAGCTAAGTGGGAAAAGTGAGATCATTGCTGAGATAAGTGAGGGAAGTCTGGGAGAGGAGAGGGCCTGTGGCATGGTATGGGTGCCATTTTCTGTCGTTAGTGGCAGCCGTTGTTATTCACATAAGGAACAGTATCTTGCTCCATAGTGCAGACTCCATTTCACCATTATTACTGTTGTGCATCCTTATTAACCCTATTTTTGCTTATTATCCCTACCTTTTCCTAAAAGATAGTTACATACACCATTTTGTGGCTAATAAGGCTAGTTAATCCCTAATTACCTGCAGGCCTAACAAGTGCATATAATTCTATCTTCTGTCACTGCCCCCCGATGGAGAATCCCAAAAATAAAAAACCAAGGTTAAGTAAAGGAAGTGGTAGTAGCAGTGGCCGACCCTTTCAAGAGACATGGACCGAGATGTATGGCTTTATAGAAAAAAATGGCAGATCATTTTGCGTTCTATGTAACGAAACAGTAGTAAGCAGAACATGGAATATAAATAGACATTTTGAAACTAATCATTCTCAGCTCTTGGAAAAAAGTGAGGATGAAAGGAAGGTATACATTTCCAGGCAGCTACAACTTTATAAGAGCCAATCTAAGTCCATCCTAAAATTTATGAAAGGCTCTACAAATTTAACATCTGCAAGTTTGAGCATTGCTCACTCTATAGCTCAGCATGGAAAAGCGCTCAGTGAGGGAGAATTTATTAAAGATACTCTTCTAAGATGTGCACCAGATTTGTTTCATGATATGCAGAATAAAGATGCAATTATTAAGAGAATATCTGAGTTACCACTTAGTAGAAATATCATAAAAGACCGAATAATGAGACTGAACACAAATGTACAACATCAATTAGAGAGAGACCTAAAGAAGTGTAAATATTTTTCGATCTCTCTTGATGAAACTACTGATGTCACATCACATGCTCAGTTGGCCATTATTGGGCGATATTCTGATGGATTCAAAATGAGAGAAGAATTGATAAAGTTAGTATCAGTGCCAACAAGTACAGCAGGAAGTGAAATATGTAAGGTTGTTCTACAAACATTTTGTGACCTAAGCATTGATATCTCAAAAGTGGTGTCAGTGACGACAGATGGGGCACCAAATATGGTGGGGAAAAAAGTCGGATTTGTCAAATTGTTTACAGAAGCTATTGGACATCCAATTGTGCCTTTTCATTGTATTATCCATCAGGAGGCTTTATGTGCCAAGGCAGGATTCACTGATCTAAACGACTTAATGTCAGTTGTTACAAAAATAGTTAATTTGATAGCTGCTCGCCCCCTTCACAAGCGAGAATTTTCGGCGCTTTTACAGGAGGTTGATTCCACCTACAGTGGACTGCTGATGTACAATAATGTAAGATGGCTGAGCCGAGGCAAAGTTCTTGAGCGCTTTGTGGAGTGCTTTGAAGAAATTAAGGTATTTCTTGACGATAAGGATATGGGGAACTTTCCTCAGCTTAATGATGATAAGTGGGTCAACACCCTGATGTTTTTTACAGATCTCTCTGTTCATATTAATGAACTGAATTTAAAGTTACAAGGTTTTGGCAAAAGTATTGACGTTATGTTTGGATACATAAAAGCTTTTGAAAGTAAAGTTAAAATTTTCAAGCGAGATGTAGAAACTAAAACTTATAAGTATTTTCCTCGAGTAGCAAAGCATTTTGAGGCCAGTGCAGCTGTACAAGATGAAATGGAACTCTTGCATATGAAGTACCAGCATGTTTTAGACTCGTTACTTGACCAGTTTAGTGATAGATTTAGTCAATTTAGAAGTCTAGAACAGACCATGAAAATAATTAAGTATCCTGATGTAGTAGTCTACAGTAGTTTGGAATTAAATGGTTTCCAATGGATGCAAATTGATGATTTGGAGATGCAACTTGCAGAATTTCAAGACAGTATCTGGGCTCAGGTGTTTGTCGACTTGAGGTCAAAGCTTGAGATTCTGGAAAGGCGCCGCTTGGAGAATCAAGAGGAGTGCCACTATGAACAGGAAATTTGGAGTGCCTGGAACCGACTACCAGACACTTTTAGCACCCTGAAAAATATAGCAATGGCTTTACTCACAATTTTCCCCTCTACATACTTTTGTGAGGCCTTATTCTCAGCGTTAAATAATATCAAAACCAACAAAAGAAACAGATTGACAGATGAAGTTAGTAGCGCTTGCTTGGGCCTGAAGTGTACAAAATACCAACCTTCAATTGAAGAATTAGCCAATGAAATTCAGCAACAAAAAAGTCACTAATAGGCAGGTTAGTTAAAGAATTCCCCCTCCCCCTCACTTATCTCAGTTCACACAAGTTAAATAATATCAAGACCAACAAAAGAAACTGACTGACAGATGAACAAAGAAGTCACTAAGCAGGTAAGTTAAATAATTCGTTTTTGGTTTATTAAATACAATTATATATAACAATTATACATTTATGTTATTTAAACAACAAATATTGTGAAATAATGTTTTTTCCTCAAAGTGACACACCACCCGAGTTATGCTCCGTTTTTTGGCGAAGTTTGACACACCAGGCTCAAAAGGTTGCCCATCACTGCTCTAAACTATCTAGTCCATGAGCTGCTCTTCGCCGATGATGCTGCCCTTTGTTGCCCACACAGAAGCAGCTCTGCAGCGCCTAACATCCTGCTTTGCAACAAATGCAGAGCTGTTTGGGCTGGAAGTCAACCTGAAGAAAACAGAAGTTCTTTACCAGCCTGCACCACAGGACGAACACCACCATCCCCACATTGCCGTCGGCAAATCTGTGCTCAAGTCCGTTCAGCAGTTCACCTACCTGGGAAGCATCATCTCCTCAGATCCAAGATTGACAAAGAGATCGATCACAAATTAGCAAAGGCATATAGTGCATTTGGAAGACTTCACAAAAGAGTCTGGAGCAAAAAACACCTGAGGCAAAGCACAAAAATCAGTGTGTATAGAGCCATTGTACTGTCTATCCTCCTTTATGGATCTGAAACATGGGTCACCTATCGCCACCACCTACGACTCCTCGAGCGCTTTCATCAGCGCTGTCTACGCACAATCCTAAATATACACTGGACTGACTATGTGACGAATGTTGCTGTCCTTGAGCAAGCAGGGATCACCAGTATTGAGGCCATGATATTGAGAACACAGCTGCGCTGGGCAGGGCACGTTTCTACAATTCAAACTCACAGGGAAAGGGAGAGAACTGTATTACTGATATTCCAAGTTATGTTGAGACCTGCTGCTTCTCTGCTTTATCACTAATGATATGCAGATAAACTATTACTGGTGGAACCTTCTTTTTGTAAAAATGTATTCTAAAGAGGCCACTTTTAGTACTACAGGATCACTCAAAATACCACAGGCTTGAAATGCAGTAAGCGCACCACAAGTTATACCTACCTTTCCTAAAGACTATGGAGTGTCAAGTGGTGAACCCAAAGCATTTTTCTAAAGCTACTAGTGTTGCTTAGTGTACAGCAGGACCAGTAATTGGCTTAAGGGAGCTCTAATGACATTGCTAAACCACTTAACCTTTACTTTCTCAGTCGAAGATAACAAATTATCCTTTCGGATGACTGTTACCTTACGACCTACCTCTGCGGTTGTGTTACACAAGGAGAGTGTTATGATCTGAAGTTAGTGAGACAGAAAACAATCCAATTTTTTAGAAGTCAGTCAGAAAGTTGTCACACCATTCGTTGGGGTGGGGGCTCCTTTCAGGAGTCCCAATTTTTTAAAGGCATATAAAAAAGGGAACAGTGTGGCTGAACATGGAAACAGACTAAAAGGACATGCTTCTTCCTTGTAATTTTCTAGAATCAGCAACCACAGAATCATAGAATCATAGAGTTGGAAGAGACCAAAAGGGCCATCCAGTCCAACCCCCTGCCATGCAGGAATAGAATCATAGAATCATAGAATTGCAGAGTTGGAAGAGACCACAAGGGCCATCCAGTCCAACCCCCCTGCCACGCAGGAAATCATGATCAAAGCATCCCCGACAGATGGCCATCCAGCCTCTGTTTAAAGACCTCCAAGGAAGGAGACCCCACCACGCTCCGAGGGAGTGTGTTCCACTGCCGAACAGCTCTTACTGTCAAAAAGTTCCTCCTAATGTTGAGGTGGAATCTCTGTTCCTGGAGCTTGCACCCATTGCTCCGTGTTCCAGTCTCTGGAGCAGCAGAAAACAAGCCTGCTCCATCCTCAGCGTGACACCCCTTCAAATACTTAAACAGGGCTATCATATCGCCTCTTAACCATCTTTTTCCAGGCTAAACATACCCAGCTCCGTAAGTCTCTCCTCATAAGGCATGGTTTCCAGACCTTTCACCATTTTAGTTGCCCTTCTCTGGACACGCTCCAATTTGTCAATATCCTTTCTGAATTGTGGTGCCCAGAACTGGACACAGTATTCTAGGTGAGGTCTGACCAAGGCAGAATAGAGTGGCACTATTACTTCCCTTGATCTAGACACTATACTTCTATTGATACAGCCCAAAATTGCATTGGCCTTTTTAGCTGCCGCATCACACTGTTGGCTCATGTTCAACTTGTGGTCTACTAGGACTCCTAGATCCCTTTCGCACGTAGTCTCATTCAGCCAGGTCTCTCCCATCCTATATTTATGCATTTCATTTTTCCGCCCTAAATGCAGTACTTTACATTTCTCCGTATTGAATTTCATTTTGTTAGCTTTGGCCCAGCTCTCCAGTCTATCCAGGTCATTCTGAATTTTGATCCTGTCCTCTAGGGTATTAGCTACTCCTCCCAATTTGGTGTCATCTGCAAATTTGATAAGTATGCCCCTAATTCCCTCATCTAAGTCATTGATAAAGATGTTGAATAGCACTGGGCCAAGGACAGAACCCTGTGGCACCCCACTGGTCACATCTTTCCAAGACGAAGAGGAGCCACTGCTGAGCACCCTTTCAAAGCATTCAATCAAAGCATTCCTGACTGATGGCCATCCAGCCTCTGCTTAAAAGCCTCCAAAGGAGACTCCACCACACTCTGAGGCAGAGTATTCCACTGCTGAACAGCCCTTACTGTCAGGAAGTTCTTCCTAATGCTTAGGTAGATTCTCTTTTCCTGCAGTTTGAGTCCATTGCTCCGTGTCCTAGTCTCTGGAGCAGCAGAAAACAAGCTTGCTCCATCCTCAATATGACATCCCTTCAAATATTTAAACATGGCTATCATGTTCAACCTTCTCTTCTCCAGACTAAACATGCCCAGCTAGAATCAGCAACCACATAGATGTGTAATTTGGTAATTTTTTGGCTCTGGATGTTCTGGCACATGGAAAAGGAAGATAGAAAGAAAATAAGGTAGGTAGCAGCTGCATAATCCATTACCTTTACCAAAGCATCACTGAAATGAATAAGGTTTATGTAGAAAAATATCAAAGGTCTCCTAGAACTCCCTTGCATTTCAAAGACAGAAGTTTCTGGTGGATTATACAGGATTGTATTGTGCTTTAAATGTTTACAATCTGTTTCCCCACATTTCTACAAAACAGACTGCGTCTAATTTGAATTTCCCCCTACTTTATTTCTTCAAGAATTTATAGAACTACCTGGGGATTCACCAACTCTTTCCGTAGGTTGCAGAAATTTATCTTCTGTATTTAAAATGGGTGGGAATTTTAAATGCTTTTAAAGTAGCTGATTACATTAGCTATTTTTTTCCTGAAATTGTATGTTAAAAATTAAAACAGTTGAACACAGTTGGTAATTAAGAATGCTCAAATTAGCAGCTTTTAGAGGACTAGGTTACATTTTTGTACTTGATGTCCTTTCCTGATAATTGTTCTTATATTCCATTTGTGACTTACGACTTCTTGTTAGACTTTATCTAGTCAACACAACTGGGATTTTTTAAAAAAAAAAATCAGGTGGTAGTCATCCCGCCTCACTTAATGGCCTAAATCCAACGGCCCACTGACAGAGCTTCCTTCTCTTCTCCCCCTCTTTCCTGGAACCATGCATGATGCATGAAAACTAGCAATACAGGTTTCCCAGTCCCTGCTCCAGAGCCAGTTTCGAGGTTATCTGGGGAGCTGAAGAGAGCAAGGCTGACAGTCCCACCCAGGTCTCTGTTGAAAAACCAAAAGTCCAACCTTCAATCCTGTGTATTATGCCTGAACCAGTTAATATTTTTTTTTAGTTAGTTAGTTAGTTATACCCCGCTCTTCAGCCACAAAGCTATCAGAGCGGCTTACAAATTGTTTTAAGCAATAGCTATTTACACATCTACACTGCATTAAACAGTTTCCAATGTGTGTTAGCTAATTGCCCCCACAAGCTGGGTACTCAATTTACAGACCTACGAAAGGATGGAAGGCTGAGTGAACCTTGGAGCCCGCTGGAATCGAACTTGCAACGTGGTGGCTTGCAGTACTGGCATTTAACCACTGCGCCACCAGGGTTAATGCAGTGTATTTCCTACTAAGTCATGCTCCTCTCTCATCCTCAGAGGAAGGCCATGGCAAACCCCCTCTGAACAAATCTTGCCAAGAAAAGTGGCATGATAGATTTGTTTTAGGGTCGGCATAAGTCAGAAATGACTTGAAGGCACACCAGCACCACAAACAACACTGTTTTTCATGATTTTATGGCCTTTTGCTCCATCTTGTCTCCTAGTCTAATACTTGTTAAGATTAATTTTAATCTGGTATAGTTTGGGCTCCACAATCCCTCCCCTTCTATTCAATGAAGCAAATTAATATAGAAGGAACAAAGAAGCAATGTGTCAGTATTTTCCACACTGAGCACAACTCAGACTTTCAAATATTTCCACTTTCTGCTGTTTCTCCTGCCCCTGACCTCTCTCAGGAAGTCACACAACAGGTTCCATTTCTCCTTCTACCTTTACAAGGACTGCTAATCATTTGTATCAGAAAGAACAGCTACAACCTCAGTATCTGTCATTGCTTCCACAACAACCCACAATGTACACAGCAGCACAAAAACCCAGTTCCTTGCTTGCCTTGGATTTCTTGTGTAGGTTAAGGCAGAAAGAGCATTCTCCACAAGCACAGACATAACAGTGCAACACAATCTGAGCATGCCACTGTGGAGTCCATGCATTCACTGCAACTTGAGCACTCAACCCTAGGCCCAAAATGTTATTCACCCTCAGAAGGCAGCTAATTAGAAGGCCACCAGCGGCTCAGGCTGCAAGCAAGTACAGTATGCTGTAATAGAGTCTCCCAATCCACATGTGATGGGAATGCTATTCTGTAAACATACTTATCTCACATGTTGATAAGACATGGCTCTTCTCAGAGGTATAATCAAGGTAAATCTTGGAATAGCTGGTCCCTGTATATCGAAACTTACAACATCAAAGGGTAACTTGTGGAGGGTGGGTCAGTGGAAGCATACCTGTCGTTTTGCTTTCAGCTTCTATAACCACTAATACCTGCAGACAATGGGTATCTGTTTTGAAGAAGAGATTATTTATTTGTTGGAAGTTAGAGAAACGTCTCTTTGGCAAAGTGAGTCAGTCCATATGCCAAGATCTTCAGACACTGGACTGGCATGCGCTTGTATAGCTCTTTACTTTTCCATTCTCAGACCCTCAGAAATCCATAACTCTGCCACATATCAGCCTCCAAAATTGTCTATGTGCAGTCTAATCTTTCTAAATATCTCAAGAATTGCTTAGGTATTGCCTCCTACTAACTTTTCCAAACACCAAGGACATCCAGATGTGAAGACATCAACGACAGCACAGTGTAAGAGAAAGGAGAGCATACTTTTAATGGGTGATATAATGTTGCTGTGGGTGATCTTTGGGAAGAGAAATATTTTCTGATTTACAATAGGATTTTAACCAAAATTTCCTCTCCAGAAGGAAACGCTCGAAGTGACCCATATAAAAAGAGCAGTGAAAAAGCAAACAGCATTAAAACACACAAGATATACAACTAAGACATGATAAGACAAGCTAATGAAGGGGGAAAGGCTGAGTGGCAGATAATTTAAAAACTTACTGGAAAATAAATGTTTAAATCTTATCAAAGACTGGCAATAAAGAGGTATACAATCAGACCCCCATATCCACAGAACCAATATCCACAGTTTCCACAGGACACAAAATAGGGACACATACCATAGAGTCATGCTACAAAACGCCTAGAGGGGTGTCATATCTATGCATCTTCCTCCAACGCAACTCTATGGTATGCTTTTACTGGAAGTCCTATATATTTTAATAGGGTTTGCTGTTATACACATTTTCCAATATCCACAGTAAGTCCAGGAACTGAACCCCCACAGACATGGGGGTCTGTCTGTATAACCTAACCTCATATGGCAGGGAGTTCCACACTCTGGTTGCATGGAAGAGGAAGTCTCATGTATCACTACCAACCACATCTCAGAAGGCAGTAACATAGATTAAAGGGCCTCATTAGAGGATCTCAGAGAAGAGGGGTACATATGGGCAGACGTGGCCCCAAGACAATTAATCATCTGATACTTCTACCAAAGCTGTAAAACGAACCAGTGACGCGCTTGGGCATATTCACAGGTACTACAGAAACTGATTCAACACCAGCATAATTAATGGGCACACTGATTATATTTCCAGCAAGGAGTACAAGCTGCTCTAAAAGAATGCATATTCAGAAATGCTAGACCAAAGACCCAGTTGCTAAGCAACACGATGCTATGCTTCCCACGTATGTTTCTGAACGCACATGAAGCCATAGGCATGCCACAGTCGTCTAGAAGGAGCCTCAGTAGCTAGATTTCTGTGCATAACAATCCAGCTAGCCAACCTGACTGCATGCCTATGCAGCTTGGCAAGAGCAGGAACGCAACAGTCTTCCAATTAAAGGGCAGCTATAGTCTGACTGTTTTTAGGAATTTTTAAAGAGTACAGTATTTTAATGCATTTTTAAAATGTGTTTATCTCTGTATTGTTTTAAATAGTTTTTATGTGTTTATTGCCTCAGGAGCCCTTCTGGGTTGGTACATGATACAGAAAAACTTTTAAATAAACTTAAATAAATAAATAAATAACCTTGCCTTCCTTGTGCACAGTAAACCCACATGGACATCAAATAGCCAAGCACTTATTTACAGAGCAGAAAGCTGTGGCTTTGAAAGGACACAATTTTAGATCAGCTGATGAAACCTGCCTCAAAATTCCCATGATTCCAGGCAACAAAGTGTAAGACGTAATTTATTAGGCGCTCCATAACTGAAGACCTATGCACAGTTCCCGTCAAGCTCTATCTACTGAACTCAGGCAGGCTTCTTCCTGACAGCACAGGTCCACCATGCAGAACACACTGAGCTTTAACCAAATATCTCTTACAGGCTGAAATGCAATTTTTAGCTTTTAAAAGGAAAATCAAATAGCCCTGCAAACAAGTTGTAGAGTTCAAACTGAGAACATTTTTATTTATGTATTGTCCATTTTATTTCATTTTATATCCCACTTTTCTCCCAGCACAGACCCAAGGTTGCTTTTGGGAAAACATCAGAGAAGAAGTATTCAACCCGTGCTTGATTCTTTTCCTTATTCTCTATGTTCACCTTCCACAAACAAACTGTAAAATCTTTGTTATCATCTCATTAATTTGTATACCAATGCACCAGCAGATCCTAAAGGGCTGCTACCAGAGAGCGCAGAAAGCAGCTGGCTAGTATAACAATGGTCTAACTCCATATGAGGAATACAGGTTGCCCCAATGCAGATCCATGGGGGAATACGTTCCGGGACTTACTGCGTATAAGTGAAACCGTCAGTAATAGCAAACCCTATTAAAATAAAGGACTTCCTGTACAAACATACAGAGTTGCATTGGAGGGCCTAGCAATTCCTACAGAGGACACCTCTCTAGGCATTTCCAGTGCAACTCTATGGTATGTGTGCCCTATTTTGTGTCCCTTGGATAACTGAAACTGTGGATATTTGTTCTGCACATATGGTGGGGGCAACCTGTACATGCTTGTTTGTTGTTATGTGCCTTCCAAGTTAGAATGAATTAATAGTGCCACTCTATTTTGCTTTGGTCAGACCTCATCTAGTATACTATGTCCAGTTCTGGCACCACAATTCAAAAACGATATTGATAAGCTGGAACGTGTCCAGAGGAGGGTGACCAGGATGGTGGGAGGTCTGCAAGTCATGCCCTATGAGGAGCGGCTTAGGGAGCTGGGCACATTTAGTCTGGAGAAGAGAAAGTTGAGAGGTAACACAATAGCCATGTTTAAACATTTGAAGGGATGTCATACAAAGCTTGTTTGTTGCTGCTCCAGAGACTAGGACACAGAGCAATAGGTTCAAGCTGCAGGAAAAGAGATTCCATCTAAACTTTAGGAAGAACTTCCTGAAGGTAAAAGCTGTTCGACAATGGAATACACTGCCTTAGATTGTGGTGGAGTCTCCCTCTTTGGAGGTTTTTAAACAGAGACTGGATGGCCATCTGCCAGGAGTGCTTGGATTTGGTATTCCTGCATGGCAGGGGGTTGGACTAGATGGCCCTTATGGTCTCTTCCAACTCTATCATTCTATGACTAGATGGCGCTTTTAGTCCTTCCCAATTCTATGATTATCTGGAAGTTTTGAAATAAAGGCAGGATGTCCATCTGTTGGGGGCGCTTTGACTGTGTATTCCTACAAGGCAGGGGGTTGGATTGGATGGCCCTTGTGGTCTCTTCCAAATCTAGGATTCTATGATCAACAGGTGACTTAAAGAGACATGCACACACACACACACACACACACACACACACAAACCAACTTGTAGAAAAAGTACTTCTTTACAAACGGTGGAAGAAAAAAGTACTGTCATAAAATGTCCTACTATGAAGCCAATGTTCATACATTAAGCTCAAAATATCAGGGCAGGAGGCATTTATTACACTGAAAATGCTGACAATTGCAATCATGATTAAAGCTGCAAAGCCGTTAAGTCCATCTTAATGCGTTTGGAATACATGCTTGGGAGGCCACACCTGGAGCAGTCAATTGCATTAATACCCTTCTGATCTCCAATTTGTGCTGTCATGAAAAAGCAAAGTGGAATGGTTCACATCTGTTTATGGCAGCAATGGTGTCCAGAGGTAGAAAAGAGTGGTGTGACTATATTCCTTCTTTCTCTTAGGGTGATCCACAAGGACTTGCGCATACAACTGTACATGAAATACAAAAGGCTTCTCTTAAGCAAGGACAAGAGAATAATATCTAGCTGGAAAGGGACCTCCAGGGCTGTAAAAAGTACAATGCTAATGTCTTTCTCCAACCACAAAATATCAATTTCACAGTTCTCATAATCTAACAGGATGCGTATTAGTAAAGCTATTTTACTCAGGCTAGCAAAATTATATCTAGAATATGCAAGGTAATGAAAAATTCTATAAAGGAGTGATTCGTTCGTGATCTGAGGGGGAGGAGGAAGGGAAAGTATCTTAAAGCTTTTTTAAAAAAATATAGTGAGGCATAAAGTTTTGTTGGCATAACCATACTTTATCAGACCTACGAAGTGGCCAATATTTATTCAAGGCATTCACATATTCAAATTCTTAGGGCAGCTTCCATATGAAAGTAGTAAGCAAAACACAACATCGCAAGAAAAAATAATCTGAATGCTGAAACTCACCAGCCCAAGCACCACAAAACAACCGATTAATTTTCCCACCTATAATTCTAAAAGTCTGGAAAAACAAAGATGTTTGCCTGGCACCAGAAAAATAAAATGAGTTGCCAGCACACCATCCAGGGCACCCAGTGAAAGCCATCTGCCAATGATCCTAAAATATGGGCAGCCATGTAGGGAAGACAGGTGGTCCTTCAAGTGCCCTGGACACAAGTCAGGACTGTAAAGACCACAGTCTGCATGCACTGAAGCATATGAACCACCTTTAAAGGCAGCCACATATATGGTACATTACAATAATCTATCTTGGTCATAACTAAACCTATCTCCCTTCCAGGCAAAGATTCACTTGGTATGCTAGGCTAAGCAGGTAAAAAACAATACAGTATTACAAGTCAAAAAGAAATCCCCAAATGCAAATCTGCTTTGGAAAGGTACAAATCAAACAAGCACAACATACTCTACACTTCCATCTATACACAAAAACGTGGAACTAGAGAGGGAGAAAAAAATTAATGCAGCTGCACCTAACTGGTTTTTATTTTAGCATGCGCTTTCATGGATATAAACCCACTTCTTTGGATGCACTACCCAGCAGCAATAATGTAATAGGATCCAGAAAGATCTATACACAGTGCCTCATACCTCAATGACGATGGCTATACGTGCTCACACACAGAGAGACGAAGGTGGGAAGAAGTCATCTTTATAGCAACACGAGGCCTACTTATAGAATCATAGAGGACTTTTTCAAACGGGGAATAAAAACCGCATTGAAGTTGGGAGGAGGACAGCACTGTCTCACTTATAGCACTGTTTCATACGACACCGTCCTGCTCCCGACCTTTCCCTCTGCTGAGGGCGGGAGAAATGCGCTGCTTTTATTAACGGAGAACCCCCATCAATAAAAAGTGGTGCATTTCTCTCTCCCCCGGTACAGAGGAAGCACAGGGAAGGTCCAGAGGAAGACGGAGGAGGGCGGTATTGTCTGAAACAGGGCTCTGTACGCGTGACAGCCCCATTCCCCTCCCACTCTCTGGGGGGGGGGGTCCCCATTTTTAAAAATCCATAGAATCACAGAATTGGAAGAGACCACAAGGGCCATCCAGCCCAACCCCCGCCATGCAGGAATACACAATCAAAGCATTACTGACTTGATGGCCATCCAGCCTCTGCTTAAAAACCTCCAAAGGAGACTCCACCACACTCAAAGGTAATGTATTCCACTTCCGAACAGCTCATACTGTTAGGAAGGTCTTCCTAATGTTTAGGTGGAATCTTTTTTCCTGTAGTTTGAACCCATTGCTTCGTGTCCTAGTCTATGACTACTGATGAAAGTAGTTCACCATGAAGCAAACAACTCCTTATTCAAAGTCAATTCCTTTTCTTCCAGATAAGGGCACTGACAGTATATCAAATGAAGTTCAGTGCCAAGGGTATGAGGAAGCAAAGCCAGGTTCAGATACACACCGATGCAGGCTGTGTATACAAGGCAAATTCCCAGAACACCAACCGTCTCCATTAAGTAATTCCCTGCTCAGTCTGGCCCACTTTTTCAGACTTCAATTGCAGCCCTAGATATACAACACCTCGGCTACCTAGCCATCCGAAACACTTCGGTTCTGGCAGTACAGGTATTCATAAAATGTTACTATTACTATCATTGTCGTCATCATCATCTGCTCCTCCTCCCTCTTCTTCTCCTTCCTCCTTCTTATCATATTTATTTATTTATTTCCCCAACTTTTTCCCACTTTGGCACTCAAAGTGGCTTACAACAGCTAAAAGAGAGAAAACAAATATCAAATGCAAACGTTTATAGTATCACTAAACTATCAATAACATTAAAAGCAGTTTTAAAATGTAACTATTAAAAATGACAAACAAGGCAGACTGACAGTACACCACAATTCCACCAGGCTCAGCCCCCTTGGGCCGTCAGTCTTCAGAGGCCCGCCAAGATAGAAGTCATAACCTGCCTGCAGAAAGAGGGCAAGAAGGGCGCTAGTCTCACACCTCTGGGAAGGGAGTTCCAGAGGGTGGGAGCAGCCAAGAAGGCCCTCCCCCATGTTCCCACCAGGTGCACCTGTGGAACAGAGACGAGATGCCAGAGATCCTGGTTCAATAAGTATCCCAGTCACTTCTATTACAAAAAGCAAACTTTCTAGCAGAGTCTCACATCTGACAGCAAGAAGCAAAGGCCTATGGTTTGAAAAACATCCAAGAGGTTTAGCAAAATGAGCAGGAGAGAATTCCTCCGCCAAATTCACTCTCAGAGTCTCTTCAAAGGCAACCCACTTGCAGTACTTTACACCCATAAAGAACCTGGGGTCCCTCTCCTATCAGCACTCATCATAGTGAACTTTGACTTTTTAAAAAATAATTATCTGAATAGGCTACTTTTAATATTTCTTTTTTTTCAAATTTATTTAAAGCAAATATAGATATTAACAAAGCAAACACATATTGAAGCAAAAGGATAAAAGAGGAAAACAACACAGAAGATAAATTAAGTAAAATTATGTAATCAAACAATGTATACCTTATTCTAATTAGCTTCAATTCTACTTGACTTCCCATGTAATACCATCTTGTAAGGATCATGTTACATAACTGAAATGAACATGTGCCATTTTAAAGGGAGACAATATAACGACCACCAATCAAAGCACTGTGGCCAGTTGTGGCTCTCTGCCACATGTCCTCAGGTATTTACAATGTGCCATTTTTAAAGCTATATTGTTACCGGGCCAGAAAATAACTGCACGGTATTTCTTAGACCTGGTCTAGAAATGTCACTTCCTTTCTCACAATGTGATGGATACAGGCTCTATTTTAGGCCAATCACTAGACGATGCTAAAGTCCTATTTGGAAGAAGGAGGGTGAAGTACTGCTTCAAAATCAAGAAAATCTACTTTCCTCCCTCGCTGTTTGGCTAATTTGGAACTACTGGGAAACAGACTCTATCTTCAAATAACAAGGAGCTTAGCTGGCACTGATCAATAATTCACAACAGCTCTATTATTATGGAGGAAACAGACAGAGGAACAAAGAGGCGTGAAGGCCTCAGAGGAAGTCAACATTGGCAAGAAAAAAGAATTGGACACGCACAAAGGACAATCAGTCCTTTTCTGCATGACTCATCTCAATACGGCAAGAACAGAAAGCCACTGGGCTAGAGCAAATAACTGTCTGGTCCACAAGCGTTACTGAGAAGTAACACCCCCTGTACAGGTTGGGATTCTTTTGTTCGATGCTGTACCACAAATAGGATGCCCTAAATTGTGCAATACATATTCCACAACCCTTCCACCAAAATACTCATTGAGCAGTATTTAAATAGCACAAGGATCCTGAAAGGTGTGAAGTCATTTGCTTCAGAATACTCAGGGAGTTTCACAGCTCAGTGGGGATTTGAACCTTAGTTCTCAAAGTCATACTTTTGTTTAAGGCAAGTGTACCTTTTCTTACACAGCTCCCATCTTGAGCCTGTAACACTTAATGCCATCAGAAATAAATACCACCAAACAGGACAATAATCTCCTCCCCCTCCAAAAGAAGGGAGAAATCATGTGAACTGGATCTTTCTTGACAATTTGGTATCCAGGGATTTAAGGATTCACAGCTTGAAAATATTTTTAAAAAAATAATAATCCAAAAAGCAAACCTTGATTTTGCCATCTTATATAAGGGGCACCATTTTGCTATACCACTGCACATAACAGGACTTGAGTATTCACGGATTTTGGTATCCACGGGGGCTCCTGGAACCAAACCCCGGAGAATATGAAGGGACAAGAGTATATCCATTGAGTTTAAAAGGGATTACAAGAAAGTAGCAAACTGCAGTCTTAACCTCAGAAGTTCTATGTCCCATCCCGTCCTGTCCCCCGCCCTGGGTTCTCTTATGCAGAAAAACAGCACCCATCAACACACATTACCTGTCTAACAGATGTTTACAATTCTATTTTAAGTAATCTCTCTCTCTCTCTCTCTCTCTCTCTCTGGCTTTTCTTCACAAACGAAGATTCAGGAAGGACTCATCCCGCGCTTTCTGCAAGCGCGCTGATGAGTAAAAAGGCCAATCCGAGATAAATTAGTCCGGTTGGAGAAAGCACAGCAGAAGGTCTCCTTGGGTGATGTTTCCGGGTTGTGATTCTTTCTGCATTGTCGTTTCTCTTCAAGACTTGTTTGGTGTGAGTTCTCAAATAAGGCTGCAGCATTGTGGATAGTGCGTCTCCATGCCTCCCGATGTGAGACCAGGCGGACCATTGTTGGTGATCAATTTGGCCGAGACTGAGATGTTGTTTCAGGGAGTCCTTTTATTGTTTTTTTGGAGCACCCCTCTTATGCTGACCTGTGGCGAGTTCGCCATAGAGTACTATTTTGGGGAGGTGTGGTCCTCCATCCTAGAAATGTGCCCTGCCCAGCACAGCTGTGTTCTCAATATCATGGCCTCAATGCTGGTGATCCCTGCTTGCTCAAGGACAGCAACATTCGTCACATAGTCAGTCCAGTGTATATTTAGGATTGTGCGTAGACAGCGCTGATGAAAGCGCTCAAGGAGTCGTAGGTGGTGGCGATAGGTGACCCATGTTTCAGATCCATAAAGGAGGATAGACAGTACGATGGCTCTATACACACTGATTTTTGTGCTTCGCCTCAGGTGTTTATTACTCCACACTCTTTTGTAAAGTCTTCCAAATATGCTATATGCCTTTGCTAATCTGTGATCGATCTCTTTGTCAATCTTGGCATCTGAGGAGATGATACTTCCCAGTAGGTGAACTGCTGAACGGACTTGAGCACAGATTTGCAGACAGCAATGTGGGGATGGTGGTGCTACTGTAATATAAAAAATGTATTACTGGGTTCTGTGCTGGGAGAAAGATGGAAAATAAATAAATGTTTGGATTTTGATTTTACTTATGCCACTTTTTAAAAGGAAGGATGCCTGCTATAACTAAAGATTTTGGAAATAATATATATTTAAAGAGGTTTAAAATGTGTTTTTAATCTGTTTTTTAAGCTAACCATGAAATTATTGCAAAGATGAATGCAAAGAATCCAGTCTATTATTTAATACTCTAACCTGCTACCTCAGGGCTTGGAACAGAAAACATGCAACTGAGGTTTGTTGTTATTAACTGTCATCAAGTCGCCTTCGACTTATGGTGACCCTATGAATGAGAGACCTCCAAGTCACCCCATCATCAACCCCATGAGGTCTTACAGACTCAGGGCCGTGGCTTCCCTGATTCAGTCCATCCACCTGGACTGTTGTTTTCCTCTTTTCCTACTGCTTTCTACTTTTCCAAGCATTTTTGTCTTTTCTAGTGAGTCATCTGTTGGGAGTGCTTTGATTGCGTGTTCCTGCATGACAGGGGGTTGGACTGGATGGCCCTTATGGTCTCTTCCAACTCTATGATTCTATGTCTTCTCATTGACGCCCCCTTGTCGTGGGAGAGAGGCTTGCGTACCCTAATGATGTTTTGAGCTATGCTGGCGGTGGCATAATAGCCACTGGTAGGGTCTCCCATGCCAGACAGGTCAAAACCGAAGGGTCTGACAAAGAGCGTCAAAGGGCAGGATGGGCTCTCCAGCCTTGTGGCAACCGTCCTAGGAGAAGGAAAACTCTATCCCAAACCCGGGCAGATGGTGCTCGTCCAACCCTGTAAGGTCAACCATCTAAGAGAAGGAAACTCTAATCAAACCTACGGCCCGAGGACCTCACTGCCACGTCCATGCTTGCAAGGCCACGGCAGATGAATCTCTGGTTTAAAGGGTGAGGCCAGTTCTGTGCACGCTGCGCTCCACCAGAAAAATCCATTGCACAGGCCCAATGTCTTCTCATGATATGGCCAAATTACAACAGTCTCAGTTTAGTCATATTGGCTTCTAGGGAGAGTTCAGGGTTGATTTGCTCTAAGACCCATTGGTATGTCTTTTTTAGCAGTCCAGAGTATCCACAGAACTCTTCTCCAGCACCACATTTCAAATTAGTTGACTTTCTTCCTCTCAGCTTTCTTCACTGTCCAGCTTCCACAACTATACATAGAAATGGGAAATACAATGGCATGGCCAATCCTAACTTTAGTATTCAATGTGATATATCTTGACACTTCAGGATCTTGTCTAGTTCCTTCATAGCTGCCCTTCCAAGTCCTAATCTTCTTCTGAGTTCTTGACTGCCGTCTCCATTGTGATTAATGACTGAGCCAAGGTATGGAAAATCTTGAACTATTTCAATGTCTTCATCATTTACTTTAAAGTTAGGTAAATCACCTATGATCATTATTTTTCTTTTCTTAATGTTCAACTGTAAACCTGCCTTTGCACTTTCTTCCCTGACTTTCTTCAGTAATTGTTCCAAGTCTTTTCTATTTTCTGCTAGTAGTACAATTCAGAATCAACTAAACTCGCTAGAAGAATTTGGAGTAGGCTGTTAAAGGCGACAGACTGCTGAGCTTCTGAACACAGCTTGTTCCTATGTTCTTTGTTATGATTTAAGAACATAATGTGCGACAGATTTTAGTCTCCTTGGTAAATCTGGGAAGATTAATTGCCTCAGGTGTGGCCAAATTCCAGTCTACCTTTTTGGGAGTTTAAATAATGAGAAACCAAGCCATCTCCTCCACTCTGCACAAGCAGGTAACTAATGTAGCAGAGGGCCTGGCCAACTTTTGAAATCTTTTTTATTATCATCACTCCCCAAGAAAACCAGTTATTTTATGTCTTTAGAGGTCATAGATCGACGTATTATATTATGCTTCTTGATGATTAACATGGGGGCTACTAAGTCCAACCACTTTTCTCAAAGTGACTACCATTTTAATTCTTGGGGGTTTTAGTAATATGGAAATCTTTGCAGTTGAAGCTTTAACAATAATAAAACAATATTTGACAAGAAGCCAAAACTGCTTTGCACTTTACCATGAAAAGCAGAGGTCTTTCATTGATCAAGATGGCCCCTGTGGTCTCTTCCAACTCTATGATTCTATGATTCTAAGCTTCCTTGTGTTCCAGCATTCCAGCTGTCATATTGAGAAAAATCCACTATCCTCTTTCAAGACAAGATACCCTCAGCCTCTTCCCCCAAAATAATCCTTCCCTCTTGATTTCTCTTCCTACTCCATTTGGGATTCATCTCAAAAGCAGCTACTTAATCTCGGTGGCCAGTTTTTTCTTGCTGAACAAAGCCTGATGTTTTATTATAGCCAAATCCTGTATTTCAGTGTCCCACAACTGTTTCTCCAAGATCAATCAACAGCTACATCTCATAAACCTCAAAAATTATTACATTATCCCAAAAGAGCAGCTCCCCCACTGTTCACTCCTATCGCTTTCCTAGTCCAGCTACTAATGGGGCCCTGGTGCTGGACTGGAAAATGCAAACTGGATTTCCCATTTATCTTCAGTGAATCAAAACAGCTGTCAAATGCACATTGCTGGATTCAATATGACACAATGAAGACGACCGAAAGCATGTGTAATGACCAACTATGGATCCAGCACTATGCAGTCTTCCAGGTCATAAACTGAAAAGCCTAAATCTAAGAACCACACACACTTTAGGTCTATACAGAGCAACGTAACATGAATGTTGCCATTTCTACTTTATAGATGATATCTGCAAGGCCTGACCAGTATGGAAGCCAATTACTATTGACAGGCTCTGTGCTGGGGTAGTAAATAGACATAAAGCCATGCTTTCTAAGGCAGCCCATTTCAATGATAATGGTTACCAAGGTTACTTTTAAATTCCAACCACTGAGTGCTTTAATATTTCAGACCTCCACATCACCTTCAGAACCATGTTCCTGGGCAGGTTTCTTAGGCTGTCCCAAACCACTGTCCTTCATTGGCCATGCTGGCTAAAGATAATGTGAACTGTAGTCCAACACAACAGCTTTTTGAACAAGTTAATGTGCTCCCACCAAAAGTTGTCAAATGAATTGGAAAGCTGCACCCCCACATCTCTTGATGTTTGGGCTATATGTGTCATTTTCACTTAAACAATTCTTTAGGCACTAAGCATCAGCTCTACTTTATTAGTTTGAAGAAATGAGAATGACTTCCTATATGGAGCAAGATCTGCTCAAGACATTTCTATATGGTACTCTCTGCCAAAACCGGCACCCTGTCAAACAGGATAGCATGCTGTATTCGCTCTCTTGCTTATATCTCTCACCAGGCACTGTTGTTGTGTTCCTTCAAGTTGTTTCCAACTTTTGGCAACCCTAAGGCAGACCTATCATGGGCTTTTCTTGGCAAGACTTGTTCAGAGGGAGTTTGCCTTTGCCCTCCTCTGAAGCTGAGAGAGTGTGACTTGCCCAAGGTCACCCAGTGGGTTTCCATGGCTGAGCAGGGATGCGATCCCTGTTCTCCAGTCATAATTCAATACTCAAACCACTATACCATACTGGCTCCTCAGCAGACATCAGCACCTAAAAAGGATTTATCTACGGTATATATTAGCCGTGATCCACAGAAAGTGTTGCGTTTAGTAACAGACTATACTGCCTATCAGATTAGAACACCCTTGGAAGTGGGACAGAGTAAATTATCAATGTTCTCCATTACTATACAATCTTCCTAAGAGGAGGGCTTATCTACACATGAAATCAGAGAGATTATTACCAACCAGAGAGCATGCCAAGGGCCAAGGTAAACTACACTACCAGTGCCCATCAAGCAGGAAGGTTGATTGTCTCCACTGCTGATTAATTCAATTAGTATTAGTCACATCCCTTTGCCCCTATTCTCGATCATACTCAAGTCACTGTCTGCCTACCTTAAGGTCTGAATTTCACAAACACTCAATACATAATCACCGACAGCATCTAGGTGGAACACAGGCAACAAAAACCTTCTTAAAAACCTTCTTAACATCGCCATTGGGTTTACCTATCAACATTTAGGTTTTAGGTAGGGATGCTGCCTTCCTTAACTCAAAGGGCCTCTTTTCCTCCTCCTAAAACTGAATCAGCTTTAACTGGTTAACAAAGCAGGAGCATGTGCTCATTCCACAATAACTGCCTCTTAAGCACTCAGCCATTTCACATAGGAAATCAGATTTGGCCTGGCACTTTGCTATTTCCCTTAGGCTCCCCCCCCCCCATGAGCACAAGTGACCCAGCTCCACCTCTCTTATTTATAGGAGCTCTATTGTCTCCACACATAACCCGTTCTTGTAAAGCAGGCTGTTAACAAGAGGGCTGAAATAAAAATGGACAACCTCAGAGTCTTCTCAGTATGCATATTAAAGTTCTCATTCCCAATTTGTCCTAAAATGAAGAGAGAGAATAACCTACATTCTAGTTTCCTGTAATGGCTTCTGTTTAAAACACCGTTCAGGGCCATAGAAATTAGATGTTGTTTCTAGATAGGAAGTGCCAGTGGCCTTGGGGTATGTAAACACAGCAGTCTCAACCTGTAGGGTGGATGGCACTATAAGGTTAATTTATACTGCATCAATCACCAAAATAAACAGTTTATCCTAAATAATTCGGAAGAGATAGGGCACACAAAGAAAAGGGAAGCAATAGTGCCACTCTATTCTGCCTTGGTCAAGCCTCACCTAGAATACTGTGTCCAGTTCTGGGCACCACAATTCAAAAAGGATATTGACAAATTGGAGCGTGTCCAGAGGAGGGCGACTAAAATGGTGAAAGGTCTGGAAACCATCCCTTATGAGGAAAGACTAGGGTATGTTTAGCCCTGAAAAAAGACAGTTAAGGGGTGATATGATAGCCCTGTTTAAGTATTTGAAGGGGTGTCATATTGAGGATGGAGCAAGCTTGTTTTCTGCTGCTCCAGAGACTGGAACACGGAGCAATGGATGCAAGCTCCAGGAACAGAGATTCCACCTCAACATTAGGAGGAACTTTTTGACAGTCAGAGCTGTTCGGCAGTGGAACGCACTCCCTCGGAGCGTGGTGGGGTCTCCTTCCTTGGAGGTCTTTAAACAGAGGCTGGATGGCCATCTGTCAGGGATGCTTTGATCGTGATTTCCTGCGTGGCAGGGGGGTTGGTCTGGATGGCCCTTGTGGTCTCTTCCAACTCTACAATTCTATGATTCTATGAGACCTTCATGAAAAGAGGCAGCAAGAAAGCTACAAATGTGTTTGGTTGTACCTGAACTTTTTAAAATACTGTATATCAGTTATGTTGTGTGCAACATAACTTGAACATGAATTCCAGCTTCCCAAGTGCCCCAGGTGAATTCAAATAGTGAAGTCTCCTTCCTTGGAGGTCTTTAAACAGAGGCTGGATGGCCATCTGTCGGGGATGCTTTGATCGTGATTTCCTGCGTGGCAGGGGGCTGGACTGGATGGCCGTTGGGGTCTCTTCCAACTCTACAATTCTATGATGCTATGATTCTATGATGCTAACTACTTAAAAGATAGACCTGGAAAATAAAAGCTAGAAGAGGCAGTTAGCTATTTACAGTGTCATGGTTAAGAACATGCCACCAGCTCAAATCTCAGCCTAGCAGCATTCTGACTGGGTCACTGGAAGCCAGTCACAGTATTTTAATGTCAACTCTAAAATGGAGATAATACTAGATTACGACTTAAACAGTAGTTGCTATGTGGACTGCAAAGTCCTGCTATACATTAATCAGTTAGAGAAACATTATAGAAGTGTTTAGTTTACCAGTATCTTTACTCCTAGTTTTCAATTTACCTCAAGCTTGTATAAATTAAAAAATGAACATATCAGCTATCATAAAACACCCATGTGTTACAGAGTACGTGTGACTGTGGATCCAAATCTGCCTCTAATGTCTAAGGCTAAGCAAATCCAGGCAAGAAAAATGAGAAACTCACAGGCAGAGTCAAATCAATTGCTAAAAAGCAAGGGGGGAAACTCTTATGCATTTGAGGACAAGACACACAATGTGGAAATCTTCTGAAAAGGCAGCTTCAGCCAGACACTGTCTGGCTTAACAACTGAATCAATTTATTTGGTTCTTCCCTTCATCACTCTGGATCATTTAAACCGTATCAACATGCCAGGGATATAACTACAGTATTTCTTTTCTTCAAAATCCCCGCAGGCAGCACAATCAAGGCCATTAGAACAACCATCACTGACGTCCAGGGAACTTCTTGCTTCTTTCCCCCAGCAGCATCTCAGCATGCATGTACCATGCCTGGAAGACGCAAGCTGCCACACTGCATGCCAGAACAAAGGCAGGACCTTCTGGTTTGCTAGCTAAAAAGCATGGTCATCTTTCATTTGCTAACTCAATGTCTAAAGTGGTTTCTTGCAATACCAAATTTACCCTGTGATCCTGCATACATACTCCCACCCAAGCTGCTCTGAACAGAGGTGCTTCTGAGCAATATGTTAATCATACCTCAAAAGCACCGCATATACATGTTTTCTGCCTCTTTACTTTCAGAAATGAAGTCTCCTTGAAAACTGGTTTCATCTAGCTCTAGCTTTTTTTCAAAACCAGGTATACCAACTAAACTAAATCTATTATTTTTTATGCTCAAAGAATCATGGAATTAGAAGGGTCCACAAGGACCACCTAGTCCAACCTCCAGTCATGCAGAAGAAATGCATAGCTAAAGCATTCCTTACAGGGGGGCATCCAAACTCTTTCCAAAGAAGGTGAGTCCACCACTCTCCAAGGGAGTCTATTCTTCTTAATGTTTAGATGGAGTCTACCTGCTTGCTGTTTGAATCCATTGGTCTGTGTCCTAAACTGTTGGAGCAGCAGAAAACAAGCTTTTTCAGATCATGTTTCTCTTTACGCTTGTCCTCTGCCTTCTCAGCATGCATTTCCCCCAAGACCAAGAGACAGATTTAAGCTGAGACCAGACTTATGCTTTTAAGAAACAAGGTCTCAATCCTCACTTCTTTGTCCCAGGCTGTTCTGTTAGCTACATAACCTGAGAGCAGCAACACCTCTGAAGGGAAGCTCCATTTTAAAATTGAACCTAAACTGCAGACCTCATGGCCACAACATTTGGCCTAATGTTGAGAGTCTTCTCTTTCTTTGCTCAACCCATGCGCCTGATGGGAGCCCTTGAAAATTATGTTGGCTTTCTCTGCTCTTGTTCTTTTTATCTGGGCAGGCTTTCAGTATTAACTGATAAGTTTGCAGAAGGGTCTTTTAATGGGGATGCCAGAAATCTCTCATACATAGGGTTGCTTTAAGTCAAAGTTGACTGGGTGGCAAATAAAAACATACTTTTATTCTCATTGCAATATTTTAAATGTTTTAATTGGTTTTAAATTAGCACTGTTTTTAATAGGACAACTTAATTATGTTTAACTTTTTAAATTTTTTTAGCTGGACATAGGTTTAATCTGTGTCATCTTCAAACCCATATTGAGAAAAAGGACAGAGTTAAATAAATAAAGGGATACAGGTGACATAAACAAATTTTGCCATTTCACAAATTAAGCTGTATCAGGCACTCTTTTTAATTAATAGGATGCTCTCTGTTACATGATATACAGTATTACATGTGACCTCTTTTAAAAAGCTTTGTGCCTGACCAACTTAATAAGAAAGCTCATTTTTACAGGCATCACTAACATAGAGAGACTCTAGTTATGGAAAATATTTGGTATATTATATTGCTAGAACTGTTTCAGTTCGATAACTTAAAGAACAGTTTGACTTTTCAGGCTATAACTGCACTGGCCATTAGGAGAGAATCACCCACTTGCATTTGGTGAGAGAGAACGCATATATTAATGCAGAAATGCTGCCAAGACACAAAGTCTTTTCAAGCAAAGGTCTCTCAGGATGTGTAACATTTAATAAGCCTCATTAGTCCTGGACCACTGTTTTGCAAGTTTTGATGGCCCTGACACACACGAACAAACATCCAATCTAGAAAAAGAGGCAAACTTATGGTACATTCTGGTAAAGTTCAGTCATCTGTGCCCAGAGGCCAATCAATTGAAATTTCTGCATGTATTTGCCTTCTGACCAAGAAGAGACAATCCAGAGCAGCAACTAATGCAGAGACCCAACAGTCTCCTCTGAGGGTGGATAATTCTGCTGAACATTTTCAATAGCCAATTCCAAATATAATTCTGCCCTTTCCAGTGTAGAAGGTCAACTCCAGTGGGTCCTTGGTATCTGCTGAGGTTTGGTTCCAGGAGCCCCCCCCCCACCATGGATACCAAAATCTGTGGATGCTCAAGGCTCATCATACAGTACGACCCCCTCCACACACACACACACATACGTGGAGGATATATTTCCAGACTTACTGTGGATACTAAAGAATGTGGACAATAGCAAACCGTATTAAAATCAATGTCTTCTGGCCCAATCATACTATAGGGTTGCACTGGAGGACCTAGAGGAGGCCTAGAAAGAACACCTCTCTAGGTATCTTCTAGGTCGGTGATGGCGAACCTATGACACGCGTGTCACCAATGACACGCATAGCCATCTGTGGTGACACGCGGCTAGGCCTCCCCCCCCTGCCCCCCGCAACCTCACCACCCTCCCTAAAGTAGCGGGCAGGGCTTCGAAGCCCCGATCACCACTTTAGGGAGGGGGGAGGAAAGTGGCAGGCAGGGCTACGAAGCCCTGATCACCACCACCACCCCTGAGGCCTGCCTGCTTCCCTGGAGTCGCCTCGGAAAGGCTGGGTAAGGCGGTGGGAGGGTCGGCGGGGGTATGCCCGGCCTCTCCCCAGCCTTCCCAGGGGGCTCCAGGGCTTCAAAGCCGTGGAGCCACCTTGGAAAGGCTGGGGAAGGCGGCAGGCTGGCGGGAGGGTGGGTGGGTGAGAGTCTGCCCGGCCTCTCCCCGGCCTTACCGAGGGGGCTCCAGGGCTTCGAAGCCCTGGAGCTGCCTTGGAAAGTCTGGGAAGTCGGCAGGCTGGCGGGAGGGTTGGCAGGAGTCTGCCCAGCCTCTCCCCAGCCTTCCCGGGGGGGCTCGCTTCGAAGCCCTGGAGCCACCTTGGAAAGGTTGGGGAAGGCGGAGGGCTGGCAGGAGGGTGGGCAGGAGTCTGCCTGGCCTCTCCCCAGCCTTCCCGAGGGGGCTCCAGGGCTTCAAAGCCGTGCAGCCACCTTGGAAAGGCCGGGGAAGGCTGCGGGAGGGAGGGACTCTGCCCAGCCTCTCCCTGGCCTTCCCGAGGGGGCTCCAGGGCTTCGAAGCCCTGGAGCCGCCTCGGAAAGGCTGGGGAAGGCAGTGGGCTGGCAGGACGGTGGGTGGGAGTCTGCCCGGCCTCTCCCCAGCCTTCCCGAGGGGCTCCAGAGCTTCGAAGCCCCGGAGCTGCCTTGGAAAGGCCAGGGAAGGCTGCGGGAGGGAGGGACTCTGCCCAGCCTCTCCCTGGCCTTCCCGAGGGGGCTCCAGGGCTTCGAAGCCCTGGAGCCACCTCGGAAAGGCTGGGGAAGGCAGTGGGCTGGCAGGATGGTGGGTGGAGTCTGGCCAGCCTCTCCCCGGCCTTCTGTAGGGGCTCCAGGGCTTCGAAGCCATGGAGCCACCTTGCAAAGGCCAGGGAAGGGGGCGGGAGGAAGGGACTCTGCCCGGCCTCTCCCTGGCCTTCCTGAGGGGCTCTAGGGCTTCAAAGCCCAGGAGCCACCTCGGAAAGGCTGGGGAAGGTGGCAGGCAGGCTGCCAGGTGGGCGGGCGGGAGAGAGTCTGCCCGGCCTCTCCCCGGCCTTCCCGAGGGGCTCCAGAGCTATGAAGCCCTGGGGCTGCCTTGGAAAGGCCGGGGAAGGCGGTGGGAGAGAGGGACTCTGCCCGGCCTCTTCCTGGCCTTCCTGAGGGGGCTCCGGGGCTTCGAAGCCCTGCAGCCACCTTGGAAAGGCTGGGGAAGGTGGTGGGCTGGCGGGGGGGTGGGCCAGAGTTTGCCCGGCCTCTCACCAGCCTTCCCAAGGGGCCCGGCAGCGGCCGGAAGCCTTGGAAGCCCGTTGGTGCCTTGAAAAGGGAGGGGGGAAAGCGTGTGGGTAGGAGGTTTTCCACCCTCCCCTTGCCAAGGCACCGACGGGCTTCATGAGAAGCCCGTCGGTGTCTTGGGAGGGAAGGGGGGAAAGTGTGGGGGTGGGAGGCCTTCCACCATTCCCTTGCCACGGCACCGACAGGCTTCATGAGAAGCCCGTTGGTACCTTGGGTAGGGATGGGTGGAGAGCGTTGGGGTGGGGGGCTTTCCACCCCCCCTTCCCAAGGCAGCAACAGGCTTCATGAGAAGCCCGTCAGTGCCTTGGGAAGGGAGGAGGGAAAATGTGTGGGTTGGAGGCTTTCCACAAATAGTTTAAGTTGCGAATGTGGAGGGGCAACTGTATACATTTATGTTATTTAAACAGTAAATATTGCAAAATAATGTTTTTTTCCTCTAAGTGACATACCACCCAAGTTATGCTCAGTTTTTTGGCGAACTTTGACACACCAAGCTCAAAAGGTTGCCCATCACTGTTCTAGGTCCTCCAGCACAACTCTGTGGTCAGCTTCCAGTGGACACAGATAAATGAATCTGTGGTTACTAGTTCCATGGATACCAGGTGATACTGTATATAATGGTCTACAAAAATGGTGTCCCTTATATAAAATGGCAAAATTAAGTTTTGCTTTTTGGGGGAAAAAATTGGAGGGAGGTATTTTCAAGCCGTGGATGGCTGAATCTGTGGATGCAGAATCCATGGATTCTGAGGGCCAACTATATTACCCACTCCAGTAGAGACTTAGTAAAAGTATTCAAAACCGAAGTGGTATATAGCATAGAGCAGGGACAGGCAACCTATCTTATAGGCAATCCGGAGGAGCTGAAATACCTGCCTTGCTGGGCTAAGCAGGAAGTAGAACTGGCCTCGTGGGAGAGGAGGACTGGAGAACAAAGAACTAAATCTCCCAAGAGGCTTTGTTTCTACTTCCTGCTTGAGCTGGGCAGTCCTAGGTTCCCAACACTTCTGGATTGGTCCTGCCATCTAGATCTACAGAATCATAGTTGGAAGAGACCACAAGGTCCATCCAGTCCAACCCCCTGCCTTGCAGGAAAACACAATCAAATCATTCCCAATAGATGGCCATCCAGCCTCTGCTTAAAAACCTCCAAGAAGGAGACTCCACCACACTCAGAGGCAGTGTATGCTACTTCTGAATAGCTCTTGCCATCAGGAAGTTCTTCCTAATGTTTAGGTGGAATCTCTTTTCCTGTAATTTGAACCCACTGCTCCGTGTCCTAGTCTCTGGAGCAGCAGAAAACAAGCTTGCTCCATCCTCAGTATGACATCCTTTCAAATATTTAAACATGGCTATCATGTCCCCACTTAACCTTCTCTTCTCCAGACTAAACATGCCCAGCTCCCTAAGCCGCTCCTCATAGGGCATGGCTTCCAGTCCTCCCACCATCCTGGTCGCCCTCCTCTGGACACGTTCCAGCTTCTCAATATCCTTCCTGAATTGTGGTGCCCAGAACTGGACACAGTATTCCAAGTGAGGCTTGACCAAATGTTTTCTAAATGTTTTGGACTAATTCCAACCTGAGCAAGGCAACATGGTCAGTGGACCACAAAGGAAGTTGTAGTCCAAAACATCTGGCGGGAACCAAGTTGTTTCTTTGATGGAGAAACTCATACATTTCTATGGGCCAGCCTTGGTCACAGGAAGCCTCCAATTATTTAGTTTATGGTGGGACAATCAGCATTCTCTCAGAGCACATAGTTTAAGCATAAGATGGGAACACGAGCATTCTTTAAAACTGGTATTCCAAATTGACAAACTAGCAGAAAGACATCCAGTTGCAGCAATACCCGTAGGTGCAAATCTCCCAAAGGCTCTGAGCACCAGGAAGAAGAACCTGGAACTTACAGGATCACTCCTCTAATCAGCAGTCAGGTAAAACAATAAACTTCAGATGCCTGCCATGAATTCTGAATAACTTCATCTGCAACCCATCTAGCACTTTTTATCTCCAGATTTATTGTTTAGTTTCCACCTTTGAACTGCATGTAAAAAGGCCCTTATTGGTCAGCCAAACTTTGGACATCATCACTTGAATGAAAGCATTCTTTAAACAGGAGCCAGCATGGTGTAGTGGTTTGAGCACTAGACTAGGACACTGGGAGAGCAGGGTTTGAATCCCCATTCAGCCATTAAAACCTACTGGGTAACACTGGGCAAGTCACACTCTCTCAGCCTCTGAGAAAGGCAAAGGCCTCTGAACAAATCTTGCCAAGAAAACCCCTGTGACAGGTTCATCTTGGGGTCGCCATCAGTTGAAAATGACTTGAAGGCACACAACAGCAACAACTTCTTTAAACATTACTCTAAATTTCTGAAAAATTAAGCCTCAGGTAATACTTCTGAAAGAGGGAGAGGATGAGGACGAATCCTTGTTCGGACACTATAATTACTATGTGCACATTCCAGGGGTCCAAAGCATTCTGTGGATACCGTAGACTGCTAGAAAGACAAATTAATGGATCTGAGAGCAAATCAAACCTGAACTCTCCCTAGAAACCTAGATGACTAAACCGAGGCGGTCCTACTTTGGACATATCATGGAATGACATGACTCATTGGAAAAGACAACACTGCTTGGTAAAGTGGAAGGTAATAGGAAAAGAGGGGGAGACAAACACAGGTGAAATGATTCCATCAAGAAAGCCACAGTTGTCCTGAGTTTGCAAAACTTCAGCAGGGCAGTTAGTTGATGATCTTGGAGGGCTCTCATTCAAAGGACCATCGTAAGTCAAAGTCAACTTGACAAAAAACAACAACAGTGGCCCAAGAAGTGTTTATTCATTTAGACAGGAAGCAGCTCAGTAACAAAATAAAACAGGATGAAGATTTACTCCTTCACAGAGACAACACTGGGATTTGTAAACTGACAGCTCAGTGGCAATCCTTATACAGTAGGACTCCCGTATCCGCTGGGGATTGGTTCAGGGGGGGTGTAGATACTGAAAACCGTGGATAATAGCGAATGCCATTGAAAATAATGGGACTTCCAGTTTAAAATACCATAGAGCTGCCTTGGAAGACTTAGAAAATGGCTAGAGAAAACACATTTTCTGGGAAGACTCTATGGTAGGTGTGCTGTTTTGTGACCCATGGAAAACTGAATCAGTGGATAATGAATCAGTGGATACTAGGGTTCTACTGTATGGATTTCTGGCACACTGTTGCCACTGAACAGCAAACTCCTTTTCTACACCTTTCAAGAAAGGAGATTACAGACTGAAAAATAAAAACTTTCTGATGATAACTGCTGTTCGACAGTAGAATGGGCTGCCTTGGAGGCTGGTGGACATTCAGTCTCTGGAGATCTTTAAACAGAGATTGGATGACCATCTCTAAGAAGGGCTTTAGCTATCTATATCTCCAAGGCAGGCGGTTAGACTTCAAGACCCTTGTGATGCCTTCCAACTCTATATGATTCTCCCCCTTCCCCCACCAGCCAGAATCATATACTGTACAACCCTTGGGAAAAGATGTGCACCTCTGACCTAAACTGTTCAAAGACTTTTGTCAGCATTTTAAGAATTATTTTGATTTTGCTCATGAAAATATGTCTGAACCCTTAACGTCTAAAAGACATTTGACTTATACACTTATTTACAGGCCATCTTTTAGGGCACAGCCCTTATAGATCTATTTACATAATACATTACATAAAATACGTTTAAAATCAAAATTGCAGCATTTTATAGCAATAGCTATTTTAAAACAAATCCAAGTTACAAATAAGTAAGTAAAACAGCAACTAACACTTCAAACTCCTCTGTTTCTAAATGCTGCTTTGGATTTGGCATCAATGGATTCCACCATCCACAACATGAAAATACTTTTTTTTTTTTTAATTCCAAGAAGCAAACCTTGATTTTGCCATTATATATAAGGGACACCATTTTACTATGCCATTGTATATAATAGGATTTGAGCATCCACAGACCCAACCCCCAGTGGATACCAAGGGTCCACTGTTCTATGTTATATCCCATTACTGGTATTTCTTTGGAGAAAGGAAAATATACCAACCATCCTACAGTATATGCCATGGAAGAGCAAGCATATTTCATCACTAGGTTTTTCAAAATGAAGAAATCCCAAAACACAGTTTTAGTCAACAGCAAAAATCAAGAGCATTACCAACCCAAGAACACTCAGTATCAAAATCCCTTTAACTGGGTTGATCCAGTCATGGCAGGCATTTAGTCCAGCTTTCTGTCTTCCATGATGGCCATCTGGGGAGCCCAGGAATATCAGGGAAGCCATTCTTTCCACCACACTAGTAGAAACAATACACTTCCATCTGGTTTTTCCAAATCTAGCCGGTTCCTTTTCTTATTTGGTAACATCAGAAAGAATTGGCTTAGAACATAATGTATTACATTTTGTAAATAAACAGCCTTTCGGTGCTTACAATAGCTCTACCTAGACTGAGTCCACTGCGAAAGATGCTTTCCACAAGGAGAAAATGCACACCCCTGGCTGTTTACACTGAGGCTGGGGATGCTGTTTGGATGTCAATTAGCATTTTGACCTATTTATGCTAATGTTTCTCTACAGCTGCCTAGGAAAGTAAGGAAGATCACACAACGAACAACAAAAGCACAACCCTTTCCAGGAACCAGAACAAGACCCCACACTGAAATCTGAAGAAGAAAAAGAATGCCACAGCAGGAGAAATACTGTATTGCAAATACTCCTAGTTCAGATCCAATGTGGTATAGTGGTTTGAGTGTTGGACCAGGATTCTGGAAGACCAGGGTTCAAATCCCCACTCACCATGGAAACTGACTTGGTGGCCTTATGCAAGTCACACTCTTGCAGCCTCAGAGGAAGGTAATGAGGAATCCCCTCTGAACAAATCTTTCCAAGAAAATCTCACGGTAGGTATGCCTGAAATCAGAAGCGACCTGAAGACACACAACAGCAACACACTCCTAGTTCAACACCCCTCACCTCCTACAGCAACTACCCAAGGTAACTGGATTCAACTCCAATGTACTGATATGGTAAAGCAGCATGGTGTGGGAGGTTGAGCATTGGACTATGGGTGCATCTTCTACACCATAGAAATAATGCACTATGACACCACTTTAACTGCCATGGCTCCATCCTACAGAATCATGGGATTTGTAGTTTGGTGAGGCACAACCACTCTTTGGCAGAGAAGGTTAAAGATCTTGTAAAACTACAAATTCCTGAATTCTATAGGATGGCACTACAGCACTTAGTGCTGTCAAACTGCATTATTTCTGCAGTGTAGATGGACACTAGGACACTGAGAGACCAGGGTTCAAATCCCCGCTCAGCCCTGGAAACCCACTGGATAACCCTCAGCAAGTCACGCTATCTCAGCCTCAGAGGAAGGCAAAGGCAAGCCCCTCTGAACAAATCTTGCCAAGAAAACCCCTGTGATAGGTTCATCATAAGTTGGAAATGACTTAAAGACACACCACCACCACAACAACAACAACATAGGCCAATGTAAAACAGAGCCAGTATGGTGTAGTGGTTTGAATGCTGAACTACAAGAGACCAGGGTTCAAATCCCTACTGAGCCGTGGAGACCCACTGGGTGACCCTGGATAAGTCACACACTCTCACTCTAAAAGGAAGGCAATGACAAACACCTTTTGAAGAAATCTTCCAAGAAAACCCTAGGAGAAAGTTGCCATAAGTCAGAGTTGACTTGAGACAAACAACAAACTAGGCAGTTAATATGGGAAACAAATCAGATTTTCTGATACTCCAAAGTAGAAAGAATGAGAGAGCATTCCACCACAGCAATGAGAGATCTTTTTTTCCACCGCCCCACCACCCCTCCCCACATTCCTTTCGTCTTTGTGATTAGAAGCATGCATAACTGAAACCCTAAAAGCAGCAGTAGCCTTATGCTTTTATGAGGATTAAATGCAAGGCATAAAGCAATGAGGGTTACATTTTGACTTTCCTTCATGTTTGATATTAGAACTGAAAGCTGACCACAGAGCTGCCAAGCCTCTACCATGCTCTTTAACAGCAACGTAAGAGCCATGTTGGACTAGACCAAAGGCCTATCTGGCTCAGCGTCCTTTTCACACAGTGGCCAACCAGTTACCTCTGGGAAGTTCACCAGCAGGACATGAGGGCAACTATACCTTCGTTCTGTCTCACATTTCCCAGCAAGTGAGACATGCTGCCTTTGATACTATAGGCATCATTTTCAAACTCTTTTCCCCTTACACTTTTTCTGTTCTGCATCCAGTCTGGGGAAATCTTTTATAAAACTGAAGAGCTAGTTAATTACTCTGCAATTTGCTACCTGCTCCAAATAAAAAAAAATACACTGCCATTGTTATCTGGTGAACCCACGAAACTGACTATACCATTTTCTTTGCTTCAGACAATAACTAAGATTGTGAAGTGACAGATTAGACAACAACCTAGCAAATGCTAGGGGATTAAAACTATTAACCAGTGCAGCAAAGACAGATTGAGTCTCCCTTATCCAAAATGCTTGGGACCGGAGGTATTTTAGAATATGTCAGATTTTGGAATACTTGCGTAGACATAAAGATATCTTGGACATGGGGACCAAGTCTAAACAAGAAATTCATTTATATTTCATATACATCTTATGCACATAGCCTGAAGGTAATTTTATACACAATATTTTTAATAATTTTGTGCATGAAACAAATTTTTGTGTATCCTGAAACATCAGAAAGCAAGTGTGTGACTATCTCAGCCACTCGTGGGACAATTCTGGATTTTGGAATATTTTGGATTTCAGAATTGCAGATAAGGGATGCTCGATTTGTAATGAACAAGGGATGGCGAAGAGGAAGATAAACTTAGAAGGATCCTATCCTAGATGGTGGAGATTCTGGGAACCATACTCCAAACATACCTGGCAGGGTAATCTGGGACCTTGCAAAACAACTCAATTTCATCATCCATTCTTAATTTTTCTAAAACTTTCAGGTAAGAAGGTACAAATCTTACCATACTCTAGGCACACACAGAGTTTGTGGGAAGGGGAGTTCTTTGTTGGTATTACAACTCCCAGAATGATCCCAACCTACCTATGTTTGGACTACAATGCCCACAACCCCTAGCTTTGCTAACTGAGGGGATTCTGGGATCTGTAAAACAAATTAGGAATAAAACCCTTATAGACTTTGGAAATTGCAGTTCAAATACAGGAGCACCCCCGTAATACGGGGAATTGGTTCCGGGGCCTCCCGCAGATGGTGAATTCTGTGGATAATAGTGAATGCCATCCCAGGGGCCACCAGGGGATGGGAAGGAGGTGAGTTCACTCCTCCGCCTCCCTTCCCCCTTTGCTCCCACCATGGCCCCGCCACCATAGCAATTGTGGGGGCAAGGGGGGAAGAGACTGCACCATCCCTTCCCCTGGGAGGGCTCCTGTTGCTGTGGCAGCGATTACAGGGATCTCCTCCCCCCCTCCCGCCATCGCCAACCACAGGTAATTGTATCCATGGTTGGCGAATCAGCGGATACGGGGTGCTATTGTATAGCAATTGCTTGGGGGAGAGTTCTGAAAGCTATAATCCAAACAAGGAATTCCTCCTCTGCAAAAAAGCTTGGAGTTATACCCCAAACATAGCAGGATGGGGGGCTGGGGGAATCATAAGTTATAGTCCACACCTAGATGGTGGGAAGGATTTGGGGAACTGTGGTCCAAAGACAGCAAATTCTGGGATCTGTAGCCCAGTTAAGGAAATCTCCTGCTGTAGCCCAACCTGAATGGCAAGGTGTGTGGGGGGAGATTCCAGGAGTTGCAGTCCAAAGGCGACTGACTACCTGGGGTATTGTGGGAGTTGCAGTCCAAGGCAACTAACTACCTGGAGATTCTGGGAGCTGTAGTCCAAAGGCCTGGGGCATTCTGGGAGTTGTAGTCAACCCCCCAAAAAAGCAACAAACATATCAAAGAGGATCGGAACCATCTATCTGTCTGAGAGCAGATGTGCCTAAATATTTGGGATTGGAGGGTTGCTTGGGAGGAGGGGGGCTTCTATTCGAGGAGGGGGAGTAGAGGCTTCTTCTAAGGCAGGGGGGTCTTCTCCAGGAAGGGGAGAAGTATAAGATCCCCCCCCATTTTTCTCTCTCTCCTCCCCCTTATTCTCCTACATGGCAAGGTGGCAAGGTGGGAGTTGTAGTCAAAAAGAAGGAACATTAAAAAAAAAAGCCCCCCCCATTTCCCTCTCTTTTATTCATCGATCCATACTGAGGGGGGGGGTAAGAAATAAATGGCAAGGTGGGGGGGGGGAATCTGGGATTTGCAGCCCAAAGGCAAGTAACTACCTGGGGGATTCTGGGAGCTGTACTCAAAAACAAGGAACCTTTCCAAAAAAAGCCCTCCCCATTTCTCTCTCTCTCTTATTCATCGATCCATACTGAGAGAGGGGTAAGAAATAAAAGGCAAGGCGTGTGGGAGGGGGCAATCTGGGAGTTGCAACCTAAAGGCAAGTAACTAGTGGGGGATGCTGGGCGTTGTAGTCGAAAACAAGAAACCTTCCAAAAAAAAGCGCCCTCCCATTTCTCTCTCTCTCCTATTCATCGATCCATAGGTAGAGGTGGGGAAGAAATGGGTCTCATCATCCTCATCATCCTCCTCCCGCCCGCCCGCCCTTTTCTTTCCTTTCCTTTCCTTTCCTCCCTTTCTTTACCTTCTTGACGGTGCGGGGGGCCTCGGTGACGGCGCCGGCGGCCTCGGGGCTGCCCAGGACCTCGCCCAGCCGCCCGCCCGCGGTGCCCGGGTCGCCCCCGTCGCCGGCCAGCCGAGGGGGCGGCAGTTGGTGCTGCTGGGGGGCCGGGGCAGCCGAGGCGGCGGGCGGGGGCGGCGGGGCGGCCTCGCTGCGCTTGAGGGCCGAGGCCTGAGGGGGCGCCTTCAGGGCCGGGGGGGCGGCCATGGCGGGGGGCGCCGGGCAGGGAGAAGTGGCGGCGGCGGCGGCGGCGGGCGATGGCGCAGCGCAGGGCCCGGGGGCAGGTGGGGGTCCGCCGCCGCCGCCGGTGGCCTTGTCGAGGGGCCCGCCCAGCTCCTTCAGCTCCACGGCCGGCGGGGCCGCCACGCGCACCGACATCATCCCGGCCGCCAGCGCCTCCCCTCAGCCGCTTCTGCCCTCAGCCGCTCGCTCCCACACATACAAACACAAACACGCATGCGCGCGCGGCTAAGCTCCGCCCACCCCACCCCCGCCGGAGCCAAGGGCATCATGGGAAAGGGAGTCCTTCAAGCGGAGGCCAAAGGAAAGCCGCCATGGCTGCCGGGGACGCTCAATCTCTCTCCCGGCAGGCATTGCGAGGGAAAGAACAGAGGCACCTGGGAAGTATAGTTCTCCTCACGCCCGTCACTTCTCCCTCTTCTCCCTCTAGACTTTGCAGTTATGTCATGTGATTGAGGAGCCTTAACCCCCACCTCCCAGCCTGTCCTTTTCCAATTAATGTTAGTTGTGTTGTGTTTTGGCTCCTGCACCTCTCTTTCTCTCTCTCTCTCTTCACCAGCCTTCTTCTGATCAGAGCCTGTTACTTTATCACACTGCACTGTTATAGTGCTATTATTCCACTTTAACTGCTGGGGCTGCTTCCTGTGGAATTCTGGGGTTTGTAGTTTAGGGAAGGGCATTTAGCATTCTCAGCCAGAGAGCTTTTAGGCCTCACTAAACTACAAACCCCAAAATTCCACAGGAGGCAGCCAGAGCACTTAAAGCGGAATCATAGCATTATAATGGTGTAGTGTGATAATCTCTCACTGGAGGAGGAGGAGGAGAAGGAGGAGCAGAATTGGCCGTATAAAATGCTGTATAATTACTAATATTACTAATAATTACTAATATGTCATCAATACCTGGTTTCCCTTTTATTAACCTTTTAAACAATTATGGTTCCCAAGCCCAACAGTGCACCTCACGTCGGCACCTCTAGCAAGATGTCATACCCTTAGATCAGCATTGACAATCTATACAAGAAATACTTTTTGGCTGTGAATATGGACATTATATTGCTCTGTGCCAGTTTCCAGATGTACATTGCTGTTCTCTTATGTGATTTTAAAAAAAAAAAATAATCAAAATGACACATAGCAATGGATCCAAACTACAGGAAAAGAGATTCCACCTGAACATTAGAAAGAACTTCCTGACAGTAAGAGCTGTTCGGAAGTGGAATACACTGCCTGGGAGCGTGGTGGAGTCTCCTTCTTTGGAGGTTTTTAAACACAGGCTGGATGGTCATCTATCAGGAGTGCTTTGATTGGGTCTTCCTGCAGGACAGAATGCAGTTGGACTAGATGGCCTTTGGGGATCTCTTTCAACACTATGATTCTTTGATTCTAAAAGAGATTCCACCTAAACATGAGGAAGAACTTCCTGACAGTAAGAGCTGTTCAGAAGTGGAATCCGCTGCTACCTGGGTGTGTGGTGGAGTCTCTCTCCTTCTTTGGAGGTTTTTAAGCAGAGGCTGGATGGCCATCTGTCAGGAATGCTTTGATTGTGTGTTCCTGCAGGGCAGGGGGTTGGGCTGGATGGCTCTTGTGGTCTCTTCCAACTCTATGATTCTACTTAATGTGAAGCCGAAGGCTTTCACAGCCGGCATCCATAGCTTTTCCTTGGGTTTTTTCCAGGCTGTGAGGCCGTGTTCTGGAGGAGTTTTTTCCTGACGTTTCACCTGCATCTGTGGCTGGCATCTTCAGAGAACAGTTGGGTAGGAGTGTGGGGGGGGGTTATATACTGTGAACCCCTGTTGGGAAGGATATGTACATTTATGTATCATGGACCATTAACCAACCATTAGCCAAACAGACACTAATAGTCCTTGCATATCTCCACCCAGAAACTAACCATTCAAATACACAAATTTACATACACTCCCCAACAGGGGTTCACAGCATATAAACTCCACATACACTCCTACCCAACCATCCTCTGAAGATGCCAGCCACAGATGCAGGTGAATCATCAGAAAGAAACTCTTCCAGAACACGGCCTCACAGCCTGAAAAAAAAACCAAGGAAAAACTATTCTACTTAATGATTTATCTTTACATAACTGATTATAATCCTGACTGAGTTAACTGAGTGAAAACTACTTTTTCAGTTTGAACTCAGTTTGCAGCAATTGAAGGAAGGATGAAAATAAAAGAGGAAAGTGGGAAGAGGAGAGTGAAACTGGGACTTCTTAAAAATGGGAGGACAGGGGATTAATCTGGACAGTCCCTGCCAAACTGGGAAAATTGGGGGGAGGGGTATGTTACTATAGATCCTCTCTCTCTGGCTTTTCTTCGCGAAGATTCAGGAAGGACTCATCCCGCGCTTTCTGCAAGCGCGCTGATGACTAAAAAGGCCAATCCGAGATAAACAAGTCCGGTTGCAAAAAGCACAGCAGAAGGTCTCCTTGGGTGATGTTTTTGGGTTGTGATCCTTTCTGCGTTGTCGTTTCTCTTCAAGACTTGTTCGGCGTGAGTTCTCAAATAAGGCTGCAGCATTGTGGATAGTGCGTCTCCATGCCTCCCGCTGTGAGGCCAGGCGGACCATTGTTGGTGATCAATTTGGCCGAGCCTGAGATGTTGTTTCTGTTAAGGAAAATGCAACATGGGACATACAGTGAAAGAAATAAAATATGTATGTGAAAGTCACAATGACTAAGCAAGAGCAATTATGAAGCTACACAGGTGAAACTGCTAATGTAATCTAGAAGTCCTGAGAGCCAAGGACAGAGGTACTGAATGCAGATTGGAAACACCTGAGAATCATTAAGTGTACAAGGTGAAATGTTTAAATACATGGGTTGGTCTTAAGCATGGGTGGAACTACATGGACCAATCAGAATGGAAGTACACACCCACTGGGTGGAAACTAACTAGTGGGTGGTGATAAACAATGGCTATAAAATTGTAATGTTTGCCAATGTATTGTGGTTGAGTAGAGGTGGAGTAGTTTGGAGATATTGTGGAGTAGTGTGTAGAGATTGTGGTTTGTTGACCATATAGTATATTTATATAGAAGAATAAAGTAGGTTTTATATAAAACTACTGAGTTGCCTGAGTGAATCCTGGAGACGTTTTGGAGACACCTGGAGAAGAGTGAGAAGGCTTGGAGAGTTTGTCAGGATCTTCAGCCTATTATCTGAAACTCTGCTGCTTTGGAGGAAAGCATTAACCACTGATCTAAGTTGGTCGGCTCTGCTGCATAACAAGGTGGTGAGTTTGAGCCAGAGGTGAAGAGCTACAACTCCCATCATCCCTGACAGTTTCAAGGAGTCTTTGTATCGCTTTTTTGGAGCGCCCTCTTACGCTGACCCGTGGCGAGTTCACCGTAGAGTAGTATTTTTGGGAGGCGATGGTCCTCCATCCTAGAAACTATAGATCCAGCTGCAGTTTAAAACAACCCCTAGCAAACCTGTGTGAAAGTTGCAGTCCTGCAAGCAAGGAAATCAAGTATCCCAGTCCTTCAGAGCATAAATAGTTGGACAGAGTGTTGGTTTTGAAGTCTGCATCCTTCTTGTCCTTCTCTATTGTCTTTACTCACTGTAAAGGGATTTGGGAAGGGCACAAACAAACTTTTCTACTTGAGGGCAAAGCAGGAAAGAGCTGGAGCCTTTTTCACACTACATAATTATTGCACTGTGATACCACTTTAATGGTCATAGCTGCACCCTGCTGAATCTTGGGGTTTGTAGTTTTGTGAGGTACAGTTGTCCCTTCACATTTGCAGGGGTTAGGTTCAGAAGACCCCCACAAATGTGAAAAATCCGCGAATAATAACAGTCCCCCCGCCCTTCCGAAAGTGGCGATCGGGCCTTCAGAGTCCCGGTGGCCACTTTCCCCCACCTGCCCGCCCCCCCGAAAGTGGCGATCGGGCCTTCAGAGGCCCGGTGGCCACTTTCCCTCACTTCCCCTCACGGCAAACCGCGAATATGCGGAACCGCAAGTGTGGAGGCTGCAAATGTGGAGGGAGGACTGTATTTAGAATTCTGTGCCTGAGAGCTCTAGTTCCTTGTCAAACTACAAATCCCAAGGAATGGTCCTATCTCGTTCCTTCATAGCTGCCCTTCCAAGTCTTACCAGAGAGATACATGCCTGATTGCAAAATGCGCAGGAGCATTCCCTGGAAAAAGGTGGCAACTCTAGAATCTAGCTGTGGCTTTGTTTGTTCCTGGGAGTGGGCGGGAGAGCCTGGGGTGCTTGAAAGGCTAGAGAAAGGGTTGTGAGGCCTCCACAGTTTCCCCACCCTTGCTTTATGTAGATGAGTTCCACTCAACCTGGTGGTCCATGGACCAGTGCCGTCCCTGAGAGGTCATCTGTGGGTCCATGGAGAGCTTCCAGGGAAGAACCAATGGGCACAAATATGGTAATGGTCCCTGGCAAATGAGGGGGGAAACTGCCAGCCTCCACACCTGAAGCCCTGTTTTAGATGAACCAGGATGCCCGGCTTCTGTTGCTTTTCATTTCTCACCGACAAGCCTGGCTGCCTGGGGAGACCAAGTTATTCTCTCGCAGTAGCATACGGCTGACTAGGAGAACAAACAGTTCTCAGCAGAAGTGACAGCTTTAGAACATGGGGACAAACACACTTGGCCTGTAGACCTGCTTCTAACAGCAGCTCAGTCTGCAGAATTTAGCTGGAGATTATCTTTTATCTCCTTCCTGCAGGAAACCTTCTGATTTGCTCAGATGTAGCTGGTCAGTGTGGAGTTGCAGGCTTGTTTTCTAGTCCATTGGTAGTCTTTCCTAGAGGTGGTGGTGGTGATTTGCTGCCAAGTTAACTGCTATGGCGGCAACCCCAAGCAAGCAGGTTTGCACCAGTTTGCATGAGCCCTTTGTTAAATGGTCCCCAGACAGGAGCAGGAAGGAGGTTGTAGAATGGGCAGGGGGCAGGATTTCCCCAAATGCATTTGGGCAGAATGGGGGCATCTTCACCAAGTTTTGGATTTCAAAAAAGGCCTCTCCAGGCCTCCTAAAGTGGCCAAGGGCTCCCGCAAAATGTGGTGGAAATGCACCCCACACCTCCCTAGTGGACACTTTGGAGCATTTTGATGCAAAAAAAAAAGGGGGGGGGAATTTTTGCAAGAATTGTTTTTGATTGGGAGCGGGGTCCAAATGTAGTGGAAATGCCCCCATGCCCCCTTGAGTGCCTTTGGGAGTATTCTGGAGCAAGAAAATTTGCAATTTTTAGGGAGCCCTGGTGGTGCAGTAGTTAAATGCCAGGACTGCAAGTCACCACGTTGCAAGTTCAATTCCAGAGGGCTCCAAGGTTCACTCAGCCTTCCATCCTTTCGTAGGTCGGTAAAATGAGTACCTGGCTTGTGGGGGCAATTAGCTAACACACATTGGAAACTGCTTAATGCAGTGTAGATATGTAAATTGCTATTGCTTAAAACAATTTGTAAACCGCTCTGATAGCCTTGTGGCTGAAGAGTGGGGTATAAACAGCTAATAAATTTTTGTATTTTATTTTTTATCCCTGGGGACTATAAAATGGCCCCGAGGGGTGACCCATGGGCCACATTTTACCTATCCCTGCTTTGCACAAACTCACAGCATGTTGAATCCTGGCCATGTCAACATCTCCTGCCTAATTTGGGGTAGGGTGGGAAATGGAAATTAAGTTCTGGCACTCAGAATAAGCTTCTGTAAAACGAAGTGGGCAGACCTTCAAAGTGAGGACTATAATTGTGAAATTATGACAGTTGCCTGACAACCCTCTTTTCACACAGGTTATATGCACTATTATCACAGTGGAAGAGTGCATGGAAACCAAACTGAACACCAAATTCCCTTTTAACTGAACTCCTCAATTTTGGTCCCAAGCAAGCCTTTTATTTTCTTCCTCTTTCCCTCTGATGTTGGAAAGGAAAACAAAAATGTGAATTGCATTTGCGCTGTGTCAGGAGTAGGGAAGTGTAGCCCTCCCTATGTTGTTGGACTCCAGTGCTCATCAACCCCAGCAAGCATAAACAACGATGAAGGAAGATGGGCAGTCCAGTCTAACAATATCCCAAGGGCCATATTCCCCTTCCCAACCCTATGCAAATGTCTTTATAGGAAAAAATGAATCCCCACTCAGCCATGGAAACCTACTGGGTAACCTTTGGCAAGTCACACTCTCTCAGCCTCAGAGGACGGCAAAGGCAACCCCCCCTCTCTGAACAATCTTGGCAAGGAAACCCTGTGATAAGAGTGGCCTTAGGGTCACCATAAGTCAGAAACGACTTGAAGGCATACAACAACAAAAATAAAAAATTGGGGTCAGGGTGCAGCATTGCAAGTGAGCGAACAAACAAGCAAGCACCAGTTATTAACTATTTCGAATGATACCACTGTGCAACCTTCTACATGAAAGACCTCCGAGATCCGTGGTCATCAACAGCCCTGCTCAGGTCTTGCAGACTCAAGGCAACTGTGGCTTCCTTGACTGAGACCATCCACCAGTTATGTGGTCTTTCTCTGTTTTCCTACTGCCTCCCACTTTGCCAAGCATGATGATCTTTTCCAGTGAGTCACATTGTCTCGTGATACATCCCTTCATCCTATGAGATGTCCAAAGTATGGCAGCCTCAGTTTACTCATCTTGGCTTCTAAGGAAAGTTCAGGCTTGATTTGTTCTGACCCATTGGTTTGTCCTTTTCACCAGTCCATGGGATTTGTAGAACTCCCCCGCCCCAGCACCACATTCTAAATGAGTTTACTCTCCCTGTCCATTTTATTTACGGTCCAACTTTCACAGCCATACATAAAAACTGGAAATGTTTCCTTAGTGGTGGTGGTCTTAAAATGTGCTCCCAAGGCTTAATTTTCATCCTCTGAGCATCACCAGTCAAGGATGTTGGGGAGCTAGAAGTGCCTTCTCAAAACCCAGCATTTTCCTGCTGAAGTAGACTACATTCCCCAACATCATCCACCAGGGTGGGCTTTGCATCTGCTAAGTGCATTTGGACTACACCTCCCATAATCCATGGCTGGCAGGTGCAATACTGGTGGTTGTAGTCCAAACAAAGAAATTTTCCCCAGCTCTGAGAAATTGCCCAATTTGCTATTAGACTCCCTTGCACAGGATCTAAGCAACTGCCTTCTATCTCTGGAAAATGGAAAAAGCAAATTAAATCCCACTCCATAGTGCCACCTGCTGGTAGAATTTGCTTTGTTCTGCTTTGTTTCTTCATTGACGGGTGGGCTCTTAATTGGAGGTTGGAGAAGTTCTATTTTTCAGACTCCAGCTCCTAGCATCCCCCAACCAACACAGCTGAATGAATTCTGGCCACTGCAACCCATGAATAAGTAACTTGTCTCTCCAGCTCTGCTTGTAATGAAGGCTTTCCTCTATCACTGTCTTTGTTTTGTAACCCACACAGGACTGGGAATCATGCAGCACCCCAGATGCTATTGGACTGCAAATCCCATCAGTCCTAGCTAACATAACTAATGGTGAGGAATGCTGGGAGTTGCAGCTCATCAATGTCTGGAGAGCCACACATATTCCTACCCATGGTGTACAAATAACAAGAGCATGCCCCATTCATTCGACAAGGAATCCAGTCTTCAACAGTTCTTGTCTATGAATTGGGATCCTAGAACCCAAAATGACTAAGTTCAGGTTATTGCACTTTGGACATATCATGAGAGGACATGTTTCATTAGAAAAGATGATAAACCTCAGTAAATGGATGGCAGTAGAAAAAGAGGACGGCTTCATTAAAAGGACTGATTTAATCAAGGAAAGGCAGCTGATCACTTAGATTTGTTAAGACCTGAGCCAGCCTGTTGCGGGTATCTTGGAGGTCTCAATTCAGAGGGTCGCCTTAAGTCAAAACCAACTTGAGGGCAGTTAGTATCAACAACGAGAACCAATCAAGCCTGAACTCTCCCTAGAAGCCAAGATGACTGAACTGAGGCTGTCATAATTTGGACATTACATGAGAAAACAGGACTCATTAGAAAAGACAAGAATGCTTGGTGAGGCGGAGGGTGAAGAGGAAGACCACACTGCAGATGGAAAGACTGCACCAAGGAAGCCATGGCTGCCCTGAGTTCGTCAGACCTGAGCAGCGCTGTTGAGGATGGGGTGATTTGGAGGTCTCTCATTCATCTCTGGCTTTTCTTCGCAAACGAAGATTCAGGAAGGACTCATCCCACGCTTTCTGCAAGTCCGCTGATGACTAAAAAGGCCAATCCGGGATAAACAAGTCCGGTTGCAAAAAGCACAGCAGAAGGTCTCCTTGGGTGATGTTTCCGGGCTGTGATTCTTTCTGCGTTGTCATTTCTCTTCAAGACTTGTTCGGCGTGAGTTCTCAAATAAGGCTGCAGCATTGTGGATAGTGCGTCTCCATGCCTCCCGATGCGAGGCCAGGGCAGACCATTGTTGGTGACTTGATAGCAAACAACAAGAAAGTTCAGAATATAAATATATATATACCTAGTACTAAAATGTAAGTACTGTAGTATCAAAACAACAGTGGTACTATTATACTTTGATACTACATACATGTGTGTAGGCTATCACCTTTATCCCTATGGGTACCTTGGAGTAGAACTTCCATTATACCCTACTCTGGTTATTCCTAACCAGCTTTCAGGGTAAGGTTGTGGGGAGAGGAAAGTTTTGCAGTATCTTTGCACTGAATGCAAAGTTGAATACAGTTCAAAGCATTATGATGCAGAAGGACTGCTTGTGGAGGTTCACGGGTTGCCCCTCTTCAAGAGCCACTGCACCAACCTAAGCCCCATTCAATCAGACATGGGAGATGCAAATGTAATGTTTGGGTCCAACAAGTGGGCCTGTCCTTTCCCCACACAGCAGAGGTATGCACTCTGTCACCTTCCAGACACTGTCAGCCAATGTTGAGGAATGCAGGAGGTCAAAGTCAGGCAACATCTAGAAGGTCAGAACCTGGCTGAATGAGACTACGTGCGAAAGCCCTTAAGTTGAACATGAGTCAACAGTGTGATGCGGCAGTTAAAAAGGCCAATGCGATTTTGGGCTCCATCAATAGAAGTATAGTGTCTAGATCAAGGGAAGTCATAGTGCCACTCTATTCTGCCTTGGTCAGGCCTCACCTAGAAGACTGTGTCCAGTTCTGGGCACCACAATTCAAAAAGGATATTGACAAATTGGACCGTGTCCACAGGAGGGCGACTAAAATGGTGAAAGGTCTGGAAACCATGCCTTATGAGGAGAGACTTAGGGAGCTGGGTATGTTTAGCCTGGAAAAAAGACGGTTAAGAGGCAATATGATAGCCCTGTTTAAGTATTTGAAGGGGTGTCACGCTGAGAATGGAGCAGGCTTGTTTTCTGCTGCTCCAGAGACTGGAACACGGAGCAATGGGTGCAAGCTCCAGGAACAGAGATTCCACCTCAACATTAGGAGGAACTTTTTGACAGTAAGAGCTGTTTGGCAGTGGAAGACACTCCCTCGGAGTATGGTGGGGTCTCCTTCCTTGGAGGTCTTTAAACAGAGGCTGGATTGCCATCTGTCGGGGATGCTTTGATCGTGATTTCCTGCATGGCAGGGGGTTGGACTGGATGGCCCTTGGGGTCTCTTCCAACTCTACAATTCTATGATTCTACCTGGACATACTTTGCAAGCTCTAAATGTTTATTGTGGTTGAAATGCCCGGTCACATCTGAGAAGGTGGGGCTGCAGATAAATATTAGAAACAAAAATACAGCGTAAGACGTTTTGTTGGTTTCACTAGACGAGAGCATGCCAATACTCCTCGAATTTTTTAAATTGTAAGTTGCAGTGTGGGGGGGTAGTAAAATGAGGGCATCCCCATCTCATAGCTATACCTCTGAAGACTTCTCTGTACTGACAACACACTTTTAATCCATAAACTTAATAATCTTTGTACTGATGCCAAAAGCCATGAATGGTGGACTTGGCTTCACTGGCGCATGGGACCGAGAGCACGGGGAATGTTTTGTTTCCTCCCTCAGCCCCCCACCCATGCCTTCTATACACATGGAAATCAACTGGAATATAAAACAGTATATATTTATTTGAGAACAGCATATTGAAAATACAACTTTCCCCCCCATCACGTACATGGTTACAAAGTAGGAAAATGATTTTGTGCTACCAATGTCCAGAGGGCCAGACTGGGCTGACACACCAAAGCAGGCTGAATAAATGTTCCATCTGGGCATCTCGTGTTCATCGCAAACCCCAAAGGGGACAGTTATTACGCCTCTTCTCTGTGCAGTGCTCAGCACAAACACCAAGCAAAGACTCGATGCACCCATGTTACTTGGAAAAGTAATTAGGTGGGGGTATAGCTCTCCCAAGCATGGCAGGGCATGTGTGTAGACCTCACACCCTAGGAAGTTCTGCAATTCCAAATTCTTCTTTTCTATTTAAAGGTTGATGCAGAGTCTCTGGATATTGACATGTGAACAACTTGTATAATACTTATAATTTATATATTCTTACACTCCCCAAACTATGTTTACGGTTGGTCAGTTATTACTAGAGCTATTTTGCAGACAGGAAGGGTACGGCTGGGCTGCTAGGGGTTGGCTCAAGACTTCCAATTGGTTGAGAGGTCTTGACTAAAGACTTGGCAGCTCATTTTTGTACTCAGGATTCCAAGAGCAGGAGAACACCAAGGCATGTTCGGCTCAGCCACGTCAGAGTGTGGTCAAAAGGGTGCGGCCAGGCAACAAGAAGGCAAAAGTTATAACACACAAATCTACTATTTAAAGCAGAGAATTCTGGAATTTCTGTACTAAGTCTAGGAAGGCCTGATGAAATCAAAACAGCCAAATGAGCCAAGTGGGAAGGGAAAAACTCTTTCTCCTCCTGCTGCTGAGTTAATTAAGTAATGATGCCACTCTATTCTGCTTTGGTCAGACTTCACCTGGAATACTGTGTCCAGTTCTGGGCACCACAATTCGAGAAGGATATGGACAAGCTGGAATGTGTCCAGACAAGGGCGACCAAAATGGTGAAATGTCTGGAAGTCATTATGTCCTATGAGGAGCAGCTTAGAGAGCTGGGTTAAAATGTTTAGCCTGGAGAAGAGAAGGTTGAGAGGGGACATGATAGCCATGTTTAAATATTTGAAGGGATGTCATACTGAGGATGAGCAAGCTTGTTTTCTGCTGCTCCAGAGACTAGGACATGGAGCAATGGACTCAAACTACAGGAAAAGAGACTCTACCTCAACATTAGGAAGAACGTCCTGACAGTAAGAGTGGCTTGGCAATGGAATCTGCTGCTGCCTGGGAGTGTGGTGGTGTCTTCTTCTCTGGGGTTTTTAAACAAAGGCTGGATGGCCATCCGTCGGGAGGGCTTTGATTGGGTATTTCTAGATGGCCCTCATGGTCTCTTCCAACTCTATGGTTCCATGAGACTACAATTGCACTTTGAACTCAGTTTGCAGCAGCTGAAGTCAGCTGAGGACCAAAGGGGAAAAGTGGGAGAAGAGAGAAACCAGGATGGTTGAAAAGCAGCTGAGAAAGTGGGAAGATACAAGGATTAGTCATGGCCATCCTAGCCAAACTAGGGCAGCTGGAAGGTATGTGGCTGATGTAGTACCAGCAGGGAAATGCAGAGTTATAATGTCACCTTGGTACAATTTCACCAGATGGTCTCAGGAAACACCCTTCGATCTCAGCCTCACACACAGACACCCCATCTGCAAAACAGGCATAATAAAGCTGACCTACCAGACCATGTCTTGCTTGCAAGCCACCTTCTAGACAAAGTTTCCAAGGCTTCTTTGCCAGCTCATCACACAAAGCCATTCTCAGTTTCTGGATTCAAGCACACTTTTAAATCACTTTGCCGCAAAGTGTGACTTGCCCAAACACAGAGCTTCAGAACGCAGTGGCCATCCAGACTACAAGTCCCAGAATTCCCCAGCCAGCATGGTCACTGTGTTCTGTTGTATTAGAAGCATTTTGAAATGCTCCAAGAGTCTGCTGCAGAGCAAGGGTGAAACCGGTGTGACCCTCCACATATTGTTGGAGTACAACTCCCAGTAGCTTCAGCCAGTTCTGCCACTGTTGAGGAATGCTGGGAGCTGCAGTTTGACAACTTTTGAAGGAAGGCAGAATTCCTAACCCTGTAACAGGAATTAAGGTGCTTTCAACAAAGGTGTATTAAATTATACATAGACTGAGGAAGTAGGAGAGAAACAACTCTTCACCCCACCCCACAAAAAAACTAGAACTCAATGAGATAGTCAACTGAGGTGGGAGATTAATGCCAAATAAAAGTACAATTGTCCTCCCATATCCACGGAACAAATATCTGTGGTTTCAGTTATCCACAGCTGGAAAAAAAATAGGGATACATACCAGAGTCATGTTGGAAAATGCAGAGGTGTCCTCTCTAGGAATTGTTACATCCTCCAACACACTCTGTGGTATGTTTGAGCTGAAAGTCCTTTATTTTAATAGGATTTGCTATTATATGTGGTTTCATTTATAAAGTCCGGGAATATCTCCTCCAAGGATACGGGGGGGGGAGGGGTGAGCTGTACTTCACACAACACACTGTTAAACTGTGGAACTCACTGCCAGAAACTGAAGCAATGGCTTTTTTTTGTATTTATTTATTTATACCCCGCTCTTCAGCCACAAGGCTATCAGAGCGGCTTACAAATAGTTTTAAGCAATAGCAATCTACACATCTACACTGCATTAAGCAGCTTCAAATGTGTGTTAGCAATGTGTGTTAGTTTCCAGCCTGCTTAGCATTAAAAGGGGACAGAATAAATCCATTGAGGAAGATGGGGCCATCACTGGCTATGAGTCAGGATGGCCATATGTCACCTCTAGATAATCAGAGGGCTTTCTGTATCAGGTACAGGAGTGTGCATGATGGAGGATGCAGCTGTCCTCAGGTTCTGCTAGTGGGGCTTCCCCAAAGGCCGTTGACTGACCATTTCAGGAACAGGATGCTGGACCAAATGGGTCTTTGGTCTGATCCAACACGGCTCTTCTCATACTCTTATACTTTCAATACCTCAAGGGCTGCCACAAAGAGGAAGGGTGCAGACTTATTCTCTGCTGCCTCACAGGACAGAGCTAGGTCTAACGGCTTGAAGTTACAGGAGGGTTATTTTGACTGAACATTTGAAGGAACGTCTTCACGATGAAAGTGGTTGGGCAATGGAACCAATCGCCTGGAGAGGTGGTGGTGTCTCCTCTGGACATCTTCAAAACCCTCCAAGTGGAGGGTTTGGACCTCAACTCCGAGAATCCCTGGTCATGCTACAACCTAGCTGGAGCTTCAGGGAGTTGAAGTGCAAAAATATCAATAGCAATGGTACTTCTATTTCTAAATTTCTATACCGCTTATCAGTGCAAAAGCACTCCCTAGGCAGTTTACAATGTGTTAGCTAATGGCCCCAACAAGCTAGGTACTCATTTTACTGACCTCAGAAGGATGGAAGGCTGAGTCAACCTTGGAGCCCTGTAGGATCAAACTCACAATGTTATGGCTGCAGTACCTGCAGAGTCAAAGTTTGAGAACTTCTTTTGGGGCTAGACATTCTTTTGAACACACCACTTTCCATGTGAGAGGCCAAATAAGCACAGACAGGATTGGACCCGTAAACAAGCCTCTTCATCTTTTTATCTGGAGCTTTCAAATCTTGCTGTTCCCAATTTGAAAGGTCTTGGAGGCCCTTTCGGAAGCAGGAATTATTTTCTTTACTTTCTTTTTTAAACAAACAAACAAACACAGGGGAAGAGACAGCATTCCTTAGTGGGGGGGGAGATTTTGAGTTAGAGTCTTCTCCTTTCAGAATGATTTCTTATGAGAAGTCTAAACCTAGTCTAAATGATTTTTTATAAGATGTCTAAACCCTACAAAATCTGTGCATTGTAGGGATGGAAAAATATCCATAAAGGCTTGAAAAATACAGTCGGACCTCTGTATCTGTAGAACCAATATCTGTGGTTTCAGTTATCCCTGGGACACAGAATAGAGGACACATACCATAGAGTTGTGCTGGAAAATGCCCACAGAGGCATCCTCTCCAGGCATCTTCTATGTCCTCCAACACAACTCAATGGCATGTTTTTACCAAAAGTCCTTTATTTTAATAGGGTTCGCTGTTATTTGCGGTTTCTGGTATCCGCGCTAAATCGGGAAGCCAAACCCCCATGGATACAGGGATCTGACAGTAGTCTAAAAACTTGTTCTCAAGTGTCTGGAAACCCTGACAAGGAGAATTCAAGACTGACAAGAAGAATTCTAGACTGACAACAATCTTTCCAGTTTGGGACTTATGCTGTGAAAATTCACACTTTTTTCTTATACAGGAAACAGTATTTTCTGTGCAGCAAACAGCACTTTTGCACAGAAATATTCTCTTCTGCCCCTTGAAGCAATAAATATTCTAGGAGGTTTGGGCTGGAATCTTGTTCATGATATTGGCAGAAACACTAATTGCACTTTCTGGGAGGTGACGCAATCGTGGTAGCCTGGATCAGTGGGATAACATCATACAACAGATTAACACAAGGCTCTGCGGCTGCACAATAGTACCGTCCAGTAGAATTCCACGACAGTGTGAACTCCAGCAAACAATTGCACTATAGTGTAGCTCACGGTTATAACAGTGCAATAGTGTAACTCCACCGCAATCCTTCCATAGCAAAACTCTGGCATTCAATAGCACTACTGCTTAACTCCAGCATACAACCGCGCCATACGATAACTCCAGAGCAATTCCAGCATGGTGTGACTCTGCCATAGCATAACTCCAGCATACAATTGTGCAACTCCATAGTGCAACTCTGGCATCCAATAACGCTATAGCATAGCTCCAGCACAAATACACCATAGCATATTTCTGGTGTACAACTCCATCATAGCGAGATTCTGGTGTACAAATGTGCCACAGCATTAACAACTCTGCCATAGCTGCAATAGAGTGAATTTATGCCACATAACCAAAAGGTCTTAAAAGGTCCACCACATACCATCCCACGAGGGAAGAGCACCCCTCCATTCTTCGCCCTTCCCACCTGTCCATCCTAAAAGCAGAAGGAGTCCGCAGACATCACCGGGACCATTTAACCCAGCCCAGGGAAAGTTCCCTTGAGGAAGGAAGGAGTGACAGGAGGTCAAACCTACAGACGCATAGGAAAGGAGCTGGCTTCCGTCGATCAGCAAAAAAAGTCTGCCACCATCAGGCAAAAGCTGGAAACGAGTGTCTCTGGAAAAGAAACTAATTTCATTTGGGAAAATCCACTGTGAAACAGAGCTTCTTATTTGAGCCAAATAAGTAAGAATACTTTAGAGGGTGGGAAAATAAAACAACCATGACTAACACCTTCTGTGTCATGTTTATCTATGTGAATCTGTTTTAGTCAAGGTGTAAAACCTATTTTGGGGGGTAGGACTGAACACCTTGGACAGCTTCACCGATGTTCAGACTAAAACCTGGAACAAATCCACTGACTGTGGAGGCCACTAGCCACAGCTGATCCAAGTCCAACATCCAGAGATTGGAACACGGAGCAATGGATGCAAGCTCCAGGAACAGAGATTCCACCTCAACATTAGGAGGAACTTTTTGACAGTAAGAGCTGTTCGGCAGTGGAACACACTCCCTCGGAGCGTGGTGGGGTCTCCTTCCTTGGAGGTCTTTAAACAGAGGCTGGGTGGCCATCTGTCAGGGATGCTTTGATCGTGATTTCCTGCATGGCAGGGGGTTGGACTGGATGGCCCTCGTGGTCTCTTCCAACTCTGCAATTCTATGATTCTGTTATCTTTCTCACCACTAGCAAATAAGCATCAACAATCAGAATGGCACGGCTGATCTACAACCAAGCTAAACTGCACGCATACACCCCGTCGGGGGTCCAAAGTTCTTCCCCATGTCCTAGAAGTCAGAATCCAGGTCCAGCAGCTCAGCATCCATGAGATTTGTCCTGGAGTGGATTGGTGGCAATGCTCCTCTCCCTCCTTGAGCTTGCTGCACCCGATAGGGCACGCTGCCATGGAACCAGGAGGCCAAAGCCGGGCTCTGGGTTGAGGGGTGCTGGGGAAGGGGACCCCGATGAAGCGGCTGCTGATGGCCAGGGAACAACCAAGCACCGCTATACGATGCCTCCTTGTCTGGAAGGACACTGTCAGGGCAAAAGGGGTGGCTGATGGGATTCAGGATGCTATTCCGCCGGTAGCTATTCGGGGGCTCCCAGGTTCCTCTGGAAAAGGGCACCTCTTTCTCCTGCTTCTGCCAAGCGCCAGGCCTCCACTCAGGGTGGGCTCGGGGTGCAAGAACCTCATTCAGAGCGTGAGACTCCTGAGGACTGGAGACAAAGCATTTGGCCTTGGGGAGCTGTGGCAGGTGCGGGACGGAGCTCGTGCCTTGCGGGGAGAAGTAGTCTGTGTCGCAGGCACCGCCCACTGTCTGTGCAGGGCACACCTCCTTCTTCTTCCGCCGCTTCTTCCTCTTGCGACTCAGTTTCTTCTCCCGTCTGGGGGAGAGTTGAGCCTCCACCAGCCACAAACTGGCCCGCTCCTCCGGGGGCACTGCAAAGGGACGACACAACATTCAGCAGCAAAGAGACAGAGCCACAAGGAGCGGCAACACTGGCACCTGATGGCCCTCAATGTTTGGTTACTCATGAACCCACCTTGGGTTGGCGTAAAAACATTAAAGGAAATACTTGTAGTGCTAGAGAACCAGCGTGGTGTAGTGGTTTGAGTGTTGGTCTAAGGGGTTTACTGCACTCCAAAGAAAAGCGGCAGGCGAGTTGGAACACTCTGTCTTCCGCACTGCCTTACCACATGACGTTGTCGTTCTTTTGTTCTGGTCCTGTAGGGGACAGAGGTAAAACCGCATCTTTTTGCCAACCAAAAAAACCTGTTAGCAAAAAGATGTGGTTTTACCTCAGTCCCCCGTGGGAGTGGAATTAAATATGCCAGAAGAATGACAACGTCATGCAGTAAGGCAGCACCTAAGAGGGAACTTTCCTGCTCCCCTGCCACTTTTCTTTGGAGTGCGGTAAGCCCCAAGAACTCTAGGAGACCAACGTTCAAATCCCTACTCAGCCGTGGGAACTCACTGAGTGACCTTGGGCAAGTCACAGTCTCTTAGCCTTAGAGGACAACCATAGCAGTTCTCTTGTCAAGAAAACCCTACAAGAGGGTTGCCGTAAGGTGTCACCAACAGGAAGGCACATAAAAAACAAACAAACTGGATGGCCATCTGTCGGGAATGATTTGATTGTGTATTCCTGCATGGCAGAGGGTTGGACTGGATGGCCCTTGAGGTCTCTTCCAACTCTATGATTCTAAAGAGGCTAACATGGTGTTGTGGTCTGAGTGTTGGACTAGAACTCTGGGAAACTGGGGTTCAAATCCTCACTTGATCATGAAAGCCCACTTGGCGGGTCAAACTCTTTCAGCCTCAGAAGACAATGCGAAACCTCCTCTGAACAAATTTGGCCAAGAAAACTCTGTGATAGGACTACCTTGAGTCGGCACCTAGTTACAATAACAAAAACCTATTCTGAACCTATTCTGAACTTTGCTGTCAGACGTAAAGGGGAAAGTTACTACTTTGGAATATGACTCCTACAACCCCAACTGGAGCTGCAGTCCTAAAAAGAAAAAAAAACCTTTTCCAAGCTTTGATTACTCCCCGCCAGACCCTCACCCGTAATACCCAAATCCCACCCCCCTCATGAGAAGCATTACCAGGCGTTGCCACAGGCGTGACAGAGACATCCTGAGACAAGATGGCTCCTCTTCTGGCGACCATCTTGGTGACGTGCTGTGCCCAAGCAGAGGAGACATCCCCCGATGGCTCGTTAATATCAAAAGCCAAACCAGCTGGAATTGGGAGGGTGGGAAGGAAAATATTTAAAATACCAGGTTTTTTTTAAATATGAAGTCCTTAAATATATAAATTCCTTAAAATCTGCATCCACAAAGAATGGTCAGAAATTACACTGCTTAATGCAATGTAGATGTGAAAATTACTATTGCTCAAAACAAATTGTAAGCCGCTCTGATAGCCTTTGTGGCTGAAGAGTGGGGTATAAATACCTAATTAAATTAATTAAAATTAATTAAATCCACACTTACCCAAGAAGGACCATAAAGGGGTCCATCCACACTACACAAATGATCCAGTTTAACTAGATTATTTGCCATGGCTCCTTCCTATGGAATCCTGGGATTTGTAGTGAGGTACCGGCCCGCTTTGGCAGAGAAGGCTAAAGACCTTGTAAAACCACAGATCCCAGGATTCCATAAGAAGGAGCCATAGCAAATAATCCAGTTTCAAACTGGATTTATTTCTGTGGTGTGGATTAGGACAAGGTTACCGGGGCCATTCCTGAACGCAAGTCCTAGCCCTGTACCCCAAAGTGATACCTCCCACAAGCTCCACACTGTCTCCTGTCTCCCCACCTCCCTGCACCTACCAACCGGGCCCTCGTGCGAGACGGTGCGCAAGCTGAAGGAGAGCTCCTGGTTGGGGTTGTTCTGGAGTTCTTTCCTCTTGGAGAAGGCCTTGGCAATCATCTTGCTTTTCTTGATCCTCTTGGGTTCATTGTTGCTCTGTCCTGTCAGCCTGGAAAGAGGAGAAGAAATAAGTGGGAGTCCCACCAGGCACATAACTTTGGGTGGAAATCTGGGACCACACAGTTGGGGGAGAGAGAACAGATGTGGTGTGATGGTTTGAGTGTTGGACTAGGACGCTGGGAGACCACGGTTGGAATCTCTACTCAGCCACTGAAACCCATTGGGTGGCCTTGGACAAGTTACACTCTCTCAGCCTCTGAGGAAGGCAACGGCAAGCCTTCTGTGAAGAAATTTAGTCAGGAAAACCCTAGGAGAGGCAGTGTGGTGTAGTGGTTTGAGTGCTGAAATAGGACTCTGGGAGACTAGGGTTCAAATCCTCACAAGGCCCTGGAAGGCACTGGTGACCTTGGGTGTGTCCCACTCTCTCAGCCTCAGAAGAAAGCAATGGCCACTTCCCGCACCCCCAAACAAATTTTGCCAAGAAACCCCTAGGAAAGTGTTCCCTTAGGGTCACCATGCAACACAAAAACAACAGCTGGGGCAAGGAACAAATAAATTTTGGGATTTGGGAGGGGGGGGGACCCACAGCTTGGAATTGATATTTTTTGGACTAAAACTGCCAGAATTCCCCAGCCCCTCATGACTAATGTGTGTTTGTTTACTTTATTTTAAATTTATCCTGCCTTTCTCCTGGCAAGAGACTCAAGGCAGCTTGAAAAAGCCAAACCAGCCAAAAGTGTGTGAGGGGAAGAGGTATTTAATTTTTTTTGTTTTTTGTTAAATGAAGCCTTTAAAATTTTTGAATACCTTAAAAATCTGTGTCTACCAAAACGGTAAGAAATCCGCATCCACCCAAGGTTGTATTAATTATGGTTTTCCCCTACCCCAAGCTTAGAAATTTTACATTTTCTCAACCTTCAATGGAAAAAACAAACAGTCGGACACCTGTATCTGTTGGGGTTCAGTTCCCGGACTTACCGCAGATACCAGAAACGGTGGATAACAACAAACCCTGCAAAAACATACTGCAGAGATGCGCTGGATAGAATATGCCTAGAGAGGATACCTCTCAAGGCATTTTCTAGCGCAACTCTATGGTATACATCCCTATTTTGTGTCCCATGGATAACTGAAACCACACATATTGGCTCCATGGATATGGGAGCCCGACTGTATTTCCCAGGCACTGAGATGAATGATAAGTGACCCCCTCGACTCAAATATTTTAAAATCAATGTTCCCACTATTTTTCCTGGCAACACATTTTGGCCTGTAACCATAGCCTGGCAGTTAGAAAATCCAAGGGAAAGATTCCCCTGTTGAATTTCTGCCGGTCACGTAGCAGGTACATTTATCTCCCCCTGCTTTTTTCCCTTGGAAGAGCATCTTTGATTAACTACAGAAATACTTGAGCAGGAGTGGGTCTCCATGACTCTGCAGGGCGTATTCACCATTGAACACTGGGTGGGGAAAGACAGCCTAACTGGCTGTATGTATTTTTGTGGACACCAGGACCAAATTTCTTTTTGTACAAAAATTGCCCCGAAATGCTCCCTTAGTAGAGTGGATGGCAATTTTGCCACATTTTTGTATCTCCCCTCCCATGCTGTTTTAGGCCCAGTGGAGGCCTCTTTTTCAAACAGCAAGCTGACTTCTCGGTCTTCTCCAGGGTCTCCAATGTCCCACAGAGAGCCAGACATATGACAGAACTGGACATCATGACTCCTGAGGGGGGTGGTGTTTAGGAACATTTTTTTAATTTTCTTTTTGAGGGTGGGGCAGCCCTCCAACATCCCCTGGTAGGGCCAATGCAAATCACCTACCTTCCAACAGTTGCCCCCTTGTCTTCTAACAGGAGATATAGCAGTGGGATGGGGGATGGAAACACAGAGTCCAGAGCCTAAAATCATTTAAATAGACCATTGTACTTTACGATGGGAGAACCGGAAATCTCCATCTGGAGCTGAGACAGAACAACCTGGGTTCTTGATGCTTGTCGCTGATACACTGGACTCTTGAGCCCCCTCCCTTAACCAAACCTGAGCCTCTCAGGCAGGCCTTGCCTCCTACCTGCACCAGGTGCGCTTCCAGATGAGCAAGGTGGCTTTGGTCCACACCCAGGTACTCATTGAAATGCCAGTTCCAAACATGGCAAAGAGGTTGATCTTCTCTACTAAGAGGCTGGGTCGGTTCTTGATCTCACAATCGGGGATCGGCTTTTTGGTCTCCGTAGCAATCGTCACGTTGGCCTCACACCTGCAGCAGAGACAGAGCACAAGTGAAGCGGGAGTTAGAAACAGGCACGAAATCTTCTTTCTCTTTGTGTCATGAAGGATCACACGTTATCAGAGCAGATACACTTTGAGTACATGTGTTTTGGGGACAAATATTTGAGGATGTATTTTAAAGACTACAGATGGCTTAGATAACTTTAAACTGGGTAACAAAGACTTTGAAATACAGGTTGCCCTCTGTATGCACATTACCAGTACCTGCAGTTTCAATTATCTGTCCTCTAAAAAATACTGTTAGAATTCACCATAGTCATGGTATAGATGCCTAGAGGTGGCCTCTCTAGGCATTTCCTAGGTCCTCCGGCATGACTCTATGTAACTTTCGCCAGAAGTTACCACAGAGTTGCGCTGGAAATGCCTAGAGAGGTGGTGTCTCTAGGCATTTCCTAGGTCCTCCAGTGTGATTCTATGGGGTATGCCATTACCTGCAATTTCAAGTATTTGCGGTAAATCTGGGAACATATCCCCTGCACATACAGAGGGTGACCTGTAGTTAAAAGATTTCCCATATCTTGGTTCAGTCAATAAACAAAATGGAGACTGTAGTAAAGAAATCAGAAGAAGACCAAGAGTTGGAAGGGCATCCATGAAGGAACTAAATATGTTCTTCAAGTGTAAAGATTAAATACCAAAATAAGAATAAACGAGGCCACTGCTTTCCAATTTCTATGCATGGTGGTGAAAGCTGAACAAAGCTGATAGGAAGAAAATCTCGTCTCCCTTCTCCTCCTGGCATGGCGTCCATGGTGGCAATGGCGACCCGGGTGCATGTGTTCGCTATCATTTGCAGAATTCCTTATCCACAGGACCCTCTAGAACCAATCCCCCACAGATACAGGATCCTACTGTATTCCCAACTAGAGCAGACCGACTGAATCAACAGGAACTTAGTAAGTCATCAGTGATCTTACAATTAGCGTTCCATTAATTCAATCCATCTACTCCAGTTGGAACGGAACAACTGGTTCAAGTTCCCCACTGGGTTCACTGGGTGACCCTGGAGCAGTCAACCACTCTCTCAGCCTGCCCTACCTCACACGGTTGTTGGGAGTATAAAGCAGGGATAAGGAGAGGCCTGTACACCACCTTAAGCTCATTGGAGAAGAGGCAGGAGAGAGATATAACTAATAAAAAAAATGTTTTACCTCTGCAGAACTAGTCTTTCTACTATAGAGCAAATTTAGGTGGGTTTAATCAATCACTTAACTAACTAGTTGACTTCATCCACTTCAACTAAATGTTGGCAACATAATGTAGATAATACTTCCTTATAGCATTCAATCTAGGTGTGCTCAGTGGTTATTCCTTGTTAGTTAGATGTGCCTCAACATACTAATTTTGTATGATTAACATATTTGGCATTTTTAAATGCACATATTCTTTTAAACTATATTCCTGCAATGTGGAATTTCACTGAGGGTCAATGTTGTCGGATCGTGCATGTGCATAGTGTTGCAAAAAGACTTATATTGCAAAGTTGGAAAGATAAACATTCACCATCTGCTGTTGAGAGGTTAGATGATCTTACTGCTTTAGGTACCCATGAATATCTATTTTATAGATGCCAACTTCAAGAAAATGTGTTTTTTCAGCTTATATCAAAGGATATGCATAGCCCTGTTCATATTCAACATATTTCCACTCCCACCATTTTTTCTTCCTTTTTCCTTTCTTTGTAAACATACTTTAAAAATCCAACGTTTTAAAAGAAACCCAACTTGTACAATTAATCAACTAAGATTCCTTTAATCAGGGCTCAGCCCTGCAAAAATATGAGTGTTGAACATTATGGAATGCAACCTAGCGAAGCCATGGTTCATCTTGACCTGCACTCACTTCACAGTGAAACTGAGTAATTCTCATACATGGTGCTGAAAACAGAAAGGACAATGGGAGCGGCATTCCCCAAAGCCCAGAAAGTTACTTTCTAAAAGTAATTCATTCCCACTGATTTGCAAAAAAAGCCCAGTTACAATACCAAAAAACAAAACCATTTCATTACTTCTTGTGATCTCTCCACTATTAAATTACATTTAAGAGATCTAAAAAAACCCTTAAAATTGATTTAAAATGGAATAAAACTTAGAAAATGCCTATAAAAATTACTCTAAACAGGTCCATAAAAATAACATCTTGGAATTGTTATTTGTTGAGCCAATTAAAAAAAACTTCACTTTTGCTTATAATGTTGCTTTTAAATTGTGACTTCATTACACTCTTATTATTCCCTCGAAAGTACAGTCGAACCCCAATATCCGCAGAACCAATATCCATGGTTTCAGTTATCTGCAAGACACAAAATAGGGGCACATACCATAGAGTTGCACTGGAAAATGCCTAGAGAGGCATCCTCTCTAGGCATCTTATAGATCCTCAAATGCAACTCTATGATATGCTTTTACCAGAAGTCCTGTCTCTCCCTCTGGCTTTTCTTCGCAAACGAAGATTGAGGAAGGACTATTCCCACGCTTACTGCAAGCGCGCTGATGACTAAAAAGGCCAATCCGAGATAGACAAGTCTGGTCGCAGAAAGCACAGCAGAAGGTCTCCTTGGGTGATGTTTCCGGGTTGTGATTCTTTCTGCGTTGTTGTTTCTCTTCAAGACTTGTTCGGCGTGAGTTCTCAAACAAGGCTGCAGCATTGTGGATAGTGCGTCTCCATGCCTCCCGATGTGAGGCCAGGGCGGACCATTGTTGGTGATCAATTTGGCCAAGCCTGAGATGTTGTTTCAGGGAGTCTTTGTATCGCTTTTTTGGAGCGTCCCTCTTACGCTGACCCGTGGCGAGTTCACCGTAGAGTAGTATTTTTCGGAGGCGATGGTCCTCCATCCTAGAAACATGCCCTGCCCAGCGCAGCTGTGTTCTCAATATCATGGCCTCAATGCTGGTGATCCCTGCTTGCTCAAGGACAGCAACATTCGTCACATAGTCAGTCCAGTGTATATTTAGGATTGTGCGTAGACAGTGCTGATGAAGGCGTTCGAGGACCAGAAGTCCTGTATTTTAATAGGATTAGCTATTATCTGCGGTTTCTGGTATCCACAGTAAGTCCAGAAACCAAAGCCGCATGGATATGGGGGTCCAACTGTAACTAGTAACTCAGCGCTGGCCAGTAGTTTCCCTTTTGGGGGTAGGTGAGAGTGTATGTGCACTGGCTTTTACTCTGAACTTTAAAGGCGCTATTAAAGATGCTAAACCTATTCAGGGCAACAGGGTTCATTCAGCACATCTTGGACAGCGTCTTTCAAAGTTCAGAATAAAACCTGGAGGGGATTCAGCCTCCCCCAGCCCACTCCCACTGACACCGAAGCAAGCTCCACCTTTCTCCTACTCACAGGACATGCTCCCGGAAGCTGCGTTCCCACTCCGCTTGGTTGAAGAAGTCGTAGAAATGGCAACCAAATGTGATGAACACGAACCCAAAAGCCAGGAAGCCAAAGATGCCTGTAAGCACAGACAGGAGGAAAAGAAGGTTATCAAACACTTGGGTGTATGGGGGATGAAAGCAAGAGAGAAGTTTATTCTTATTCTCTGCGGAGTTCTATGCTGATGCATTTGGTCCAATGTGGTAGGATGACCTACAAGATGAAGAGAACTTTAAAACCTGCCACTGATGAAAACAATAACATCAAAGCATGTCTGACCCTTGCTTTATTGAAGTTGTTTAGATCCATGGAGATCCATCTATCTCAAGTTAAAGATCAATGCCCAACAGATCTTCACATCTCTAGCTATAAAACTGTATGGACTACGCATTCATTGTGAGCCAGCATGGTGTAATGGTTTGAGTGTTGGATTAGGTTTCTAGGAGACTAGAGTTCGAATCCCCGCTCAGCCATGGAAATCCACTGGGTGATCTTGGGGAAGTCCCACTATCACAGCCCCAGTGGAAGGCAATGGAAAACCCACTCTGAACAGATCTTGCCAAGAAAACCCCATAACAGGTGCAGAGGGCCCCCGCGGGGAGGAGGGAGCCAAAAATCAAGCAAAGTCAAAACAGGAACTGGCATTATGACATCACTTCTAGTTGCCATTCCTTTCCCCCTGACAACGTCCTTCTGGGTGTGGGATGAAAAATGGCCTCTCCTTCCACAGTTGCCCACCCCTGTCATAGTCCTTGTTAAGCAAAAATCCCTCAGCTTCAACCCCGTGAGCCCTAGATCCACAACACCACTGGGCAGACAAACTTGTAAAGTTTATTTTACAGTTGTCCCTTCATATTTGCTGGGGTTTGGTTCCAGGACTCCCCAGGGATACCAAAATCCGTGAATACTCAAGTCCCATGATATGCAATGGCATAGCAAAATGGTGTCTCTTATATAAGATGGCAAAATCAAGGTTTGCTTTTTGGATTAATATTTTTTAAAGAATATTTTCAAGCTGTGAATACTTAAATCCGTGAATACAAAATCCGTGGATACGGAGGGACAACTGTAAATACAGAGGATTGTTTCCCAAACTTACCATGGATACCAGAAATCAGATAGGACTTTGGGTAAAAAACATGCCCTAGAGTTGCACAGGAGGACCTAGAAGATGCCTAGAAAGGATGCCAATCCAGGGATTTTCCAGTGCGACTCTATGGTATGTGTCCCCTATTTTGTGTCCTACACTATGGATGTTGGTTCCATGGATATGGCAGTCCAACTGTATTGACTGTTTTGGTCTTCCCTAAGACAACATTAGTGTGCTGTCATGGTATGAATGTTGAACTAGGACTCTGGCAGACCAGAGTTCATATCTCTGCTCAGCCACAGAAACCCACTGAGTGACGTTTGCAAGTTACGCTCTCTCAGCCTCAGAGGAAGACCACAGAAAACTTCCTTGGAATAAACCTTACCAAGAAAACGCTAGGAAAGGGTCACCATCAGTCAGATCAACTCAAGGGCATGTAACAAGAACAACAAAATAAATTTGAAACCTGTTAAAGCACTGTGACACATTCTTTGTGAGTGTTTTGATTTTCACTCAAGATGGTTTGTTGTGTTATTCCAGTGGTTCTTAACCTTTTCTTTAGCCCCTTTAAATATCTTTTGTTGCCGAGGACCCCCAAGACTTAAACTCAAGACTGAAAAACATAATAAAAATACCTAATAATGATGATAATGATATTAATACAATCACACCATCCATTAAACCTTCCCTCACAGGCACTGGGGAGGGAGGGGAGAGACTTTTCTCCTGCTTCTTCCTGCAAGTTTGTGGCTAGCGTGGATTGAACAGCAATGCGCAGGCCAACAGCAACGCCAGCCAGGCTTTGCCTTGCCTCCTGTCATATGGGCTGAGCAGCCTTCCAGCCTTCGTGGACCCCAGTGAGAATACCGCGGCCCCCTAGGAGTCCCCAGACCACAGGTTAAGAACCACTGTCCTATTCTATGTATCTCAAGACCATCAAGCTTCTGTCTCACCCATTTCGATGGCATATTATTATTTTTCTTTAGTTTATTCTTTGTTTGCTTGAATACCAATAGCCCACAAAGAGGAGTATTTCACTCTTGAATCAGTTGTTTAGGAATAGCTGCTAAATTTATTTCCTTTTGCAGGCAAACTTTTTGTGTGTGTTGACTACAACCCCCATCATCCTCTCTATTCAAGATGCCCAAGTTGGAAAGCAGGACATTTAGTTTCGATGCTTCACTACCAAAATTTGCACGCCCTTCTCTTCATTCTGCAATTCACCAGAGGGGCTGTGGGTGTTTGAATCTTGCTTACCAGGTGTCCCACATGCAAAGCGACCCAACCACCACACATATGGATCTACACATGAGGATCTTGCCCACTTACCAAGACGTAGCATGGTCTCATTGATTTTACTGGCGGCCTTCTCACTCAACAGGCCTGGGTGGTTACTTTTAATGGAAAAAAGGGTCATCACACCTGTGACAGAAGAAGCAAAAAATCATATTACAGGTTGAGTCTCCCTTATCCAGAATTCTGAAATATTCCAAAATCCAAAATTGTCCACACAAGTGGCTGACAGTCACACATTTGCTTTCTGATGGTTCAATATACAAAAACTTTGTTTCATGCACAAAATTATTTGAGAAATAGAGGGAGGTGTGTTTCTTAATAGACAAGTTGCCTACTGAGAAGTGGTTTCTTAATTGGAAAACTGATACTGAGAAGATTAATTAGGACTGCCAGGAAAGCTGCTTCGTTTAGCTTTTGAACTGTGGTTCGATTCAAAAAATCAGCTGGTCAGGCTAGGACATGTTCGTGTTTGCTCAAAATCGCAGAATCATAGAACCGTAGAGTTGGAAGAGACCACAAGGGCCATCTAGTCCAACCACCTGCCAAAAGCATGTTTCTCCATGCTAGTAATTACATACAGAAATATTATTTTGCATAACTCTACAGTCAGCCCTTATCTTTCGCAGAGGTTGGGGTGAAAGACCCTTGCAAAAGTGGAAAAACCACAAATATAGGCTGTTATTTTTTTTTTACCTCAGTGAACACTTCTCTAGGCATCTGTAGGTCTTCCAGCATGACTCTATGGTCAAATTCTGGCAGATGTTAACCATAGAATCACGCTGGAGGATTTACAAATGCCTACAGAATCTCTAGGTTCTCTAGCGTGAATCTATGGCCAACGTCCGGCAAAACCACACCCACAGAATTGCACAGGAGAACCTAGAAAAAGCCTAGAGAGAATCTACTTAGTACTTTGTGAAAAACTAAACCCATAAATGCTTAACCTGTAAATGCAAAGGGACGACTGTATGTACTTTTAATACATTATTGAGAACATGACTCATGGGCACTAAACAAGATAAAATTCATGTCAGAAATATGGAGAATTATGTGCTCCCCTTCTCTACCCAAGTGACCTTCTGAATACAACACACGCGGAAGTCCCTCTTCCATCAATGGGAAGAACAAAATGTGGGGGGACATGAGAGAGGGAACGCTTGGTTGTGCCACCCCAGTTGAGGAAGGCCCTCCTTTCGAAGGCTTGCTCAGCAATGACTGAGCAAGTTAAAATCCAGCTTTTTATTCACCAATTTCTTCTGAAATGCACACATACATGGTTTTAAATTGTTTTAACCTGGTTAGAACATGGTACAGTATGACCCCTCTACCTGTGGGACCTGATCACTTACCTGTGTCAAAAAAAAATATGGGCATCTTTTAGATCCTCCACTGGAAGCCAACCATAGAGTCATGCTGGAGGACCTAGAAGATGTCTAGAGAGGAGTTCTATAGGGTTCGCTATTATCCACGGTTTCCAGTAACCATGGTAAGTCTGGGAACATATCCCCTACTGATGTGGGGGTGGTACTGTAAATGGTTTTAAATTGATTGAAGCAATTTTAACTTGTTAAATATTTAATTCTGGGTTTATTTTATCGCATTACATTTTAAATTATTCTAACTGTTAAATTGATTTTACTTCTACATTGCCCTTAGATCCTGACAGGATCTTTGTCTTTGCTCATCCGTGAAGAAAAGACACTATACTGCAGCATAAGATGAAAAGAGAACCTGATGTTTTTCTTCTTTTCCAACCATTATGTACATTGGGAAAGTTTTAGCATAGAAAATCAGGGGCCCTTTCACACTACACAATTTTAACACTATGATTTCATTTTAACTGACCTTTCTGCAGCCTATGGAATCTCGGGATTTGCAGTTTAGGGAGGGGTATTTCGAGTTCTCATCCAGAAAACTCTAGTGCCTCATCAAGCTACAAATCTCAGGATTAAACAGGATGCAGCCAAGCACAGCAGGTGAAATGAAATCATAGTGCTATAAGAACACAGCTGCGCTGGGCAGGGCGTGTTTCTAGGATGGAGAACCATCGCCTCCCCAAAATAGTACTCTACGGTGAACTCGCCACGGGTCAACATAAGAGGGGCGCTCCAAAAAAGTGATACAAGGACTCCCTGAAACAACATCTCAGGCTCAGCCAAATTGATCACCAACAGTGGTCTGCCCTGGCCTCACATCAGGAGGCATGGAGACACACTATCCACAATGCTGCAGCCTTATTTGAGAACTCACGCCGAACAAGTCTTGAAGAGAAACGACAACGCAGAAAGAATCACAACCCAGAAACATCACCCAAGGAGACCTTCTGCTGTGCTTTCTGCAACCGGACTTGTTTATCTCGGATTGGCCTTTTTAGTCATCAGCGCGCTTGCAGAAAGCGCAGGATGAGTCCTTCCTGAATCTTCATTTGCGAAGAAAAGCCAGAGAGAAAATTGTGTAGTGTGAAAGGGCCACAGAACTGCTGAGTAAAGGGACTACAAAGAATAGGGAATGAAACTTACCTCGGATCAAAAAATAGCCCCCAACAATCAACACCAGGCCAATGGGAGCCAGGACAAATCCAGCTCGGTACCGGTAGTTCTTGTATCCAACAAAGCAGATGCCACTGACTGAGTCTCCATCCACCTGGAGAGGTCAGACAGAGAGAAAGAGAAAGAGGTTAGTCAGAAAGCTCCACAGTTACCCACTAAAACACCACTTTTCTTGGAATACTCATTTGCCCAATCTTTCCAACAGTCTAGGACATTTAGTTGTGGGTGCAGAACCCTTAAGATCTCACAGAACCATAGAACTGGAAGAGACCTCAAGGGTCATCTAGTCCAACCCCATTCTGCCATACAGGAAAACACAAAGCACTCCTGACAGATGGCCATCAAGACTGTTTAAAAACTTCCAAAGAAGGAGACTCCTCCACACTCATATTCCAGCATATTCCACTATCAAACAACTTTTACCATCAGGAAGTTCTTCCCAACATTTAGGTGGAATCTCTTTTCCTGAAGTTTGTGTCCATTGCTCTGTGTTCTAGTCTCTGGAGCAGCAGAAAACAAGCTTGCTCCCTCTTCAATATGACCTCCTTTCAAATATTTAAACATGGCTATTGTGTCAGCTCTTAATCTTCTCTTCTCCAGGCTAAACATGCCCAGCTCCCTAAGTCATTCCTCAGAGGGCATAATGGCTTCTAGACCTCCCACCATTTTGGTCACCCTCCTTTGGACACGTTCCAGCTTCTCAATATCCTTCCTTAATTGTGGTGCCCAGAACTGGACACAATATTCCAGGTGAGGTCTGATCAAAGCAGAATAGAGTGGCACTATTACTTCCCTCGATCTAGACACTCTACTCCTATTGATACAGCCTAGAATCACACTGGCTTTTTTAGCTTCTGTCGTAACTGAATAATAACACATGGGATCATGCTGTTAAGTCTCACTGAAGCTGCACGGCTGATAAAAGGATTTTTGTCCTGCTGTCTGTTGTACTATGTATTTCATATATTGTTTATCTATTGTTCGTTCATTCTGCTCACAGGTAGAATCATCGAGTTGGAAGAGACCATAAGGGCCATCTAGTCCAACCCCCATGCCAAGAGGGCCCTATTTGGGGGGAACTGTTCCAGGGCACCAACTACCATATTCCAGTCTTTACTAGGGGGGAAAGCTGCTCCACATATCATCCATATTGCCTACTCACTGGTTCAAATCCTATGCTCTCTAGTTAGAAAGGCCAAGTAGAAGGCAATGGAAAAGACCTTTGAACAGGTACTTGGAGAGTCACTGTTAGTCAGAGTAGACAATTTGGGCTAGTGATGGACAATGTGAAGAGATGTCATGCTGAGGATGGAGCAGGCTTGTTTTCTGCTGCTCCAGAGACTGGAACACGGAGCAATGGGTACAAGCTCCAGGAACAGAGATTCCACCTCAACATGAGGAGGAACTTTTTGACAGTAAAAGCTGTTGGGCAGTGGAACGCACTCCCTCGGAGCGTGGTGGGGTCTCCTTCCTTGGAGGTCTTTAAACAGAGGCTGGATGCCCATCTGTCGGGGATGCTTTGATCAAGATTTCCTGCGTGGCAGGGGGGTTGGACTGGATGGCCCTCGTGGTCTCTTCCAACTCTGCAATTCTATGATTCTACATATAATCTGACCTTGCAAAAAGCAAAATCCTTACATCTCTCTCTGAAGGAGGCAAGTTATTGTAATCAGATAAAAAGTGGGACAGAAAAAAATATCTGTCCACCTCTTCCCCAAAGCAAGCGAAGGACCAACACTTCCATCACGAGGAACGTGCCCTCCCACAAAAGCTAGGGTCTGCTGAGCACATCCAGACTCTTACCTGGGCAACGGCTAAAATGGCAACCGTGAGGACAAACGGAATGGACCAGGTCACCAGGTGGAAGTAGGAGGTCTTGCCCACCAGTGGCTGATAGGTGGTACCCAGCGCCTTGAAGGATGTGTGCCAGGCATAGGTCAGCATGACAAACCAGATCACGCCCGACATCAAGGAATAGTAGACAATGACAAAGATGATTACGCAGGAAAGGGTCTCGTTGGAGCTGCAGAGAGGAACAGAAGAGTTTATCAGACTCCTCTTTCTAAGGAAAGAATCAGGAAAGGAGGACAGGGAGTCAAATCATTCTGGTTACCATCCATATTGGCAAAAGGCACCCCAGGGTGACACATAATGCCACTCACACCATTCTCAAGCATCCACGGAATCAATATTGGCAATTTCAGGTATCCATGGCTAAAAAAACAGAGACACATACCATAGAACCACACTTGAAAATCTAGGACTTGCTAGGTCCTCCAATGCAACTCTATGGTATACCGTATTTGTACTTGAAGTCTTTTAGAGGATATCTCACTAGGCATTTTCTAGCCTGACCCTATGGTACGCAGCCCCTATTTTGTGTCCTGCAGATAACTGAAACCACAGATATTAGTTACATGGATATGGGAGTCTGACTGTAATGTTTTAAATGGTTTTAACTCGATAGGCAGTTTAATATTATTTTAATCCCAACTTTTCATATGTTCTTAGCTACACGTCTTTTTTCTTGCATGTTTTTACTCTGTAGGCCACCTTAAGTTCCAATTTTGAGGAAAAGGTGGGATATAAATAAAGCACTTGACTGATTGATTGTTGCTGCTGTGACCCTCTGGGGGCTTTTTTGAGATGCTAGAATCCAAAACAAAGTGAAACCTGGAAGTGGCAGAAAGCCCATTTCTGGCTTTGCAAAAACAGGTACATTACTTTAAAATGTTTTGGTGCAGGATCTTTGCAAACTGTCACACCAAGAGGCTTCTAAGAAAGGCAGTTCACCCTGTTTTATGGCCAAGAAAAAGGCAGCATAGGAAATTTGGAGGTGCTGAGGGCCACCCCCCCCAAAAAAAACCCACCCTCTGAGGGTTGCACTTTGCCCAGCTCCTGGGTTAGTTGAGAAGGATTTCCATTTTTTGTTGGCCAGGAACTGCACTGTGCAACAGAAGCTCCCCACACCCCTCCAAACAAACAACACCTCCTTGAGGAACCTACGTGGGCTCCCCTAGGCGCATGGTCCCGTCGGCACGACACACAATCTCCATGCGGGCCCCATCCATGAACTGGGCCAGCCAGCCAATGCTGCCCGTGAAAAAGCAGGCGTTGACGTAGAAGAGAATGACGGCTGGGTAGCGGTTTGAGTTCTTCCAGTCTGCTATGAAGGTGGCCTGTAGATGAGAGGTGAAACAGCAAAGTCACTGTGTGAGTTTGAGATCTGCTGGGGAGGCTGTTCTCTATGTCCCACCACCACCTTTATAGGTACATCCTGTGGGAACATGGGAGACAGGGTCTTTTTAGCAGCTGCCCCATGGCTCTGGAACCCCCTATGCAGAGGGGTTAGATTGGGACCCCATTCTCTTCCCGCAAACAGGTGAAGATTTTTCTGTTTCGATAGGCCTTTGAGGAGTGATTGTTTAGGTAAGATGGGACTCGTACAACGTGTTGGATTTTCTATTCGTTATTTTTGCTGCATGTGTTTTTTATGTTTTTTAACTTTTTTTGGTAGTTTATTCACTTTTTAACTTTTGCATTTTGTGAATTTTTAACTGTTTTCTTAATCTGTTGTGAACTGCCTTGAGTCATGAACTAAAAAAAAGGCAAGATACAAATAATAATAATAATAATGATGATGATGATATTATTTTGAGATCTGACATTGGAAAACAGCACACTGACTGGAATAGTTTACAAATCCTGCCTTGCTGCTAAAAAATTAAGGACATTGGCAAGTCATAAACCCAGTGGAGGCTGGTGGCTTTAATGTCAACAGAGTGGTGAATCCACTTTGTGTGTTTTAGTCTGAACTTTAAACTAGCTAACCAACGTAGCTTTTTTGCAGCCTACAACTCCTAAAATCCTCCCCATCAGCAATGGAGACAAGACTCCACTGGGAAACCAGGAACAACAAAGCTTGGAAAAGTTACCAAAAACACCTCTCCCCCCTTTAAAAATGTTCATGCATTTTGAAGATCATCTTTAAACTCCAGAGCCAGCTTTTCTCAACCATTTTACCCTGGAATCATATTTTCATCTCACGGAACTCTGGCATAAAAATTATTATTTCTACAACTTAAAAAATGCCATTTATTTTATTTTTAACTAGTTTCTCATGGAATTCCTAGCAACCTCTTGCAGAAACGCAGGGCCCCAAAGCTGAGAATCCTTGGTTCAGACAAAGACACGGACCAGACCCCCTTCTACTTACCAAGGTAAAGAAAGTGCAGAAGATCGTAACGGAGCTGAAGACTGCAATGTAGACGTGCATTTCACGGTGTTCCGTGTCAGTGAACAGGGGGTTCTGGCACTGGATGCCGCAGCCTTCAACGTCCTCATACCAGCTCTTGGGGTTGTCTGTCCGGACCAGGGGAACCTCACACTGTCCCGAGCTGTTGAATTTGATGTTCTGGACCTCATTCTGTGGGAACGGGCAAAGCGTTGGACAAGCAAAGGAGAAAAAGTTTAAATTAATACCCTCCTGCAAGGCTGTTTCTGAGGCCCACAGCCACTCCAAAAGTCCTGGCCAAAAAAAGAAATATAGAATACTAGAGCTGGAAGGGGCCCAATGGGCCACCAAGTCCAACCCCCTGCTCAATGCAGCGTCTCTAGCTGAAGCATCCCCAGCAGGGAACTTTCCAGCCTCTTTTTGAAGATCCCCAGAGAAGAACTAAATAATAGGGCTGCTGACACACTGCAGAAACAATGCAGTTTGACACTGTTTTAACTATTATGGCATCTTCCTATGGACTCCTGGGATTTGTAGTTTGCTGTGGCACCAGAGCTCTCTGACAGCGAAAGCTAAATATCTCTAAAAACTACAAATCCCAGAATTCCATAGCATTGAGCCATGACAGTTAAAGTGGTGTCAAACTGGATTATTTCTGCAGTGTGACAGCAGCCTACCTCTCTAGGCAATTGGTTCCATTGCTGAACCACCCTTACTGTAAAGAAGTTCCTTCTAATGTTAAATCGAAATCTTCCCTCCAGTAACTGCAGCCCAGGAGGGCGCCCAATTTTTTAAAATCAGAAGTGGATCTCTGGACCACTTATCTGGAGCTCTTCCATGTTTTCTGGGGCAGCAGAGAACAGACCTGCCCCATCCTCTCTGTGACAGCCCTTGAGGTATTTCAAGAGGGCGATCATGTCACCCCTTAGTTTTATTATCAGTAAGCTGAACAAACACAGTTCCTTCAACCTTTCCTCATATATTTTGCTTTCAATATCTCTGACCATCTTTGTTTCCCTTCTTTGAACTCACTCTGTCTTGTCTATACCCTTCGCAAAATCAGGCACCTAGAACTGAGAAGATGAACTGCCTCTCCGAGAAGCCTACAGGACTAGACCTTTTCAATAGGTCACAGACCCCATCCTCCAGTGTATAACATAAAAAAAATTGCCCATTTTTTTTCAAAATCAGAAGTGGATCTCTGAACAATTCCATGTTTTCTGGGGGAAGAAGGCATTTTTCATAACTTTTGGGGAACTTGGAAGGTACTGGTGGGCAGGAAATTAGCCCACAGACCCACACAGTTGACCAGTTCTGAGCAAATAATTTTTTTTTACTTATCTATCAATTTGATTTGCATCCTGACTTTCTCCTAGAAGTGGAATCACAGGTAGCTTTCCATGTAATTGAAAATACAGTTGTCCTTTCATATTCACTGGGATTTGGTTCCAGGACCCCCCCGTGGATACCAAAATCTGTGAATACTCAAGTCCCGTTATGCGCAATGTCATAGCAAAATGGTGTCCCTTATATAAGATGGCAAAATCAAGGTTTGCTTTTGGGATTATTATTTTTTAAAGAGTATTTTCAAGCCGTGAATACTTAAATCCATGGATACCAAATCCGTGGATATGGAGGGATAACAGTACAAAACAAAAACAAGTACCAATGAAAACACATTTAATTATTAATATTAAAATATAATAAAAACTAATGTATAACATCACTACTGTTTTAACAGTTTAAGGGCCTTTTTAAAATGGTTTTGTTTTCAACTGTATAATGTCTGGGTGGCATCTTGGCTGCAATTGTTTTTTAAAGCCAATACCTTGCCCCAGACCTTGTCTAAATGGCAAAAATACTCCTCATAGAATTTGAGGAGAATGTAATTTGTCTAAATGGCATCCCACATCAATCCACCATATTCAGAAGGAGGGGGGCCAAATCCACCAAAAACTCTGCAGGAAAAGCCTTCACCGCTTTTCCTGTATTTTTAAAGAAGCTCCGCGGGGAACGCACGTTCCCGATAACAGATTCACTTTGATGCGCATTCCCAATAAGAGCAGAAGTGGAAAGCTGATTGGTCGAACGTGCACAGGGGGTGGAGCTTGATACCAAGGCAAGTGCCCAGAACCACCATGTTGGATTTTTGCTGTAACAACTGTGTGCTCAGGAGACAAAACAGCCACACTTTCACACCTTAGATATGCTTAAAAAAATCTGCTGGCAGCAACTGGTGGCAATAAAAATCTGAGTAATTCACTCATGCCCACTATCTTGATTCACAAGCAAGTCCATTTGATCCACAAATGCTTGTGGCTTCGCATGCCTGTGATCTTGGGAAAAAACCATAGAGACAAACGAAGGCTGCTGTGAACTGGCCCTAGCGCACATCAATCCACATTCAGGACCAGTTTAAGGAATTTTGGGGCCCACTGCAATGTTTCATTTTGGGGGGCCCATATGTTTATCTCAGGTCAATGTAACCTAACTCAACCTAAGCCATTCCCGGTACAGAATATTCAAATTATTACTAATAATGTTTTTGCAGGAGGAGGGTTACTACGGGGCCCCCAAAATGATGAGGCCCTCTGCAGATGCTGACACCACCGGTGCCTTAAGCCGGCCCTGTCCACATTTTCCCTCTCATACAGACAAGCCCCTAGTGCTGCCTACTAGCTTGCATGTCAGTGGGAGCAGTGAATCCACACCTTGTTTTAGTATGGACTTTAAAGGAGCCAATCCAAGGTGCTAAACCCTAGTCCCCAAAGAGGCTCAGTAGCTTGGTAGCCCTTTTAAAGTTCAGACTAAAACCCAGAGTGGGTGCGACATTCTCCTACACCCCAACATAGAGGTCACATTGACATGGAAGCTATTGTGGCAGGTTGAATATACTCACCAGAGTGAAGGACAGTCATTGTCCCACCTTATATCAAATCTATCCTGGCGCTCATGATCACAGCTTCCCACCAGAACAAGGGTGGGCAACTGCATGGGGGCTGGGGGAGAATTGCCATCCCCAGATTGCCAGCCACAGCAAGACAGACAGCTCCATTTTCCTCTGCAAGACCTTCTCAAAATGGCAGCAAGAAGTAAAAAGCCCATCTCTTCCTGTTGCCATTTTGAGAAGGGAGTGCAGAGGAAAACAGATATTTCCTCTGCAGACTTTCTCAGTGAAGGTGTGTCTCTTCTTGTCACCATCTTGAGAGTGACTGCGGAAGAAAACAGAGTTACCTAGAAGTAGTACAGGGATATGGGGTGTTTGTGGGGGTGAAATGGCAGTATTTTCTCTTGTCTTCATGTGTTTGGGGGAGCAATTTGGGGAGCATAAACTGCTCAAAAATTATGCCTTTTAAAAAAACAACCAGAGAGTTTGGTGGCTTCAGGGGCCACAAAAGTGGAGTCTAGGGGCACTTTGCCAATCCCCTGCCCTATAATGTCCAAGGACTAGGATCCGACAATCTCTGTGCTGGCACTACTCTGGGGAAATGCCTCCTTACCGGGCAGCCTTCGGGGAATCGGTCAGTGGTGCACTTGAGGAAGTCAGGCCAACCTCGTTCCCGTTCCACGATGGTGCAGGGGCCACGCGTGGCTTGGCACAGGGTCTGGCTGGGTAGCTCCACCATGCCATCCTCACACTTGGGCATGTACACAGCACAGAGGAGGGGCTGGATTACGTCCCAGCAACGGGGGGCATTTCGCAGACCTTGAAATAAAACAGACAAGAGCAAGAGAGCATCAGCAATACCCCTTGGTCTTCTCCTCTTGGAAAATTTGCTTCCCAGTATTAAAATGTATAATTTTAATAGGGCTAGGAACTTTTAAAAGCTCACATTATGGAAAGCAGACAATTAATCCTGAGAAAGGAAGTACAGTATTAAGATGTTGCAATTTAGATAAATATAAATTTAAATTTTGATCTGTAGGTAGCACTGGGTTACTAGATATGGAATGGAAGTACAATCATTAAAATTCAGTAGTTGGGTGGTAGGAAGTGACAATAATCAACGTGTGCATCTCCTATAGACAAGTTCAAAATGTTACTTTTCCCCATTTACTTTTATACAATAATCAAACTAAATTGTCAGCTATCTACATATTTAACATTACAATTCCTTAAAACAAAACAAAAAAATCTCAAACATCACTATATAGAAAAGCATCATTTATTATGTATAATAATGTAAGTTTCAACATCAAGAGTATCCAGTCATTTACGTACTTAAATCTTCTAATTATTTCCATATTCTTGTCTTTATACTCTTTCTTGCATTTACCTTTTCGATCTATAAAACATAAGTTGTATGATTTCCTATACATCCTGACTTTCACCGGAATTAACACTACCTTTTCCATTCAGTTTTGTTATATCGTTTTCTAAAATCACTCTTTCTACCGCTTAATTTTCATATTTCAACTCTCCTTGACCTTACTCTACAGATTTGATACGTTATATACTTAAAAACTGAATGGTTACAATTGTATAGGAAAGGACACACAGAAAAATATTCTGAAGATACTAAGTTTATTTATTTTTATCAAATATATATTTTCAAACATATCTGATTGATGTTTCTTGTCAAAAGTACAGCTTGTTTTATTTTTGATTTTACGTTTTAATAAAAAATACTTTTTTTAAAAAAAAGCTCACATTTGGACAACTCCAATTGATCAAAAGGGAGCCAATGTAGTGTAGTGTTTAAGTGTCAGACTAGGACTCTGAGAGATTAGAGTTCAAATCCCTGCTTAGCCATGGAACCCCACTGCTGAACTTGGCAAGTCACACTCTCTCAGCCTCAGAGGAAGGCAATGGCAAACCTCCTCTGAAGAAATCTTGCCAAGGAAACCTTGTGATAGATTCATCTTAGGGTCACCACAAACTGGAAGCAACTTGAAGGTATACAACAGCAATTTATCCACCAAACAAAGTTGGGAAAGCAGCAAACGAAGTGATCCCTATTATTCTTTCATAGCGGAGGTTTATGCTTCCCCAGTGTTAAACAGGATCTCAGCTTTGGACTGCACCTCCCAGAATCCACAATCAGCACAGCCACTTTTGAAACTTTTTCTGAGCTCTCACAGGCCTCAGACAGACAATAATGCAGTACCAGCTCTGGCAGAGAGTCCGGCCCCTTCAGATACAGAGGACAAATTACCTGTACCTTCCTTCACAGCATGGAGACAACAGAAGGAGGACTTGAGGCCGTCTCAGCATATTTATAGGAAGCAGCAATTAGTTAAGCAGCAGCTGCTCTATAAATGTGCAGCATTGCCCTCCAGGGGTTGTCGGAGATTATCTGACCTACCTGAGTACCCATTGTGTTCCTGCTTGCTGTGTTTGATCTGGACTGTATTTGTTTACTCTGGACTCTGTTTGCCTGACTTGGATTCTGCCGGACTACCCTGAACTCTGTTTGCTGGACCTGGACCTTCTATATTGGACTTTGCTTGTGGACTTGTGTTCTGCTTGCTAGTAAAGTAAGTGACTGACCTCATATTGCCTTGATTCCTTTGCCTGTAATTAGCTTGACTGTGCTGTGCCTCTGCTTGTGGCTGTGTAGTAATCAGCCTTTGGCTAGTTGTCCAGACATTTTCTGGACAGTACAGAAGACCCAACGGATTCACCATCCAACTGCCATGTAAGCCACCAGCCACCACTCATGTCTGGTTTAGTACACCTCTGAATAATAGTCGCTAGAGAGTAAAGGTGGGTGGCAGAATGATTTACTCATGTACTGGATCTGCTAGTGACTGTAAGTTAAATTGTTCCTGGGACAACAAAGAAAGAAGGAAAGACATAGATAAAATAAAACATGGCCTCCTTCCTCTCTTATGAGCTTCCCACCGGGACACCTGGTTGGCAACACAGCATGAAAGCAAGTTGATGGATGAGACAGACCTCTCTGGACAAGTCCAACAGCGCATTTTCTCAGAGTCCTTAACCTGCTACTAAACCCTCGCTCTACAAAGCTCTCTGGAACCAAAGATATTGCTGTGTGGTTGAATGCCTTCAAGATAAGTCCAATTTAATACAGGATTTTCATGGCAAGATTTGGGGGGTTTGCCATTGTCCTCCTCTGAAGTTGAGAGAGTATGACTTGCCCAAGGTCACCCAGTGGGTTTCCATGGCTGAGCAGGGCTTCCGTCCTTGGTTACTCAGTGTCCTAATCCCACACTAAAACCACTATACCACACTGGCTCGCAATATCATAGGGTTTTTTTTGGCAAGATTTGTTCAGAGGAGGTTTGCCGTTGTCTTCCTCTAAAAATGAGAAAGTGTGACTTGCCCAAGATCATCCAGTGGGTTTCAATGGGTGAGTAGGGATTTGAACCCAGGCCTCTCAGCGTCCTAGCCCAGCACTCAGACCATTATGCCACACTGGCTATCAATATCATCGAGGGTTTGGGGTGAGATTTATTCAGAAGTGGTTTGCCACTGCTTTCTTCTGAGGCTCAGAGAGTGTGACTGGTGTGTGGTCACCCAGTAGGTTGCCATGGCTAGGCAGGGATTTAATTCCCAGAGTCCTAGACCAATCTTCAAACCACTACACCATGCTGGCTCTCAACCTAAAATATGCTATCCTGAATCCATGAATTTCACTTGGCCTGCGACCCTTGGAGGCCCACACAAAAGCTACTAAAGATAAAGTGGAACATTTACTATGACACATAAACAACTATTGTCACGTACTGACTTTTGCCAGACTCTCCTTCTTTGGAGGTTTTTAAGCAGAGGCCTGATGGCCTTCTGTCAGGAGTGCTTGGATTGTGTATTCCTGCAGGGCAGGGGGTTGGACTAGATGGCCCTTGTGGTCCCTTCCAACTCTATGAGTCTATGACCAGCAGTTTCAGAGTACCAAACAGAAAAAAAAACTTTATTGGCACAATAATCCAGAACGCGAACCCTACAGGGTCATGGCTCAGAATGAAACTTAACTGACAAACAGTATATTAAAAGCATATTCCAACCTACAAAATACGGTGGGCTTCACCATCATAGGCTACCCATCCTCCCTTTCCATCTTCTCAGAGTACCATCATTCAACCCCCTTTTCCCAGAGCTGAAACCCAGCTGCAGCGCTTATCAGACCATTCCCGACATTGATCATATACTCCTTTGTACCGTTAACAAGCACAGGAAAAAAGCAAACACAATTACCTATGAAGTTAAACAGCAAAACTGAAATTGGCAGGGAAAGGTCACATCTGGGACCAATCCTGACAACTATGCTGGATCAGAACACAGGCCTAGCTGCCCCAGGGGTGGGAATCATGCATCTCTCCAGATGTTATTGGGCTGCAGATCTCATCAACCCCTTTGCTAGCATAGTCAAAGGTGGTGAATCCCGGAAGCTGCAGTCCAACAACATCTGAAGGGTAGCCTACTTACTATACACGATCTATCCTAACAGGTTCCTTATTTTAATTACAGCGGGCCCTTGTTATCTGCTGGGATTTTGGTTCCAGGACACTCTGTGGATGCCAAAATCCATGGCTGCTCAAGTCCCATTATATACAATGGGGTAGTAAAATGGTATGCCTTATATAAAATGGTGAACAACAAGGTTTGGTTTTTGGAATTCCTCTCCCCAAATATTTTTGAGTCATGGTTTGTTGAATCTGTGGATGCAGAACCCGTGGATACGGAGGGCCGGCTGTACTAGATTCTCTCTCTTGTGGGATTAAAAATGTAAGAACCCAGATCAGAACAAAGACCTAATTCACCAAACAGAACTTTTCCCACCATGCCCAAACAGCTGAGGATGGAAAGGCTGAAAACAGGACTTAAATGTAATTGGATCCAAAAGGCGTTTCAAACGAATGCAACTTACTTTCTTTGGCAACTGACATACACATTCCACATCCACAGAACCAATATCCACAGTTTCAGTTATCCAGAAGACACAAAACAGAGGACACGTACCATAGAGTTGTGCCAGAAAATGCCTAAGAGGGGTATCCACTTTAGGAATCACTAGGTCCTCCAATGCAACTCTATGGTATGTTTATACCAAAAGTTCTTTATTTTAATAGGGTTTGATATTATACATGGTTTCACTTATATATGGTAGGTTCCAGGAATGTATCCCCTGCAGATATGGGGGGCAACCTGCACAGAGGTATAGTGCCTTGGATACCACAGTAATATTCAAAGAGATGTTTTAACACAAAGGAATCCAGTGGCATCTTTAAAACTAATCAGGAAGAAATTTGCAGCATACCAGTAGGTTTTCATGGATTCCAGTCCATCATGCATGTACTGCCATCAAGCCAGGTGTCACCCATCCTATATCGGTGCATTTCATTTTTACTGCCCAAGCATGGTATCCTATATTTCTCTCTGATGAAATTCATTGTTAGTTTTGGCCCAGCTTTCTAATCTGTTCAGGTAATTTTGGATTCTGATCCTAATACCCCAGAGGACAGGATCAGAATCCAAAATGACCTCAACAGATTAGAAAGCTGGGCCAAAACAGAGAAAATTAATTTCAACATGGAAAAATGTAGTATACTACACTTGGGCAGTAATAATGAAATGCACCGATATAGGATGGGTGACACCTGGCTTGATGGCAGTACATGCAAAAGGGGTCTAGGAGTCTTAGTGGACCACAAGCTGAACATGAGTCAGCAGTGTGATGCAGCAGCTAAAAAAGCCAATGTGATTGTAGGCTGCATTAATAGGAGTATAGTGTCTAGATCAAGGGAAGTAATAGTGCCACTCTATTCTGCTTTGGTCAGACCTCACCTGGAATCCTGTGTCCAGTTCTGGGCACCACAATTCAGGAAGGATATGGAGAAGCTGGAACGTGTCCAGAGAAGGGCGAACAAAATGGTAGGTGGTCTGGAAGCCATTATGCCCTATGAGGAGCGGTTTAGGGAGCTGGGCATGTTTAGTCTGGGGAAGAGAAGGTTGGGAGGTGACATGAAAGCCATGTTTAAATATTTGAAGGGATGTCATACTGAGGATGGGGCAAGCTTGTCTTCTGCTGCTCCAGAGACTAAGACACAGAGCAATGGGTTCAAACTACAGAAAAAGAGATTCCACCTAAACATTAGGAACAACTTCCTGACAGGAAGAGCTGTTCAGAAGTGGAATAAGTTGCTGTTTGGGAGTGTGGTGGAGTCTCTTTCTTTGGAGGTTTTTAAACAGAGGCTGGATGGCCATCTGTCTGGAATGATTTGATTGGGTATTCCTGCAAGGCAGGGGGTTGGACTGGATGGCCTTTGTGGACTCTTCCAACTCTATTATTCTATTATTCTATCTGATGAAGTCAACTGAGTTTGCGGAACCTTATGCTAGAAGTTTCTTCCTCCCCATTAGTATCAAAGGTGTTATTAGATTCCTTTATGCCTTCTTTTTCTGATACTGGAGGTGATATATAGCACCAAAAAGTTGGAAAAGCTCACAAGGGCCATCTGGTCCAACCCCCTGCCTTGCAGGAATACCCAATCAAAGCATGTAACTACACTGACTAGTATACACTAACTAGTAGCCACAAACTGATCCAATTCCTTTTCAAAGACATCCAAGTTGGCAGCCACTACATCTTGTGATAGTGAGTTCCACAGTTATCTGAAGTAGTACTCATAATGCAGAGAGAAAGAATTGTGTGGCATCCCTCTCTGGCTTTTCTTCGCACCCCTACAAACTCAATAAACATACATTCTGAGTCTGATGTGCCGACTGTTTCAGATATCCACAGAGGAAGAAAACCAAATAACAAGTTATCCACCCACCCCTACTTTCATATTTTGAAAGTGCACAGTTTAAAATAAAATAAAAATGTAGAACATTCATTCTACTTTTTGCAACTCACATTTTCTTCAAAGTTATTTGGGGTCACATTGTGAGTATATAAACGAAACACATCTCACATCCTTGTTCCATTCCAGAGATAAAACATCTCATTCCAGGATTTGACCAAACTGTCCTTTCTAAGCCTGTAATGGCTACTATTTTAAAGAACTTATTTTTTTAAAAAAAACTCATCCTGAAAACATCAGAAGTAGAGAATGTACAGCAGATGTTGTGTGTATTCATTCCAGTAGGACCTTGCAAAAGGTAATTCTGTTAAGGTCATGACTCTGACTATGGGAAGAGCCTGGGATACTCATTCTACGGACTTGGTCCAGGAAGCTTATATGGGTTGCCAAGGTCACACAATGCTGCCTACAAAAGAGACAGATACCGGTAATCAAGTTCTCCTCTTATCTGACAACAGGCAGCTGAGACCCTGAAGACTTATCACATGAACACTTTGAGCAAATGTACACTCACTTCCATCTACCATGGAGCAGGCAAAGCATAGCCCTCCATATGTTCCTGGACTGTATCTCCCAGCAATGTCTAACCAGCACAGCCAATGGTGAAGGATGCTGGGAACTGGCTTCCAGTTTTGAATAACAATAGAATCAAAACTCAACACTTACAAAGGAATTGTAAGACAGGGGGATTTCCAGCAGATAACGGGCCATCAACCAACCATTAGCCAAACAGACACTAATCCTCCTTGCGTATCTACACCCAGAAACTAGCCATTCAAATGCACAAATTTACATATACTCCGCAACAGGGGTTCACAGTATATAAACCCCCCACACCCCTACACAACCATTCTCTGAAGATGCCAGCCACAGATGCAGGCGAAACGTCAGAAATAAACTCTTCCAGAACAAGGCCTCACAACTCAGAAAAAAACCCAAGGAAAATCTATGGATGCTGGCCGTGAAAGCCTTTGACTTCACATGCTGGGAGTCATATTCCAAGAACTTATGGGCATACAGTTCCCAACACTGTGCTAACTAGGGAATTGCTCTTCAAGTCATAAATTCCTCCTTCATGCATGATCCAAAATACACATCAGCAATGCTTCTGCTAAGCCAACCAGAAAGCACATAAAACCCAAAACATGTTGCCAACTTTGGAAGCTCACTGGTTGCTTTATCAGGCAAAGATGACAGAAAAGAAATTGTGCAGGGAAAACCAAAAGTGATGTTGTTGAAGTCATATGCCTGCAGGTCTGACTGTTGTGGTCTTGGATGTTGTGGTGAAAGTGTGTTAATTCAGGAGAAAGTTCAATCCTCACCTACCACAACAAAATACAGGCAAAGGCTTCTTTTGCACTACAGTAGCACCCCCGTATCCACTGTTTCACCAACCGTGGATTCAATTATCCGTGCTTGGCGATGGGGAGAGGGGAGGGGGAGGAGGGATCGTGAAGTGGCAGCGGGGTGGTGGATGGCATTCACTATTATCCGCAGAATTCACCATCTGTGGGGCCCCCCAGAACCAATCCCCCGTGAATACGGACGGGGGTGCTACTATACACAATTAGAGCACCTTGATACAACTTTTAACAGCTGTGACTGCATCCTAGGGAATCATGGGATTTGCAGTTTAGGGATGGGTATTTAGAAATCTCTGCCAAAGAGCTCTAGTTCCTCATCAAACCACAAATCCCAGGATTTCATGGGATGCGGCCATGGTAATTAAACTGGTATCGAAGTGCTGTAACTGTATAATGTGAGCGAGACCTATAAGAGGTGGAGAAGCAACAGAGGAAAAAGATGTAAAAGAAGGATATATATTTTTGGTCCTCCACCACAAAGTCTCTTTCCTTGAGATCTGTGCTGATCCTTTCCAGTGAAGAAGAAGAAGAAAAAAACCCAAACCAATCTTGGTAGAGTTCAGTGACCTTCCCAGGATTATCCTGTGTTGCCTGGTGTATAGATTACCTTACATGTCACAGGCAAATGTGTAAATAAAAAAACAATTTAGATAACTTTACTTTGTTCTTGAATGTCCTCCTCCTGTCAAAATGTTGGGGTTGTCTAGACCATAAAAATACTCCTCATATAATTTGCAGGGAATAGCTTTAGTCCTAATGAGATCCTGTGGCGATTCGCCTTATTCGGAAGGAGGGGAGCCAAAAACTCCAAAAACTATGCCAGAAAAGCCTTCATAGCTTTTCTTGAAGGTTTTAAAATAATGCATAGAAATGTAATTACCACCCTTCTGGACATCCGATTTGAACTGCAGTGCATTCTTGGAGAAGAAGTGGAAAGCTGATTGGTCAGATGTGCGCGGAGGTGGGCTTGCCGACAATGAAGCAGCCAGAAGCAACATTTTGGAGTTTTGCGGCAACAATTGTGTACTTTTTCGCTCCACTAAAATCAAGCAGTTGTTTTAAATGGAAGGCCGCAATTGTGCTCCTTTGATTTACAGTTTAAAAAAAATGCTGTGCAATTTGGGGAGAATAATAATGCGAGTAATTCACTTGCAGCCACCATCTTGATTTGCAGACATGGCTGCATGTGAACTTCAGACAAGGATAGCTTTGCATACCAGTGATATTGCTGCTGTGAATTTCCATTAATGTGCAGCAATCCACATTATATTGCCTCATCCAGACAAGCCCATAGACTAAGATCCATGGGGCAGCGATCTATCCTTTTTTGTGAGGGTTCAGCTAGATGAGAGAATTAACTGTGGAAAGCAGAGCGTTAACTCACCAACGCAGCAGCGTTCATTTGTCTCCATGGTGCATTCGCAAGATCGCTGGCATTGGAAGCTATCCGTGTTTGAAAGTTCATGTGGAGCATGCCCGCGAATAAAGATGGTGGCCGCAAGTTAATTATACTATTATTCTCCAAAAGCTCCCGCCATTTCCTGTTTTTTACCCTTGTTAAAACAGACGTGGAAGAGCAGTTTATAGTGCTCAATCACTTCCCTGAAAATCAACAATGACAGCTCTGGCCACTTCGTTGCCGGCACGCCTGCGCCTGCACACATACGACCAACCACATTTTGACTTCCAGGATGTGCCCCAATTCAAACTGGTTGTTCGAATGGGCTGAAATGTGCATTTCTGCAATTTAAAAAAAAAAAACTTGGTCAGAAACAGCGAAGGCTGTTATTGTGCAGTATTTGGAATTCCCCCCACCTTCGAATATGGTGAATCCCCACGGAAGTTCATCTAGACAAAAGGTATTCCCTGTGCATTCCATGAGGATTTTTTTCATTGTCTAAACAACCCCTTTGTTTACACTGTAAAGTGTCATTCAAAACACAAAAATCAGTGTGTATAGAGCCATCGTACTGTCTATCCTCCTTTATGGATCTGAAACATGGGTCACCTATCGCCACCACCTACGACTCCTCGAGCGCTTTCATCAGCGCTGTCTACGCACAATCCTAAATATACACTGGACTGCCTATGTGACGAATGTTGCTGTCCTTGAGCAAGCAGGGATCACCAGCATTGAGGCCATGATATTGAGAACACAGCTGCGCTGGGCAGGGAACATTTCTAGGATGGAGGACCATCGCCTCCCAAAAATACTACTCTACGGTGAACTCGCCACGGGTCAGCGTAAGAGGGGCGCTCCCAAAAAGCGATACAAGGGTTCCCTGAAACAACATCTCAGGCTCGGCCAAATTGATCACCAACAGTGGTCCTCCCTGGCCTCACATCGGGAGGCATGGAGACGCACGATCCACAATGCTGCAGCCTTATTTGAGAACTCACGCCGAACAAGTCTTGAAGAGACATGACAACGCAGAAAGAATCACAACCCAGAAACATCACCCAAGGGGACCTTCTGCTGTGCTTTCTGCAACCGGACTTGTTTATCCCGGATTGGCCTTTTTAGTCATCAGCACGCTTGCAGAAAGCGCGGGATGAGTCCTTCCTGAATCTTCGTTTGCAAAGAAAAGCCAGAGAGAGAGAGAGAGAAAGTGTCATTAATAGTGTCAAGCAATTAGATTTATTGATTTATAAGCTTTATAAGTTACTACAGTATATAGAAAAGAATAAGTAAACTGAGGCTGTTATGCTGCTGACACAACATGAAACAACAACAGGACTAACTGGAAATGACTGTAATCTATGGTGAAGTGGGAAGCGGTAGAAGAGAATGACCTTATTATCATAGAATCATAGAATTGCAGAGTTGGAAGAGACCACGAGGGCCATCCAGTCCAACCCCCCTGCCACGCAGGAAATCTTGATCAAAGCATCCCCGACAGATGGCCATCCAGCCTCTGTTTAAAGACCTCCAAGGAAGGAGACCCCACCACGCTCCGAGGGAGTGTGTTCCACTGCCGAACAGCTCTTACTGTCAAAAAGTTCCTCCTCATGTTGAGGTGGAATCTCTGTTCCTGGAGCTTGCACCCATTGCTCCGTGTTCCAGTCTCTGGAGAAGCAGAAAACAAGCTTGCTCCATCCTCAGCGTGACATCCCTTCAAATACTTAAACAGGGCTATCATATCGCCTCTTAACCGTCTTTTTTCCAGGCTAAACATACCCAGCTCCCTAAGTCTCTCCTCATAAGGCACTGTTTCCAGACCTTTCACCATTTTAGTTGCCCTTCTCACGACACGCTCCAATTTGTCAATATCCTTTTTGAATTGTGGTGCCCAGAACTGGACACAGTATTCTAAGTGAGGTCTGACCAAGGCAGAATAGAGTGGCACTATTACTTCCCTTGATCTAGACACTATACTTCTATTGATACAGCCCAAAATCGCATTGGCCTTTTTAGCTGCCGCATCACACTGTTGGCTCATGTTCAACTTGTGGTCTATTAGGACTCCTAGATCCCTTTCGCACGTAGTCTCATTCAGCCAGGTCTCTCCCATCCTATATTTATGCATTTCATTTTTCCGCCCTAAATGCAGTACTTTACATTTCTCCGTATTGAATTTCATTTTGTTAGCTTTGGCCCAGCTCTCCAGTCTATCCAGGTCATTCTGAATTTTGATCCTGTCCTCTAGGATATTAGCCACTGCTGAGCACCCTTTGGGTTCGGCCGGTCAACCAATTACAAATCCATTGAACAGTTAACTTGTCTAGCCCACATTCTACAAGCTTGTGTGCAAGAATGTCATGGGGAACCTTGTCAAAGGCCTTACTGAAATCAAGGTATGCGATGTCCACAGCATTCCCTTCATCTACCAAGCTGGTAACTTTATCAAAAAAAGAGATCAGATTAGTCTGGCATGAGTTGTTTCTCTGAAACCCATGTTGACTTTTTGTGATTATGGCATTGTCTTCTAAATGTTCACAGACTCTCTGTTTAATGATCTGCTCTAGAATCTTCCCTGGTATTGATGTCAGACTAACTGGACGATAATTGTTGGGATCCTCTTTTTTCCCCTTTTTGAAGATGGGAACAATGTTTGCCCTCCTCCAGTCTGCTGGGACTTCTCCTGTTCTCCAGGAGTTCTCAAAGATTATTGCCAATGGCTCTGAGATTATATTTGCCAGCTCTTTTAATACTCTTGGATGTAGTTCATCTGGTCCTGGAGATTTAAATTCATTTAGATTAAGAAGGTATTCCTGTACTACCTCTTTACTTATTTTGAGCTGGATTTCCCCTATTGTGTCCTCTGTTCCATTCTCCTCAGGTTGGTCCTCCTTTTCCTTTTCTGAAAACACTGAGGCAAAGAAGGTGTTGAGTAATTCTGCCTTTTCTCTGTCCCCTGTTAGCATTTTGCCATCTTCTCCACGTAGTGGTCCTGTCATTTCCTTCTTCCTCCTTTTGCTGCGGACATACCCCCCAAAAAACCCTTTTTATTGTTCTTAACCTCTCTAGCAAGCCTGAGCTCATTCTGCACTTTAGCTTTTCTGACTTTACTCCTACACGTGTTCGCTATCTGTTTGAATTCTTCTTTGGTGATTTCTCCCTTTTTCCATTTCCTATACATGTTCCGTTTAAAACTTAGCTCCATTGAAAGTTCTTTAGTCATCCATCCTGGTTTCTTGAGACACCTCCCATTTTTACATTTTTACAGGTGGATTGACTCAATCAAGGAAGCCACGGCTGCCCTGACTTTGCAAGACTTGACCAGGGATGTTGATAAGAGTCACCATAAGTCAAAGTTGACTTGATGGCAAACAACAACAACACAGAGAAGAAAATGTATTAAGTGCCCACCCTCAAGTATTCCAAACTCACACCGTCTCCCAGCTGACCATACCTGAAACTCCAAAACACCCATCAGCAAGTTACTGAACAATAACTAAGTCTTAAGAGTCTGGGATAGGATGAGACAGGAAGGAGACAACCTGCGCAAGGAAGCAGGTGACATCAGTATAAGAGCAATATGTCTCTGAGTGTTTCTATAATGTGTTGGGTTACTGCCTCTCTTTTATTTTATTTGTGTAACCTCTCTGACCCTGGCCATATAGAACCTGGCTCCTATCTTCCCACTTTGAGGTGTGACATTTCTTAAAATCAGAGCTTGGGAATGTTACTTTTTTTTTGCTACAGCTCCCAGAATACCCTAGGCCAGCATGGCCAGTGGGAACTTTAGTCCAAAAAAGTTCCTTTCCCAAGGTTGGTTTAGAGCAAGGATGGAGCACATGTGGGCCCTCCAAACATTGCTAGACTGCAACTCTTATAATCCCCAGCCAAAGGTGAGAAAAGTGCTGGAGCTTTTATTGAGGGACTCCACTCTGAAGACACTTTGAACTTCTCGCCATCTGTTCTCCAGCGCTTGCTGTCATCTCAGTTTAAAATTATCCATGCATCTAAGTGTATTGATCACACCTTCTCTCAAATCCTAGTCCCAGCATGAACTCAACTTCCCCATGACTACACTTTACTGTTTCCCTTCTCAACTAATTACCCTTTCCTTGGCCTTGTGTTGAAGGGTCCTCAAAAGTCCTAAAGCAAAGGTCAGGCAGGACAAGATCAAAAACTTTGCTGAAGTAAACAGTCAATACCTGCATTCTTTCCATCCACTAAATTAATGTAAGGCCTTCGACAAAGTCTCCCGTGAGACTTGTGTATTCCTGCATGGCAGGGAGTTGGACTGAATGGCCCTTATGGTCTCTTCCAACTCTATGATTCTATGATATTCTTGCAATTAAGCTAGTAAAATGTGGGCTAGACAATGTTACTGATAGGTGGATTTGTAAATGGTTGACCAAGTGAACCCAAAGGGTAGTCACCAATGGCTCCTCTTCATCCTGGAGAGAAGTGACCAGTGGGGTGCCACAGGGTTCTGTCCTGGGCCCAGTGCTATTCAACATCTTTATCAATGAGTTGAATGAGGAAACAGAAGACATGTTTATCAAATTTGCAGATGACACCAAATTAGGAGGGGTAGTGAATACCCCAGATGACAGGATCAGAATTCAAAATGACCTTAACAGATTGGAGAGCTGAGCCAAAACTGACAAAATGAAAATTAACAGGGAGAAATGTAAGTACTGAGAAAAAATGAAATGTACAGATATAGGATGGGCAATACCTGACCTGACAACAGTACAGTTATCCCCCCCCCCGTATCCACAGATTTAAGTATTCACGGTTTGAAAATATTCTTTAAAAAATAATAATCCAGAAAGCAAACCTTAATTTTGCCATCTTATATAAGGGACACCATTTTGCTATGCCATTGCATATAATGGGACTTGAGTATTCACGATTTTGGTATCCACAGTGAGTCCTGGAACCAAACCCCAGCAAATATGAAGGGACAACTGTATATGTGAAAGGGATCTTGGAGTCTTAGTAGACCACACAAGCTGAACGTGAGTGAACAGTGTGATGTGGCAGCTAAAAAATCCATTGCAGTTCTGGGCTGCATTGATAGGAGTATAGTGTCTTGATCGAGGAATGTAATAGTGCCACTCTATTCTGCTTTGGTCAGACCTCACCTGGAATGCTGGGTCCAGTTCTGGGCACCACAATTCAAGAGGGATATTGACAAGGTGGAACATGTCCAGAGGAGGGCAACCAAAATGGTGAAAGGTCTGGAAGCCATACCCTCCGAGGAGCAACTTAGGGAGCTGGGTATGTTTAGGCTAGAGAAGAGAGGGTGAAGAGGGGACATGATAGCCATGTTTAAATATTTGAAGGGATGTCATATTGAGGAACCTCAGATCCCTGCGAAAGATGGAGCAGGGGCACCGTTATCTGCAGAAAAACTGTGCAATCACAGGAATTCCTGTCCTTTCTGGTAAAGCTTTTCTGTTCAGAGAACCTGTAAATTTGTTGGGTATGATGCACTGTTCTCAATGGTGGGGTTGCCATTTTGATTTTTAACTGGTCAGCCTGCCCTGACATGGAAACCTCCAGGTGTGTTGGACTACAGACCTCATTATCCCTAGCCAGAAAGCATGCTATCTGGCAACTTTCTGCCATGACACAATGGGGGCCTTGGGAAATATACTCTGAACATGCTCAGGCCTGCTGTCCTCAATTATGATTGCTTGGAAAAGGTTCCAGAGGCAAAACAGAGTAGAGGAGAAAGGATTCTAGAATTAAGCCTGAAATAGTGACTCCTATAGCAGTTGGGGGAGTACGTGTCATATGCCAAATGCACGTCCTTCAACCCCTTTCTTTGAGGTCCCCAAACCACCACCCCAAGATCCCTTGGAGACCTCAAAAAAGTTACCCCCCCCCAAAAAACAAAAAAAGTATCTTTTTTCCAATTCCCTAAAATAGCCCCAAACTTCTCTAAAATATGGCAAATTGCCCTTTTATACCTTACCAAACCCCAGCCCCCACCTCCCACAACTGCGGGGGGAGGAATCCTACCCATAAGCTGGCCGAAAATACAAGTGGAAGCCCAAAAATGACATCTGATCACTTCCAGATCATATTTTTGACCAATTTTCAGCCAAAAATGTGATGGTGCGGTACAGTAATGGAGCAAAAAGTGGTCCTACCACACACACACCATTTGAAGTAACTCATTCCTGCTCTATAGGACTAACACCTCTTTCCTTTATGCCCAACCTCCTATGCTTGGAAAGTTAACTTTTTGCCCACAGCTCCCAGAATCCCCAGTCTGCATTGTCAGTGGCTATACTGGTTTGGAATTCTGGGAATTGTTGTAGTCTAAAAATGTGACTTTTCCAAGTGCTCCGCCTCCCAAAGTGTGCCTGCAACTCTTTTGGACTGATTACTACACCTGGGACCCTTTCAAACCACTGTATAGAATTGTAGCGCTATGATTCCACCTTCACTGCCACGGCAACATCCTATGGACTCCTGGGATTTGCAATTTAGGAAGTGTAGTTAAGGCTTCTTAGCCAGAAAGCTCTAGTGCCTCACCAAACTACATAACCCAAGATTGTCAAGGCAGTTAAAGTGGATTCATAGTGCTACAAATGTTTAGTGTGAAAGGGTCCCTGGAGTTTCCAGATGCGCCATTGTGTCAGACTGCTGGAGCAAAGACAACAGAGTGTCTTATGACTCTTCAAAGACTAAACAACTTGGTGCAGCATAACTTTGCAAATTAAGAGTACACTTTTATAGAGATCTCAGTTACATAGCTTGTGTTGTTGCTGGTTAGGGATCTGATCTGCTAGGAGGTCCAGGGCTTAGCAGCTTCACCAAAGGGAAATACCAGTGCCCAAGATGGGAAGTTATTCAGCTGGAAGTTACTGGTGACAACAAGTAGTCTTCAATTTCTTTCTCCCCTGGACCTGAGCTGGACACATGAGGACCAGATCTCGAAACAAGCCCAGATGTCAATTCTGGTCTAAATCTAATTGCTACTCCCAACTAGAGAGACTCATTGAACCAACTGCTTCTGAATAGCAAAACAACACTTTTACAAATCCCATTCATTCAGTGAGTCTACTCTAGTTGGACCTAGCAACAGCCTTTCAGTGTCTGTCCATACATCTACTCTGGTTACACCATTACACAGCAGAATAACATCACCTACAATATTGGAAGTTTCTTCCCTGGATCATCTTCCAGCATGATGCATGCCCTTCTGTGTGCTACACCGGAGAAAATGAACAGTCTGTAGGCCATATTTTTCTAACCTGGTGCCAATTATCATGGCCATTGGCTATCTGGGGATAATGAGGAGTGTAATCCAACCCAAACGACAACGCAGAAAGAATCACAACCCGGAAACATCACCCAAGGAGACCTTCTGCTGTGCTCTCTGCAACTGGACTTGTTTATCTCGGATTGGCCTTTTCAGTCATCAGCGCGCCTGCAGAAAGTGTGGGATGAGTCTTTCCTGAATCTTCGTTTGCGAAGAAAAGCCAGAGAGAGAGAGAGAGAGAATCCAACCCATCTGGAGGGCACCAGGTTGAAAAAGGCCACTTTGCACAAAACAAATGGACATGAATCTGACATTGGAACATATTCTTTTAATCCCAGTTCTGATTTTAATGACTTCTGAGCATCAGAATATTTAGTAATATATCTTTGTGAATGGTCAGGGTGATTATGTGGCTACACTTCCAAGCTTTAAGCTAACTACCACTGTCTATACAGTATTTCTTGAGTTTCATTCATGCTGCTCAGTTTCCACCCCCTCCACCTTCTGATGTTTGAGTGTATGTGCACAGAGGTGTATGGGAGTGAATGAGAAGCGTGTGAGAGTGATTCTGTGTGTGTGTGTGTGTGTGAGAGAGAGAGAGAGAGAGAGAGAGAGAACTGGATTGTGAAACAGTGTGTGCAAAATGTAAGAGAAATACTGTACTGTACAGTGAATGTGTGTGTGAAAGAGAGATAGTGTGTGGGGGAGATGTGAACAGACAGTAACTGTGTGTGCTAAGAATGACTGCATGTGTGTGTGGGAAAGAATTTGTGTGTGAGAAGGAGAAAAAGAGACAATGAAGACACATTTGGAAGAAAGTGAGTGAAGGAGTGTAACAGTGTGAATATGTGTAAATGAGTGTATATGTGAGAATAGGGAAAGAGAATGGATGTTCCTGTGTGACTATGTGTGTGAGAGAGCAAATGAGTGTGTGGAAGTGAGAGAAAGAATGGAAAAGCATGTGTGCGTATCTGTGAGCATTCCTGGCTGTGCGTGAGGCCTATGTATAAATGAGAGTGTGTGAGTGACTGCCTGAGTGAAAAGAAGAGAGCAAGAAGAAGTGTGACAGACAGGGTGTGTGCAAGTGAGGGAGAATTAGAGCACGTACCAATGTGAACGAGTGTGTGTGAGAACGAGCATGAGTGTGTGACTGAGGGAGTGAGGGGAAACGAGCAGGAAAAAGGATGACTGCGTGTGTGTGAGAGAGAATGAGAGTGTGGGAGAAAGTTTGCGTGGAAGCGGGTGAGAGTGTGCAGGAGACTGACTGCCTCTGACCCGCAGTCTCTGGGCACGAGTGGGAACCCCGAAGCCCTGTGAGAGTGAGCGTGGAGAAGTGCGTGTGCGCGTGGGAGAGTATGGGGGGGTGCACGTGCAGAGGAAAGGGTCCTCCTAGAAGCGGGTCCCGCTCGGGGCTCCCCAAAAGGCCTCCCTCCCTCCCTCCCCATTGTCCCGGGTGCGGGGGAAGACGGGAGCCAGGAGGCGTGGGGCTTCGCGCGTGGGAGGGAGGTCTAAGCGGGAGGAGGGGGTGCCTGGGAGGGGATGGGGGGCAGGCAGGCCAGGGGACCCTAACCCTAACCCCGCCCGCCGCCCGCCGCCTCTTACCGGACCAGAGGAGCAGCTTGTGTCGCGCCTCGGCCTGCGAGCGGGAGTCCCCGGCCAGGAGGGTGGAGGTGGCCGCGTAGGGCAGCGGGGAGCCCAGGCACTCGCCCTCCTCCAGCGCCTCGCACGACGCCGCCCGCCGGCACCGCGGCTCCGGAGCCCTCGCCCCCGACGGCGACGACGACGCCTCCGACGCCCCGCGTCCTCCCGGGCAGAGGAGCAGCGCCAGACCCAGCAGCAGCGGCAGGCAGCGCGGGGACCCGCCGCCGCCGCCGCCGCCGGGAGCCATGGCTGGCCTAGGGCGCCGCGGGGCCGGGGGGCGTCCGGGGGGCGCCGGGGAGACGCGGCGAAGGCGGAGGCGAAGGCGGCGCCCCCCCTGCGGAGGCCATGGCGCCTGGAGGGCTGCCCGAGTGCCGCGGGCTGGCCTCGGCCTCCCCAAAACGCGGGGGAAGCTCTCGCCCCACAGACTGCGGGAGGAGGGGGTTCCTCGGCGCCGAAAAAGCAAGTAAGCACCGAAACTCGGAGAACAAAAACTTCGGCCCAACTTCGAGGAGAGCCGGGATGGCGGCGGCGGCGGCGCCTCCCCCGCTCCTCCTCCTCCCGCTTTTCTCTTCCTTTCCAAAGTTTTTTGGGGGGGGCTTTCGGGCCCACAAAGAGGAGGAGGGCTGGGCGGCCCCCCTCCCTCCCCCCGGCTCTCCGGCGCCTTTTCTCCGCCCCCCCCCGCCAAAAACGAAAACCACCCGGAGCCCCCGAGGGGAACAGTCCGGCCCGCCTGCGAGGCCGCGGCGCCGCGCCAAGAAAGACGCCGCCGCCGCCTCCTCGTCCTCCTTCGTGGCCCCTTCGTGGCTCGGGGGCTCCTCGGCTCAAGAATGCGGCCGGGGGGGGGGCGGCGGAGGAGGGAGAGGACCCCAAAAGGGGAGGGGAGGCGGGCCAAGGCTCCGCCCGAGAAGCCGAGCGCTTTGGCGAGGCAGAGAGACCGCCCTCCGCCCTGGCCGGGGGTCCCCAAGGGGAAGGCGCCCCCCAGCCCCCCCAGGCTTCCTTCAGCCCCCGGGCCTCTTCTTCGCAGGGGGGGGGGGCTCGGCGTCCTCCTCCTTCGCTAGCCCCTGGCTGAGTCGGGGCAACCATTGTTCCAGATTTCTAGCGGAGGCCTTAGAGAATCATAGAATTGTAGGGTTGGAAGAGACCCCAAGGGTCATCCAGCCCAACCCCATTCTGCCACGCAGGAATCACGCTCAAAGCATCCCTGACAGACAGCCATCCAGCCTCTGTTTAAAAACTTCCAAAGAAGGAGACTCCACCACACTCCCAGGCAGTGCATTCCACTGCTCAACAGCTCTTACTGTCAGGAAGTTCTTCCTAATCATAGAATTGCAGAGTTGGAAGAGACCACGAGGGCCATCCAGCCCAGCCCCATTCTGCCACGCAGGAATTGTGATCAAAGCATCCCTGAGAGATTGCCATCCAGCCTCTGTTTAAAGACCTCCAAAGAAGGAGACCCCACCACGCTCCAAGGGAAAGCGTTCCACTGCCAAACAGCTCTGACTGTCAAAAAGTTCCTCCTCATGTTGAGGTGGAATCTCTGTTCCTGGAGCTTGCATCCATTGCTCCATGTTCCAGTCTCTGGAGCAGCAGAAAACAAGCTTGCTCCATCGTCAGTATGGCATCCCTTCAAATTCTTAAACAGGGCGACCCTATCGCCCCTTAACTGTCTTTTTTTCCAGCTAAACATACCCAGCTCCCTAAGTCTCTCCTTATATGGCATGGCTTCCATACCTCCCAACATTTTGGTCACCCTCCTCTGGACACGCTCCAGCTTCTCAATATCCTTTTTGAATTGTGGTGCCCAGAACTGGACACAGTATTCCAGGTGAGGCCTGACCAGGGCAGAATAGAGCAGCACTATTACTTCCCTTGATCTGGACACTATACTTCTATTGATGCAGCCCAAAATCGCATTGGCCTTTTTAGCTGCCGCATCACACTGCTGACTCATGTTCAACTGGTGGTCTACTAGATTCCTTTCGCACATAGTTTCATTCAGCCAGGTTTCCCCCATCCTGTATCTATGGATTTCATTTTTCCACTCCAAATGCAGTACCTTACATTTCTCCATATTGAATTTCATTTTGTTAGCTTTGGCCCAGCTTTCTAGTCTATTCTCTTTGCAGAAGAACTGGGTCAGAACCCCAGAACCATTTTTAAGGTGCTGGATGCGACACCACTTCTCCATTCACTATGGAGAGCCCTGGCTTCTGCACCATGCCTTGGACTTTTTCTTTCTCTTTTGAGGAAGAACCAGGCAGGGATCCTAGAAATGTTTCAAAGATGGGACATGGGGTGGGCTCCATATTGGAAGGTGGGCTGCTACTCTGCCTACTTGCAGGGACTTATGTTGTGGGGGGGGGGGAAGAAACTAGATTATATATACGTAATCTTTAAAAAAAAAATCTACCGGTAATATAATGACACCTGGTGTTGTGGTAGCCATTTGCATTCTAATGTCTATTTGCTGAATGCTGTTACTTACAATTACTATTTGGGGTCAGACTAGATAGCCCATGAGACTCTAGAAGTCTGCAAAGTCTTTTCAATGTTCCTTACTAATCAACCCTATGTTCCAGAAACATATGATAAGCTGAGGTAAACACATTCTTTCTGCATCAGTGTAGGTAGACTTTTGAAGATGAGGAAGCTGGAAGAAAGACTTCAGCCACGGAGGGAGACTTGGTGGGGGTCCCCACACTTGCCTTTCGGGCTCTGCCCGAAGAACAGGGACCAGCCAACGGGATCCTTCACTCTTCAGGGGCTTCCTCTGCAGTCCTCTGCCTCTCACAGGACTTCCCTGTCATTGGAAGTTACCCGTCATCTTCAAGAGTTGCCTTCAAATAAGGCATTTCTATTTCCAAGGCCCACAGGTCTTTGGTTCTTGCTGTTATATTTGTATATTATACATTACATGTCATGGTTCATTGATTTGGTTTCTTATATGATATATTAGTTGGTTTTTTTAAAAGATTACATATATATATTCTAGTTTCTTGAATGAGTTTAAATAGTCTGTATTTTAGTCTCCTAACTTCAGTTGCTCTTTTTCTTCGGGGTTGGTTGGGTTTTAATTCTCCTCCTTTTTTTCATTTTCGCCTTTTCTTTACCAGGGACCACCTTTAAATATCTTTTCTTGCCACAGACCCCCCCAAGACTCAACACATAGTTTAAAACCCTAACAATAATAATACCTAATAATAATAATAATAATAAAATTACATCCTCCATTAACCCTTCTGTTCCCTGAGAGCCACTGGAGGGGAGGGAAGACTTTTCTCCCGTTTCTTCCTGCAAGTTTGTGGCTGGAACAGATTGAATAGCAATACACCTTGGGCTGAATCCATACAACACAAATCACTCAGTTTGAAACTGGATTATTTGCCAGGGTTCCTTCCTATGGAAACCTGGGATTTGTAGTTTGGTGAGGCACCAGCATGCTTTGGCAGAGAAGGCTCTCTCTCTCTGGCTTTTCTTCGCAAACGAAGATTCAGGAAGGACTCATCCCGCGCCTTCTGCAAGCGCGCTGATGACTAAAAAGGCCAATCCGAGATAAACAAGTCCGGTTGCAAAAAGTGCAGCAGAAGGTCTCCTTGGGTGATGTTTTTGGGTTGTGATTCTTTCTGCGTTGTCGTTTCTCTTCAAGACTTGTTCGTCGTGAGTTCTCAAATAAGGCTGCAGCATTGTGGATAGTGCGTCTCCATGCCTCCCGATGTGAGGCCAGGGCGGACCACCGTTGGTGATCAATCTGGCCAAGCCTGAGATGTTGTTTCAGGGAGTCCTTGTATCGCTTTTTTGGAGCGCCCCTCCCACGCTGACCTGTGGCGAGTTCACCGTAGAGTAGTATTTTTGGGAGGCGATGGTCCTCCATCCTAGAAACGTGCCCTGCCCAGCGCAGCTGTGTTCTCAATATCATGGCCTCAATGCTGGTGATCCCTGCTTGTTCAAGGACAGCAACATTCGTCACATAGTCAGTCCAGTGTATATTTAGGATTGTGCGTAGACAGCGCTGATGAAAGCGCTCGAGGAGTCGTAGGTGGTGGCGATAGGTAACCCATGTTTCAGATCCATAAAGGAGGATAGACAGTACGATGGCTCTATACACACTGATGTTTGTGCTTTGCCTCAGGTGTTTATTGCTCCAGACTCTTTTGTGAAGTCTTCCAAATGCACTATATGCCTTTGCTAATCTGTGATCGATCTCTTTGTCAATCTTGGCATCTGAGGAGATGATGCTTCCCAGGTAGGTGAACTGCTGAACGGACTTGAGCACTGATTTGCCGACGGCAATGTGGGGATGGTGGTGTTCGTCCTGTGGTGCAGGCTGGTAAAGAACTTCTGTTTTCTTCAGGTTGACTTCTAGCCCAAACAGCTCTGCAGCTGTTGCAAAGCAGGACGTTAGGCGCTGCAGAGCTGCTTCTGTGTGGGCAACAAGGGCAGCATCATCGGCGAAGAGCAGCTCACGGACTAGATAGTTTAGAGTCTTAGTGTGAGCCCTCAGACGGCTTAAGTTAAACAAGCTACCATCAGTACGGTAGCGTATATAGATGCCGTCGTCTTCTTCAAGCTCTGCCATAGCCCTTTGGCTAAAGGCATGGTAAAACTACAAATCCCAGGATTCCATAGGAAGGAGCCATAGCAAATACAGTAATCCAATTTCAAAGTGGATTATTTGTGCAGTGCCAGCCAGCCTTTGCTTTGGCTCCTGTCAGGTGGGCTGAGCGGCCTTCAAGCCTTTGTGGACCCCCTGTGAGGACATCACAGACCCCTGGGGATCCACAGAACACTGGCTGGGAACCATTGGTGTAGTCGCTTTCAACTGAAGTTGAGAGTTTTAGGCATGCAAACCAAAAGTGGAAGGCAAAGCAGCCAAGGGAAGGCAAACACAGCAGGAAGAAGAGTTGAGGAATGAGCAGTTTTCCAGAGCAATTTCAGTTATATGTTCCTGGGGTGTCAATGGGGTGGCTTCAAGTTGCCTGCCCACTTAGGGTGACCCCATGAATTTCATAGGGATTTCTTAGCCAAGGAATCCTCAGAGGTGGTTTTTGCCAGTTCCTTCCTCTGAAACAGAGCCTACAGCACCTGGGATTCCTTGGCAGCCCTTCTGGACTTGGGGGTGGTTCTTCTTTTTGGACTGCCATTCCCATAATCCCCCAGCCAGCTATGAGCAACTTTCAAGCCTTTGCAGATCACCTTGTGGTCTCATCACAGACCACTGGGGGTCCACAGACCCCAGGCTGAGAACCACTGCACTAGTGCATCACAAAACTTCAGACCCCAGAATTCCATAGGCTTTAGCCATGGCAGTTAAATTGGAACCAGTGCTGTAAGTGTCATGCGAAAGGGCCCCTGGAGTTCCCGTGAGTGGATCTGGGAAATTCTGCCTGCAAATCAATTGTTCTCCCCACTGAGAATCACCCAAGAGAAAGGTGCACAGGATGCTATGACAGAGCTCTTACAAGGCACGGTGGGCTATACATTAAATTGATCAAAATTGTCCTATAGGAGCAGGTGACAGAGACAGGGTCACAATATATTATATATATTACTTATTTATACCCCGCTCTTCAGCCACAAGGCTATCAGAGCAGCTTACAAATGGTTTTTTAAGCAATAGCAATTTACACATCTACACTGCATTAAGCAGTTTCCAATGTGTGTTAGCACAAGCCAGGAAGGAGATTTGAACTCATAAATCTGTGGGTAGCCTCAAGTGTTCCCCACACTAAATTCACTGACAAATAGCTGGTCTTCATTCTTGAGTACTGAATCCTTCTTAATAAAGTTCAGTTGGCCCTCCACATTCACTGAGGTTAAGGCCACGGGACCCCCGCAAAAGTGGAAAACTGTAAATATCTGTAGCTCCCAACAAAAAAACCCCACAGATATTTAACACACAAAAAATATACAGTCCCTGGATTCAACCCACCGTGGATGCCTTCAAGGTGGCAGGATTCCTTCACAAGGCAGAAATGGGTGGATGGTGGGGCTTGCCATTGCCTCCAATGCTGTTGCCCTATGCAATTTTTATTAGTGACTTACAAGCCTCGCCATGCGTTCGCAGTCTCAGTCTCACAAAACTTGCAGTCCCTATTAAAAATGGGATCAGGCAGTAGTGTAGGCAGCAGCAAATAATCCGTGAATAATCAAATCCGTAAAAGTTAAACCCCCAAATGTGGAAGGTTGACTGTCTTTGAAATCAGGTGCATGATTTCTCCCATCACCTGTGAACCTAGGTGCTGCGTTTGAAGCAAACAAAATGATAACCCTGAGCAACACAGCTCCAGATGCACCTTGGCTTTCATAACACCAGTTTCCAGAGGTGACCTAATCCATGGTGGGAATATATAAACCAGATCCTCAAACAGATCTGAAAACACTTGCAAGTGTTCATGTCCCAATTTTGCAACAGGTTACACAATATTTTGAGGAGGGAAGATGGTATGAGCAGAACTTGTCATGTGGTCTCAAAATATGTCCAAAATATGACAGCCTTACTTACTGGAAGAAAAAAACCAATAATGCTTGGGGAAAGCAGGAGGAAGAAGGAGGGCTGTATAGCAGTTAAGTAGACCCATCACAGAAATAACAGCTGCCCTGTTTTTCTAAGGTCTGAGGAGGACTTTGGATAACCTAGGTTCTTGGATGTTTCTCGTTCATAGGGTTGCCATAAGTCGAAGCCAGCTTCATGGAAAACGTCATAACCTACATCATTTCACAGATGAAAACCAGGGGCTCGTCTATACAAGGCAATAAAATGTGGATTGATGCACTATAATGCCAATTCACAGCAGCTTTTCATTTGTCTCCATGGTTTTTATCAAGGAATGCGAAGCCATACACATTTGTTGTTCAAATGGGCATGCCTGTGAATCAAGATGGTGGGCAGGAGTGAATTACTCACGTTTTTTATTGTCGTCAGTTGCCGCTGCCCAAGTTTTTTTTTTTTTAAGCAAGTCCAAGTTGCAGAAGTGCAATCTCCCACTTAAATAAACAGAAAAAAGGGGGGAAAGGCTGATTCATTGGTCAGCACACAATTGCTATGGTGAAAATCCAAGACGGCGGTTCCAGGCGCTTGCCTTGCTAGCAAGATCCACCCCGTGCATGTCCAACCAATCAGCTTTCCACTTCTGCTCTTATTGGGAATGCACAGCACAGCAAAGAAAATTGGTTGTCCCAAAAAGTGGGAATACGCATTTCCTTTGGAGTTTTTTTTAATACAGGAAAAGCCACAAAAGCTTTTCCCATGAAGTATCTGGACCCCCCCCCCCCGCTTCCAAATACAGCGAAGTGAAACAGGATCCCATTGGGACAAAACGGTATTCTCCCCAAATTCTATGAGGTATATTTTCGCCATATAGACAAGCCTCAGGGCACATATAGCCAAACAACATCACAGTGTGGTCAAGATGGTGAAAGTTATGAATGACGAAGAACAGACAAGCTCAGAGAGGCTACAGCAGTTTGCTTTTGCCTGAGCTGACTGGGAATGAAAAGATTCCTCCCCTCCGTTCCCCTGGGCTGAGTTAATTCAGTGCAAGCAACACTGCCACTTTGAACTCAGTTTGCAGCAGTTGAATTACGCTGAGGACAGAGGGTAAAAATGGGAGGAAGACAGAGAAACTGGGACATTTTAAAATAAGCAGCTGAAAAGTGTGGGGTGTCACAGTATTAATTGGGACTGTCTCTGCCAAAGTGGGACAATCAGCGGGTCTGTCGTATGGTTAATGACTGGGGATCATGGAGGTCCCTCATTCACAGGGTCACTATACACAAAAGCCAAGTCCATGGAAAATAACAACTCTTGAGCACATTCGTGTCTCCTCTTCTTTCATCAGGTGGCCCAGTTTTGCCTGGGACCCTGCTGAGTCTGCTATTAAAAGGAATGATCACCAAGCCTGTCTAGAAACAAAAAACAGTTGGAGAAGACTTCCACCAACATCACTGTGGCAAGGCCTGGCATACCTGCTTCCCACATGTTCCTCTTTATGATGTGTCAGGAATCGCTTTGTATTTAGCAAGTACAGAAAATTCAATGAAAAGTAATGTGCCTGTTGCAAATTCTTTCAAAACTGCCTCTCAGAAGTCTACCATTTTGTTTTAAGTACATTATATTTAGATAATATTAATTGTTTGGTTGTGTGCCTTCAAGTTGTTTCCAACTAATGGTGACCCTAAGGCGAACCTATCACGGGGTTTTCTTGGCAAGATTTGTTCAGAGGAGGTTGACCATTCCCTTCCTCTGAGGCTGAGAGAGTGTGACTCACCCAAGGTCACCCAATGAATGGGTTTCATGGCTGAGCAGGAATTCGAAATCTGGGCTTCAGAGTCTTAGTCCAACCCTCAAACCACTACACCACTCTGTTAAATAATAGCCTAAATCACATTCTTAACTCTGATTAGAGTAGATCCAGTGAATCAATGAGATTTACCTATTTAACAATTGATTGAAGGGTTCTACTCTGATTGGGATGAACCAACAAGATTCCAGGGGATATTAACATTTCATATAATGTTTATTCAGTCAGCCCTCCGTATCCACGGATGCTGTATCCACAAATTCCACCATCCACAGCTTGAAAACATTGCCCCCCCCCAAAAAAAATCCAAAAAGCAAAGTTGATTCTGCCATTGTATATAAGGGACACCATTTGACTATGACTTTGTATGTAATGGGCCTTGAGCATCCATGGAATTTAGTATCCACAGGGGATCCTGAAACCAAACCCCAGCAGCTTACAAGGGCTCACTGTAGTTTAGAATTATTTTAATCTTCTTTTTTGTGTGCTTTTAGCTACATGTGATTTTAGTTGTAAGCTGTGGTGCAAGGATGCTCAAAGTGAAGAGATACCAAGCTAAGATTAAAATCTTAGGATCACAGAGTTGGAAGAGATCACAAGGGCCATGCCCCTGCCCTGCAGAAATATACAATCAAAGCATAGTTGAAAATAGGATCCAGAAGACAAAACAAGTACTGAAAATAATCTTTATCTGTTCATAAATGAGCAACAAACAATATATCTACATCAAAGCAATATACAAAACAAGTAAAGAAAAAGTATTAAAAATGAACAAGAGCAATGTGGCAAGCAAATAGTACAAAATAACAAATATACCAAACAGTAAAAGGTCACACTGAAACAGACTCAAACAGGATACAGTGCAAAAGAGAAAAGCAGCAGCTAAACTCACAGTAATAAGAGCTATCCTATCCTTATAGAGGCTCCACAGCTGATTTAGATAACACAGCTGAAGGCCCTTTGATCTCAGTAATTCACTATTAACCCTATAATGAGTGAAGTTCTAGATCTTGTCCTTATTTCAACAAACATTCCTGACAGACAGCCACCCAGCCTCTGTTTAAAAACCTCCAAAGGAGGAGACTCCACCACACTCCCAGGCAACAGCTTATTCCACTGCCAAACAGCTCTTACAGTCAGGAAGTTCTTCCTAATGTTTAGGTAGAATCTCTTTTCCTGTAGTTTAAACCCATTGCTCCGTGTCCTAGTCTCTGGAGCAGCAGAAAACAAGCTTCCTCCATCCTCACTGTGACATCCCTTCAAATATTTAAACATGGCTATCATGTCCCCTCTCAACCTTCTCTTCTCCAGGCTAAACATACCCAGCTCCCTAAGCTGCTTCTCATAGGGCATGGCTTCTCACCATTTTGGTTGGCCTCCTCTGGACACGTTCCAGCTTCTCAATATCCTTTCTGAATTGTGGTGCCCAGAACTGGACACAGTCTTCCAAGTGAGGTCTGACCAAAGCAGAGTAGAGCGGCACTATTACGTCCCTTGATCTAGACACTATATTCGTATTGAGGCAGCCTAGAATCACATTGGCTTTTTTAGCAGATGTTCATGTGACTGGTTTTGTACTAATAACACCACTGCCCAAATGTTTCACCAGGAGAAGACTGAGAGGTGGCATGATGAGACCCCTCTTGAAATATCAGGAGGGATGGCATAGAGAATATGGAGGAAACTTGGCTTCTGCTGCTCCAGAGACAAGGACACACACCAATGGAGTCAAATCACAAAAAAAGAGCCTCCACATAAACATTAGGAAGAACTTCCTGATTATAAGATTCATAGAATCTCAGAGTTGGAAGGGACCCCAAGGGCCATCTAGTCCAGCTCCCTGCCATGCAAGAATACACTACTGAAGCACTCCTGAAAGATGCCCTCCAACCTCTGTTTAAAGACCTCCAAAACACGAGAGCCCATCACCCTCCAAGGCAACCCATTTCGCTGTTGAACAGCTATTACAATAAAGAAGCCCTTCCTCTTTTCCCACTGCCTCCCACTTTACCCAGCATCATCATCTTTTCTAATGAATGGTATCATCTCAAGAGATGTCTGAAATACAACAACCTCAAATCAGTCATGTTAGCCTCCAGTGAGAGCTCAGGTTTAATTTGCTCTCGGATGCATTCCTTTTTCTTTCTGGTGGCCCATGCCATCCAAGAACTCTCATTGAGCACCACATCTCTAAGGCCTTGAAATAAAGTAGTATTGGTCCTTAGAAGCCAGTGGTGGCTAACTCCGCTTGTTTTAACTGTATGTGACATTTAAACAATTATTTAAGGAGCTGCTTTAACCTGTTTTTAAAACTCTTGTGTGTGTGTGAGTGTGTGTGTGTAGTCAGTGTGTTATATATTTTTAATCGGTTGTACATTGCTGCAGGGGCCCTGGTGAGTTGAGAAGCAATAGATAAATGATTTAAATAAAATAAATACATCACCTTAATTATTTACAGCCTCCATTTTCCCCAGCCCTGAGCTTCAAGGCAGGTTATGAAAATTAAATCAGATACAGATAAAAGCAAGAAAAGTTACCATATAATTAAACTAGCTGTTGTATCTGTTTTATTTTTGTAAGCTGCCTTGAGTTCCAGAGCTAGGGAAAAGATATATTGTGCGTGTGTGCTACCTACAGCACTGCCTTCTCCTATATAATCTGTCCCATACCAGGACTAGGTCGCCAACTGTCACCCAGAGGACTTTTTGTTCAGCCACTCTTAGACTCTGGAATGGCCTACCTAAAGACATTCGACAGTTGAATATACAGTTGTCCCTCTGTATTCACGGATTTGGTATCCATGGATTTAAGTATTCACGGCTTGAAAATATTATTAAAAAAATAATAATCCAAAAAGCAAACCTTGATTTTGCCATCTTATATAAGGGACACCATTTTGCTATGCCATTGCATATAATGGGACTTGAGTATTCATGGATTTTGGTATCCATGGGGGGTCCTGGAACCAAACCCCAGCAAATATGAAGGGACAACTGTACTGTCTGAATTTAAGAAAGCATTAAAGACCAGTCTCTTCCGGCAGGCCTATCCAGATAATTTTAAAGTGTGAATTTTAAACTGTGTATTGATCGTTTTAAAATGTCTTTTTAATTTATTTTAATTTTTATTTAGGTATTTATACCCTGCTCTTCAGCCATAAAGGCTCTCAGAGAGGCTTACAAATTGTTAAGAACAGCATTTTACACATCTACACCGCTTTATAGCGTGCTAGGCACTAAGCGGTTTCCAATGTGTGTTATCTAATTGCCCCCACAAGCCAGATACTCATTTTACCAACCTACGAAAGGATTGAAGGCTGAGTGAACCTTGGAGCCCTTGGGATCGAACTCATAACATTGTGTCTGCAGTACTGGCATTTAACCACAGCATCACCAGGACTCCCAACAAGTCTTGGTCTGTCTTGTTCTTTTAAATTGATACTAGCTGGACCCAGTATACCAAACACCGTTAAAATATTCCTTTAAAAATGCCCAGTAGACCTCACAACAATCCTGTAAGGTAGCCCGATGGATTTAAATTCAGGACAGGGAGCCCTGGTGGCGCAGTGGTTAAATGCCAGTACCGCAAGTCACCGCATTGCAAGTTCGATTCCGGCGGACTCCAAGGTTCACTCAGCCTTCCATCCTTTCGTAGGTCGGTAAAATGAGTACTCGGCTTGTGGGGGCAATTAGCTAACACACATTGGAAACTGCTTAATGCAGTGTCGATGTGTAAGTTGCTGTTGCTTAAAATCAAATTGAAAGCCGCTCTGATAGCCTTTGTGGTTGAAGAGCGGGGTATAAATACCTAAATAATAATAATAAAATAATAATAATTTTAAAAAATCCCCCTTCTCAGTGTTCCACACTTTTCCTGGAATTGCTGAGGGTGACTCGCTCTGTTGCCCCGCCACTGCCGCTGCCCCCGCCAGTTGACTGCCTGGGTCGCATCACAGTGGCAATGGTGGCATCCTGCCACCACCACCTGTTGACTGTCTGGGTCCTGTTGCTGCATCCCACCACCACAGTGTTTCATTAGTTGACTGACTGGGTCCCACTGCAGTGGCAGCCAGTTGATTGCCTGGGTCCCGTTGCAGCCCGTGACTGGTGAGAGCAGGGGGGGCCCCTGTGAGGCCATGGGCGTAGATGTGATTGAGTGGATTGTGAGGTGGAGAGGGAATTTGCATGTGGGTGGTGATTGGTTGGGTGTTTCCTGAGCAGCCAATCAGTACACTGGGAGAGGAAACATACCCAGACCGTTTGTACATACCCAAACCTTTTATAGATAGATGGTATTTTTTAAATTAACATTACGTTTATATGTTAATTTGTTGTTCCCTGCCTCAATCCATAGGGAGAGGCAGGTAAGAAATCATCATCATCATCATCATTATTATTACTACTACTACTACCTCTGAAAAAGTAACTTTTTCAAACTCTTCAGCATATTGTAAACTGCCCTGTAACTAAGGCTATCCCAGGCCTTAAAATTTCAGCGCCAAAACCTTCGTCCGAGGGAGAACTCCTGCCTTATCATGTCACAGGATGTGGGCCCTGGTGATGTCATCAGGGACAGCTCTTGATGATGTAATTAAGCGCAATACATTGAGCACCAGCCACAGTCATACCGAGTATGTCTTTCAAACAGAAAGCACCAAGTCTAACAAGTGAGGAAAATTACACGTACACAAACCACACTCTTACACACTTTTCAAGGTGGTGCTCTTGCGCTGAGATTCCTCCTTCCCACCCTGAGGACCAGAGAACAGAGTCCAGGGGCTGAAACTCAGGGCCAGGCCTTGAGATTTGGGACTCCAAAGGGCAACTCATTGGGGGGAAGGCAGGCGTGGGAGCTCAGTCCCTTTCCTTTCGCTCTTTGTGTCCTGGCGATGCTGAAACCAGACTCTAGCCGGGCCTGTGTGTTTGCCTCATCTCTGCCTCCCAGAAGAATCTCCAGAAGATTTGGGAGAGGCTGAGAAAAACATATTCAAAAAACACCCCTCCCCTGCTCCATGCCAGCTACGGCAAGGTCTTGCCTTGCCAAGGGGCCACAGTAGGCCTGGACCAGCCCCTCTTCTCCCCAAACAGATGCCCTCTGTGCCTGGCTGGGAACTGACATTGCGCTTTTTGGCCCAGGTGCAGAACGTGGGTGGGTTGTTCCTTCTCCCTCGGCAGGCTGTTTGCTGGGAGACAGAGGGAAGCCTTGCCTGTTGCCAGCGCCAGGCCAGGCCTGTGTGCGTGTGTGGTCCGCCTGCCTCTCTCCCCGCCTCCCTCCCCAGCCATTTTTTCGACTACGTAAGCAAGGAGTGTCTGGATGCCTTTGGCTCTCACACTGATGTCAGCTCAGACCCTCCAAGCAGCAGGAGGGGAAAAACAGAGAGGCAAAGTTGGAGCTCAGAAGCTGCAAATGTGCCACTTTTTAAGAGCTGGAAGGGACCCTCAGGGCCATCCAATCCAACCTCCTGCCATACACAACTAAAACACTCTTGAGAGGCAGACGTCCACTCCCTGTTTAAAGACTTCCAAAGGAGGAGGCTCCACCGCCCTGGGCCGCCCATTCCACTCTTTAACAACTCTCACAGCTCTTCCTAATGTTTAGGTTGGATCTCTTGTAATTTGAATCAGTTGCCTTGTTGTGGAAAACAAGTTCGTTCCTTCTTCTACACAACATTTCTTCAGCTATTCTGCTATTTCTTTTTCCAGGAGCTGGTGTTGTTATCACAAGCTGGCTTCGACTTACTGCAACCCTATGAATGTTGTTGTTAACAGATTATTTATTGGAAGAACTGTTAGTCCAGGAGTACCCTCTTTATTGCTAAGGCTGGAAGTGGATCTCCCTTCTACTAAGGCTAGAATCCACAAAGCATTTTTATGGAAAATAATGATGAGCTTGGATGACTGTAATTTAGCAAAACAATGTTTTACTGAGCAACTTGCTAAGGCAGGATGGGCCCACTTTTGGACAACATTGTCCCTTTCCTATTTTGAAAATGTCCAGCCTCTGCCTTTCATAAGGACAAATGTTCTATTAGAGATAAGATTTTTGAGTTGGATTCCTCTGAAAATATGCTTGCCAGCCAACAGCAAGTGTTCTCTCCATGGTACAGCCTTATAGAGAGGGAACAATATTTCCAGCAGCATTTTCAAGACTTAACTTCCCATGCTCTGAGAAAAGCCTTTACTGCCCTCCGTTTTCAGGCAATGTCTTCAGCTTATTTAGAGGGAAGGTATAAAAAGGAATGTTGTTGTTAGCTGCTGTCAAGCTGACTTCAACTTCCGGCAACCATATGAATGAGAGACCTCCAAGTCTCCAGGTTTGTCTGTATGAGACCAAAAAATGTGGATTGCTCTGTAGTAATGGCAATTCGCAGCAGCCACCATTTGTCTTAATGGGTTTTTGGGGAGGCAGATTTTGCAGATTGCAGGCATGCGAAGCTATCCGCTTTTGCTGTGCAAACGGCCATGCATGCAAATCAAGATGGCAGCCATGAATGAATTACAGTACTCACGTTTTTACTAAGCTGGTGGCAGATTTGCTGGTGGCAGATAGTGTTTAAAAAAAGAAATCCAAGGTGTGAAAGAACAATCTTTCACTTTAACAAAAAAAGCAAAAAAAAAAAAAAGCCATTTTATCACATTAGTGCTTGCTCACCAAGGCAAAAATCCAAGATGGCAGCTCCGGGCGCTTCCTTGTTAGCAAGCTCTGCCCACCCACCCCCCGCACTCAGCCAATCAATCAGCATTCAGATTCCATTCATATGGGAAAGCAAATCAATTCGCATTGCTTGTCCTGATGAGCAGGAATGTGCATTCCCCCATTTTTAAAGACCTCTGGGAAAAGCTGCAAGACATTTCCCATGGAGTATATTGCGTTTTTTGCCCCCCTCCTTCCGAATACAGCAAAACAATCCAGAATCCCATTAAGTCAGATAGCATTCTCCTCACATTCTTTGAGTACTTTCACCGTTCAGACAACCCCTCCCTATCATCAACAGCCCTGCTCGGGTCTTGCAGACTCAGGGACGTGGCTTCCTAACCCTATGAATGAGAGAGACCTCCAAAAGAGCCTATTATTCACAGCCCCTCAGGTCTTGCAAACTCTGGGTAGCCATGCTTTTTTCCTTGGCAGAGTCCATCCACCTGTAATACAGTTTTCTTTTCTTTTCTGCTACTGTCTCCAACTTTTCCCAGCATTCAGATCCAAGGGTTGCTGTGTTGGCTATGTGGCAAAACAAAATCCAGAATACACAAAAAAGCCATACCTTTATTGGCCAACCAAAATGCAAAACACACATGATGCAAGCTTTCGAAGCTCTACTGGTTTCTTCATCAGGCAAAAGATGTTAAAAAATAAAGACAAGTGATCCAGGCCTACATGTTGTCTCAGATGGTTCTTGTGTTATTGTTCAGGGGAGGGGTCTCATGCAGACAGATGCCACTCCTACTTTTTTGCCATTTGGAAGCTGAGACAAAGGACAGTAAAATTTAACTCCTTTTGCAGCAGTAAGGCAATCCCTCTTGGTATCCAGGATGTCTCTGTCCATTTGTGAAGCCATGGAGACCTGGGATTTGTAGTTTGTTGTGGCACCAGAGCTCTGACAAAGGCGGCTCAATATCTCACAAAACTACAAATCTCAGAATTCCATAGCATTGAACCATGGCAGTTGCAGTTAAAGCGGAGTTGAACTGCATTATTTTTGCAGTGTGTCAGCAGCATAGGACTCGAAAGGAGATTGAGAGGAAGGTTGATTTCTCAAGTGAAAAGCAGAGTATCCACATTGGTTCCTTGGATGGATCAGGAAGAGCTTTGGCTTATCTTAAAAAAAAAATCCCATGGACTTCTTGGATAGACAGGAAAACCATTCTTGCTTGGCTCGGTAAAAAGTAGAGAATTCCTATGTAGGTTCTTGTTTGTCTCAGAGAAAGACAAAGAATCCTCAGTTAATGGGCAAGGAAGCTGGCTCTTTCTTGCTCCTCTTAGGCAAGGAATCTTCACTGGTTCTCCATGTGGGAGCAGATTCCTGCAAATGCATGGAAACCCACACAGCCCGAACTTCTGTGGAAGTCAGATTGTAGGCTGTTACACTTTGAAAAATCAAGGTGGCTAAGGACACGACTCAGAACTGGGGCTGCACAGATGAGTCAAGGTAGAGCGTAAAAGGCCTAGCCTTCACATAACATGTACTTTGATGGGTTGTGTTCTTCCTGTAAATTCGATTTCTTTAGGTATTTTAATAAGTTGAAAGATTTAATAAGGAATGCCTGGCCCGGCATACCACCATTTTTCATACACTGACCTGCCCCTGAACTAGAACAATGAATAAAATGCAAGACCTTTTCCCCTCATCTGCACAGTAGTAAGTTTACATTTGACAAAATGCAGTTCTTTGAATAGCTTCAACTCAATTATAATTCTCCTATTATAATTGAGGAACAGAGGAAAGAAAGGAAAAAGAACCCAAGCCACTTACAGTTCATATTTATTCTTACATAAACTTAAGGCCATATTGACCAGAACAGTGACAATTCAATAACAAAATACTCTCTCATTGGTTAGGAAAAAGAAATTGATTCATGATCTATCCTTTTTCAATTCTTCTGTATGACAAACAGGTCAAGGTTTAGGATAAGATGGGTTTTTGAATGCCACCGGGGCCCCTGGGGACAGTTGGAAGAAACGGATCACTGACAATTAAGAATGTAAAAAGGGCCAACTTATCCCTCTCTGTTGTTCAGTTAGCTGCCCAACTTGGTGGTGGTGAGTGAGAATTCTGCTTCCTGACTAGCACTGCCAAGCAGCCTTCCTTGTTCCCCAAATTCCCATAATGCCTTGAAGCGGCAGGGAGATCATATTGCACCGTTTTGGAAATCCTGTTAGATCAAGAAATATGGCACACAGGAGATTTAATATGGCGTTGGATCCTGTATTTTCATAAGGAAACTGATGACTGAGTTATCATGAGCATTAGATTGACTGGGACTACTATATATACTCGTGTGTAAGCCGGCCGTGTAAACTGCGGGCAGGTTTGGGAGTCAAAATTATGAATTTTGATATGACCTGTGGATAAGTCGAGGGTCATTCCGTGGAGGGGGAACGCGCCAGCACGATCTCAGGGGCCCAGTTGCTCCTGGCTGCTGCCACTATTTTCCCACCCAGGCATTCTTTGCCACTCTACTCAGAGAAGGGAATAGTTTCTTTTTTTTGATAAAGGTTAAGTTACAAAAAAAAAAAGAAAAAAAAAGAACCATCTCCTCCTCCGAGTAGAGTGGTGAAGGCAAGAGCTTAGTCCACGCCTGGAGAACCTAAAAGAAGCACTGCCCCCCCTCATACTCTCTCGGCGCTCCTTTGAGGGGAAGCGTCAAAGAACCACTGCCATTTTCCTGCCCAGGCATTCAAAAGCCCAGAAATGGCACCACTGCAGGAAAGTAGAAGGGGTTGGTACTTCTTTTAGGTTTTCCCGGGACAGACTAAGCTCTCTCCTTTCACCACTCGACTCAGAGAAGACAATGGTTCCTTTTTTCTTTTTTTAAATAAGAGTTAAGGTACAGTACTTACGTACAGTGACCCATGGATAAGTCCACCCAGGTTTTTGGTGTGTGTGTTGTGTATGTCAGTTTCAACTAAAATTTCTAGACTTATACATGAGTATATACAGTAATTAGCAGAGAGAGATGTGAAAATGTATACTTTTATTCTGTCAGTGATGGCAGTCAGTGATGCCATTTATAACTTGTCCAATTGATTCCTTTATGGCCTGTCCCACTTGCCTCAATCAGGAATGGAAACTATTCACACCTCCAGATATTTTTGGACTGCAAGTACCAGCAGCCACAGCCAGTGTGTGGAAAGCTTGGAGTTGCAGTCCAACATTTGGGGGAGTACAGGATTATTCCTGCCCTTGGCCTACACCCAGTGGTTAGTTTCAATGAGTAGATATTTTGAACCAATGGAACTTATATAAGGGTTTATTTCCCAAATGCCCATTGATCCAGTGGATTTACTGTATCTGGCACTTTTAAAAAATGGATTGAAACCACTGTTTTTGAAGAGAAACACAGTTTTGAATCATTGTAGACTTAGAAAAGAAGGATTTTAAGTACCTTGTAAGATTTAGTTTGAAAATTACACTGCTATATTGGATTTTCAGGATGTGACAGATCAGAAAGCAGTGGGGCATGGAACTGACTGTTGTTTGCCTTGATGTGCTAGAGAGTGACTGGCCCCTTCACACTCCCTACTTTAACAGCTGTGCCCATCTTTGCTGCGCCCACCGCTTCAGCCCTCCACCAGCTAGGGAGATCTGGGCAGATACGCAGGCTTCCATTTGAAGCTGTGGTGGCAGATTAGGAACTGTTGGTGTAAAACAGGAGTGTTTCTGCATTGCAGAGTTATCATGGTTTGATTCCAGTTTAACTGTCATGATGGCTTGCTCCATCCTACAGAATCATGGCATCTGTAGATTAGTGAGGGACTTAGACTACGCTGTTGCAGAACTCCAGCACTGTAGTCTGGGGTGGTTGTGTTGGACTAGACCCCTTTCTTGTTGTTGCTGGGTGCCTTCTAGTTGTTCCTGACTTATGAATTCAATTTATAGTGACCCTCTGAATGAGAGACATCCAAGATCCCCTATCAACAGCCCTGCTAAGGTCTTGCAAACTCAGGGCATCCATGGCTTCCTTGATCGAGTCAATCCCCCTGTAATGCGGTCTTTCTCTTTTCCTGCTACCTTCCACTTTACTAAGCATTACAGACCCCAGTATGGGCGGGACCGGTAACTCCAGTTTCAATTATCTCTCACCTGAAAAATATGGTTTCTCTTGGCATTTCCTAGGTCCTCCAGAGTGATTCTATGGGTTTGCTACCGCCTGTGGTTTCAAGTATTTCAAATCTGGGAATGTATCCCCTACGGTTCCGGCGGGCAACCTATATAGTCTTTTCCAATGAGTCACATTGTCTCACAACATGGTGAAAATATGACAGCCTCACTTTAGTCATCTTCACTCCCAATGAGAGTTCAGGCTTGATTTGCTCAAGGACTCATTCGTTTGCCTGTTGAAGCAGCCCATAGTATCCATAAAGCTTTCCTCCAGCATCACGTTTCAAACTACGTACACTGATTACCGTTTTTGATGGCCGGGGCCCTAGTGGTCTCTCATTCACTGAGTTTCCATAAGTCAAAGCTGATTTGACAGCAAAGAACAACAAAACAACCAGGGTTCAGCCCCTTGGACAGCTTCTGCCATGTTCAGACTAAAGCCCAGAGCAGATTCACAGCCCTGTTGACCTTGGAGGCACCAGTTGCCCCCGGAAGTAGCCCCTCCAAAGCGTGGAGCAGCAAGACCTTGTTGGGGCAACGTGTTCTGGTGGGACAGTTCACAGATGATCACATCCCAGTGGGAATGAGCCATCTCAGGATGGAAGTGGTCCTCCAGTTTTCAGCAGAGACACACAGGATTACTGTAACACAACACAGAAGCCAAGTAATTAGCCAGATAATCAGACACCATGGGGCTTTCCCCACCTGGGTGGGGAACCTTGCTGCTGGCGCTGATGAGCCAGGCCATGTGGCCGAGTGGGGGACTAAGCTGAAAAATCAAAATGGCAGCCACAAACACACCCATAACACTGACCAGAGTGGAAACGCAACCGTTGACTGAACAGACAACTTACGGCCCTTGAAAGGTACCCCTGGCAGATCTGAACATCGCTGTTTTCAGGGAGAGAAGGGAAGCAACAAGGGCCTGATTACACCTAGCATGGCGCTTGGCATTTCCACTTTCAGACAACAGAGTTTTTGCCAGTTACAAGGATCTGGAGATGGATTCGTTAATAAGAAACAATCTAGAGTCCAAAGGTTCCTCTGGTTGATTGACCACCCTTTCTGGTCTTGCCTCTCTCTTGATCCTCGTTTCAGTCAAGTTTGTTCAGTTAAAGAATCACAGAGTCAGAAGGCACCTGAGAGATCATTTAGTCCAGCCCCTGGTCCAGTGTGTGACCTGTAATCCAGGATGCAACTCTAGCATCCCAGTCAGATGGCTCAGAGTCATTGATCTCCTCCACTATTCTTCTGTTGAATTGTTGTTGTTGTTAACTGTTGTCAAGTCAACTTCAACTTTATGGTGACCCCATGAATGAGAGACCTCCAAGTCCCCCTGTCATCAGTAGCGCTGCTGAGGTCTTGCAAACTCAGGGCAGCCATGGCTTCCTTGATGGAGTCCATCCATCTGGAATGTGGTCTTCCTCTATTCCTATTGCCTTCTACCTTACCAGCATTCTCTGTTGCATACCACCCTTGATATATCACAGAGTACCAGTAGCATGGATGGATCCCAAGTCTTATTCCAGCAGCACGGATCAGGAGGTGCTTCTGACTTGGACTGAGGTAGCCATCTAGAGACTAGCCCTCCCAAACCTGTCTCTAAACCCTCAACAAAGTAGCCAAGAAGCATTGCCTGGCTGGGCAAGTAATGGCCACTAGCACCTCAAGCCGTTGCTGCTGCAGCTTCTGTATCATGAGGACATATCTGCAGGCAGCAAATGCAAGGGAGAGTTGGGCTTTTGGTGGTGCCATCCCTGTCCTCCCCCATCATCCTTAAATAAGCTTAAATTTGGGAGGGGAGGAGAAGGAGAAAGGGGGGGCTGCTTTCAAGCTTCTTGAAGTCTCAGCTGGGAGGAGGTCCTCCGCTCTCTCACCAGCATGTTCCTTGCTCCTTCCTTCCCCAGACATCAGTCCTTTCAGTACCAGGGGTCAGCACGGTGTTGTTGGTTGTACAGCTGCAGCTTGATCTGGTCTCTGATCTGATTGACCAGAACTTGGGAGAGCAGGATCCCAACCAGCTGTAAAAGGGAGGAAGAAACATGAAGTGGAATCATGATTTTAAAGAGAGGAAGAAACATGAAGCAGAACCAGGGTTTTAAAGAGAGGAAGAAACATGAAGTGGAATCATGATTTTAAAGATAGGAAGAAACATGAAGTGGAATCATGATTTTAAAGATAGGAAGAAACATGACGCAGAAATATAATTTTAAAGAGAGGAAGAAACATGAAGCGGAATCATGATTTTAAAGAGAGGAAGAAACATGAAGCGGAACCATGATTTTAAAAAAAGGAAGAAACATGAACCAGAACCAGAGTTTTAAAGAGAGGAAGAAACATGAAGTGGAATCATGATTTTAAAGATAGGAAGAAACATGAAGCAGAATCATGATTTTAAAGATAGGCAGAAACATGAAGCAGAAATATAATTTTAAAGAGAGGAAGAAACATGAAGTGGAATCATGATTTTTAAGAGAGGAAGAAACATGAAGCAGAATCATGATTTTTAAGAGAGGAAGAAACATGAAGTGGAACCATGATTTTAAAGGGAGGAAGAAACATGAAACAGAATCAGGGTTTTAAAGATAGGAAGAAACATGAAGCAGAACCATGAATTTAAAGCATAAAGAAACATAAGAACCATGACTTTAAAGAACCAGTCGCTTTCTAGGAGACATAGTCCCAAAAATGGATTTCACCAAATTCTGAGTCACCGCCTATTCAGCATTGGTTCAGTCACCTGCACACTCTGTTTTGGCAGAGAAGGGGTCACTTTGGCCTCCCTGAAAAAGGTGTTCCAGAGCTAGGGGGAGCTGCCAAGAAGACCCTATTTCGCATCCCCACCAGCCAGGGCCGGTTTAAGAGCCCTGCAGCACCTGCAGCCGCAGGGTCCCCCGTCATTGTTGGGGGCCCATCGTAACCCTCCTCCTGCAAAAACATTATTAGTAATAATCTGAATATTCTGTACTGTGAATAGATTAGGTTAGGTTAGGTTAGATTGACCTGAGATAAATATATGGGTGCCCCAAAATAAAGTGTTACAGCCCCCCCACCAAATTCCTTAAACCAGCCCTGCCACCAGCCATGCTTGTGGAGGTGGTGGGACTGGCAGAAAGGTCTCTTTTGGAGATTTCAGGGCCCAGGTAGGATCATACCAAGCTGCTCAACAGCCTGGGCCTAAGCCAAAGGGGGCCTCATAGGTCATAAACCCCACTTTGAATCATGCCCAGAAACGGGCCAGAACAGGCTTTTCTTTCCACACGACTACCCTCACAGATACATCTGTGGGAACCAGGGAGAGGGCCGGCTTGGAGGTGCCTCCCAGGCCCCAGAACTCTCTTGCTAGACAGGCTAGACCAATACCCGCCATGGGGTCCTTCCTGAGGCAAGCAAAGACCTCTTCTTTTGACAGGCTTCCGTGGACTAACTGCTGAAGGGCAAAGAGGCTTTTAATTAGGTGCGGTATTGTCTTTATGCATTGTTCATGCTGGTTTTAGTGGGTCTGTTTTAAAACTGCTTTTCATTATATTTTATAGTTTAATTATACTTTAACTGCAAACTCCACATGCAATGTCTTTCCTTGATGCAAGGGGATAGATGAGGGAGCTTGGAAAAGTTACTTTTCCTGATTATGATCCACAGAATTCTCCAGCCCATACAGCCAGGGAATTTGGGAGTTGTACTCATTGACTTGGGGTTTGTCTACACTGGCCAGAGTATTCCCAGTCCCGGACCCGTGGCGTTTCCCCTCCGCCCCCCGCATTACCTATCCTTCCATCATGGCAATGGAGGGGTGTCTGCACACCTGTGACCCTCGCACAAACTGGCACCTCTCTTGTCCACACTGGTTGCATCTTCCAAGGCCAGGAACAAGCGGCCAGCCAAACTTGATTACAAGTTTGGGCGACTCACAGAGACCTCGGCAGACATGATGTGTGTGACCCAGCCAGGAAATGGCTGCACCAGGTACTATGCAGGCCATATGTGTGGACACACACACACGCACCCTGTTGCAGTAACAGAACTCACAGTTTTCTCTGGGAAAAAATGCAACAAACATTAAGGTTTTTTTTTTACCACATACCCACTCTGTTTTAAGGGGTATTTGCCCAGATTCTCATTGGAACTGACCAGATATCATCTAGACAGTTTGGACTAGAAACAGGGCAAAAATACTGTAGTCATCTGAACAGCTGGGAGCAGGAACAGGAGAAGGCTGTTTCATTTGCCTCGCGTAGACAAGGCCCCAGACCCTCTTTAGTGTGGGAAGAGTGTAAAATTTGACCAGTGCACTTACTTGGAGGTACAGTTAAATGATAGATATTAGCTGGGCAGTGGGTACACAAGTTTTCCTGGTGCCACCATGGCCAACCAAGTCTCCGTACAGACTGGGGGAAATTCTGCAGCCTAGGAAAAAACCTTGTGCCAGGAGGTACAAGAGACCTCCTTCAGCAACAACACTGTGAAAAGTACTGTCATGGGCATAACCCCTGGTTAGACAAAAGCCACCAAGAAGATTCTGGCCCCCAAAAGGGACTTTCTCAAGCTCAAGGATGGAGGAGAGGAGAAGCTCACCTGAGGAATGGCCAAGCCAAGGGCCACACCACCAAGCAGGAAGAGGTTGCTGTGGATCCAGTTCACCAGCTTGTCAATGCAGCCATTGGTATAGATGAATTCGCTGGCTTCCAAATAGTTGAGGGCCTGCATCCCTTGACCGCACATGGTGTTGATGACTGACTGCAGAGAAGAAGCAGAACAGCAGGTCAGTGTCATGGGGCAGGAGTCAGCTTCTCCAGTTGAACAGCAGCCTCAAAGTGGGGCAAGCAACACAACCACACCGGCAGCTAATTAGGGTTCAAGGCTATGAAGGCAGAAGGCACAAATAAGAGCCACAGCCTTTTCAAGAAGGGCAAAGGGTAGTAATGCGAAGTCAGAAACAACTTGTGTGTTTGATCTGCCCTTACCTTTGTGCTCTACACCTTGGACCCCCTGTTTTCACAGAATCATCGAGTTGGAAGAGACTACAAAGGGCATGTAGTCCAATCCCCTGCCCTGTAGGAATACACAATCAAAGCATTCCTGACAGATGGCCATCCAGCCTCTGTTTAAAGACCTCCAAAGAAGGAGACTCCACCACACTCCCAGGCAGTGCATTCCACTGCCGAACAGCTCTTACTGTCAGGAGGTTCTTCCTAACCTTCTTTGTTGTTGTTGTTCTTATCTGCCCTCAAGTAGACCTTGACTCAGCAACTCTGTGAATGAGATACCTCCAAGTCACCCTATCGGACCCTCAACCACTTTGATCAGGTATTGCAAACTCAGGCCCAGTGGCCTTCTTGATGGAATCTCTCCATCTGGAATGCAGTCTTCCTTTTTTCCTACTGCCTTCTACCTTGCTAAGGATTATTGTCTTCTCTAGTGAGTCATGCCTTCTCATGATGTGGCTGAAGTACAATAGCTTCAATGTAGTCATCTTGGCTTCTATGGAGATTCAGGCTTGATCTGTGCTAGGACTTATTTCTTTGTCTTTTTGGCCATCCACAGTATCCACAAAACTCTTCTCCAGCACCACATCTCAAATGAGATGATTTTCTTCCTATCAGCTTTCTTTACTGTCCAGCTCTCACAGACATACATAGTACAGGTTGAGTCTCCCTTATCCATAATGCTTGGGACCAGAAATATTTGGGATTCTGGAATACTTGCATAGACATAATGTTAGAGATGGGACCCAACTCTAAACATGAAGTTCATTTATTTTTCATATACACATAAGTGTGTATAGAGCCATTGTACTGTCTATTCTCCTTTAAGGGTCTGAAACATGGGTCACCTATCGCCACCACTTACGACTCCTCGAACACTTTCATAAGCACTGTATACGCACAATCCTAAATATACACTGGACTGACTATGTGACGAATGTTGCTGTCCTTGAGCAAGCAGGGATCACCGGCATTGAGGCCATGATATTGAGAACACAGCTGCACTGGGCAGGGCACATTTCTAGGATGGAGGACCATCGCCTCCCCAAAATAGTACTCTACGGTGAACTCGCCATGGGTCAGTGTAAGAGGGGTGCTCCAAAAAAGCGATACAAGGACTCCCTGAAACAACATCTCAGGGTCGGGCAAATTGATCACCAACAATGGCCCGCCCTGGCCTCACATCAGGAGGCATGGAGACACACTATCCACAGTGCTGCAGCCTTATTTGAGAGCTCACACCGAACAAGTCTTGAAGAGAAATGACAACGCAGAAAGAATCACAACCTGGAAACATCACCCAGGAGACCTTTTGCTGTGCTTTCTGCAACCGGACTTGTCTATCTCGGATTGGCTTTTTCAGTCATCAGCGCATTTGCAGAAAGCGCAGGATGAGTCCTTCCTGATCTTCATTTGCGAAGAAAAGCCAGAGAGAGACACATAGCCTGAAGGTAATTTTATACACAGTACTTCTAATAATGTTGTGCATGAAACAAAGTTTTTGTACACTGAAACCATCAGAAAGCAAAGGTGTCACTGTCTCAGCCACCCATGTGGACATTTTGGATTTTGGAATATTTTGGATTTCAGAATTCTGGGTAAGGGAGACTCAACCTGTAATGGGAAATACCATTGCATGGACTATCTTGACTTTAGTGTTCAGTTGTACATCTTTGTATATCTATCCTCTACCAAAAGTCAGTATAGCAGCACCATCTAGTGTTGATATGGGATGCTGAGCCCAGATTAGGGGTCGAAATTATCAGGATCTCCCCGATGTTGCTGAACTGTGACTCCCATCAGCCCTAATTGGCAAACCTAAAGATGAAGGATGCAAGCTGCTGCAGGTGAAGGATGCTGTGAGTTGTAGTCAGGATTGCAAGGTCAGGAGTATCCCAGACCTTGAGATTTCTGCACCAAAATCCGAGCCCTAGGGATGGCCCCTTGTGATGTCATAGGGAGCAGCCCCTGGTGCAATGGAAAGGGGGATGGTAAAAGGGGTGGCCCCTGAAGACGTCACTGAGCATCAACCACAGTTGCACAAAGTAAGCTATTCCAGCAAAAAAACACCAAGTTCAACAAATGAGGAGGACACACACACAAACTCATGTGCACTTTTCAAGGCAGTGTACTTGCCTTGAGAATCCTGCTCCTTACCCCTCAGCACCAGGGAAAGCCCTGAGAACTGGGAAACCTAATTGTAATCAAACAACACCTGGAGGCCCACAATTGCCACCCTCTGAGCTACTATGACTGACAGAGGCTCTTCAGGTTTGTTGGTTTGTTTCTGGAATTTGGAAACGTTGCTTTTTTGGACTATTAATCCCCCATCGTCACTTTTCTAGGTTCTGGAGCCTTTGGCAGCCTTACCTGGCAAATAGGTCTTGAACCAGGGACCTTCCGCATGCAGGGCAAAGGGTTTGTTTTGTTTTGTTTTGAAATAAAGTTTTTATTATCTCAACTCGCAGTGTACAGCGTTTTGATTTCAAGGTATGCTAATTGTACAGGAGACGTTGCTGACACTTATCAATACAAGTAAAGGAAAAATCAGACAATTGCAATTACACTAACAACTTACAATACAACAAGAATGTGCTTCAATGAGAAACAATTATAAAGGCACAGGATCACTTTGGAACTCAACATCTAGAAGAGATCATGGTGGAGGTATGGCAGGGAGGGAGAGACTGTCCTTCCAAAAGGAGCCATGTCATGGTGGGGGGGATCATATTGTTAATATCAGAGTTCATAAACTCAATGAGGGGAAACCATTAGGGCAGAGGTTTAAGCACGAAGCTCTTCCGCTTCACCTACCTGGTCGTTAGCTTGCAGGCAACAGGAATAAGGCACGGAGCAGCGTTCCCGGCTGGGGTTGTGGGCTGTACAGTTGAAGTACATGTTTTGGGACCAGTCTTTATAAGAGATGCCCCCGCAGCAGCTGAACTGGAAAGGGGGAAAGCAGAGAGAATGAGAAAAAGAGAGAGAGCATTAAAGCAAAGGTGCTGGACACAAGAAGGCCCTGTCTTCAGACTTCCAAACCAAATTAGACAGGTGAGCAAAAGAGGATGCATATTTTTGGAAGGGACCACACAGACAGACAGACAGACAGAGATTTTGACTCACTCCTCATTCATTCACAGCCAGAGGCTGGTTACAAGCCTTTTCTCTTGTTCATGTGTTCATTCTATGAATGCTGAGTGGCATGTTGTTAGCTTTAGATCATGAAAGTGCAGGCCATGTGGCCATTTTTCAGGCCCTTAGGGTACTCATCTTTTTTGGAGGAAATGACTAACAATCCCCCTGTGGCTCCTAGGGGGAAAGGTGGGCCACTTCTCCTTCTTTGGGGCTGTTTTAAGCCCAAGAGAGGTTTGTTTTCCCCAGCCAGGAAATAAGCCAGAAGTAAATTTCTGGTTTCTCTCCTGGCTGAAAAAAAGTCTTTCCTGGCCCTAAAACAGCCCACAGAGGCCCCCAAACAAGGAGAAATGGCCCAACTTTTCCCCTAAGGGCAGAGAGCTTTTAATGATCTTAGAAGGAAAAAAATGAAGGCGCCGGTGATGTGTGCTCTGCTCCACCACAATCCAGATGTACAACTTCTCAAATATCTCTGGACCACACCTCCACTGCCAAACATATATATATATATACAGTTAGACTCCCATATCTGCAGAAACAATATCTGCAGTTTCAGTTATCCATGGGGCACAAAATAAAGGACACATACCATAGAGTTCTACTGGAAAAGGCCTAGAGAAGCATGCTCTCTAGGTATCTTCTAGGTCATCCAATGTACCTCTGTGGTATGTTTTTACCAGAGGCCTTTTATTTTAATAGGACTTGCTGTTATTCACAGTTTCTGGTATCCATGGTAAGTCTGGCTACCAAACCCCCATGGATACGGGGATTTGACTCTACACACACACACACACACACACACACCTTTTTGTTCAAAACACAGAGATTCCACTTCTGGAATCATCCAGGATTATCAATTCCACTGTACAGTGGCTTCCACATCAGTGAGGTAGTGAATCCACTCCAGATATGAACTTGACCTTTAAAAGAGCAAACCAAGGTGCTGAACCTATTTTGGAGATAGAATTTATCACCTTGGCTTGCACCCTGGCCGGGGGATTCTGGGAGTTGTGGTCCTAGAAAATGACTATCTGCTCAGACCTACCTCCTTTTGACCAAAGTCAATGAGATTCTGGAGGTCTAAGTCGTCCCGGTAATGCACAATGGCGTTGTTGACAATCTCGCTTACTTTTCCCCGTGCCTGGAAGTAAAAGAACAAGAGAGTACTGTATTTGAGGAGTTTTGGACCAAAGTGTTGAACAGATGGATTGTAATGACGCATTACAATGCACTGGACACTCTGAACATGCTCAGGTAGCCAAAAACTGTAGCAGAGTAGCAAAAGTAACTCCAGTTGCCCCCAGCATATCCTCTAGGATGCTTAATAAGCATATAGACACACAGGTGGTGTCTAAATAACTGTACTTTATTGATGCCTGTTAGAATACGTACAGAAAACAACAGAGAATCATCTCTGTGGCAAGATCTCAGGACATAGCAGCTTTGAATCACTGCTCAGTCCTGCAGCCACAATTGAACAACAAACCACACACTGGGTATAGTTGATACAAAGCTCCTACATCACATATGGTAAACATCTTGTCTCATGCAGTTATCCCATAGATAAGCATGAAGTTCTCATAACACTGGCCAGCTGCAATCATGTTTACACCTTGTATGCCCCCTTCAGGCAGACACATTGGTTTGCTCTGTATCTCTTCACAACATGAATTTCATGTACTGCATATCCCATACTCTGACAGTAATTTGGGGCACAGTGATAGGAAACTATCACCAGAGCTTAGGAAAAGTGGCCTTTTAGACTAAAAATCTCAGAATCCCCCCAGCCAGCAAGAAGGATTCTGGGAGTTTGAGTGCAAAGAAGCAACCTTTCCTAGACTGAAAACTGCTGAGCAGCTTCCCTCACCCTTCACCCTCCATGCAAATGGGAAGCCTCACTTGCATACCCCAGCAAAGAGTTTATTTTTTTAAAAATGGCCTCTAGTACCAATGTTGTGCCTGAAGAAGACATGATACACAAATAAAGAGGGCTTCTGACGGCGTGCAGAGTGGATTTTCTCTATAATATGGGAAATGATCATCATCTACCTAATTAAGAAGGAAAAAATTCAAGAAAACATGGACTTTTTCCCCTTGGACAACCCAACTCCAAACACAGTTACTTGAGAGTGAACCCCAGATATTTAATGGTTAAACTTCTGTCCCAGTGAGTTTTCAAATCAGGATCACATACAACTGTTACAGGGGTTGTGGGGTGCAGAAAGAGAGAGAGACATTCATTCCCCATGTCTTTCCTCTGATTACCTTGTGTAACTTCAGAGTACAGTCAGACCCCCGTATCTGTAGGGAATTGGTTCCTAGACTTACTGTGGATACCAGAAACCATGGATAACAGCGAACCCATTTAAAATAAGACACTTCCAATAAAAACATACCCTAGAATTGCAATGAAGGACCTAGACGATGCCTCTCTAGGCATTTTCCAGTGTGACTCTATGGTATGTGTCCCTATTTTGTGTCCTGTGGATAAATGAAACCACGGATATTAGTTCCGAGGATACGGGGGGTCGGATGGTACTCCTACATCCACCTCTGTGACTGGAGTCCAAAGCACTGGAATGCTCTGTGCCAGCTTCAACTGGTGCACCACCTATGGCCTTTCCTGGACAGAGATAACTGAGCCACGGTAGTCCATACACTGGCAGCTTTTTGATTAGACTACTGCAACGTGCTCTGCATGGGGGTGCCCTTGGAGATGGCTCAGAAGCTAGAGCTACTGCAAAATGTACAAACAGAATGTAACACCAGTTTTAAACGAGCTGCACTGGCTGCTAGTTTGCTCCCAGTCTGAATTCAAGGTGCTCGCGGTGACAGTTACAGCCCTAAATGGCATGGAACTTAAATACTTGAAGGAGTGCCTCTCCCCATATCTGCCTGCCCAAAAACTGAGCAAGAAATAAACAGCACAGCACACTATTAAAAGCCCTTCCCTTATAAACAGACCTTTCCCCAAAGCCTGTTGGGTTAAAAAGGTCTTCACCTCCCCGAGGAAGGACAGCAAGACAGTGGCCATTCTAGTCTCCCTAGGAAGCCTGGGAGCAGACACCAAGAAGACCCCGCCTCATGTTCCCACCAGGTACACCTATGAGGGTGGCAGGAACAAGAGAAGGGTCTCCACCAAATATCTCAAAGCATGGGCATGCTTGTATGGGAGAATACAGTCTTCCAGAGAGTCTTTGGGAACCTACCTTATCTGAGAAGACAAAGCCCAGAACACCAGACGCCAACTGTAGCAAGAAGATGACCGTCAAGCAGACTGAGAACTGCAAGGAAGACAGACTCTCATAAGGGGAAGGTCTTCACTCTCAAAAAAAAGCATTCAAGGTCTATCTCTCCCTTAAAAACCAACCCTGCTGATAAAGCACCTCTTTGACCTTCATCCCCCCTTGCTTGGTCCATTCTGATTTTATATTGTTTTAATTCAGTGGTCTTCTAATAGGATAGCTTGTTGAACTAGCTTTAGAAAAACTGTATTTTCAGCTCTATCTTTCTTTGTTTTTTAACCCTGGGTATATCCACACTACACATTTATAACACCACTTCAACTGAAAAGGCTCCATCCTATGGAATGCTGGGATTTGTAGTCTGGATAAAGTAGTTAGATTTCTGTGCCAGAGAGTACAGTAGTACTGTAGTTTAGGAGAGTGCACTAGAACAGTTAATATATTTAAATATATTTTGTTGCCATGGCCCCCCAAGATTTAAGTCAAGATTTAAAACCCTAATAATAATAACAATAATACCTGATAATAACAACAATACAGTTGTCCCTTCATATTCACTGGGGTTTGGGTCCAGGACCCCCCGTGGATACCAAAATCCGTGAATACTCAAGTCCCATTATATGCAATGGCATAGCAAAATGGTGTCCCTTATATAAGATGGCAAAATCAAGGTTTGCTTTTTGGATTGTTATTTTTTAAAAGAATATTTTCAAGCCGTGAATACTTAAATCCGTGAATACCAAATCCATGGATATGGAGGGATAACTGTACAATTACACCATCCATTAACCCTTCCCTCAGAGGCACTGGAGTGGGAGGGAAGACTTTTCTCCTGCTTCTTCCTGCAAGTTTGTGTCTGGAGTGGATTGAATGGCAATGTGCAGGCCAAGCTAGCCAGCTAGCACCTTGGCTCCTGTCATATGTCCACTACACTGCAAGGGGAAGTTGGGCCAAGCAGACAGCAAGCCTTTGCGGAGCCCCTGTGAGAACACTGCAGACCCCAGGTTAAGAATCACTGCACTAGGACACCGTTTCTCAACATTTGCTCTTTCAGGTGTTTTGGACTTCATCTCCCAGGAGTCCCAGCCAAAATGGCCAATGGTCAGGAACTCTGGGAGCTGATGCATTTGGAAGCTGCAGCTAGTGCAAAATTCGGCAGCCACGCTATTGTTCAGTATGCATTTTAGGGGCCATGTGACACCAGTCTCACAAGAACTGCACTGGATTCCACTTAGCTTCTGAGCATGATTCAAGGGGCTGGTTTTGAACTTCAAAGCCCCAAACTGTTTGGGGCCAGGATATATGAAAGACCACCTCGTCCCATATAAATCTGCCTGACATTTAAGATCCCAAGCATAGGACCTGCTGCGTGTCCCAACGACCCCATGAGGTAGGTTGGCAGGACCACAGGACAGGACCTTCTCTGTGGCAGCACCACAACTGTGGAATTCCCTTCGAAGGGAAGTCAGGATGGTGCCACTCCTACTAAGTTTCTGGTGAGCAGTGAACACTACAGGTCATAGAATCAAAGAGTTGGAAGAGAGCACAAGAGCCATCTAGTCCAACCCCATTCTACCTTGCAGGAATGCACAATCAAATCACTCCCGACAGATGGCCATCCAGCCTGTTTAAAAACGTTCAAAGAAGGAGACTCCACCACACTCTGAGGCAGCATATTCCACTTGCCCCATCCTCAGCATGACATCCCTTCAAATATTTAAACATGGCTATCATGTCCCCTCTTAACTTTCTCTTCTCCAGGCTAAACATACACAACTCCCTAAGCAGCTCCTCAGAGAGCATAATGGCCTCCCGACCACCCACCATTTTGGTCACCCTCCTCTGGACACGTTCCAACTTCTCAATATCCTTCCTGAATTGTGGCACCCAGAACTGGACACCGTATTCCAGGTGAGGTCTGACCAAAGCAGGATAGAGTGGCACTATGACTTCCCTTGATCTAGACACTAGACTCCTATTGAAGCAGCCCCCCCATATCTATGGGGGATACATGGCTGGATTTACCATGTATAAGTGAAACAGAGGATAATAGCAAACCCTATTAAAATAAAGGACTTCCTGTACAAACTTACCATAGAGTTGCATTGGAGGACCTAGAAGATACCTAGAGAGGATGTCTCTCTAGGCATTTTCCAGCACAATTCTATGGTATGTGTCCCTATTTTGTGTCCCATGGATACAGGGAGCAATCTTTATTTCGCTTGGCGCTGGCTGGGTTCTCAAAATTAGGGATGGCTGTTCTAGCTATTTTAAACTGTTTTTATTGTCTGAGACCCTATAGCTATTTTTAAAGAGGAGTTTTGGTTTGTTTCTAATTGTTTTTAGTCACGTAGTTAAAGTTTAAAGTTATTTCATTAATAAAGTGGGTTGAAGAGCAATAAAAGCTTAAATAATAATCATTTATCCCCACAACAACATGGTAAGGTAAAGTCACATTAGGCTAAGTCAGAGGTGGAGAAAAAGTGCTGTCAGACTACAAATCCCATCAACTCGCAGAGCCAAAGGTGAGGGACACAGGAAGAGTCCTAGTGCCAAAGGCGTCCCGGGCCTTTTTCCTTCTCCATCTGGCCATGAAAATGCCACTTGAGGCATGGGCTGATGCCCCTCTCCCTCACCGTCTGCAGCAGGCAGATGTTCTCACGCAGGGAGCCAATGCAGCCACAGAAAGTGATGAAAAACATCAGGACGCCAACAACCATGAGCAGGATGGCTGGGTCCACAGCCAAGCAAGCCATGGCTGCCTCTGTGAAGGGAGAGAGGAAACAGATAGTTAAATCTCTTCTTCATCACCATCACCATCTTTATTTGCAGACAACAGACCACAGACCAGGAGTGGGCAACTGCAAGGGGGGAGGGGGTGGGTGGCGGGGGACAACGTTCCATTTCTGACCCCCTTGCAGGCTGTATCCCTCCCCCGAGCATGCCAAAATACTCTCCTCTACTGGTGGGAATGGGCAACCTAAATGCCCTAAAAGGTAGCATATCCCATCTGATCTTGGAAGGTAAGCAGGATCAGCTCTGGTTACTTCTTGGAGACCACCCACAAAGACCAGGTGCTGTAGGCTGTATTTCAGAGGAAGGAACTGGCCAAACCACCTCTGAGGATTCCTTGACTAAGAAAACCTGCTGAAATTCACAGGGTCGCCATAAGTGAGCAGGCACCTTGAAGACACACAGACACACAGATCTGACCTTGGTCCCATTTCCCCAAATACTGCTGGCTAGAACTTCCAGAGCGTGGGGAAAGATGCCTTTTTGGACTGCCACTCCCAGATTCCTCCCCACACCCAGAAGGACTGCCATGAAACACCAGAGGCTGTAGGCTGTATTTCAGAGGAGAGAACTGGCAAAACCACATGGAATCATAAAGTCGGAAGAGACCAGAAGGGCCATCCAGTCCAACCCCCTGCCATGCAGGAATACACAATCAAATCATTCCCGACAGATGGCCAGCCAGCTTCTGTTTAAAAACCTCCAAAGAAGGAGAGAGACTCCACCACACTCCTAGGCAGCAGCGGATTCCACTGCCAAACAGCTCTTACTGTCAGGAAGTTCTTCCTAATGTTTAGGTGGAATCTCTTTTCCTGGAGTTTGAACCCATTGCTCCGTGTCCTAGTCTCTGGAGCAGCAGAAAACAAGCTTGCCCCATCCTCAGTATGACATCCCTTCAAATATTTAAAGATGGCTATCATATCATCTCTTAACTTTCTCTTCTCCAGGATAAACATACCCAGCTCTCTAAGCTGCTCCTCATAGGGCATAAAGGCTTCCAGGCATCTCACCATTTCGGTTGTCCTCCTCTGGACATGTTCCAGCTTGTCAATATCCCTCTTGAATTGTGGTGCCCAGAACTGGACACAGTATTCCAGGTGAGGTCTGACCAAAGTAGGATAGAGTGGTACTATTACTTCCCTCAGTCTAGACACTATACTCCTACTGATGCAGCCTAAAATCTCATTGGCTTTTTTAGTTTTAGTGTGTTGTAGTCAAACACACCTGGAGGGGCCCAGGTTCAGAGGCGAGACATTTGACAGGTTGTTCCACAGCAAGGATGGGCATCATGCAGCCCTCCAGATCTAGCTGGACTGCACCTCCCAGCAGCCCTTAGCCAGAATAGTCCATGGTGCAGAATTTTGGGAGTTGCAGTTGCAACAACATCTGGAGGGCTGAACAATTCCTATAGATTCTAAAGGATCCTTTTTCCTTTTAGGGTCTATAATTCCTTACCTGCGTGCTTCATCAGGCGAGCATAGACCCCCACAGCCACCATCACCATGGAAATCATCTGCAGATGTGAAACAAAAGTGAGAAAGTGACACTTGTCCAGTTTTAAGCCATCATTTTTGCAGCCCTTGGCTACATCGTACATTGCACATCACATCTGTCTTCTCCAACAGGGTACTCTTCTGATGTATTACAGGTTGAGTCTCCCCTATCCATAATTCCGAAATGTTCCAAAATCTAAAATTGTCCACATGGGTGGTTGAGACAGTGACACCTTTGCTTTCTGATGATTCAGTGCAGACAAACTTTGTTTCATGCACAAAATTATTAAAAACATTGTGCATAAAATTACCTTCAGGCTATGTGTATAAGGCATTTATGAAATGTAAATGGATTTTGGGTTTAGACTTTGGCCCTATTCTCCAAGATATCTCATTACGTATAAGCAAGTACAGTTGTCCCTTCATATTCGCTGGGGTTTGGTTCCAGGACCCCCTGTGGATACCAAAATCCGTGAATACTCAAGTCCCATTATATGCAATGGCATAGCAAAATGGTGTCCCTTATATAAGATGGCAAAATCAAGGTTTGGTTTTTTGGATTATTATTTTTTCAAGAATATTTTCTTGAAATATTCTTTCAAATTGATAGTTTTTTCAATCTGTGAATACTTAAATCCGTGGGTACCAAACCCGTGGGTAAGGAGGGACAAGTGTATTCCAAAATCCAAAATACCTCTGGTCCTATGCTTTTCAGTTAACGAAGACTCAACTTGGATTATTATTAATCATGATTGATCATCACCATTCTCTTTACTCACACCCCACTTTTCCCCCAAAACTGGGAATCAAAGCAGCTTACAAACTAAAATGAGTACAATGTGGTTATCACATACAAAAGATCAACATTAAAACAGAATAGCAAACTATCAATCATATTAAAACAATTTAAAACACAAGATTAAATATTAAGAAGCAGCAGTTAAAAACCAGTGCAGTTTAAAATGACACAGCACTCTCTTTAAAAACCCTTTTCTTTAAAAAAAAATTCAGTTCAGTTTTAAAACCTGTTGGGATTTTCAAAAAGCCTCTGCCTGCCGATGGAAGGACAGCAAGGAGGGGGCCATTCTGGCCTTGCTGGAAAGGGAGTTCCAGAGCCTCCGAGGGGCAGCCACTGAGCAGAACCCCTCTTGCCTCCACACTAAGTGCGCCCAGATCATATTTTTTATCACACTACAACTGCCACCATCCCCAGACAGCATGGCCAAGTTGGCTGGAGATGATGGAGTTGGTAGTCCCAGACACTGGGAGGGTGTGCCAGATTATGGGAGGCTGCTGTGATTAATCCCATTGCAGCAGTGGTGGGGGAAACCCACTCCCCCCCAGTCTGTGGGCCCTGACTCACCCACCCCGATCTCTCCCCCAGTGCATTCATGGAAGCTTCAGAACACTGGACAAGATTTTTACATACTGACTGCCCCAAAATAATTTCTAAAAACTGTGTAAGGAAGTTAGGCTGACCTCATCTCTTTTAAGCTTCCGTCCGGCAGCCAAAAGAGTGCTGTTGCTCATCACAGAATCATAGAGTTGGAAGAGACCCTCAAGAGCCATCTAGTCCAACCCCATTCTGCCATGCAGGAATACCCAATCAAAGCACTCCTGTCGGATGGACATCTAGCCTCTGTTTAAAAACGTCCCAAGAAGGAGACTCCGTCACACTGCGAGACAGCAGTGGATTCCACTGTCAAACAGCTCTTACCATCAGAAAGTTCTTCCTAATAATTTTTAGGTGGAATCTCTCTTTACCTGTAGTTTGAACCCATTGCTCCGTGTCCTAGTCTCTGGAGCAGCAGAAAACAAGGTTGCTCCACCCTCAGTATGACATCCCTTCAAATATTTATACATGGCTATCATGTCCCCTCTTCACCTTCTCTTCTCCAGGCTAAACATGCCCAGCTCCCTAAGCCGCTCCTCATAGGGCATGGCAATCATTGTTTGAAGTTGCTGTTTTAGCTGCTTCAAAACTGGATTCTAGGATTGTTTTTAAACTGCTGTTAGGAGTTTTTAAAGAGTATTTTAACGCATTTTTAAAATGTTTTGCTCTCTGTATTGTTTTAATTGGTTTTATTTGTTCATCGCCCTCAGGAGCCCTTGTGGGCTGAGAGGTGATACAGAAATACAGGACAGCCCCCATATCAACGGGGTATACGTTCCAAGACCACCACCCCTGTGGATACTTGAAACCATAATAGAGAACCCTATTATTTTCAATGAGACGAACACCAGAAGTTGACCACAGAATCACACTGGAGGATCCAGAAATGCCTAGAGAGAACTATTTTTTCGGACATGGATAAGTAAAACTATGGATACCAAATCTGTGGCTACGGGGGTTGACGTGTACTTTAAATAAATAAATAAGATTATGTACAACAGTGACTCTTTTAACTTTTTATTTACCAAGGAACCCCCTTTAAATATCTTTTATTGCCATGGACCCCCAAGACTTAACTCAAGATTTAAAACCATAATAATAACAACAACAACAACACACCAATACCCATTAAACCATCCCTCAGAGGCACTGGAGGGGGAGGAAAGATTTTTCTCTTGCTTCTTCCTCCAAGTTTGTGTCTGGAGCAGATTGAATGGCAATGTGCAGGCCAAGCCAGCCAGCCAGCCAGCCAACCTTTGCCTTGGCTCCTGTCATGTGGCTGCTCCACTGCAGGGAAGAGGTGGGCCAAGCAGCCTTCAAGAGTTTGCGGACCCTCTGTGAGGACATCGTGGACTCCTGGGGGTCCACGGACCACAGGTTAAGAACCACTGATGTACAGTATCAAATCATTACAGTTCCTCATCTCTGTTTCCTTTTCTCAATTGTTTTTAAGGGAATGAGTGTGTTATGTTTGACACTATGGAGAACTAAAGAAGACAACACCATTTCCTCTGCTTTACTAATGCTAACAGTTTATTTCAATTTGTACTGCGGATTTTTTGCCTGCTCTTCAAACTGGCAAAACCCAAACATTTTCCTTAAAGTTCAGTTTTTCCTCACAGTTCAGCACCTTGTAGCACCACTTGTAACAAAACAAATTTAAAGTGAGCTTGATTTGGAATTATATTCTGAATAAATAGTATTTTAATATATCAGACATGATAGTTTTATGTCAAACCAAATTATGTATATAATGTACTTTATGTTCTTAGAGTAACCAAGTGACTTTCAATCGATATATGGTGCTAATATTGCATTTTCCGTTTTTTTCTCAAAATTTCTGATTTTTTTCCCTGGGAAGAAAATGGGGAGAAAAGCCATTTTTAGCACTGCTTCAAAATTTCTGGACATTACCCATCTCTAGCTGAGAATGAAGGCAGTTGCAGTCCAGCAACAACTGAGGGGGCTGCATGGTTTTCATCTTAATGCTAAACAAAAATACCCATACCAGAAATTTCCGCTACCATTCCCTCCAAAATTAAGGTTAATTTAGGGTTGCCAGAGTGTAACTTGAAGAAGGCTCCTGTACATTTAACAGCTGTATAGAAGGATGAATTTCAACAGAAGTTGCTTGTTACTTGTTTGTATGACAGCAACACCAACGGAAATTCTCACTTCTATATATGAACAACATTTCACAGATTAAATCAGGTAATGTGTGGTCGTGCGACATCAAAGTGTGATCAAGGTGGCAAAAATTATTATTAATGTGGGAGAACAGAGAAGCTGGGAGAACCTGGTGGCAGTTTGCTTTTGCCTGATCCAACTGGGAAGGACAAGATTCTGCCTCCTCCTCTCTCCCTACTGAGTTAATTAAGGGCTAATGACTTTTGCACTCTGAACCCAGTTTGCAGCAACTGAAGGAAGCTTGAGGATTAAACGGGACTGTCCCTGCCAAATCGAAAGAGTGGGAGGGTATGCCTACAGAACCATTAAAGGACAGAAGCCCTCTCCAGTTTTCACTCTGGTAAGGCTAAGTTTGGCATGTTTTTCTTTCTTCTGCAACACTAAAAGTGTGGGAGGTGATGGGCTCATTCAGAGCATTAAGCTGGCAATTATCAGCTGCGGCTGTGACTTTTCTGTCCCTGGCACCCAGAACACAAGGCTACCTTTCGAGACCAAAAGCGCGGGAGGGAAGAAACTGAAGACAAAAGGCCTGCCTCCCTCCCACTCAACAACATGGCTTTGTTGGCATCAATCCCTTTCCCGCCTTCCTTTCAGGGTTTCCAAGCGACTCTGAACCTAGCCAAGAATAACTGCGTGGAACAACAAAGAGCCCCGTAGTACCTTGACAGCTTACTAGGTGATCCGATGGATGGTGCCTACGCAGAAGTAAAGCCCACAGAGTTCAGCGTCATGCTTTTGTGCCATTTGGGAAAATTTGGGGGCAAAACGCTGCTCCTTTTTCTTAGGGTCTGGGGCCTTTAGGAGTGTCCTGGGGGCCACAAAAATGGGGTTGAGGCCTCAGGCGGCCCATGGGCCACACCTGCCCTGCTCCCGTTCTAGTTCGAAAATGATTATGCCTCATAGATTTTCCTTGGGGTTTTTTCAGGGCTGTGAGGCCATGTTCTGGAATAGTTTCTTTCTGACGTTTCGTCTGCATCTATGGCTGGCATCCTCAGAGATTATGCCTCAGTTTTAAGAAGCTACAAGATTTCAGATTTCTTCCATTCTGCCCAGGTACCAGGTGGCTGGAGTGTTCGAGCTATCCAGATGAGTCACTTCAGTCCAGGTCAGTCACAGGTTATCCAAGCAAGATGATGGGAGGAATAACAGGGTGGTCATCAGGTGGTCCAGGAGTTGTTACAACAAATCAGTAGTCCAAATATATTGGGGGGGGGGTTGTCTATACGGTAAAAATACCCCTCACAGAATTTGTTGGGAACAAAAAGAGAAAAAACTATGCAAGAAAAGCATTCGCGGCTTTGCCCAGCTTTTTAAAAAAGCTCCTGTGTTATGCGCATTTTCACTTGTTAAGACAAGTGAATCGACATGAATTGCTTCCCCATACAAGACAAGGCGCAAACCTGATTGGATAGGGTAGTCAGTCATAGTTACTCTGAAGGTTGGGAAAAACACGAACATGGAAGGGTAATACCAGTCACCAAGATAAGGCAGTTGCAGGCAACCCAGCTGCTGGGAGATTTATAGGCAGCTGACTCTAAACTGCTGTCGCCTGATTAATCCGCATTGCCTATTTAACAGCCGCTGCGATCAGCATCTCGGGAGGGTATGTCTTCAGCATCTTTTTTTTAAAATCGCTGTCCTAACAAGGAGGAAGACACAGTCCCCTGTTGTCTCAAAAACTCAAGGAAAAGCCACAAAGGTTTTTCCTCTGGAGCTTTTTGTTTTGGGGCCCCCTCCTTCACAAAACTGGGGAACAACAAGGGTTGCCGTTGGGGCCGGTAGGATTCTCCTCGCATTCCGCGAGGACTATTTTCACCGTTAAGACAAGCCCAGGGTCTTAGGCCTTTCAGCCCTGTATTTCCCAATTGCTCCTCCATTCTAAACAGACTCTCTGGCTTTTCTTCGCAAACGAAGATTCAGGAAGGACTCATCCCACGCTTTCTGCAAGCGCGCTGATGACTAAAAAGGCCAATCCGAGATAAACAAGTCCGGTTGCAAAAAGCACAGCAGAAGGTCTCCTTGGGTGATGTTTTTGGGTTGTGATTCTTTCTGCGTTGTCGTTTCTCTTCAAGACTTGTTCGTCGTGAGTTCTCAAATAAGGCGGCAGCATTGTGGATAGTGTGTCTCCATGCCTCCCAATGTGAGGCCAGGGCGGACCACTGTTGGTGATCAATTTGGCCGAGCCTGAGATGTTGTTTCAGGGAGTCTTTGTATCGCTTTTTTGGAGCGCCCCTCTTACGCTGACCCATGGCGAGTTCACCGTAGAGTACTATTTTGGGGAGGCGATGGTCCTCCATCCTAGAAACGTGCCCTGCCCAGCACAGCTGTGTTCTCAGTATCATGGCCTCAATGCTGGTGATCCCGGCTTGCTCAAGGACAGCAACATTCGTCACATAGTCAGTCCAGTGTATATTTAGGATTGTGTGTAGACAGCGCTGATGAAAGCACTCGAGGAGTCGTAGGTGGTGGCGATAGGTGACCCATGTTTCAGATCCATAAAGGAGGATAGACAGTACGATGGCTCTATACACACTGATAAACAGACACACCTTCCACTTTTACCCCTTTCCACAAAAGCCACCATTCAGGTCTGAAAACCTTGGGCCCATAAAACTTGCCTTTCCAGTTCCACCCTGAGAGCTTATTTTTCACCTGCAAGTCCCACTTACCTCCATCCTTTACCCTTGCAGGAAAGGTGACAGCATGCTCCCTCGTTGTGCTTTGTGGAAATTAATTACTTTAATTTTATTTATACCCTGCTTTTCTCTCAATATGGGTGGCACCCAACAGATTAAAACAAAGGTGGGGGGAGGCATAATTTTAAAAGCTTAAAAACACTAAATGTTTATTTCAGCTTTCTTATTAAAGCTTGTTTAAGTTTTCCTATTTAAAAAATAACTAATTTAAAAGAGTTTAAAAGCATTTGGAATATTTTGAAAGTTAATCAAGGAGAGGTAACTACTTATGGCTTTGAGATATAACCATGAAGCATGTGTTTTAGAATGGTTTCTGCAGAAAGTAATGTGGATTAATGAGGTATTGAAGTCTAATAATGATATGTTTATAGTATACAATGAGGTATTGATATCTAATAATGCTATGCTTATAGTATACTAATAGATTCTTAATAGAATGTTATATAATGGTATGTTCTGAGAGAAGCGGGAAGTTCGTATTTCAAAGGGGGAGGGGAGTGAAAGAATTGTATGCATATTAATTATATGTATAATGTATGTGTTTGTTTCTTTGTCAGTATAATTGTGGTAAAATTTCAATAAAGATTATGTTTTAAAAAGCATTTGGAATATCTCTCTCTCTGGCTTTTCTTCGCAAATGAAGATTCAGGAAGGATTCATCCCGTGCTTTCTGCAAGCGCGCTGATGACTAAAAAGGCCTATCCGAGATAAACAAGTCCGGTTGCAGAAAGCACAGCAGAAGGTCTCCTTGGGTGATGTTTCCGGGTTGTGATTCTTTCTGCGTTGTCGTTTCTCTTCAAGACTTGTTCGGCGTGTGTTCTCAAATAAGGCTGTAGCATTGTGGATAGTGCGTCTCCATGCCTCCCGATGTAAGGCTTTTTTGGAGCACCCCTCTTATGCTGACCCGTGGCAAGTTCACCGTAGAGTAGTATTTTTGGGAGGCGATGGTCCTCCATCCTAGAAACATGCCCAGCCCAGCGCAGCTGTGTTCTCAATATCATGGCCTCAATGCTGGTGATCCCTGCTCGCTCAAGGACAGCAACATTCGTCACATAGTCAGCCCAGTGTATATTTAGGATTGTGCATATACAGTGCTGATGAAAACGTTTGAGGAGTCGTAAGTGGTGGCGATAGGTGACCCATGTTTCCGATCCATAAAGGAGAATAGACAGTACAATGGCTCTCTATACACACTGATTTTTGTGCTTTGCCTCAGGTGTTTATTATTCCAGACTCTTTTATAAAGTCTTCCAAATGCACTAAATGCCTTTGCTAATCTGTGATCGACATACTGCCAAGAAAAAACTATGACATTGCTGCCGTAAGTCCGAAAGTCATCATGGTGTAGTGTTTAGCGTGCTGAACTAAAACTCCAGGAGACCAAAGTTCAAATCCCTACCCAGCCCTGGTAACCCACTGGATGAGCTTTAGCAAGTCATACTCTCTCAGCTTCAGAGGAAGGCCATGTCAAACCTCCATGGGAATAAACCTGACCAAGAAACGCCTAGGAGAGGGTCACTATACTCAAAGTTGCTTTGTTGAAACAGAACAACAATGACAGTTTATATGGGCAGGTGTTTCATTACCATTCAGCCTGCCAGCATGACCTTCCTTTGACATCCACCTGCAACTGACCAGGTCAGTAAAACAAGGAGCTTGATAGGAATCTAGAAATTTAGGAGGCTGGGGTCACTGGGTCTGTTGCAAGCTTGCCCCAGGCATCATATGTAGAAGCCCACTTTTCAAGGGGCAGTTGTTACACACCTCACAAGCCAAACTGCAGTCTGACTTGGAAAGCAGTGCGACACGTCTCACCTCTGAATACAGCTTGATCAAAACTTCCTTCACAACAAGCTTCTTAAAATTCTCCCTCTCTCCTGTCTTCTGGGACATTTGTTCTTCTGAAAGGAGGAGGGAATCCAGTACCAGGTTCAACAGAGAGCTCAGAAATTTCCTTTTTTAAATTGGCATGTTCCTGATACTTGTGGTAGGGTTAGGAAAGTAATTTGTTACTGCTGTTCCTTACAACATTTGACAACTAACTGAGAAATGTTACTTATCATAGCAGAAAAAAATTAACATAATTCACCTGATCAATACAGAGTACCATGTTCAACACAGAGCTCAGAAAGTTAGTTTTACTAAGTGAGATGTTCCTGCTACTTGTCATAGCACTGAGAAATAATTTGTTATTGCTGACTGTGACATGGTAAGGAGAAGATGTTACTCATAGCAAGAAAATCTAATATAATTCACATTTTGAAATGTTACTTCATTATACCTTTCATGCAAAAAAATATTAAAAAGTCACCATTAGAGTATTTGCGATTTCACTTACCCGCATCTGAAAACGTATGTCCTCTCTTATTTTTTATTATTTATTTATACCCTGCTGTTCAGCCTATCAGAGCAGCTTACAAATTGTTTTAAGGAATAGCTATTTACACATCTACACTGCATTAAGCAGCTTCCAATGTGTGTTCGCTAATTGCCCCACAAGCCGGGTACTCATTTTACCAACCTACGAAAGGATGGGAGGCTGAGTGAACCTTGAAGCCCGCTGGAATCGAACTTGCAACATGGTGGCTTCCAGTACTGGCATTTAACCACTGAGCCAACAGGGCTCTCTAGACATATTCTATGTCCTCCACCACAACTCTATGATATCCTTTGGCTGCAAGTCATTCGTTTTAATAGGGTTGCTACTATCCACAATTTTATGGTATCCACAGTAAGTCTTGGAACGTATCTCCTTTGGATACAGGGGTCGTACTGTTGTAATTTCCAAGTCCCAGCCAAGGGTGGAAATCATGTTGCTCTCCAGCTGCTGTTGGATTGCAACTCCCAGCAACCTTGGTCAGCATCTCTAATAGTCCATAAAACGTATGGAAGCCTGCATTATTCTCACCCTGGATCATCAGCAGAGTCTCTACCATAAGCTGTTCTACATATATTTGGAAAACTCAAAGCAGCCTTTTTTCCTACACACACCCCACCCCACAACTCCCAGAATCCCAGAAATTTGGACAAGTAAGAGCAGAGACAGCATGGTACAGCAGAGGCAAAACAAAGGGATTGCCCCGCCAAATGAAAATTATGTCCCCTAATGGAACGTTCCTTCAAATTTCTAGGATTGCAGAGAACGATAACATTAAACACCATTCCCACCTATAACTCTTTATTTTTATATATTTATAACTCTGTGTTAGCATTCCCTTGGTGAATTGGCCTGGCTCCTTGCTCTGGGTGCCTAACTGGTTTAATTAGCTCAACTGAAGTTTTAAGGTACTGCAACCGTGGAAATTTGAAGAGTGAAGAAATTTTCATCTGTGGAGGTAGAGTTCTTCTCTGGGGGGGGCAATGCCCTCATTTTGCCCTCCCCGTAGCTACTACACCCCTCTGCTGTAGTGGTATGAATGCTGGACTCGAGAAACCAGGGTTCGAATCCCCACTCAGCCATGGAAACCCACCAGGTGACCTTGGGCGAGTCACACATTCTCAGCTTAAGAGGAAAGCAATGGCAACGTCCCTCTGAAACAATCTCACTAGGAAAACTTGAGGGGCTTGTCTAGACGCAACAGTTTACCGCAAGTGGGTGCACATTTTCCACTCATTCACAGCAAATTTCATTTGTCTTCACATTTCTGCACATATTCACATCCATTCTGATTGAGCAAGCACACGTGCTCATAAACTGCAATTGTACATTGATGCAAATTCAGATAGCCACACATCCAAAAATGTGCATTCTAAGCACATTTTCTAGGAAGCTCCGGGGAAAACTGCAAAGCCTTTTACTGCTCGGTCTGTGGAGTTTTTAGCCCCCTTCTCTCTGAATATACTGCGAATTGCATTTGGACACACCATATTCTCTGTGAATTCTATGAGGAGTATTTTCATCATGTAGACAAGCCCTAGCATAGAGTCAAAGTTGAAAGCACATGACAAAAACATTTGTCGTATGAGACCTCCTTTGTAGTGAGGGGTCTGACTTTTCTTTGGGGCCTGTTAATTTGTAAGGGGCTGAGAGCCAGTATCGTCTGGGGTGTGAGTGCTGGACCAAGACTCTCAGAGGCCAGGGTTCAAATCTCTCTCTCAGCCATGGAACCCTACTGGGTGCCCTTGAGCAAGTTCTCTCAACCTCAAAGGAAGGCAAAGGCAAATCTCCCCTGAATAAATCTTGGCAGGAAATCCCTATGAGAAGGTCGCTGTAAATTGAAGTCACAGTTGAAGGCAGAGTTGACTTGAAGGCAGATAACAAACACAATAACTACGTACACAAACTAAGACCACAACCCAGTTAAATAACCAGGTGGCTGTGCTGGTTGTGGATTATGGGTGTTGTTGGAGGGAGCTGGAGATGCCAGAACTAAACTTGGGACTTTTCTATGCCAAGCAAGTGTGTTACGCATATTCCATCACAACAGCATGTGCCAGCCTTTCTTTTTAAGGGATGGAAACCAAGCAACCCTTCCGGAAGATGCTGGATTACAAATTTCCAGCGGGTAATGGTGAGAGGTACAGGGGGTTGCAATTCAATCCCATCTGGAGGGCAACACAATTCTTTCCCAGAGCTCTTAAATGCGGAAGCTGCAGAAAGGGAAACTGGCAGAGGCTGGAATGTTGACAGCATCTAAATGACATTAACAGGCTCACCTAAAAGCCAATTACTCCCTCCCAGAGGTAATTAGAGACACAGCAAAGAACACAGAGCACCTGGGGACCATTTAGGTCATCAGTCTATTCCCTATGGAAGCAGCTGAATTATTAGCTAAGGGCTAAAATTTGGGTGAAGGCATCCTTCTGACGAAACCACTGGTCGGACAAAAGAAGATAAAAGAGATTTCTGTGGGATACATACATGAGATGAGAAGGGGATGTGGTGAGCAGCAAGTAAGAGATATGGGTCAGATATACATGAACCAGGATGTCTAAATGTTTGATTCTGGGGTCTGAGAGCTCTGTATCCCCTTTATTTAATTCATGTTTGGTATCTCACTGGTGGGGAATGGAGAAAAATTTGTTATTTCTCGCTGATGAAGAATAGAGTAAAATGTGGGCATCCCTACCCTTCAAATCTCGTTTAGCATCTCATACAGAATCGGGATTTTAAATGTTACACTGCTGGTATTTCACTCCAACCAGCCGCTCTAGAATTACGGGTACCCTAACCCCTAGGTGATGGAGAAAATGGATCCTTTCCCCATATGTGGTTGCTGTGCCCCATAGTAGTAACTTTTTGGAGAAGAACCCTATAGTTCTTATCCAATATGACAAATCAGGTCATACCAGTCTGTGAAGCTCTACTTTTCCTCTTTGTGTTCAGGGGGACAAACAGCAAACTGCAACATAAAGGCCTAATTTCACTTTTTTTAAACTACAGCAAGGCTTGAAATAGCCAAGCACTGGAGGACTTTGGATGGACTCTCTTTCTCATGATGGATTTAAAGAACATGGACAATGGCACTCAGGGGGAATTTTTTTTTTACCAACTCCAGGCCTCCCTCCAAAGGGCTTCTCCATACAGACAAATCTGTAGACAAATACTATACAGGTTGCCCCATATATCCGCCCGAAATACATTCCTGGTCTTACCATTTATATAAGTGAAACCATGGATAATAGAGAACACAATTAAAATAAAAAGACTTCTGGTACAAACATTCCATAGAGTTGCGTTGGAGGACCTAGCAATTCCTAGAGAGGATACCTCTCTAGGCATTTTCCAGAGCGACTCTATGGTAGTATGTGTCCCTGTTTTTTCCTGCCACGGATAACTGAAACTGTGGATATTGGCTCAGCGGATGCAGGGGGGAACCTGTATTTTTATTATGTCTATGTGCACAGAGTTATCCCCATCGAGGGCCCGACTTGTTATATAAACTACTGGGAGAATCCCTTCTGATAGAAGCACAGCAAGGAGGGAGCCATTCAAGCCTCCCTAGAGAGGGAGTTCCAGAGCCAAGGGGCAGCTACCCAGAAGGCCCTCTCTCATGTTCCCACCAACTGTACCTGTGAAAATTGTGGGAATGCTCTGGAAGAGCAGAAAGCATCCTCCATGTGACTTGGAATAATTACTCTGCAGGCAAATAGAGTAGTTAAAGGGTTGTTGTCATTGTTGTTGTGTGTCTTCAAGTCATATCCAACTTATGGCAACCCTAAAGCAATCCTATCATGGGGTTTTCTTGGCAGAGGGGTTTTTCCCTTGCCTTCCTCTGAGGCTGAGAGAGTGTGACTTGCCCCAGGTCACCCAGTAAGATTCCATACCCAAGTGGGGATTTGAACCCTGTTCTCCCAGTGTCCTAGTCCAACACTCAGACTACTGCACCATGCTGGCACTGCATCAGAATTCCTATTTCTAGCCAGCGTTCAAGAACCATGTAGATCGAAACAAATGGTTCAGCAGTTTATCACCGAAACAATATACAAACCTCTTTCGCATACTTCATTTCCCTAAATACAGACTGCTGTGCACCATAATATATTCAGAATGTGCTCTTCAACTAAAAGTATCCAGAACCACATACATCATCATAAATCTCTCTAAAAACCATTAATAAAAATATACTGTAGATAGAACATACCACACAGCCAACATGGAAAGTGAAGAAAACGCAAGCCTCATGGCAGCAAAGGCAAACGACGTGCTGTCTAAATAACAACTAGCAGCAACAACATTAGGGTGCAATCTTAGACCAGCACACCTGGAAATAAGCCCCACTGTACTTATTTGTGAGTAGGCATGTCTAGGACTGCACGTCAGATGTTAACATACTAAAATTAAGTTAAAATAAAGGTGTCTTAAGCTTCTGGCAAAAGATGCAAAAGGAAGTCTGATGAAATATAATTACAGTAGGACCACCGTATCCGCAGAACCAATACCTGTGGTTTCAGTTATCTGCAGGACATAAAACAGCACACCTACCATAGAGTCTTCCTAGAAAATGTCTAGAGAAGTATCTTCTCTAGTTGCTTTCTAGGTCCTCCCAGGCAACTCTATGGTATTTTAAACCTGAAGTCACATTATTTTCAATGGCGTTTGCTGTTACCTGTGGGTTTTTGTATCTGCAGGGCCCCCCGGAATCAATCCCCTGCAGATACAGGGGTCGTACTATATGGCACCACTGCAGAGAATGCCCTGTTCTCTTGTGCCCATTTTACGTATATCTCAAGATGCAAGAACAAGGCCTCTAATGTTGACCTTCTTTTCCAGGCAGGCCTAAGTGGGAGCAGACAATCCCAAAGGCAGGGGTGGCCAACCTCCACAGGGTCCCAGAGTCATAGATTTGGCCCCAGTGCTGCCCCAGCGGCTCAACCCTGTCCCAAACGTATCTTGTCAGCCCTCACTTTTCACAGTGTTTGGGGTGAAGGACCCTTGCAAAAGTGGAACAACCACTTTTCCACAAACGTGGAACAACCACAAACATAGGCTGTTATTTATTTTTTTGATCTGAGTGAACACTTCTCTAGGCATTTGTAGGTCCTCCAGCATGACTCTATGGTCAAATTCTGGCAGATGTTGACCACAGAATCATGCTGGATGACCTACAAATGCCTAGAGAATCTCTAGGTCCTCCAGTGTGAATCCACGGTCAACGTCCGACAAAAGCATACCCACAGAATCCCTTGACATTCAATGATTTATCTTGACACTTGAGGCTCTTATCTATTTCTTTTGTGGCTACCCTTCCATGTCCGATTCTTTTCCTGCTTTCTTGACAAAAGTCTCCACTTTGATTGAGGACTGCATGGTGGATGATGGGAAGTCCAGTCAGACCAGTTGGTGGGGGGAGACAATACTAAATTTGATTCTGACTTCTCAAGCAAAAGGCCCTGAGCTGGATTCCCAGCATCCTTCACACATGTGAAAAAAAGTCAACGGCTCAACTCCCCATTTTCACTTGCATTCCAATCGTCCCTCTTGAACCCTGAACACCCTGTTTATTTTATACCAATGGATCTCAGGCACCATTTCCAACCTACATCTCACACTCTGGAAAACATTTTCTTCAGTTCCACCTTTCGCAACTTCTGCAACAGTGCTGAGTTCCAGAGGCAGCAGTGATTCTGAGTAAACATTAGGAAAAACCTCTTGACAGTAAGAACCAGCTTGACAGTGGAATATGGACTCCCTCAGAAATGGTGGGTCTTCAAACAGAGGTTGGATGGACATCTCTCAGGAGTGCCTCAGTTGTGTATTCCTGCATGGCAGGGGGTTGGACTAGATGGCCCTTGGAGTCCCTTCCAACTCTGAGATTCTATGAACCTTATCATCAAGAAATTCTCCCTAATATTTATGTGAAGGCTCTTTTCTTGTGATTTGAATCCATTGATTTGTGTCCTAATCACCAGAGCAGCAGAAAACAAGTTTCCTTCATCTTCTCCATGACATCTGTTCAGATATTTCAAGACGGCTCTCAATCTTCTCCTGGTGAAACATTTGGGTGACAATGTCATCAGCACACAAGACACACCAAGATCTGCTTCTCCTTTTCATCAGATTGTGAGAAGCTACACAAGCAGAGGTCGGAATGGACTGGATGGCCGCCCACCGCCCAAAACAAAGCTTAATGCATACAAGATGGAGGTACAGTTGGACTCTCGTATCTGCGGGAGTTCAGTTCCCAGACTTACTGTGGATACCCACAGCTTACCCTATTAAAATAAAGGACTTCTAGTAAAAACATACCATAGAGTTGTGATGGAAGACCTAAAAGATGCCTAGAGAGGATGCCCCTCCAGGCATTTTCCACTACAACTCTATGGTATGTGTCCCTATTTTGTATCTTGCAGATAACTGAAACCACGGATATTGGTTCTGCAGATACGGGGGTCTGACTGTACTACCCCTGGGCTCTGGAAACTGTTCTATATGAAAATTCCACTTCCCAAAAAATATCCTTCCACAACCTGCTGCCCTCCAGAAATTTCAAACCACTAAAACCATCCTCCCCAGCCCATATGTCACTCTGGCTGGGGAGGATGGGTGTTGTTGTCCCATTCATCTCAAGGTCGCCAGCTTGGAGCAGTCTGCTCTAAAGAAACAACTTAACCACTGTTGTGAAGATGCAATTAGATCGAGCCTTGCTACTGAAAACAAGGATTTGTGGTATGAAGCAGCAGCCGCAGCAGCCGCAGCAGGTTGGTGTATCAGCTGCAGTTCCTCTTGAAACAAAAAACTCCTTCATTGGACGTTTTTAAGCAGAGGTTGGATAGCCATCTCTCAGGGATGATTTAGCAGTGGATTCCTGCACTGGCAGGGGTGGACTAGATGACCGCTAGGGAACCCTTTCCACTCTACTATTCTATTAATTTAAACTAAAAGATCTTTCAAGAAATTCATTACCAAGGAAAGGGCCAGGAAATTGTCTTCTCAGAGCCAGAAATGCGACAGCAACCACAACAAACAAACATCATCATCACCTAGTAATAGTAACAACAGAAAATATTTTCTCATTCAAAAAGAAAATAACTGTGGTTCCAGTGGTGAGAGGTGCTCTGGGAGAAATTCCGAATGGACTGACAAACAAATCCGAAGGAAACTGTCACAGACAGGATCACAACAATACAAATTACGAAACGCGATACTATTTGAAACGTACCACATTATTCAAGGATATCTCACTGATTCATAGATTCATGGATAAAAGTCAAATCACTGATGGTTGAAAACTCCAGTCAGTAAAACCTGGCAGACTGTGGAAACTGGGAATAATAGTCTGATAATTTAATAATTGGATCATAATTGGATGTGGTCAGAAGGGCACATTTATTAAAAGTGACACTCCTTGGAACGTGCCACATTTATCTGAGGATGCGTCACGGATTCCTGGTAGAAGAATCCGAACCACCGATGACACAAAGCTCTACCTGAAAACCTGAGAAACCAAGAGATGATAGTAATAATAATACCTCTGAAAAATGATGCATCAGAGAGGTTTTGGATATTAGATAAGGAGAGGAAAAAGGAAATTTAGTATGGTTCCGAAAGTCATAGGAGAGGTAGGAAGTAAGGTACTTATGTACTGGGTGTGTGTGGATCTTAATAGGAAAAAAATTGGGGGGAAAAAGATGTGTTTGTGTAACCTAAAGACACAGGTAAAATGCAGTATTTTTAAAGATGATGATGATGATAATAATAATTATAATAATACCCTGAGGTTAGTAAGTTTGTCTTTATCCACCTTGACTTTCCGGTGTTGCAACCCTGCATTCCTGAGGAATCATCTCCTGAGCGACCTTTCTAATGTATAAGCAGCAGGGCTTGTTTTATTTTGAATTTTTTTAGTTTTTAACCTGATTTATATTATGTTTCAATCTGATTTTACAATGTTTTAACTGTATTACCTTGTATTTTTTAATCTGATTTATAGAAGCCGCCTTGGGTCCCTTCTAGGGAGAGAAGTGGGCTATAAATGAAATAAATAAATGAACAAAATAGAACTAAAACCCTGATGCCTGGCTTCCTCACGAGTAAGCCCCATTGAAGACAGCAAGGAAGGCTGGTGACCCACAGAGCGGTTCAAGGGCAAAAGGTGTGACAAGCCTGCCCTCCTCTCCTTCCCTAGGGAAGGTGACAGCAAAGCAGCAACAGACACGTGTAGGCTAGACACGTGTACGAGCGAGCACGTCTGAACCCAGCCCCAGATGCGAGATTTATTTATTTTTTCCCCCATCCCACCCTTTCTTCTTTTTCACTCACCCAGAAGACCATGTTGAAGAAGAAAAGCAGGTATTTCACCAAGGGGCTGACAAAGGAGAAGTCCTCCCCATGCGGGTGGGGGGCAGTGGAGCCCCCCGCCAGCCGCTTAGCCATGGCCCCCCAAAACTTCACGGGCGGTGACCCAGAGCCAGAGGGGAGAGCCGGGCCGCCGGAGCCAGGGCTGCAACCGGAGCCATCCCGCCGCCCGGCCGCTCGGGCTGATGATTAACCTGCCAGCGGCACCCGCAGCAAGTCTCCAGCCCGGCAGAGGGAAGGCCCCGCCCTTTTCTCGCCTGGGTGCGCGCCCATTGGCCGGGCTCTCCGCCACCTTCCTCCCTATTGGCTTCTCTCCCCCTCAGTCATCCCCCTCCCCTTCCTTTTTTAGAACGTTGTGTATCATTTTTCCACCTGTTAAAATTCTAAGAGGAGGAGGAGGAAAAGGAGGAGGCTCTTAAAGGGGCCGCGTAATGCAATGGAAGGACAGTTAGGGGGAATTGTATTTATGCACAATAGGACCCCCGTATCCACTGATTCATTATTATCCACTGGTTCGATTATCCACGGGACGCAAAACAGCACACCTATCATAGAGTCTTCCTAGAAAATGTGTACTCTCTAGCCATTTTCTAGCTCTTCTGATGAGATCCATCATATTGCTACACTAAACAGCCTTTAAAAAGCTCTTAAGACAGATCTCTTCCAGAGGGCCTTTCCTGAATAGATACCCAACCATCAGAAAGAAAAATCTAATTTATCCCAATCCTGCTACAGCCACTGTATATTGCTTATTTTTTGTATTTTTAAACTATGTTTTAATTTTTTTAGTTATCTAATTGAACACCATCATCCTCACATTGCCGTCGGCAACTCTGTGCTCAAGTCCGTTCAGCAGTTCACCTACCTGGGAAGAATCATCTCCTCAGATGCCAAGATTGACAAAGAGATCGATTACAGATTAGCAAAGGCATATAGTGCATTTGGAAGACTTTACAAAAGAGTCTGGAGTAATAAATACCTGAGGCGAAGTACAAAAATCAGTGTGTATAGAGCCATTGTACTGTCTATCCTCCTCTATGGATCTGAAACATGGGTCACCTATTGCCAACACTTATGACTCCTTGAACGCTTTCATCAGCGCTGTATACACACAATCCTAAATATACACTGGACTGACTATGTGACGAATGTTGCTGTCCCTGAGCAAGCAGGGATCACCAGCATTGAGGCCATGATATTGAGAACACAGCTGCGCTGGGCAGGGCACATTTCTAGGATGGAGGACCATCGCCTCCCAAAAAATCTACTCTACGGTGAACTTGTCACGGGTCAGCATAAGAGGGGCGCTCCAAAAAAGCGATACAAGGACTCCCTGAAACAACATCTCAGGCTCAGCCAAATTGATCACCAACAGTGGTCCGCCCTGGTCTCACATCGGGAGGCATGGAGACGCAATATCCACAATGCTGCAGCCTTATTTGAGAACTCACACCGAACAAGTCTTGAAGAGAAACGACAACGCAGAAAGAATCACAACCCGGAAATATCACCCAAGGAGACCTTCTGCTGTGCTTTCTGCCACCGGACTTGTTTATCTCAGATTGGCCTTTTTAGTCATCAGCATGTTTGCAGAAAGCGTGGGATGAGTCCTTCCTGAATCTTCTTTTGCGAAGAAAAGCCAGAGAGAGAGAGATTTTAAGAGATGTGTGGGATGGAGGGTCTTGAATGTATATTTTAAATGTTGTAAGCCATCCCGATTGCATTTTGAAGAGGGGCAGGATATAAATAAACTATTATTATTATTATTTTCAATGGTGTTCACTATTATCCTCAGTTTTCAGTATCCACTCCCCCAAACCAATCCCCAACGGACACAGGGGTCTTACTGTATGTATTTCTTTATTTGTCAGTCATTATTTATTGTGGTGGATAGACCCAAAGTTTACACATACAAACAGTAAGAACAATCAACAATAAAACCCACGTATGATGGACACGTATAAAATTCCTAAATTACACTCTGGCCATATCTTTGTACAAAAAGGGTTCTAATGTTGGCAGGTTCTGAAATAAATTTGGCTACAGCTAGAGTAACCTTTGGGCATTTATCTTCCATCAAAAATTTTACATAGACAATTTCTGATCTTCCCTTCATCCTACTGACCAAGGGATAGTATATCTCGATGAATTTGGGTATACAATTTGCAATATAAAATAATATGATTTCTATCCTGCTTTCCTCCCAAGATGGGATCCAAAATGGGCAGCTTACAACCCTTTAAAACAACAACACACACAAAAACACAACACAAATTACAAAAGTTTAAAAATAATCGAACAAACGGGACATTTTAAGAAGAATGGATGGTTTGTATTGAGTATGTACATAAAAAGTCAAGGTGGCTCAAGCCCCCAAGATTCCTTTGGAAGGACACTGTTGTCTTTGTACGCTCTTAATCGCCAACACATACCTGGAAAGATAAAATGTATATTCATTACTGTATATTCATTATCTAACTTTCACAATTTCCCGCAGTTGCTGTTGTTTATTGTATTTGATGACGTTAAAATTTATCTGTTTTGTTATATAATTTTTAATAAAAGGCTAAAAAAATAACAATAAAATTGGAAAAAAATTAAATTAAATGATCATGGTTAAAATATAATTAAACACATTTATTAAAAGCATAAAATCATAAAAATACAACAGTTAAAAGCAGCACACCAATTCAAATTTATGTTTCAAATGCCTGCCTCAATAAAAACATCTTAAACTGCCGATGAAAGAAGAGCAGGGAGCAGGCAAACCAGTGGAAAGGAGTTCCACAGTCTGGGAGCAGCCACGGAGAAGGCTCTCTCCCAAATCCAAACCCACTGCGCCTGAAAAGGATGGTGGATTGCACGCAAGTGCATGGCCCTAGAAGTTGGGAGGGGGCTGACAGGGCTCTAGCCTGGGGGCCCAGGATTAGGATGATATCATTGTACGTTTTTATTACGTAAATCCATTTAAGTTTTTTTTTTAATATAAATTTTACTTTGGTGTCATCATTTAAACTGACTAAATCCACACTACACAAATAATCCATTTTGAAACCAGATTATTTGCCAAAGTGCCTTCCTATGAAATCCTGGGATTGGTAGTTTTACAAGGTCTTTCGCCTTTTCTGCCAAAGAGTGCTGGTGCCTCATCAAACTACAACTGCCAGGATTCCATAGAAAGGAGCCGGGGCAAATAATCCACTTTCACACTGGACTTTTTTGTGTAGTTTGGATTTGGCCTTATTTTAATTTTTATCCTAAATCCTGTAAAGCAGTGACTCTTCACCTTTTCTTTACCATGGACCCCCTTTAAATCTCCTTCGTAGCCCAGGATCCCCAAGACTTAACTCAAGATTTAACACCCGAATAACAATAATAATAATACCTAATAATAATACAATTACTGTCAGGTGTTAGCGCGTACAGGGTACCTAAACAGATCCAGACAGCATAAAATAAACAGCAGAGTGTTGTTCCTTCAGGCATCAGAATAAAGGTGCAGACATAGGCTTGTGTCTAAAATAAACTTCTCTTTACTTGAGCATAAGAAAGAGTATTTACAGATATATACAGCATTCAAAACAAAACATCTTCCCTCTGTTAAATCCAACAAAGAACTAACAAACTTAATTCATCTCGCCAGAGCCCATCTCCTGGTCTCTGAGCCCAGCAAATATTGATACATTTGCTCAGCTAGCTCCTGCAAAATGCTGCCACCTCACTCTGCAGACCTGTGCAGACTGGTTGCTACATCTCAGCTCTTTAAATCTACTGTATGTCCCAATATCCTGACACACTTCTATATTTATTCTTAAAGAGCTGTATTTAAACACATTGCACCATACCAACGTTAGACAATAAATACTGGTATTTAACAGGACCTCTGGCTTTTCTTCGCAAACAAAGATTCAGGAAGGACTCATCCCACGCTTTCTGCAAGCACGCTGATGACTAAAAAGGCCAATACGAGATAACCGAGTCCAGTTGCAGAAAGCACAGCAGAAGGTTTCCTTGGGTGATGTTTTTGGGTTGTGATTCTTTCTGCGTTGTCGTTTCTCTTCAAGACTTGTTCGTCGTGAGTTCTCAAATAAGGCTGCAGCATTGTGGATAGTGCGTCTCCATGCCTCCCGATGTGAGGCCAGGGCGGACCACTGTTGGTGATCAATTTGGCCGAGCCTGAGATGTTGCTTCAGGGAGTCCTTGTATTGCTTTCTTGGAGCACCCCTCTTACGCTAACCTGTGGCGAGTTCACCGTAGAGTAGTATTTTGGGGAGGCGATGGTCCTCCATCCTAGAAACGTGCCCTGCCCAGCACAGCTGTGTTCTCAATATCATGGCCTTAATACTGGTGATCCCTGCTTGCTCAAGGACAGCAACATTCGTCACATAGTCAGTCCAGTGTATATTTAGGATTGTGCGTAGACAGCGCTGATGAAAGCGCTCGAGGAGTCGTAGTGGTGGCGATAGGTGACCCATCTTTCAGATCCATAAAGGAGAACAGACAGTACAATGGCTCTATACACACTGATTTTTGTGCTTTGCCTCAGGTGTTTATTGCTCCAGACTCTTTTGTGAAGTCTTCCAAATGCACTATATGCCTTTGCTAATCTGTGATCGATCTCTTTGTCAATCTTGGCATCTGAGGAGATGATGCTTCCCAGGTAGGTGAACTGTTGAACGAACTTGAGCACAGAGTTGCCGACAGCAATGTGGGGATGATGGTGTTCGTCCTGTGGTGTAGGCTGGTAAAGAACTTCCGTTTTCTTAAGGTTGACTTCCAGCCCAAACAGCTCTGCAGCTGTTGCAAAGCAGGATGTTAGGCGCTGCAGAGATGCTTCTTATATAAGGGACACCATTTTGCTATGTCATTGCATATAATGGGACTTTGGTGAACTGCTGGACGGACTTGAGCACAGGACCTAGTGCTTTAGTAAACATGTTCGCTTCACTGTCCACAAACCTTGCAAATTAACTGTTTTCTGCTCCTCTTGGGATAATTTCAACATCTCATTGAAATTGTTAGGTTCACATGTAAACTGACACACCCTGACAGCATTATCCACTCTGAATCTAGGTGGCACTCCATTTGTCACACAATCAGACTTTCTGGGTATTGAAAATAGGGGCACCTCATGATTCCCATAATTGCTTTCTTCCTGCTTAGAAGCTTGCCCGTGTTGCACTTCAGGCTTAGGGGGCTGGGCATGTTTAGTCTGGAGAAGAGAAGGTTGAGATGTGACATGATAGCCATGTTTCAATATTTGAAGGGATGTCATACTGAGGATGGAGCAAGCTTGTTTTCTATACATTTTCCTTGGTTTTTTTCCTGGCTGTACAGCCGTGTTCTGGAATAGTTTCTTTCTGACGTTTCGCTTGCATCGGTGGCTGGCATCTTCAGAGAATGGTTGGGTAGGAGTGTGTCTGGGATGTATATGCTGTGAACCCCTGTTGGGGAGAATATGTAAATCTGTGTAATTTAATGGTTAATTTCTGGGTATAGAAATGCAAGTCTTGTTAGTGTCTGTTTGGCTGATGGTTGGTTGATGGGCCATTATCTGCTGGGAATCCTCTTGTCCCTGGGTGGAATTCCTTTGTAAGTGGTGAGTTCTGATTCTATTGTATTTCAAAACTGGGAGACAGATTTTGTTTACTTTGAGGGTTTCTTCTTTCCTGTTGAAGTTGTCCAGGTGTTTGTGGATTTCAATAGCTTCTCTGTGCATTCTGACATGATAGTTGTTGGCCTGGTCCAGAATTTCTGTGTTTTTAAATAGCATTTTGTGTCCAGGTTGGTTTATAATATGTTCTGCTACTGCTAATTTTTCTGGCTGGCCCAGTCTGCAGTGTCTCTCATGTTCCTTGATTCGTGTTTGTACACTGCGTTTAGTGGTCCCTATGTAAACTTGTCCACGGCTGCATGGTATGCGGTAAACTCATGCAGCTATGAGAGAGTCTTTTTTGTCCTTTGCTGACCGTAGCATTTATTGGATTTTCTTGATTGGTCTGTAGATTGTTTGGAGGTTGTGTTTCCTCATCAGTTTTCCTATTCTGTCTGTGACTCCTTTGATGTATGGTAAAAATACCTTCCGTTTGGGTGGCTGTTTTTATTCTTAATTCCTGTGTTTTTTTCTGGGTCTGGCTGCTCTTGTGATATCTGATCTGGAGTAACCATTAGCCTGTAGGGCACTGTTTAGGTGCCTCAGTTCGTCCTCCAGGTAGTGGGGTTCGCAGATCCTTTTTGCACGGTCTACCAATGTTTTTATTGTGCTTCGTTTTTGTCCTGGGTGATGATTGGAGCTCTTGTGTAGGTACCTGTCCGTGTGTGTGGGTTTTCTGTATACCTTGTGGCCTAACCGTTGGTTTGGTTTGCAGATGACTAGGATATCCAAGAATGGCAGTGTTCCTTCCTTTTCTTTTTCATATAAACTCCACACACACTCCTACCCAACCATTCTCTGAAGATGCCAGCCACAGATGCAGGCGAAATGTCAGAAATAAACTATTCCAGAACACGGCCTCACAGCCTGGAAAAAAACCAAGGGAAATCTATGGATGCCAACCATGAAAGCCTTCGACTTCACAAGCTTGTTTTCTGCTGCTCCAAAAACAAGGACAGGGAGCAATGGGTTCAAGCTACAAGAAAAGAGATTCCACCTAAACATTAGGAAGAACGTCATGACAGTAAGAGCTGTTTGGAAGTGGAATACGCTGCCTGGGAGTGTGGTGGAATCTCCTTCTTTGGAGGTTTTTAAACAGAGGCTGGATGGCCATCTGTCAGGAATGCTTTGATTGTGTGTTCCTGCACGGCAGGGGGTTGGACTAGATGGCCCTTGTAGTCACTTCCAACTCTATGATTCTACCTATAGTAGAATGGGTCACGGAGAGGTTTCTCTCCACCGCCGGAGGGTGTGGGAGGGGATGAGAATGAGGTTTCAATACATCCTGGCACCTGGTATGATAACTGGCATGAGAAAATTGATTCTTCTTAATTGGCCTGGGAACAGTTTTTCCTCCCCGCAGGTCAGTCTAACATTTTCTTGAAGGTTCAGTAGGAGAACACGTATAAGGTGATGTCAGACAAAGGAGTGTGCTTCACAACAGCACGCAACTCTACATAGCTGGTTTGTGTATGTATCTTCCTGTTTTCTCCTTATGTCTGCTTGCTTGATGAAAGTGTGATTATTCTGTTTTTCTGTCTGCTGTCATTAATAAATTAGCCTTCTTCTTCAAGCCCAGAACTTTTGTGTGGTCATTTCACTTGCTTCATATCCTGAACCAGCAGAGCACCCAAGCCAAGGTTGCGCTGCCAGCGTAACAAACACCTGGCAACTCTAGATGACCGCTACTCTTGGAGGTTTCTAATTCGTAGAGTTGCCATAAATCAGAGCTAATCCGATAGCAAATTATTTTATTTATAATTTGCTATCACAAATTACACATCTTACACAAATTACCACAAAGGCTATCAGAGCAGCTTACAATTTGATTTTAAGCAATAGCAATTTACACATCTACATTGCATTAAGCAGCTTCCAATGTGTGTTCGCTAATTGCCCCCACAAGCTGGGTACTCAATTTACCGACCTATGAAAGGATGGAAGGCTGAGTGAACCTTGGAGCCTGTTGGAATTGAACTTGCAACGTGGTGACTTGCAGTACTGGCTTTTAACCACTGTGCCATCAGAGCTCCTTCAAGAAGCAACAGAATAGAGGCAACCGAAGGATGCAGGGAAAGTCTGTCTGTTCTGCGGGTAGACTAGTACTATAAACTCCATTTTGTTTTGTTTCTCTCCTTGGCAGGGCCTCTGGGCCTCTTTCATAGTTGCTTGAACCTCAGTGCCAGTTTTCCCTTTTCTCAGACTCCAGCTCAAAGATTGTCCTGGGATCACTGGGCAGAGATTTGCGTCAGCCTTCTGCTGAATTGGCTCCCAAGCATGGGGAGGGGGGGAGACACACAAATATTTTGCAGTGCAAAAGGGAGGCCCTGCAGTCTTTGGGCAGGGAGATTGGGTGGGAGGCAATAATCACAGGCTCCCTTGGCTTTCCCTCCACATTATTTAGATTCTCCTCAAAATCTGTCACGCACAGCAGCCTGTCCCATGGCCTCATCAGTATGCCTCCTTTGCATGCAGAAGACCTTAGGTTTGATCACGTGTATCTCCAAAGAGGCTCGGCCAAATTGATCAACAATGGTCCGCCTGGCCTCACATCGGGAGGCATGGAGACGCACTATCCACAATGCTGCAGCCTTATTTGAGAACTCACGCCGAACAAGTCTTGAAGAGAAACGACAATGCAGAAAGAATCGCAACCCAAAAACATCACCCAAGGAGACCTTCTGCTGTGCTTTCTGCAACCGGACTTGTTTATCTCGGATTGGCCTTTTTAGTCATCAGCGTGCTTGCAGAAAGCGCGGGATGAGTCCTTCCTGAATCTTCGTTTGCGAAGAAAAGCCAGAGAGAGAGAGAGAGAGATCTCTCCAAAGTTAGGATTGCCCATGCAATAATATTTTCAGTTTCCATGAACAGTTGTGAAAGCTAGACAGCAAAGGAAGCTGTTAGGAAGAGCATCAAGTCATTTGAAATGTGGTGCTGTAGGAGAGTTCTGTGGATACTATGGTGGGTGAAAATAATCCAGATGGCAATTGCGTGGAAGGCAATCTGTCCAAACAAATGTTCACATTAATATGTGTAATTCAGAGAGGAGGCAGCCGAATCCACCTTAATCCACCTTAAACTCCTTGTGGGAAGCCTCCAGGGCATCTCCCGGAGTTTTTGAAAAGCTCCATATGGCATGCATGCGAATGTGCTATCATTAGGACAGTTGCATTCGTGTTGCTGTGACCAGGCAGTTTAATCTGATTGGTTGGACAAGCATGTGGGCAGGGCTAGCAACCAGGACAAGTTTCTGCCATGCTGGATTTTTGGCTAAACAAGGGTCTGTTAAATCGATAAAATGGCAATCTTTTACTCTCTTCCCCCCCCTTTGTAAATACAGAATATTGCATGTGCGCACCATGGTAAACTGTTTTTTAAACATTGGCAGCGGCAGATTTAAAAGTGCGAGTAAATCATTAGTGGTTGCCATCTTGGCTAGGAGGCATGCAAAGTTAAGGGGGGCTCTTGACCGTTAAGACAGATCGCAGCACTGCAAATGGCTGCTTTTTCGGAGGAGTTCATATCCCCCCCCCCTTGTATAGACGGGACCTCAGTCAAGGAACCCAAGATTGCTCTGAGTTCGAAGACTTGAGCAGGGCTGTTCATAACAGGGTGACTTGGGGGTCTTTAATTCACAGGGTTGGAGCTGACTTGACAACAGTTAACAACAACATCTCCAGGTAGTGCTGGGGAAGATAATCTGTTTAAAATTTGGAGCAGAGACAAATCCTAACCCCCTCCCCCCAAAATGCAGCCACTGTGGACATCTTGTCTGTCAGGACAGAGACTGTGGGTGCAGCAGGAGGTGGGCCTACTGGCTGGTGGTTTGGGGGCCCAACGCCACTTCCCTAGAGAGTAACAACCAGAAAATCAACAACAAAAGGCAATCAAAGACAGGGCCTTTTCGGTGGCTGCCCCTAGGCTCTGGAAGACCCTTCCTACAAAGGCTACAGGGGTCTCTTCTTGCTGTTCTTCTGTCAGCAAAGACACTTTTTCGTTTAGGTGGGCTTTGGAAAAGTGACGTTTTTTAAAGAAAGAGCTTTCATTAGGGTCCTGCATTGTTTTAATTGTTGTCAGTGTGGTTGTGTGCCTTGAAGTCCTTTCCAATTTATGGTGACCCCAAGGCAACCCTATGTTGGTTTTTTGTGGCAAGATTTGTTCAGAGGGGATTTGCCTTTGCCTTCCTCTGAGATAATGTGACTTGCCCAAGATCACCCAGTGGGTTTCCATGGCTAAACAGGAATTTGAAATGCCAGAATCATAGCTCAAATCACTACACCACACTCCCTCTCTTTATCTGTACTGTCTTTAAACTACTTATTGTCAAGTTTAAGCGTGCATTGTCTATTGCTGTAAATGTTACTGATAGTTGAGAACTCTATTATATTGCTGATCTATTGTGTGTTTTTAGTGTTTTAGAGGGCATTCTTATCAAGTTTGTAGATGACACCAAATTAGGAGGGGCAGCTAAACCCCAGAGGACACAATCAGAATTCAAGATGACCTTAACAGATTAGTGACCTGGGACAAAATTAACAAAATGAATTTAAACAGGCAGAAATGTAGGCTACTCGTAGGCTGCTACACTTGGGCAGTAAAAATGAAATGCACAGATATAGGATGGGTGACACCTGGCATGTACTGAGGGCAGTACATGCAAAAAGGATCTAAGAGTCTTAGTGGACCACAAGCTGAACATGTGTCAGCAGTGTGACACGGCAGCTAAAAAAGCCAATGCGATTCTAGGCTGCATTAACAGGATATTCTGCTTTGGTCAGACCTCACCTGGAATACTATGTCCACTTCTGGGCACCAGAATTCCAGAAGGATATTGACAAGCTGAAACCTGTCCAGAGTTGGGCAACCAAAAAAGGTCTGGAAGCCATGCCCTGTGAGGAGGGGCTTAGGGAGCTGGGTATGTTTAGTCTGGAGAAGAGAAGGTTAAGAGGTGTCATGATAGCCATGTTTAAATATTTGAAAAGATGTCATACTGAGGATGGAGCAAGCTTGTTTTCTGCTGCTCCAGAGACTAGGACACGGAGCAATGGGTTCAAACTACAGGAAAAGAGATTCCACCTAAACATTAGGAAGAACTTCCAGACAGTAAGAGCTGTTTGGTAGTGGAATCCGCTGCTGTCTGGGAGTGTGGTGGAGTCTCCTTCTTTGAAGGCTTTTACCCAGAGGCTGAATGGCCAGCTGTCAGGAATGATTTGATTGTGTATTCTCGCATGGCAGGGGGTTGGACTGGATGGCCCTTAGGGTCTCTTCCAACTCTATGATTCTATGAATCTATGATCTGTTCTTATTTTTTTTTTTTTTGTCTCTCTCTGGCTTTTCTTTGCAAATGAAGATTCAGGAAGGACTCATCCTGCGGTTTCTGCAAGCGCGCTGATGACCTCGAATCCCATTTTTTGGGAACAGTTGTGATTGTGTGCCTTTAAACTGCCGCAGGCAGCAGAAAGCAACCCCTGTTGGCCGGTGGTCCAGGGGAAGTGCCCCTCCCATTCCAATGGTAGCTCCAGCCCTGACTGTCTGCCACTCCCCTCCCCCATTAGGAGAGGGTGAAGAAGACATCACCTTGACCAGGTAGATGATGGACAGGTTGGGATCTTTCTGCATTTACCTAAGGCTGCTCCTGAGAGAAGCCTGGGACCAGAGAGAACTTCCTAGCAAGATCTTGTGGGAGAAATTCAATTTGGGGGTGAATTCTCCGCCACCTTATTTATTTAAATCCCCCCCTTTCTTCCCAAATCTGGGATTCATGGCAGCTTACAAACAATAACAAATATGATATAGTAAAAAATACACAAGAGGTTAACTTTAAAATGTTATTAAACTGTCATTAATTAAAAAAAATGAAAAATACCATTAAAACAATAAAAAGCAGTTTTAGAAAACAGTACTGTGCCATTAAAAGCAGCACAGCAGAGAAACCCCTTCCTTGCCAGCTGCAGCCCCTTCAAATTTGGACTCCTCTCCCTTTGCTAGAGGAGCTGAGCGGCCATATACAGGATTGCAGAGCATGTTCCCATACAAGGAGAATATTGGCTCATGTTTAGGGCAATGTTATGTACATTTATTCAGAAGTAAGTCTTCTTGTGTTCTGTGGTGCTTACTCCTAGGAAAGTGGGAATCTTTGCTATGGGAAATTGCTTTCTAATGTATTAAGTGCATGCATGCTCTCTCTCTCTCTCTCTCTTTCTAACAATTGTGTCTACACTGGACAATTATAGCATTTCAATACCACTTTAACTTCCATGTGTCCATCCTATGGAATCCTGGGATTTGTAGTTCAAGGAGTGTGCGAGACCTCTCTTGTAGAGAATGCTAAGGTCTTCGCCAGACTTCAACTCCCTGCATTCCATAGCAACGAGCCATGCCAAGTGAAGTGCTATAATTCTGCAATGTGAATACATTGTACATCCCATATTTTGCTCCTGTTCTTTCCAGTTTTATACTGGGTTAAAATAAACTGACCTAGGGAGCTGGTGTAAAAAAGTATCTGATTGTACTGGGAACTGACTGAAAATATTCTGGTTCTCCAAAATAAAATTGAAAAGAACTAGAACCAAATCTGGGACATTTTGGATGCATGGAAGTTAACTCCATCTCCTGTTTCCCCTTTATTCAGATGTTGTTTATCTCACATGGATGTTTTTATGGAAAAGCAAGGATAGTATCTTTAAAATTGCTGCCTTAATTCCTGGATATCAGGGGTGCTGTTTGAAGTTAAAGCCAGAATGGACAAAAATACAAATCAAGGCATCTATTCTGTGCTAGCTGGAAAGCTCTAGCCGTCCCTTTTCTTGGATTATATCCCACTTCTAGCACCAAGGATCTCCAATTGTGCTGTGTGGCTTTCAAAAAGGGAAGGGACTAATGTTTTTTCTCTTATTATTCCCCCTGCACCCCGTGTGCCTTGAAAAACGCGAGTGGTTGCCAGCAAAGACTACGTTGAATAGGCAGTCTGAGAGGGAAGAATCACAGAACAAAATCAATTCTATCCAAACAAGAACAGACAAAACCGTTTTGAAACAGAAGAAATGAATGGCAGCAGTGAAGAAGAATGGCAGCTTTAGCTGACGGAATGCATGGTTCACAGGGTCAGGACAGGATGATGGGAGAGATTAATCCCTGGAACCATTGGCTGGCAAGAACCGTGACCTCACCCCACTGTGATGACCTCATTGCTCAGCCAGTGATGACCTCACCTTCAAGCTTTTGTTTCTGCCCTTCTATAAAAATGATTTGATTTACAGTCGTCCCACCGTATCCACAGATTTGGTATCCAGGGATTTAAGTATTCACGGCTTGAAAATACTGTATTCTTAAAAAATAATAATCCAAAAAGCAAACCTTGCTTTTGCCGTCTTATATAAGGGACACAATTTTGCTATGCCATTGCGCATAACGGGACTTGAGTATTCACGGATTTTGGTATCCATGGGGGGGTCCTGGAACCAAACCCCAGCGAATATGAAGAGACAACTGTACTTCTATATGTATTTAACTTTTATATTGCCTTTCTCCCAATGTGGGATCCAAGGTGACTGACAACATTATTACAACAAAATACAGTTAAAATAATTACAGCCCCTTTCAGATGATGATGAGGAGGAGGAAGAAGAGGAAGAAGAAGAAATAATAATCTGTATTTATGTCCCACATTTCTCCCAAAACTGAGATGTGTTGGACTACAACTCCCATCCTTCCCAGACAGCATGCCAGGGCAGAGGAAGCCTGCATGATCCTACGGTTTCTCACATGTATCTTAAATTTGGGGGGGGGGGTCTGAACCCCCTGCATCACTGAGTCAGACTATTGATCAATATAGCGCATAATAGGCTTCTATGCTACTGGTGGAGAAACTTGTGGCTCTCCAGAGGTTGTTGGACACAGCAGCTTCTCTTTGGTGACAGGAAGAATGGTCAGTGGTCAGGCATTGTGCGACTTGGACCTGGAGTGGCCTCAGGTCCCCCCATGCCTGTTGAAGGGTGTTGCGTGTGTTTGTGTGTGTACACAAAATGTGCAGTTGAGAAAAAAGAGCAGTATAAAAACGGATAATGTGCAGTTTTTTTCAGGGGGAGAAAGAGCAGTCTGAAAATGAATAATGTGCTTTTAGGAAAATAGGAAGAAAACAATACCCATTAAGTGTTTATGAAGCACTTCCATGATAGTGTTTCCCAGGTAATCATGATGAAAACCAGAGAAGCTCTGTTTTAAAGAGGGACAATTTTTGGCAGTACCTGTTCAATTAAGCAACAGGAATTGTTGTTGTAGTTATTGTAGTTGTTGTAGTTGTTGTAGTTCTAGGCTATGATTGTTTGTTTTAAATTTTTTTTCTTCTAATTTATATATATTTTAATTAATGCATGTTTTTAATCCTTTGTAATTTAATATTATTTTAAGGGGTGGGTGGGCTAGGGTATTGTGACTATGGGGTTTTTATATTGTAAGCCGCCCCGATTGCATTGCAGAGGGGCGGGATATAAATAAAATTTTATTATTATTATTATTATTATGGTTATTGTTATTATTTATACCCAGTTTATTTATTTTATTTATATGCCACCTTTCTTCCAGAATGGGACCCAAGGTGGCTCACAACACATAAAATACAATTAAAAATACAACAATTAAAAGTTAAAAACAATTAAGACCTTTACAATTTAAAATTATATATAAAATATATAAAATTAAAGTAATAAAAAATAATAATAAACACCCCTCAATAAAAAGCATCTGTGCCTTCAGGTATAAATTAAAAGCCTGCTGGAATAAAAACATCTTTGTCTGCTGGCAAAAGGAAATCAGGGAAGAGGGCCAGCCTAGCCTCCTGTGGAAGAGCATTCCAGAAGGTAGGAGAAGGCATGCTCTTGCATCTTCATCCTATGAAGGTGGCGGGACCCTAACCCTTCCCAAAGGCTTGTTCCTAAAGAGAGTCATTTTTTTTGACATGGTTTGAATGTTGGACTAAGACTCTGGGACGCCAGGATTTGAAGCCCTGATCAGCCATGGAAACCCATGTAAGAACTGTTCTTAATATTATTTAATTTTTGGAGCATCATAATTACAGAAAGGCCGTTTTGATTTTTTTTTTTAGATGAAGAGGAAGTGTTTGATAATATTTATTGGAATTACTTATATCAATTATTGGAGACAATGGACTTTGTTGGAAATATTTTTTGGGCTAATAAAGACAACTTTCTCTCTCTCTCTCTCTCTCTCTCTGTCTTTTCTTCGCAAGCGAAGATTCAGGAAGGACTCATCTCGCGTTTTCTGCAAGCGCGCTGATGACTAAAAAGGCCAATCCGAGATAAACAAGTCTGGTTGCAGAAAGCACAGCAGAAGGTTTCCTTGGATGACAATTTACTCAATCCAAAAGGCCCAGATTTTAGTCTGGAGAAGAGAAGGTTGAGAGGTGACATGATAGCCATGTTTAAATATTTGAAAGGATGTTATACTGTACTGAGGATGGAGCAAGCTTGTTTTGTGCTGCTCCGGAGACTAGGACACGGAGCAATGGACTCAAACTACAGGAAAAGATAATCCACCTAAACATTAGGAAGAACTTCCTGACAGTAAGAGCTGTTTGACAGTGGAATGCATGGCCTCAGGGCATGTCTACATGATTGAAAAAAAAATCCGTTTGGGGGTAAAAAATATGAAAAGGCATTCATACGAATGCGTACGATCTACCTACACAATTTTTACCGCCCCTAAATGCCGTATGACCTCCCCCCCTTCTCCAGCTGGCTGGAGTGAGTGAGCCAAGCAGTGGTTTTAAATCTTCTGCTTTTTATTTTATGTTAAAAGGTGCCTGTTTTGCGGACAGTCGGTTTTCCCTATTTGCAATGTAAAATAAAAATAAATATATGTAAAAATCTCAATTTCATGCCCTTACCGGACTCTTGCTTAGCGGGGAATCCAACATGGTGGCTGCTCCCAATTAAATCCGTGGATACGGAGGGACAACTGTAGTGCCCTTATTATTATTATTTATTTAGAGTATTTATACCCCAGTTTTCAGCCACAAAGGCTCTCAGAGTGGCTTACAAATTGTAAGCAATAGCATTTACACTTCTACACTGCTTTATAGTGCTAGGTGCTCTCTAAGCGGTTTACAATGCGTTAGCTAATGGTCCAAGAAGCCAAATCATTCCTAGCAGTACCATCTGCAGAGCCAGTTGTACACATCCACTATTCTTCTCTCCCTTCCTGGGCCATGTCCTTCAACTGGGAGGAGAGATGAAATACAGAGCCTCATAATCCCTTCTGATATTCTGAAGGCTATGCCTTGCAGTGTCTTTGGTTCCCACACGAACCAAAAGGAAAGGGGAATAGTCAGTGGGCTTGATGAGTCTTGTCAACCTCTCTGTTACGTCATGGATTTCATACCCAGGGAGACAGCACACCTCTCAAGATCACACCTGTCTTTTACTGCATTTGGCTAGTCAGTGCCTTATAATGGAGAGTTCTTTTCTCAGGAGCTGCAGTTTCCATGTTTCGAGTGAAAGTCGATACAAAATTGGCTGTTCCAGTTCCTTTAGCTTTTGTTGATCTACTAGTTTTGATCACTTCTACAGAGATAGTCTGACCATGGTGCTCCATGCTCCATCAAGCCATGTGTCACCCATCCTATACCCGTGCATTTAATTTTTACTGCCCAAGTGTAGTATCCTACATTTCTCCCTGTTGAAATTAATTTTGTTAGTTTTGGCCCAGCTTTCTAATCTGTTAAGGCCAATCTCCCTTCTCTGAACGCCTGAGAGAGAAACACACGGAGTAATTTAAATACCAAATGCTGACCTGCTTCCTTGCTATTGAGGTCTACCTGGCCTGGAAACTCTTGCTATAAATTCAGAAGATGTTTTTCTTCAAGCCTCATGACAGGAGCCAAGGCAAAGTCTGGCTGGCTTGGCCTGTGCATTGCCATTCAATTCACTCCAACTACAAACTTGCAGGAAGAAGCAGGAGAAAAGTCTTCCCTCCCCCTCCAGTGCCTCTGAGGGAAGGTTTAATGAATGTTCTAATTGTATTATTATTGTTGTTATTATTATTATTTTAAATCTTGAGTTAAGTCTTGGGGTCCATGGCAATAAAAGATATTTAAAGGGGGTCCCTGGTAAATAAAAGATTAAGAGCCACTGGTGTATATTAGTGCAATACCCATGTCATTTGTGTTTCAGCCTTCAAATACAATATTGAACAAAAACAACTCAGGTGTAATTGCCCTTTCTCTTCATTCTTTGCACAGATCCTATGCTTTATCATGATAACAGGTTAAAAAAAATCAAACAGATGCAGAAGAGATCAGATGGGGAAGGAGAACTACACCTGTTGAACTTCTATCTGACAGAGCCAGCTATTTGAAAAGGGAGAAGTAAACATTTTAAAAAAATTACTGGAGTTCCTTGTTGAAACACTTTTTTTCTATCCACAATAGCAGATTGGTCCATTAAGTTAATAGAAATGGTTTCTCTAGATAATTTGACCGAAATTATATGAAAGAGAAGTGAAAATACACTTGAAAAAGATTGGGGTATTTCAAAAATACACCTTAGAGATGCTAGGGGTGAATGGGCCAATTCAAGATTTCTTGGTTAAATAACAGCTCATATTTTTGTAGAAATTTCTGCTCCAGATTAGCAATGATATTACGCTGTTGTTATAATCAAATTGTTGATTTAAGTAAGGACAGTTGGACTGACTTGAGTATAATTCTGTGTGATAACTTAATGGGAAGTACAGATAGTTGTAAGATTGTAATATGAAAGATGAAGATTCTTGATTATTATTGATAACTTGTAATACAACATATAGGAGTTTATGCAACTGTGTGTGCTGTATGATGTGTCAAAATGTTTGTTTTATATATATTTTATTTTTGTCTGTTGTGTTTTTGGCTTGTTTGTATATGTCTTTTAACTGGTTCAGTTAAAAAAAAAGAAAGAAACACTTCAGGGAAGAGGGTGATAAAACCCAGTATCTTGGTTTGGGAGAA